>CM057339.1:925885932-928285932 GCA_030015575.1 Agapanthus africanus
AGCCGAAATGGTTGGGCAACTCGCAATAAAAAGCAGCGAGTAAATAAAACAAATGGTCGAAATGATTGGGCACTACGAAAAATAGCCGAAATGATTGGGCAATCGCGACTTTCGCGATATAAAAGATGAAATGATAGATCATCGCGGAAAGAAAAAAACATATAAAATGAAATTTTTTGCCCTACAGGTGAGATCACATCGATCCCTGTATACAATTCAGGGGCACAAACAAAGAGGGAACCATACCTTCCCACCAGGCTCCATCAGAAAGAGAGCCAAATCTCGACGGTTCACAGAAAATGTACAGACTACCTTGGAGCCATGGCAAAGTGCCTGTTCCAAATCTCGACGGTTCACAGACAGCCTAGAGATCACCAACAGCGTTCCTCCTCATTCCAGCAAGATTCAGACGTGACAATCAACCTTGGAGCCATGGCAAAGTCCCTGTTCCAAATCTCGACGGTTCACAGACAGCCTAGAAATCACCAACAGCGTTCCTCCTCATTCCAGCAGGATTCAGACGCGACAATCAACCTTGGAGCCATGGCAAAGTCCATGTTCCAAACCTCGACGGTTCACAGACAACTGAGAGAGCACCTCCTGGTCCCGTAGAACACGGCTAACGTCATTCCTGACCCCGTGGGAAACGCCCAGAGCACCTCCTGATCTTGTAGAATACGGCTAATATCAATCCTGACCCCGTGGGAAACGCCTAGAGCACCTCCCGGTCCCGTAGAACACGGCTAATGTCAATCCTGACCCTGTGGGAAACGCCCAGAGCACCTCCTGGTCTCGTGGAACACGGCTAATGTCAATCCTGACCCCGTGGAAAGTATCCAGAGCAAATCCTGGTCCTGTAGAACACGGCTAATGTCAATCCTGACCCCGTGGGAAGCGTCCAGAGCAAATCCGGGCCCCGTAGAACACGGCTAAAGTCAATCCTGACCCCGTGAGAAGCGTCCAGAGCAACCCCTGACTCCGTGAAATGCGGATAAAGTTGTTGGAGATAGTGCCCTCATAGTCAATTATTGGATCGCAGGTACGTGATTGCAATGATTGCGGAGGACCTATACCGGTAGGACAGTCTTACTCGAGATGACAGTATGCTATCTGGTTTGCCTTTATCAGTCGTGTACATGTTCAGGTGACTGATTACATGTTACACTTTGATAGAGCCCTTAGGATCTTGCTTTACTACCAACAGTATGATGGCGATCATATACGTGAGAGTTGGGTAGTTTATATGCATATCCTTAATTGTGGTCCCTAGTCGTGGGAGTTTCGAGACAGGGCATCGATACTCCGGAGTAGACTAGTGTATACAGTCGAGACCCCGACGAGGGGCGGTGGCCGGTCTCACAAGCCATTGGTGTCAGTTGGATCACCTAAGATGTATACGGGTGCTCATTGGGTTATGAGTACACCGGACAGGACTTGCCGGGAATCTGCTAGTTAGTACTATACCTATCGTCAGATAGCAGTTCCCTGGTGACATGTGTACAGGTTAGTTCATCGACCTGAGGTCATCATTTGTCTCGTGTGAGTTCCCACTGTGCTTTGATTTCTACCCTACCACGGCTCAAAGGAGTCGTGCAAACAGGTAGCTTTTGGGTACAGTCCCGAGCCATATGGAGGCACGTGAGCGGATCGGCAGGGGATTCGTCTCTCCCGGTATTGGGGGCGAGGTCGTGCTGTGTCTAGGAGAGCCATTACACATAGTCCATGGCCATGACAAGAGATTTACTGGTAGGTACTCCAGTAGTATCTCAGGGTGTTATTGGGCTACACTCCGACACGACTTATACTGCTATTGGGGGTCTGACTTTACTAGCCCCCTAGACAGATATGCGATACTCATAGACGAACGGACCGGACTGTATATACATTGTCACTGTTAGGCTCAGTAGGGTTTCTGGATGAGTTCGCTCATCAGCCTCCCTTGAGGTCAGTCCATGGGCAGCCGTTACGCATAGCTAGTGCCGCTGACGGTTTGTGGTTAAACCCACTGCCAGGGTACTGACGAGTCATTAGAGTCCCCCACAGACAGTTTCCCAAGTTCGGGCGAAACGTTGTAGAGGCCGTATGGTTTTATGGCAGGGTTCGGAAAATGCACGTGCGTTTACGCACGTGTTATTTTTCGGACAGATGATACTGGTCGGCTTTGGTTTAAGCCGGATCCGAGTATTATATTGAGTAGATATAATATCTTTGTCTCAGTTGCATTTGTATTCGGTCGTAATACAAATGCGGGTATATTTATACAGTTACGGGGTTATCCTGAAAGTCGTTTCAGGATCACTTTTGGAAGTTGCCAGTTTCCAGTTTTCTATCAGCCGTCTTTTAACATTCGGTTAAAGACGGATTTATCTTTTCTTGGATGAGGGTGAGTCATGCTTCTAGAAGGTTCTAGAAGTTTCTAGATGGTGATGACTAGGTTAAATGGTGTTGTGTTTTCATTGGTTGCATTAATGAATGGATGACTAGGTTTAGTGAGTCATTCATTTCATTAATGAGTTTTGTTTTGCTTAAGGATATTTGTTGTTGATATTTATCCTTATGCTCACCCCCTTTGCTCCTACACTCACCCTCCCCCTCCCTATATATGGCCGGCCCCTCCTCTCTCTCATACTCACTTGAGATTTTCATTTGGTTGCAAAAAAGATATGATAGATTTTGGGGTGTATGGAATTTCACAGCTCATTTCATTCCATCACCCGATTCCCACGGCAACTTCATTAACCGTTCGTCCATGGTTTTGGACGAAGCGAGACAAAGTCATCTACTCATTCTCTACATCATTCTTGGTCGTCTCTTTTAGCAAACTTGACGACCGAGTTGCCTCGAGTCAGAGGCGGAAGCCAGTTTAAAGAATCAGTGACGTGGTGCCACCTGGACGAGCAGATCGGAGATCGAAGAGATCGGTGCAGCCGCAACGGAGCGTGGGATGATGGTTAAAGAACGAAGGACTCGGATCGTTCGGTATAACCTTTCTACACTCTTTACAGTTTGTTAGTTTAGCAATAATGGCAGATCCGGGTTAAAGTATACGATAGCGCCAGTTAAAAAGTTTTTGTTCCGTATTTGGCGTCTGTAGACGGCCGGGGCGCTAGCGTAGACTTACAGTGGTATCAGAGCCTAACCATTTTGCTATACTAACTTGTACTAACGCGTTTAAAACATCGATCGAACCGGAAATCAAAAACCGCATTTTTCATTTTGACAGTTTCTGTTGATTTTAAATGGTGTCCTAAAATTATTCCACATATCACAGAAATCTGTGCAGGGTTTTATAAGAGCACCGACAAAATTTGGGCACGTGATTCCACTAAACAGCCGTGGAAACGCGGCCAAACCCATGGTTTGGCCGCGCATTCGCGGCCACTTGGTGAGATCATGCTCCCAAATTTGTACAGTGTGTTCCCCTCTGGAAATTGGGGGTTTTGGTATATATCTTTTGGGCCCAGATTTTGTTACTGTTCACCAGTTGTTCGTGGGGCCCACTTTGTGATATTTAGTCGATCGAAATTTAAACATGTTAGTTTACAGTGCTTACATTATATCTCCGACCGGGAATGTCATTTGATCGGTAAACCGCGTCTGATTGCTATAGTTCTTTTAGACGGGTTTGCGAACGTGACATTCGCGTTGATGTTCTGTGTTGTGCTGTGATGTTGCGGATTTGTCGTGGTGGATAGCAGTGTGCAATGATAGTACAGTTTGAGTTTATTTGTACATTTGATATTGCGGGGCGAGCGTCCAACTTGTGGACTGCCGTCACTGCCTGTTGTATAATATTCTTTTGGGGCACGACCAGGTTGCGGTCGATGTACCTGTTGTACTATTTTTCATTACTGTACTAGGTTTTGCCCCGCGACGGAGTGCACGGATAGCCGGGTTCTGGGGGCAACGGGTCCGCATCTCATGGCTTTGAGAGGCAGAGGGGCCTCACTCTAGAATTGGCAGACTATTCGCCGCACTCGTAGGGGGTACAGGTTGACCCAAAGAGGGGTGCTCAAGCTACCGGATTCCGTGAAGTGCCGGGTGGTCCATTCACTACGCTGTAGGGGGCTGCCTCGCTTCAGGTTTTGGCGGGTAACTTGCCGCACCCGTAGGGGTTTAGGTTTCATTGCACAGGCTATCCACACGACAGGGGAACGTCGGGTTTCAGCAGCGGCTCTGTGAAACTCGAGGATCCCAGATTATCTGTATTGTTCTGTGATGCTTATTACTTTTCTGTAATGTTGCATATTATCACGCCTGGAGCGATTATTGTATATTGGTTTATATACTATTAGATGTTGTATATGTTTTACACCCGCGCTAGTCCAGTCCCCGCTCTGTCGTTAGTTAAGTAACCTAACGGGTGATGACGGGACCCAGTGACGAATGCGGATGGCATATACGTACATTTTATTTTCGTTCTTTTCTGGTGTGATTGATTGATGGGACTGCGTTGATTCTGATCAATGCAAAGTAAAACAAACCTATTTGGCAGTTGTTGGAACAATTTAAAAAGTGTTATTACAAAGATGTTTCCTTTTGTTTTGCATAGCGGTATTCAGTGGAATATCCTGCACCTCATTCGACGGGGCAAGGGCCGATATCCCTTCACCGGGACTGACCCCTTGGGCAGAAGTTTGCGTCAGGGTAATAACTTCACTATAGTCGATTACAAGTTGCTTTGCATCGCGGTATTCAGTGGAATATCCTGCACCTCATTCCACGAGGAAAGAGCCGAGATCCCTTCACCGGGAATGACCTCTTTAGCAAAAGGTTTTCGCCACTATATTTTTTATAAAAAGCTATCAAGTTCCTTCAGCGATATCAAGTTCACTACGTTAAAGGTTTTTCGCCAAAACCAGCCGTAGCCCTCCGTCATTTCATATGAATGGTCAGTAGTATTCAAGCTGTGTTGGTCTGGCCCTTAGCCAGGACATAGTGATTGGTAGCTGCTGGGGTATTCACATGTTGCATAGATAGATGCGTTGATTTGGGACAGTCATACAGCCTTGTTGGCCCTTAGTCAAGGGCGAGTATGGGTGGGTTTAAATTGACAAGATAATGATGGGTAGAACTTGGCATATGACTTATGATGGGTTGGCCCTTAGTCACGATCATAAGAGCATGGGGCAAAAATCTTATCGGGAGTTTCTAAAGAAACTGAAACTTGCCAAGTATGCGCATACCTTCTGGAGTATGAGTAACGTGGATGCATTCCATCACGTTATCATGCGATGAGAGTTGGATCCCGATTCCCACTGATGAGTTGGTTTACTCTTCGGGTGATCCCGATTGATTCTTCTTTCTGGTTTGGAGGAGAATTTGACAGGACAGTGGAAGGTTTCCGGATTAGATAAAGTGATAACCATTCTGATCTAGGTTAGAGTGCACGCAGAGTGTTTCTTTTCTCTCTCTCTTTGGCAGCGACCTTTGACCGACCCTAGACTATGACTCAGTAACCAAGTTGACCGAACCTTCTTAAAAATACTGGCTTTTGGATTGTCCGAGTTGCATAAGTCATTGCCACTCCTTCTTTTACCCTTTGCATTTCTCAGAACACCCCGTATTACTACGGACATCCACTTCCATTGGATAGATCCATCGTATGGTTATATACGAACTCGAAGGGACTTCTTCGAGGATGGATCCAGGTTCAGGAGAAATAGAATTGGTTTATTCAGTTGTCTTTTATTATCACCTTCTCTCAGGTTGCGAGGGCTCCTTGGTTTAGGAGAGTACACCTATTACGCTTATTGGATAGTCTTATTCCAAACCATAGGCAGGTGCCGAAAGGTAGGGAATGAAGAAAACCAATTAGCCTAAGTAGGGTGTGCAGAAGGTAATATGTAAAGACAAAATAAAGGGATTAGAAAGAGGGCAAAGTAAATTGCGACTGTTATCATTCACGACCAAACCACATAATTCATCGCCACTCTTATTTCACCTTTAAAAGAATAAGGTATTATTCAGTTGTCTTTTATCATCACCTTCTCTCGAGATGCGAGTACTCCTTGGTTTAGGAGGGTACACCTATTATGCTTACTGGATAGTCTTCTTCCAAACCATAGGCTGGTGCCGAACGGTAGGGAAGGAAGAAAACCATTTAGCCTAAACGATGGTGTACAGAAGGTAACGACTAAAGACAAATATAGGGATTTGGTGAGATGGCAATAAAATATACGGTTGAAGTCATGAATTGGATTATGGAAGAGGCATTGCTATGAATACCAGGATACCCCTGCGAAACATTTTCATGTTTCAGTGCATTGTTAAAGAAAACCTGTTTTCCCGATTAGACACTTACTCCAAGGGTATGTATTTACCAGGTTTCATTCTCATATCTGTATAGTTTTACAGATGATGAGTGGGAGTAAATTATTGGGAATTAGGTGATTATCCTCATTATATCGGAATTCGTTGTAATTGGTGATATTTGAGGAAATCGCCAGGGTACAGTTTTCAACCTACAACGCACAGGTTTTGAGTTGTTTAACTCAGCGGATTTATACAGAGTATTGTATGTTGTCCAGTGTCCTTCAGGACAAAGGGGTAGGTCCTCGTACTATGTTCTGTTTACTTATAACTTCTCTAGTATTTAGACAAGTGTTTCGTAGAAATACAAGGTCTAAGTTTTGAGAAGTTGTGGGTATAAGAATAAAGTAGAGAACCAGGTGTCACAAGTATCGGGATTCTTCAAAGAGATCGAAGATGTAGATTCTTTTGATTGGTATTCAGATGATAGTAATGGTTTTGAGAAACGTGGTTTCTCTTTCAGGTTACTCATAATTGGATGGATTCCTAAGTTGAGTAATGCTGATTAGCCTCTTTCCATTAAGTTGATATGCACTAGAGACAGCTGCATGATTTGAATCTGGTTCCAATTAAATAAGTGCCAAAGTTTCTATATTGGATATAGAATAGTTCGTACCTTAAAAGATATTAAGGTACGGTGAGTTGTCCAGCTTATGCTTAAAACCAGACTCTGGATAACTCAGGGCACGTTTCTGTAATGGCTGTTTGTGGGTTGACCCTGGCTATGACGAGGGTTGATATTCTACCATTTGGAAGATCAATAGTGATATTGTTCTTGACTCGCCACAGTTTTAGTAAAATGGATTTTTTCAGAAAACAGTAGTGGGAGTATGGTAGAACTGGAAGTGATTCCAGAACCGCAAACGATTACGGAAAATTTAATAGGACCTATATATTCAATTAGGTTTGACATTCCATTAGCCACTCCGCAGATATGGTGGGTAACCTCAGACACCCGAGAGGTACTTCGGTAGGCTCAAGGACAGTGACAGGGACGTTCTTATCTACCCAGACTTGACACTACTGTTGTTCCAGGCTATGAGACCCGGTAGGAGGGTTGTCGTAGTCAGTGGGAGCATCGGAAGCATAGTGGACAAGTAGCTTATGTCTATTTATAGACTAGAGCAGTTATAGCGGAGATAGATCATCTAGTTTTGATGTGACAGTCATGGGTTTGACTTCAATCAGAATAGGGGATGGATCTGTTAAGAAGGTAGTAGGGTGTGATGTCATGGTATTTGGATGACATACACAGAGTAGGAAGTAAAATTCCTATACTACGATCGGTTGTACTGTGGTCGTCACACAGTTGTTTCTCCAAACAGGATATGGATATAATATCAGACATTATGGTTTCTAGATCTATGGTTTTAGATCTAGATTTGGGTAGTTTCCCAATGTGGGTACTTTGACAGTATTCTAATGGTTTTTAGAATAGATGACTCCTAGCATGGTGGTGTACCTGCAGGTGATGGAGTCACCCTCTCTAAAGGTGTCGTATAGACTAAAGAGGAGAGGGATGTGCATGATTGGCAAATCACTTGCTTAGGCAACTGAGTCAATCATGAGATGTCAAGTACCACACCAGATGTTGTTTTTGCACTAGATGCAATAAGTTTGTATTAATCCAATCCTGGAGAGACATAAGGAAGCAGTTTTAGAACATAAGTGCATGTTCTACGGACTTGATGACGGCAGCCTCTTACGGGAGACGGTTATCATTCTAGGCTTCAAAGGTGACAGGGTTGACAGAGTGATTGTCAGAGTTATAGTTTTTCCCTCTGACGAAGAGGGACAGTATTATGGACAGGTGGTCCAAGAGGATACTGTGGGAGGCATGGTGCCGAATACTGATTAGGTTCAGTGATCGATACAGTCTAAGAAGTTTGGATTTGGAGTTCATTTATGAACTAGGTCCCATCAGATATCCAGACATATTCTAAGACAGGTATTACTCAATTCGGGAGATGGCTTTCTCCGCGAACTTGAGATTAAGAGAGATATAGAAAGAAACATCTAGGCGGATCCACTCACTGAGGCTATTTCTCGAACACAATAGTTTTACAGACGGGCTTTGTGAAACTGATTAGTAGAGGAGTTGGATGTTCGGTTTCACACGGGCTGTGAGTAGTCGACATCGCAATAATTAGCCTTGAGTGCAAGTGGGAGATTGTTGGAGATAGTGCCCTCATAGTCAATTATTGGATCGCAGGTACGTGATTGCAATGATTGCGGAGGACCTATACCGGTAGGACAGTCTTACTCGAGATGATAGTATGCTATCTGGTTTGCCTTTATCAGTCGTGTACATGTTCAGGTGACTAATTACATGTTACACTTTGATAGAGCCCTTAGGATCTTGCTTTACTACCAACAGTATGATGGCGATCATATACGTGAGAGTTGGGTAGTTTATATGCATATCCTTAATTGTGGTCCCTAGTCGTGGGAGTTTCGAGACAGGGCATCGATACTCCGGAGTAGACTAGTGTATACAGTCGAGACCCCGACGAGGGGCGGTGGCCGGTCTCACAACCCATTGGTGTCAGTTGGATCACCTAAGATGTATACAGGTGCTCATTGGGTTATGAGTACACCGGACAGGACTCGTCGGGAATCTGCTAGTTAGTACTATACCTATCGTCAGATAGCAGTTCCCTGGTGACATGTGTACAGGTTAGTTCATCGACCTGAGGTCGTCATTTGTCTCGTGTGAGTTCCCACTGTGCTTTGATTTCTACCCTACCACGGCTCAAAGGAGTCGTGCAAACAGGTAGCTTTTGGGTACAGTCCCGAGCCATATGGAGGCACATGAGCAGATCGGCAGGGGATTCGTCTCTCCCGGTATTGGGGGCGAGGTCGTGCTGTGTCTAGGAGAGCCATTACACATAGTCCATGGCCATGGCAGGAGATTTACTGGTAGGTACTCCAGTAGTATCTCAGGGTGTTATTGGGCTACACTCCGACACGACTTATACTGCTATTGGGGGTCTGACGTTATTAGCCCCCTAGGCAGATATGCGATACTCATAGACGAACGGACCGGACTGTATATACATTGTCACTGTTAGGCTCAGTAGGGTTTCTGGATGAGTTCGCTCATCAGCCTCCCTTGAGGTCAGTCCATGGGCAGCCGTTACGCATAGCTAGTGCCGCTGACGGTTTGTGGTTAAACCCACTGCCAGGGTACTGACGAGTCATTAGAGTCCCCCACAGACAGTTTCCCAAGTTCGGGCAAAACGTTGTAAAGGCCGTATGGTTTTATGGCAGGGTTCGGAAAATGCACGTGCGTTTACGCACGTGTTATTTTTCGGACAGATAATACTGGTCGACTTTGGTTTAAGCCGGATCCGAGTATTATATTGAGTAGATATAATATCTTTGTCTCAGTTGCATTTGTATTCGGTCGTAATACAAATGCGGGTATATTTATACAGTTACGGGGTTATCCTGAAAGTCGTTTCAGGATCACTTTTGAAAGTTGCCAGTTTCCAGTTTTCTACCAGCCGTCTTTTAACATTCGGTTAAAGACGGATTTATCTTTTCTTGGATGAGGGTGAGTCATGCTTCTAGAAGGTTCTAGAAGTTTCTAGATGGTGATGACTAGGTTAAATGGTGTTGTGTTTTCATTGGTTGCATTAATGAATGGATGACTAGGTTTAGTGAGTCATTCATTTCATTAATGAGTTTTGTTTTGCTTAAGGATATTTGTTGTTGATATTTATCCTTACGCTCACCCCCTTTGCTCCTACACTTACCCTCCCCCTCCCTATATATGGCCGGCCCCTCCTCTCTCTCATACTCACTTGAGATTTTCATTTGGTTGCAAAAAAGATATGATAGATTTTGGGGTGTATGGAATTTCACAGCTCATTTCATTCCATCACCCGATTCCCACGGCAATTTCATTAACCGTTCGTCCATGGTTTTGGACGAAGCGAGACAAAGTCATCTACTCATTCTCTACATCATTCTTGGTCGTCTCTTTTAGCAAACTTGACGACCGAGTTGCCTCGAGTCAGAGGCGGGAGCCCGTTTAAAGAATCAGTGACGTGGTGCCACCTGGACGAGCAGATCGGAGATCGAAGAGATCGGTGCAGCCGCAACGGAGCGTGGGATGATGGTTAAAGAACGAAGGACTCGGATCGTTCGGTATAACCTTTCTACACTCTTTACAGTTTGTTAGTTTAGCAATAATGGCAGATCCGGGTTAAAGTATACGATAGCGCCAGTTAAAAAGTTTTTGTTCCGCATTTGGCATCTGTAGACGGCCGGGGCGCTAGCGTAGACTTACAAAAGTCAACCCCCTGACCCTATAAAATGCGGTCAACCCCTGACTCCGTGAAATGCGGATAAAGTCAACCCCTTGACCCCGAGAAATGCAGATAAGGTCAACCCCTGACTCCGTGAAATGCGGATAAAGTCAACTCCTGACTCTGTGAAATGCGGATAAAGTTAACCCCCTGACCCCGTGAAATGCGGATAAGGTCAACCCCTGACTCCGTGAAATGCGGATAAAGTCAACCTCCTGACCCAGTGAAATGCGGATAAGGTCAACCCCTGACTCCGTGAAATGCGGATAACGTCAACCCCTAACCCCATGAAATGCGGATAAGGTCAACCCCTGACTCCGTGAAATACGGATAAAGTCAACCTTCGACTTCCTCGTCAAAGAAATTCTTTGATTCGGGAGCAAGTCAACTCATCAATCACTTACGGGTGCTCTCGACTTGTAAGGAGAAAATTCTCTTGTGAGATCCTTACGACTCTTAAGAGAAAACGCACTTAGGAATTCTCACGATTCCTAAGGAGAAAATACACCTACGGGATCCTCTCGATCTGTAGGGAGAAAATTCTTCATGAGACCCTCACGGCTCATAAAGTTGAAAAGTCTTAGGTGGCAGATCCTAACCCTGTCTCCCAAGCCATCGTTGCCTCGCATAGAGGTCAAGGTAGATTTTCTGTGGGCCACACTCTCCGATAAGAAAGGAAACAATCACTTACGAGTCCTCTCGACTCGTAAGCAAGAAAAACTCTCTTGTGAGATTCTTATAACTCTCAAGAGAAAATACACTTAAGAATCATCACGATTCTTAAGGAGAAAATACATTTACGAGATCTTCACGACTCATAAGGAGAAATACCTTTATGAGACTCTCACGGTTCATAAAGTTGAAAAGCCTTAGAAGGCAGATCTGAACCTAACTCCTAAGCCATCGCTGTCCTACAAAGAGATCAAAATAGATTATCCACAAAATGTATTTACTAAAAGGGACACACCACCATGAAGCAAAATATGTCTTTTATTCATGAATCAAAATGAATACAAATTACAATCTATTAAAGAATTAAAAATAAATACTCTCATTCAGGAGTATGTACAAAAAAAACATAAACATTGTCTTCAAGCCGGCGGACAATTTAATAGAGTCGTCAGTTCATCCTTCTTCCGCCGGGTTTTGGACTCATATTTTGTTATTGCAATAAGACGGGCCTCCGCTTAAAACTATTGGGCCTGGTATGAGGAGAGCCGACTTTCAAGCTCCTTTTCGGTAACTTTGTGAGCTTCGACCATCTCGCGAGTGAAAACGACAGCTTTATCAACAGCTACCACCTCCCTGATAGCTTCTTGAAGCACTCGCCAAAGTTCATACGCACGAGTGGTCTTGGCTGTAAGTTCAGCTTGAAGTTCCCCCAGCGCTTTGGATGCCAGCTCCCTCTCCGAAAACTTTCGGTTGAGCCTCTTCTCGCATGACAGCATATTTGCGGCGCATCGTTCAATCAACCCCCGCAAGCTCGCCTTTGCATCCACAACCTCTGAAGGAAGGCACGTACATTCAAGACTATGCAAACAAGCCTCCACCCGACGACAAAACTCAACCCAGACTTGCACCAATGTTTCACTATAGTAAGCAGCAAGAAAAGAAAGAGAACTGTTGGCTTCGGCGGCAAATTCTTCGGCCGTGATCAAGCTACCAGCATGAAGGTCTTCGATCAGAACTGACAAAGAGTGAAGGCTTAGTTTTGCCATCCGTTCAGAGGCACGTAGGGCATAGGGGCCGGGCAGCATGACGATGCGAGATTCCGGCGTGGTAAGAACTGGCAAAGCTGTTAAGATTTATAAACAATCAGCGAGACTTGCAAGCAAAGAGCAGATGGAACAACGTCGAAACTTTACTTACCCACAGTCATGCAAGAAAGGTCTTAAAGATCCCTAGGCCCGTCAAGAATCTCAACTTCGTCATCAGCTTCCAGAACTACAGAAGACATCAGTATCGTTATACAAAATAATAATAATGCCGTGAAGAAGGCGAACAACACTAACATTGCCCGGAAGATAAGACGATGCGTTGAGGGGACATTACCTGCGGAGCGGCCATCTCTACCAAACGCTAAAAGGATTTTCTAGGAGACAGATCAGCGATAGACGTCGCCAACCCGCGTAATTCTGAAAAGGAAGAAAGGTTCAGATGATGGAGAGATTATTAAAATAAAATATAGAAGGCTACCTTCAATGCGCCGCCCGCTCTGAACTGGAGGGATAGCAGTTTCGGCGGCCTCCTCCATACCCCCGGGCACATCATCGGGGACACGGGCCGGTATAACAGCTTCCAATTGAGGAGCAGCGACCACCGTTGCAGGCTCCAATGAAAGGACGGTGGCCTCGACTACCTGTCCCATGGTCTCCGGGCCGTCCCCAGAAAGATCCATTGAAACCGCGGCCAATGAAGATGCCTCTTCCGGGAGAGCAAGCACCGGGGGAACGGAAATCACTAATGGGAGCTCCATGACAGGAAGAACGGGTGTATCGACCCTCTCCACACTTACTAGTGTCTCATCGGGAATATTTACAGAGTCCATAGTCAAGGTGCGACTCGAACTCAGATCCTCTGCCATTGCCGAAGTCCCTGCAAAGTTTTCACGAAGATAAGGATATATATATATATATATATATATATATATATATAAGCAGTGCAAAATACTACAAAAAGATATATAAGTATACCAATGCGCCAAGGAACTTCTAGTATGGCTTTTTAAAGCCGGCGTTCCTTCTCAAGAATTCGTGCTCGCCGGGGTTCGAGGGTAGACTCGTGGCCACCAGTCCACAACGACGGCGCATCTTCGGCATCGTCTGAGATAGGCTGCTTAAGGGATATCTCGCCTCCCTCTTCCAAAGGACCTATAAATATCCGCCGTATCGATGGAGGATTTTCGTAGAAGATGACGGCAGGATAAGACCTCTTCGGGATCCTTACATTTTCAGTCTCATCCTGGGAGCGTCTTATACCCTCAGCCAGTTGTGCGGCTTCCTCGGAAGATGAACCTGGAAAAATAAGACCACCATCCGACTCTTGCATAGCTATTAGTTCATCTTGAAAGATAGGCTCGGATTCTACTAAAAAGTCAAGCAGATTGGTGACCGTCTTCCTTCGCCTCTTTGACCCGGAACTAATACCAGAAGACGATCGCTTCTTTCCCCTCGGTGCTTTGGTGCGACGTTGACCTACTTCGCCTTCAGTATCCTCTCTCGGCGGTGCTACCGATGATGACACTGCTATTGCTGACGTCGCAGCTGATGCAACTGCCACTGGCTCCTTATCAGAAGCCCTTGTCTGAGCTCTGGTGCGCATCGGCATCCCAAATGTCGGAGTCAAGTCTACATCCGCCGCCTCAGGAATAAGTAGGTACCAGTATCCCTCAAGGGAGGGAGAACCATTGTCCGCGGTCGCGGCGGGACTCCCGTAGCCTGGAGCGGGGCGGGAGCTCTAAGCCCAAAAAGTATCCTCCTCTCCTCAGCAATGATTGGACTAACCCGGTGGCGATACCAACCCGTGAAATCCCCCACGCACCTCGGAATGTAGTCGGCCTCGAGGATCATGAAATGAGAACCAGTGTTCAGCCTCATGAAATGGTGGGTGGCATCATGAACAGCTTCCAAAGAAGGGCTGGGCTCCACTATGAATGCCTCGAAGGGGACACCCTGGTTATATCCCAGTTGCCGGGCAAAGTGGTGTGGATTGTACCACATGAAAAGAGCCGCATCGTTTCGACAGAACACCAGATAATCGGGTCTGATCGAATACAAGTGCATGGCTTCCTTGGGCTTCAAGGAGGGTGCTCCCTCTTTCGACAAGTCAAAAAGCTGTTGAATAGGTCCCGAAAGAGCAGAGAGGACTCGATCGTTAAATACCATCCCGCCTTCGTTGGCATAAGGATTGAGCAGCACTCGAAGAGCCCCTAATTGAGTCGGGTCAGGAGCAGAAGCATCCACCAACCTCATGAGCCGCGGAAAGGTATAAGCATCATAAAAGCTGGGTCTCTGGTGTACAGCAAATGCCCCTGGCACGTACATCTAAATCCATGACGTAAAGTAATGAAGAGAGAAACTCACTACGTTCATTCCTGGGGTTGAGGTATTGGCTGCAGTGCTTAGCCCATGGTACAGATGCGACAGCCCTGCGATGCCCACAACTAGTCGTGTCCCTTCAGCGATGCGATGAGAAGGGTAAATGACCGAGGCTCTCATGAATCGACGGTGCATTGGAACGACAAACCAACTGAGCCAAACGCTGATAAAACCGATGATGAAAGTTTCTTCATCCATGCTAGGAGCTGTAATCGACTCGAAAGGTACAGCCGACAAGACTGGAATGTAGAACTGGGGCAAATCCTCTTCTCTAGCCGGTAGCCTATTTAAACTAAACCCGATAGGGTCGTTGATATTCGCGAACTTCGGAGCCGCCTTTGATAGAACGTCTCCACGAAGGAAGCAGGCAATAAAACTTTTAAAAGTGACGCCCTGTTCTTCTGACTCCGTGAACAGCTTCTCAAAAATCCCCAGAGTCTTGATTAGACTCGGGTACTTGTGGCGGAAGGCATTTTCAGTCGACAAGCCGTCAAGCGTAGAGGGCACAGTCTCGAAGACATACTAATCAGATGGCAGCAATTCTTCGTAAGGCGCCCCCCTGATTGGTAAACCCGAGATCTCACGAAACTCTTCCAAAGAGATCGAAACTTCGCGGTCCCCTAACAAGAAAGTGTTGGTGGGAAGATTCCATTGGTTTAGAAAAGCTTTAACCCACCATACATGGGGAGATTGATAATGGAAGAGGGACGCATACACTGCCTGGTAAAGCCCGACCCTCTGCAGTCGCGCACGATGAGCGGACAAGATGTAATGAGCCCAGAGAAGATAGCCCATAGGATGGCGAGGGGTAAGCCCTATCTTGTAAACTTGTCCCCAAGGCTGAGCTTCACCTTGGCAGATACGACGCCCCAAGATATCTATGGCCGGCACAGGTTGGTTTGGTATCCCAACCGTCGACGACTCAAGCCGGCCTGTAGGAGTCCAATCCGCCACCTCTACAGAAAAAGCAGTCAGTGGACGGTCCATCGGCAAAAATGGGCGGAGAGGTTCTGTTGGCACCTCGCAAAGAAAGCTTCGACGGCCGTGGATGATATGCCCGTACCAGGTTTCCCATAATAGTAAGTTGGTGCAATCCGGGTCATGAGCCCTGATCATTGCCATCGCTTCTTCGTCCGACGGTGATTGAGGAAAACCCGCCTCCGAGCGAGTAAGGGAAAGTATGGAAGAGAAGCCATTGTTCCTGAAATAAAGGAAAGGGAAACTGTTAGTGAAGCCCACACGTGTGTGTGTGTGTGTGTGTGTGTGTGTGTATAAGTATATATATATATAAGAAGACAATGGAAGAAAACGACATACAACTTATTTTATGGGACCATGGGTTACAAGACACGTAGGCCCCACAAAATTAATATGGCGGCTCACAAATAATAAGGCTGGGCAATTATCATGAGAACAAAAGGAAGATTCTCAATAAATTCAAATGACTCTACACATTCCCCCAAGGAGAAAACCCATTACAGAAACTCTGTGCAAATCGAGAAGGATCTCTGCAAGAACAACTCAGGATGAAAAAAACCAAGAAGTCTTCTTTTAAGAACTAAGTTCTTTAGAGGAATTAAATTCCTTTTAAACAGAGGAATTAAATTCCCAGAAAAATTTTCAGAGCTAAGCTCTTTGAAATGTAATTAAATTCCAGAGGGAAGACAAGTATCATCATCAATCTCCTAAGATCAGAGAAACCCTAGCGAAAGGGGTTTATTATTTAAAGATTGAACATTCTTAAAGACTTGGAAAGATGGACTTTTGTTAAAGGGAACACCCCTTAGTGTGGATTTAAAATCCAAAGAAAATTTCTACAAGAAATTCCTCGACCGTTCAAGATCCTTACCTGAAAAGGGAAATCTTTTGTTGATAGAGTTAAACTCTGAAAAAATTTGGAACAAAGAACTGAGCTCTGAGAAAAAGAATCAAATTCTCAAGGCAAGAACAAGGAAAAAAGAAGATGAAGGAGTGGAGGCACTTCTGAAGAGACCCTTGCATTTATAGGATGTGATGGGAAACGGTTCATCTGCCCCCTTCCCTAGGCAAATCCAACAGCCACAAAGATGACAGCGTTGTACTCACGTGCAAACACGTGAGAACAACGCTGTGGGGGCATTTGTTCCCTCATAAAATACAAGGAAAACCCCCAATGGGGCATCACGTGCACACAAGTGATCAGGGGTCACGTACCGACACGTGATGGCTTCCTGAGGGCTCTGAAATGATAAGAATTGAATCCTGATCAAATGGAGTCACGTGCCCACACGTGATAGGCCATTAAGCCCACTGAAGTATAATAAAACAGCAAGAAAAAACCCCAATGGGGCATCACGTGCCCACATGTGACCAAGGGTCACGTGCTGACACGTGATAAGTTCTTGAGTTCTTTAAAATAACAGAATTAAATTCTGGTTAAATGCTTAATCCATGGGTCACGTGCCACCACGTGATGGGGTCTTAAAAACTCTCTAAGTTAAAGGAAAGAAAACCCTAAACGGAGCATCACGTGCCTACACGTGACAGGGGGTCACGTGCCAACACGTGATGGGTTCCTAAGATCTCTGAACTGATATAATTAATTCTAATTAAATGGGCAATCAGTGGGGTCGCGTGCCAACACGTGATAGACTCTTAAGCCTTCTGAACTAATAGAATTAAATTATAATTAAGGGAAATCAAAAACACTAATATTTCCCTAGATCTTTCCAAACAAAAAGATTGCGCTCTGTAAAGTGGAGCACCGTTGGATTAAAAATCCAATGGTGATTAAAAATCACCAATCTATAGAAAAATTCTATACAAGGAGATATTTCCCTGAAATCTGCCAGGAATAACAGATAAAATATCTATTGGATTAAAATCCAATGGTGAATAAAATTCACCGAGTGATCTAAAAGATCATGTTGGTTACAAAATCAATCAAAATCTTTCAATGAAAGATTGACTAAACAAACCGATTCTTTTCTTTCTCCTGTAAATAGGAACCAAGAAGAGAAGAGAGGGAGATATACAACAGCAGAGAGAATACAAAAGAAAAGAGAATTTAATTCTCCAGAGAGAAAAGAATGTCTCTTCAGAAAAGAAAGAAATCCTAGGTAAGAGAGGGAAAAAGATCATCCTATAAGCTCCCACAAAATAAAAAGAGAATTTAATTGTCAAACTAAGAGTTTAACTCTTCTGAATAAGAACTTAGTTCTTCCTTTGGTTGAAGATCTGCAGAAGCAGATCTCCTATAAGTTGAGAATTTAATTCTCATCGGGGAGATTCTGCCATGCAGATCTAAAACCTAAAAGAAGACCTAAGTTCAGAGAATTATATTCTCCATAAAATACATAGGAATTTAATTCCTCTAAATAAAATTAGGGTTTAACCCTACAAAAAATTTAATTCTTCAAATACATAGGAATTTAATTTCTCTAAATAAAACTAGGGTTTAACCCTATAAAAGAATTTAATTCTTAAATAAGGGACTTAGACTTTTCATGCACGTAAAAAGATCAAGTACCCAATATGATCACGTGGCAATACATGACCCTCCCATGGTCAAAAAAGAATGAATGAGAGGGGGTCACATGCTCCCACGTGACCCTTGGATAAATCTCTCAAAATAAAGAGAACAAAGCCAAGTCAGAACAGATTTTGGGCGCCTTCACGTGTCCCCACGTGACCCCTAGCAAATCCTTTCAATATCCAGTGCATGGGTACCCATCACGTGCCCATACGTGATTGTCATGAAGATTAAGTGTTTAACACTTATTTGAATATTCTGAGAATAAAATAACGGAAGCCTGGCCCAATCCTCAGGTGCCTCACGTGAGCACTTCACTTTTAGTGTTTAACACTGTTTTGAGTGCATCACGTGGGAATACGTGATCGCCAAATATGTGCTGGTGTTTAACACTATATTCGAACCAGTCTTCCAGAGGCAAGACTTCCCTTTGACTGAACTTCAAATACACCCTTATCTTCTAAAATTGATCATCTCATATGGCATACGAGTGCTCAGCACTCAATAAAAGACAAAAATATTGTCAAAACCCAGACCCATGCGTAGCATTGCTAAGTAAAGGGGGGCTGAGCCCAGACAAATATTCAGCGGCCCAAACAAATGTCCAACATTTTAAACCTAATTGGACTTAGCCCAAGTTGGCCATAAGTCCTCAATTCAGATTCAACTGAGCCCATGTGCTCATAATCTAATTAATTGATCTTAGTCTCAAATTGGACTACAGATCACCCAACCCGCATTGGTTCGAGGGTACATCTCTGCACTCCTCTGATATGTGTCGTTGTAATCATTCAACTTCTTCAGAGAGGTGACGGGTCCCGACGACTAGACATTTCATGGACTGTGGGGTCCTTAAACCCATGGACTATGATGTCCTTAACCTTAGACTGTGGATCCTTAAACCCATGGACTATGATGTCCTTAACCTTGGACTGTGGGGTCCTTAAACCCATGGACCGAGATGTCCTTAAACTAATATTGGACCGTAATGTCCTTAAACTAACAATGGACCGCAAGGTCCCTAAACTAAACAATATAGCCCAAATGCTCTTTTGTCGGATCTAAACGATCCCGTTAAGTAGACCTTGATCTAAAATTAGACTAACGTATCATTAAAAAACATTTAATTTGATCTTAATCCCAAACGAGATTAACGATCCTTAAATCAATCCAACTACAGATCCCCCAACCAATATTGGTTTAAGGGTGCATCTCTTCACTCCTCTGATATTTGTCGTTGTAATCTCTCAACGTCTTCAGAGTGGTGACGAGTCCCGACAACCAGCAAATCTTACAGACTATGATGTCTTTAAACTATGGACTGTGGGGTCCTTAAACCCATGGACTATGATGTCCTTAACCTTGGACTGTAGGGTCCTTAAACCCATGGACTATGATGTCCTTAACCTTTACAGACTAAGATGTCTTTAAACTGGACCGAGATGTCCTTAAACTAACATTGGACCGTAATATCCTTAAACTAACTATGGACCGCAAAGACCCTAAACTAAAACAATATAGCCCAAATGCTCTTTTGTTGGATCTAAATGATCCTGTTAAGTTGATCTTAGTCTGAAATTAGACTAACGTATCCTTAGAAAACGTTTAAGTTGATCTTAGTTTCAAATGAGACTAACGTATGTTTCCCCAGTTAGAGCAAAGCTCTATTCAGAATTCAAAATTTGAAATAAAGCTGCGCTTTTCTAAAAGCGCTTCGCTACAACTAGCGCACCCGTGCAAAGCACGTGTGCGCTAGCGCTAGGAGCGCTGCGCTCCTATTAGCGCACCATGGGCAAAGCGCACCATGGGCAAAGCGCATAAGTGCTAGCGCTAGAACTAAATGTTCATCACCGTTGGATCAAATATCCAACGGATATGATTAAATCATCAGTTAACAAGAATAAAATTCTATTGAATCTTTCCAAAAAGAAAAGATTGTTCCTTGAATTTGGAATACCATTGGATCAATGATCCAATGGTGATTAAAAACCACTAAAATACAGAA
The DNA here is from genome assembly GCA_030015575.1 of Agapanthus africanus. NCBI lineage: Eukaryota > Viridiplantae > Streptophyta > Magnoliopsida > Asparagales > Amaryllidaceae > Agapanthus > Agapanthus africanus. The sequence continues at coordinate 925,906,171 of CM057339.1, forward strand.
CAAATTCTGTAAAGAAGGAAAGATTTCTCAATCTTGTTAAAACAAGAAGATTATCTTCTGTAAATCAAAAGCCCTTGGATCAAGGATCCAACGGTGGGGAAATTCCCAAATCAATTGGAGAATAAATCTCTTTAACTGATTCAACAAATCAGCTTCCCCTATATAAAGGACCCAAGACTTCAAGTCTAAAAGAGGAGGAACCCCCCATAAATTTTGAGAAAATCTCAAGAAGAAGAAATAACTCTTGGCAAAAGAAGATTTTTCTTCAAGGTAAAAAGAATGGTGATGAACAAAGAGATGAAATCATCTCATAATTAAAGAGAAGAATTCTCTTCTTAAAAGATCATAGATCTACAAAGACCAAGCTCTTTTATAAAGAGATCAAAAAGACCTTATCATAAAATAAAGAAGTACTTACTTCACAAATCATAGATCTACAAGACAAATTGTCTTTCTGAGATCATGAACATCTCATTATAAAGGGGGGAGGGTTATTCAATTCTCTTAGGATCACAGATCCATAAAGGCAAAGCCTTTCATCAAAAAGAGATTGAAGTATCTCCTATAAGTTAAGAACTTTGTTCTTGGAATTTTGAGACAAAGTCTCTTATCAAGGAAGATAATCTTCAGAGCGCAAAGTTAACCTAAGAAGAGCCTTAGCGCTCCTAATTTAAAAGTGCCTTAGTGCTCTTCATCTAGCGCAAAGCGCTACAGTCCCATAGCACTTCAAACAACAGCGCACTGCGCTCATTGGTTAGCGCTAAGTGCACCACGTGCTCCTCACGTGTGCGCTGCATTACTAAAAGCGCTTCGCGCTCATTATATGGCACCAGCACCAAGCGCCTCAACGCTTCAATTATAGCGCTTCAGCACTCTTCATTTAGCGCAAAGCGCTAAGCGCATCTGCGCTCCTCACTTAGCGCTAAACGCATCAGCGCTTAACATCTGGCGCAAAGCGCATTAGCGCTTTAACCATAGCGCACTGCGCTCTTGGGTTGGCGCTCAGCGCCAAGCACGCCATGTGTCACTCACTGGCGCACCCATAAAATGGTGCAGCGCGCTCATAAATTAAAAGCGCAGTATGCTAACAAACTAGCGCTTAGCACTAAGCGCGACACGTGTCCCCCTCGTATGCGCTAACCGACAGAAGCGCAATGCGCTCTTTGACTGGCGCAAAGCGCCTGGTGCACCACATGGCGCACTGTCAGAACACCACTTTGACAAATGTTAGGCATTTAATTCCAGACAAAATGTCAGAGCCCAATTCTTGGCATTATTAAAAGGGTAGAGCCCAAATAAAGGCCTAACAGGCAGAACAAAAATAAAATGTTAGACATTTTTAACTGGACTTAGCCCAATTCTGGCCACAAGTCCTCAATTTAAATTGAACTGAGCTCATCTGCTCTTCCAATCAATTTACACTCAGTTCGAGGGTACATCTCTTTACTCCTATGATATATGTAGTTGTAATCCTTCAATGTCGTCAGAGAGGTGACGGGTCCCGACAACCACACATTACTACGGACTGTGGGGTCCTTAAACTCATGGACTATGATGTCCTTAACCTCGACCGCGATGTCTTAAAACTAACATCGGACCGTGAGGTCCCTAAACTCATGGACTATGATGTCCTTAACCTCGACCGTGATGTCTTAAAACTAACATCGGACTGTGGGGTCCTTAAACTCATGGACTATGATGTCCTTAACCTCGACCGCGATGTCTTAAAACTAACATCGGACTGTGAGGTCCTTAAACTCACGGACTATGATGTCCTTAACCTCGACCGTGATGTCTTAAAACTAACATCGGACTGTGAGGTCCCTAAACCCATGGACTATGATGTCCTTAACCTCGACCGTGATGTCTTAAAACTAATATCGGACTGTGGAGTCCTTAAAATCCACGGACTATGATGTCCTTAACCTCGACCGTGATGTTTTTAAACTAACAATGGACCGTAATGTCCTTAAACTAAACAATAGAGCCCAATTGCTCTTTTGTTGGATCTAAATGATCCCGTTAAGTTGATCTTAGTCTATAATTAGATTAACGTGTCCTTAACAAACGTTTAAGTTGATCTTAGCCTCAAATAAGGCTAACGTATCCTTAAACACAATCCCCCAAACCCAAATCTAAGAAAGATACGGATTTGGACTAATCCACGTCCTACGGGTAACAACATAAATTAGTCTCCGTATACAATCCACGGGAAACCAAACACAAAACAAACACCCATGACACGAAGCGACCATATGGAGAAAGAGAAAGTTGTTACTGCGATGCGGTAGCGTAATTAACTGCAGGGGCTTGCGCCTGCAGGGAAGAGCGTCCCCACAATAAAAAAACCCCTCAATCGAGGGGGAATCTGACGAAGTCTGCTATATCGGCCGCATCTGTTTAAACCTTCGATACATGGTGCCATAAATCAACTTGGTATCTTCGGAGAGGTGGACGGATAGCACCAATTAGCATCTGCCCCGAATTTCAGGTAAGACGTTCACCGCGTCTCCACCGCGTCTTTCGGAAGGGAACAGATTCTGGCACGCCCGTTGGGACCTTTTCCTCTTTCCACTCCACACTTCATGTGTCGTGTTTCGCGAACCAATCGCGGTTTGCTAATGGTTGCCCTTGGGTTTCGAGGTACTAAGATTTGGCGTTTACTCGGTGCAGAAAGCAAAGGATCAGTGGCGTTCACCTGCTCGGAGTGTTCCACATGCAACTGCAACCCACGTTTTGCCTCAACTGGGGGCATAGCCTACGGGCCCCAGGCGATTCCCTGATCACGATGCCGGTGAAACAGGTCACCCAAGCCACCACAGGATTGTTTTTCGGGACCATGCTCCCGCCAACGAGCTTCAGCGCTCCTATGCCAGCACCGGAAGCTCCCAAGAAGTCGGTCCTCGATTGGCTTGCTACTACCACAGCCCCTCTCAACGGGTCGTTCAGCTCCAACTCCTCGGTCTTCACCAGACTGAGCCTGAACTCCGATGGGCCCGCCAAGAAGCCCATGATACCTGAAGTGGCCATCCTAAAGAAGATAGCCATCCCTGCTCCTGAAGTCATTAAGGCGGCTTCTCCTGCTAAAGAGTCGGTCTTTACAAGACTGACTATTCCGGCTCCCGTCCCTGCTCGAAGGTCTGTCTTTGACAGATTGCATACCGCTACTCAAAAGACGTCAGTCTTCAAGAGGCTGGCACCAGCGGCGCCTCACCTGGACAGGGGGCAAGACAAAACCATCCCCATCGCCGAACCAACATCATCCGCTCGACACGCTCGACGTCTCCACTGGCGCCGAGTAAGGAAGGCTGGGGGCAACTCCCCCTCTGGGCTAACTCCACCAGCTCCAACGGTGAAAGTTAATGCTGTTGTTCCAACCGGGAACAGCTTTGAGCTGCTGAACAAGGTGCGCAGGAACTCTCCTTCCACCGTACTAAAAAGATTTCCGCCGCCGTTGGAGACTGTCACAGAAATAAAGCCGGAGCAGTCCCCTCAACGGCTATCTTCCAAAGTATACAAGATCTGGCGACAGGTCCGAGAGTCGGTGGTTGATCAAGACTATTCCAGCCGGCAGAAGAAGCTGAAGGTCCGACAGGAAGAAAACCGTCCTGTTAAACCACAGAAGGCAACGGCTACTTGGGTGCCCACTGCAGCGGCCCCCTCAACTTCGACCGCTCATAAGAGGAGAAGGCCAGAGAAAATCCCTATGCCTGCGACGAATGTCAAAGGCACTGAGCCCAAACGCCCTAAGTCTGGGGGCATGGTGGTGCATACCGTCTATATGGCATACGGAAAAGAGGATAGCCGTATCTCCACAGGTCATCGACCGCTTACGCGATCTGTGACAAAAGCTCAAAAGCAGTAGCAGAAGCTTCAAGAGATGATGACTGCGATGGCTGCGCTCACCGGGCCAAAAGAAAGCCCGGAAACATCCGCGGAGCAGCGCCGTGAGCAGGAAACTGACGCTGAGTTCCTTCGGAGAATACTTGAGAAGAAGGAAAAAGAGGCTGCAGAACAAGCGGCCAATATAAAGCAAATGGACCTTCTATTCCAAGATATGGTGGGCATGATGATCCAGCCAGATCCCCCAGCCGAAGATCTTCCAGTAATAATTGAAGATGATAGAGGAGAAACATCAAATCCACCTCCGGCTCTTTCAACAGCAAAGGAGGAAACTATTTCCAAGTCTGCCCTGGATGACTATATCGCTTAGCAGATAAGAGTTCACCAGGCAAATGAAGCGGCTGGACAAATTGTTAGAACTGGGCGACCGTATCCAGGCTGGTATGATCAGATAAAGTACCCGCCGGGATACACAATCCCCAAATTCCACGTATACAAGGGGACAGGCAATCCCCACCAGCACGTCGCCCAGTTCAGAGCTCTGTGCGGCAACACCGGGGGTGATGATAAGCTTTTGCTCCGCCAATTCGTCGGCAGCTTATCGGAGACGGTGTTTGAGTGGTACTCCGAACTTCCAAATGACTCCGTCAAGACTTTCGCAGAAATGGAGTTGTTGTTCATCCAGCGATTCGCAAGTGCTAGTGAACGCACCCCAATAACGGCATTGATCAATGCCAGGGTGAAGCCGGGCGAAACTTGGGTTCAATATGCAATCCGATGGCGAAATCTGTGGTCAAAGTGCGAACAGCGTATCGAAGAAGCACCGGCGGTGGGTATGTTCGTGGGCACTCTCGACCCTCACGCGACTATTTCCCAGTTCATGACGTTCTTCAAGCCGACCACTTTCCAGGCCTTGATCGACAAACTGGCCCAAATGGACCAGATGGGTCATAGACCATCTCCTCCAAAGCCAGACTCTCGAAATGAGAAGGGCAAAGGGAAAGCGACTTTCATCGCCAACGCTCAACAACAACCGAGTGGCCTGAGAGCGGTTGTTCGCCAAAGCAACAAGCGACAATCCCTCGATGAGAAATTGAGACGTCCTTACTCGTTTCCCCGAGATAAAACAAGGAGACTGTTCGAACTGGCAGTGCGCAATGGGCTCATCACTCTACCGGAGTCGAGACACCCACCGCAACCGAATGACGCCAACGATCCCAATTACTGTCCTTACCATCGAGTATTGGGCCATCCACTCGAAGATTGCTACGTCTTCAAAAATTGGGTTGAAGACCAATACCAGCAAGGAAAATTTGCGTTGTCTGAAAATTGGAAGGTGAACCCATCACAACTACATGCTCCGAAAAAGATGGACATGCCGGGGGCATCGTGCTCATTCATAGAGAAAGCCCCGTGGACCGAAAAGTCCGTAAACTAGAAATTCGCCTTAAATATGGCAACGACGGACCGCAATGTCCTAAAACTTGCAAATGACCGAAACGTCGTTAAACTACGGTGGATTGCAGCATCCTCAGGCTAGCGTGGTAAAAAGAAAAAAAAGAAAAAAAACGGTATGTCCAGAAGCAAAATGGGCACGGGTGAAAACCCGAAAGGGCTCCGTGAGTAAAAACAGCAGGACTACCAGCGAGTTTTGTGAAAACCCGAAAGGGCGCAATCTCGTTAAAAGACACTTTCAAGGTCCTCTCGACTTTGTAAGGAAAAACCACCTGCGTGAGATCCTTACGACTCACAAGGGAGCAACACACTTAGGGATTCTCACGATCCCTAAGGAGAAATTACACTTGCGAGATCCTCACGACTCGTAAGGAGAACCCTCTTATGGGACCCTCACGGCCCACAAGATTCAAAAGTCATAAGCTACAGAGATCTGAACCTGTTCTTAAGCAGCCCTCACAACCTCCAATACTGCCCTACAAGCAGCTCAATGCTGACCCTTGTATACAATCCACGGGCGTGAATAATCATTTCCCTAACAAAGTCCCATTCGTGACTAGGGATATGTCTGCACGGTGAACAACCCTTGTAAGTCCCCTCGACTTATAAGGAGAAAACCCTCTTGTAAGATCCTTACGACTTATAAGAAACCATGCACTTAGGAATCCTCACGAATCCTAGGGAGAAAATGCACCTACGAGATCCTCACGACTTGTAGGGAGAAATACCTATGTGAGACCCTTACGGTTCATGGAGTCAAAAACCTTAGTCGACAGAATCCTAACCCTGTCTACTAAACCACCTTTGTTCGACATCGACAAAGGCAAATGATGATTCGCTCCTGACAATATCCCAGTTGTGGTGGTGCTGATGCCGAAATCAGTGTCCAAATCTAAGCTTGCAACAAAAGCTGGCAAGCCACACACGCATACGAAATAGCCAAAATGATGGGGCAGCTTGCAAACAAAATCAGCAAGTAAAAATGTATGCATGAAAAATAGCCGAAATGATTGGGCAACTCGCAATAAAAAGCAGCGAGTAAAAGTAAAATAAATAGCCGAAATGATTGGGCACCGCGAAAAATAGCCGAAATGATTGGGCAATCGCGACCTTCGCGATATAAAAGCTGAAATGATAGAGCATCGCGGAAAGAGATAAAAAAAATGAAATGAAAATTATGCCCTACAGGTGATATCACATCGATCCCTGTATACAATCCAGGGGCACAAACAAAGAAGGAATCAAGCCTTCCCTCCTCAGGCTCCATCAGAAAGAGAGCCAAGTCTCGACGGTCACATCTGCATCCCAGAAGACCAACAACAGCGCTCCTCCTTATGCCAACAAGGCACGGAAGCGACACAGCGAAACGGAATCATGGTAAAGCCCCCTAGTTCCAAATCTCGACGGTTCACAGACGGCCTAGAGATCACCAACGGCGTTTCTCCTTGCTCCAACAGGATCTAGATGCGACGTCGACAAACAACCCCAGGGTCAAAACAACGAAGCCATGGGAAAGTCCCCAGTTCCAAGTCTCGACGGTTCAAAAACAACCTAGAGACCACCTCGATGTTCGTCCCTATACAGCAGACGCGATGTCACCCCAGCGCTCTTCCTCCAACAGGATGCATACGTAACGTCAACATACGAAGCGAAGGAAGATCCCTAGCTTCACGGTCTCGACGTCAACATCGACAACTTAGAGATCAACACCGGCATTCTTTCTCCCTCCAATCGGACACAGATGCTACACCATCAAACGGAGCCACGGCAAAGTCCTTAGTTCCAAGACTCTACAGTCTACAGATAACCTAGAGTCAACCAATGATCTCTCTGCCGGATCAACGCTCCATCTCGGAATCAATTCGTCTCAACCCGAGGAAATCAGTGTCCTTGGCAACCTCCTCGATTCAGGGAAATCAGCGTCCTTGACGAGAGCACTTCGATTCGCGTCGACCCGCAAAGAAATCAGCATCTTTGCACGAATACATCGATTCGTCTCAACCCGAGGAAATCAGTGTCCTTGGCAACCTCCTCGATTCAGTGAAATCAGCGTCCTTGACGAGAGTATCTTGATTCGCATCGACCCGCAGAGAAATCAGCATCTTTGCAGGAATACCTCGATTCGTTTCAATTCCAGGGAAATCAGTGTCCTTGGCAACCTCCTCGATTCAGGAAAATCAGCGTCCTTGACGAGAGTATCTCGATTCGCATCGACCCGTAGAGAAATCAGCGTCTTTGCAGGAATACATCGATTCGTCTCAACTCCGAGGAAATCAGCGTCCTTGGCAACTTCCTCGATTCAGGGAAATCAGCGTCCTTGACGAGAGCATCTTGATTCGCATCGACCAGTAGAGAAATCAGCGTCTTTGCAGGAATACATCGATTCGTCTCGACTCCGAGGAAATCAGCGTCCTTAGCAACTTCCTCGATTCAGGGAAATCAGCGCCCTTGACGAGAGCATCTCGATTCACGTCGACCCGCAGAGAAATCAGCGTCTTTGCAGGAATACCTCGATTCGTCTCGACTCCGAGGAAATCAGTGTCCTTGGTAAATACCTCGATTCAGGGAAATCAGAGTCCTTGACGAGAGCACCTCGATTCGCATCGACCCGCAAGGAAATCAGTGTCTTTGCCGAAATACTTTGATTCGTCTCAACCCAAGGAAATCAGTGTCCTTGGCAACCTCCTCGATTCAGGGAAATCAGCGTCTTTGACGAGAGCATCTTGATTCGCATCGATCCGCAGAGAAATCAGCATCTTTGCAGGAATACCTCGATTCGTTTCAATTCCAGGGAAATCAGTGTTCTTAGCAACCTCCTCGATTCAGGGAAATCAGCGTCTATGATGAGAGCATCTCGATTCGCGTCGACCCGTAGAGAAATCAACGTCTTTGCAGGAATACATCGATTCGTCTCAACTCCGAGGAAATCAGCGTCCTTGGCAACTTCCTCGATTCAGGGAAATCAACATCCTTGATGAAAGCATCTTGATTCGCATTGACCCGCAGAGAAATCAGCATCTTTGCAGGAATACCTCGATTCTTTTCAATTCCAGGGAAATCAGTGTCCTTGGCAACCTCCTCGATTCAGGGAAATCAGCGTCCTTGGAGAGCATCTCGATTCGCGTCGACCCGTAGAGAAATCAGCGTCTTTGCAGGAATATATCGATTCGTCTCGACTCCGAGGAAATCAGCGTCCTTGGCAACTTCCTCGATTCAGGGAAATCAGCGTCCTTGACGAGAGCATCTCGATTCACGTCGACCCGCAGAGAAATCAGCGTTTTTGCAGGAATACCTCGATTCGTATCGACTCCGAGGAAATCAGTGTCCTTGGCAAATACCTCGATTCGGGAAAATCAGCGTCTTTGACGAGAGCACCTCGATTCGCATCGACCCGCAGAGAAATCAGCGTCTTTGCAGGAATACCTCGATTCGTCTCAACCCCAGAGAAATCAGTGTCCTTGACAACCTCCTCGATTCAGGGAAATCAACGTCCTTAACGAGAGCATCTTGATTCGCATCGACCCACAGAGAAATCAGCATCTTTGCAGGAATACCTCGATTCGTTTCAATTCCAGGGAAATCAGTGTCCTTGGCAACCTCGTCGATTCAGAGAAATCAGCGTCCTTGACGATAGCATCTCGATTCGCGTCGACCCGTAGAGAAATCAGCGTCTTTGCAGGAATACATCGATTCGTCTCGACTCCGAGGAAATCAGCGTCCTTGGCAACTTCCTCGATTCAGGGAAATCAGCGTCCTTGACGAGAGCATCTCGATTCGCGTCGACCCGCAGAGAAATCAGCGTCTTTGCAGGAATACCTCGATTCGTCTCGACTCCGACGAAATCAGTGTCCTTGGCAAATACCTCGATTCAGGGAAATCAGCATCCTTGATGAGAGCACCTCGATTCGCATCGACCCGCAAGGAAATTAGTGTCTTTATTAGAATACTTTGATTCGTCTCAACCCGAGGAAATCGGTGTCCTTGGCAACCTCCTCGATTCAGGGAAATCAACATCCTTGACGAGAACATCTCAATTCGCACCGACCCGCAGAGAAATCGGTATCTCTGTAGGAATATACAACGTCATCAGTATGACCCCGTCACGGAAATACGTCATCCATATGAACTCGTTTCGGAAGTACGTCATCCACGTGTCTATCCCACTAAACACTTATAGGTCCTCTCGACTCGTAAGGAAAAAAAACTCTCTTATAAGATCCTTACGACTTATAAGGTAAAACACACTTAGGAATCCTCTCGATTCCTAAAGAGAAAATACACCTACGGGATCCTCTCGACCTGTAGGGAGAAAAATTTTTATGAGACCCTCACGGCTCATAAAATTGAAAAGCCTTAGGAAGCAGATCTTAACCTGACTCCTAAGCCATCGCTGTCCTATAAGGAAATCAAAATAGATTATCCATAAAATGTACTTACTAAAAGGGACACACCATCATGAAGCAAAATATGCCTTTTATTCATGAATCCAAATGAATACAAAGTACAATTTATGAAAGAACCAAAAATACTCTCATTCAGGAGTATGTACAAAAGAAGAACAAAAAAATATACAATTCTTCAAGCTGGCGGATGATTCAAAAGGTTCATCAGTTCATCCTTCCTTTCTTGGGTCTCAGCTTCAAAATTGGCTATGGTTGCGAGACGGGTCTCCGCTTCCGACTGTTGGGCCTGATGCGAGGCAAGCCGGCCTTCAAGTTCATGCTCAGTAGCTTTATGAGCATCAACCATCGTCCGGGTAAAGATAACAGCTTTATCAACAGCCACCACGTCCTTGATTACGGCTTGAAGCTCTTGCCAAAGTTTATATGCGCGAGTGGTCTTAGATGTAAGTTCGGCTTGAAGCTCCCCTAGCACGGTTGAAGCCAGCTTCCTCTCTGAGAACTTTCGGCGGAGCCTCTTTTCACAGGAAAGCGTATTAGCGGCGTACCACTTAATCAACTCCTGCAAACTTGTCTTCGCAGCCACCACCTCCGAAGGAAGGCGTGCGCATTCAATACTATGCAAGCGAGCCTCCACTCGATGACAGAATTCGACCCAAACTTGCACAAATTCTTCACTGTGATAAGTGGCAAGAAAGGGGAGAGAACCGTTGGCTTCAGCGGCAAATTCTTCGGCTGTGAGCGAGCTACAAACACGAAGGTCTTCGATTAACTCTAACAAAGAGTGAAGGCTTGACTTGGCCATACGTTCGGATGCACACAACGCATAAGGGCCAGACGGCATGAGAATGCGAGTCTCCAACGCGGTAAAAGTAAGCAGAGCTGTTAAAGATTGATAAATGATCAGCGAAGGTTGCAAACAGAGGACAGATGCAAAGGCGTCGAAACTTTACTTACCCACGTTTATACGAGAAGGGTCTGGAAGATCTCCGGGCCCATCAAAGACCTCAACCTCATTATCAGCCTCCAGAACTACAGAAGACATGAACATTGTTACATAAAGAAGTAACAATATCGAGAAAGGAGCGAACAATGCTAACCTTGTCCGGAAGATAGAATGATGCGCTGAGGGGATATCGCCTATGGAACAGCCAGTTCTAGCAGACGCTGGAAAGACTTCCTGGGAGACAGGCCAGCGATGGACGCCGCCAATTCCCGTAGCTCTGAAAAGACAGAAAAGTTCAAATAATGAAGAGATCGTTAAAATAAAAGATGGAACAATACCTTCGATGCTCCTCCCACTTTGGGTTGGAGGGATAGCAGCTTCGACGGCCTCCTCCGTGCCCCCAGACACATCATCGGGGAGGTGAACCGGTATAGTAACTTCCGGTGGAGGAGCAGTGACCATCGCTACGGGCTCCAATGGAAGGATGGTGGCCTTGATTACCTGTCCCGCAGCCTCCGGGCTGTCCCCAGGGATATCCATTGAACCCGCGGCTAATGAAGATGCCTCTTCCGAAGGAGCAATCACCTGGGGAGCAGGTATCACCAAGGGAAGCTCCATCGCAGGAGGGACAGTTTCATCAGCCCCCTCCACACTGAGTAGTGTTTCACTAGAGGTATCAGCAGGCTCTACGGTCAGTAAACCCGTGGGAACCTCCCCCATCGCCGAGGTCTATGCACAATTCACACAAGGATAAGAATACATATATACAAATGCAGACAAATGAAGTATTACAAAGAAATATCGGAACGTACCATGCGCAAGGAAGGTTTCTGTATGGCTCGCTCAAGCCGACACTCCTTCTCAAGGAGGTGTGCTCGCCGAGCTTCAAGGGTAGACTCGTGGCCGCCAATCCACAATGAAAGCGCATCCGCAGCGTCCTCCGAAGCAGCCTGTTTAAGGGCCCTTTCGCCCCATTCCTCCAAAGGGCCGATGAATCGTCGCCGGATCCACGAAGGGTCTTCATAAAAAATGACGGCTGGGTATGGCTTTTTCGGAATTCTTACGTTCTCTGACTCGTCTTGAGAACGTCTTATAGCCTCAGCCAGTTGTGCAACTTCCTCGGCAGATGAACCAGGAAAAAGAAGACTGTCGTCTGGTGGACTAGCAGCGGTCTTCTTCCCCCGTTTTGGCCCAGAGCTAATGGCTCTAGAAGATCGCTTCTTTCCCCTTACCGTCTGTTTTTTGGGCTGCTTCTCGGTTTAGACAAAGAGAGAAGACTTCTTCAGGACCTTCGCTAAGGGGATATTATCATCAGAGCTGGGTTTTACATCCGGAACCGGTACGGTATCCGTCATCGGTCGTTCAAGCGAAGCATCTGTTGGCAATGAAACGCGAAGCCTTTCTTCCTCTCCAAAGGTTTTAAGCGAAGTAGCAATAGCTTCTTCTGTAGAGGCACCTGTTAAAATAGCAAGCGTCAGTTAAAGCATGATAGAAAGAATGAACAACGGAGAGATAAGGGTAAAGTATACCTGACTGCGTGAGGGCAGCCAGTTCTTTTTCAAGGACGGCTGACTGTTTGGAAGCTTTGGTGGCAGCCTCCAAATCGGTATCATCAAGCGTCCCAAATAAGCCCCCATTGGTCCCATATTCGCTCAAACCTTTGCTAGACGGATCAGGAGGCGTCGAGCCTAATATGGTGTCCAAAGAAAGTACTTGTTTCTTTTTCTTCTGAGGACGGGCGCCGGTAGCCGGTAACACGAGTTTGCGTTTGGTAGACGCCTTTGGACGACGAGTCCCAATTTCTTTTCCTACGTCCGACTCGGGGGACGCGGCAGCTACCTCTTTTTCAGACACGCTGGGTGGGGGCAACCCACGCGTAGGACTTAACACGTGTAGAGGCTCAACTACAGTGACCTCTCTCAGGGGAGGATGAACAATGTTCTGTCGCTTCAAAGGAACATTTCGATCACCAGCCGGCACTGCACCCGTGCGATCGAGCAACAATCGCTTCTCTTCCCTGATAATGGTGCCCATTGAATGCTGATACCAGGCCACGTACGCATTAAGAGCTTTTGGGACGCAATTCGGTTCGCTGATAAAGAAGTGGACCCTGTGTTCAAGCGTATAAAATGATGCAGTGCGCTCCGCATTCCCTCTTCGGTAGCAGCAGGTTCGGCCAAGAAGGCTTCAAGTGGGACGCCCTAATTGTAACTTAGCTGATGGGCAAAACGGTGCAGATTATATCTCATGAATAACGCCGTATCATTTTGCCTGAACACTAAGAAACCCGGTCTGATGGAGTATAAATGAAGGATCTCCCAAGCTTTCAACATAGAGGCCCCATCTTTAAATATGTCCTGCAGTGGCAGCACCATCTTCCCCGACTCTTGGCCGACGGTCAGAACTTTATCAGTAAAGGCCATGCCAGCCCAAACCGTGCGCAGGCGAAGAAGCAAGCCTCTAGCTTCCCATTGCGTCGGAGTCACAATAGAAGCGCCAACCAGTCGCATGATCTGAGGGAACCTGCACCTGTCATAAAAACCTGGCCTCTTGTGGATGCCAAAGACACCTAGCACGTGTAACTCGAGCCATGACATGAAATAATGCATCGGGAAGTTTACCGACTGCACCCCTGGCTCAGTGGTATTAGCCGCCAAGCTGAGGTCGTGATACATATGGGCTAACCCAGCAATCTCCACAGCCACTTGTATCCCAGCAACCATCCGATGCGCAGGATAGAAGACGGACAGCCTCATACGGCGAGGGTGCATGGGAAGCGCGAACCAACTCAGCCACAGCCCGAGGAACCCTAAAAAGAACGCTTCTTCGTCGATCTCAGGAGCCGCTAGTTCTGCAAAAGGGATGACCGAGGTATCAAGTAAGAAGAAGCTCTTCTGATCCGCCTCTACCGCTGGCAGATTGCCTAAACCCAAGCCGAAAGGGTCGTCAAGACTGGCGAATTTCTCGAATTCTTCCTTCAATATTTCCGGGCGAAGAAAATCAGCGATAAAAGATGTAAAACTAACTCCACGACCTTCAGATGCAAGAGAGAGGTTCTCATACATATTCAACACCTTTATTAAGCTCGAAAATTTGTGTTGAATAGCATTCTCAGGAGTAAGACCCATTACCACTGATTTGGTAGTGAAAACATACTCATCCGGGGAAAGCAATTCCTCATAATGTTCCCCCCTAACGGGTAAACCCGAGACCTCTGCAAACTCCTCCAAAGAAATGGAGACTTCTCGATCTGATAGAAGGAAGGTGTGGGTTAGGATGTTCCACTGTTCCAGAAATGCCCTGACCCACCATGTAGGGGGTGTGGAATGTTGAAATAAAGAGGCATAAGCGGCGGGATACAATCCGAGCTTCATCAACTGTGGCTTCCTCGCCGATAGAATATACCGGGCCCACTGCAAATACCCGGCTGGGTGACGGGGAGTTAGTCCTACATTGTACAGCTGTCCCCAGGGGCGTGACTCGCCCTGACATATGCGTCGCCCTAGGATGTCCAAAGCCACCGGCGGCTGCACGGATATTGCGGCAATAGAAGGCCGAAGGAGACCTTCTGAAGTCCAGTTGACCTCCTCCACAGTGTAATTTATCGGAGGCGCATTTGCATAAGCAATCGCTGAAATAGGCTCCAAGGGTGTCGCACAGGAAAAGCTCCGTCGGCCCATGATAATTTAATCATACCATTTACCCCATAGATGAAGACTCTTATGCTCCGGGTCATAGTCTTTTATTAGCGCGAAAACCTCTCGGTCAACGGGTGCTTCAGGAAATCCGCCTTCTGAACGAATGAATGGGAAGGAGGTGTCGGAAGACATAATGCCTGCACAGAAAAGAACGAATTTTTCAGCCACCAATGCTATAAATTAAATTCTGTTACAAGGTACTATAAATCCGTACCGCACTGCAATGCAATTAAAGGGGACCCACAAAATCTAGATGACAGTTCATCATTAATAAAACAGCCTCATCATTGGATGAAACTGACATTAAATGAGGAAATCGTCAAAAGATTCTCATTAAATGAGAAATCCCTCGGGCAGAGGAGTAAAACTCCCATTGAGAGCAGCGCTCTTCAATAGACAGACATCTGTCAAAGTCTAATGATGAAGGAATAAAATTCCTCAAGAAGAGCCTTGCTCTGAAAAGATGATGGAATAATCTATCAAAAATAAAATTTCAATTTGATCTTCAAGATCCATGAATAAACTCTTAAGAGCTCTTCTATATGATCTGAAAGGAGCAAAGCTCCACTAATGGATTAAAAAATCATAAGCAAGACCCTTTTAGATCTATGATTCCAAGAGAGCAAAGCTCTATTAATAAAACCCTAAAAAGGATTTTCTGGGTGAAACCTTAAAAGATGCCTCAAAAAGATTTAATCTTTTACCTAATCCGACAAGGTTCTGTCCTTAAAAATTCTTAAGAAGAAGAGCTGCGCTCTGAAGAAGAAAATAAATTTTCAAGAAGGATTGAAGATGAACAGAAGTCATCTCAAGGGCCAAGGGTCCTATTTATAGGCACTAAGCGCAGTTTCAGTTCCTTGGGTGATCCAAGAGTCGAGATGTTGCCACCGCTGCACCCACGTGTGGGCCCCGTGAGCGCAACGGTGGGGGGCATTTGTTTCCCCAGTTAGAGCAAAGCTCTGTTCAGAATTCAAAATTTGAATTAAAGCTGCGCTTTTCTAAAAGCGCTTCGCTACAACTAGCGCACCCCGTGCAAAGCACGTGTGCACTAGCGCTAGGAGCGCTGCGCTCCAATTACCGCACCATGGGCAAAACGCACCATGGGCAGAGCGCATAAGCGCTAGCGCTGGAACTAAATGTTCCTCACCGTTGGATCAAATATCCAACGGATATGATTAAATCATCAGTTAACAAGAATAAAATTCTGTTGAATCTTTCCAAAAAGAAAAGATTGTGCCCTGAATTTGGAATGCCGTTGGATCAATGATCCAATGGTGATTAAAAATCACTAAAATACAGAACAAATTCTGTAAAGAAGGAAAGATTTCTCAATCTTGTTAAAACAAGAAGATTATCTTCTGTAAATCAGAAGCCGTTGGATCAAGGATCCAACGGTGGGGAAATTCCCAAATCAATTGGAGAATAAATCTCTTTAACTGATTCAACAAATCAGCTTCCCCTATATAAAGGACCCAAGACTTCAAGTCTAAAAGAGGAGGAACCCCCCATAAACTTTGAGAAAATCTCAAGAAGAAGAAATAGCTCTCGGCAAAAGAAGATTTTTCTTCAAGGTAAAAAGAATGGTGATGAACAAAGAGATGAAATCATCTCGTAATTAAATAGAAGAATTCTCTTCTTAAAAAATCATAGATCTACAAAGACCAAGGTCTTTTATAAAGAGATCAAAAAGACCTTATCATGAAATAAAGAAGTACTTACTTCACAGATCATAGATCTACAAGACAAATTGTCTTTCTGAGATCATGAACATCTCATTATAAAGGGGGGAGGGTTATTCAATTCTCTTAGGATCACAGATCTATAAAGGCAAAGCCTTTCATCAAAAAGAGATTGAAGTATCTCCTATAAGTTAAGAACTTTGTTCTTGGAATTTTGAGACAAAGTCTCTTATCAAGAAAGATAATCTTCAGAGCGCAAAGTTAACATAAGAAGAGCCTTAGCGCTCCTAATTTAAAAGTGTCTTAGTGCTCTTCATCTAGCGCAAAGCGCTGCAGTCCCATAGCACTTCAAACAATAGCGTACTGCGCTCATTGGCTAGCGCTCAGCGCTAAGCGCACCACGTGCTCCTCACGTGTGCGCTGCATTACTAAAAGCGCTTCGCGCTCATTATATCGCACCAGCACCAAGCGCCTCAATGCTTCAATTATAGTGCATCAGCACTCTTCATTTAGTGCAAAGCGCTAAGCGCATCTGCGCTCCTCACTTAGCGCAAAGCGCTAAACGCATCAGCGCTTAACATCTGGCGCAAAGCGCCAAGCGCATTAGCGCTTTAACCATAGCGCACTGCGCTCTTGGGTTGGCGCTCAGCGCCAAGCACGCCATGTGTCACTCACTGGCGCACCCATAAACTGGCGCAGCGCGCTCATAAATTAAAAGCGCGGTGCGCTAACAAACTAGCGCTAAGCGCGACACGTGTCCCCCTCGTGTGTGCTAACCGACAGAAGCGCAATGCGCTCTTTGACTGGGGCAAAGCGCCTGGTGCGCCACGTGGCGCACTGTCAGAACACCACTTTGATAAATGCTATGCATTTAATTCCAGACAAAATGTCAGAGCCCAATGCTTGGCATTATTAAAAGGGCAGAGCCCAAATAAAGGCCTAACAGGCAGAACAAAAATAAAATGTTAAACATTTTTAACTGGACTTAGCCCAATTCTGTCCACAAGTCCTCAATTTAAATTGAACTGAGCTCATCAGCTCTTCCAATCAATTTACACCCGGTTCGAGGGTACATCTCTTTACTCCTATGATATATGTCGTTGTAATCCTTCAACGTCGTCAGAGAGATGACGGGTCCCGACAACCACACATTATTACGGACTGTGGGGTCCTTAAACTCATGGACTATGATGTCCTTAACCTCGACCGTGATGTTTTAAAACTAACATCGGACTGTGAGGTCCTTAAACTCATGGACTATGATGTCCTTAATCTCGACCGTGATGTCTTAAAACTAACATCGGACTGTGCGGTCCCTAAACTCATGGACTATGATGTCCTTAACCTCAACCGTGATGTCTTAAAACTAACATCGGACTGTGGGGTCCTTAAACTCATGGACTATGATGTCCTTAACCTCGACCGCGATGTCTTAAAACTAATATCGGACTGTGAGGTCCTTAAACTCACTGACTATGATGTCCTTAACCTCGACCGTGATGTCTTAAAACTAACATCGGACTGTGAGGTCCCTAAACTCATGGACTATGATGTCCTTAACCTCGACCGTGATGTCTTAAAACTAATATCGGACTGTGGAGTCCTTAAAATCCACGGACTATGATGTCCTTAAGCTCGACCGCGATGTTTTTAAACTAACAATGGACCCTAATGTCCTTAAACTAATTATCGACCGCAATGTCATTAAACTAAACAATAGAGCCCAATTGCTCTTTTGTTGGATCGAAATGATCCCGTTAAGTTGATCTTAGTCTATAATTAGACTAACGTGTCCTTAACAAACGTTTAAGTTGATCTTAGCCTCAAATAAGGCTAACGTATCCATAAACACAACCCCCCCAAACCCAAATCTAAGAAAGATACGGATTTGGACTAATCCACGTCCTAGGGAGACAACATAAATTAGTCTCCGTGTATACAATTCACGGACAATCAAACACAAAACAAACACCCACGACACGAAGCGACCATATGGAGAAGGAGAAAGTTGTTACCGTGAAGCGGTAGCGTAATTAACTCGAGGGGCTTGCGCCTGCTGGGAAGAGCGTCCCCATAATCAAAAACCCCTCAATCGAAGGGGAATCTGACAAAGTCTGCTACATCGGCCGCATCTGTTTAAACCTTCGATACATGGTGCCATAAATCAACTTGGTATCTTCGGAAAGGTGGACGGATAGCATCAATTAGCATCTGCCCTGAATTTCAGGCAAGACGTTCACCGCGTCTCCGCCGCGTCTTTCGGAAGAGAACAACGTATTCTTAAACCCAACCCCAAACCCAAATCTAAGAAGATACGGATTTGGACTAATCCACGCCCTACGGGTGGCAACATAAATTAGTCTTCGTATACAATCCACGGGTAACCAAAAAACAAAACAAACACCCACGACACAAAGCAACCATCTGGAGAAGGAGAAAATGGTTATCGCGATGCGGTAGCGTAATTAACTGCAGGGGCTTGCGCCTGCAGGGAAAAGCGTCCCCACAATCAAAAACCCCTCAACGAGGGGGAATCTGACGAAGTCTGCTACATCGGCCGCATCTGTCTAAACCTTCGATACACGGTGTCATAAATCAACTTGTCATCTTCGAAGAGGTGGACGGATAGTACCAAATAGCATCTGCCCTCGAAATTCAGGCAAGACGAACCTACGCGGTCTCGTCTCTGTTTTCGGCGGAGAACAGGGCCACCATAGGATTTAATCCTATAAGATTGGCTTTAGCGCTGGCACCCTCGTGGAGAGCACGTGAAGCGCTGCCTCATTTAATTCAAACAGAGTTTTGCTCTTTTATTAGGTTAAATATTAGGGAAACAGGTACGTCGGACTACTCTCGTATACATGCATACCTTTTTTATCAAACTACAAACAATCACGTTAGAATAGATTAACCATATTCATATAACTGTCATGCTTAATATAACTTAGCATACTCAAGTTTAATTAATGCTCTTATATACTTTCACTCATACCTGTTAGTTATTATTTTGATCCATGTCCTATTTTACATACCCCCGGTTTTCATATTTTTTCCTTTGGAACTTACCGAACGTTAGTTCGCTGACGACATTCCTCTCTGTTTCTTTTCCTTGAAATGTTCATCAGGGAACAGGATTCAGAGGAGACGAGCCAAGCCAGAAGGACTTCGATTAGGCTACCGCCCAGCCAGACTGCTAGTTTTCTTTTCTGTACTTATTTTTCGTATACCATTGCTTAGACACTTCCTAATTATTATATCTTTTATTTCAGACATATGTACTTTAAATTTTGAATGTAAATAAAGTTTTTTTTGAATTTTAATTACTATTGTTAATTCTTGCATGTTATATTGCTTAAAACGCTTAACGTATTTATTAAGAGAAATGATCTTCTCGTAATAAATATGTTGCGGATTTCGTCACGTGTCGTCGCCGTCTTTTGGGAAGCGGAGTGTGACAACTATTAAAGGCAAAAACCCATTCTTATTCTTGTATATTGTTGATAAATTTATCGTGAATGCCTTTTAGTGGTTTCGAAAAGTGTCGAAGTTATGAAATTATCACCCTACATAATCAAGTTTTGAAAATAAGAAATACCGCAAGTGCATGGCTTGTTGTGGCGAGTCGGCAAGTACGGGTCAATCCACGGAAAGTATGTTATGGATTAGAAGTTATTAATTCAAGTAAAGAGGAGAATGGTTTTGAGTTAGGTTGTCACGTTTGAAATACAAAATGAGAGAAAATACGAGATTATGATATGGAGTGGGTTTAGGGTTGGTTGGATTAGAGTTGGTGATGCCACCACATGTCTCATTTTTTATCAAGAAAATAAGCTCACATTCACAACAGAACACAAAGGAGTATGCCGCATCAAACTCTATCAAGACGGATAGCTAAGAATGTGACATCAACTTATAGCATATTGTAAATGAGGCAAGAATAAATAGTCTTAGTCTTAAACTTGCTTAGTGAAGTGGTGAAAGTATAAGTCATACGTTAAAGAAGGTGTTTAACCACCAATTTATCAAAATGACCTATCAAACACCTAAACAACACTTAGCAAATTCACTACCAAGCTTTTGCCTAACTATGGAATAATCTAGTGTTTAAAGTATGAAGAATAGGGCATATGCCATGAGGTTCAAGCAATATACCATATAAACATTTTATCAAACACTTAGAGTGCTATAATTTAGCAAAGGAGTTTAAGCAAGTTTAAGGATAGAATTTTAACTTCAAGATTGCAAGGGAGGAAGTTGAAATCATAGTCCACATGCTAAAGGTTTGGATTTAACCATTGAATGTTACATGGCCTATGAATCATTTCCTCAAACACCTTGCACTCTTGAATTCAAGTTTATAAGTTAAGCATGATTTTGATAAAAAAAAAAAAAGGATGGATGCATGGCAAAGCCAATCTTCATCCAACCTCACTCATTCCCAAGCAATGAAAAACCACTCACAAATCATTATATAAACACACCAATGAATTATAATAAAAAGCTCAAAAATAAAGGAAAACAATAAGGAAGAAGAAGCAAGTATTAACATAAGTGGATATTAATAACCATCACAAAGTTGTAGAATGCAAGAAAATGAAAATCTTTATTGAATCTTCTTCAAAGTACAAGCTACAATTGAGTTCAAAAGTTTCCAACCCAACCTCGCAAGCTCTCTAATGGAGGTTGCAAAATGGAGAAGAGAATGAGAACTCAAAAATGAAATGAATTATACTAAGAAAAATTACACCTCTTCTTCACAAAAATCCGTTGTATTTATAAGCTAATCTATGAGGATTAGAACAACACAGGTGGGGAGATACGAAGTGTCACGACCCAGAAAAGGTACGTGACTGGCACTTGAATCATGTGAAGTCTATGCGACCCCACCTAATTCAAGTAAGCGAAAAACCCAAAAATCTAAACTTTTTTAGGGAAAAATAGTGGAGATGAAGTTTTGAAATAAGGTTTAATGAAATCAGGTTCCTTCTTTAAAGACATAGGTAATATAATATATGAAAACACAATCTTTGTATCTAACTTGAAAATATTTTCGTCGTTAAAAATTTGGGCAACACCTCTTTTGTATAATTTAACCTGAAAACGGTATAAGCAATACAATAAAAGGCATCCCTAAGCGGGAACTAGCTCTTCGCCAATTGGCGGAAACAACCACGCAAATAATATAAATATAGAACGCTGAAGGCGAGGATCAAAACACAGAAAGAAAATAAAGAAACCAAAGCCTCATCAAGAAAATAGAAACAATAATCAATACATGAGCGTAACTCTGAGGCCGAAAGAATATACAACTCGGGGTTTCTAAGTCTACAAATTTACATAGTCTGGTTGATGGAGCTTTTAATTAGATACAACTGAAATAAATATAAAAGTACAATGGTGGTCACGATACAAGTGAAACCCCGCCTACCAAAGCAAATCACCCGGAAGAAAGTAGTGTGCCAGCAAGCCGCAATGGAACCTGTGCGGTCAAACCTGCAAGAAAACTGTGGCACAACGGGGGTGAGTTGCTAGCTCATGAGTGAAAACATCACCGAATAGAAACCGAATATATGACTATCTCCTATGTCATACGGTATGATACAATAATAATAGTAACATGATAACATCGAGTAACAGTAAAGGTAAAAATATAAGCATATGTGTAAAGCCAAGTACTCATGTCCGTATCACAAAGTAACTACATGTCATGTGTATCATGTATAAATGCATCAATCAACGTGTATCCAGCAACGACACACAAAATCATGATAAAACCTGAGTGCCAAGCATCAACACTCGAAAACATCATGAAAACCTTGTCCATTAGCGATACATAATCCTCGTATTTCGGGCTCCGTCAGTCCTCATCGGTCCAAACTATCACCGGTCAGTAGTGCTCCCCTGCCAGGCTCGACGTTTCTATCTTTTTATATACGTCAATCTTTCCCCCGGGTACCGCACCGGGTCCACATGTACCCGCAGACAGTGTCGCCCTCGCTCCTCGTGGCGGGTAATCATATATCATATATGCTCCAGAACCGAGAAATCTCATGGTGGATGCCACATATCATATCAAGGAAAAACCGCATTTTTCTTTTAAAATGAGCATAAGTTTTTGAATTCACATGCGATTTCCCAAATCCAGAAATCTTATGAAAATCGGAATCTCATAATCATGAGCTAATAAATGATAACGAATACCGGCATAAAGCCAAACTGCAGTGCATAACCAGAATGTATGTATACAAATGCATGTGGCATCTAAGTAAGAAATACGAAGTCTAAACTAGCATATGATATCAAGAATGCAAAACAGTACTACTTAGCTACAGTTTATCAGGGTATACGAATGAAGTAACGGTTACTAAAGTGTACATGACATGGAAATTACCGATGCTGGTGTGTGTGAGCCGGTAAGCAAGTGTACGTGCAACATACGCATCATCGGTAAAAGTAACAATAAGGTATATAATTCTATATACGAGCCATACCGTTTATCGTGTTTAAAAAAACACGAATCATTGTTTTTAGAAAAGTAGGGACTACGGTGTTTTAAGAAAAAAGATGTCTTTTGAAAATCCGTAGCGTCCCTCGGTTTATCCTTTGAAAATGCCTACGATTCGTAGTTTTGAAAATAGGTATAACTCGAGCCTAAGCTAACATCTATCTAAGCAACTAAAGACTAAACTAAGAAATGAGTCGAAAATAAATAGGAATCGAAAGCATATCCGAGTCGATATATCTAGTAGTCGACGATCCAGCCTCATAACATCACGTACGGTAATATCCATCGCATGGTTTTCTCGAGTCAAGAGTGCGGATCAATCATATATATATATATATATATATATATATATATGTATGTATGTATGTATGTATGTATGTATGTATGTATGTATGCATGTACGTATGTATATCGTACGGTATAGTTTGTCGTACGACATCCTCAAAATTGAGGGTACAGGTCAATTATCATATATATATCATCATTCATACGGTATCATTCATCGTACTATATCATAATCATGGGTACAGATCTAAGGTCTTGTACATTCTATTATATTACCAGATAACATGTTATCGCATGTTAAGAATATTTCGCCCAACGATCCTTAAATATGTCATATTATAGACAAGATCTCACTCGATCATATATCATAGCCTCACGACATCATGTTCGGTCATATCGACTCAAATCCATTAACATATACTATCCTCATCTCACGTGTATATGTGTGTGTGTGTATATATATATATATATATATATATATATAAACACACTTACACACACACCTATATATACACACATACACACACACAACCAAGTGTGTGTGCGCGCAACGAAACACAACTAACAGCTTACCCTAAGGAAATTAACATTAGGGTAGATCTTCTTATGAGTACGCCTAAGCTAACCTAAGGTCTTCTAGAAACCCTATTTGCTAAGAATCCATATATCATACCAACGTATATAAATATATAACCATAACCTATTCTACGGTTGCGGGGGTGCTATACGCCATCCACCCGACTTCCCCCATAGATATACATCTACTCACCTTCAATCATTGCCTTACCGAAGTCGAAGACGCCTTGCTCTCCTTGTCGTCCCGAAGTCCACATGAAGGTACCTACAGTTCAAAACATACCGTATCGCATCAAAATCATATTCGAAAACCGACACTACACGCCAAATGCTCATATGTTAGAATCTATAGCCTACGCATGCAAAAACAACCAAATAACCCTCATCATTGACGTACAAACGTCCAACGACCAAATCCAAATTCAAATATCAAAAACTAAGTTTTAGAAATCGGAAAAAAATTGCTAAAATCAACTCCAAATGCTCCCAGATTTTTGCTCAGGTATATTGGGACTAAACTAATAATACAGGGGCTAGGTTATAAGGTGTGTGAGCTACAGACCAAACCCCAACACCAATACCCACAAATTGGCCGGCGAGACAAGCTACAGTACGCGGCGCCGCCGGTTCAATCTTGGAGTCATGGTTTCATTCTTCTGTGATGGTCTTCTAGCGGTTTATCTATGTCACTGTAATTGTTTATTTTTCCTATAGAGACCCCAAGTTGCTCCAGATTTCATCTGAGCATCACAAATCGAAGAAAACCGACACGGGAAAATTCAAATGTTCAAGTCTTGGGGTTTAGTCTTTGGTTTGGTCCATAATATTGACACTACAGGGGTTGTGGTCACTAATTACACTCAATTACACCATCACAACTCATAAAATCACCTAAACCTCAACTTGGAATTTTCCGACATCAATAAACCATCATAGTTTAACTCTAAACTACTATAGGGTATTAGGAAAACAATATGCTTAACTAAAATTGTAGGATTATACCTCATTGTAAACAGGAAAATTCTTGAGTTGCCCGAGGTCTTCAAAATCTCGACTTGATCTACCCATGGGGTTTATAGTGAGGTTTTGAGTGATTTTTGTGAAGGAATGATAGTGTTTCGGGGTGGATTTGGAGGTGGTGCATGGTGAAAGAGGAGGTGGAGAAAGTGGAGAAGGAGGAGATGAAGAAGCGGGATGAAGTGAAGAACAGCCATGGCTAAAAATATCCCCTCTCACACTCTCTCTTGCACATACCTCCATGTTTCCCATTCAATGCCACATATTCATTTATTCTTTTCCTTTTATCTTTTCTCTTTTCTTTTTTTTTTAAAACAAAACAATGAAGCAAAGAATGCAATAATGTCAAGGTTAAAATAAAAGTGAGCAAGGTTTTGCAACATGTTTTGTTGCATGCCATATGCATAAACAAGATTTATGCATGATTAGTGAAAATTAATCAAGTTTAGTATTAACTTATATACAATTTATTGTATAATAATTTATAAATTATCCAAATCGACTAAACACTTTCAAGAACAATAGTTCATATTAATTTTCCAATTATTTTCCAAACCATAAGTATATAACCATACTACTTCATTAAAACCAATTTCCATACTTTTCATAATATCCATGAAACTTATTATTTTATTTATTTAAATTCCAAAAATAATATATTATTTTTCTGAAATATTACAGTCTTCCCCCTTAAATAAATTCGGTTCCCGAATTTAAATTTAAACTTCCCCAAATACTAAAACATTTCAGCAAAGCAATCAAATCGTCGGGGCTCCAAAATCACGAATACATAAAACATACCATAACTCAATGCATGCGCATGAAAACAAGTGCAAAACTCATAATCGAAACTCTGTCCAATGTCACACCATCATGGGAGTTAATGCGAAAATACTAGTTTCCAAAATCCATTACAAAAATCAAATATGATGTAATTAGAATTATAACATATGTATAGTACGCATCTTGTGAACTCGTCAACACAACTGAAATAAAGTGCATGCAAAACCCTTTCAAATCACCGTGCGATGCGCATATCACGGCACAAGTAGCGGACGTTAAATTTATAAAGAAAATAGCTATATATATCCTTTGTTCAACATATATGTCCCGCCTTTTTAAAAAATGTTTTTAGAAGGGTTTTCTTCGTAAAATTTTCGTGTCATCACGGACACGTAGGAAAATATTGAGACCATAGCTCCTTTTTCAAAATCCCTTCGATAAATATCGATGCATGCAAAAATACTCAGGTACTGTTCTCAGACCAATCCTGCTCAGTTACTAAACCATATAGTATATATCGTAAAAACATGATGCTCGAATGAAATCGATCCCAAATAAGGTATACAAAAATGCCGCATACGTCTGGTGCGCATGGAAATCGAAATCAAATACAGGTACTACGAATGTGCACAGAAACAAAACTAAGTGCAATGGATGTGCACGAAAACATATGTCAAGTGCAACGGCTGTGCCTGAAACAATACCGGGTGTATCTGATGTGCACGATGAATCTTGATTAAGTGCATCTGGTGTGCACAAAATCACATCAAGTGCGCCAAGTGTGTGCTAGAATCTCAATCAAGTGTACAAGGTGCATGAAAACATAAATCCAGTGCACTAAGGTGCACGAAAATGAATATCGAGTATCAGAATCGAAATCAACGGTATACGACATACATCAAATCGAAATCAAGTATACCGCGGTATATAAACTCATAAATATGTGCATCTGCGTGCACAAAACCATATCAAAGTACTGAAGGTGGGTGTAGACTACACCGAATGCACAAGTCAAAACCATGTGCATACCATATGCATGAAATCAAAATCAAATATCTCGAAATGCATGAAAATCAAATCAAGTGCAATAGGTATGCACAAAAACGAACATCAGTACAACTGATATATGAAAATATGAATCAAGTGCAACCGTGGTGCATATAGAAAATATCAATCATAAAATAAATCGTCAAAATACCTAAATCAAAATGACGAAAAAGTGATATCCAAATCACCCAGTCGAAAATCATAAATAACTGTCGTCGATGTTCCCCTCCTTCAATGTCGAAAGGTGCCGGTGCATCCAAGCCTGGCAGAGTAAGAATATTTATTTGCATCTTGCCCACGGTCTAGCGTGCTCTGCTCTTAGGTCATCGTTTCTCTCTGCGGATAACCAGTTACATGACTCCTCGGCTCGACAGCCCGATTCGGAGTAATGACAGAAACAGTACCGTTCTGGCGCTTCTTTGAAGATCTCCTGACCAATTAACATGTTTATTCATGACGTATCTCATCGATGACGGCAATCTCTGACCCACTGAGTGTGTACGATACAACCAATCCTGGGTCCAAGTCTTTATCATGAAGTAATCCTGAAAGATCTTGTCAGGGTCTCTTCCAAACTCATCTCTGCTGGACTACGCAGAAGTTATCACCCTTTACTTAATCCGTTTCTCATTCCGGGACAGCTGCATTCTCATCGTGACTTTCCTCTAGAAAATATGTCTGTATCCAACGCCTCTGCGTACGTATCAAGTCTCTGACATCAACGGAGTGGAACAACAACTCATTACAATCTCGCACAAACCTCTTACTCTGCTTTTCTTCAATATGGACCAATTCGAAATCATCTCCTCGTAGCTGTGTGGACTGCGCTCCAATTGGTTGTTCTCATATCTAGAGTCTCTTTCGAATCTACGAACTCGGCATCTCTGATATCCTGTAGAAGGTATCTGGCCAATTACGTCATCGGGAACTCATCCAAGTCACCGGGGTAATGCGCCTTCGCTCGTCCTTTCTCGATCGACTCACAATATGTCTGTGTGAGGTCCCCTTCTAACTGAAGTTAGTCAATTTAATGACCTCGCATCAAAGCATCCAAACGAACAAACTATCCTAGTCACTCATCCAAGGGTGCCTAGCGATCTTCTATCACATCTCTGTGTATAAACTCATACTGCATTAGCTTCTAAAGTCTGGGGGAGATATCTTATCAAACTCGGCAACAGCTGGCTCATCTGTCTGCACGGTAGACAATGCTTCAATCATATAAAGTAAACAGTATCTTAATCGTCTTCACAATATAGCTGGCCTCAAGCAATGGCACGATCATCTGATGCAGATCTCAAACGTTCGCGTTAATGAGAAAACATAGTAAAACAATATATCAACGCTTTCGTGTGTCATCGGAATACATCCTGGTCAGTCCTCATCCCTGATGAGCTCGTGCTAACCGCATCTCTAGTCGCAGCTCTCTCTGCTCGTGTAGCCAAGGTAACGAAAATCACAATCCGATATCGATGAGGATAGATCATAAGAACGAATAGAAATATGGTGCATTAGAAATGTACATACTAAGGCTACTTAAGCAAAGTGACGTATCGTAAGTATGCCGTGGAACATACACACAATACGTCACTCTACTTAAGTCACCTACTCCAGCAACCAAGGCCAACATATGCGCTGAAAGTTCAGGTCTAATATCCCCTCGGCCAAGTCTAAGTTCCGTAAGGTCAATCCTAGATTCCGAATATATCTACGCCCTAGACTCCGCATAGTCAAACCTAGACTCGAACCAAGGTTAAACCTAACGCTCTGATGCCAACTTTGACATGAGCCGGAAAAGACACGTGACTGGCACTTGAATCATGTGAATTCTATAGGACCCCACCTAATTCAAGTAAGCCAAAAGCCCAGAAATCTAAACCTTTTTTAAGGAAAAATAGTGGAGGTGAAGTTTTGAAATAAGGTTTAATGAAATCAGGTTCCTTCTTTAAAGACATGGGTAATATAATATATGAAAACACAATCTTCGTATCTAACTTGAAAACATTTTTGTCATTAAAACTTTAGGCATCACCTCTTTTGTATAATTTAACCCGAAAACGGTACAAGCGATACAATAAAAGGCATCCCGAAGCGGGAGCTAGATCTTCACCAATTGGCGGAAACAACCATGCAAATAATATAAATATACAACGTTGAAGGCGAGAATCAAAACACAGAATGAAAATAAAGAAACCAAAGCATCATCAAGAAACTAGAAAACAATAATCAATACATGAGCATAACTCTAAGGCCAAAAGAATATACAACTCGAGCTTTCTAAGTCTACAAATATACATAATCTGGTTGATGGAACTTTTAACTAGATACAACTGAAATAAATATAAAAGTACAATGGTGGTCACGATGCAAGTGAAACCCCACCTACCAAAGCAAATCACCCGGAAGAAAGTAGTGTGCCAGAAAGCCGCAACGGAACCTGTGCGGTCAAACCTGCAAGAAAACTGTGGCACAATAGAGGTGAGTTGCCAACTCATGAGTAGAAGACATCACCGAGTAGAAATCGATTGTATGACTATCTCCTAGGTCATACGGTACGATACAATAATAATAGTAACACGATAACATCAAGTAGCAGTAAAGGTAAAAATATAAGCATATGTGTAAAGCCAAGTGTAGGGTGTTTTTCGTCACCCCATTGAGATGGGAATACGCGCGCGCTTGTCAGGCGTATACTACAGATTCCCCCTGCCTAGAGTAGGCCGGGGTTTAATAATTGTGGGGATCCAAATCTCCGGTAGCCGCGGACTAAGCTGCCGTTAATTACCCCTCGCTTTTGGGGCGAGGGAACCTCCGATTAACGGGTTAAACTGGTCACGCGAACTCAATGTGCAGTGTACGTGTGTTTTGTTTTGAAAAGGGGGGGTTTTGAATATATCGGGAGCCACGCAGAGTTTTTACGGGGGAGAATGTTGCGGAGTATGTATATGTGTGAATTTGTATACATATGTATATGTATATGTATGTACATAAAATGAGGGGGAAAAGGCATCCAAGGGATGCGTGGGGGCCAGCGCCTTGAGCGCTGTGCGCTTAGGTGCTGTGCGCTCAGGCGCAAGCGCACCACGTGTCGGCACGCGGGCGCTTTGCGCAGGTGCGCTGCGCGCAGGTGCGCAAGCGCGCGCGCGCCACGTGTCGGCACGCGGGCGCTTTGCGCAATGCGCGCTGCGCGCAGGTGCGCAAGCGCGCGCGCGCCACGTGTCGGCACACGGGCGCTTTGCGCACTTGCGCTACGCGCGCGCCACGTGTCGGCACGCGGGCGCTTTGCGCATGAGCGCTGCGCGCCGGAGAGGACAAGAGGCTTTTAGCCTGAAAAAAAAATTCTCAAAAGAGAAATCAGAGAGGAGTCGGGCTCCTGAATGTGTTTTGGGTTTAATGGAAGTGGTTCTTCTTCTTCCTTCTGTTGCTTGCTGGATCTTGAAGATCAAGAGATGTGAAATCTCAAAATCTCTCCTTTTTAAGATCTGATGACAGATCCAAGTTCCCCTTTGTGGGTTTTGTGGTGAAAAACTAATTTGTTTTATAAAAAGAGGAGTAAAACTCTTGATTTAATTCAAGAGAAAGAAGAAGGTTTTGGAACCTTGAAGAAGAAGAATAGATCTCAGATCTGGAAACTTTTTTTTTTTTTAGAGAGAGAGAAAGTTTTTTTTTATTCATCATCATGTTGCCTTTTATAGGCTTACATATTTACATATAGCCCCTTGGGCTTTGCAAAATGGCATTTTAGCCATCCCATGGCTCATGTGCCATTTCATTTTTGCACACAAGCCATGGGCTTACAAAATATTGGATTTATGCCCATTTTGTTTACATTCATGCATAAACAATTACATAAAAATTATTTATTACATGATTTTGTTGTTGGCATGGCGGAAGGCTGGCTGCGGGCTCAACTTGGGCATGGGCCTGCTTGACCTGGGCTTGGGCCCACCTAGCTTGGGGGTTGACCTTGACTTTGACTCGGTCAACCGGGGTGTAAATTTTTACCCCAACAAATTGCCCCCCATCAATAAATGCACACCGCACATGTGGGTCGTGTGCATGAAATTGATGGATCTTCTTTCACGTGGAGGCGACTTGCTTTGGTTCCCACTTTTTGGGATGCACTGCCCTTTTTACGACGTGGACGGTCGACGCTCTGATCCGGAGCGATTTGCGTTCCCAATTTGCGGGAGCCTGCACTGCCCTTTTTGCGACATAGACGGTCGACGCTCTGATCCGAAGCGATTTGGTAGACGTGTCCCCGGCACGGAGTGTCGCTGATGGACTTTTCCCCGGCGCGGAGTGTCGGGTTGACTTTTCCCCGGCACGGAGTGTCGCTGATGGACTTTTCCCCGGCGTGGAGTGTCGGGTTGACTTTTCCCCGGCACGGAGTGTCGCTGATGGACTTTTTCCCGGCGCGGAGTGTCGGTGGTTGACTTTTCCCCGGCACGGAGTGTCGCTGATGGGCTTTTCCCCGGCGCGGAGTGTCGAGTTGACTTTTCCCCGGCACGGAGTGTCGCTGATGGACTTTTCCCCGGCGCGGAGTGTCGGTGGTTGACTTTTCCCCGGCACGGAGTGTCGCTGATGGGCTTTTCCCCGGCGCGGAGTGTCGGGTTGACTTTTCCCCGGCACGGACACGGAGTGTCGCTGATGGGCTTTTCCCCGGCGCGGAGTGTCGGGTTGACTTTTCCCCGGCACGGAGTGTCGCTGATGGACTTTTCCCCGGCGCGGAGTGTCGGGTTGACTTTTCCCCGGCACGGAGTGTCGCTGATGGACTTTTCCCCGGCGCGGGGTGTCGGTGGTTGACTTTTCCCCGGCACGGAGTGTCGCTGATGGACTTTTCCCCGGCGCGGAGTGTCGGGTTGACTTTTCCCCGGCACGGAGTGTCGCTGATGGACTTTTCCCCGGCGCGGAGTGTCGGGTTGACTTTTCCCCGGCACGGAGTGTCGCTGATGGACTTTTCCCCGGCGCGGAGTGTCGGTGGTTGACTTTTCCCCGGCACGGAGTGTCGCTGATGGACTTTTCCCCGGCGCGGAGTGTCGGTGGTTGACTTTTCCCCGGCACGGAGTGTCGCTGATGGACTTTTCCCCGACGCGGAGTGTCGGTGGTTGACTTTTCCCCGGCACGGAGTGTCGCTGATGGGCTTTTCCCCGGCGCGGAGTGTCGGGTTGACTTTTCCCCGGCACGGAGTGTCGCTGATGGATTTTTCCCCGGCGCGGAGTGTCGGGTTGACTTTTCCACGCACGGAGTGTCGCTGATGGACTTTTCCCCGGCGCGGAGTGTCGGTGGTTGACTTTTCCCCGGCACGGAGTGTCGCTGATGGACTTTTCCCCGGCGCGGAGTGTCGGGTTGACTTTTCCCCGTCACGGAGTGTCGCTGATGGGCTTTTCCCCGGCGCGGAGTGTCGGTGGTTGACTTTTCCCCGGCACGGAGTGTCGCTGATGGGCTTTTCCCCGGCGCGGAGTGTCGGGTTGACTTTTCCCCGGCACGGAGTGTCGCTGATGGACTTTTCCCCGGCACGGAGTGTCGCTGATGGACTTTTCCCCGGCGCGGAGTGTCGGGTTGACTTTTCCCCGGCACGGAGTGTCGCTAATGGACTTTTCCCCGGCGCGGAGTGTCAGTGGTTGACTTTTCCCCGGCACGGAGTGTCGCTGATGGACTTTTCCCCGGCGCGGAGTGTCGGGTTGACTTTTCCCCGGCACGGAGTGTCGCTGATGGACTTTTCCCCGGCGCGGAGTGTCGGTGGTTGACTTTTCCCCGGCACGGAGTGTCGCTGATGGACTTTTCCCCGGCGCGGAGTGTCGCTGATGGACTTTTCCCCGGCGCGGAGTGTCGGGTTGACTTTTCCCCGGCACGGAGTGTCGCTGATGGACTTTTCCCCGGCGCGGAGTGTCGGGTTGACTTTTCCCCGGCACGGAGTGTCGCTGATGGATTTTTCCCCGGCGCGGAGTGTCGGGTTGACTTTTCCCCGGCACGGAGTGTCGCTGATGGACTTTTCCCCGGCGCGGAGTGTCAGTGGTTGACTTTTCCCCGGCACGGAGTGTCGCTGATGGACTTTTCCCCGGCGCGGAGTGTCGGGTTGACTTTTCCCCGGCACGGAGTGTCGCTGATGGACTTTTCCCCGGCGCGGAGTGTCGGTGGTTGACTTTTCCCCAGCACGGAGTGTCGCTGATGGACTTTTCCCCGGCGCGGAGTGTCGGTGGTTGACTTGATTCCGAGACGAAGCATAATTTCGACAGGGAAGGCAGGTACACCGAGGTGAAGCATCATTTCGATACGGGGTGCATTCTGAGACGAAGCATAATTCCGACGCAGAGCTTGCTGGTTGATTTGATTCTGAGGCGGAGCATGATTTCGACACGGGGTAAATTCTTGGACGGAGCATGATTCCGCCATAGAGGTTGTTGGTTTGATTTGATTTGGGTTGACATCAGCATCGCTACACTGGAATATAGTACCAGGAGCGAATCATCATCTGTCTTGAGAGGATGTGGGAATTGTTTTTTTTTTGTTTGGCATCTGCATTGCTGCACTGGAATAATGCTAGGAGCAACTCATCATTTGCCCCGAGAGGATTTGGGGATTTTTTTTTTTGTCGGCATCTGCATTGCTGCACTGGAATGATGCCAGGAGCAACTCATCATTTGCCCCGAGAGGATTTGGATTCGGTTTGTTTGGCATCAGTATCGCTGCACTGGAATATGGTACCAGGAGCGAATCATCATTTGCGCTTGCTTATCAGGAAGCGATGGCTTAGGAGACAGGTTTTAGGTCCCTATCACCTAAGACTTTTCAATTTTGTGAGCCGTAAGGGTCTCACAAAGCATTTTTTTCCTACGGGTCGTAAGGATCCCGTAGGTGTATTTTCTCCTTAGGAGTCGTGGGGACTCCTAAGTGTGTTGCTCCTTTGTGAGTCGTAAGGATCTCACGCGGGAATTTTCTCCTCATAAAGTCGAGAGGACTTTGCGAGTGCATTTCATTTCTTCTTTTTTTTTTACGAGTTTGCGCCCTTTCGGGTTTTCACAAACTCGCCGGCAGTCCTGCTGTTTTTACTCACGGAGCCCCTTTCGGGTTTTCATCCGTGCCCATTTTGCTTGTGGACATACCGTTCTTCTTCTTTTTTTCTTCTTCTCTTTTTTTTTTTTTTTTTTTTTTGGAGAGATCGGGATTGTTTTATGCCCGTGGATTGTATACGGTTTTGCAGGATGTATGATCCAGACCGTAGGGCCGGAAAAATTTTGGGACATTGTTGGCGTCTGCATCGCTGCACTGGAATATGGTACCAGGAGCGACTCATCATTCGCCGCTTGGGAATTTGAGTTTGGAATTTGGTTGGCGTCTGCATCGCTGCACTGGAATATGGTACCAGGAGCGACTCATCATTCGCCACTTGGGGGTTGGGGAGCGATGGCTTAGGAGACAAGTTTAGATCCCTGTCACCTAAGACTTTTCAATTTTATGGGCCGTGAGGGTCCCACAAAGCATTTCCTCCCTACGGGTCGTAAGGATCCCGTAGGTGTGTTTTCTCCTTAGGAGTCGTGAGGACCCCCAAGTGTGTTGCTCCTTTGTGAGTCGTAAGGATCTCACACGGGAATTTTCTCCTCACAAAGTTGAGAGGACTTTGCGAGTGCATTTCATCTCTTTTTTTTTTTAAGTTTGCGCCCTTTCGGGTTTTCACAAACTCGCCGGTAGTCCTGCTGTTTTTACTCACGGCGCCCTTTCGGGTTTTCATCCGTGCCCATTTTGCTTGTGGACATACCATTTTTTTTTTGGAGAGGCTTTGAATGTGGCCTCACCGGTAGGACTTGGGAGAGACTGGGATTGTTTTACGCCCATGGATTGTATACGGTTTTGCAGGATGTATGATCCAGACCGTAGGGCCGGAAACATTTCAGGACTTTGTTGGCGTCTGCATCGCTGCACTGGAATATGGTACCAGGAGCGACTCATCATTCGCCATTGGGGTTTGGGATATGGAATTTGGTTGGCGTCTGCATCGCTGCACTGGAATGTGGTACCAGGAGCGACTCATCATTCGCCACTTGGGGACTGGGGAGCGATGGCTTAGGAGACAGGTTTAGATCCCTATCGCCTAAGGCTTTTCAATTTTATGGGCCGTGAGGGTCCCATAAAGGTATTTTCTCCCTGCGAGTCGTAAGGATCCCACAGGTGTACGTTCTCCTTAAGAGTCGTGACGACTCCTAAGTGTGCTTTTCCTTTGTGAGTCGTAAGGATCCCACAAAGGTTTGTTCTCCTCATGTATCGTGAGGACACATGAGTGGATTTCCCTCGTTCCCAGTTTAATGACTTAGAGGTCGACTGTTTCCAGTTTAACGACTTAGAGGTCATCTGTTTCCAGTTTAAAGACGTAGAGGTCTATTGGATTGATTTGGAATTTTAGGATAGGGGCCGGCATCAGCATTGTTAACACTGAAGCACATGTGCCGGGACACATGAGTGGGTCTTCCCAATGGAGTATAATTCCACAGGCGGAGGCCAGCCGCGTAACTGGTGGTTGCGGTGGGGCATGGGTATGCTGAGGATTATTTGAGCCCGTGGATTGTATACGGTAGTCAATTTGGGGACTAACCGTAGGGCCGGAAGAATTTTGGGAAACTGGATTTTTGTTTGGCGTCTGCATTGCTGCACTGGAGTAATGCCAGGAGCAACTCATCATCCGCCCTTTTTTTTGTTTTTGTTTTACCGCGATTGCTCTATCATTTCAGCTTTTATCATCGCGAAAATTGCGATTGCCCTATCCTTTCGGCTATTTATTCGCGGTTGCCCAATCATTTCGGATTTATTTTCATCTTTATTTTACTCGCTGATTTTTATTGCGAGTTGCCCTATCATTTCGGCTTTTCTTTATTTTTCTTTTATTTACACATTTTTTTTGTCTATTTACATATATATATATATATATATATATTTTTTTTTTTTTACATTCTCAGTTTAACGACTTAGAGGTCGATTATTCCCAGTTTAATGACGTGGTGGTCGACTGTTTCCAGTTTAACGACTTAAAGGTCATCTGTTTCCAGTTTAAAGACGTAGAGGTCTATTGGATTGATTTGGAATTTTAGGATAGGGGCCGGCATCAGCATTGTTAACACTGAAGCACATGTGCCAGGACACATGAGTGGGTCTTCCCAATGGAGTATAATTCCAAAGGCGGAGGCCAGCCGCGTAACTGGTGGTTGCGGTGGGGCATGGGTATGCTGAGGATTATTTGAGCCCGTGGATTGTATACGGTAGTCAATTTGGGGACTAACCGTAGGGCCGGAAGAATTTTGGGAAACTGGATTTTTGTTTGGCGTCTGCATTGCTGCACTGGAGTAATGCCAGGAGCAACTCATCATCCGCCCTTTTTTTCTTTTTTTTTTGTTTTACCGCGATTGCTCTATCATTTCAGCTTTTATCATCGCGAAAATTGCGATTGCCCTATCCTTTCGGCTATTTATTCGCGGTTGCCCAATCATTTCGGCTTTATTTTCATCTTTATTTTACTCGCTGATTTTTATTGCGAGTTGCCCTATCATTTCGGCTTTTCTTTATTTTTCTTTTATTTACATATTTTTTTTGTCTATTTACATATATATATATATGTTTTTTTTTTTTACATTCTCAGTTTAACGACTTAGAGGTCGATTATTCCCAGTTTAATGACGTGGTGGTCGATTGTTCCCAGTTTAATGACGTGGCGGTCGACGGGTGTTCCCAGTTTAACGACGTGGTGGTCCTTTTTGCTTATCCCAACTCCTTGAACTTTGATCTTGGCGGAGCAGTGTTGATGACCTAGCACTGTGGCTTGCCGATACATCCGAGAATTGTGAGGTTTTTCCAAGCTTATATTGGTCCTCTGCCCAATCTTTGAAAATATAGCAGTCTTCGATGGTATGACCCACCACTCTATGATATGGACAGTATATGGGATTGCCGGTCATGTTCATTTCCTGTAGCCTCTTTGGAACAGGCAGTTGCAGACCGCTGTTCAGGGCGTCCATGAATATTTTGCGGACTTCATCCCTCCTGAAGGAGTATACCTTCTTCTTTCCCTCCATTGGAGTAGGTGCCTTTACTGATGCTGGTCCTCGAGGCACATGTCTGGAAGGATTAGGTTCCCGAAAGGCTTCGGTCTCCATTTGCATGAAATCGGCGATTGTAGCTTGACTGTTTGCTAACACGCCTTTAGACAGTTCTATCTCTCCCATCTTGTATTGCCTTTCGACCCAATCTTTGAAGACGAAGCAGTCCTCAATGGCATGACCTATAACCCTGTGATAGGGGCAATATTCTGGGTTGTCGGTCATATTCGCTTCTTGGGGTCTCTTTGATTCCGGCAGTTGTAGACCGTTTCTTAGGGCGTCCCTGAATATCTTGTGGACTTTTTCCCTCTTGAAGGAATAGACCTTTCCCAGCTTCTCTTTCAGAGGCGATTCCCCCCCGGTGTATGTACCGGAGGGACTGGAGGCTGATTGCGGCCGTTTTTCACGAAGGCGCTCCACCTTTAGGCTGAAAGGGATATCAGCTGGCTTCCCCCGAGTATCAATCCCTGGCTCATGAGCCAAAATTTGATTCTGCTGTAATTGCAATCGGGCGACTTGGGTCGCGAGATCTGCCACGACGTTTGCCAGCTCGTCGACTTTGGAATAGACCTCGGCAATCTTCTCATCCCTGTCATGAAATTGCCTTTGAAGCCATTGGAATAATGCTTGTTCTGTAGTTCCGGCTATGACAACCGGGTAATCTTTATTTCCTGAGCTCAATTCCGTAGGAACCACGGGCTCCTCTGGCTTATCGGCCTGAGCGGGCTCTTCATCATTTAGATCGAGCGGATGCTGGGTAGCGTCAACCATATCATCACCATGGCTGTGAAGAAGAGGAGGGTTCGTTTCTTCATGTCCGGCCATGTAGACAGTGTGGACCACGTACCCAGCCATCTCTTTATCTTTGGCGGCTGATTTCGCGAAGCGGTCCGGGCTTTGGAAATTCATAAATTCTAACATGGCCGGAACCCTAGCCCTTGTGTTGGCTCTGTGTCCGAGCCACTTCTTCCTCAGTTTCTCTGCCTTGAGCGCTTGGCAGGCTTCTACTCTCCGGGAAGCTGCCGTAGGCTGAGTAATGGGGAGCTTAGAGAAGATACCCGATCGAGCAGTTGTCAAGGGCACTGTCGGAGCTTGCTCAAGAGGCCTTGTTGCTTTGTCGGTGTTGATGGCCTTGCCCCCAGTTGGGGCCAAGGAAAGTCGTTCAGATACCGACTTGCGTTTGGATTGGGGCGCCCTCGAGATCACCACATTTGGTCTCTTGCCTTTCGAGACCGGTTTGTCTGCCACCGGGGCTTGAGGAGATGGGATGGCGCCAACTGGCATGAACATGATAGAGCCGAATGGTAGCGGCTCCTCCTCCCATTGTCGCCCGAGACTGGCCGGAAGGACCGTCCTGGAGTCTATCTTCATCGTGTAGGAGACGGGAGCCGTGCTGAGAGCTGAGTTCATCATCGGAGACATTGTTGAAAGGTGATCGCTTGAAAATCCTGCATGAAAAAAGCATTATTTTTAGTATAAATATAGGTATGTATATTGATTGAGTTCGCATGAACGCTTAACCCGAAATATGGGAGGAGAGATTGGTCCCACCGGGCGTGCCAGAATCTGTAGGGTGTTTTTCGTCACCCCATTGAGATGGGAATACGCGCGCGCTTGTCAGGCGTATACTACAGATTCCCCCTGCCTAGGGTAGGCCGGGGTTTAATAATTGTGGGGATCCGAATCTCCGGCAGCCGCAGACTAAGCTGCCGTTAATTACCCCTCGCTTTTGGGGCGAGGGAACCTCCGATTAACGGGTTAAACTGGTCACGCGAACTCAATGTGCAGTGTACGTGTGTTTTGTTTTGAAAAGGGGGGGTTTTGAATATATCGGGAGCCACGCAGAGTTTTTACGGGGGTCCCGCTACCCGGATAGCGGGCTGGGGGTCAAGGGGGCTAGCAGCCCCCTTGCGGGGTGCGGGGCAGCGCCCCGGCCCGAAAAATTTTTTGGAGGGGGAGAATGTTGCGGAGTATGTATATGTGTGAATTTGTATACATATGTATATGTATATGTATGTACATAAAATGAGGGGGAAAAGGCATCCAAGGGATGCGTGGGGGCCAGCGCCTTGAGCGCTGTGCGCTTAGGTGCTGTGCGCTCAGGCGCAAGCGCACCACGTGTCGGCACGTGGGCGCTTTACGCAGGTGCGCAAGCGCGCGCGCCACGTGTCGGCACGTGGGCGCTTTGCGCAAGAGCGCTGCGCGCAGGTGCGCAAGCGCGCGCGCCACGTGTCGGCACGTGGGCGCTTTGCGCATGAGCGCTGCGCGCCGGAGAGAACAAGAGGCTTTTAGCCTGAAAAAAAAATTTCTCAAAAGAGAAATCAGAGAGGAGTCGGGCTCCTGAATGTGTTTTGGGTTTAATGGAAGTGGTTCTTCTTCTTCCTCCTGTTGCTTGCTGAATCTTGAAGATCAAGAGATGTGAAATCTCAAAATCTCTCCTTTTTAAGATTTGATGACAGATCCAAGTTCCCCTTTGTGGGTTTTGTGGTGAAAAACTAATTTGTTTTATAAAAAGAGGAGTAAAACTCTTGATTTAATTCAAGAGAAAGAAGAAGGTTTTGGAACCTTGAAGAAGAAGAATAGATCTCAGATCTGGAAACTTTTTTTTTTTTAGAGAGAGAGAGTTTTTTTTTATTCATCATCATGTTGCCTTTTATAGGCTTACATATTTACATATAGCCCCTTGGGCTTTGCAAAATGGCATTTTAGCCATCCCATGGCTCATGTGCCATTTTATTTTTGCACATAAGCCATGGGCTTACAAAATATTGGCTTTATTCCCATTTTGTTTACATTCATGCATAAACAATTACATAAAAATTATTTATTACATGATTTTGTTGTTGGCATGGCGGAAGGCTGGCTGCGGGCTCAACTTGGGCATGGGCCTGCTTGACCTGGGCTTGGGCCCACCTAGCTTGGGGGTTGACCTTGACTTTGACTCGGTCAACCGGGGTGTAAATTTTTACCCCAACACCAAGTACTCGTGTCCGTGTCATAAAATAACTACATGTCATATGTATCATGTATAAATGCATCAATCAACGTGTGTCCAGCAACGACACACAAAATCATGATAAAACCTTAGTGTCAAGCATCGACACTCGAAAACATCATGAAAACCTTGTCCATCAGCGACATATAATCCTCGTATTTCAGGCTCCGTCAGTCCTCATCGGCCCAAATTATCACCGGTCGGTAGTGCTCCCCTGCCGGGCTCAACGTCTCTATCTCTCTATATACGTCAATCTTTTCCCGGGGTACCGCACCGGGTCCACCATGTACCCGCAGACGTTGTCGCCCTCGCTCCTCGTGACAGGTAATCATATATCATATATGCTCCAGAACCGAGAAATCTCATGGTGGACGCCACACATCATATCAAGGGAAAACCCACATTTTTCTTTTAAAAGGAGCATAAGTTTTCGAATTCACATGCGATTTCCTAAATCCAGAAATCTCATGAAAATCGGAATCTCATAATCATGAGCTAATAAGGAGACAATGAATACCGGCATAAAGCCAAACAGCAGTGCATAACCAGAATGTATGTATACAAATGCATGTGGCATCTAAGTAAGAAATATGAAGTCTAAACTAGCATATGATATCAAGAATGCAAAACAGTACTACTTAGCTACAGTTTATCAGGGTATACGAATGAAGTAACGGTTACTAAAGTGTACGTGACATGGAAATTACCGATGCTGGTGTGTGTGAGCCGGCAAGCAAGTGTACGTGCAACATACGCATCATCGGTAATGATGTAGGTGTCCTAGCAGACGAGATCATAATAGAAAGTAAACAGTAAAAGCAACAATAAGGTATATAATTCTATATACGAGCCATACCGTTTATCGTGTTTAAAAAAAACACGAATCGTTGTTTTTAGAAAAGTAGGGACTACGGTGTTTTGAAAAAAAGAAATGTCTTTTGAAAATCCGTAGCGTCTCTCGGTTTATCCTTTGAAAATGCCTACGATTCGTAGTTTTGAAAATAGGTATGACTCAAGCCTAAGCTAACATATATCTAAGCAACTAAAGACTAAACGTAGAAATGAGTCGAAAATAAATAGGAATCGAAAGCATATCCGAGTCGATATATCTAGTAGTCGGCGATCCAGCCTAATAACATCACGTACGGTAATATCCATTATATGGCATCCTCGAGTCAAGAGTGCGGATCAATCATATATATATATATATATATATATATATATATATATATATATATATATCGTACGGTATAGTCCGTCGTACGGCATCCTCAAAATCGAGGGTACGGGGCAATTATCATATATATATCATCATTCATACGGTATCATTCATCGTACTATATCATAACCACGGATACGGATCTAAAGTCTCGTACATTCTATTATATTACCAGATCACATGTTATCGCATGTTAAGAATATTTCGCCCAATGATCCTTAAATATGTCATATCATAGACGAGGTCTCACTCGATCATATATCATAGCCTCACGACGTCATGTCCAGTCATATCGACTCAAATCCATTAACATATACTATCCCCATCTCATGTGTGTATGTCTGTGTGTGTGTTTACAACGAAACACAACTAACGGCTCACCCTAAGGAAATTAACACTAGGGTAGATCTTCCTATGAGTACGCCTAATCTAACCTAAAGTCTTCTAGAAACCCTATTTGCTAAGCATCCATATATCATATCAACATATATAAATATATAACCATAACCTATTCTATGGTTGCGGTGGTGCTATACGTCATTCACCCGACTTCCCCCGTAGATATACATCTACTTACCTTCAATCCTCGCCTTGCCGAAGTTGAAGACGCCTTGCTCTCCTTGTCATCCCGAAATCCACGTGAAGGTACCTACAGTTCAAAACACACCGTAT
This sequence comes from Agapanthus africanus, assembly GCA_030015575.1. NCBI lineage: Eukaryota > Viridiplantae > Streptophyta > Magnoliopsida > Asparagales > Amaryllidaceae > Agapanthus > Agapanthus africanus. The sequence continues at coordinate 925,947,376 of CM057339.1, forward strand.
CACATCAAAATCATATTCGAAAACCGACCTACACTCGAAGTGCTCATAGGTTAGAACATATAGCCTACGCATGCAAAAACAATTAAATAACCCTCGTCGTTGACGTTCAAACGTCCAACGACCAAATCCAAATTCAAATATCAAAAACCAAGTTTTAGAAATCGGAAAAACATTGCCAAAATCAACTCCAAATGCTCCCAGATTTTTGCTCAGGTATATTGGGACTAAACTAACAATATATGGGCTAGGTTATAAGATGTGTGAGCTACAGACCAAACCCCAACACCAATACCCATAAAGTGGCCGGTGAGACAAGCAACGGTACCTGGCGCCGCCAGTTCAATCTTGGAGTCTTGGTTTCGGTCTTCTGTGGTGGTCTTCTAGTGGTCTATCTAGGTCACTGTAATTGTTTGTTTTTCCTATAGGGACCCCAGGTTGCCCCAGATTTCATCTGAGCATCACAAATCGAAGAAAACCGACACGGGAAAATTCAAATGTTCAAGTCTTGGGGTTTAGTCTCTAGTTTGGTCCATAATACTGACACTACAGGGGTTGTGGTCACTGATTACACTTGACTACACCATCACAACTCATAATATCATCTAAAGCTCAACTTGGAATTTTCCGACATCACTAAACCATCTTAGTTTAACTCTAAACTATTATAGGGTATTAGGAAAACAATATACTTAACTAAAAGTGTGGGATTATACCTCATTGTCAACTAAGGAAAATTCTTGAGTTGCCCAAAGTTTTCAAAATCTCCACTTGATCTACCCATGGGGTTTATAGTGATGTTTTGAGTGATTTTTATGAAGGAAGCATAGTATTTTGGGGTGGATTTGGAGGTGGTGCATGGTGGAAGAGAAGGTGGAGAAAGTGGAGAAGGAGGAGATAAAGAAGAATGAAGAAGAGGGATGAAGTGAAGAAGAGCCATGGCTAAAAATATCCCCTCTCTCACTCTCTCTTGTCCATACCTCCATGTTTCCTATGCCATGCCACATATTCATTTATTCTTTTCCTTTTATCTTTTCTCTTTTCTTTTTTTTTTAAACAAAACAATGAAAAAAAGAATGCAATAATGTCATGGTTAAAATAAAAGTGAGCAAGGCTTTGCAGCATGTTTTGTTGCATGCCATATGCATAAACAAAATTTATACATGATTAGTGAAAATTAATCAAGTTTAGTATTAACTTATATACAATTTATTGTATAATAATTTATAAAATATCCAAATCGGCTAAACACTTTCAATAACAATAGTGCATATTAATTTTCCAATTATTTTTCCAAACCATAAGTATATAACCATACTATTTCATTAAAACCAATTTCTATACTTTTCATAATATCCATGAAACTTATTATTTTATTTATTTAAATTTTAAAAATAATATTTTATTTTTCTGAAATATTATACGAAATGACAGACAACCTCTAAGAAGTAGGCCATGGTTGGGTCCCACACTGCCGTCCCAGGCAGCACTTTGGTCGTCCCAGCACAATGATGAAGTTGGATGATTTGGCTTCTGAGGTGAATTTCAGTGTTCCACATGGCTTCAAATACATGTTCTATTTCATCATATCAGTTCTGGTTGTTCTCTGTTGTTTTTGGGGTGCAAAAGGGCACGTTTCGGGTCGAAAATCCGTATTCTTGACATTTGATATATGCGTCCTATATCCTACCCAAACAAAACATAAAACAGTTATTTGTTCAAAAAAGAAGAGAATCAAGGGTATATTTATGAAATAAAACGTTTCAAACAAATACCTCCAAACTTATCTATTGCTCGTCCTCGAGCAAAACAAAAATCTTAAAGGAAAACAAAAGTTCCTAGCTCACTTTTGTAGGCGTCGCTGTTGCACTAAGCATGTGCAACAAACCGTTAAACCCCTAGGTTGTCCTAGAGGACGAGTTTTGTCTCGTGAGTATTTTCAACGGATACTACCCACAAAATCCAAGATTTAGCTAAGTTTGTGAAAAAGTCTAGAAGGTAGTCCTTAGGTTTTCGTCTCAAGTTCCGAACATTGTATTCACCGTAAAAAGAAAACTAAGCTCTTATTCTTCACCCCACTACTCATTTTACCTTCGATCGTATACACCTACGTATAAGTGTTTTTTGTATCTTAGATACTAAAGATTTCAACTCGAACTAGAGAGTGTCCCGGTCTTTTATATCTCTGCACTGAGTCGCTTTATTTGTCGAGTGTTTACAAGCTTTTGCCGTGTTCTATTAGGCTTTCTAGGAATCTTAGCGAGTATTGGGCTGATGGATCCCAAGTCAGAAGACTTTAGGTCATCAAATGATAAAGCATCTCGAGAGCTTAATAACTCAAGAAACACTAGGCCACAAAACACAACTTATTTGTTATATACATTTTTTCTTTCTTTTTGTTGTTTTGTTCTTTTTATTTTGTTTTTTGTCTAGTCTTGCTAAGCTAACTAGAATCCCTATTGAGCTTTTGTACTGAGTGATGAAGCATAAACTTAATTGCTCGGGTCATCTAGGCCGCCACAAGACTAAACCTTTTCTTTTATTTTATATTTTTCTGGTTGTTAGACTTATAAAGGACTTCGTGTAGAGATAAATAAGCTTTGGCCCACATCTAGCTAACCTTTAGATCTCTAAACTTTCAGACATGCGCGCGTGAGTTTTGTAGGGTGTACAGTCACTTGAGTTTGATTCGAAGTGCGGTTATTTTTCAGAACTCATTTAAATCTAAGATTTCAACAATGTTAAGGCGTATCGATTAGACCGTGACGTCACTACTCGGTTTTTCACTTAGCTAGATCAAAGTTTGTATGATTTTCAATTTTTCAATTTTTTGTGCTTGTTCAATTTTTTATGCAAAATGAAACATGAATGCATCTATATGCAAAACAAAGGAAAAATAAAGAAAATAAAAGGTGCGGAAATGCAATAAATATGCAATATGATGCACTATATACAAAGGATATATATATAAGAGGTGCAAGAGAGCTCACCCCCAAACTGGAACTTGACGATGTCCTTATCATTGCCCCTTCCGTCGGCTACTAACTCCCGACTGGCACCTCCTCAATTCCTTGATCTCCTCCTTAATCTTTTTCTGCCTTTTGAGAAGTTTTGTTATGGCTTTCCACCCTCTATTGAAGAAATCCTTGGAGTTTGTGGGTAGAGGAGCATTTATTAGGGCTTCAGTGGATGTTTCAGGAGATGCGTGCGTGTGCTCGGTGGGGTTGGTACGTGTACGGTTTTTTTGTAAAGCCGCCGAGTTTGCTTACCCGCAGGACGGCTCATCCTTGTCGAGGGGAATGTGAAGAGCGGTGAAAACAATATCATTGAAGGCATCTGCTCCCAAATAATACCTGCAAATCTGGGTTACGAGGACTGGGAGTGCACGTCGCCCTTTCTCCCTGGCCTCTACATTCGTGTAGAATAATTGTATGAAAATGCGGAAATTGTATTCCTTCTCTTGAAGGCAACACACAATATGACACACGTTTGCAAAGAATTGCGAAACACGCTGGACACTCGTAATGTTCGAGTGTACCAAACGACACACGACGTAGATATTCCGGCACATCGATGGTCCGGTAATACCTCGATTTTGAATCTACTGATTCTCCCCCATTCGTGTGCAATTGAAAGATAAATACTGAGGGTCATTGAACCCTTGCCTCAGATCGTATTCCCATGACTTCGGCTAGGGTATCTTGAAAATGTGTTTTGAAAAAGAAGAGTGGTCTCGGGTTGATGCAGGGGTGTGTTTTTAATGGCATTTTGCAAAAAGCACCCTTTGGAAAAAGAATTTTGAAAAGGGAAAGGAATCTTTACAAAAGGACAAAGTATTTACACAAATTTCACACTTATATACATTATTTTAACAGGGGAAGGCTCATACATCGCTCATGAAGCATCATGAGCGACGTTGGGTCCACCGAACATTCCAAGAAAGGTTTAAATCGTTGGCCGTTCACTTTGAATTTTTCGCCTGAGTACGGATTTTCAACTTCTAGTGCACCGTGCAGAAAAACGGTGCGCGATGAAAGGGCCTTTCCATCCAAACTTTAGTTTTCGTGGAAACAGATGTAGGCGTGAATCATACAGGAAGAATTTTTGGCCGGGCTGGAACGCCTTGCGTAGAATGTCCTTGTCATGGAAGACCTTTGTCTTCTCTTTGTATAATTTTTTGTTTTCGTTCGCTTCGTTATGGATCTCTTCCGGTTCATTTAACTGTAGTTTTCGAAAACCACTGGCTTCGTTCAAATTGAAATTTAGGCTCTTGATAGCTCAGAAAGCGCAGTGTTCCAATTCTATTGGAAGATGGCAGACTTTTCCAAAGACAAGTCGATAAGGAGACATAGATAAGTTGGTCTTGAAGGCAGTACAAAAGGCTTATAATGCATCAGTGAATTTCGAAGACCAATCCTTTCGGTTTTGACTGGCGGGTTTCTCCAAGATCCATTTGATCTGTCGGTTCGAGACTTTGACTTTCCCGTAAGTCTGGGGATGATATAGCGTTGAAAGCTTATGAATGATCGAGTACTTCCTCGTCAAGGCCTTGAAAGACTGATTGCAGAAGTGAGTTCCATTATTGCTGATAATGGCTCACGGGGGTGCTAAACCGTGAAAACATGTTTTCTTTCAAGAACTCGACAACAACTTTATTGTCGTTGGTTTTGCAAGCAACCATCTCAATCCAGCTAGAAACAAAATCAACGTCCAGCAGGATATACAAGTTCCCGAAAGAGTTAAGGAATAGCCCCATGAAGTCAACACCCCAAACGTCGAAAATTTAAACAGCTAAAATTGGTTGCAGGGTATCTGATTCCTTCTCATGATCTTCCCTAAGTGCTGGCAGCAGCTGCAGGTTTTGCAGTAATCAAAAGCATCTTTAAAGAGTGTCGGGCAATAGAAGCCACACTGCAGAACCTTTTTAATCGTCTTTTTAGATCCAAAATGGCCCCCGCGGGCTTTGTCGTGACAGAAGGACAAAACACTTCTCATTTCAGAACTGGGAACACACCTCCATATGATCCGATCAGAACAATACTTTAACAGATTTGGTTCATCCCAATAAAAAAAATTCACTTGGGAAAGGAATTTTAACTTGTCCTTCTTGGACCAAAAGGAGGGCATTTCGCCTATGACTAGATAGTTCACAATATCAGTGAACCAGAGTTTGACTGATATGGAAAAAAGTTGTTCGTCGGGAAAGTGCTCATTTACTGGTATTTCTCAGATGGAGCATTCACAAGCCGTGATAGATGATCGGCTACCATATTGTCAGACCCTTTCTTATTGTAACGACCATAATTCGTGTACCATTATATTGTTCCTCGTTAGTAAAATGCCGTTTTCCTTTTGAGTACTGAGTTATATTTATTTTTTGATAACTAAGTACAAGAACAACCTTATAGCTCTTTGGTTAAGTCTTTATACCGCTGTCCTATAATCCGCATGTTCTAACGTTTTCGAGCCCCGGAAGTTTACGGGCAATGCACACGAGTCCCCGAAACCATATAGGAAAAAATATATGTTTTTGGATCATAAGGGATGAAACGAGCTAGGAGGTTGAGGCTCGAGCTCAACACTAGAGCCAAGACCGACCCGGGCGGCCAAACGACTGCCCGAGATGGCTGTGAAGGGCCCACCCATGCTCAGCTTTTGAGAACGAGTCCTATAGAATGTGGACGTTGTTTTATATTCCAAAATGCTCAAATCAATTCTGAAACGGGAATTGATTAATTTTTCATATTCAATTTTTTTTAATGTCACTTTTGCATCATTCTCACTTTAGTTGCTTCTTCCTTCTCCATTTCCATAAAAAAAATTCTGCAACCATCTCTCTCAAAACTCTGTTGTTCCTACCCCTTCCACTTATAGGCAATTTGAAGAATCCCCGATACCTCAAGTCGTCGAAAGTCTCTCGATTGAGACTTTTCTCCCAAATCGGTGATACAGTTGTTATACTGTATAGCAACGTGAGTAAGTCCATATTCCATATCTCTTATTGTGTAGCCACTCCTTTCTTGTACCTCACGTCGGTTTTCCCCATTAAAATGAACTTTTAAAATAAAATGTTTGAGTGGAATTTATTTGTTTTGAGAGATCAATGAAATATTAGTAATTATGGTTTCTTTGTTGGATAATTGTAAAATGATAGTACTGGATATATAAGCACTTGAATCAAATACCAAATGAATTCACACGTTTTTTCGTAGAATGTTTTCGTTCCTAAAATTTCTTTTAACACAATAGTTCTAGTACATAATTTGTTGTTCTTCTTTATATATGTAATATGATATGATCCACATATTTGCACCGTATATACATTTTTCATATGGAGGCTCGCTGTATATAAGAGTTTCACACAAAACTCAACGGTACCTTTTCTTTTAGCATTACCTTTAAAAGTATATTTTAAAAGGAACTCCTATATTTTTGAAAAGGCTTTTATGTTTCACCGAATTCGGAAGGAATCAAATAATTTTAAGAGTTTAAGAGAATTAGGTCTAACAACCGGATAGAATTTTATATGCGCTTTAAATAAATTTTTAGAAATCGAAACGGGACCTAGTTTAGACTTTACATGACTTTTTGCCACAGTTTTAAAATCAGAAGTGAATAATAAATAGTGAAAATAGAATATAAATCAGAAGTGAATAATAAATAGTGAAAATAGAATATAAGTTGTTACTATGTCCCCCCCCCCCCCCCCCGGTCCCTGCAGAATAACTTAAAACCTGGCTAAGTTTGATTCCATCTCAATAAATTTTTAAACCATTTTTTCAGAAATCAAGAAATAAAAATTTCATTAACAATACTTATAGTAATTATGAAGAGTTTCTTTAAAATAAAATAACATTGTAAGATCTATTTGAAAATATATACATGTATAACAAGGTGTAGTGATTCGCAATTAAAAAACACAATTTAAGACCGCTTAAGAATTACTCTTAACACAAATAAAATTTTTGTATACCATTCTGTGCATAATTGATTTTTGCTATAACTATATTTTACTACTATAAGTTATGATTTTTTTAGATATGCTTCATAATTTATCATATCATGTATGGTATCTTCATAAAATATGCGAATGAAATCCATGGAAGCCTTTTGGTCAAATCCAGACCTTAATATTTTTTTAGGAAGCATGAGAGGTTGTGAGCTGTATAATTTGATAGTGCATGTACATAAATAATGCATATAGAAATTATTTGATGCGTCTTATGTTGAAATGCATGAACTTCATAAATTTGCAGGATTTTAAAATTTCCCCTTTTTGAAAAATGCATGAATTAGAAGTTTTTGAAGGTAAAATACATGAACAGGCCAAGACTAGCCCAGCCTATATAGAATACAGCCTGGATGAGAAAATTATTGGCCCGATAATGTTTAATATTGCTAGTATTATGCACGTGGGATGCACGTGTATGATTATCAAATAAAACTTGAGTCGAGGTTTTAAATATATATTAACATAATAGCTAAAAGGAAGAAATGGTATAAATTGTTATATTAATAAACTAGCTTAACATTTGCTTCTAATTAAAGTAAGGAAGTAAATTAGATCGGAAAGGTTATGGACTTTACTTGGACAGAATCCGGCACGGTCCACAATGGACCGCTTTGATATAAATTGTTCTTATCGATCTCTGTCTTGTTTACAATTGAGCGATGCCGAATTGATTTGATTTAAAAAATATCGATGTTAGATGAACTAGACTGTTCTCCAACAAATATCCCTCGTGCCGCGTTCAATTCAGGTTATGCTGTGAAAAGTTAAAACATGTGTGCAAGTAATAAATGAGCTTCTAGAATTTTATTTTCCAATATACTCAAGGGTTTTTTGTTTGAAGGGCCGTCTTAAGGCGGTACCAAAAAATCTTTCGAAAAAAGGAAGATGCAAATAAAAGAAGCTTGACGGAGACGAGTTGGTTGGGAGAAAAAAGAAAGAGCTTTTAGGAAGTTTAAAAATCAATAAAAACTTGTATGTCCAACTAGCGGCAGATTTAATATACTAATATCTTATTTATCCTTTCTTATGAACATAAAAAAAATGTCCATATCCAAGCTTATTAAGCCCAATATGTATAGGGTAGGGTTCTTTATGGGTCTATATTTAGGTTAAGCTCGTTGACATGATGCAACATTATATTTGTTCATTTAACTTTGAATATGATCCTAAATTAATCCAACATTGAAAAGAGTATTTTGAGTGGGAGAGAGAGAGTCAAGATGGCTTGTCAATTTTTCTTTCTCCTTGAAATTATTGTTGGACAAGGCAATTAAGTCAATGGGACTCATGGTGGGCCTCCATTATTACGAAAAAGGGCCCTCCAAAAAGGCAAGGATCCATGTCACAGTGACAAGGCCTCCATAATTGTCCGTTTTGTGTTTACCCTTTTATTATCACAGCCAGCCCATATCTACCACCCCACCACCATTTGATTTGTTATAAATATTTTTTGGGGGCTCCATTTTTTTGTCAAAAAGTAAATCTAAAAATTCAGATAACCAAATAGAAGGGTAAATTGTCAAAAAGCCCCCAGACCGCTTCACACGTGTGTTATGGGCTTTTTGCGCATGTTAGAAAACCCTGAAGCAATCAAAACCCTTCTGTACCGGTTGCAGGTAATATTTAAGCAGTTGCAGTTGCTTGTAATATCTACTGTGAAATCTAAATAGTTGCCTGTAATATCTAAAGAATTGAGAGAAGACAAGGCCTAAATGAGATAAAGCCCAGAGGTTTTTTTCACAAAGATTTTGAATAGTAGGTCTTTTCCAACAATTTCGAATATTATAGAGGTTTTTAGATAACTCCTGAGCACGGGGGCGGAGGATTTTCGACAATTTACGTAAAGTAAAATCCAAATTACTGTTAAATGTTGATTTTGATTACTCCATATATAGGTAAAAAGATGGATTAATAATAGAAATCTTTATAAAAATGAAAAGTGTGTGTGTGATTGGAAAATACACTGGTTGACATCTGCCGCATGTAATCTAGGTTTATCATTGTGGAAGTTAACGCAGTCTTTTTGTATGTTTGTTTTTTTGATGACACGGCTCATTTGTTGGTTATTTTTATCCCTACATGTTTTCTGGCAATAAAATCCCATTAAGGGAGGAATTGTTAGGAATTAGTTAAATAAAATCCCATTTTATTTGGGACTCCTTGCTTTAGAATAGGTCTTCATTAGTTGGAAGATCCCTTATTTGTAGTATTTTCTGTTTTGATGTAAATGGCTATTTAATGGCCTAAATGCTTTCCATTCAATAGATGATTTTCCTCTCAAATTTCTTTGTGTTCTTTATCATTTGGTATCAGAGCCAGGTCAAGAGGCTTTGTAGAAGCAGCAGTCTTCTAAGGATTTAAGCAGAGGCAATGACTACAGAAGGTGCTTTTGTTCAACCAGCAGTGCCGAGGTTCGATGGTCACTACAGTCATTGGGGGATGCTTATGGAAAATTTTCTCCGATCAAAGGAATACTGGGATGTGGTGGAGAATGGAGTTTCTGCAGCAGCAGAAGGTGCATCTGAGGTGCAAAGGAAAAACTATGAAGAGCAGAAATTGAAGGATCTCAAAGCTAAGAACTATCTGTTTCAGGCTTTAGATCGTACTATTCTGGAAACAATCGTTAACAAAGACACATCAAAGAGTATCTGGGATTCTATGAAGCAGAAATATCAAGGAACAACACGAGTAAAGCGTGCTCACCTACAGGCATTGCGAAAGGAGTTTGAAATGGCTCACATGAAAGAAGGAGAATCTGTGGACGAGTACTTTGCTCGTATTCTTGTCATTACTAACAAGATGAAAGCAAATGGTGAAGATTTGAAAGAAGTTGCTGTTGTGGAAAAGATTCTGAGGTCAATGATTCCAAAGTTTAATTATGTTGTGTGTTCTATTGAAGAATCCAAGGATACGAGTGTGCTTTCCATTGACGAATTGCAAAGCAGTTTACTTGTGCATGAGCAACGCATGAGTAATACTGTACAGGAAGAACATGCACTGAAGGTGACACATGGGAGCCAATATTCTGGACGAGGACGAGGACGTGGGAACTCTGGAGGTAGAGGCCGTGGAAGAGGCAGACAGAGTTTTGACAAGGCAACGGTGGAATGTTATGCTTGTCACAGGCTTGGGCATTATCAATGGGAATGTAAGAGTAGAGTTGCAAATTTTGCAGAAAGTGAAGTAGAGAGTGAAGAACACATGCTGTTGATGGCTTATGTTGAAGAAAAGGAGCAAAAAAACAACAGACATGTGGTTTTTGGACTCTGGGTGCGGTAATCACATGTGTGGAAAAAGAGAATATTTTTCCGAGTTTGATGAACAATTCTCTGATTCAGTGAAGTTGGGAAATAATTCAAACATGGTGGTTCATGGGAAAGGCAACATTCGACTTCAAATCAATGGAGTTGTCAGCATTATCTCAGGAGTTTTTTATGTTCCAGAACTAAAGAACAACTTGTTAAGCTTGGGACAGTTGCAAGAGAAGGGTCTAAGCATTTTGTTTCAACAAGGGCAGTGCAAAATATATCATCCTGACAAAGGTTTGATTATGAAATTAAATATGTCTGCAAATCGAATGTTTATCTTGCATGCCATCACTTTGCCTGCAGCACCCACTTGCTTTAACACGGTTACAGAAGATGTGGCGCAACTCTGGCATTGCAGGTTTGGGCACTTAAGCTTCAATGGCTTACAAATACTGCAACAAAAACAAATGGTGGAAGGTTTACCATTGCTTAAGCCACCCTCAAAGCTGTGCAAAAATTGTCTTGTTGGGAAACAACATCGAGACTCGTTTCCAATGAAGAGTTCCTGGAGAGCATCATAAATTTTGCAGCTTGTTCATGCTGACATTTGCGGACCAATTAAGCCAGCCTCAAACAGCAAGAAAAGGTATCTAATTACTTTCATTGATGATTACAGCCGCAAGACATGGGTTTATTTTTTGGCAGAAAAATCAGAGGCCTTTGCTGTCTTTAAGAGTTTCAAGATACATGTTGAGAAAGCAACAGGTACATCTCTTAAAGGGTTGCGTACGGATCGTGGTGGAGAATTTACATCTCGAGAATTCAACGAGTTTTGCAATGCACATGGATTGCAAAGACAATTGACAGCTGCATATACACCGCAACAAAACGGCGCTGCAGAGCGGAAGATTCGAACCATCATGAATCTTGTCCGTAGTATGCTATCTGAAAAGAAAGTACCCAAAACTTTCTGGCCAGAAGCAGTAAATTGGGCTGTGCATGTTTTAAATCGCAGTCCAACACTAGCTGTGAAGGACAAAACACCTGAAGAAGCCTGGAGCGGAATCAAGCCAACAATCCAACATTTCAGAATCTTTGGTTGTGTCTCATATGCTCATGTACCTGATAAATTGAGATCCAAGCTAGATGAGAAAAGCTTGAGGTGTGTTCTACTCGGAATCAGGGAAGAGTCAAAGGCATATAGGCTTTATGATCCTATCTCACAAAGGATTGTAATAAGCAGAGATGTGGTTTTTGCCGAGGATGAAGAATGGGAATGGGACAAGAAGCATGAGTCAGCTGTTATGTGCGAGCTAGAATGGGAAAATAATGAAAGGGCTGTCAATGAAGAATATGCAGTAGAAGAAGATGATGTTGCCGCTGCACAACCGGAGGAGTCGATTGAGGAGTCGATTGTCACTAATCAAGAAGCTTCACCAGGTCATGTCGAAGGGAGGAGTAGGAAGCAACCGGCTTGGTTAAAAGATTATGTAACCGGTGATGGATTGTCCGATGAAGAGGCTGCGCTTTACACAGCATTCTTTGCGCTGTACACCACTGGTGCAGATCCACTTAATTTTGAAGAAGCTGTGAAGAGTGAAAGATGGCGTAATGCCATGGATGCAGAGATTGAAGCAATTGAGAAAAATGGCACATGGGAATTAATTGATCGACCCAAAGGAGCTAAAACAGTTGGAGTAAAGTGGGTTTATAAGACTAAACTTAATGAGAAGGGGGAAGTTGACAAGTATAAAGCAAGGCTAGTAGTAAAGGGGTATGCTCAGCGGTATGGTGTTGATTACACAGAAGTATTTGCTCCGGTAGCTCGCATGGAGACTGTACGTTTGGTGATTGCTTTGGCGGCACAAAAGGGGTGGGCTATACATCAATTAGATGTAAAGTCTGCTTTCTTACATGGAGAATTAATTGAAGATGTTTTTGTTGAGCAGCCCTGTGGTTACATTCAAAAAGGGAAAGAAGAGAAAGTGTACAGGTTAAAGAAAGCTCTTTATGGGCTCAAACAGGCTCCTCGTGCTTGGTACAGTCGTATCGAAGCATATTTTCTGAAGGAAGGCTTTAAAAAATGTGATTATGAGCATACGCTTTTTATTAAGCGGAACAAAAAGGGCAGCATGCTCATTGTAAGTTTATATGTTGATGATCTTCTCTTTACAGGGAACGATGAGCTGATGTTTACTGAGTTTAAGAACTCGATGAAGCTTGAGTTTGATATGACGGATCTCGGAAAAATGAAGTATTTTTTGGGTCTTGAAGTCTTGCAGAAATCTAGTGGAATCTTTATTTGTCAAAAGAAGTATGCAGAGGAGACGTTGAAACGTTTTGGGATGAACGAAAGCAATTCAGTTCGAAGTCCAATTGTTCCTGGTTTCAAGCTTTGCAAGGATGAAGAAGGGACCAAGGTGGATAAAACTTACTACATGCAAATTGTGGGCTGTCTCATGTATCTTACTTCAACTCGTCCCGATATGATGTTTGCTGTTAGTGTTTTAAGCAGGTATATGGAGAGACCTACTCAGCTCCATTTACAACTAGCAAAGAGGGTGTTAAGGTATTTACGAGGAACAACTGAGTTTGGAATTTTCTACAAGAAGGGAGGAAGTGATAAACTCAAGGCATATACTGATAGTGATTATGCGGGTGATCTTGATGATAGAAAAAGTACAACTGGAAATGTCTTCCTTTTTGCAGCTGGAGCTGTATCATGGTGTTCCAAGAAACAACCAATTGTAAGTTTGTCAACCACGGAAGCAGAATTCATAGCAGCAGCATCATATTCCTGTCAAGCTATTTGGTTAAAGAGGGTGCTAATGACACTTGATCAAGAAAAGCAAGAGTCAATAGCTATTCAATGTGACAGTAGTTCTGCAATCAAGCTTTCAAGAAATCCAGTTATGCACGGACGAAGCAAGCATATTGACGTTCGTTTTCATTTTCTTCGAGAGCTCGCACGGGAAGGAGTAATAGAACTGATTCATTGCAATACTTCGGAACAGATTGCTGATGTGATGACAAAACCACTCAAGGATGATGTCTTTGTGAAGCTGCGTGCAATGCTTGGAGTTTGTGCAAGAAACAACATAAACTAATTTCTTTCAGTATTCAAGAATTTAGTTTAAGGGAGGAATTGTTAGGAATTAGTCAAATAAAATCTCATTAAGGGAGGAATTGTTAGGAATTAGTTAAATAAAATCCCATTTTATTTGGGACTCCTTGCTTTAGAATAGGTCTTCATTAGTTGGAAGATCTCTTATTTGTAGTATTTTCTGTTTTGATGTAAATGGCTATTTAATGGCCTAAATGCTTTCCATTCAATAGATGATTTTCCTCTCAAATTTCTTTGTGTTCTTTATTAGATATGTTTTGGTAAATGGAAATTAAAGCATAGTTTATACATCATGATATCCGATGGTAATGCTATATCATGACTGGTTATTTACTATAAGTTGAAGGAAAATAAAATTCAATTTCTACTTGCTCGGTAGATTTTATATAGGCTACCAAGTATTTTATCGGATGAGAAACGGATATTCATGGATTGGAAAAGGATATATTCCTGCAACATTTAAGAAAGAAACAATAATGCATGCATTATTTAGAGACTTGGGAGATTGAAGTTGTGAAAAGGGTTGAGGTTACCAGCACAATGAATGAGAGAGGGAGCGAGGGAGAGGTTGTAGGGTCATCAAAATGATTGAATGATGATGCATGCAGTCAGCGAATGAATGATGAAAATGACAGTGTAAAGTTCACGACGATTTATTTGTCAAAAATTAAAGAGTCGGTCAGTCGCATCTTTGCAAACAGTCCCCCCACCATGCATGTGCCACAGTAATATATCGTTATCCCCCTCCTCCTAATTAATGTGTCATTAATTAATTCCAAGCTGGTTAATTGGGGGATGAAATTTTATTTATTTTTACTGCCACATAATTACTCAAAAAGAGAAAATATTTATGGCCGCCCGTCGGTTGTAAATCTACCTTTATATTACCTTTTTTCTTTTTATATATATTCAATGCATGTTATATTAAATATGATACGATCGATATGTTACCGTACATCTAAATCAAAATTATTTTGACGTTCTGATGTGCGCCTAGTTTACTGTTGAAATATAAATAAATTTCTAGCAGTTTATATATCGACAACCTATTAATATTTTCTTGTGAACTTCATAATGTTTTATATTAGATCTCCTCACTAATTATCTGATATGATGATAGAAGTGCATGGACAAAATGCTAAATCATTTTGTTTCATATATATATATGATGCAGGCTAAACATTCATGTGGCAGATAAATATAACAGATCAAGCGTGGCTTATGTCATACACCTTTACCTTTATTATGTTACTAGAATTTATGCACGTGCGTTGCATGTGTTAGTTTAAAAAAAATTGAGAAGCGAGAAGAGGAGAGAGATGTGGAGGGTTCTAGAGTTTTATTTATTTATTTTTATAAAAAAAAAAAAGGATTGATGATGTGGAGGGTTCTAGATAAACAATTAATTGTTTTTTGGAAGAAGAGAGAGAGATGATGTGAAGGGCTTAAGAGATGAGGGAGATGATGTGAAGGGTTTAAAAGGTGGGGATTTTTCTCATTTTTTCCTTTTTTTGTAGGAAAAAGGAGAAAGGTAGATCTCTAACCAAGGTTATTTGCATTATATATACTAGAATTTGTGCACGTGCGTTGCACGTGTTTAAAAAAATTTGAGTAGAGAAGAGAGAAATGTGGAGGGTTCTAGAGCCTTATTTATTTATTTATTTTAAAAAGGGGGAAGAGATGAGGTGGAGGGCTTGAGAGGTGAGAGAGATGATGTAGAGGGTTGAGAAATGAGAATTTTTCTCGTTTCTTCTTTTTTCTAGAAAAAAGAAGAAGAGCGGACCTCTAAACAAGTGTATTTGCATTATATATAGAGATATACTAGAATTTATGCACATGCGTTGCACGTGTTTAAAAATATTTGAGAAGGGAAAAGAGAGAAATGTGGAGGCTTCTAGAGTCGTATTTATTTGTTTATTTTTAAAAAAAAAAAAAAGAAGGATGGATCTCTAATCATGAGTATTTGCATTATATATAGAAGATTTTTATATCATTGTTTAACATATATAAAGGCCACTATGAAACAAGATTTGGTAAAATTTAATACCGATCCAGCTTAAATTGGCATTAATTCTCCTTTATTGAAAACAAATGCATATATAACATTTAAGCAAAAATATTTCTAAACTTGAAGCAACTGAAATAACAGCCACATAACGGCCATTAGACAGGACCATGTTCTAAAACAGCTGTCTTCATTGTCAACATACACGCTATTGGGTACTATACATATTAGAGACCGTCTTAAACGGTCTCTAATACTAAAGGTACGGCCTTTAAAGAGTATTAGGAACTGTTTTATTTTAAACGGTTGCTAATACACAATTGCAAAAAAAGTGGTCGCTAACACGTGTATTAGCGACCGTTTATGAACGGTCACTAATATAAACGGTCACTAATGACTTATTAGCGGCCATTTGTCACGGTCACCAATGCTATGCCACGTAGACAAACCAACGACTCTTAACCGTTTTCTGTATCAGTGAACGGTCGCTAATAAAGATATTAGAGACCGTTCTTGTAGCTTGAACGGTCGCTAATATCCATATATTTTTGAAATTTTTTTACAGAAAATGTCTTTTCCCATACAATAATACATTTAATCACAATATAATACGCAAATATAGTGTTTTGATCACAAACAAATATATAAACACGATATATCACAAACCAATAGCATTTCCAGCACAAACCATTATAAATCCAACAATTTCAACAACTCAAACAATATGAAAAATACGAAACTCTCTCCAAATTAACACAGACAATATTGTTTTGAATACAAATAATACATTACTTACTAAATGTCCATCAATATGAAAAACTCTCCAAATCGCGCGCAATCCTAACTCACCCAACCCTACGAACCCTACAAATCCAAAACAAGTTTAATAAATACATAAATTCAAATCATAATTTTCGAAATTAAACAACGCTCTACCTACATTAATTAATACATGTAAATGCGTACCTCATTAACTTCCACCGCTGTCATCGCCACCAGAACCTCGTCCTGGAAAGTATCGATCCATGCTGTCCAACAATATAAAAAAACTCTCCAAATCACGCGCAATCTCCGCTCACTCAACCCTGTGAACTCTGCAAATCTAAAAAAATAAATAAAGACATGAACTCAAATCATAATCTTCATACCGACGCTAGCTACACCAACACATATACATACGTACCTCACTAACTCCCGCCACCATTATCGCCTGCAGAAGCTCTCCTTGAATAGTATCGAGCGGTATCCTGAAAGTCTTCCTCCCTAATTAGATACCTTGTTTATACGCTTGATTGTAACTTACAAATATCAATCACATGAACGCGCACACTCACACACTCACACGTCAACAATATACTTGTGAAAGCCCATAGACTTAAGCTCAAATTTAGTTTCAAAGAGTAGAGCGTGATCCATTTTTTCCTACCACGTACTATTTTAGATATTTTTCGGTTTTGCTTACATGTACATATTTAAAAGATAAATTGAAAATTATTAATTAATACTATAACTGTAAGAGTGCTTACATGCACGTATTTTCGGTTTTGCTTATGGTGTCTAGAAAAGTGGATATGTGCCCCACCTCCAAGCATCTGGGAAATCTGACGCATCTGCTCCTCGCTACAACCCCGTGTCGACAAAAGCTCGAGTTAAACATGGATGTCAATGAGTCTAACTTATAAGATGGTTTACATCAAACAAACATTACCTTTCAAACACGGGTTCCTTTTTCTCTTGTAATTTCAGTATCATTTTCTCAATTATGCTCTCAATCACAAATCTCACAATTCTAGTAAATATGGATAGAGGGTGAGACACAAGGCACGGCATCCGTCGATGCTCGGTGACATAGTTTCACCTCAATTCCAATTTGGAAATTGTCTGTCGATGTTGCGCTAGCCGGTAACGAGACAAGAACCGCAGCAACTGGGAATGAAGTGTGACTTTAATCCCATTCAAGACGGTAACCCTTCGCTCCTAATCGCGGGCGTTATATCGACTGGCAATTCCAAAATTAGAATTGAGGTGGAGGTATGCCATCGTGCGTCGACTGGTGTTGTGCCTTGTGTCTCACTCTCTATCCATATTTACTAGAATCGTGAGATTTATGATTGAGAACATAATTGAGGGAAGGATACTGAAATTACAAGAGAAAAAGGAACCTGTGTTTGAATGGTGGTGTTTGTTCGATGTAAACCATCTTATAAGTTAAACCCTAAAAATACCAACAGAAATGGAGCGAGTATATCGAGCATAACTGCAATTTATACAAACCATAAATATTTAATGAATTTTTACACTAAACTACCTTAAAAATTATACTGACACACACAAGCATATACATATACACGAACAGAAGTAACATACGTACCAGATGTACAGCACGGATATTTTACATGACCGTTTAAATTATTACGGTCTCTAATGTACCGTCTTTAATATGTACAGTTTCTAATAGTGCAAATTACAACCCAAAAGACTCTCAACCCTCAGGACATACTAGAATATAAAAATGCGTTAGCTCAACTTTCCTGGTAGATCAAATTTCATTGTGGACCAGTAAGGCTCTCAAGGCATGCATCATGACAATATCTTTTTTCTTTTTGGCTATGCAACGTGACAATAAGAGTGTTTACATGCACGTATTTTGAGTGCTTACATGTACCGTCCCTAATTTTGATTTGGTTTATAGATGAAGCTACAATTTAAAAATCTAAACAGTAAATCATAGACAATAAGATTTCGAATTATTAAATTTACAAAATACAAGTTAGAAGTTAGGATGAATATATTTATGAAATATTTTATATACGGACACACACACACATATATACACACTCACACATACACTCGCTCACATGCTCACGTATGTACGCGCACGCACACACTGACATATATGCACAAACACGCATGTGTGCGCACACTAGCTATCACACTCATACATACCCTCAATTACCTAATATTCATCTTACCCTAAATTCATCTAATAATTTCTCATAATCCATTTTATCCTAAATTAATCTAACAATCATCACGAATGTCAATACCAAGTAGTGAGGTATAATTTGTAATTAGAAGTAATAATTTGTTATTAAGCTTTATAAGTTGTTATTAGGGTTTTTAGGGTTTATAGATTCTTCAATTTGTACAACCCATCATCATAAATTTCATAACCTAACATCCGCATGTAATTGAAAAACACTAACATCCACATTTAATTTCAAAAATTCATAATCTAACATTCGCATCACAATTTCACAAACTAATATCAAAATTACATCACAATTCATAATCTAAACTCACAATTCATAACCTAACATCCATATTTAATTGAAAAAATATTAATTAGAGGATAAAAACCCTAACTTTTGATCGGATTTTGAATACCGCCACCAGCAGCAGCAGCAATACCTAAAAAGAATTTAGATAAGAAAGGGAAATTTTTTGGAAGAATTGGAGGAAAATGAAGAGGGAAATCACCTCTTGGGGTCAAATTCGTGGGCTGTGAAAGTTTTGGGAAAGAATGGAAGAAAGAAAGTCATCTCGCAAGCTGAAAGATCAGAGAATATTAGCGACCGTTCCGTACGGTCACTAATGTACAATGAATGGTCGCTAATACATGAGCAACCGTTCATTGGCAACCGTATATTATATACGGTCGCTAATAATTTGTTAGAAACCGTTTAAAAATAAACAGTTACTAATTGACCGTCCCTAATATGCACCGTACACGCTCACACATACGCACAAACACACATATACGCGCGCATGCATGCACACTCGCACACAAATACGCGCTCACACACTCGCACGTAGGCACACACTCTCACACATGATATTTCCTCACACACGCACACTCACACTCACACATGATATTTCCTCACACACACACACACAGGCACTCACACTCACACATATGAATGTCATCGAACTAATGATACTCGATATCGGCGATCCCCCAGATCGTGACACATGGCAGATGACGTGTCCCAGAGCTCAGAAGAAAGGGCCTACAGCGGCCGACCAGGACACCCATGTGCCCGACCCGCAAGCACAAGCTGGCTCTCCTCAGAGCCCCCATGCACAAATTGGCTTCTTCGGCCTCCCAGTTCGCCTCCGAGCTATCACAGGACCAAGATGCCTCGGCTCTCCCACTCGCCCCCGAGCTCTCCCGCCGAGGCCATTTTCCTCGGTCTCATCGACCGACCAACGGTACCACTCGCAGGCATAACCGCCACTCCGCGTATCTCGCCATGCGCGAGATCTCCGCCGGCCACATCCCACATTCCACACCATTACGATCCCCATTAACGAGCCTGTCTCGCCATTAATAGAAAGATCCACTTATCACGCGGGCATGATGTCGGGAGCGCAACGGCCGACGTGATTCTCGCGCCTGCCCCTACATGCTGTCGTCGATATATAAACCCCTCTCCCAGAGGGATCAAGTAAGCCATTTTTTACTTCACCAAGTCGTTACTCTGCTCAGATCTTGTTACTGACTTGATCGTCGGAGGGTTCTCGATGGTACCAAATCACCCTGGGACTTCCTTGCAGGTACTCGGCGTAAATCTCCTCCAATCCATTGAGATCCACACATCGCAGGAGATCACGCTCCAGATCAAATTCCAACCGTCAATCGCAGCCGTCGGTAGATCAACAGGAGACAACATCTGAAGGAGACCGGAAAGTCCTCTCCATCAGCCGGCGCCGTCTGTGGGAAACTAACTCCACAAAAACAAAAGTTCGTCTCCCAATCTTCAACCACATGGCGAGCGATCACCGTGAAGATTCAAGCACCAGCCGTCGCCTTCCCCTCAATAGAGGCGCGGATGAACCTCCGCCGGCGATTGTCATCAACGCCCTTACTGGCCGAATAGACCGACTAGCCTCCATCGTAGAGGCGCTCATCCGTGTCTAAACGACAGGGCTTGAACCCCAGATCATCGCTCCTCCGTCTCGAGAAGACTCCGCCCGTGTTGGCACGGCCGACCATCGACAAGCTACCTCCCATGGCCACAGATCTTCCGGACCGGTACTCTCTGCAGCCCGCTGGGCGCCCCACAACTCCACACCAAGATCCGCCGCCAGAGCGTCTCGCCTCGAGCCTCCTCGCGACCCTTACCCACCCGAGGAGATGTCGGTCAGCTCGCATGTTCCCAGGCATGACCAACACCTCCTCCCTCGACGGGATCGTAAGGACGGGGCTCGCCACGACGGCTCGAGGGCTATCTCGCCCGGGAATCTGAGGAACCTCATCAAGAGGAACCGGGGCCGCGCCTAGACGCAGGTCTCCCACAGCAGAGGCCAGAGATCAGGGAGTGCTGAATCCTCGGGATACCACGGCCGACTCGACGCCCTCGAGAAGAAGATCGAGGGCATATGTCGGGAAGGTCACCTCTCGGGCGACGGAGCTAAGTACGCCGCTGTCACGCCCCGCTTCCCGGTGTACGGCGAAGGAGACACGACGAGGTCCGCTACGTATGTACTCAGAAGTACATACGCTAAGCGTATCTAAGCAATATAAAAGTAAATCACAAGAGATATAGAAATAACAACAACATTATTAATAACATTCTTTTGTACAATGCATGAAAAGTAAATACAACTGAAATGAAAAGCGATGCCTAAACAGTGGCATAACAGGAAATGAAAATACTGAATAGAACAAGGTACAATATCTAGAGCTCGGGGTCTTCGTGAAACTGCTCTAAGTCTTCACCGGTGGGCTCGATCTCTGCTGGGTCCAAAGCACCTGACGACATTCAAAGAAGAAAGAAATAGAATGTCGTCAGCGAACAGGTCGCTCGGTAAGTCCCAAAGATAAGGAAGAATTAGAAAGACAGAATAAGAGTATTTTCTAAAGTATTATGTTGTAGAATATTATAGAATATTGTGTTAACGCTGTTGTTTGTAGCTTGGTACAGAAGGATGCCAGTGTATACGAGAGGGGTCTCTATATGCTAGAGACCAGGGCAAACGGAATGTACAAGGAACCGTTAAGCCACGGTACAACAGCAACGGAATATGGTTAGGTGTCTTAATCTGACCATCTCGTGCCACCTTTAACACCTTCCGTACCAATCTACCCCTTAAACCCCGTAGTGTTTTGACAGTATTGTTGTATTGTATTGTGTAAGTTGGATGACCGACCAAAACCATGATATCAGTAAACATGTTGTAACTGCATAATCAGGTAAATGGAATAACGGAATAATGGATGTATATCCATATTTTAGTTCAGTCAAGTTGTATAGATTATTAACTGGATTCTGGGATTCATGTGTTCATATTGAGTTGGAATATTTAAGAATATAGATTGACTTGAATCGTATTCAAGTCAGAAATAATCAGACTCAAACCCGAGTCATACTAAAAGAAATGTAAGTCAAAATTCTATATTTGTTAGGGTCATTATTGTAATTTATAAAACTTGAGGGGGTTTTATGTAAAAAGTACTTTTGTATAGTTTTCAAGATACACCTCAAGTATTTATTATTCGTCTTTATAGTTATAATGAGTATGATTTATTTTGTGATATTTCTAGTGAAAATATCCTAATTTCATAAATAAAGATATTAATTTGTAATATTGATTTATTTGAAATTCATGGTATTTTAATGTAATTTTTAATCTTGTAATTTTTAGAAAAAGGTGGAAACTTTATCTTATAATAAAATAGGTGTTCAAATGATAAATATACATATGTTTATACAAGAATAATTTTTAATAAATATTTTATTTTCCAAAAATCTCATTTTTCTTAAATGTCGTATTTTAAACCTTTCGAGACCGAATGCTCATTGTGGAAGTCTGAATCTCGCACTACTAAGCCCGAGGGTGCACGATAAACCGTACTATCCCTAATGAGTTCCCCAAAGGTGGGTTGTAGTGGCGCTTTGCAAAGATTTAATAAATACTAATCATTTAGAAAACGGTTTTATAAAGATAAGGTATTTATTTGTAAAAGGGTGTAAATTTCCGTATTTTAGATTCTAGGATTTTCTAAGCCAACTAGCCTATTTCTAAATGGTCTAAACGACACGTCATTAGAAGCCTCAAATCGTCTCTTCACCGCCAATTGTGACCAGGTAAGTACAAGTGAGGAAGGAGGGATCCGCTCACGAATCGTGAGACGGGCCTTTTAAAGTTACCTAAGCTCACTTGCCTAGCCTAGACACCACAAAGTCAAGTTTAGATAAACGATCGATGTCCATGACATATCGTATTTTTCTATTAAAAGATTTTGTTTTAAAATTGTATACAACTTAGAACTTTCAGAAAAGGTTTATAAAGAAAATGGTATTTTAATATAAAGTCTTGTATTATCGTATTCTAAGTTTTGATGATATCAATTAGGGTTGTATTTGCGTGTGTGTGGAGGTAGGTCATTATCTCGTGATCTATTTTAAGGTATAGCAAAGTTTAGGGGTTAAATGAGATAAACTAAACATGGTGGTATTTAAGTGCGAAAATACGGTATTTGCAAAAGTTATCATTTCATGTGAGAAACTTTATCCAAATTGATTTTTAAGTGATTAGTAGTCAACATGAATATGTTTAAGCATTATGGAATTAGTGACAAGTGAGTTTTGATAGAAAAACCGAATCGGAAATCGGTTTGTTCCGATTTCCGTCGGGTTTTAAAAAGTCGTATTTTTATGAAAGAATAGAAAGATAGAAAAGAGGGACTTACGGGTTTGGACAAGCTAGAGAGTGCTAGGAAGGTAGTGGGTTTGTCGGTGCGTCGAAACGTCGTGAAGAGTCCTAGTACGATCGTCGGGATTCGCCGTCGATTTCGGCAGTGCTTCGCCTTTCGCTCGTTTTCTAACGTACCGAGTTCTCTTAAAATTTTTAGAGAGTGGACTTAGGAATGTAGGGTGAGAGGGTAGAGAGTAGGGGTGTTTATATAGGGTTAGGCTAGGGTTAGGGTTTTAATTAAAAAAATATAAAAATTATATTAAAAAAACATTTAAAAAAATCATTAAATTTTGGAGTAAAAGTGATTTATTGAGAATTTGATAACCGATCTGGGAATTTAGTGTATACGGGTGAGAAGACCGGGTCAACACGGAGAAATTCCGTGTTGACGATTCGGCCGTCCGGCCGAGTCCGGCCGGCGGAGCCGGCCCGAGTCGGCCGGTCCGCCGGCCAACTCGGCCGAGTCGGGCCGAGTCAAGGGCTCGTCGGGTGGGGGATCATCTGGGGGGAATTTTGGTGCATCTAACTTTTTATGTTCATTATAAATTTTGTGAGTTATGACGGTTTGACTGTTGACTTTCAAAAAAATTTAAAACAAAATAATATAAAAATAATGTGGGGGCATGGGATTTGAACTCTGGTGGCTTGGTTCAGCAGTGCAAGGTATTACCAATGAGCTACAAGCTCCTTCTTGTAATTATTGTGGGAAAATAACTACTTAAAGTGATAACAGCAATACTAAATATCCCGAGTATTACTTTAATTTTAAAACAATTTTATGTACACTAAAAATGGAGTTATTTAAAAACAAAATAATTACTTATATATATATTGTGCTCAGGTTAAAATACTCCTTTATGTACTTTTAAAAATTTTAAAAAAAAAATTGTATAGAAAAGTGTATAGGAAAAATTAAGGTTGTTACAGCCGCCGACTCGCTCACCAAGCCATTCACCGAGGAGCTGCTCGCCGTCCATGTCTCCTCGTGCAACAAGACCCCAAAGGTCTCTCTCTTTGACGGGAAAACCGACCCGAAGGACCATTTGAATACTTTCACCGCGGGGATGAGATTCCAAGACCACTCCGATGCCGCCCAGTGTTGAGATTTCCCGGCCACCCTCATCCGCTCCGGATGGGACTGGTTCTGAGGACTCGAGCCTCGCTCGATCTCAACTTTCGACGAGCTGGCCACTCAGTCCCTCGGCCACTTCGTCGGGAACCGTCGGAAAAAGCGCACGGTCGACTACCTCTTCACAATCAAGAGCGGGGACAAGGAGACGTTCAAAGCTTACGTCACCCTCTTCTACAACGCCCTTCTTGAGGTCCCTGAGCTCGGGGACGAAACGGTCATCACGGCACTCAGGTCGGATCTTAGGCACAAGGAGTGGCTACGCTCCTTTGCACTGGCACAACCTAAGACCATGGCCAAAATGAAGGCATGGACCGAGCGCGAAGTCCAGCTCGAGTCCAAGGTGAATGCGAATCTTCCCCAGGCAGACCGACCCAACCAGAAGAAGAGGGTAAGGGAAGAGAGACTAGAGCGTCAGCATCCCTACCATCCGAAATTACAAGAGTACACCCCGCTCAACGTCTCCCAAGCAGTGCTGCTGGAGGAGGCTAAGGGCGAGGGGTTCTTCAAGTTCCCTCCGATCCCACGTCAGGCCTCGAAGCGAACCTGGGACCCCTACTGCGGTTTCCACAGGTCGCTCGGCCACTCCACGGAAAGTTACAAACAGCTCCGGGACTACATCGAGGAGCTCATCTGATCAGGGCACCTCGCCACCTATCTGAGGGATAAGCGGCAAACTGACCGCGAGCAGGAGCAGCGTCCCTCTCCCGCCGAGCTGACCATCGGCCAAATCATGCTCGTATCAACAGATGATACGTCCGGCGCCCGTGGATCCCAGTACCCTCTGCCGAGCATGGAGACCAACAAACATCCGAGGGTCTCGGACTGTGCAGATAAGGTCATCTACTAGCATGCCCTTCTTTTTCAAAGGCAATGTAAACTCTTTCTAGAATCTACTGCTTATGTAATAAAAAAGATTGATGGAACATTACGAAAAAGGAAGAAAACAGTTTTATTTATTCAAAAAAAAGCGGTACTAGGGGATCCTCGGCCATACATTGAAAAAAAATTACAACAGCGGGGGAAGGGGGTGCAGAGTGCACTACTCGTGGTGCTCCGAGAAGATTTCCGCCAGCCGAGGCCTGGCGGAATCCATCCTATGCCCTCGATTCCCCCATGCGCGTTGGCATTGAGCCTCAATTGGTAGCACTCACGAAGAGCGCTACCGAGCGGTTCAGCCGACCCACAGAGATCAAGCCAAAATGCCTTAGAGACCGTAGCTTGCCAACGGCCTCGTCTTGGAGCTGCTCGGACAGGGGGTTGTAGAGCCCCGGCGACGCCCTCTAAATAGAGTACATCAGCAGCTGCAGCAGGGGCGATCGCCGGGGGAGAAGCCGCCGAAGTGATCCTCGATGCTGCCAAAAACAAACTGCACTGTGTCCTCGGTGTAGTTCCGGTCGTAAAGGTACACGCCTTCGAAGTGAATGATGTCGGGGATCGTGAAGGGGAAGTCTTCCATCTTTATGATTTACTTATGAAGAGAGGAAGGAGCAACACTCCCTCCGCTTTATAGCCCGCTGCGCTCCCAAAGAACCCAACAGCCGCCCGTTTTCGCCCATAAAGGTGCCGCCACACGGCAAATATTGAGCCTTTTCTTGCGAAATCGAAACGACGCGGCTCTGGCGCTTCACCTCCCCCACGCATTCAATGTGCATGTTACGCATATTCGCCGCGACTGTTCCTATTCTCCATACCAACACCGAGAAGATCGGACAGAACATCATGAAGAGGCAACCGCGCAACTTCACTGCCCGGTTATCCTTAGCAGGCCTCCAACGGCCCCTCCAGCGCTAAGGATCAAAGCCCTCGTCTAGAGGCAGCCGCGCAGCTACCCTGCCCGGCTATCCCTGACTGGTAGCTTCCCTACGCACAACGCTATGGATCAAAGCCCTCGCCAAGAGGCAACCGTGTAGCTTCACTACCCGGTTATCCTTAGCAGACCTCCAACGACCCCTCCAGCGCTAAGGATTAAAGCCCTCGTCTAGAGGCAGCCGCGCAGCTATCCTGCCCGGCTATCCCTGGCCGGTAGCTTCATTACGCACAACGCCAGGGATCAAAACCCTTGCCAAGAGGCAACCGCGCAGCTTCACTGTCCAGTTATCCATAGCAGGCCTCCTACGGCCCCTCCGGCGCTAAGGATCAAATCCCTCGTCTAGAGGCAGCTGCGCAGCTACCCTGCCCGACTATCCCTGGCTGGTAGCTTCCCTACATACAACGCCAGGGATCAAAGCCCTCACCAAGAGTCAACCACGCAGCTTCACTGTCCGGTTATCCTTAGCAGGCCTCCTACGGCCCTTTCAACGCTAAGGATCGAAGCCCTTGTCTAGAGGCAGCCGAACGGCTACCCTACTCGGCTATCCCCGGCTGGTAGCTCCCTACACATGACGCCAGGGATCAAAGCTCTCACCAAGAGGCACCGGCAGTAACCTTTCTCGGCCCCATCCTAAAGGACAAAAGCCCTTGCCAAGAGGCACCGCGCAGTAACCCTGTCCGGCCCCCATCCTTTGTAGGCTTCTTACAGCCCCTCCCGCGCTAAGGATCAAAGTCCTCCCTAGAGGCGGCCGAGCCCGACCCTTGCTCGGCTATCCCCGGCTGGTAGCTTCCTACCACAACCGACATGGATCAAAGCCCTCGCCAAGAGGCACCTGGCAGTAACCCTGCTCGGCCCCCGTCCTGAAGGATCAAAGCCCTCCCTAGAGGCAACCGAGCCCGACCCTTGCTCGGCTATCCCCGGCCGGTAGCTCCCTACCCACGACGCCATGGATCAAAGCCCTCCCTAGAGGCAGCGGAGCCCGACCGTTGCTCGACTATCCCCGGATGGTAGCTCCCAACCCATGACGCCAGGAATCAAAGCCCTCGCCAAGAGGCACCGAGCAGCTACCCTGCTCGGTCATCCTCGGCTGGTAGCTCCCTACCCACGACACCATGGATCAAAGCCCTCGCCAAGAGGCACCGAACAGCTACCCTGCTCGGTCATCCCCGGTTGGTAGCTCCTACCCACAACGCCAGGGATCAAAGCCCTCGCCAAGAGACACCGAGCGGCTACCCTGCTCGGTCATCCCCGGCCGGTAGCTCCCTACCCACGACGCCAGGGATCCAAGCCCTCGCTAAGAGGCACCGAGCGACTACCCTGCTCGGTCATCCCGGCTGGTAGCTCCCTACCCATGACGCCAGGGATCCAAGCCCTTACCAAGAGGCAGCCGAGCGGCTATCCTGCTCGGTCATCCCCGGCTGGTAGCTCCCTACCCATGACAACAGGGATCAAAGCCCTCGCCAAGAAGCATCTGAAGCACTCTCCAAGAGACACCAGGTCTATATAAGCCTGAGCGATCCCCCCTCGACTTCGGGGCCATGGAGATACCTTCTTTCCAACGAAATCAACTCGACGCGCGATCGCCAGACGAAGAACTGACATGACATGCAAACTCAACAGTGCAAGTCTGAATATTCTACGAGTATTCTTCACAAACAAAGGATAATATGCAAGCAATGAAACATCAAAAGTTTATTCACATAAACTAAATTCTTTACAAGGGTATTGGGGGCTCCCCAGCCTTACAAAATTCCCGATGAGACAAAATAAAAGAAGCATGAAGACGAGGGGCTTCAGGCCTCGGGGCCAGGCGCAACCCCAAGAGCCTCAATATCTACCATGGCTCGGGCAGGGTCCTCGGCCACTTCCTCGTCAGGGACCTCTTCTTCTCCGAGGTCGTCCCCGTGCTCGTCGGCACCCGTGAGGGGGTATTCGGCCTGGAGCTCTTCATCAGCGAACTCCGGCATCCGGGCCTTGACGGCGTCGAGGGCCTCGTGCCAAATGCTCGTAGTGGCCACGGCTAGGTCGGAGTAGTAGTCCTTTGACTTCTTATAGTCCTCCACCGCCTTAACCGCCCCGAGATTGGCCCGCTTCACCTCCTCAACCGCCACCTCCAACTCCTTCCGGAGGGTCTCCACCATCTTCTTCAAGGTTTCGACAAGCACCCTGGCATCCTGGAGCTTGGCCTTGGCGGCCAGGGTGGCCTCATGGTGCCGGACAGCCTCCTGCTTCGAGGCCGCCGCCGTCCGTGCCGCAGCGGCCACCTCCTGCTTCCCGGCCGCCACCTCGCCCTCCAGAGCGATGACCCTCGCCATCGCCGCCTCCAGCTCCCGCTTGGAGCTCTCCTCCAGCGAGGTAAGCTGGCCCACGGCCTTCATTGCCGGGGTTATCACCTCTTCCTCCATGCGGATGGCGAGGGCGACATATTGGAGGACCTAAGATAATCAAAGAGAGGTCAGAAAGACAAAGGAGGCACCAAATCTCATGAATAGCCAAGCACTTATCTGCACGGCCTCCTGGGCAATGGACGCCATCTGGCCTCCGAGGGCCCCCCGGGGACCCTGCCCCTGCCTACTTCAAGATGTCGAACAGCAGGTTGTCGGCCACGGCGAGCCTCGAGGGCACCGCAAAGAAGAGGCCATCCTCCTCCACCATGATCGGGGAGGCCGGGGTCCGAGGAACCCTTCGATAGACCCTTTTGAGGGGGGCTGATGGAGACCCGGTCTCTTCCTCCGAGGTTGGGTCCTCCTGTTCACGCACCCGCTTCTGGCTCGGCGCTTTGCTGGACTCCGGGGCGGGACCCGCCCCCGAACGCTGAGGAGGTACGGCCACCGGAGGCACCGGGACGGCGGCCGAAGGATCTGGGACAGGCTTCGAGCGGGAAGAGCTGGCGCCTCCAACCTTCGGGCCCTTCTTCGGCTGCCGCATGGAGGCTCGGAGTTCGTTCATATCCATGGGTTCTGCACAAAACAAGATGCAGTGGAGTCAGCGCCGCATACAAAAATTAAACAAAACGCAAGCCTAACTCACCGACGAACTCGACGGGGCTGAGTACGGCCCAACTCAAGGCCCGCTCAGACAGCAGCACGTCAGGTCGGGGAATGAGCTCCCACGACGCCACTCGCACCGTGGCGGGGTCATTGGACTGATTTCCCGGAAAGCACTTATCCCTTGACCATCGGGTCGGCATGGGCCAGTCCTCACCCTCGGGCAGCGCAACAAAAAAGAAGTTCTTCTTCCAGTCATGGATAGAAGAAGGCAGGACTACAACTCCTGACCCGGCGGCATCCCCCTGTCGCTTCCTAAAGGAGAGGTAGACCCACCTCGGGTCGCCCGCTCGACCCCCAAGATGATTTTTGAAGAGGAGAGAGGAATCAAGGATGGAGAGACTGAAAGGGACCGCCTGTAGCTTCAGGCGGATCAGGAACCCGAGGAGGATCCTTTATGAGTTCGGCACTAACTGGCCCGGAGCTAATCCGAAGAAGTTCAGCGCTTCGACGACCTCCGGAGGGAAAGGCGGGCGCATTTCGCCCCAAAAGGCTTCCGGGTACAGGACGATCTCCCTACCCCGTACTTGGTTCGCCTTCTCTCCTTCTTTGGCCAAGCGAAGCGTATAGCCAGAAGGGATATGGAAGCGAGCCCGAGCGTTGGTGAGCTCATCCTCGTGCCTCATCAATGACGGCGCGCCAGGAGCGGCGTCCGCCGCCTCCTCCCTGGGGACTGCCCCAGTCGCACGATCCCGGAAAGAGGATCTGACCCCTGCTCCCCAGGAAGACTCGGGCTCGACTGGAGGGTCCCTAGAGCCTGCTCCCACCACATCTACAAACTCTACAAAGGAAGACATCTAACCTGGAGAAGAGGGATCCTCGGAAGGCAAAAGCAGAAGAAAGAAGAAGAGCGCCGAGCTATCAGAACTTAAAGCGAGAAAAGTATGAAGAGATAGGGGTCCTGGAGTGGACCCCATCCCTATTTATTGCTGCCATTGCCCTCACCCAACGGCGCCCTTCATTTCCCTCCAAAACGACTCCTCGCGTCCGACGACCCCGATTGCTCCACCTGTCACTCCAGCATTGGGCCGCATCCCATCAGACACCGCAGGTCTACAACATATCGCGTCACCAAACCGACACTCGACACGTGGGCCGTCGCTTCAGTGACGGAACGCACGAACCGGCGCACCTTCCTTAAATGCAGAGATCTCGCCCATGATTCACTGGCAGAAAAGACAACAGATTAATCGTGGACATGTCCCGACGATATCTTCGAAGGGAGCTTACCCCGGGTGGCCCGGAAGTCCACTCTCGACCCGACCCGTTAGCTGGTCGGGACGAGAATGGGGGGCTAATGATGATGCTCGATATCGGCGATCTCCCAGATCGTGACACATGGCAGATGACGTATCTCAGAGCTTAGAAGAAAGGGCCTACAGGGGCCGACCAGGCCACCTCTGTGACTGACCCGCAAGCACAAGCTAGCTCTCCTCAGAGCCCCCATGCACAAATTGGCTTCCTCGGCCTCCCAGTTCGCCTCCGAGCTATCACAGGACCAAGATGCCTCGGCTCTCCCGTTCGCCCCCGAGCTCTCCCGCCGTGGCCATTTTCCTCGGTCTCATCGACCGACCGACGGTACCACTCGCAGGCATAACCGCCTCTCCGCGAATCTCGCCATGCGTGAGATCTCCGCCGGCCACATCCCACGTTCCACTCCATTACGATCCCCATTAATGAGCCTGTCTCGCCATTAATGGGAAGATACGCTTATCACGCGGGCGTGACGTCGGGAGCGTAATGGCCGGCGTGATTCTCGCGCCTGCCCCTGCATGCTGCCACCGCTATATAAACCCCTCTCCCAGAGGGATCAAGTAAGCCATTTTTTACTCCACCAAGCCGTTACTCTGCTCGGATCTTGTTACTGACTTGATCGTCGGAGGGTCCTCGGTGGTACCAAACCACCCCGGGACTTCCTTGCAGGTACTCGGCACAAATCTCCTCCAACCCATTGAGATCCACACATCGCAGAAGATCACGCTCCAGATCAAATTCCAGTCGTCAATCGCAGCCGTCGGCAGATCAACGGGAGACAACATCTGAAGGAGACCGGAAAGGCCCCTCCATCACGAACCAAAGATCAATTTTTACACAACAAGTTTGTTCCATAAATTAATTTTAAGCCAAAACATAAATTAAATACCAAGACTTGAAAAACTCTTAACCTTCAACCGACGATGGCTAGCAGGATCGGCTGCGGCGGCGGCAAGGACGGGCTCGATGGCCAGGTCGGAGGCAGGGGAAGGGTCGGCGCTCGCGGCAGGGGCGGGGTCGACGCTCAGTGGCCGGGTCGGAGGCAGGGAGAGGGTTGGCGCTCTCAGTGGCCGGGTCGGAGGCAGGAGCGGGGTCGGCTCTCAGTGGCCGGGTCGGAGGGGGTTCGGCGCTTGCGGCAGGGGCGGGCTCGGCGCTCGGTGGCCGGGTCGGAGGCAGGGGCAGGGTCGGCGCTCGGCGGCAAGGGTGAGGTCGCGCTCAGTGGCAGGGGGTAGGGGGTCACGCTCGGAGAGCACGACAGGAGCGAGGCCGCGCTCTGCAACGGCAGTCGGAACGGGATCGGCAATGAATTTGGCATCAAGGATGATGAATTTGGGGGAAGATTTGGACAAATTGGCGGGGAAAATTTGGAAAGAATGAGGAGAGATAAGTGCCATCGCAGGTAAATATTACAGAGATATTAGCGACCGTCATATACGGTCGCTAATACTTTTTAAACGGTCGCCAATGTATTGGTGACCGTTTATTAGAGACCGTATAATATATACGGTCGCTAATACTTTATTAGAAACCGTATATATTTTAACGGTCTCTAATACACCGTTCCTAATAAGCACATTTTATAGTAGTGACAAAGTGTAACAAATTAATTATTATGTAAAGTTGAAAGTAACAAGTTTTTGTAAAGTTTGGTTTACTTCAAATCCTTTTTTATTTTTTGGCAAATGGCAAGTTTCTAATTCTCTACCCTACCACCAAGACAATGCTAGCTCTCTCTCTCTCTCTCTCTCTCTCTCTCTCACTGTAAACTTTCTCCATTGCTATATATATGAGCATCTCTCTTGAGCCTCTTCTTGGTTAACACAAATCTTTTGATGCATGGAGGCTAGTTCAATAATGAGCACCACAACCTCCTCCATCAACAAATTCTCATCAGAATCTGAGGAGAGTGGGTGGACTATTTACTTCGAAGATTTCTTCAACACCTCTGGAGCTGAGATCAAGAAAAGATCAGATCATGAAGAAGAAGAACTAGCTAGAATCAGTACTCATAATAACAATTGCATTGCTGCTGTTGCTGCTGCTGCTGCATCATCTTATGGTGGCTCTTCTGTAATCTCTGATGCTGCTTCTTCTTCTGTAGTTGCATGGAAATCTCCAGCCATGGCCGAGGCCGAAGAGAGCAGGAAAAAGCTGACGAGTTTTAAGAAGAGGAAGGCAACAAGGAGGGTTATTGATCATGATGATGCTTATGAAGATACTGCTAGTTCTCCTGTTAACAGCCCCAAGGTTTTAACTTTGTTAATTAATTACCCTTTTTATTAATTTCTTTGGGCATCAATTTTCTTTTGTTTTCTTAATATTAATTATACTTTTATTTTTGCATCTATATATTTGTGTTAATAGGTTTGTGGAATAAATCAGTATTTGAACTTGAATGAGAGGAAGAAAGATGATCACAACAGTCAGGTATATATAATATCTTTTCTCTTTTCTTGTTTGTTGTTTTCTTTAATTTCAAAGGTTATTTCTTATTTGTTGTTGATATTTTGTTGAAGATTTTTCAAGATTTTCGCAAGTTAATGAAAATGGTTGCTTAAAATCACTATGTATATATAGGGAGATTTTCTAGAATTTTCTTTTTGTTTTTCTTATTAATTCTTATCTTGTTTATTTTTTATTTGTAAATTTTCTTATTTCATAATATCAATGAAATATTTTATTAGGCTAGGGTCTTATTAACGGACCCTATCCATTTTCTAAAAATAACAAGATGGATGTGTAGTTTAATTAGTATCGATAATTAATTTAGTTGGTTCTTTTTTTGTGTGTTATATTTTTCTTTTTAGGAGAAGGATGAGGGTTTGGAGAATGATACAGAAATGAGGAGGGAAAAGATTGATGGTGAAAATGAGTGTCCAGAGCTGAAGAAAAGAGGGCTTTGTTTGGTTCCTTTGTCAATGTTAGTTGATTATCTTGGATAATATTCATATATATAGACAAATTAATACATGGGCACTCTCTCTTTCTTTCCTTTTCTCTCCCCCCTAAGTATGTGCTTAATTGGTGGCTTTGAACATTAAATGATGAAAAAGAATGAGACTTAGTGTTGTTAGAAATTTTTGGCAGTTACACACACACACATATATATATACAGTGCAAGAACAGCTTGGAGGCTGGAATATTTTATACAAAGTGTCATTGAAGGAAATATATATAGTCTGTGTGTTGCTAAATAATGAATATTATCTCTTTGTTGTTAACAAATAATTTGCATTTTAGTTCCTTCCTAAAATATATATAATATGTGGGTAATAAGTAGTATGGGAACAACTAAGCTAGCTTATATAATTAGTAGTCTAACAAAAAAAATAAAAAAATTGCTCAACATTAGTTAGAAATTTTTCTCTTGTGAGCACTATATACACATCCAAACTCCTCCATACAAATGGAAACAGAAGAGAGGTGGCTTTGTACCCATGTGATGTTATGCTTTCTGTAATTAGTCAAGCTTGCAACCAATTAATTAAGCCTAGATTTCAATTGTTGATGATATCAGATTCTTCATAGTCTCCACTTCCTTAATTACTCAATGACTTTATTAGGTAATACAGTTCCTTTATATTTTTCTTCCAGTAGAAGATAAAAAGTTCCATTATAATAATATAATAATATAATAATATAAGACGTTTGTATCTGAGAATCTCAGAATATACACTATAGAAAATCGGAAGAATGTCAGGAATTGTGTTGGAAATAGACATTCCCGAGTCACAAGGCGAAGCTCATTCTGAATAATCGCCGAGTTTTTTGATCATGCAAGTAGAGTCACATAACATGTCATCATAAAAATTTCTTTCATTAATTTCCTAATGACTAAACTATCATAAAAATATCTCAAGAATTAAAGTTGGTATCCTTTTTGAGTTATCATGAGGAAAAATAAGAGGAAGAGTACTGTTGAAGAAACAAGCCATGAGGATCTGCACATGTTTTACTTTTGGATTCATCTATCACAAGTTGCAACTCAACATTGTATAGGAGACCACTTAGGTTAAACTGGATGAGGTTTCAGTACAAAAGGATTGGTGCACCTTGGTTTTCATGAGTTTGGCAGCCAATAACAACACACACACACACCAGAAATTAACAACCTTGCTTAATAAAATTCAAATAATCATGATTCTACATAATTTACAGAACCAACTTTATAATTAGTTGCAACTAAATCCTGAACTAATCATTAATTTGTCACTAAAATTGAAATAATCATCATTAGTATCTCTTTAATGATATTTGGGTGGAATAATATTTCATCCACCTATTTTCTCAATAATTATTTTCTTCTGAACTTATGATCAAATTTGAGTATTTTTTTTAAAAACACTTCTCGCTTCTATTAGTTAAACGTTGAAGGCATGTATGTTAATGTATAGACCAAAACTTTGATATATACGGCCTCTATTTTTCCTTATCCGTTTTCTAAATGTGCATAATTCTGATACCAACTTAGAATCATATATAGAAACAAATTCTTTAATTTACAGATATCAATGTTGATCACTTGAGATTATTAATTAGTTCTTTGAATGCCGTACGTCTCTATTTGAATAAACTGTAGATGCCCATGACTGAATCAATGTCAAAACTTTAGAAAAAAAAATGAAAATAAAATAGAACATGGGCACATAGTCAAGTCAACCAATTGCAGGCCTTGACACAAAATACAAAAAAAAATGTGTAAATGAGAAGACCCCTCCATGTGCTGAGGCAATAAGGCAGGTAGTACAGAAATTATTAAAACCCTATAGACACTCTCAACACACTTCATTTATATTTCTTGGATTCCAAAACATTTAAAATTCTACTCCCTAGCTTTCTCATTTTTCACTGTCTAATTATACACATGCATGCAGCTCCTAATTATCTCTTAGGGATTTTGTGTATTTTTATTGTATATATAATGTATATATCATTTTCTGTCAATATACGTGAAAAACATAACTTTGTAAGTATTACTAATTAAGCAAACCATTAAATTGAGAGCTGAGGGCATGAATCAATGTTGGCATATATGCACAATGCATGATTCAACTTGCTGCCTAATATTAGCTATATATTATGTCACATGAAGCTCTCTTGACCTCAACCAGAGGAAATTAAGTCATCCAATATTCAATTTTATGATGGTGATTAAAGAGGAGTAGATGAGCAGGATACACACATAATTGACGGTCCAATAATTCATAGGTTTACTTGTGTTGAACAACATCTCGTGTTTCTGCCAATTCCAATCAAACCTACCACAACTGGTGGTCCGAGATGTTTAGGACAATATACAAATCAATAGGCCATAGATGTCCCATACAATACAGCAAAATTCTCAACTTACCAATATTGAATTTATGATGGTAATTAAAGATGATTAGATGAGCAGGATACGAATGTAATCGACGGTGACGACACATGTTAAATAGCATCTTATGCTAGCTTTTGGCTGTTCCAATCAAAAGTTTCATACATAACAGGTCTAATTTTTTTTGGGATAACACTTCTATAACTATCTGTACGAATAAATATCAGATACCCAATGTACCGTACACCGAAATTCTCAACTTGACTCATGTAAGAAATCTTTAAATAAAAAAGGAAGATGTAAAATTTAATCCATCAAACTGTGCCATAAAGTTGTTAAGTGATTAATCCTTTTTAACAAACTATTGTTGTGACCTCTAGCAACCCAATAGTGTCTTTTTGGTGTGTAGCATCTCTCACACACATGTAACACCAATTTCTTGTGACCGACTTCCTGCAATTATTTACTTTCTGCTATTGCAGCTATTAAATCCAACGGTATATTTGAAAGTTACCATGAAAGCTTACATGTTGACTTTTGATAAGTGATGTGTGGCTAAGAAGTAATAATTAATAGGACCAAAGATAACATGCAGTAATAACATAGGTTCTTGGCTCTTTGTCTTCCTTCAATGCATGCATGTTAATTTGTTGTTTAAAATTTCTTCTTACAGTAGTAAGCATGTCAGTTGCTTTAGCTGGCAGAGCATGGGACAGAGCTTGAACTGGGCCAACAATGCACACGCGCATGGATTCACACGTGGGGTGCCTTTTGCTCATTCCTCTATGTTTTCAAAACAGGCCCCACTTCTTGTTATCACTTTAAATTTTCATTGCATGTAACCAACAATTATTGCATGTAAAATAAATAAATATATGCGCGACATAAACTAACCTACAAAATCTTACGTCATTAATTTCTCCCCCTAACTTTATGTTTGCAGTATAGATGAACTCTACCAATCTCAAGAATATAATAAGATTAGTATAAATATATAAAGTATTAGAAAATGGAAAGTTAGCTAGGAAGGAGACATGAGTGTGGCTCTCTCTCAATCATTATAGCATTTCATATGATTGTAATTACGTTGTATAGATAATAGATTAGGGAAGCCAACTTTTTAGAGGACATATATGTATATATATAAACCTTAGGGATCACTCAAACCTATTAAATCACTAAATTACAATCTTTGGAAAGACATCGCCTTTTCTAGTGTAGCTTCAATTAGCCTTCATAGCATGCTCTTGAATTTCTTCCAATACTTTAGATTCTTAAAGTTGTGAAAGTTGAAGATTAATATTAGTTTTAGACTTAAACATTCTCCTCGCGTGCAAGCAGACTGGCTGTTCATTTTATGAGCTGATTTTTTTACGCCATTCACATAGTTCTAACCTTTAATGTAACTTTGATCAAGATGCAGCACTGATACCCTTTAATTTTAAAATCATTGCTGTCCAATTTGAGTTTAAAATGATATAATTAATATCTAATCACACTAATTATTAAAAAAAATGGCAACTTGGGGATATGATATGATTAGTTAGTTGTGGAGGATCATATCATGGATTGGATTCTATATGTCAGTCCTTTTAGTATTTCTGATGTTGAGTAGTTCTATTTTCTACTAGAAAAAACAATGTGCCATGATTTGGATAGAACTCGAGACAAATATAGCACTATTGATGGGACATGTGCATATATTTGATAAAAGCTTGTGACATTAGTTATCTGATAGAAATAGAAAAGGAGATTTTAAATAAGAAATGTAAGGTCCAATCTACTATTTAAAGGCATC
The DNA here is from genome assembly GCA_030015575.1 of Agapanthus africanus. Classification (NCBI taxonomy): domain Eukaryota; kingdom Viridiplantae; phylum Streptophyta; class Magnoliopsida; order Asparagales; family Amaryllidaceae; genus Agapanthus; species Agapanthus africanus. Next base: position 925,984,818 of record CM057339.1, read on the forward strand.
AATGTCCTGAAAAGAGAGAAATTAAGAAAACACTAGTTAGTTGAGATGCCATGTCATGTTGCTTTAATATATATATATATATACACACACACACACATACAACTTAGCTTTTTAATAGTTGTATATGGTTAAGCAAAAGTTGAGTTATGTAAGAAACATCAAAGATTTATAGGATAAGACTATAGATGGAGATACACAAATAGGGATTTTTGACGATCGAGGAAAGCAAAGACAACCATAATTTTGGCTGCAATAGGGTGTGTATCTGCTGTATTAATTGCTGTTGGCCTAGTCTCTACGGTAGCAGAGATGGGCTCTCATGTTTTAAGTTGGGCGTCCCCGGCCATACCTTTCTCTGCTTTTACCCCGGCCGGAGTATAGACCTATATATATTATACCATAGTCCCATATATTAATCCTACATAAACCATAGTTTTGCACAAAACAGAAGTCTATACATGATTTTTTTTTTCAGTAACAGAAGTTTACTTTTTGAAAAATTCATCTCCAATTTCATTTGTTCACATTTTAAAATTTCAGCTGAAATTGAAGAATTTGACACTTTTGAAAGAATTATTGAAATAGTAAGATATTTCTCTGAATTTTTGGGCTGCATATGATTTACCAGAGGTAAGACTTAGAATAATCCACAACTGCTCTAGGTTTTATGTCTTAGAAACTTTTGATCAACTGGCCGTAATACGGCTATAAAGGGCCTATAAGAACACTGCAGGGCCATAACTGTAGTGTCCAGACTACAGACCTTATGAGGCTCGGAAGGCTGTGTAAAAAAATGTTTGGACCTCATGGGGCCTGCAGTCTAGACACCGCAGTTATGAACCTGCAATGTTCCTGTTATGAACCCGGTTCCTCAAATATAATATATATTATGCCCTGCAAATTCACCTCAACCCATTCACTGTGGTCAAAAACAATTTTGATAAACTACTGTCAGCCTCAATCATAAATCAGCATTCTTTTCTCCCCATCAACCTCAATATTATGACAACAGATGAAGTAGAAAAACAAATGAATAAAAGCACATGAGAGACTTTGAGTAAGCAAGACGTACGTAAGAAAATCACAATATAGTAATCAACCCACACATAGCATTATTTCCTTTCTTCAATGACCAAAATCAAAAGAAATCCATGTTACATGGATCCTTGAATCTTGTTCAAGTGATGCCACAAGTTTGAGTATCAATGACCTCAACCAAACCAATGAATTAAAAATTAAAATTTTAAACAAAAAACAAACAAACAAACCAATATATATGGACAATCCAAATATCTGCACACAACAAACCATCACTCTAAATACAAGAAAACTAAGCCGACACAAAGAATAGAGTGCCAATTAAAGCTCCAAATGAGCCTATCAAGCTCATTGCCACTGAAGAAACTCCATTATGTTTCGTCGGAGGAGGAGGAGAATCAGAAGCGGAAGCGGAGGTGGAAGGAGACGGAGCTTTCGTGCGATCCGCCATGACTACAACTAGCAACGATTCATTCTTGAGGCAGTTGTCTCTGTTGCCACTGATGAAGTAGTGTGGGCCCGATCGAGTGAACACGAAGACCGTGTTTCCATCATCGAATGAATCGATGTACGAGTGCAATGACGTGTCGCAGTTGTGGTAGGAAGTCTCATTCACATATAGCACAGAATCCACGTCAGGTTGATAGACAAATACTGCAACATTGCACAAACCAAAAGATTTAGAGATAGCTTGGATTTGATGTTCTTTTACGTGCTCAAATCAAATATCAGATTAATATTTGCTTGTTTGTAATAAATATCATTAAGTAATAATATTCATAAAGGTTTGTGTATGTAACTTCAGTAACAGTCATTAAAATTTGGGTAAATTTTATAGAGCACCATTGAATTTTCAAGATTTTCCCTAATGGTAGTGTTGTATGAAATATTACTTGTGTGAACCAGTTTAAGGCACGAGAAGGCTGAATAACCCCAAAATAACCTTGTACATAGACTGAATAGCCCAAGAATGGACAGAATATAACATTTTTAGATGTAATTGCCTTCACAAAAATACTTTCAAGGGGAGGTACTAAACTTCAATGGTGCTATCTAAAAATCCCTCAAAATTCACTTGTGTTTTATAAAATTTACCCTTAAATTTCAAGGCTGGATGGGGTCCCAGTGAAGCTCAAACTTAAAAAGAAAGCCTGGCATGTGTATGTATAAGATTCTACATCGTATGGTTTCTTTATATATTGAGACCTGGCCATTGCAGTGAGCTTTTGAATAGAAGTTAATACTTTGCTTCCTGCCATGATATGATCAAGCCAAAAACCTAAACAATCTAAATAACTTATTGAAATTAGCAATGAAAGATATAAATGAGTAGTTGATGTCAATAAACACAAAGATAAATAATGAAGATTCTAATCAAACAAGCGAACAGAGGTAATTCCAAGAATATCGGAGGAAATTAAAGGGATAAGATAATGCACATTTTGGTAACTAAAACTTACAGAGGGAATCTCCTACTCGAAACCGGCTCTTGTGTGCCCATTGGCCGTATTCATCTGGGTCCTCCGGCACGTGCCATCCATCAAAGCCACCCACCTTATACTGGGTTGCACCAGCTATGGACACAACCAAAACAAGGCTCAAAATTAGCATGCAGTGAAATTTTGCCATGACAAGAAAAAACATAGATAAACTGAAAAGTGTTGAGCCTATGATGAGCGTAGAATGTCTGATACAGTATTTATAGGACTTCATGCAATGCCTTTAGTTCCCACTCTTTCTTCTCTTTGTGATATTTTGCCTCTTTTGGATGTCTTAGGCCATGGAGCAAAGCATATGGTCACTTTATATATTGAGACCTGGCCATTGCAGTGAGCTTTTGAATAGAAGTTGATACTTTGCTTCCTGCCATGAGCATATTCATGTCTTGTGAACAAGGTTACATGATTTTCCAGCTATTAGGATTCAATCTGGAAAGTGTAGTGCATGCTCTTCACCCTAATGAGTTGTTTTCTGCGGGAAATTTGGATTCGGCCAATATTTTGACTTGTTGATAGGCTAAAGCAAGCCAGTTAACTACCCTCACTTGCCAGATGATTTGGGCCTGAGAACATTTGAGTTGTTGAATGATAGGCCTAATCTTTTGAGTTACAAGGTTAGACCCACACGGGACACGCCATATATATATAGGCCTAGCAGCTCTCCATTAATGTTGGCTGCATATCTGACCTACTCATCGCAACTCTCACACCCTACCTACCCTTCTACCTCTCCAGTCTGAGCTGATTTTTAGAGTATAAATAATTTTTTCTCACCACAGTTCGAGTTTTAATATAATGGCAAGGAAATTCGATAATATCATGGTCATCTGGATTCATCTAGTCCAACATGCCTTCGATTAAGGAAAAAAATAGCACTGCAAGCTCATGCATTAACTCATATTAATGCTCGCTACTATACAATAAGGGGTTGCCCCTACGGATAAAGGTATCCGTAGGAGCAATAAAAGGTTGGCCCTACGGATTACTCCGTAGGTCCACATGGTTGCTCACGGTGCCCTACGAATTAATTTAAAAATATTAAAACGTAATTTGTTATTTGGCCCTACGGAGCCGCAAAAAAAAGCCCTACGGTTTAATCCTTGGGGGCATATATGGGTTATTAATAAAAAAACTAAAGCACATAAAACTCCTCGTTCCCAATATTTCCTCGCTCTCACTCTCCCGCGCGCGCCTCTCATCGCCACCGCCCGTGCCTCGTCGCCACCGCCCTCCCGTGTGCGCCTCGTCGTCCCCGACATCACCGTCGACTTCCTCGTTGACGTTAGGAACTCTCTCGTCGCCTATTGCGTCGTCGACCGACCATCTCCGGTCTCCTTCATCGGCGGTTTAAGGTTAGTAAATTTCTTGTTTTAACTTCTAATTATGTATCTATTTCTGTTATTATTGATTATTGGGTTGCTACTTGGGCTTAGAGTTAGGGTTCGGTTAGGGTTCAGTGTATGGTTAGTGTTCGGTTCAAGAATAGGGTTAGAATTAGAGTTTGGTTCAGTTAGGGTTAGGGTTATGACATAGATTATTTTGTTTTGTCTGTTAATCTTTTGGGTGTTCTTTGAGAAAGTTTCAGCTTGTAACAATTTCTGTATACTATGAAGTTTCCATTTTGAAGTCACTAGTAACTTGTTAAAACATGATGGTGGGATGCTAATTTTTCGGTTTGGGGTTAGGGTTCGGTTTAGGGTTAGGGTTAGAGTTAATTACGAAGGGTTAGTGATTGATCTAGTCTATGTGTGTGTAGTAATTAACCGCAATCAATAACGGTGTCGCATGTAGCTAGACCGAGATGAGTATGGGTCGTCCTCTGGGAAACGTTGAATCTTTTATTCTTACTTTAGATGTGTTGAAAAAGAGAGAAGGGATAAATAATATTGTAAAATAGTTGTAGGATCTAGATCTACGTTAAACACGGATGCAAAATATAGATCTAGATTAACTGCGGATGTAAGTTTATATAAGAAGAGGGCTTGTAGGGTTCATTAGGATTTAGTAGTTATGGATGATTAATTAAAGATTACTCTTTCTATCCTTTAATAGATTTAAAACAAGAACGACAGTGATACATGTAGATTAGGGTTTCTGGAGGGAAAAGGAATCCCACTCTTAACCCCTATCTCGACATGGAACTCCGTTCATATATAGCCTTTACCAAATCAATCATTAATCTAATCTCTAATCGCGGTCGAGACTATCAATGAATTGGTAGCGCGCCCGATTAGGATGTTAATGATTCTTTTGATAAAGTTTATAAACTTTATAGGACGTAAAAAGAGTTTAAGGATTTTCATCATCCATTAACCTACCCTAATCTTACGAACCCTAACAAGCGGAGAATTACTCGTGCATGTTGGGAGAAGAAGAGATGGAGAGAGAATTCATAATGAAACTACAAAAAAATAGAATAAGAAAAAGAACTACCTTTATTAATCAACAAAACTCATTTACACTTTGTTTCCTTAGAAAATGATTACAAATACTAGTTTGCTTCTCGATCTCTTCTAAGGAGGTTGACAAACAGTTGATGATCAGCCTGGATGCATGAGCCGTCTTGGATTTCGTGATCTCTTCAGCTTGATGATTTTTCCAAGAGGCTATCGGTCTTTATTTATAGTCCTAAATCCAGAACCCTAGCTTCCTAAATTGGAAACCATCAATTATGATCCAACAGAAGAAATCCCAGCTCCTGACCCTTCTGGCCCGTGGCGGATCCGCGACCAACAGGTGGGTTTGGCCGCGGATCCGCGGCCAAACAAGGAGATCATGTGATTCGGTCTTCTGTAGCTTGTTTATCTGACACGTGGTGATCTTTTAACATCTTTGGAAACTGGAAATCTTCTCTTCATCACTGTCAGCCTTGATTTCTTAGTTTGCTTTCTTAATTAGGCAGGTTTGCTCTAACAACTTTGATTCTCTAGATTTTTAAACCTGAAAATTCTGCACAACAACTCAACAAATAATATTAGTAGATTTTGTTTTATTGAGATATTAACTTAACCATTAAGTATTGGTCAAAGGTATAATATGGTAAGCATATTTAAATGGGCCAAATGTTACATGGATATTATATGCTTACATTTTCCTACCAAATGTTAATTATAATATATAAATACATGAAAATAGTATTTTTACAGATAAACCCTCACATGTATCATATATTATAATAAACACCTTTTATTATAAAGAAATAGTAGGAAAAATGTCATATTAAATGTGCAGTTTTATCAACTGAACAAATACCCCCAAACTTATCTTTGATCGTCCCGAGCAAACTAGTTTATTCAAAAGAATGAGAAAAAGAAAGGAGAAAACTAAGCACACTTACGTAGTGGAGAACCTCCCAATTCCCCCAAACTTATTTTCGGTCGTCTCGAGCGAACTGTTTTATTAAAAAGAGAAGGAGAAAATAAAGAAAGAGAAAAACTAACTAGCACACCTTCGTAGGCAACACGATTGCACTGAGCACGTGCAACAAGCCTTTAAACCTCTAGGTGTCCCTAGTAGGAGGAGTGTTGTCTCCTGAGGGTTTCAGCGGATTGCACCCACAAAATCCAATAATAAAAGGAAGACCGTGAAGATTACATATAAAGATAAGAATCGTAAAAGAAAGACTTTGAAAATTAGAGTTTCCAACTATGCTACCTTTTCGGTTGTCATGAGCCTTATCTTAATAGTCATGAAAAGATGTCAGAAATCACATCACCCCTCAATAAAACATCGTCTTTATGCTTCATTCCTGTCTTTCTTCCAAACACCGATCATATAACCCTACGTGTGTGTAAAAGACATCCCTACATCCGGAGAATTCAATTTAAGCTATCATACTCTTGTCCATCTGTCTCAGTACTTTTTAATTTGATGAATATTTAGATGAAATTGCTTACACATTTTTCATGCGACCGTTAATACTTCTTGAGGTACTAACCGACCGATTACTCATGTGTTTGCTTATTAGGTGTATTTTCCTCGTCTTGCACCACCTAAGGCTTAGCAGTGACTCCCAGACCAGTTGGTCTAAGGCACTAGGTGATGAAGCACCCTTGCTATATTTTTTTATTGTTGCCTTGGCGATAACAAAACCAGTGTTCATTTTTTTCTTCACTATTTTATATTTTATTCATTTTTTTTATTTCCTTCATACATCGGCTTTTAGACAAGAGCATTTCAAGGTATCCTCTACTATCCCGAGCTTCAAGACGGGTGTAAGTGCGTATAGTAGGGTATCAACGTTCAAAATGTTTGGCTTCCAGAATAGGAACTATTTTTCAAACTTATTTTTATCCTCATATTAGTGACTTATTTCATCTTACTAACCCTTGGGACAACGGCTCATAACTACTTATTACTAGTTCGTTTAAGAAAACTTCTAATTTTCTTGGTTTTCTTAAATTTTTCCAATCTTTTGGATGTATTTTTTCACTATCTAATCTTTTATTATCTTATTTATGTACAAATTTTTTTTATTTTTTCGATTTTTTTAAAATTTTTATAGGTTTTAAATGTTTTGTGCTTATGCGAAGTATGCGAAGTGATGCGAAAATAAGCACAAATCTCCCCCAAACTTGTTTTCAACAGTGTCCTCGCTGTTGCTATCTGCTAAACCTCAAAAAACCTGTAATCTTGGGAGGACATTTATTAACGGGGGCAAAATATTTAAGTGAAAATCCTCCCCCAAACTTATTTTTGGCTCTAAATATTGAGGACAACAGTTATTTCAAGAGCAAAAAATACACCCCCCCCCTCAAACATGAGTTAGACAATTAGAAGCGTTTTAAGAGGGGATGAGTCATTTGGTCAAAGTAAGACCTTACAAAGACCAAAAGTTAACACCAACCATTCAAAAATTTTATCGGTAAAGCGTATAGGTTGGTGGAAGAATGTGTTGTATCATGTCAAGAAAAAGTGAGGGAGGGATAAGAGATGGTCTGGAAAGGTTTTGAATTTTAAATTAGAGAAAAGAAAGAATGAAGATGAATGTGAATGATTAGGAAGAAGGAATGGTGGCGGTTCAACTTCTTTAAGTGGAGGTCGATTAATCATAAAATCCGTGTTGTTTAAAAACTCAAGTTCGTCAGCAAAAAGTTCTTCAAAACTTTCATTGATGATGTGATCGAACATTTTGCTGTCAAAAAATTTTGTGCCAGATTTATCCTACTTGATTTGTCAAAATATATGGAGGTGAAAAACTCATCTAACTCATTTTCAAAAATATTCAAATCAAGTTGGCTTTCTGGACTTGTCGAACTTGCACTGTCGGATTGTGATTCATCAACACTCACTATCATTTGAGGGACAGAAGAAGAACCAGAGAGAGTGGAAGATGAAATGGGTAAACCTATTGATGTGTTGGGTGTCGCTAAACCAGATGTGGGAGATAAAGGCTGAATTTCAGTCTGATTTTCGGGTATACAAATATCAACAACTTCAAGACGTATTTGGGGTTCGGGAAGGATTAAAGGCTCAGGATGATGACCGCAAGGAAGTGAAAGGATCTGATGAATTGGTGGGACAAACTCATCCAAAATTTCGGGTTCATCAATCAATATATCCCCAACGTCAATCGTTAAAATTCTCAAACACCTCATCAAAAGCACGGTTTTCAATCAGTTTTGGTTCAAGAGAGGAGGTGTAGAGATCACAAGGTTTAGGTATGTTTCACTTGAAATGGACCCTTCACAGTCGGGTAAATCAAACACTACAAAGTCACACAACTTATCAGACATTCTATCTTCAATTGATGAATCATTTGGTGTACTTGATGAATCTATGAAACTAGAGTTGTGGATTTCAGTTTGGAATGGGGAGGTTTGATTAGGAAGGGTGTACAGTTCTGTCTCACTACCCAAATTCTCATTTTGTCTTATACCCGAATCATATACTAAAAAATTTTGGGCTGGTTTGAAATTATTTGCTTGCATCCACTCTGTCATTTGGTTCGACATTTCCAAAAATTTTCTAATGTCTGCTCAAGACTAGACTTGGGTCGATAAGGGGTTTCAGGATAAAATTGAAATTCTTGTGGACAATTAAAACTCCCAAATGACTGATTAGAAGGACTGTCTAGAGAAGGTGGAAAAGTCGGATTGGATTGATAGGAATAGAATGGTTGCAAAAATTGGGTAGGAGTAGGATCAACATTATGATAAGAAGAATATTGATATTGGTTGGTCGGTTAGTTATTGGATATCATGCATGCCACAAACCGCCTATCAAACTCTTCTTTGGACGTTGGTGGTGATGGTTGATATTGATCCGGGTTGAAACTTTGGTCTCTAGCTCTAACTATATGCTCAACAATGGAAATGCGTCTAGGAGCATTCTCACTCGGAGTATCAACAGAAACAGGTGTAGAATTAGAATACTGTTGATAGGACATGGATTGAGGTCGCCAACTGTTTCTACCCGCTTGTTCTATCCGATCTCTTAAGGACATGGGAGAGTCGGACGATATACCGAAGAGATTACGATGACAAGAAATATCTGGTTGTGGACAGCAAAGCTCGGCAAGAGATCGTCTGTTTGGGTCACCCATTATAAGAAGAGAAGAGGGGGAAAAGGGTAAAAAGGGGAGAAAATAATTGGTTTGTTTTGAAAAATGACGGATTTTCAAAAATTCACAAAAACATGCACAAGCAACCCTATATCTAATGGTCACCTAGGTTAAATCACTAGACCGCTCCTAGACTTCCAGAAGACAAATCACAAGATAAATCCTCTACTGCCTCTTTATCTCTCCTGTGGTCAGGTAAGTGCCAGGTAAGTGGGAGGTTATCCGCTACGTAAGTAGCGGGTCTAATTAAGTAACCACTTGCCTTAAACACACTTGCCTTAGACACCACAAAAGAAATGCGGATAAGCAATAGATTACCCACGACCTTCTTCTGTCTTTATTGAGCACGACAGTCCTTAGAGTCTTGTCAAGATATTTTTTAAATTAATGTAGGGTTGATGCAGATGCTAGGTTTGTGATTTGTGGGGCTTAGAAAGGGTGATAAAATCCCCACCTAATCTGAATTTTGGTCTTGCCCCTTAAAATCCGTATTAAAATATGAAATAACAAACCAATAACAAAACTTTGCAAACAGATTTTTGAGCGGCGAAATTTTGCAAAGAATCCTGCAGAAAAAATATTTTATTGGATTTCAGAGGGGAGAGAAAGATGTAAAGAAGATACTAGAGAAATTGTGTAAATCCCCGTTCCCATCAATAAATTTTTTTCTATTTTCCTAGTTCCCCGATGTTCTCTCTTTCCTCGTAATTTTTTTTTTGTGAAACTATTGCTAGGTTTTTCAGTATTTAGTTTTTCCTGAACCCTTAAAAGCTCAGCCCAACAGAACAATTTAAATTAATATATACAATTAAAATCCCCAAAGCCTTTCCCTGCCCCAGCCCAAACAAAAAAAACAAAACATATAAACAATTAAGTCACCAGCCCACACTTTTCCTCCGGCCCACTCATTTTCCCCTTATGAATTGATTTTTTCCCCCGGCCCAAAATCCCTAACCCAAACACCCTCAGCCCGACCCGCGCCCACAACCTAGCCCGACCCGCTTCTTAAACCTTTCTCCTTCTTCCCCACGTCCATTCTCCTGCTCATTTTCCCGGCGTACCCACGTTCCCATGTCGCGTGTCCCCACGTCGCCCTCGATCGCGCCGTTGCACCACGTCCCTGCGACCTCGACCACGACCCCTCGAGCTCTCAAACTCCTTTCTCCTCTCTCCCCCACACTCTCGATCTCTCGTTCTCACTCCTCTCGTTCACCCAAAGCCACTGCCTTCGAGCCCTCACCGACGACGACGACGACAACCTTCTCGTCCTTCCTCCCTCACTCCCTCTCACAAACCCAAACCATCACCTTTCCCCTCACTGCCTCACCGAGCCTCCCCTGCACCTTCAGCCGCCACCGAGCCTCCCCCGCACCACCTCGGCCACCACCTGTGCCCTCACGCCGGCGAGCTCTCCACTGCCCCGAACCACCTCGTCGACACCCCCTACATCCTCAGCATCATCACCATTACCTCCAAACCCGAGCCCCACTGCTCCCTCTCTCTTTCACAAACCCAAATTGCCACGAGCTTCAAACACCCCCTGCTGCCTATCGCCGAAGCGACACCGCTGACCGTCGCCGACCCCAGCACGCCCCAGGAGATCCACAGCATCTCACTCCGCATCCAGGAATCGCGAGACATCCCCGGGCAACCCCGACGACGAACCCGAAACGCGAGCAGAGGCCGTGAATCCAAACCGTGCCGATTCGTCGCGCGTTCGTGCCGTTGTCGCTGCCGTGCATCGTCAAAGCATCTCCAAACAAGTACCCTACTTGCTACATGCTAGATTAATTCCGTTACAAACCAAAATACCATTAATTCCGTGTTTATAATTCGTGAAACTTATAAGACATAAGTGTTTGATGCAAGATCCAAATGAAAACCTTCATTTAATTTGACAAAACTCGATTGCATATTCTGGCCCGTCTGGCAATGAACCTTGTGTAGAAATTTCACTGAAAAATACGATTGTTACTGGCTTAAACGATCACCCCCAATTACACCCGTTAAAAGTGAATAATTTCCCGCACCTGAAATTTGTTAAAATCATAATTAATTGTGTACACATTGAAATGATGCGTTCGAGAGCTCAAATCGAAGCCGACTCGACTACCTATTACCCTATGCAAGTTCTTAATTGTTTCTGTACTGAAATTATGACGAGAATTAATTCGGAGAGCGTCTCTGGAGTGCAGTCCAGAGCAACTCTGGTTGTTGTTTTCTGTCTCGTAATGTTTACTACCTTGTTGCCTGAACTTGTATGTTGCGGAACCCTACACTTTATTGAAGATGAATCTGTTAGCTAAATAACGCAAGTGATTTCACCCCTTTTTATCACTGTTTACTATTTAAACTGCAATTTAAAAGAACATGACGTATAGCAGTCCCAAACAGAAACAGAACTGATACCCTAGTGTTGAACAGTGCATAATTTCTGACGTAGAGGTGCAATTGAGAATCCGTCTGTTGCGTTGGAAATCCTATTAAAAATCCTAAATTTCATTCAACTGTAGAGTTGCTAAATTCTGATCCAAACTGGGTGAAAATTGTGCCGCGAAACGGACGTACAGTTCAGAAACTGAATTTCCTGCAGCGAGCACTTAAATTGAAACGGCTGTAATTTGAATAACAGAAATCCGATTGTACTGAAACTAATTTTGATGAACTGACGACAGAGTGTACTTGTTACCGTATTTGTATCATTTCACTGAATTCTGAACATATGAATTACTGCAATTTTTTGTAAGCTTATGACGTGCATAATAGTTCATATCACACATGACTTGTTAACTGCATAAATATACATACCTTACCCAATTGCCATATACATAGTGTTAGTGCGCGTTATTATTCAGTGGACATTACATTATTGTGCGTGAATGGTATTGGTTTAGGAGTGTTAAGTACGCCAATGGAAAAGTGAATGATTCGTGACAGTGATTAATACAGTGAACAGTGACAAAACCGTGCTATTGGTGCATACTTGTACACGATTAAATCATAATCATCAATAGTGTAAACCTGGGAAAAAGGGGGAAATCGAAGTGGAAAGAGCATCGTATTTAGCGGGACCGTGTTTTAGAGGATGATCATTCGAACAGTGATTTTTATATATATTAGGTAGGATCTAGCGATCCGGCTGACAGGGTTATGTCCCAGGCGTGTGGGCCGTTGTCTCGGGTATGTACGAGACTCCCGTTAAACATGATCCTCCTTTCCACTATTCGATTTCAAACATGACTTAGAGACTGATAGGGACGCAGATCATACTTTGCATCATTTAGTGACATAGCGATTATCAGCATTTTACTTTCACTGTTATTACCTTATTTGCATGTTTCATGTCACTGTTATAAAATTGCTATTACGTCGCTCTGACGACCTGAGTATGCATGCTCAGACCTCGAGAAAGAACCAGCGCAGGAGTCGGATTTACCTTTCGAGCTAGCGGAGATCTAGTCTGGAGTACCTTTTCCTTCTTTTCTGCTTTTCCCTAAAGAGATCGTGTATTCGAACTTGGTTAGTAGCTCTTCTTGTTTATTTGTAATTTGTGAACAATGGAATTTGATGTAATATTTTAGTGATGTGTTTCCTTTACTGCTGTGCTTTGTTTACTGATTACCATGTAATGCTAGAAGCCGAAGTGTGACTACAGCGGAATTATTCCTTGACCGTAGGAGCATGGCTGGCCTAGTCATCCCTCGTTTTCCGTATTTTGGGAAGCGGGACGTGACATGGTTTTGTTGGTATCAGAGACATGTTTAGTAACAAGGGATAACATTAACTATACTGTATTATATTATTTTCGTTTCACTATTTCTGATTTTCATCCTTGAATCTAATCATATCCTTTTGAATCTTCCAGCGATATGACGTCCCCGAACGACCACTCCTCGGACTCAAGTTCTCAGGATTGCACGGAAAGAATACTTAGTGCACTGACCTCTCTCGCAGAAGCTCAGGAGAGGAAGACGGACTTACTCGCCGAGAGACTCAGGGTTATTACCGCTGCAGGGGGACCCTCCGCACTCATTACCGCCCCCGAGGGCACTACTCCACCAGTTTACTCTGCCAGGGCTGGCACCGTGTCAGATTTCCGGAGGTTGCATCCAGCTGCATTTACAGGGCTAGCTGAACCACTAGAGGCCGAGCAATGGCTAGTGAACATGGAGAACTTACTGATAGCCGCCAGGGTACCAGATGAAGATAAGGTGAATGTGATAAAGATTCAGTTGGAAGATGAAGCCTGTACTTGGTGGACAGTTGAAGAAAGAAGGCTAGAGAGGCCAATCGAATGGAGTAAATTCAAGGAGTGCTTCCTGGAACATTATTTCCCTTCCACCGCCAAGGCAGAGATGGAAGAAAGATTCATTCTACTGAAGCAGAATGGCCGCCCCGTGGACGTATATGCGGCAGAGTTCAATCGTCTGAGCCGATTTGCTCCATATACGGTTGCTTCAGAGACCACCAGGGCCAGACGCTTCTTGCAGGGAGTTGATTTCGAGCTGCAGCAGTTGATCGCGTCACTGGAGTTGCAGACCTTTGCATAGATACTCAACGCGGCGAGAATTCAGGAGAAATTGATCAACAAGTTCAGAAAGCCCCCAGTCGTTCCAGCACGTACCCATGCACCTTCTCGAGGAGCCTGTTTCGCCCAATCAGAGCAAAGCTCTGTTTGAATTCAAAATTTAAACTTTTGAAGCAACGCTTCAAGTCTCAGGCGCAACGCGCCGCGTGTCTGGCGCTAATATATCAGCGCAGCGCCCAAGAAGGCGCACCCAATCAGAGCAAAGCTCTGTTTAAAGGAAGCAACGCTTCAGATCCTTTGCGCTGCGCGCGACGCGCCACGTGTCCAGCGCAGATACATTAGCGCAGCGCACCCAATCAGAGCAAAGCTCTGTTTAAAGGAAGCAACGCTTCAGATCCTTTGCGCTGCGCGCGACGCGCCACGTGTCCAGCGCAGATACATTAACGCAGCGCACCCAATCAGAGCAAAGCTCTGTTTAAAGGAAGCAACGCTTCAGATCCTTTGCGCTGCGCGCGACGCGCCACGTGTCCAGCGCAGATACATTAGCGCAGCGCGCCCAATTAGAGCAAGGCTCTGTTAAAGGAAGCGCCGCGCTGCGCTCTGCGCTGTGCGACACGTGGCAACACAGTTGCGCTGCGCGACACGTGTCAGCGCAGATGCGCTAGCGCAGAAAAAGAGGCTAAGTGCCAAAGACAATTTAGCCATGCAAAATTACATGCACTTGATAACAACAAATTAAAATACGATGCACAAGCACAACAAAGAGCTCAAATAAAAAGAACACTCAACAGATAATAAAATACTTAATCAAAACATTTATTTATTATTAAATTTAAAAAAGATCACCGAATACGGGATCAGAGAGACAAGGGTTCACAAAAAGAAAAAGAAGAGTATTCAGCTCCCTCTCCGTTTTCTCCACCACGTCGAAGCGACGATCTTCCCGAGGGGTAGCCATCCAACGGTCGACGCCGCACTCCTGGGAAAAAGTGGCGATGACAACCCGACGAGCCCGTATCTGGCTCAGCAAGTGGAAAGAGCAGTCCCTCAAGGGTTTGGTGATCAAGTGCGCTTCGAGAAAGCACTTAATCTTATCTTCGGCGGCATCCAGCATTGCCGAGGACATCTCTGCTGGAGGAGGGGGAATGTCGGCGAGCGCCGAGGCAAAGATCATCCGAAGCCAAATGGAATTCGGAGGGAGAGGAGACCCCACACGAGTCAAAAGCTCGTGCATTGCAGCGTTGCATTGCTCGTCCGAGAGAGAAGGGTCCACCAAATGTGCAGCAAAACGGGGAACAATGTCCCGAATCGGCACCTCCCATGGTTGTCGGCGGGCATGAGGGCGGTTGCAAGCCATGATCGAAGAAGTTCTCTGAAAATGAGAGAAGAAAAGGCTCAGCCTTGAGTTATATATATAGACCCAAGCACAGAAAATTCTGTGCACAATGAAATCATTGCCAAGGCCCGGGAAATCAGAATTTTGGGAATACAAGTTTGACTTGAAAAGAGGAGATGAAGCGGCGCTTCTGATTCTCCAAAATTTAATAAATGAAGCAACGCTTCAGATCCTCTGCGCTGAGCGCAACGCGCCACGTGTCAGGCGCAGATGTATCAGCGCTGCGCCCAAGAAGACGCGCCCAATCAGAGCAAAGCTCTGTTTAAAGGAAGCAACGCTTCAGATCCTTTGCGCTAGCGCTCTGCGCTGCGCGACACGTGTCAGCGCAGTTGCGCTGCGCTCTGCGCTGCGTGACACGTGTCACGCGCTGGGGAATCTGCGCCAAACTAAATTAAGATTTTTAAGAAATCTTTTCTGTTCTTGTTGGAACAAGAAGATTTTCTTCTGCAAAGCAGAAGCCCTTGGATCAAAGATCCAACGGTGGGGAAAATTCCCCAAATCACTCAGAGGATGATCTCTTTAACAAATTTAACTAATTTGTGAGCACTATAAAAAGGACCTTAGGCCTCAATTCAAAGACATCGAGATTTTTCTTGAGAATTCAAGAACTTTAAACAGAAAGAACTCCGAGAAAATTTCAAGAAAAAGGTAAAGAACCTTCATGGGTTAGAAGAAATTCCTTCTAAAAGACCATTAGTCTAAAAAAAAATATAAGATCAATGATCTTTATATATAAAAAAAACAGTGCTTTGCACTTCTTGTGAACCTTCGGTTCGTTAAAAACGATAAAAAAAAAAATAAATAATAATAAAAGAATAGTGCTTTGCACTTTTACGAACCTCTGGTTCTTCGAATAAAGAAGAAATTTATTTTTCTTTGATCTAATTTAGATCAAGAACTTAAACAGTGCTTTGCACTTCCCTTCTGGAATCTAAAAAGATTCTTAGTGCTTTACACTTCCAAGTTGCGCCGCTGCGCTCTTAAGAGAGCGCCACGTGTCGGCCATAAAACCACTTGCGCTAAGCGCCCTTAAGATAGAGCTTTGCTCTCTGGAATTGGCGCAACTCGCTGAGAGTGCGCCACGTGTCAGCAGCGCAACAGCGCATTGCACTGAGCTAGTGCGCTTGCGCTCATCAGAGCACGACACGTGTCACCACCATATGGACTTGCGCTCATTACTTAGCGCAAAGCGCAGATGCATTAAAAAGGGCCAAGCCCGATTAAGAGAAGGCCTAACAGGCTCAACAAAGCGCAAATGCATTATTTTAAGGGGCAGAGCCCAAACAAGAACAGATGCTTTGCATCATTTATAAATGGGCAGAGCCCAAACAAAACAAAGTAGATACTTTGCAAATGGGCAGAGCCCAAAAGAAACTGATACTCTATATCTTTCGTGGGTAGAGCCTAAATAAAAAATGCAATGTTGGACATTTCAACTGGACTTAGCCCAATTTTGGCCATAAGTCCTTAAATTAAATTGACTGAGCAAAATGGCTCTTTTAAATCAATTTACATCCGGTTCGAGGGTACATCTCCGAACTCCTTTGACTTTCGTCGTTGTAATTCCTCAACGACGTCAAAGAGGTGACGGGTCCCAACGACCACACATCGATATGGACTGCGGGGTCCTTAAACTCGTGGACCGAAATGTCCATAAACTAATGTTGGACCGAAACGTCCTTAAACTAATAATGGACCGAAATGTCCATAAACTAATGTTGGACCGAAACGTCCTTAAACTAATAATGGACCGAAATGTCCATAAACTAATATCGGACCGAGACGTCCTTAAACTAATGATGGACCACTACGTCCCTAAACTGGCATCGGACCGAAACGTCCCTAAACTAATAATGGACCGAAACGTCCTTAAACTAATGATGGACCACTACGTCCTTAAACTGGTGACGGACCGAAACGTCCCTAAACTAATAATGGACCACCACGTCCTTAAACTGGTGCAATCGAGCCCGAACGCTCTTTTGCCGGATCTAAACGGTCCCGTCTAAGTTGATCTTAGCCCCAAATGTGGTTAATGTGTCCTTAGATATTTAAATAAACAATAAAACTCCAAATCAACTTTGGTTCAAGGGTACATCTCTGAACTCCTCTGACGCTTGTCGTTGTAATCCCTCAACGACGTCAGAGAGGTGACGAGTCCCGACGGCCAGACAATTAAATCAATCATTACATCAAGTCGATCTTAGTCCAAAACAGGACTAACGTATCCTTGACGAACGTTTAAGTTGATCTTAGCCGCAACGCGACTAATGTATCCTTAAACCAAAAAACACCAAACCCAAATCTAAGTAAATACGGATTTGGACTAATCCACGTCCTACGGGCGACGGCATTACTCAGTCTCCGTATACAATCCACGGGCAACCACAAACAAAACAAACACACACGACACGAGGTGAAATTCTGGAGAAGGAGAAAGTTGTTACCGCGATGCGGTAGCGTAATTAACTGCAGGGGCTTGCGCCTGCAGGGAAGAGCGTCCCCACAATCAAAAACCCCTCATCCTGAGGGGGAATCTGACGAAGTCTGCTACATCGGCCGCATCCGTCTAAACCTCCGATACACGGTGCCATAAATCAACTTGGCATCTTCGGAGAGATAAACGGATAAAACCAAATAGCATCTGCCCCGAACCTCAGTCACGGACGCGAAGTCCGGGCCGCCTTTCGGAGGAGAACAGATTCTGGCACGCCCGGTGGGACATTTTCCTCTTTCCACTCCACACTTCGTGTGTCGTCTTCGCGAACCAATCGCGGTTCGTTAAAAATGGTTGCCTGTGGATTCCAAGTTTACTAAGATTTGGTCTCTCATTTGGTGCAGAAAAGAAAACAAGCATCGATGGCCTCAACCTGTTCAAAGTGCTCCAACTGCGGTTGCAGCTCGCGTCCGGCCTCAACTGGGGGCATAACCTACGGGCCCCAAGCGGCTTCTTTGTTCACCATGCCAGTGGAACAGGTAACTCAAGCCACTACTGGGCTCTTCTTCAGGACCATGCTCCCGCCAATGAGCTTTAGCACTCTTATGCCCGGACAAGAAGCTCCTAAGAAGTCGGTCTTCGGTCGACTTTCAATTACTGCGGCCCCTGTCGACGGATCGCCCGCTACCAAACCGACAGCCTCTTTTTTCACCAGGCTAAATCTGAACTCTAAAATGGCTGTCCAAAGGAAGGCAACAACTGCTGCCCCAGGAGTCGTCAAGGCAGCTTCCCCTATCAAAGAGTCAGTCTTTTCAAGACTGACGATTCCTGCTCCTGCATCTGCTCAGGGATCCGTCTCCGGCAGGTTGAATATCACCCCTCAGAAGACAACCTCAGTCTTTAAGAGATTAACACCGGCGGCGCCTCATTCAGACAGGGGGCAAAAAGAAACTATCTCAATCTCTGAGCCAATCCCAACAGCTCGCCGTGCCCGACGTCGCCATTGGCAACGAGTGAGGAAGGCAGGGGGCAACTCTCCCTCAGGGCTAACTCCACCGGCTCCAGTGGTGGAAGTCAACGCTGCTATCCCAACCGGGAACAGCTTTGAACTGCTGAGGAGGGTACGGAAGAACTCTCCAACCGCTACACTGAAGAGATCTCCTCCACCTGCGGAGAGAGTTTCAGAAACGAAGCAAGAAAAGCCCCCTCAACGGCTGTCCTCAAAAATATATAAAGTTTGGAGGAGGGTTCAAGACTCCGTGATTGACCCAGGTCACTCTCGTCACCAGAAAAAGGCGAAGGTGGAAAGAGACAAGGACCGTCTCATTAAACAACGGGGGACGGCAGCCGCTGGGATGCCCACTTCAACGGCTCCTTCAACCTCAAAGGTCCATAAAAGGAAGAGGCCAGAAAAAGCTCCCATGACACTGACAAAGTTTGAAAGCGGTGAACCTAAACGCCCCAAGTCAGGGGGCATAATTGTTCATACGGTTTATATGGCTTCTGGAAAAGAAGAAAGTCGTACATCTACGGGTCACCGACCGCTCACCCGATCAGTGACCAAAGCTCAGGAGCAGCAACAAAAGCTCCAGGAGATGATGACCACAATGGCGGCACTCACCTGGCCGAAAGAAATCCCGGAAACATCCTCAGAAGAACGTCAAGAACAAGAAACGGACGCCGAATTCCTTCGGCGCGTGCTAGAGAAGAAAGATAAAGAGGCTGCGGAACAGGCAGCCAACATAAAGAAAATGGCCCTCCTGTTCCAGGATATGGTGGGTATGATGATTCAACCAGATCCACTTGCTGGGGATCCCCCGATTATTCTTGAAGATGATAGGGGAGAAACATCGAATCCTCCACCGGCTCTATCCGCCGCTAAAGAGGATACCATATCAAAAGCTGATTTGGATGAATATATTGCCCAACAAATAAGGGTTCATCATGCGGCAGAAGCAGCCGGACACGTCGTGAAAACGGGGCGACCGTATCCAGGCTGGTATGACCAAATCAGGTACCCGCCGGGTTACACTATTCCCAAGTTTCATGTTTACAAAGGGACCGGCAATCCCCATCAACATGTGGCCCAGTTCAGGACGCTTTGCGGTAATACCGGCGGCGACGACAAGCTTTTGCTTCGCCAGTTTGTTGGAATTTTATCTGATACGGCGTTTGAATGGTATTCTGAGCTTCCCAACGACTCTATAAAAACCTTTGCGGAGATGGAGCTACTCTTTACCCAACGCTTTGCAAGTGCCAGTGAGCGTACCCCGATGACGGCACTGATCAATGCCAGGGTAAAACCCGGCGAGACATGGGTTCAGTACGCTATACGGTGGCGAAATCTATGGTCGAAGTGTGAACAACGCATAGAAGAAGCTCCAGCGGTGGGAATGTTTGTTGGAACCCTTGATCCACAGGCAACCATCTCACAGTTCATGATGTTCTTCAAGCCGACTTCCTTCCAGGCTTTGATCGACAAATTAGCGCAGATGGACCAGATGGGCCATAAACCCCCTCTCCCGAAGCCGGACCCCCGAAACGATAAAGGAAAGGGAAAAGCGATCATCGTCGCTAATGCCCAACAACAACCGAACGACTCGAAGCCGGTTGCTCGTCCAAACAATACGTGCCCATACGTACCCCTTGAGGACAGGATGGGACGTGCTTACTCCTTCCCCCATGATAAAACAAGGAGGCTATTCGAGCTGGCATTACGCAACAGGCTCATAAATCTGCCAGATCCAAAACGTCCGTCACAACCGAGTGACGTCAACGAGCCCAATTACTGCCCTTATCATCGAGTGCTAGGCCATCCAATTGAGGATTGCTACGTTTTCAAGAATTGGCTTGAGAACCAGTACCGTCAGGGCAAATTTGCGCTATCTGACAAATGGAAGGTGAATCCTCCGCAGCCCCACACCTCTAAGGGGACGAATACGCCGGGGGCAACATGCTCCGTTATTGAAGAAACTCCCTGGGAGGTTGTATTATCAGCCAAAACGAGGAGAATGCTAAATGATCTTCAGACCTGTCCAGCGGTCAAGTGGAAGAACCCCTTGGAACCGCAGGTTATTGAAGGGATGTTGAAGCCACGACCGATTCCGAAGACCGATGGTGGCAGTTCAAGCGCTCATAGTCAGCCGTCAAAATCTTCGAAAAAGAAGAAGAAGAAATCTAAGAAGCCCGTTAAGCCTGGTGACAAGCGCACGGACTTACAAAAGCAAATCGATGCGCTGGATGAGTACAACCAAAAAGCGCGCACTCCCATTACGCTCCAAGATTTCCTTGATCACGTCTTCCAAAAAGAAGATGAGGGAGAAAGTTCATCGGATGAATCCGGGGAATATATGGCGAGTTGTCATATGATCTCCCATTCGACCACGAACGATGAAGGAACTTCTGGCACTGAAACGCTGGGGGCAAATGCCGAATCAGGAACCCCAGGGTTACCGGTTGAAATGATTAGCGCGTTTCTTAATGAAGCTCGGTTGAAAAGCAAGGCTGATCGAGAACGCGAGACGGCTATATTCGAAAGGGCCAAGCGTCAGCAACTTGAGGAAGGAGCTGAAATGATCCCGTTGGGACAAAATGCCTCCACCACTGACAAAAGCCAATTCAAGATAAAAAGGAAGTTTGCTAAGGCCATATCGATGGGCATGAAGCTACCACCCTCTGAAGAAAAAGTTACTGGCGTGGTAGAAATGCACCCCTCTTATTGCTTATACCATCAGAAGGTCTCGCATTCCACCCAAGATTGCAAAGCTTTCAATGGATGGTGGCAAGGATACGTCGCTAATCGACAACGCTTTAAACGGGAAAAGCGTAAAATTCGTAGGGAGCAAAGAAACACGACCAAAAAGCTTGAAAGAACTGCCGGCAATTGTCACATGATTAACACTACCGAGTCACAAGTGCTTACATTCGGGAGCGACTCTGATGAGGAGCTGGAGCTTGGCCCCCTCTTCAAAGAATCCACTTCGGGAAAAGAAGAAGAACCGAAGTCTTGCGAAAACATACAGCTGCGCAATCGAACATTACCCGAAAAGAACCTCGGACCCTTGAACAGAAAAGACAAAGGGAAAGAGAAGGTCTCTGAAGACATCGCTTTGGATGACCAAGTTGCGGAAGAGTTAACCGCCAAGAATCCCCCAAAAAGGAATAAAGTAGATTACAATGTCTTGGCGCATCTGAGAAAGCTACCCTCACAACTCAGCATTCTCGATGCCCTATTGCTATCAAAAGAGGCGAGGGATTCTTTGATTAAGGCCCTACAAGATCCGGACCAGTTCCAAGCCTTCCTAGCTGAACAAAAGATGAAGGATGAATTGGAAGAGGTGCACACAGCCGACGTCGCTTTTGGCGATGAAGACCTTCTCCTCGGGACGTGTGAACATAATCGCCCCCTTTATGTCTCAGGATACTGCCATGACATAAAGATAGGAAAAATCTTGGTCGATAACGGATCGTCTGTCAATCTACTCAATGTGCGAGTGTTAAAGAAGATTTGCATGAGTGTCCAACACCTCGCCCGGGACAAAATCACCATCTCCGGTTTCGACTCTCAATCCTCAAAGACTCTTGGATCTGTGATATTGACGCTACGCTTCGGGGTGCTCGTCACAGACATCAAATTCCATGTTATAGACGCCAAGACGTGCTACAATGCTCTGCTCGGCCGACCATGGCTACACGAGTACAATATCATCCCTTCTACACAGCATCAGTGCATGAAGTATTCTAGGGACGGCCTCGAGTACACAGTGGCAGGAGAGTTGAATCCGTTTTCCGTGAACGAAATTCGCAAGTATGAAGATGCCAAATACTTCTTACCGAGTTTCGAAGACACGGAAAGGTGTCACAAACCGGAGAACAAAACTAACGCAACCATCCCTGTCTTCGGCAGTGACACCGAGGAGGAGGAGGATATAATCTATTCAGGTCCATCCCAATCCACCAGGCCAGGACCATCCGTTCCTTCATTGATCTTCGGTAGTGATTCAGAGGATGAAGTTCATGCTGTATTCCCTGCTCGGCCTTCAATACGAGTCTCCGCTGATGAAGGGCGAAGTCTACAGATAACCATGGTGCCGCTTGAACATTACAAAGAACTGGATGCACTCGACACCAACAGCGTAGAAGAATTGCAGATATTCTATATCCCTCCCAGACGAAAAGGCGAGAAGGCAATCTTATTCTACTGCTCAGAAGAAAACAAGGCGGAAAAAGAAATTTGGCATGGCACAGATCCCACGCTCGACGGGCTTCAGCCTATCCGTCTTCCCAGATATTATACCGAAGGTTTGAAGAAACTACTGAAGCGCCAGGGGATGTCCTTCACACAGACCGTTAGAAAAGCCAAATTCTATGACAAGGTCTGGAACGTTCCCGGGACTCAATGCAAACTGCCTAACGGGAGAACGGAAACAAAAGGGCTTGGGCACATCCGGCCAAAGAAACGGGAGCTAGTAAACAGCTGTTATGCCATGTATGACTTCGATGAAGAGGCGGACGCTCAATGGGAGGACGCTAATCCTGAATCAGCAAAAGTTCCTGACACAAAACCGCCCAGTCCATCGTCTGAAGACCAGATGAGCAAACTTATAAAGAATGCGAGTCAAAAAGCCCCAGATGATCACGATCGTGAAATGGCAATCTACGAGAAAGCCAAGACACAACGTCTCCTTCGATAGGCAGTAAAGAACGGAGATGTTGCCCCACGTCAGCCTGCTACAAAAAAGGTTCGACGCGAAAGCAAAAACAAGTCGAAAGGCAAGAAAGGCGCTCGGCAACCACAAAGCAGAGCTAAGAAGCCACGTATCCGAGAGTCGAGCGTTATTGACTTAACCCTCATGAAGAAAATGGGTCGAGCATACTCGTTTCTTCGGAACAAAACAAGGAAAATACTTGGTCTTGCCCTAAAACATCAAATGCTTACTCTGCCGGAGTCTAAACACCCTGAGCAAGCGGGCGAAGTCTCCAACCCAAATTATTGCTCTTACCATCAAGTAGTAGGGCATCCGCTTGAAGATTGTTTCACCTTTAAAAATTGGGTTGAGGATCAATATCAGCTTGGCAAATTTGCGTTGTCTGACAGTTGGAGGGTAGCGCCGCCGCAAAAGCACGAACCCGAAAACACAAGGATAGAACCAACTCCGCATTGGGATTGGCAGAAAATTCGCACCTGCCATGTGATAACAATATTAAAAGAAAGGTCCGAGGACATGAACAACCTCCCTTGGTGCTTTGAAAGCGGCAGCGATGAGGTAATCTCAGAATTTCCCCCAGCTCCGAAAGAACTGGAGGATGGAATCCATACCACTGCAGATAATCTCAAGAAAATTGAGTTGGGGACGGCAAATGACCCGCGACCGACATTTATCAGCGAGCTGCTATTTGAAGAAAAGGTGGCTGCATTAAAGGATGTGCTTTTACAGCACAAAGATTGCTTTGCGTGGAACTATTCCGAAATGCCGGGACTAGATCCAGAAATTGTTGTACACAAATTGGCGATATCCCCGGACATCAAGCCGGTCAAACAAGCGCCGAGAAGAATGCGACTCGAGCTTGAGATGAGCATCAACGCCGAAGTCAAAAAGCTGATAGACTCTGGCTTCATCCAGGAAGTTCAATACCCTGAATGGATTGCCAACATCGTCCCAGTGATGAAGAAAAATGGGACGGTGCGTATATGCGTGGATTTTCGGGATCTTAATAAAGCCTGCCCGAAAGATGATTTCCCAGTGCCAGTCACTGAACTTATGATAGACAATACATCCACTCATGAGGTTTTCTCCTTCATGGACGGCTCGTCGGGGTATAACCAGATAAAAATGCATCCCGAAGACCTGAAGCACACAGCCTTCAGGACTCCTCTTGGTATATTTTGTTATAAAGTGATGCCCTTCGGTTTGAAGAACGCCGGTGCTACTTATCAGAGGGCCATGACAAAGATCTTCGACGACCTTATACACGAAATCGTTGAATGCTATATCGACGATCTCGTGGTTAAAAGCAAATCATACGAAGAACATCTCGAGCATTTGAGGACCGTATTTCAACGCCTTCGGCAATACAATTTGAAGATGAATCCTCTTAAATGTGCGTTCGGGGTTTCCTCGGGCAAGTTCCTGGGATTCATCGTCCGACACCGAGGTATTGAGATAGATCCGTCTAAAATCAAGGCGATCATGGAAATGCCTCCGCCGAGAACTCTTAAACAGCTGCGGTCTCTCCAAGGAAAGCTCGCATACATTCGGCGGTTTATCGCTAATCTTTCAGGAAAGTGCCGTCCTTACAGTCACCTGATGAAGAAGGGAACCCCATTCGTTTGGGATCAAAAATGCCAAGGCGCACTAGACGAGATCAAGCAATACCTGCAGAACCCGCCGGTGTTGGCTGCCCCGGTTAAGGGGAAGCCTCTCATTCTTTATACGACCGCCCTCGAAGGTTCCTTAGGCGCATTATGGGCGCAAGAGAACGATCAAGGGAAAGAAAGAGCACTCTATTACTTGAGTCGAGTTCTGCTGGGGGCAGAAAGCAACTACTCTCCCATCGAAAAACACTGCCTGGCGTTGATCTTCGCAATAACAAAGCTTAGACATTACGCATTGGCGCATGAGGTCCGTCTCATTTCAAAGGTGGACCCCCTTAAATACTTAATGTCAAAGGCCATATTGACGGGACGACTCGCTAAATGAGCCCTACTCTTGATGGAGTTTTCGATCACGTATCAACCTCTCAAAGCAGTGAAAGGCCAGGCCATCGCCGACTTCCTCGCTGAACATCCCATACCCGCCGATTCTCCATTAAATTGCGATCTTCCAGACGAACATGCGTTTGATGCAATCGACGGTGGTGATACCCGATGGGAACTCTATTTTGATGGTGCATCTTCCATGAAGAAACGCAAACAAAACACCCCTATAATCAAGTCGGGGGTAGGCCTCATCTTTGTAACTCCACAAGGAGGGATAATGCGCTTCGCATTCTCCTTAACAGAGTCGAGGACAAACAATGAAGCTGAATATGAAGCCTTGATAGCAGGTCTTGAGATTGCCATCGACATGGGAATTGAAAATCTCCTCATATACGGGGATTCTCAACTGGTCGTTAGTCAAGTAAACGGCGACTACCAGACGTGCAAGCCGGAGTTGGTGAAGTACGGCGAAAAGGTGCAACAATTGTTGACCCAAATTCTTTCCTACACTTTGGAAAACATACCGCGCGCGGAAAATAGCAAGGCAGACGCATTGGCCAAACTTGCTAAAGAACTGGCTGACGAGAATCTCGATAACGTCAGAATCATGGTACAAAGCCGTCGGGTGCTTGCCCCAGCAGAAATATCTCGGGAATCATCCGAAGAAAAAGGAGCAAACGAGCAGACTACCCTGCAAGTAAAAGATTGGGAAAATACTGAGGATTGGAGAGAAGTCTTCATAGATTACTTCAAGTCCCACCGACTGCCTGAAGAAGCGTCAACAAGACATCAGCTCATGAAACGAGCTCTGTCCTTCGCCTTCGTCAATGATACTCTGTACAAAAGGTCATTCGATTCTCTGTGGCTGAGATGCCTAGGACCTGACGAAGCGAGAAGGGTCGTCCGAGAGGTTCACGACGGACTCTGCGGTTCCCACCAAGCAGGCCCTAAGATGAAGTTGAAGATAAAACGAATGGGCTACTACTGGCCCACGATGATTCAAGATTGTCTCGAATATGCGAGGCAATGTCACTCATGCCAAATTCATGGGGACTTCATCCATCAGCACCCAAATCCATTACATCCAACGGTGGCCAGTTGGCCATTCGAAATGTGGGGAACTGACATAGTCGGTCCTATCGAACCAGCATCGTCCAAGGGACATCGTTTCATCTTGGCGACGACTGATTACTTCTCCAAATGGGCAGAGGCGGTACCGTTAAGGGAAGTGAAGACGGAGAATATTCTCCATTTCTTCAAAACGCATGTCATATACCGGTTCGGAACCCCAAGAAGGATCATCTCCGATAATGGGCCAGCCTACCGAAGTCATAAAATTAGCCGCTTCACACAGCAGCACAATATAGACTGGAGATACTCCTCAGTTTATAATCCGCGAGCCAATGGAATAGCTGAGGCCTTCAACAAGACACTGACGAAAATCATAAAGAAAACAGTGTCCCGAAATAAGAAAGACTGGCACGAGAGACTGCAAGAAGCTCTTTGGGCGTATCGGACCACGTTCAAGACAGCCACAAACACAACGCCATACGCGTTGGTGTTTGGGACAGAAGCAGTACTCCCTCTTGAAATAGAATTACCCTCTCTACGAGTGGCAGTCCACTACGAGCTGACAGACGAAGAAAATGCTCATCTTCGATTTGAAGAGCTTGACGCTCTTGATGAAATCCGGCTTCTAGCACAACAAAATCTGGAAGCTTATAAAGCAAAGATGACGCGCTCATACGAAAGACTAACCCGACCGAGGACATTTCGTCAAGGCGAACTCGTGCTAGTGGTCAAAAGGCCTATGATCCCCAATCGCGCCAAACGAGAAAAATTCGAGCCAAACTATGAAGGCCCGTACATCATTGATAAGGTCTACCAGGGTGGGGCCTATCTACTCATCGATATGCACGGTGAAAGGCCTTTTAGACCAATAAACGGTCGCTTCTTAAAGAAATACTACGCTTAATGAGCTACGGCCTAGGTTAATGGTAGATGACGACAATTATGTCCGCTCGCTATCTTCTTAAGCCTGAACTCTATAAGCAGCAAGTGGCCTTCTTTAACGCCGGACCGAGATGTCCTTAAACTAATAACAGACCGAAACGTCTTTAAACTACTACCGCAGCATCCTTAGGCTGACGGTAAAAATAAAAAAAAAAAAAAAAAAAAAAAACGGTATGTCCATAAGCAAAAAGGGCACGGATGAAAACCTGAAAGGGCTCCGTGAGTAAAAACAGCAGGGCAACCGGCGAGTGTTCGTGAAAACCCGAAAGGGCGTAACCTCGTTAAAAGACACTTATAGGGTCTTCTCGACCTTATAAGGAGAAACCACCTGCGTGAGATCCTTACGACTCACAAAGGAGCAACACACTTAGGGATCCCCACGATTCCTAAGGAGAAAACACACTTGCGAGATCCTCACGACTCGTAAGGAGAACTCTCTTATGGGACCCTCACGGCTCATAGGATTTGAAAGTCTTAAGTCGCAGAGACCTAAACCTGTGCTTAAGCAAACCCCCACAAACTTTCAATATTGCCCTACAAGTGGTTCAATATTGACCCTTGTATACAATCCACGGGCGCGAATAAACATTTCCCTAGCCAAATTTCATCCGTAATTGGGAATACGTTCGCATGGTGAATAACCCTTATAAATCCCCTCGATTTATGAGGAGAAAACCCTCCTGTAAGATCCTTACGACTTACAGAGGAACAAAACACTTAGGAACCCTCACGATTCCTAAGGAGAAAATACACCTACAAGATCCTCACGAATTGTAGGGAGAAAAACCTTCACGAGACCTTTACGGCTCATGAAGTCAAAAGCCTTGGCCGACAGGACCCTAACCCTGGTCGCTAAACCTCCTTTGTTCGACAACGACAGAGGCAAATGATGATTCGCTCCTGGTAATATCCCAGTTGTAGCGGCGCTGATGCCGAAATCGGTGTCCAATTTCAGGTTTACGGCGAGAAGCCAGTAGGCCGCACATGCATACGAAATAGCCGAAATGATGGGGCGACTTGCAATAAAAAAAAAGCAGCAAGTAAAATATATGCATGCAAAACAGCCGAAATGATTGGGCAACTCGTAACAAAAAGCAACGAGTAAAAATAAAATAAATAGCCGAAATGATTGGGCACCGCGAAAAATAGCCGAAATGATTGAGCAATCGCGACCTTCGCGATATAAAAGCTGAAATGATAGAGCATCGCGGAAATAAAATAAAATAAAATAAAAAAGAAATGATAAAACTTTAGCCCTATAGTTGAGATCACATCGATCCCTGTATACAATCCAAGGGCGTAAACAAAGAAGGAATCATACTTCCCCAGCGGATTCCGTCAAACGATGAAGCCAAACCTCAACGGTTCATTTCAACCAAAGAAGCCCACGACTTCAACAAAAACTCCTCGACTCACGGATACAAACACTCCTTGACGAGAGCCTCCTGATCCGCGTCGACTCGCAGAACCACCAGCGCCTCCGTGGGAACCCTCGACTCGTTTCAAACCCCAAGGACACAAATAATCCTTGGCGCTTGGGAAACAAATAATCCCTCGCAAAACTTCTCAACTCACGGATACAAACACTCCTTGACGAGAGCCTTCTGATCCGCGTCGACCCGCAGAGCCACCAGCGCCTCCGCGGGAACCCTCGACTCGTTTCAAACCCCAAGGACACAAATAATCCTTGGAGCTTGGGAAACAAATAATCCTTCGCAAAACTTCTCAACTCACGGATACAAACACTCCTTGACGAGAGCCTCCTGATCCGCGTCGACTCGCAGAGCCACCAGCGCCTCCGCGGGAACCATCGATTCGTTTCAAACCCCAAGGACACAAATAATCCTTGGCGCTTGGGAAACAAATAATCCCTCGCAAAACTTCTTGACTCACGGATACAAACACTCCTTGACGAGAGCCTCCTGATCCGCGTCGACTCGCAGAGCCACCAGCACCTCCGTGGGAACCCTCGACTCGTTTCAAACCCCAAGGACACAAATAATCCTTGGCGCTTGGGAAACAAATAATCCCTCGCAAAACTTCTCAACTCACGGATACAAACACTCCTTGACGAGAGCCTTCTAATCCGCGTCGACTTGCAGAGCCACCAGCGCCTCCGCGGGAACCATCGATTCGTTTCAAACCCCAAGGACACAAATAATCCTTGGAGCTTGGGAAACAAATAACCCCTAGCAAAATACTCAACTCACGGATACAAACACTCCTTGACGAGAGCCTTCTGATCCGCGTCGACCCGCAGAGCCACCAGCGCCTCCGCGGGAACCCTCGACTCGTTTCAAACCCCAAGGACACAAATAATCCTTGGAGCTTGGGAAACAAATAATCCTTCGCAAAACTTCTCAACTCACGGATACAAACACTCCTTGACGAGAGCCTCCTGATCCGCGTCGACTCGCAGAGCCACCAGCGCCTCCGCGGGAACCATCGATTCGTTTCAAACCCCAAGGACACAAATAATCCTTGGCGCTTGGGAAATAAATAATCCCTCGCAAAACTTCTTGACTCACGGATACAAACACTCCTTGACGAGAGCCTCCTGATCCGCGTCGACTCGCAGAGCCACCAGCGCCTCCGTGGGAACCCTCGACTCGTTTCAAACCCCAAGGACACAAATAATCCTTGGCGCTTGGGAAACAAATAATCCCTCGCAAAACTTCTCAACTCACGGATACAAACACTCCTTGACGAGAGCCTTCTAATCCGCGTCGACTTGCAGAGCCACCAGCGCCTCCGCGGGAACCATCGATTCGTTTCAAACCCCAAGGACACAAATAATCCTTGGAGCTTGGGAAACAAATAACCCCTAGCAAAATACTCAACTCACGGATACAAACACTCCGTGACGAGAGCTTCTTTGACTCACATCTCGGGCAGTAAGGATTCGAAAAAACTTACTTCCTGAACAATGGGACCCTGCAAGTCAATCCTAAATGGTCTCTTGCATACTATTCACGGGTCTCACTCTCTGAAGTCGATTCTCGACAAAGAGGGAAACAACCGCCTACGAGCCCTCTCGACTCGTAAGAGGGGCAATGGGATCCTGCAAGTCAATCCTAAATGGTCTCTTGCATACTATTCACGGGTCTCACTCTCCAAAGTCGAATTTCGATGGGGAGGGAAACAACCGCTTATGGGTCCTCTCGACCCGTAAGAGGGAAAAACTCTCTTGTAGGATCCTTACGACTTATAAGAGAAAACCACACTTAGGAATCCTCACGATTCCTAAGGAGAAAACCCACCTACGAGATCCTCTCGATCCGTAGGGAGAAAATTCTCTATGAGACCTTCACGGCTTATGGAGTTGAAAAGTCTTAGGCAGCAGATCTGAACCTGCGACCTAAGCCATCGCTGATTATTAGGAAAGTCAAGATGCGTGCCCTACTATCCGTCAACCATGTTCGCTAAGATGATGTGCTGATAATAAAAGAAAGAAAAGACGGAGAAATGACACAAGGCATTACAAAAATATGCATCCTTCATTCATAAAATTTGATTGAGTTTATGATACATCGTACTAAAGAATACAAGATATACATATATGTTACAAATACCAACGATACAAGGAAAATTACTGAGAAGGAAGCGTCTTGCACAGATCCAGCAATTGCTCGCACACTTCCTTCCATGCCTTTTCCCGATTGGCCACCACTGCCAACTCCGCCTCCACTCGGGCCCGTTGCTGTGCGACGGAGGCAAGCTGGTCCCTGATGGCCTGATGAGCAGCCTCACGGCCTGCGATGTCACGCTCGGCAATATCGAGTGCCCGCTTCAGTCTCAACCCATTTGAGATGCGCTCCAGAAGGCCCTCGAAGACGGCCTTTACCTCAGCGGCGTTCGTCTCAACTTCAGCTCGCAGGCGAGCAGCGTTGCTTGAAGATTCTTGGCACTCCTTCAGCCTCAAAACCACTTCTTGTTCCAGATGACGGAAATGAGAAGCGCTTTGCTCGAGCCACGCTCCCCGTTGAGTGCTCGAGGCCAAAGTCTCAGGGGACAGGCGCATTGACTCTAGCTGATGAAGGCAAGCCTCGATTTCCCGACAATAGTTAACCCAAGAGGCGACAGCACCCTCGTCATGAAAGGTAGCAAATATCGCCAACATCGGGTTAACCGTCGTGGCGAAATCCTCAGCAGACACCGGAGCCTCGATGTCGAATTCCTCGATGTAGTCGCTCAGCATGCGCAAACTATTTGCAGCACCTTTCGAAGACGGACGTCGCTGGGAAGGGCCGCCCGGTACTGTAATACGAGACTCAAAAGGCACTGAGACTGAAACGACAGCTGAAAAAGACAAAATATGATTAGATGATGATCCAATAGATATGGAGAAAATCATTGACAAGATAATTACTATACCGGTGGGAGTAGGTGGCAAGGACGGAAGGGCCGGTAGCGCAACCAATCTGTCTTCTCCCCCTTCGATTTGTAACACTGCAGTCAAGACAAGAGAGAGTTAGAAATAATTCTACCACTGGAAAAACAAAGATATCAATCAGGAACAGTACTCACCGGCGCCACCAGAGGGAGAGGCGAGTTCAGATGAAAAGGAGAAGTGTGGGACCAACACTTGATACAAATGGTCAAAAAGAACTCCTGAAAGACACAACAATGTGAATATAGTATATGGATTATACGTTGGAAAGATGGGTTTAGTAAGTTGCAAACTCATACCTTCCAACATCTTTGACGGTGTAAGAGAGGGCTGAGGGGTAGCCATCGCCAAGGCAGTCGTGGAAGGAGCTCCCTCAAGTAGTGGGGCATCAACACTAGCTGCACCTGCATTACGAAAAATGAACTTGTCAGAAAAGATTGTAAAGCAAATAAAAACAAAAACAACAACTTAAGGTGTACCTGAGGAGCTCCCGGCGGAAACAGAGACGACTCCCTCCTCTATCGACATGAGACCACCGCCTGTGGCCTCATCGCCCGATTCAACGGGGACCGTCGTCGTGCTCGCAAGACCGGGAGACGGCGGAGGACCGTAGACGGGAAGAGCTATGACTGGAGTATTGCCAGATTCCAGAGAAGGGGCGGTTGGCTCGTCTTCAGGAATCGTGGCCACTTCGCCCACTACCATCTCAGGCTCAATAATGGCGGTTGTATCGTCCACCATCGCCGGGGGATCACCGGTCTCGAGCGCCTTATTCGCCGCCACTCTAGGCTCAGTTATAATGATCACATCATCTGCCACCACTTCGGGTTCGGCATCCATGACCTTATCGGCTGCAGGCCCCTCAACCTCTACCCCAAGCTCCAAAGCCACAACAACGTTGCCCACCGTCGGCTCGAGTTCGGCAGGTACTGCCCCCTCTGTCCCTTCGAGATTGACGGTTTCCGCCTCCCCCTCGATCGGACTTGGTCCTGCAAGATGAGAGATGTAAGGACAAACGACATTAAGATACTTATAACAAAAACTCCAAGAGAAACGTTACCTGAGGCGGATTTACCATTCGCGCTCCGAGCTGCACGTGCCACCTCTCTGCGGGCAGTGGACAGGGCGACAGGGGCCTCTTCAGAGGGAGTATCAGCTCGAGGAACGGTGCTAGGGCCCGCTCCCATAGCCAAGGCAGCCCTGCGCGCCTTCGCCTCACGCCTCAACCGTTTCCTCTCCTCCCGAGCGGTCATGAGGGACCTCCGTGATGCCTCCTTCAAGGCATCATCGTCTTCATTCAGGGATGCCTCCAGAGCCTTTAAGGCATCTCTCATCGGCTCTCCGAGATGAGCCTCCTGCGGTGTCCCAGAGGAAACAGGAACATCGGCCGCTGGTAGAACATCTGCGTCGCTAGGAGGGAGCGGCATTGAGGTCCCTGCAATTAAAATGGAAAGGTTAGATCGACCATAACGCAAGGAAAATGAAAAATTCGATGAGTCGAAACTTACTAAGGCCCACAGATGCCCTGGCACGTTCCTCCTCCTGAAAGGTCTTCAGAGAAGCGGCAATGGCTTCTTCATCGGTGATGCCTGTTGAAAGAAAAGAAAGAAAAGCGTTAGTCAAAAATAATGAAATAAGGAAGAAAATACGTTACAGTAA
Organism: Agapanthus africanus; assembly: GCA_030015575.1. Lineage (NCBI taxonomy): Eukaryota > Viridiplantae > Streptophyta > Magnoliopsida > Asparagales > Amaryllidaceae > Agapanthus > Agapanthus africanus. The sequence goes on from CM057339.1 coordinate 926,018,039, forward strand.
AGAAAGAGTGACTAGTAGTTACCTGATTGCGCAAGCTTAGCCAGCCACGCATCACGCTTCACCAGCCATGCTGAAGCTCTGAGAGCAGCTTCCAAGTCTGTATCGTCCGGCGGCGGCATCACTAATCCCGCGTTAGTCCCATATTCGAGCAGACCCTCGGAATAAGGAGCGTGGGGTTCCTGGCCGAACGCAACGTCCGCTGCAAAGAGCGACTTCTTTTTCTTTTGCCCTCCGACCCTGGGCCCGCGAGGGATCGACTTCCGTTTAGCAGCTACTCTGGGACGACGAGTCCCGATGTCCGCACCCACGCTAGACTCCGGCGAGGGTACAACCACTGCTTCTACCTGAGCACAGGGTGCAGGAGGTACATCCGCGATATCAGGAAGTGATAGTTCACGTGGAGGACTTTGCGCACGTGATAGTCTGCCCCCGGCATCTTTTAAAGGAGCGATTACCGGGGTCCTAGGAACCAAGGGAGCGGTGCGATCGGTACCTGGAGGTGCACCCTTACGATCGACCAACAGTCGCCTTTCCTCCTTTATGACTGCTCCTGTCGCATGATTGTACCAGTCTTTGTACACATTAAGGAGTCTCGGAGCGTAAGTCGGCGCATTAATAAAAAAACGAGAGGTCGTATTCACGCGCATGAAATGGTGCAAGGCGTTCTCCATCCCCTCTTCAGTGGCAGCTGGTTCCACCAAAAAGGCTTCCAAGGGGACCCCTTGATCGTAGCCCAGTTGTTGAGCAAAACGATGTGGGTTATACCTCATAAAAATTGCCACATCATTCTGCCTAAAAACTAAAAAGCCCGGTCTAATGGAATATAAGTGGAGGGTCTTCCGGGCCGTTAAAACAGAAGCTCCATCCTTAAAGATATCCTGTAATGGCCGCGTCACGGTGGTAGACACCTTTCCAACGGTCAACACCTTATCGACAAAGGACATCCCGGCTTCGACGGTATGGGGGCGAAGGAGCAAGCCCCTAGCGTTCCGTTGTGAGGGGTTTACAATTGATGCACCGATCAGCTGTATAATGCGAGGAAAACCGCTCTTGTCAAAGAACGAAGGCCTCTTATGCATTCCGAAGACACCCGCTGTGTGTAACTCGAGCCACGATGCGAAGTAATGCATCGGGAAGACCACATGCAACACCCCGGGCTCACTGGCATCCGCCGCTCGACTGAGACCGTGGTATAAGTGTGCCAGGCCGGCGATCCCAACAGCTACCTTCACCCCGATGACCATCCGATGTGCTGGATAGAAGACAGAGGGTCGCATTCGATGAGAGTGCATTGGGATAGCGAACCAACTCAACCATAACCCGAGAAACCCCAAGAAAAAGGCCTCCTCATCCATCCCAGGGGCCGCTACTTCGGCAAGAGACACGGTTGGAAAGTTAGGAAGAAAGAAATTCTTTTGACCTATTTCATTCGCCGGCAGGTTATCCAAACCTAAACCGAAAGGGTCCTCGAGGGTGGCAGACTTGGCAGTGGCCGCAGAGAGGGCGTTAGGGTGAAGGAACCGAGCAATGAAATCCTCAAAGTTAACTCCTCGACTCCCATGTTCAACGAAGAGAGACTCATATATGTTCAGCACTTTAATTAAGCTTGGGAACTGGTGTTGAACAGCAGTATCCGGAGTGACCCCCCTCACTATTGGCCTAGCTCCGAAAACGTACACGTCTGTTGGGAGCAGCTCCTCATAATGTTCCCCCATCACCGGTAAGCCGGATACCTCCGCAAATTCCTCCAGAGAAATTGACACTTCCCGATCCATGGCAAGGAAAGTGTGGGTGGGAATATTCCATTGCTCCAAAAAGGCCTTGAGCCACCAGGTGGGGAGCGTAGGATATTGGAAGAGAGAGACGTAGACTGCGGTGTACAATCCTAGTCTTATCAACTGTGACTTCTTCGTCGACAAGATATACCGGGCCCACGGCAGATAGCCAATCGGGTGGCGGGGAATCAGACCAAGGTTATACGATTGCCCCCAAGGCCGCGCTTCACCTTGACAGATACGACGTCCTAGGATGTCCAAAACCATAGGACACTGAACCGGTATCGCATCTATAGCGGGATGTAGAAAACCTTTTGATGTCCAGTCCGCCAACTCCACGGCATACTGCACCGAGGGCAAGGTAGCATAATGAATCGCCATTATGGGTTCTGACGGCACCGCGCAAGTGAAGCTGCGTCGACCCATAATAATCTGGTTATACCAAGACCCCCAAAGGTGGAGTTTCTTGTACTCCGGGTCATATGTCTTGATCATGGCCAGGACCTCACGGTCCAAAGGCGCCTCTGGAAATCCCTCCTCCGAGCGGACAAACGGGAATGAAGTGTCTTCAGACATGATCGCTGCAAAAAGAGCAATGTAGCCGTCAGTGTTGTAATCCCAACGTTTGACATTGAAAGAAGAAAATGCATTAATTAAATTAAAATCAAAATTAATTAATTACACTGCACCACAGGGCAGTGAGTAGGGGACCAAAGAGGGACCCACAAAATCTAAATGACAATACGTCAATTAAGAAGACAAACTCATCATTGGATGAGATTGTCAGTTGGTCCTTGGGGGGAACATTCCCATAATAAAAAAGGGGGGAAAGAATCACTAGAGACAAGGAGAAAATCTTCTCTTTTAGAGCAAAGCTCTATCACAGAATGACACTTGTCAAGTTCTGGTCTCAAAAGAATAAAATTCCTTAAAAAAAAAAAGAAGAGCTTAGCTCTATAATACCCCACCAAAGAAAAAGTTTCGAAAAAAGAAATTTAAAATTAAAATTTCTGGAATCCTGACAAAGGATCCATAAAAGCTTACAGAATTTTTTTTTTTTTTTTTTTTACAAAAAAAAAAAAAAAATTTCTTCATCTTTTTAAATCTAAAAGATCTACATTTAATTCAAGAGCAAAGCTCTGTTCATGGGTTAGAACCCATGAACAAGATCTCTGTAGATCTATGAATTTGTGAGAGCAAAGCTCTGTGGATGAAATCCCAAAGGGAATTTCTTCAGATCAAAAGATCCATGAGAGCAAAGCTCTGTTGGTTAAAATTAACTTAACTTAATTTTAAAATTAATTATTATCTAAAGTTTTCTAAACTTTGGGAAATAAGAGCAAAGCTCTAGAGTTCTGAAAACAAGAGCAAAGCTTTGAAATTCTTAAGCAAAGAGCAGAGCTCTGAAAATCTAAATCTAAGAAAATGGTAAGATTTTCTAAGGGTTAGAAGGCCCTATTTATAAGGCGCTTGCGCCTCTTGGAATTCCCCCTCAATCCAACGGTCAGGAGGGGTTGCCACCGTTGCACTCACGTGTGCGCCACGTGAGCGCAACGGTGGGGGGGCATTTGTTTCGTCCAATCAGAGCAAAGCTCTGTTTGAATTCAAAATTTAAACTTTTGAAGCAACGCTTCAAGTCTCAGGCGCAACGCGCCGCGTGTCTGGCGCTAATATATCAGCGCAGCGCCCAAGAAGGCGCACCCAATCAGAGCAAAGCTCTGTTTAAAGGAAGCAACGCTTCAGATCCTTTGCGCTGCGCGCGACGCGCCACGTGTCCAGCGCAGATACATTAGCGCAGCGCACCCAATCAGAGCAAAGCTCTGTTTAAAGGAAGCAACGCTTCAGATCCTTTGCGCTGCGCGCGACACGCCACGTGTCCAGCGCAGATACATTAGCGCAGCGCACCCAATCAGAGCAAAGCTCTGTTTAAAGGAAGCAACGCTTCAGATCCTTTGCGCTGCGCGTGACGCGCCACGTGTCCAGCGCAGATACATTAGCGCAGCGCGCCCAATTAGAGCAAGGCTCTGTTAAAGGAAGCGCCGCGCTGCGCTCTGCGCTGTGCGACACGTGGCAACACAGTTGCGCTGCGCGACACGTGTCAGCGCAGATGCGCTAGCGCAGAAAAAGAGGCTAAGTGCCAAAGACAATTTAGCCATGCAAAATTATATGCACTTGATAACAACAAATTAAAATACGATGCACAAGCACAACAAAGAGCTCAAATAAAAAGAACACTCAACAGATAATAAAATACTTAATCAAAACATTTATTTATTATTAAATTTAAAAAAGATCACCGAATACGGGATCAGAGAGACAAGGGTTCACAAAAAGAAAAAGAAGAGTATTCAGCTCCCTCTCCGTTTTCTCCACCACGTCGAAGCGACGATCTTCCCGAGGGGTAGCCATCCAACGGTCGACGCCGCACTCCTGGGAAAAAGTGGCGATGACAACCCGACGAGCCCGTATCTGGCTCAGCAAGTGGAAAGAGCAGTCCCTCAAGGGTTTGGTGATCAAGTGCGCTTCGAGAAAGCACTCAATCTTATCTTCGGCGGCATCCAGCATTGCCGAGAACATCTCTGCTGGAGGAAGGGGAATGTCGGCGAGCGCCGAGGCAAAGATCATCCGAAGCCAAATGGAATTCGGAGGGAGAGGAGACCCCACACGAGTCAAAAGCTCGTGCATTGCAGCGTCGCATTGCTCGTCCGAGAGAGAAGGGTCCACCAAACGTGCAGCAAAACGGGGAACAATGTCCCGAATCGGCACCTCCCATGGTTGTCGGCGGGCATGAGGGCGGTTGCAAGCCATGATCGAAGAAGTTCTCTGAAAATGAGAGAAGAAAAGGCTCAGCCTTGAGTTATATATATAGACCCAAGCACAGAAAATTCTGTGCACAATGAAATCATTGCCAAGGCCCGGGAAATCAGAATTTTGGGAATACAAGTTTGACTTGAAAAGAGGAGATGAAGCGGCGCTTCTGATTCTCCAAAATTTAATAAATGAAGCAACGCTTCAGATCCTCTGCGCTGAGCGCAACGCGCCACGTGTCAGGCGCAGATGTATCAGCGCTGCGCCCAAGAAGACGCGCCCAATCAGAGCAAAGCTCTGTTTAAAGGAAGCAACGCTTCAGATCCTTTGCGCTAGCGCTCTGCGCTGCGCGACACGTGTCAGCGCAGTTGCGCTGCGCTCTGCGCTGCGTGACACGTGTCACGCGCTGGGGAATCTGCGCCAAACTAAATTAAGATTTTTAAGAAATCTTTTCTGTTCTTGTTGGAACAAGAAGATTTTCTTCTGCAAAGCAGAAGCCCTTGGATCAAAGATCCAACGGTGGGGAAAATTCCCCAAATCACTCAGAGGATGATCTCTTTAACAAATTTAACTAATTTGTGAGCACTATAAAAAGGACCTTAGGCCTCAATTCAAAGGCATCGAGATTTTTCTTGAGAATTCAAGAACTTTAAACAGAAAGAACTCCGAGAAAATTTCAAGAAAAAGGTAAAGAACCTTCATGGATTAGAAGAAATTCCTTCTAAAAGACCATTAGTCTAAAAAAAAATATAAGATCAATGATCTTTATATATAAAAAAAACAGTGCTTTGCACTTCTTGTGAACCTTCGGTTCTTTAAAAACGATAAAAAAAAAATAATAATAATAAAAGAATAGTGCTTTGCACTTTTACGAACCTCTGGTTCTTCGAATAAAGAAGAAATTTATTTTTCTTTGATCTAATTTAGATCAAGAACTTAAACAGTGCTTTGCACTTCCCTTCTGGAATCTAAAAAGATTCTTAGTGCTTTGCACTTCCAAGTTGCGCCGCTGCGCTCTTAAGAGAGCGCCACGTGTCGGCCATAAAACCACTTGCGCTAAGCGCCCTTAAGATAGAGCTTTGCTCTCTGGAATTGGCGCAACTCGCTGAGAGCGCGCCACGTGTCAGCAGCGCAACAGCGCATTGCACTGCGCTAGTGCGCTTGCGCTCATCAGAGCACGACACGTGTCACCACCATATGGACTTGCGCTCATTACTTAGCGCAAAGCGCAGATGCATTAAAAAGGGCCAAGCCCGATTAAGAGAAGGCCTAACAGGCTCAACAAAGCGCAAATGCATTATTTTAAGGGGCAGAGCCCAAACAAGAACAGATGCTTTGCATCATTTATAAATGGGCAGAGCCCAAACAAAACAAAGTAGATACTTTGCAAATAGGCAGAGCCCAAAAGAAACTGATACTCTATATCTTTCGTGGGTAGAGCCTAAATAAAAAATGCAATGTTGGACATTTCAACTGGACTTAGCCCAATTTTGGCCATAAGTCCTTAAATTAAATTGACTGAGCAAAATGGCTCTTTTAAATCAATTTACATCCGGTTCGAGAGTACATCTCCGAACTCCTTTGACTTTCGTCGTTGTAATTCCTCAACGACGTCAAAGAGGTGACGGGTCCCAACGACCACACATCGATATGGACTGCGGGGTCCTTAAACTCGTGGACCGAAATGTCCATAAACTAATGTTGGACCGAAACGTCCTTAAACTAATAATGGACCGAAATGTCCATAAACTAATGTTGGACCGAAACGTCCTTAAACTAATAATGGACCGAAATGTCCATAAACTAATATCGGACCGAGACGTCCTTAAACTAATGATGGAGCACTACGTCCCTAAACTGGCATCGGACCGAAACGTCCCTAAACTAATAATGGACCGAAATGTCCTTAAACTAATGATGGACCACTACGTCCTTAAACTGGTGACGGACCGAAACGTCCCTAAACTAATAATGGACCACCACGTCCTTAAACTGGTGCAATCGAGCCCGAACGCTCTTTTGCCGGATCTAAACGGTCCCGTCTAAGTTGATCTTAGCCCCAAATGTGGTTAATGTGTCCTTAGATATTTAAATAAACAATAAAACTCCAAATCAACTTTGGTTCAAGGGTACATCTCTGAACTCCTCTGACGCTTGTCGTTGTAATCCCTCAACGACGTCAGAGAGGTGACGAGTCCCGACGGCCAGACAATTAAATCAATCATTACATCAAGTCGATCTTAGTCCAAAACAGGACTAACGTATCCTTGACGAACGTTTAAGTTGATCTTAGCCGCAACGCGACTAATGTATCCTTAAACCAAAAAACACCAAACCCAAATCTAAGTAAATACGGATTTGGACTAATCCACGTCCTACGGGCAACGGCATTACTCAGTCTCCGTATACAATCCACGGGCAACCACAAACAAAACAAACACACACGACACGAGGTGAAATTCTGGAGAAGGAGAAAGTTGTTACCGCGATGCGGTAGCGTAATTAACTGCAGGGGATTGCGCCTGCAGGGAAGAGCGTCCCCACAATCAAAAACCCCTCATCCTGAGGGGGAATCTGACGAAGTCTGCTACATCGGCCGCATCCGTCTAAACCTCCGATACACGGTGCCATAAATCAACTTGGCATCTTCGGAGAGATAAACGGATAAAACCAAATAGCATCTGCCCCGAACCTCAGTCACGGACGCGAAGTCCGGGCCGCCTTTCGGAGGGGAACAGAGCCATACCAGTTCACAGGCATGGAACGACACAGATGAAGCGCCCGTTCGTGCCCCAGCATCGCCCCCAAAGACAGAACGTAGTTTGCAGCTACTGCAATAGAGATGGGCATACCCAGAAGGACTGTCGCCGCGCCAAGGGACGGTGCTTGATTTGTGGATCCAGTCAGCACAGGATTAGCGGTTGCCCCGAGCGAGCAGAGTTACAGGGAGGTTCTGGACCACAGCAGCAGAGGCCATAGGAGCAGAGGCAACCCTACACGGGCCGCGGTCAGGGACGGGCTTTCACCTTGACCCCCGAGCAGGCAGAGGCTTCAGGAGAAGTTGTTACAGGTACTCTACTCGTACATTCCTTACCAGCTAGAGTACTATTTGATTCTGGAGCATCGTACTATTTCATATCTGAGCATTTCATTAATACACACTCCATACCACATGAACCACTAACCAAGGGCTGGGAGATACATACGGGTAATGGCCTTATAATATCTAGTCGAGAATATAGATCATGTCCGGTTGTAGTGTGTGGCAGGGAATTCTATACGAATTTCCTTTTGATCGGGACAGGCAGCTATGACGCAATTCTCGGGATGGATTGGATGAGTACCTTCTATGCAGTTATTGATTGTCGAGCGAGGAATGTGATCTTCCGCATTCCCAATCACCCGGAGTTTATTTTCGAAGGCGGGAGTGAATCTTTGGAGCCAGCCAAGTATAGAGCCAAAGCAAAGGAGCTGACAGCTATGGAGATTGATGAGAGCGCAGCCCTAGAGATTGTTCGGGATTTTCAGGACGTGTTTCCTGAAGATTTACCAGGTCTACCACCTCCACGCGTCTTGGAATTCTCGATCGATTTGACTCTAAGTACAGCACCAGTTTCCAAGGCTCCGTACAGAATGGCACCGGTCGAGTTGGCAGAATTGAAGAAGCAAATTGAAGAACTCTTGGAGAAGGGATTTATTCGGCCAAGCGTTTCACCGTGGGGTGCACCAATTCTGTTAGTGAAGAAGAAGGATGGATCACCGCGGATGTGTATAGATTATCGGGAGCTGAACAAAGTCACAATAAAGAACAAGTACCCGATTCCGCGCATCGACGACTTATTCGATCAGCTAAGTAGGGCCAAGGTATTCTCGAAGTTGGATCTCCGTTCTGTATATCATCAAATCAGAGTAGCAGCCGAGGATGTATGCAAGACGGCTTTCAGGACCCGATACGGACACTATGAGTTTCTTGTGATGCCGTTCGGTGTTACCAATGCTCCAGCAATATTCATGGACTTGATGACAGGGTGTTTGCAAAGTACTTGGACACGTTTGTCGTTGTATTTATCGACGACATACTTGTTTACTCGAAGACCTGGGAGGAGCATGTCGAGCATTTGCGCACGGTTCAACAAATTCTTCGGGAAGAGAAACTGTATGCGAAATTGAACAAGTGTGAGTTCTGGCTCGACAAGGTTCAGTTCTTGGGACACATTGTTTCGGGCAAAGGCATCTCAGTGGACCCGGCAAAGATAGAATCTGTCAGAGATTGGCCAACGCCGAAGTCTGTGGCCGAGATCAAAAGCTTTCTGGGATTGGAAGGATATTATCGGAGGTTCGTCCAAGACTTCTCAAGAATCGCTGAACCGTTGACAAGGCTGACACGGAAGGATGTACCGTTTGCGTGGACAGAGGAGTGTACACAGGCATTTGACACACTGAAACAGAAGTTAACCACGGTGCCCATTCTTACAGTACCAGATGATTCCGGTGGTTTGGTGATACATAGTGATACCTCAGGGAAGGGATTAGGCTGTGTTCTAATGCAGCATGATCGGGTGGTTGCCTATGCCTCTCAACAGCTGAGAACTCACGAGAAGAACTATCCTACGCATGACTTGGAGTTAGCTACAGTGGATTTTGCGTTGAAGATTTGGAGGCACTATCTATTGGGCGAGAAGGTGGAGGTGTACACGGATCATAAGAGTCTGAAGTACGTCTTCACTTAGAAGGAACTAAACATGAGGCAGCGTCGATGGCTAGAGCTAATGGCGTATTATGACTTGGACCTTCAGTATCACCCAGGGAAAGTAAATGTTGTACCAGAAGCACTCAGTTGCAAGCCAGCGGTCATAATGTTGACCAGTCAGAGGAGCATTATTGAGGATTTTCAGAGACTCGAGCTTGAAGTCGTCACACCGGGCGCAATCAGTCAATTTTGGCAACTACAAGTGCAGTCTTCCCTTGTGGATCGCATCAAGGCTGCACAAGCGGATGATCCTCGATTGCAAAAGTTCAGAGCGCAAGTAGAAGCCGGGCTGAGAACGGACTTAATCATACATGAAGACGGCTCTCTGAGATTCGATAGCAGACTCTGCGTACCCAAATGAGATGTTCGAGAAGAAGTACTGGCTGAGGCGCATAGTTCAGCTTATTCTGTGCATCCGGGAGGTACAAAAATGTATCGGGATCTAAAACAGCATTTTTGGTGGAACGGGATGAAGCGGGAAATTGCGCGGTTCGTTTCAGATGCTTGGTATGTCAACAGGTGATGGCGGAACATCAGAGGACAGCAGGACTGCTGCAACCACTTCCGATACCAGAATGGAAGTGGGAGCATATTACTATGGATTTCGTGACGGCCTTACCATGGAGCCCTGGGACAATAACGCCATTTGGGTTATCATCGACCGCCTCACAAAAGCTGGACACTTCTTACCATTCCGGGAGGGACAGTCGACAGAGTCACTGGCAGAGAGATACATGCAGGAGATAATGCGACTTCACGGTATTCCAGTCAGCATTGTGTCAGATTGAGACACCAGATTCGTGTCGCACTTTTAGAGGAGCTTACAGGAGAGTTTGGGTACCCGCCTCAAGTTCAGTACAGCTTATCACCCGCAGACGGACGGACAGTCCGAGTGTACGATTCAGACGCTCGAGGATATGTTGAGAGCCTGCATGTTGAATTTTCAGGGTTCCTGGAAAGATCATCTGCATCTAGTCGAGTTTTATTATAACAACAGTTATCAGGCTAGCATCCAGATGGCTCCTTTCGAAACACTTTACGGCCGGAAGTGTCGATCCCCAGTTTGTTGGATGATGTGGGAGAGCAAAAATTACTGGGTCCCGAGCTCATTGTTCTGATAGTCGACAAGGTCCAAATGATCAGGCAGTGTATTAAGACGGCTCAGGATCGACAAAAGAGTTGGGCAGATACCAGCAGGAGGGCACTAGAATTTGAAGTCAAAGATCACGTGTTCCTGAAGATTTTCCCTACCCGTGGAGTTATCAGGTTCGGAGGTCGGGGAAAGCTCAGTCCCCGTTTCATCGGACCTTTTGAGGTGCTAGAGCGAGTAGGAGAGGTGGCCTATCGACTTGCCTTGCCTCCATCGCTGGCTGGTGTGCATAATACCTTCCACGTGTCTTAGTTGCGGCGTTATGTTCGAGATGAGAGCTATGTTCTGGACTATTCGGAGTTAGCTTTGGGAACCGACCTATCCTACGAGGAGCAGCCCACCACCATCTTCGACCGCAGAGAGAAAGTGCTGAAGAACAAGGTCATTCCGTTAGTCCGAGTGTCTTGGGGCGGTCGTTTCCCAGGAGAATCTACCTGGGAGCGGGAGGAAGATATCCGTGCACGTTTTCCACATATCTTTGTTTAGTACATTTGTTTCTTTATATCCTTGTTAAATTTCAAGGGCGAAATTTTTGTAAGGGGGGTATAATGTAAATCCCCGTTCCCATCAATAAATTTTTTTCTATTTTCCTAGTTCCCCGATGTTCTTTCTTTCCTCGTAAATTTTTTTTTGTGAAACTGTTGCTAGGTTTTTCAGTATTTAATTTTTCCTGAACCCTTAAAACCTTAGCCCAACAGAACAATTTAAATTAATATATACAATTAAAATCCCCAAAGCCTTTCCCTGCCCCAGCCCAAACAAAATAAACAAAACATATAAACAATAAGTCACCAGCCCACACTTTTCCTCCGGCCCACTCATTTTCCCCTTATGAATTGATTTTTTCCCCCGGCCCAAAATCCCTAACCCAAACACCCTCAGCCCGACCCGTGCCCACAACCTAGCCCGACCCGCTTCTTAAACCTTTCTCCTTCTTCCCAACGTCCATTCTCCCGCTCATTTTCCCTACGTACCCACGTTCCCATGTCGCGCGTCCTCGATCGCGCCGTTGCCCCACATCCCTGCGACCTCGACCACGACCGCTCGAGCTCTCAAACTCCTTTCTCCTCTCTCCCTCACACTCTCGATCTCTCGTTCTCACTCCTCTCGTTCACCCAAAACTACTGCCTTCGAGCCCTCACTGACGATGACGACGACAACCTCCTCGTCCTTCCTCCCTTACTCCCTCTCACAAACCCAAACCACCATCTTTCCCCTCACTGCCTCACCGAGCCTCCTCTGCACCTTCAGCCGCCACCGAGCCCCCCCCCCGCACCACCTCGGCTACCACCTGTGCCCTCACACCGGCGAGCTCTCCACTGCCCCGAACCACCTCGTCGACACCCCTACATCCTCAGCATCATCGCCATTACCTCCAAACCCGAGCCCCGCTACTCCCTCTCTCTCTTTCACAAACCCAAAGCGCCACGAGCTTCGAACACCCCCTGCTGCCGATCGCCGGAGCGACACCGCCGACCGTCGCCGACCCCAGCACGCCCCAGGAAATCCACACCATCTCACTCCGCATCCAGGAATCGCAAGACATCCCCGGGCAATCCCGGCGACGAACCCGAAACACGAGCCAAGGCCGTGAATCCAAACCGTGCTAATTCGTCGCGCGTTCGTACCGTTGCCGCTGCCGTGCATTGCCAAAGCTTCTCCAGGCAAGTACCCTACTTGCTACATGCTAGATTAATTCCGTTACAAACCAAAATACCATTAATTCCATGTTTATAATTCGTGAAACTTATAAGACATAAGTGTTTGATGCAAGATCCAAATGAAAACCTTCATTTAATTTGACGGAACTCGATTACATATTCTGTCCCGTCTGACAATGAACCTTGTGTAGAAATTTCACTGAAAAATACGATTGTTACTGGCTTAAACGATCACCCCCAATTACACCCGTTAAAAGTGAATAATTTCCCGCACCTGAAATTTGTTAAAATCATAATTAATTGTGTACACATTGAAATGATGCGTTCGAGGGCTCAAATCGAAGCCGACTCGACGACCTGTAACCCTATACAAGTTCTTAATTATTTCTATACTGAAATTATGATGAGAATTGGTTCGGAGAGCGGCTCTGGACTGCAGTCCAGAGCAGCTCTGGTTGTTGTTTTCTGTCTCGTAATGTTTACTACCTTGTTGCCTGAACTTGTTTGTTGCGGAACCCTACACTTTATTGAAGATGAATCTGTTAGATAAATAACTCAAGTGATTTCACCTCTTTTTATTGTCGTTTACTATTTAAACTGCAATTTAAAAGAACATGACATATAGCAGTCCCAAACAGAAACAGAACTGATACCCTAGTGTTGAACAGTGCATAATTTCTGACGTAGAGGTGAAATTGAGAATCCGTCTGTTGCGTTGGAAATCCTATTCAAAATACTAAATTTCATTCAACTGTAGAGTTGCTAAATTCTGATCCAAACTGGGTGAAAATTGTGCCGCGAAACGGACGTACAGTTCAGAAACTGAATTTCCTGCAGCGAGCACTTAAATTGAAACGGCTGTAACTTGAATACCAGAAATCCGATTGTACTGAAACCAATTTTGTTGAAATTCCGATAGAGTGTACTTGTTACCGTATTTGTACCATTTCACTGAATTCTGAACATATGAATTACTGTAATTTTTTGTAAGCTTATGACGTGCATAATAATTCATATCACACATGACTTGTTAACTGCATAAATATACATACCTTCCCAATTGCCATATACATAGTGTTAGTGCGCGTTATTATTCAGTGGACATTACATTATCGTGCGTGAATGGTATTGGTTTAGGAGTGTCAAGTACACCAATGGAAAAGTGAATGATTCGTGACAGTGATTAATACAGTGAACAGTGACAAAACCGTGCTATTGGTGCATACTTGTACACGATTGTAAACCTGGGAAAAAGGGGTAAATCGAAGTGGAAAGAGCATCGTATTTAGCGGGACCGTGTTTTAGAGGATGATCATTCGAACAGTGATTCTTATATATATTAGGTAGGATCTAGCGATCCGGCTGACAGGGTTATGTCCCGGGCGTGTGGGCCGTTGTCTCGGGTATGTATGAGACTCCCGTTAAACATGATCCTCCTTTCCACTATTCGATTTCAAACATGACTTAGAGACTGATAGGGACACAGATCATACTTTGCATCATTTAGTGACATAGCGATTATCAGCATTTTACTTTCACTGTTATTACCTTATTTGCATGTTTCATGTCACTATTATAAAATTGCTATTACGTCGCTCTGACGACCTGAGTATGCATGCTCAAACCTCGAGGATGAACCAGCACAGGAGTCGGATTTACCTTTCGAGCTAGCGGAGATCTAGTCTGGAGTACCTTTTCCTTCTTTTCTGTTTTCCCTAAAGAGATCGTGTATTCGAACTTGGTTAGTAGCTCTTCTTGTTTATTTGTAATTTGTGAACAATGGAATTTGATATAATATTTTAGTGATGTGTTTCCTTTACTGCTGTGCTTTGTTTACTGATTACCATGTAATGCTAGAAGCCGAAGTGTGACTACGGCGGGATTATTCCTTGACCGTAGGAGCATGACTGGCCTAGTCATCCCTCGTTTTCCGTATTTTGGGAAGCGGGGCGTGACAAATTGGAAACCCTAAATCCCTTAATGAGCCGCGGTTACGCCGCCAATAGGCTCTTTATTCCGCGGTTCCGCCACCGACTAGGAAGATCTGATGACGATTTTTGCTACGTGGCCTCCTTTCCTCTTCTGGCTCTTGATGAATGTCTCTGAATCTTTATCTCCTCACTCAAATGACTCCAGATTCCCTTGCAAAATTTACACAATAATCGTTAAATATACAATATGCAGTTTTGTTTATTTATGATATGGATCGAATAAGAATTCAATACGAATAGTAAGGAAAAAAATTACGCACGTATCCCCGGCAACGACGCCATTTGATTGATCTTTTTCCGATGTGTATATGAGAAAATGTATAGAAATCACAACCAAAGAAATTTTTAACAGCAATCAATAACGGTGTCGATGTAGCGCGTTAGTGAGTGCGGATCGTCCACAGAGATGTGTATTTTGCTTGCTATTGTTTTAGATGAGTCGAAATGAAAAGAAGAAAAGAAAATGATTCATGAATTTTGAAATTTAGTTTCAAGAATTTTAAAGAAATACTAAAGATCAAGAATCGAGAATCAAGAATTATCCAAATTGAATTAGTTATCAAGATTTGAAATGAGGTTCGTAGGAATCGATCGAATCGATAGTAGTGATGAAAACTTATGATTACGTTTTCTTATCCATTGATGATTTGATACTAGATCGATGATGATCAACGAGAATTAGGGATTTCTTGCGGAAACTAGGGTTTTATCATCTATCCTTTGTCCTTTCGTTGATTTCATTCATATTCTAGCCTCTAGTAAATTCAAGCATCGATCGTGGATCGCTAATTAAGAGCGAAAACATTCAAGAAAGTATCGCTCGAAACTAGGTCGTCGATGTTTCAATTTACTAGAGTTTACAAAACTCATAGGACTTAAGAATCGTTTCAAGATTTGTAACATCATCATCTATTGATTCTCTCGACTCCTTCACGAGCGGAGTTTTTACTCAAACATCATATCAAAGAACACAATCAAGAATCGAGATCTAATCATGATGCTCAAATATAAAAGTAAGCAAGATAAAGAAATTTCACTTTTTATTTATCAACAATTTTGTTACAATTCTCTCAAGATCTTCAAGATTCGAGGAAAGAACTAGATCGTCGATTTCGCTCTGCACCGTCTCCGTGAGTCGCAGATCGTCTTGGATCACTTACTCGGTTAAAGATCGGCTTCGCTTCTAAAAGATTGATGGCTTCTTGCTTGAATTGTACTCGGTGATCTTGAATTTTGGCTTTGGATTTTGGATTAGGGTTAGGGTTTGAATGCACAAGTTGTGTCACTCAACTTGTGGGTGAATTGTTGAACAACCCATGAACAACTAACAACCCAAAACCCTAGATCTGGGTTTCCTTTTATAACAATCTCAACCCTAGATCTAGAATTCAAATTCAAATTTCCCTCCAAAAAGGTTGTTAGAGAGAGGCTTCTAGAAGAAGTTTGTTGGAGGGAATATTCTAGAATAAGGTATATTCTAGGGCTAAGTTGTTAGGTCGAGCCTTCTGGATGAAGCCACGTGGTATTCTGGAGTCTTCTGGAAGCATTGGCTGTTAAGATGAAGCACATGGGAGAATTTGAAGTGGTAACGTCATCATTGCGCTGCGGATCCGCGGCGGGAATGAGCCTTTGGCCGCGGATCCGCGGCGCTTTAGAGGCCTTGGGGCATGAAACTTCTGGAATATTCTTGTACTGACTTTGTGGCACTTTTATGATGTGTGGAATCTTATTTTGCTTTCTTGATTTCTGCCAGATCACAAGTCTTGGACTTGGCGTATTTTTTCTCAGCACTTTTAACAATTTCGGCTCTTTTCCTGGAATTTTCTGCACAGATTCTCGAGACAAGTGTTGCGCTATACAAAGATTATGCGATGCAATGATAAACACTCAATTTCCCTAAAAAATGCCGGTTATAATACATAACACATGTTATTTGGTATTTTACAGCTGTTTTGCTAATATATGCTAGATTCATACCGAACACCTTTAGATGAGTGCAAATGGTAGGGAAATTGATGTGTTAAAAATGCAATATTTTCGACTAATCAGTTAGGGTTAGGACTAGGGTTAGTTAGGGTTAATTAGGTAAAATTGGGTTGGTGATGATTAGGATTAGGATTAATTAGATGAATTGGGGTTAATTTTGGTTTGGGCTAAAATTAATTTGGGTAGGGGTTTGGGTGATGATTAGGGTTAGAATGATTTGGGTTAGGGTTTGGGCTAGAGTTAATTTGGGTTAATTAGGTAAAATAGAGTGTATTTGTGTTAGGGTGTTGATTATGGTTTATTTGGGTTAATTTTGGGTTTAATTGGATTAGAGTGATGATTAGGGTTAATTTGGATTAATTAGGTTAATTATGGGTTAATTAGGAATAATTTGAGTTAGAGTGATGATTAGGATTTAATTTTTGGTTAATTAGGGATAATTTGGGTTAGTTAGGGTTAGGATTTAGGGTGCACTAGTTCCTTCAGTACGATACTCGATGATAACTTAAACGCAAAACTTTACCGTAAACTTAACCCTTCATATAAGAAATTAGTTCTTCCTCTGATTGAGATTTGCAGAAGCAAATCTTTCCACAAGTTGAGAATTTAATTCTCATCGGCGAGATTTTGTTCTGCAGATTCAAAACTTAGAAGAAAATAACTAAATTAAAAAGAAATAACAGGGACATATGAGAATTTAATTCCTCTACAAATTAAGCTTAGGATTTAAGATGCACTAGTACCTTCAGTAGGATACTCGATGATAACGTAAATGCACAGCTTTAACGTAAATTTAACCCTTGATATAAGAACTTAGTTTTTCCTCTGGTTGAGATTTGCTGTCACGCCCCGCTTCCCAGTGTACGGAAAAGGGGACGCGACGAGGTCCGCTACGTATTTACTCAGAAGCAAATACGCTAAGCGTAACTAAGCAATATAAAAGAAAATACACAAGAGACAGGATATAATAAAAACAACAACTTTTATTTATTAACATTCTTTTGTACAATGCATGAAAAAGAACTACAACTGAAATAAAACGATGCCTAAATAATGGCATAACAGAAAATGAAAAGTACTGAATGGAAAATGTATAATGAAACTAGAGCTCTGGTTCTTCAGCAAACTGGTCCTAGTCTTCTGCAAATGGCTCAATCTCCGCCGGGTCCAAACCACCTGACGACATTCAAAGAAGAAAGAAATAAAATGTCGTCAGCGAACAGATCGCTCGGTAAGTCCCAAAGATAAGGGAGAAATAGACAGAGAGTAAGAGAGAGAGTAGCTGTTGTTTGTAGCCTAATACAGAAGATGCCAGTGTATACGAGGGGAGTCACACTTACACCGGGGACCTTGGTAACCTGTAGTACAAGGCTCCGTCGATAATACCACGGAACAACGGTATGAATGTAATTACGTCTTAAGTGACCACCTCGTGCCACCTTTAACATATTCCGTACCAGTCTACCCCTTAAACCCCGCAGTGTTTTGGTTGTATTGTTTTGTACTGTAAATTGTATTGATTGTATAATTGATTGACTGACCGAAACCATGATATCGGTAAACGGATATAACTGTAGAGTCATGTAAATGGAATAACTGAGAATCATGTAAAAGGAATAAATATATATATCCATTGTTCGGTTCGGTCAAGTCATATAGATTGATAATTGGACTCATAGATTCATGTGTTTCTATTGAATTGGAATATTGTAGATTGTAGATTGACTTGAATCATATTCAAGTTAGAATGATCAGGCTCAAACCCGAGTCAGACAGTTAGAAATGTAAATCGAAGTTCTATAATTGCTAGGGTCCTTAGGGTAATTTATAAAACTTGAGGGGGTTTTATATAAAAATACTTTTATATACTTTTCAAAATACACCTCAAGTATTTATTATTCGTCTTTAGAGTTGTAATGAATGTGGATTTTATATTAAGCCATTTCTAATGAAATTATCCTAGTTTTATAAATAAGGTATTTATCTGTAATATTGATTTATTTGAAGTTCATGGTATTTTAGTGTAAAATTTATTCTTGTGATTTTTAGAAAAAGGTGGAATATTTATATCATAACAAAATAAATGTTTTAATGATAAATATACATATATTTATACAAAAATAATTTTAATAAATATTTTATATTCTAAAAATCTCATTTTCTTAAGATGTCGTATTTTAAATCTTTCGAGACCGGATGCTCCTTGCGGAGGTCTGAATCTCGCACTACTAAGCCCGAGAATGTGCGATAATCCGCACCATCCCGAACGGGTTCCCCAAAAATGGGTTGTAGCGGCGCTTTGCAAATATTGTAAAATACTAAATCCTTTAGAAAACGGTTTATAAAGTAAAAGGTATTTATTTGTAAAAATGTCAATTTTCCGTATTTTAGATTCTAGGGCTTTCTAAGTCAACTGGCCTATTTCTAAATGGTCTAAACGACAAATTGTTTAGATGTCTCAAATCGCCTCTTCACCGCCAATTGTGGCCAGGTAAGTACAAGTGAGGAAAGGAGGGATCCGCTCACGAATCACCGTGAGTCGGACCTTTTAAAATTACCTTTCTCATTTGCCTAGCCTAGACACCACAAAATCTGGGTTAGATAAACGACCGATGTCCACAACTTATCGTATTTTCATAATAAGTGGTACTTATTTAAAAATGTATCAACTCTAAATCTTTTAGAGATAGTTTTATTAAGTATATGGTATTTAAATGTAAATTCTTGTTTTCTCGTATTCTAAGGTTTCAATGGTATCGTATTAGATTGTATGCAAGTGTGTGAGGAGGTAGGTCGTTACCTCGTGATCTACTATAAATGTATAGCAAGTTTGATGGTGTTAAATGAAAGAGTGAAACATTATGGTGTTTAAGCGAAAAATACGGTAAATTGAGAAAGCTATCATTTCATGTGGTGAAATTTGTTCAAATTCTTTGATTAGTGTTTAGTAGTCAACATAAGAATGTTTAATTATGATTATATTAGTGAGAAGTGAAATTTATAGAAAACCGAATCGGAAATCGGATTTGTTCCGATTCCGTCGGGTTTGTAATTCCGTATTTTCTTGAATAGGGAAGAGAGAGATAGAAAGGGACTTACGGGTTTTCGATTACACTAGAGTGAGGGGGGACTAAAGGGATTGCCGATGCGTTGCGTCGTCGCCGGTAGTTCCTAAAAACGTCGCCGGAATTTCGTCGGAGCTTCGCCGCGAGCTTGTTTTCAAAGTACACAACTCTTGGAAAATTTTAAGAGAGTGAGCTTAGGATTTTTGGGATGAGAGGGTAGAGGGGAGGGAGTGTATTTATAGAGTAGGCTAGGGGTAGGGTAAATGAAGGGTTTTTAAATAAAAAAATTGTAAAAAGTGTGAAAAATCATTAAAAATGGTTTAAATGGGGCATAAATCATTCTCTGAAACCGATCTATTAAATTAGGGTGTGCAGGGGGTTATAGAATACAAAAAGTCACAACTCCCATGTTGGGGACTCGGCCCCGAGTCCGGCCGGCGACGCCGACTCGGCCGAGTCGGGGCATGGGAAGGTGAGAGGTCTCCTGACGTACACTCTGGTATATTTTCTTTTTCAGGTGTAGTTCAAGTTTTGGGAGTTATGGTGTGTAGACTGTTGGGCTTCCAAAGGATTTAAAACAAAATAATATTAAAAATAATGTGGGGCAGTGGATTTGAACTCTGGTGGCTTGGTTCAGAAATTCAAGGTATTACCAATGAGCTACAAGCTCTTTCTTGTAATTAAATTGCTAATTAATTATTTAAGTCTTGTGCTCAGGCAATAAATACCCCTTTAAGGATTTTGAAAAAAACAATTTAAAAATTTGTATGGAAAAAGTGTATAAGAAAATTAGGGTTGTTACATTCTACCCTCCTTATAAAAATTTCGTCCTTGAAATTTGTAAAAGGAAAGTATAACAAATCCAAGAAAAATTTGGAGCTGGTGTACTGACAGTATGTAAAAAATAACAAGGTGGTGCAAAGGTTTTAAAAATGTGAGGAATGTGTGAAGGAATGAAAGAATGCGGAGGTTTTGGTAAAATTGTAAAAGAGGTGGGGAAATTTTGGGTTAGAACAGATTCAAGATATATGATTCAAAGAATAAGAAATGATGGGATTCAAGGAACATGATTGTAAAGAATGTTTTAGTTGCTAGTTCTTATGTTTTATATTGTTTAGGTTCCATACAGCTCTGAGCTGCAGGGCCACCAACAAAACCTGTCACGCCCCGCTTCCCAGTGTACGAAGAAGAGGACGCGACGAGGTCCGCTACGTATTTACTCAGAAGCAAATACGCTAAGCGTCACTAAGCAATAAAAGAAAATACACAAGAGACAAGATATAATAAAAACAGAAATTTTTATTTATTAACATTCTTTTGTACAATGTATGAAAATGAACTACAACTGAAATAAAACGATGCATAAACAATGGCATAACAGGAAATGAAAAGTACTGAATGGAAAATGTACAATGAAACTAGAGCTCTAGTTCTTCAGCAAACTGGTCCTAGTCTTCTGCAGATGGCTCGATCTCCGCAGGGTCCAAACCACCTGACGACATTCAAAGAAGAAAGAAATAGAATGTCGTCAGCGAACAGATCGCTCGATAAGTCCCAAAGATAAGGGAGAAATAGACAGAGAGTAAGAGAGAGAGAGTGAGAGTAGCTTTTAATGTTGTATTATAATATTGTAATGTTGTATTAACGCTGTTGTTTGTAGCCTGGTACAGAAGATGCCAGTGTATACGAGGGGAGTCACACTTACACCGGGGACCTTGGTAACCTGTAGTATAAGGCTCTGTCGATAATACCACGGAACAACGACATGAATGTAATTACGTCTTAAGCGACCACCTCGTGCCACCTTTAAAATATCCCGTACCAGTCTACCCCTTAAACCCCGCAGTGTTTTGATTGTATTGTTTTATACTGTAAATTGTATTGATTGTATAATT
Organism: Agapanthus africanus; assembly: GCA_030015575.1. Lineage (NCBI taxonomy): Eukaryota > Viridiplantae > Streptophyta > Magnoliopsida > Asparagales > Amaryllidaceae > Agapanthus > Agapanthus africanus. The sequence goes on from CM057339.1 coordinate 926,039,120, forward strand.
GATTGACTGACCGAAACCATGATATCGGTAAACGGATATAACTGTAGAGTCGTGTAAATGGAATAACTGAGAATCATGTAAAAGGAATAAATATATATATCCATGGTTCGGTTCGGTCAAGTCATATAGATTGATAATTGGACTCATGGATTCATGTGTTTCTATTGAATTGGAATATTGTAGATTGTAGATTGACTTGAATCATATTCAAGTCAAAATGATCAGGCTCAAACCCGAGTCAGACAGTTAGAAATGTAAATCGAAGTCCTATAATTGCTAGGGTCCTTAGGGTAATTTATAAAACTTGAGGGGGTTTTATGTAAAAATACTTTTATATACTTTTCAAAATACACCTCAAGTATTCATTATTCGTCTTTAGAGTTGTAATGAATGTAGATTTTATATTGAACCATTTCTAGTGAAAATATTCTAGTTTCATAAATAAGGTATTTATCTGTAATATTGATTTATTTGAAATTCATGGTATTTTAGTGTAAAATTTATTCTTGTGATTTTTAGAGAAAAGTGGAATATTTATATCATAACAAAATAAATGTTTTAATGATAAATATACATATATTTATACAAAAATAATTTTAATAAATATTTTATATTCTAAAAATCTCATTTTCTTAAGATGTCGTATTTTAAATCTTTCGAGACCGAATGCTCCTTGTGGAGGTCTAAATCTCGCACTACTAAGCCCGAGAATGTGCGATAATCCGCACCATCCCGAACGGGTTCACCAAAAATGGGTTGTAGTGGCGCTTTGCAAAGATTGTAAAATACTAAATCCTTTAGAAAACGGTTTTATAAATTAAAAGGTATTTATTTGTAAAAATATCAATTTTCCGTATTTTAGATTCTAGGGTTTCCTAAGTCAACTGGCCTATTTCTATATGGTCTAAACAAAAAGTTGTTTAGATGCCTCAAATCGCCTCTTCACCGCCAATTGTGGCCAGGTAAGTATAAATGAGGAAAGGAGGGATCCGCTCACGAATCACCGTGAGTCGGGCCTTTTAAAATTACCTTTCTCACTTGCCTAACCTAGACACCACAAAGTCAGGTTTAGATAAACGACCGATGTCCACAACTTATCGTATTTTCATAATAAGTGGTACTTATTTAAAGTGTATCAACTCTAAATCTTTTAGAGATAGTTTTATTAAGTATATGGTATTTAAATGTAAATTCTTGTTTTCTCGTATTCTAAGGTTTCAATGGTATCGTATTATATTATATGTAAGTGTGTGAGGAGGTAGGTCATTACCTCGTGATCTACTATAAATGTATAGCAAGTTTGATGGTGTTAAATGAAAGAGTGAAACATTGTGGTGTTTAAGCGAAAAATACGGTAAATTGAGAAAGTTATCATTTCATGTGGTGAAACTTGTTCAAATTCTTTGATTAGTGTTTAGTAGTCAACATAAGGATGTTTAATTATGGTTATATTAGTGAGAAGTGAAATTTATAGAAAACCGAATCGGAAATCGGATTTGTTCCGATTCCGTCGCGTTTGTAATTCCGTATTTTCTTGAATAGGGAAGAGAGAGATAGAAAGGGACTTACGGGTTTTTGATTACACTATAGTGAGGGGGAACTAAAGGGATTGCCGATGCGTTGGGTCGTCGCCGGTAGTTCCTAAAAACGTCGCCGGAATTTCCGCCGGAATTTCGTCGGAGTTTCGCCGCGAGCTTGTTTCAAAGTACACAACTCTTGGAAAATTTTGAGAGAGCGAGCTTAGGATTTTTGGGATGAGAGGGTAGAGGTGAGCGGATGTATTTATAGGGTAGGCTAGGGGTAGGGTAGGTGAAGGGTTTTTAAATAAAAAAAATTGTAAAAAGTATGAAAAATCATTAAAAATGGTTTAAATAGGGCATAAATCATTCTCTGGAACCGATCTATTAAATTAGGGTGTGCAGGGGGTTATAGAATATAAAAAGGCACAACTCCCATGTTGGGGACTCGGCCGTCCGGCCGAGTCCGGCCGGCGGCGCCGGCCCGAGTCGGCCGGCCGCCTCCGTCGAGTCGGGCCGAGTCAGGGCATGGAAAGGTAGGGGGATTCCTGACGTACACTCTGGTATATTTACTTTTTCAGGTGTAGTTAAAGTTTTGGGAGTTATGGTGTGTGGACTGTTAGGCTTCCAAAAGATTTAAAACAAAATAATATTAAAAATAATGTGGGGCAGGGGATTTGAACTCTGGTGGCTTGGTTCAGCAATGCAATGTATTACCAATGAGCTACAAGCTCCTTCTTGTAATTAAATTGCTAATTAATTACTTAAGTCTTGTGCTCAGGTAATAAATACCCCTTTAAGGATTTTGAAAAAAACAATTTAAAAATTTGTATGGAAAAAGTGTATAAGAAAATTAGGATTGTTACATTCTACCCTCCTTATAAAAATTTCGTCCTTGAAATTTGTAAAAGGAAAATATAACAAATCCAAGAAAAGTTTGGTGCTGGTGTACTGACAATATGTGAAAAATAATAAGGTGGTGCAAAGGTTTTAAAAATGTGAGGAATGTGTGAAGGAATGAAAGAATGCGGAGGTTTTGGTAAAATTGTAAAAGAGGTGGGGGAATTTTGGGTTAGGACAGATTCAAGATATATGATTCAAAGAATAAGAAATGATGGGATTCAAGGAACATGATTGTAAAGAATGTTTTAGTTGCTGGTTCTTGTGTTTTATATTGCTTAGGGTTCCATACAGCTCTAAGCTGCATGGACCACCAACAAAACCTGTCACGCCCCGCTTCCCAGTGTATGGAGAAGAGGACGCGACGAGGTCCGCTACGTATTTACTCAGAAGCAAATACGCTAAGCGTCACTAAGCAATATAAAAGAAAATACACAAGAGACAAGATATAATAAAAACAACAAGTTTTATTTATTAACATTCTTTTGTACAATGCATGAAAAGGAACTACAACTGAAATAAAACGATGCTTAAACAATGGCATAACAGGAAATGAAAAGTACTGAATGGAAAATGTACAATGAAACTAGAACTCTGGTTCTTTAGCAAACCGGTCCTAGTCTTCTGCAAATGGCTCGATCTCCGCCGGGTCCAAACCACCTGACGACATTTAAAGAAGAAAGAAATAGAATGTCGTCAGCGAACAGATCGCTCGGTAAGTCCCAAAAATAAAGGAGAAATAGACAGAGTAAGAGAGAGAGAGAGAGAGAGAGAGAGAGAGAGAAGCTTTTAATGTTGTATTATAATATTGTAATGTTGTATTAACGTTATTGTTTGTAGCCTGGTACAGAAGATGCCAGTGTATACGAGGGGAGTCCCACTTACACCGGGGACCTTGGTAACCTGTAGTATAAGGCTCCGTCGATAATACCATGGAACAACGACATGAATGTAATTACGTCTTAAGTGACCACCTCGTGCCACCTTTAAAATATTCCGTACCAGTCTACCCTTTAAACCCCGCAGTGTTTTGATTGTATTGTTTTATACTGTAAATTGTATTGATTGTATAATTGATTGACTGACCAAAACCATAATATCGATAAACGGATATAACTGAGAATCATGTAAAAAGAATAAATATATATATTCAAGGTTCGGTTCAGTCAAGTCATATAGATTGATAATTGGACTCATGGATTCATGTGTTTCTATTGAATTAGAATATTGTAGATTGTAGATTGACTTGAATCATATTCAAGCAGAATGATTAGGCTCAAACCCGAATCAGACAGTTAGAAATGTAAATCGAAGTCCTATAATTGCTAGGGTCTTTAGGGTAATTTATAAAACTTTAGGGGGTTTTATGTAAAAATAATTTTATATACTTTTCAAAATACACCTTAAGTATTCATTATTCGTCTTTAGAATTGTAATGAATGTGGATTTTATATTGAGCCATTTCTAGTGAAAATATCCTAGTTTTATAAATAAGGTATTTATCTGTAATATTGATTTATTTGAAGTTCATGGTATTTTAGTGTAAAATTTATTCTTGTGATTTTTAGAAAAAAGTGGAATATTTATATCATAACAAAATAAATGTTTTAATGATAAATATACATATATTTATACAAAAATAATTTTAATAAATATTTTATATTCTAAAAATCTCATTTTCTTAAAATATCATATTTTAAATCTTTCGAGACCGAATGCTCCTTGCGGAGGTCTGAATCTCGCACTACTAAGCCCGAGGATGTGCGATAATCCGCACCATCCAGAACGGGTTCCCCAAAAATGGGTTGTAGCGGCGCTTTGCAAAGATTGTAAAATACTAAATCCTTTAGAAAACGGTTTTATAAAGTAAAAGGTATTTATTTGAAAAAATGTCAATTTTCCGTATTTTAGATTCTAGAGTTTCCTAAATCAACTGGCCTATAAATGGTCTAAACAACAAGTTGTTTAGATGCCTCAAATCGCCTCTTCACCGCCAATTGTGGCCAAGTAAGTACAAGTGAGGAAAGGAGGGATCCACTCACGAATCACCGTGAGTCGGGCATTTTAAAGTTACCTTTCTCACTTGCCTAGCCCAGACACCACAAAGTCGGGTTTAGATAAACGACCGATGTCCACAACTTATCGTATTTTCATAATAAGTGGTACTTATTTAAAAGTGTATCAACTCTAAATCTTTTAGAGATAGTTTTATTAAGTATATGGTATTTAAATGTAAATTCTTGTTTTCTCGTATTCTAAGGTTTCAATGGTATCGTATTAGATTGTATGTAAGTGTGTGAGGAGGTAGGTCGTTATCTCGTGATTTACTATAAATGTATAGCAAGTTTGATGGTGTTAAATGAAAGAGTGAAACATTGTGGTGTTTAAGCGAAAAATACGGTAAATTGAGAAAGCTATCATTTCATGTGGTGAAACTTGTTCAAATTCTTTGATTAGTGTTTAGTAGTCAACATAAGGATATTTAATTATGGTTGTATTAGTGAGAAGTGAAATTTATAGAAAACCGAATCGGAAATCGGATTTGTTCCGATTCCGTCGGGTTTGTAATTCCGTATTTTCTTGAATAGGGAAGAGAGAGATAGAAAGGGACTTACGGGTTTTCGATTACACTAGAGTGAGGGGGAACTAAAGGGATTGCCGATGCGTTGCGTCGTCGCCGGTAGTTCCTAAAAACGTCGCCGGAATTTCCGCCGGAATTTCGTCGGAGCTTCGCCGCGAGCTTGTTTTCAAAGTACACAACTCTTGGAAAATTTTGAGAGAGCGAGCTTAGGATTTTTGGGATGAGAGGGTAGAGGGGAGGGGGTATATTTATAGGGTAGGTTAGGGGTAGGGTAGGTGAAGGGTTTTTAAATAAAAAAATTGTAAAAAGTGTGAAAAATCATTAAAAATGGTTTAAATGGGGCATAAATCATTCTCTGGAACCGATCTATTAAATTAGGGTGTGCACGGGGTTATAGAATATAAAAAGGCACAACTCCCATGTTGGGGACTCGGCCGTCCGGCCGAGTCGGGCCTTCGGCGCCGGCCGACTCGGCCGAGTCGGGGCATGGGAAGGTGGGGGGTCTCCTGACGTACACTCTAGTATATTTATTTTTTCAGGTGTAGTTCAAGTTTTGGGAGTTATGGTGTATGGACTGTTGGGCTTCCAAAGGATTTAAAACAAAATAATATTAAAAATAAAGTGGGGCAGGGGATTTGTACTCTGATGGTTTGGTTCAGCAATGCAAGGTATTACCAATGAGTTACAAGCTCTTTCTTGTAATTAAATTGCTAATTAATTACTTAAGTCTTGTTCTCAGGCAATAAATACCCTTTTAAGGATTTTGAAAAAAACAATTTAAAAATTTGTATGGAAAATGTGTATAAGAAAATTAGGGTTGTTACATTTGCAGAAACAAATCTCCCTACAAGTCGAGAATTTAATTCTCATCAGAAAGATTTTGTTCTGCAGATTCAAAACTTAGGGGAAAAGAACTAAGTTAAAAATAAATAACAGGGACGTATGAGAATTTAATTCCTCCAAAAATTAGGGTTGGGGTTTATGGTGCACTAGTACCTTCAGTAGGATACTCGATAATAACGTAAACGCACAACTTTACCGTAAACTTAACCCTTCATATAAGAACTTAGTTTTTTCTCTGGTTGAAATTTACAGAAGCAAATCTACCCATAAGTTGAGAATTTAGTCCTCATCGAAGAGATTTTGTTCTTGCAAATTCAAAACTTAGAGGAAAAGAACTAAGTTAAAAATAAATAACAGGGACATATGGGAATTTAATTCCTCCAAAAATTAGGATAAGTGGAAAAACAATCTCGAGACTTGGAAAGATGAATATGGATTGACCAGTATGAACACACTTCGATTTTACGGTCAGGACGATCCGTTTATCTTTCCGAACCTGGCGTTCCAAGTATAAATAGAGTGCCGTATGCCGTTGGAAAGCCAGAGATGTTTACGATGTCTCAGAATTCAAGGACAGCGATGAGAATGAAGAAGAGAGAAGATTTAGAGAGCTCCGACCATCTGTTTCAAAAGACAGGTTATCTTCGGCTGATCATGAATGTCACGCCCCGCTTCCCGGTGTACGGCGAAGGAGACGCGACGAGGTCCGCTACGTATGTACTCAGAAGTACATACGCTAAGCGTATCTAAGCAATATAAAAGTAAATCACAAGAGACAAGAGATATAGAAATAATAGCAAGTTTATTAATAACATTCTTTTGTATAATACATGAAAAGTAAATACAACTGAAATGAAAAGCGATGCCTAAACAGTGGCATAACAGGAAATGAAAATACTGAATAGAACAAGGTACAATATCTAGAGCTCGGGGTCTTCGTGAAAATGCTCCAAGTCTTCACCGGTGGGCTCGATCTCTGCTGGGTCCAAAGCACCTGACGACATTCAAAGAAGAAAGAAATAGAATGTCGTCAGCGAACAGGTCGCTCGGTAAGTCCCAAAGATAAGGAAGAACTAGAAAGATAGAATAAGAGTATTTTCTAAAGTATTATGTTGTAGAATATTATGGAATATTGTGTTAACGCTGTTGTTTGTAGCTTGGTACAGAAGGATGCCAGTGTATACGAGAGGGGTCTCTATATGCTAGAGATCAGGGCAAACGGAATGTACAAGGAACCGTTAAGCCACAGTACAACAGCAACGGAATATAGGTTAGGTGTCTTAATCTGACCACCTCGTGCCACCTTTAACACCTTCCGTACCAATCTACCCCTTAAACCCCGTAGTGTTTTGACAGTATTGTTGTATTGTATTGTGTAAGTTGGATGACCGACCAAAACCATGATATCAGTAAACATGTTGTAACTGCATAATCAGGTGAATGGAATAACGGAATAATGGATGTATATCCATGGTTTGATTCAGTCAAGTTGAATAGATTGTTAACTGGATTCAGGGATTCATGTGTTCATATTGAGTTGGAATATTAAAGAATATAGATTGACTTGAATCATATTCAAGTCAGAAATAATCAGACTCAAACCCGAGTCAGACTAAAAGAAAAGTAATTTGAAGTTCTATAATAGTTAGGGTTCTTATTGTAATTTATAAAACTTGAGGGGGTTTTATGTAGAAATGCACTTTTGTATAGTTTTCAAGATACACCTCAAGTATTTATTATTCGTCTTTATAATTATAATGAGTGCGATTTTATTTAGTGATATTTCTAGTGAATATATCCTAATAAAGGTATTAATCTATAATATTGATTTATTTGAAATTCATAGTATTTTAATGTAACTTTTAATCTTGTAATTTTTAGGAAAAAATGGAAACTTTATCTTATAATAAAATAGGTGTTTAAATGATAAATATACATATGTTTATACAAGAATAATTTTTAATAAATATTTTATTTTCCAAAAATCTCATTTTTCTTAAATGTCGTATTTTAAACCTTTCGAGACCGAATGCTCCTTGCGGAGGTCTGAATCTCGCACTACTAAGCTCGAGGGTGCACGATAAACCATACTATCCCTAACGAGTTCCCCAAAGGTAGTTTGTAGTGGCGCTTTGCAAAGATTTAATAAATACTAATCATTTAGAAAATGGTTTTATAAAGATAAGGTATTTATTTGTAAAAGGTGTAAATTTCCGTATTTTAGATTCTAGGGTTTCCTAAGCCAACTAGCCTATTTCTAAATGGTCTAAACGACACGTCATTAGAAGCCTTAAATCGCCTCTTCACCGCCAATTTTGGCCAGGTAAGTACAAGTGAGGAAGGAGGAATCCGCTCACGAATCGTGAGACGGGCCTTTTAAAGTTACCTAAGCTCACTTGCCTAGCCTAGACACCACAAAGTCAGGTTTAGATAAACGATCGATGTCCATGACATATCATGTTTTCCTACTAAAGATATTGCTTTAAAAATTGTGTACAACTTAGAACTTTTAGAAAAGGTTTATGAAGAAAATGGTATTTTAAGGTAAAGTCTTGTATTTTCGTATTCTAAGTTTTGATGATATCAATTAGGGTTGTATTTGCGCGTGTGTGGAAGTAGGTCATTACCTCATGATCTATTTTAAGGTATAGTGAAGTTTAAGGGTTAAACATGATAAACTAAACATAGTGGTATTTAAGTGCGAAAATACGGTATTTTGCAAAAGTTGTCATTTCATGTGTGATAACTTGTCCAAATTGATTTTTAAGTGATCAGTAGTCAACATGAATATGTTTAAGTATTATGGAATTTGTGACAAGTGAGTTTTGATAGAAAACCGAATCGAAAATCGGTTTGTTCCGATTTCCGTCGGGTTTTAAAAAGTCGTATTTTTCTTAAAAGAAAAGAAAGATAGAAAGAGGGGGACTTACGGGTTTGGACAAGCTAGAGAGTGCTAGGAAGGTAGTGGGTTGTCGGTGCGTCGAAACGTCGTGAAGGGTCCTAGTACGATCGCCGGAATTCGTCGTCGATTTCGGCAGCGCTTCGTCTTTCGCTCTTTTTCTAACGTACCGAGTTCTCTTGAATTTTTTAGAGAGTGGACTTAGGAATGTAGGGTGAAAGGGTAGAGGGTAGGGGTGTTTATATAGGGCTAGGCTAGGATTAGGGTTTTAATTAAAAAAATATAAAAATATAATTAAAAAACATTAAAAATCATTAAATTTTGGAATAAAAGTGATTTATTGAGAATCTGGTAACCGATCAAAGAAAATAAAGTATGCAGGGGGAATGACCAGGTCAACACAGAGAAATTCCGTGTTGACGACTCGGCCGAGTCGGGCCGAGTCGAGGTACTGTCGGGTGGGGAAACTCATGGGGGGAATTTTGGTGCATTTAGTTTTTTATGTTCAGTATAAATTTTGTGAGTTATGGCTGTTTGACTGTTGACTTTCCAAAAAAAAATTAAAACAAAATAATATAAAAAATAATGTGGGGCATGGGATTTGAACTCTGGTGGCTTGGTTCAGCAGTGCAAGGTTTTACCAATGAGCTACAAGCTCCTTCTTGTAATTATGGAGTGAAAATAATTACTTAAAGTGGTAACAGCAACATTAAATACCCCAAGTATACTTTAACTTTAAAACAATTTTATGTACACTAAAAATGGAGTTATTTAAAAACAAAATAATTACTTATATATATATTGTGCTCAGGTTTAAATACTCTTTTATGGATTTTTAAAAAAAAATTTAAAAAAAATTGTATAGAAAAGTGTATAGGAAAAATTAGGGTTGTTACATTCTACCCTCCTTACAAAAATTTCGTCCTCGAAATTTACAACTTTTATTTGAGGACTAGTTTACAAAGAGGTGTGGATATCTAGTACGCATTTCATCCTCCCTTTCCCAAGTGGACTCTCCTGGAGTGTCTTTCCTCCACATCACTCGAACCAAGTTAACTTCCTTGTTCCGAAGTGTCTTCACTTTCCTGTCCAGGATCTCCACGGGCTGCTGCTCACAAGACAAGTCGGGCTGTATAGTGAGCTCGGAATGATCGAGAACATGGCTGGGGTCACTCACATACTTTCTGAGTTGGGATATGTGGAACACATTATGCACTCCTTCCAATGAGGGTGGAAGCGCTAAGCGGTATGCCACTTCACCGACTCGTTCGAGTATGTCGAACGGTCCAATGTATCTCGGACTCAACTTACCCCGTCTTCCAAATCGGATCACTCCGCGGTTCGGAGATATTTTCAGGAATACGTGATCTCCTGGCTGGAACACCAAGTGTCGTCTCTTTGCATCAACCCAGTGCTTCTGTCGATCATGGGCTATGCGCATCCTTTCCCTGATAGTACGAACCACATCAACAGTCGCTACTATCATCTCTGGTCCAAGAAGTTCCATATCTCCGATGTCGTCCCAACTTAATGGTGATCGACACTTCCTTCCATACAATGCTATAAAAGGTGCCATTCCTATGCTTGCTTGGTAGCTGTTTTTGTACGAAAACTCCACAAGATGTAAGTGATCTTCCCACGATCCTTTGAAGTCTAGCATACATGCTCTGAGCATATCCTCCAAGATCTGAATAGTTCATTCCGACTGACCATCTGTTTATGGATGATAAGCCGTGCTGAAGTTCAGACTTGTTCCCAAGCTTGCTTGCAGACTCTGCCAAAATTGCGATCGGAACCTGGTGTCACAATCGGAGACAATGCAGACTGGTACTCCATGGAGTCTAACAATTTCCTGTATGAGTTCATGGGTATCAAAGATAGTACATTATAAAGAGTTTTAAATCTAAATTAGATTATTACCTCCATGTACTTCTTCGCTAGTGTCTCAGTTGATTGGCCAACTCGAAATGGGATGAAGTGAGCCGACTTTGTGAGTCGATCTACAATGACCCATATGGCATCGTTACCCTTTGTGCTGCGAGAAAGAGCAGTCACAAAGTCCATCGTGATGTGTTGTCACTTCCATTCTGGGATTAGTAACGGTTGAAGTAATCCAGCAGTCCTGGGATGTTCAGCCTTTACTTGCTGACACACCAAGCATTTTACGACGCTTCTGGCTACTTCACGCTTCATTCCATGCCACCAATAATTCTGACGTAGATCTTTGTACATTTTGGTACCTCCGGGATGTACTGAGTAGGGAGAGCTGTGAGCTTCTTTCATTAACTCTTCCCGAACAGGACCTTTTGGTACACACAATCTGCTGCCGTATCTCAAAGATCCGTCTTCATGGATGATGAAATCTGTTCTGAGTCCATTCTCCACTTGTTCTCTGATCTTTTGCAACTTAGCATCGCTGGCTTGAGCTGCTTTGATCTGATTGACAATGGTTGATTGAACTTGTAAATTCATCAAACTTGAAGCATTACCTGGCATGACTACTTCAATCTCCATCTGATGCAAGTCTTGTTGAAACTTCCACTAAGCAGTGAGATTCATTGCTAATGGTTGGCGACTAAGAGCATCAGGTACTACATTCACCTTCCCTGGGTGATATTGCAAGTTGATGTCAACGTCCGCCATGAGTTCTAACCATCTTCTCTGCCGCATATTCAACTCCTTCTGAGTAAACACATACTTTAAGCTCTTATGATCTGTGTAGATGTTCACTCGTTCACCAAGTAGATAATGACGCCAAATCTTGAGAGCAAAGATGACGGCTGCCAACTCCAAATCATGCGTCGGATAATTGCGCTCATGGATCTTTAGCTGTCTTGAAGCATAAGCCACAACCTTACCATGCTGATGTAGAACACAGCCTAATTCTTTACTGGATGCATCGCAATGCACTTCGAATCCTCCAGATTGATCCGGTATGACGAGAATAGGTGCTGATGTCAACCTTGACTTGAGTTCTACAAAAGCTTGTTCGCATGCTTCTGACCACACAAATTCTTCATCTTTACGTGTGAGCTTGGTCAGGGGCGTTGCTATCTTCGAAAAGCCTTCAATAAACCTTCTGTAATATCCAGCTAAACCCAAGAAACTTCGAATATCCTTCACTGACTTTGGTGTAGGCCATTCGCTAAATGCCGAAACTTTCACTGGATCCACAGAGATTCCTTCTCCTGATACGATATGTCCAAGAAAACCAACTTGATTTAGCCAAAACTCGCACTTGCTGTACTTGGCATAAAGCTGATGTTGACGAAGAGTTTCTAGGACAATTCGTAGGTGTTCTGCATGTTCTTTCCGACTCTTAGAATATACCAAGATGTCGTCGATGAAGATGACAACAAACCTGTCTAGATATTCCCGGAAAACTTGATTCATAAGGTTCATGAATATTGCGGGTGCGTTGGTCACTCCAAATGGCATCACTAAAAATTCGTAATGTCCATAGCGAGTTCTGAAAGCTGTTTTGTGAATATCAGCTTCTTTGATCTTTACTTGATGATAACCTGAACGGAGATCTAATTTTGAGAAAACACAAGATCCACTTAGCTGATCGAATAAATCATCGATGCGCGGGAGTGGATACTTGTTCTTTATAGTGACTTCGTTCAAGACTTTGTAATCGATGCACATTCTGTATGAACCTTCCTTCTTCTTCACAAGTAGTACAGGTGATCCCCAACTTGAAGTGCTGGGACGAATCCATCCTTTCGTCAGTAATTCGTCCAACTGTGTTCGGACTTCCTTCAAACCTTCCGGACTTAAACGATAGGGTGCTTTGATCATCGGTTGTGCTCCTGGTACTAGATCAATACTGAATTCAAGAGCTCAATCGGGAAGCAAACCTGATATATCGTTAGGAAATACATCGTCGAACTCTCGAACCACATCTGGTCTTGATTCTTCCTCTGCTTGAGCTGCTGCAACTACTGCTTCTCTTGGCTTCGCTTTGTAGGTACTTGGCTCCAGTGTACGGTCTCCGCTTTTAAAATAGAAGACCGGATGGTCTGGGATCTCGAATACTACCCTCCTTTGACGACGGTCTATGGTAGCATAAAAAGTTCCAATCCAATCCATTCCTAGAACCACATCGAAGTTCGGTATGTCCAGCACTTTGAAGTCAGCATAAAACTCTCGACTGCAGACGACGACTGGACAAAAGCTGTATCCCACGGTTGCCTTTAGAACGCCATTTCTTGAACTGACATTCCAGCTGGATACAAGCGGTGAAACTGGAATCGCATGGGTTCGGACAAACCGTTGCGACATAAAGCAGTGTGATGCTCCAGTATCAAATAGTGCAAGTGCAGGGATTGAGGATACTAAGATTGTACCTAAGGTATGTGGGATTTGTTTTAGGTATAGGAAATATGTAACTAAGTAGTAGAAAAGCAAAGTTTGAAAAGAAAAAATTTACCGGTGATGACTTGGCCAGTGGCCTCAGCTTCTTCTACGAACATCGTGAAAGCCTGGCGCCTTGGTACATTCCTCCTGGCCTGAGGAGCATTCATCGGAACGTTCCTTTGAGCTTGATGGAACTGACGATGAGGTGGTGCAGCTTGTGGTCCTCTGGGTGGTGCAGGTAGTGCAGGTCTGGGAGCAGGTGCCTGAAGAGCTGGTCGCTGCGGATAGGTAATTGCTGGCCTGGGTGCAGCAACTGGGTTCTGCCTTTGGGGACAAGACCCAATATCGTGAGTAGCTGAGCCGCAGACTAAGCAAAGGCGGTTGGCTCGACGGCAGTTCTTCATCATATGTCCAGTTCTCTTGCAGTAGGTGCAAAAGGCTGGGCTAGGACGATGGGTTGGTACTCCGGGTCGCCTTGGCACGAAAGGTGGCCTGGACGAGGCTCCACCTGCCATCTGGTTGGCAAGGCGTTTGACTCCTGCAGACTGAGGTCTGCCCCTTGCTTTTATTATTGCCTCATAGCTGCAGGCAGCTTCTAGAGCATCCTCATGAGTCAAAAACTTTCCTGTGGCTAGAGTAGCCTGAATCTCCATGTCCAGTCCTTGTTGAAAGCGACGGGCTCTGATATCGTCCGTCGGTATCAAGTGTGCCGCGAATCTGTTTAAAGATTGTGTTAGCTGTGTAGTATGTGATAATTAAAAATTGAACTATTGTGACATATCTTACCGGCTTAACATGGTGAATTCAGCATCGTATTCATCTACTGATTTGTCCCACATTGAACCCTGTTGTAGATGAATAAACTGCTGCTCCATTGCAAACCTGGCAGTCACAGGGAAGTATTTCGCGTCGAACTTCTCGCGAAAGGTCTTCCATTCAATCGGCTGTACCAGGCGGCTTTCTTCCACCTTCCACCAGTTGCGAGCATTATCCGTGAGCTGTAGTTTTGCTACACGGACCCAAGCGTTGTCTGGCACTTGAGGTGCTGCCAGATCGTCTTCGATGCTTTGTGCCCATTCTTCCGCTTCAAGAGGGCTTCCTTTACCAGAGAACTGCTTGGGATATAAAGCTCTGAATTGCTTTACTCCCGGTGCGTCAGTCTCGGGACGGTTCAGAAGTTGCTGTTGTCCCTCGAGAAGACTGTGGATCGCCTCAAATAGCATTGTTTGCTCGGTGGGTGGTGCAGGAACAGCTGGTGCGAGAGGTAGTGCTGGAGGGGTGTTGTTGACGTTGGTGCTGGTGTTGTTCGGGGAATTCATAACCTTGAAGAAAAAATTTGGGTTAGGACAGATTCAAATACATGAAATGATAAGATTCAAGGAATAGAAATTTGCAAGATTCAAGAAACATGAATTGTAAAGAATGTTTTAGTTGCTGGTTCTTGTGTTATATTGCTTAGGTTGTTCACGCAGACCAGAACTGCATGATAGGGATTCATACAGCTCTGACCTGCATGGGCCACCAACAAAACCTGTCACGCTCCGCTTCCCGGTGTACGGCGAAGGAGACGCGACGAGGTCCGCTACGTATATACTCAGAAGTACATACGCTAAGCGTATCTAAGCAATATAAAAGTAAATCATAAGAGACAAGAGATATAGAAATAACAGCAACTTTATTAATAACATTCTTTTGTACAATGCATGAAAAGTAAATACAACTGAAATGAAAAGAGATGCCTAAACAGTGGCATAACAGGAAATGAAAATACTGAATAGAACAAGGTACAATATCTAGAGCTCAGAGTCTTCGTGAAAATGCTCCAAGTCTTCACCGGTGGGCTCGATCTCTGCTGGGTTCAAAGCATCTGACGACATTCAAAGAAGAAAGAAATAGAATGTCGTCAGCGAACAGGTCGCTCGGTAAGTCCCAAAGATAAGGAAGAACTAGAAAGATAGAATAAGAGTATTTTCTAAAGTATTATGTTGTAGAATATTATGGAATATTGTGTTAACGCTGTTGTTTGTAGTTTGGTACAGAAGGATACCAGTGTATACGAGAGGGGTCTCTATATGCTAGAGACCA
The DNA here is from genome assembly GCA_030015575.1 of Agapanthus africanus. Taxonomy (NCBI): domain Eukaryota; kingdom Viridiplantae; phylum Streptophyta; class Magnoliopsida; order Asparagales; family Amaryllidaceae; genus Agapanthus; species Agapanthus africanus. Next base: position 926,054,304 of record CM057339.1, read on the forward strand.
GGGCAAACGGAATGTACAAAGAACCGTTAAGCCACAGTACAACAGCAACGGAATATAGGTTAGGTGTCTTAATCTGACCACCTCGTGCCACCTTTAACACCTTCCGTACCAATCTACCCCTTAAACCCCGTAGTGTTTTGACAGTATTGTTGTATTGTATTGTGTAAGTTGGATGACCGACCAAAACCATGATATCAGTAAACATGTTGTAACTGCATAATCAGGTGAATGGAATAACTGAATAATGGATGTATATCCATGGTTTGATTCAGTCAAGTTGAATAGATTGTTAACTAGATTCAGGGATTCATGTGTTCATATTGAGTTGGAATATTAAAGAATATAGATTGACTTGAATCATATTCAAGTCAGAAATAGTCAGACTCAAACCCGAGTCAGACTAAAAGAAAAGTAATTTGAAGTTCTATAATTGTTAGGGTCCTTATTGTAATTTATAAAACTTGAGGGGGTTTTATGTAAAAATCTACTTTTGTATAGTTTTCAAGATACACCTCAAGTATTTATTATTCGTCTTTATAATTATAATGAGTGCGATTTTATTTAGTGATATTTCTAGTGAATATATCCTAATAAAGGTATTAATCTATAATATTGATTTATTTGAAATTCATGGTATTTTAATGTAACTTTTAATCTTGTAATTTTTAGGAAAAGGTGGAAACTTTATCTTATAATAAAATAGGTGTTTACATGATAAATATACATATGTTTATACAAGAATAATTTTTAATAAATATTTTATTTTCCAAAAATCTCATTTTTCTTAAATGTCGTATTTTAAACCTTTCGAGACCGAATGCTCCTTGCGGAGGTCTGAATCTCACACTACTAAGCTCGAGGGTGCACGATAAACTGTACTATCCCTAACGAGTTCCCCAAAGGTGGGTTGTAGTGGCGCTTTGCAAAGATTTAATAAATACTAATCATTTAGAAAATGGTTTTATAAAGATAAGATATTTATTTGTAAAAGGTGTAAATTTCCGTATTTTAGATTCTAGGGTTTCCTAAGCCAACTAGCCTATTTCTAAATGGTCTAAACGACACGTCATTAGAAGCCTCAAATCGCCTCTTCACCGCCAATTGTGGCCAGATAAGTACAAGTGAGGAAGGAGGGATCCGCTCACGAATCGTGAGACGGGCCTTTTAAAGTTACCTAAGCTCACTTGCCTAGCCTAAACACCACAAAGTCAGGTTTAGATAAACGATCGATATCCATGACATATCGTATTTTCCTATTAAAGATATTGTTTTAAAAATTGTGTACAACTTAGAACTTTTAGAAAAGGTTTATAAAGAAAATGGTATTTTAATGTAAAGTCTTGTATTTTCGTATTCTAAGTTTTGATGATATCAATTAGGGTTGTATTTGCGTGTGTGTGGAGGTAGGTCATTACCTCGTGATCTATTTTAAGGTATAGTGAAGTTTAGGGGTTAAACATGATAAACTAAACATAGTGGTATTTAAGTGCGAAAATACGGTATTATGCAAAAGTTATCATTTCATGTGTGAAAACTTGTCCAAATTGATTTTTAAGTGATTAGTAGTCAACATGAATATGTTTAAGCATTATGGAATTTGTGACAAGTGAGTTTTGATAGAAAACCGAATCGGAAATCGGTTTGTTCCGATTTCCGTCGGGTTTTAAAAAGTCGTATTTTCCTTAAAAGAAAAGAAAGATAGAAAGAAGGGGACTTACGAGTTTGGACAAGCTAGAGAGTGCTAGGAAGGTAGTGGGTTGTCGGTGCGTCGAAACGTCGTGAAGAGTCCTAGTACGATCGCCGGAATTCGTCGTCGATTTCGGCAGCGCTTCGCCTTTCGCTCTTTTTCTAACGTACCGAGTTCTCTTGAATTTTTTTTAGAGAGTGGACTTAGGAATGTAGGGTGAAAGGGTAGAGGGTAGGGGTGTTTATATAGGGCTAGGCTAGGGTTAGGGTTTTAATTAAAAAAATATAAAAATATATTAAAAAAAGCATTAAAAATCATTAAATTTTGGAATAAAAGTGATTTATTGAGAATCTGGTAACCGATCAAAGAAAATAAAGTATGCAGGGGGAATGACCAGGTCAACACGGAGAAATTCCGTGTTGACGACTCGGCCGTCCGGCCGAGTCGGGCCGGCGGCGCCGGCCAAGTCGGCCGGTCCGCCGGCCGACTCGGCCGAGTCAGGCCGAGTCGGGGTACCGTCGGGTGGGGAAACTCATAGGGGGGATTTTGGTGCATTTAGTTTTTTATGTTCAGTATAAATTTTGTGAGTTATGGCTGTTTGACAGTTGACTTTCCAAAAAAAAGTTAAAACAAAATAATATAAAAAATAATGTGGGGCATGAGATTTGAACTCTGGTGGCTTGATTCAGCAGTGCAAGGTGTTACCAATGAGCTACAAGCTCCTTTTTGTAATTATGGAGTGAAAATAATTACTTAAAGTGGTAACAGCAACATTAAATACCCCAAGTATACTTTAACTTTAAAACAATTTTATGTACACTAAAAATGGAGTTATTTAAAAACAAAATAATTACTTATATATATATTGTGCTCAGATTTAAATACTCTTTTATGGATTTTTTAAAAAAAAATTTAAAAAAAATTGTATAGAAAAGTGTATAGGAAAAATTAGGGTTGTTACAATGAAGTTACGTGGGTTAGAAATGATATCGATGATGAAATCTAAGTAGATATGTCTAATGCGTCCATGAAACGAAAAAGGTTATCAGCAATGTTATATTATTACTTTACATTTTACGATCTATACATATATAGCTTGCATAAGTAATGATTGTCTAATGCATCCATGAACCGTTTTATCTAGATTTGATGACGATGACGGGAGCAACGAGAGGAGACAGGAGCTCCAACCGCAGCACCGGCAGAGGCAGAGCGGTTCTGCCGCCCGGAAAGCTGCGTAGGGAGCTTCAGAGGGCCAGTCTTGCACCCCAATCGGAGACCCCTTCAGATGCCTCCTTCTGTGTGGACTTTGCCACACCTCCAGGTATATTGCATGCATATTCATTTTGAATGTAATATTATAGATATACATGCATATTTATGTCAAAATTACTTATATAATCAATGTTTGATTGTTTAGCTGTTGATGGTGCGTCCACATCAGGGACAGAGGCCACTCCCGCACCTTCAGGTATGTTTATATATTTTATAGTGCATGTATATTGATTTAGAATTGTAACACCCGAGTCCAATAATACTATTTATATTACTAGTTGAGGGTTGTGGTTTGCTCATTTCCAATTTTCCTGATTTTCTGGTGTTTATTGCTAAATTTTAACCGGTTAAGTCATTTTGGCACATAACAAATTTTAACTCCTAAAATGAAATTTAAGATATCCATGTTAGCCTACTCGTCGCCACTTGTCGCGTGGTAGCGTCCGCGTGTCGAGATTCCGTTCCGTTTGGCTAAACAGGCAAGTTTGGACGACTACGCGCGCGTGCAAGTGTCCGACTTGGGGGCATGCATTTTAATCATTAAACACCTATTTTCAAAATTTGGAACTCGCTTAAAATCCTATAATTTGAATTTGGAACATTTGGGCGCAACCCGGGCGCGATTTGAAAATGTTTCATTTCGCGCCAAAAAGGGCCCGTTTCAATTTAATTTTTAAAACTAATATATATATATACGTATATTTTCCTAATAGTTTATTCCCTTCAAATCTTTCTCAAATTTCCTCTATCTTCTCGTGGCCAATCACGAGCTCCTATCGAGCTCGTGGGCCCCCCTCCTTTCCATCTCTTTCTCTGCCTCTCTCCTCTTTTCTCTCTCTCTCTCTATCTCATCAATCTTTCTCTCTCCCTCTTCTTATATACTGCGAGTCTCCCCTGCATGCAGCCGCCTCCCATCGCGAGAAACCCCCTCAACCCTAACCCTAGCCTCCCGCAGTCTCACCGCCGGTCTCCTCGCGACCTCGCCGTCGCCGCCCTCACCACCACGACCTCCACAGCACCCACCTACCTTCCTCCTCCCGTTCTCCCGACGATCCCGCGCCTGCAACCCATTCCCGACCTCGCCTCCACCCTCGTAGACCTCGCCGTCGACGTCGCCTCTCACCGTCGACGCCTCCCACGACTCCCTCTCACACCCCTCGTCGAGACCTCGTCGTCGTTTCCCTCCTCCCCTCGCCGGAACAGCAAACCCGAGCCTTCATCCTTTGCCTACCCCGCTGCTCACCGGAGAACGCACCGGCGACCTCGCCGTCGTCACCAGGGCCGCCTACTTCTCCCCCTCGACCACCAGAGCCGACCCCCTCTCCTCCAGATCGCCGCAGCACCTTCCCCTGCACACCCGAGGCCCTTCACCCTTGCTGCAGCCGCCGCCGTCGCTTCGCCGGCGATCCAGTGCCGTCGAGCCATCGTGTTTGCACCCTGTTTCTTCGCGGTGAGTTTTCCTTGTGCTTCCTCTTGGTACAATCCCTCCGCTGGTCCGTATTTTGGGATGCGTAGTTTATGTTTGCTAACTTTGTTGTTTCTGTTTGCTGCCGGATCCGACCGTGCCGTCTTGGCGAACCCGACGCTACAGCGAAGCCCCCTAGTCCGTGTGATCCCGTTGTTCGCTGTTGAGACCTGATCCGTGGCCCGTGCTAGCTTATCGTGCTTTTTGCCGACATCGCATCCGTATTCCAGTTCGCAGACCGTCGAGGCAAGTATCTGAATACTTGCTTGAACATGCTAGCGTGCGAGATCTAGTCTTGCCACGCAATTTAATTCACATTATTTAATCCCGTAACTTAATGATGGTAACGGATATCATATTATTGCAGTTATCTTAACCTGGAATCGTTACAACCGTTCCTAGTAATTAACTAACCCACATCACTCCATGCTTTAACTAAATAAAACAATTGAATCAGATCTGCTTGAACTGTTAAACTATTCTTGAGACAATAATTATACTTAGTATAATTCCACGTAGTTCCTTAATTTATAATTGTGAATATTGCTTTACCTTGTGGCTTTTGCACCCTAAAGATGATTGAACCTGTTAATAAGAGAATACATACATCACTGTAGTTATATGGAATATTGTGATTAATTACTGTTTCCTACTGTTATTCATTATTGATTGCATACCTGTTGCGAGCACACACCTGATTGCATTACATATTGACCGATCTTGTTACACATAACACATGTACTGATACACCGGACATGACACCCTGTGCATGTCGACTCGACCTGTTGAAAGTAACCTGACCTGTTACCTGATTTCATGCATAATGCCGACAAACCTGACCATTCCTGCTGTCGATCCAGACAGACCTACCTTTACTTGACTTGTGTTGGCATTAGTCCTTGACTACTGAATACCTGACTGACATACATAGTTTGGGGGTATGGGGAAATCAAAGGTGAAACCGACTTGTAACTCAACAGTTCGATACATTGTTCTGATCAGTCTTACGGGCTTGGCCAGCTCCGGAGTGTTGTAGCTGACATCACTCATCTATCCTACTACCTTTTACTGCTTAGCGGCACGTCTCGGATTCAGCCCCGAGGATCATGACCGTGGTCCCGGGCACGCACGGGATACTATTGAGTTACATCGACGATTCATCAATTGGTTTCAAAGACTATAGAGTAGAAAACCTGATAGGACAGTTTAGTCACTACTGCACATTACCCTGTTTATTACTTCTTATTGCTGCTTTATTCATGTTCATGCTTGCATTGTTTATTACCATGTTTATGCTATATACTTGATATCATGACGCGCTGACGTCTGGGTTTTGCATGGCCCAGATTCCGTACCTTTGTCGTCGACCGAGCAGGAGTACTTCAGCCAGCAGGCTGAACTGTGAGTTCTTTAGAGTTTAGTTTATTTATGTCATTTCATTTCCAGATGTGAGCCCGCATTATGGGACATACTGTTTATTCATTGTATTGGATCATTAGCTTCCGCACTTATTGTTTATTGATTCTTGTTATTATGGATTTGGACATGTATTTAGTTTATTTTATCTTGTTCTGGATATCTTTACAACCGTAATGTGACTGTGGATGGATACTTCCTACCCACAGGTAGCATGGTTGGCTATGTCACGTGCCCAAATCTTGCGTACTCTGGGAAGCGGGGCGTGACATGGTTTTATGGTATCAGAGCCATAGGTTAATTGGGTTGATTCTTGTAGTTGGGTATTGCACCCGATACATGAATCAGAATACCCGTGATTAGGAAACATGTCCTGCCACTTTGACCGTTTTACTATCCTTGAATCATTCTTCCGGATCATGTCGACATGCAAACTTACTTTGCATTTGTCAACTCAAAAACCTAATTTCTTGTTATCTCTAGGACTTAGGCGACTTGGGTGGAGTTAAGTAATTGCGGCTATGATACCGCGGCATAGCTACAATGCAGTACTCTATTTAAGTATCTTGGAGTTCTAGCCTTGATCTATACTCAGAATCTATCATCATGCTAATGTTGGGTACTTTGATTTCCAGGATTCATGGCAGGTACGAATTTGAAGATGGACCAAAGAAGTGCGGTCTTAGCCGCCAGGCGTAGAGTGATAAAGGGATTGCTGGAGAGTCTAAAGGAACAGATCGAGCTGGAACCGGCTTTTGCACTGAACCAAACGTCGGTACGTAGAAGTATTCCAGTGAACAGGCGCAGCGTAGCACCGATGAAGAAAATGATTGTGGGTGATCGAAAGGGGAGCGTGATCTGTAGCCACTGCCATAAACCCGGACATGTGCGAAGGGAGTGTCGTTTGAGGCTGGGACTCTGTTTGAGATGTGGAGTGGCAGATCACACCGTTGATGCTTGTCCGTCGAAGCCTCGCACGAAAGATGATGTTCAGAAGCCTCCGCAGAGACCGTTCCAAGGGCAGAGACAGTCGAATCAAGGACCAAATCAGGCTCGAGCGTTCACATTGACAGCCGAGGAAGCTAAGGCATCGGGAGAAGTGGTTTCAGGTACTTTACTCGTTCATGGTTTTCCCGCATTGGTATTATTTGATTCCGGAACATCCCACTGTTTTATGTCATCCAAATTTATAACTACACACTCGATCACCTGCACGACCCTGTCTAGTTTTTGGGACATACACACTGGGAATGGGAAAATCATAGCTAGTAAGGAATGTAGAGATTGTATTGTTGTTGTTTGTGGACGGGAGCTTTTTGCAGATTTCTTGGTGATTGATACGGGCAGTTATGAGGTTGTCTTGGGGATGGATTTTCTTGGCACTTTCCACGCCCACATGGACTGTAGGGCAAGGAAGGTAATTTCCGGATTCCCGGACATCCTAAATTTACTTTCATTGGAGAAAGCAATTCTGTCGGGCCAGTCGAGTTTAGGGCTAGGCCGACGAACAGTGTTCTTGCGGCTATGGTAGTGGAAAGCAATGAAGAGCCGGCAGTTGTCCGCGACTTTATGGATGTGGTTGAAGATGTTTCGGGCTTACCGCCGAAGCGAGATGTGGAGTTTGCGATTGACCTTATTCCTGGTGCAGCGCCAGTGTCAAAATCTTATTATCCGATGGCACCGGTGGAATTAGAAGAAGTTAAGAAACAAGTTGGCGAATTACTCGAGAAGGGATGGATTCGAAGCAGCAACTCGCCTTGGGGAGCTCCAGTTCTTTTAGTAAAGAAGAAGGATGGCACAAGAAGGATGTGCATTGATTATCGAGAATTGAACCGGGTGACTGTTAAGAATAAGTACCCGATCCCTCGCATTGGAGAATTCTTTGAGCAGTTTAGTGGCGCGAGGGTATTCTCGAAACTGGATTTGCGATCCGGATATCATTGGGTCCTACAGATATGGAGACAAGAGAAGTTATTTGCGAAGATGAGTAAGTGTGAATTCTGGCTGGAAGAAGTGGAGTAAGTGGATCCCGAAACGATTGCAGCAGCTCGAGATTGGCCTATTCCAAGGAATGTAGCTGAGATAAGAAGTTTCCTTGGAGTAACCGGATACTACAGAAGATTTGTGGAGAACTTCGCTCGTTTTGCTGAGCCGTTAACCAAGCTGACGCGTAAGGAGGTACCGTTTGTGTGGACAGATGTATGTGCGTTGGCCTTCGAGACGTTGAAGCAGAAGTTGATAACCGCCCCGATCCTGACCGTACCGGATAATTCAGGAGGACTGGTGATTCATAGCGACGCATCTGGAAAAGGATTGGGATGTGTTTTAATGCAAAATGGAAAAGTCGTCGCGTACGCATCGAGACAACTGAAGACTCATGAGAAGAATTATCCGACCCATGATTTGGAGCTTGCAGCCGTGATCTTCGCCCTGAAGATTTGGAGACACTACCTGTTGGGCGAGAGAGTCGAAGTCTTTACAGATCACAAAAGTTTGAAGTATGTATTCACTCAGAAGGAGTTGAACATGAGGCAACGCAGATGGTTGGAACTGATGGCCGACTATGACCTTGATCTTAAGTACCATCCGGGTAAGGTTAACGTCGTGCCAGATGCGCTAAGTCGGTTACCAGGAATTCAGATATTGACTGCACAGAGAACGATCATTGAGGAGTTTCGGAGATTTGACTTGGAGGTTGTGCTACCACATGCTACAGGACAGTTGATGCAGTTGCAAGTACAATCGTCCTTAGTTGAGAAGATTAAAGCGACACAATCGCAGGATCCGAGACTGCAAAAGTTTCGAGAGCAGGTTGTGGCCGGACTGCGAACCGATTTACTAATCCATGAAGATGGTTCGTTGAGATATGGTAGCCGTGTGTGTGTGCCAAAAGGAGATGTGCGTGAAGAGCTTATGAAGGAGGCACACAGTTCAGCTTACTCTGTACATCCAGGAGGGACAAAGATGTACCGAGATATTCGACAGCACTTCTGGTGGGAAGGTATGAAAAGGGAAATTGCTCGCTTCGTGGCTAGGTGCTTGGTATGTCAGCAAGTCAAGGCTGAACACCAAAGGGTTGCTGGTTTGTTGCAACCACTTCCGATTCCTCAATGGAAGTGGGAACATATAACCATGGATTTCGTGACGGCTCTACCGCGGAATCCAAAGGGTAACAATGATGTATGGGTGATTGTCGATCGGTTGACCAAGGCAGCTCACTTTATTCCTTTTCGGGTTGGTCAATCGACAGAGACTTTGGCAGAGCGGTACATGCAGGAGATTGTCAGATTGCACGGAGTACCGGTAAGCATCGTGTCCGATCGGGACACTCGGTTCTTGTCGCACTTTTGGAGGAGTTTACAAGAAAGTTTGGGGACTCGATTGAAGTTTAGCACAGCTTATCATCCCCAGACTGATGGACAATCAGAGAGAACGATCCAGACCCTTGAAGATATGTTGAGGGCTTGCATGTTAGACTTCAAAGGTTCTTGGGAGGATCATCTACACCTGGTGGAGTTTTCGTACAACAATAGCTTCCAAGCGACAATTCAGATGGCTCCGTTTGAAGCGTTGTATGGTCGTAAGTGCCGTTCGCCGGTTTGTTGGGATGATGTTGGTGAACGAAGGTTACTAGGACCATATTTAGTGGTACAGACAGTCGAGAAGGTGAATACAATCAGGAAGCATATGAAGGCAGCTCAAGACAGACAGAAAAGTTGGGCCGACACGTCAAGAAGACCTCTAGAGTTCGCCGTGGGTGATTTAGTATTCCTGAAGATATCACCAACTAGAGGGGTGATTCGCTTTGGAAGTCGGGGAAAGCTTAGTCCCCGATTCGTTGGACCCTTCGAGATATTGGAGCGTGTTGGAGAGGTATCGTACAGGTTGGCGTTACCACCGTCATTAGCAGGAGTTCACGATGTGTTTCATGTGTCTCAACTACGGAGGTATGTTCGTGATGAGACTCATGTCTTGGATCATTCGGAGTTGACCGTTCGGGAGGACCTGACTTTTGAGGAGCGACCAGTTGAAATCAAGGATCGGAGAGAAAAGGTTCTTAAGAACAAGGTTATCCCTCTTGTGCTAGTTTCTTGGGGTAACCGGTCGCATGGAGAATCCACTTGGGAGCGAGAAGACGAGATCCGGCAGAAATTCCCTCATCTTTTCCAGTAGTTGGCTATCTTGTATTCTTGGAATTTCGAGGACGAAATTCTTTTGTAGTTGGGTATGATGTAACACCCGAGCCCAATAATACTATTTATATTACTAGTTGAGGGTTGTGGTTTGCTCATTTCCAATTTTCCTGATTTTCTGGTGTTTATTGCTAAATTTTAACCGGTTAAGTCATTTTGGCACATAACAAATTTTAACTCCTAAAATGAAATTTAAGATGTCCATGTTAGCCTACTCGTCGCCACTTGTCGCGTGGTAGCGTCCGCGTGTCGAGATTCCGTTCCGTTTGGCTAAACAGGCAAGTTTGGACGACTACGCGCGCGTGCAAGTGTCCGACTTGGGGGCATGCATTTTAATCATTAAACACCTATTTTCAAAATTTGGAACTCGCTTAAAATCCTATAATTTGAATTTGGAACATTTGGGCGCAACCCGGGCGCGATTTGAAAATGTTTCATTTCGCGCCAAAAAGGGCCCGTTTCAATTTAATTTTTAAAACTAATATATATATATACGTATATTTTCCTAACAGTTTATTCCCTTCAAATCTTTCTCAAATTTCCTCTATCTTCTCGTGGCCAATCACGAGCTCCTATCGAGCTCGTGGGCCCCCCTCCTTTCCATCTCTTTCTCTGTCTCTCTCCTCTTTTCTCTCTCTCTCTCTATCTCATCAATCTTTCTCTCTCCCTCTTCTTATATACTGCGAGTCTCCCCTGCATGCAGCCGCCTCCCATCGCGAGAAACCCCCTCAACCCTAACCCTAGCCTCCCGCAGTCTCACCGCCGGTCTCCTCGCGACCTCGCCGTCGCCGCCCTCACCACCACGACCTCCACAGCACCCACCTACCTTCCTCCTCCCGTTCTCCCGACGATCCCGCGCCTGCAACCCATTCCCGACCTCGCCTCCACCCTCGTAGACCTCGCCGTCGACGTCGCCTCTCACCGTCGACGCCTCCCACGACTCCCTCTCACACCCCTCGTCGAGACCTCGTCGTCGTTTCCCTCCTCCCCTCGCCGGAACAGCAAACCCGAGCCTTCATCCTTTGCCTACCCCGCTGCTCACCGGAGAACGCACCGGCGACCTCGCCGTCGTCACCAGGTCCGCCTACTTCTCCCCCTCGACCACCAGAGCCGACCCCCTCTCCTCCAGATCGCCGCAGCACCTTCCCCTGCACACCCGAGGCCCTTCACCCTTGCTGCAGCCGCCGCCGTCGCTTCGCCGGCGATCCAGTGCCGTCGAGCCATCGTGTTTGCACCCTGTTTCTTCGCGGTGAGTTTTCCTTGTGCTTCCTCTTGGTACAATCCCTCCGCTGGTCCGTATTTTGGGATGCGTAGTTTATGTTTGCTAACTTTGTTGTTTCTGTTTGCTGCCGGATCCGACCGTGCCGTCTTGGCGAACCCGACGCTACAGCGAAGCCCCCTAGTCCGTGTGATCCCGTTGTTCGCTGTTGAGACCTGATCCGTGGCCCGTGCTAGCTTATCGTGCTTTTTGCCGACATCGCATCCGTATTCCAGTTCGCAGACCGTCGAGGCAAGTATCTGAATACTTGCTTGAACATGCTAGCGTGCGAGATCTAGTCTTGCCACGCAATTTAATTCACATTATTTAATCCCGTAACTTAATGATGGTAACGGATATCATATTATTGCAGTTATCTTAACCTGGAATCGTTACAACCGTTCCTAGTAATTAACTAACCCACATCACTCCATGCTTTAACTAAATAAAACAATTGAATCAGATCTGCTTGAACTGTTAAACTATTCTTGAGACAATAATTATACTTAGTATAATTCCACGTAGTTCCTTAATTTATAATTGTGAATATTGCTTTACCTTGTGGCTTTTGCACCCTAAAGATGATTGAACCTGTTAATAAGAGAATACATACATCACTGTAGTTATATGGAATATTGTGATTAATTACTGTTTCCTACTGTTATTCATTATTGATTGCATACCTGTTGCGAGCACACACCTGATTGCATTACATATTGACCGATCTTGTTACACATAACACATGTACTGATACACCGGACATGACACCCTGTGCATGTCGACTCGACCTGTTGAAAGTAACCTGACCTGTTACCTGATTTCATGCCTAATGCCGACAAACCTGACCATTCCTGCTGTCGATCCAGACAGACCTACATTTACTTGACTTGTGTTGGCATTAGTCCTTGACTACTGAATACCTGACTGACATACATAGTTTGGGGGTATGGGGAAATCAAAGGTGAAACCGACTTGTAACTCAACAGTTCGATACATTGTTCTGATCAGTCTTACGGGCTTGGCCAGCTCCGGAGTGTTGTAGCTGACATCACTCATCTATCCTACTACCTTTTACTGCTTAGCGGCACGTCTCGGATTCAGCCCCGAGGATCATGACCGTGGTCCCGGGCACGCACGGGATACTATTGAGTTACATCGACGATTCATCAATTGGTTTCAAAGACTATAGAGTAGAAAACCTGATAGGACAGTTTAGTCACTACTGCACATTACCCTGTTTATTACTTCTTATTGCTGCTTTATTCATGTTCATGCTTGCATTGTTTATTACCATGTTTATGCTATATACTTGATATCATGACGCGCTGACGTCTGGGTTTTGCATGGCCCAGATTCCGTACCTTTGTCGTCGACCGAGCAGGAGTACTTCAGCCAGCAGGCTGAACTGTGAGTTCTTTAGAGTTTAGTTTATTTATGTCATTTCATTTCCAGATGTGAGCCCGCATTATGGGACATACTGTTTATTCATTGTATTGGATCATTAGCTTCCGCACTTATTGTTTATTGATTCTTGTTATTATGGATTTGGACATGTATTTAGTTTATTTTATCTTGTTCTGGATATCTTTACAACCGTAATGTGATTGTGGATGGATACTTCCTACCCACAGGTAGCATGGTTGGCTATGTCACGTGCCCAAATCTTGCGTACTCTGGAAAGCGGGGCGTGACAAGAATGCTATATCATAAATATATATACATTATTTTTGCTCTTACATACTTAAATATTCAATTTTTAATTGTCTAGCTATAGTTGGTGCCTCCAGATCTCGGGCAGAGGCCACCACTGCACCTGCGGGTATATTTATATATCGTATAGTGTATACATGTTAGATTTAGAATGTTATATTATTGATATACATATTCTTTTTGCAATTACTTATACAGTCAATGTTTGATTGTCTAATTATAGGTGGTGCATTCACGTCTGGTGCAGAGGCCACTCCCGTCACTTCCATACTCTCTGCTCAGTCTGCAGGTTAGTATGAATAAATATAAAATATTTATTCATTTTACATATCCTTTAAGAATAAATATGAACTTCATGTAATTTTATCGATATTTATTTTCTAGTTGGAGGGGATGCGTCCACGTCCGGGTCACCGGCTGTTCCTCAGCGGAGAAACTATCGTCCCGCTCGTGCTGCTGCCCGGGCCCAGGCTCGTGCTTCTATCTCCGGAGGTATATATCATACTTCAATTTTCGTTAAACCTTAATTTCTTAATACCACTTTGTCTTAATATTGATTGTCTTGATATTTCTTGTAGATGCAGGACATCCCCATCCCGAGAGGGGGACTCGAGGCCCGAATCAGTCCCACGGGCTGAGGCCCGACAGAGCTAGAGGGGGAGCATTCCCCCTCTTCTTTACCCCTGATTATCGATATACCGGCGATTATGCCGAGAGGTTCGGCCGATATATGGGGGATGAGAGCCGTCTCGTGAAGAAGTATCAACTTCACGTTGAGTGGGGCGAGCAGCACCGGCGCTCATTCGCCCTCTTCTGGGATCAGGCTCGGGTATTAATATATATTTTCATTTGACTTATCCAATATATTTATTATTATTTAACACTTGCAATTTAATAACATTGTTTTTTTGTATTTGCGGTTGGATTACGACTTTCAGCCTGTACCCGACCCTGATCATCCTGAGAGAGTGCTCGATCTTCACGTTCGGTACCATGGCCTGATGAAGAACATGCAATCAAAGATCCGATACAATAGAAACGAGCTGAAAATCGACTGCTATTTCCTGTAGATGGCGACCCCCGAGGCAGAGAGAGCGGCTCTCCTACATACTCTGACCTTTGCGAGAGTCAACATAGATACATGGTCTCTCTTGTCCCAATATTTCGACTCTCAGCGTAAATAGGTTTGTATTTTAAATGTAATTCATTATTTATTATATAATTTTTTTGTTGCTTAATTAGAAAACTAAATCTGAATGTGTTGTGCAGAAACAGGCCGATCAAAATAAAGAGAATAGGAAGTCGGTGAAGAGGGGTCGCCTCACTTATACTGGCTCGAGAAATATTACTCTTACCATGGAGCAATCGGTAAATTACAACAGATCTACTGTGATATAATATAATATTAAGAGTTATTTTATAATATATGTAATTTTTTTGCGAATTGCAGAGAGCTCAGACCTTGACGCGGGGTAGTACACCGAGCGTGCTGACCGTGTATCTTACTGTCCACGGCATCTCGACAGATCTCACGACGGACGAGCTTCGATTCCCCGACACCGCTACCCAGGAGTATTGTATAAGTATAAATATTTATTCTAACAGGTTTGAAATTTTTGTTTTGAAAAGTTCAAATTTAAATGATATACTTATATTTTACTGGTTAATGTAGCTGTAGGAGCGGGTGGTGGAGTAGGCGAAGGCATCGGGGATCGATTTTACTGGACAGAACGATCCGATGTTGCTGACCCCATTCCTAAACGCCGCACACAGAGGGCACCACGGAGGTTAGGAGAGAGGCCGGGGACTGGGTCCTAGCAGGGCCCATATGAGGTTGGACTCTACTCCGGCGGTTACTTCCCATACCCCTCATGAGCGACGTCTAGAGCAAGATATTGCCATCTTAAAGACCACCGTCCAGGAGTTGAAGGAGATGATGGTATGTATACTACTTAATAGTAAAATATTATATCATATTATAGATAGTAACATATCCAATATTAGTAGCCGGAGCTTATTTAGTTGTAAACTTAGCTTTGATTAATCATACTTACATAAAACTGTCTAATTAAAATAAACTACAGTTTTCCAAACTAGATATCCAAACGAGGCCTAAGTCCCTAAGTATTCTTCGATTAGGGTTTCTTAATAACCTGATAATGATACGAATTCGACTAATACACAGTTCTTACTCGTTTATTACACACAAAATTGAACAGATGCGACAGTGTATTTCGGTTGCGGCTCCACATGCATCTCCTTCGGCTGCGGCTCGTCAAGCCACTATCTCGGCTGCGGTTGTGCAGACCACTCCTGCAGCTCCACAGCCCGCTCAGACTCCCGAACAGTCCGCTCTTCATTGGTCGAGTTTTTGACGACTCGGGGCTGTACCGAGGAGTAGATGCGCCAGATTACGGCGATTATCAGAGTTGGAGGAGCTGAACAGAGCTAGGGTAGCTTTTTTATATATTTTAAGCATGTATGTACTTATATGATACATATTGTATATATTTTGGACAATATTGGTGGTGTTTGCGTGTTCACGATGATTTAGATTGATATCATATTCTGTTTGTTGATTTTTTTATATATTATACGTGAGATGTTGATTATGAATACTGCGGTATTTGGTTATATGCTGTATTTATTATTGTGCACAGGACGAGGAAAAAACAAGAAGCCCCTTTTTAAAAAAAACTTGATATTTTGCCCCTACGGATTAATCCGTAGGGCTATAGGTTGCACCTACGGATTAATACGTAGATCCATAGTTTGCCCCTACAAATTTATCCGCAGGGACAAAATATCAGGATTCCTGACATTTTGTCCCTATGGACCCAGTAACAGGCGTTACAGCTGCCCCTACGAATTTATCCGTGGGGGCTTTTTTCTGTCTCCGTAGGGACATAAAGATGGACCTACGAAGAAATCCGTAAGGGCTGATACCTGGACCTACGAATAACTCCGTAGGGACATGTCGTTAGTCCTACGGATTTATCCAGCGGGGCAACTATTTTATTTTATAAACCAACAAATTAAATAAATATTTTGTCCCTGCGGATTACACCGTAGAGACATATGTCCCTACGCAGCAAACCGTAGGGGCAATTATTACTCCGTAGAAGAATGTTCAAGACGAAAACTTGCACCTACGGCTTTTGCATCTATGGTGTATTTTTGTGCCTCTACGAATATATCCGTAGGGACAGTGCTTTGCCCCTACGGCTTTATCCGTAGGGGCAACCCCTTTTTGTAGTAGTGAGTGTTAAGCTATTAAGTTATCATCCTCGACTTCAGAGTTATCGTGTAGTAACAAAAGAATATCGAAGCATTTGTAGAACCTTGGATATTTTCCATGTTAGTAACATGAATCAATTCCGTCTCAAGAATACAATATTGCTCTCTTCCTTGTCAATAGTGCACTTAAAATATCTGAAAGCGGAAACACTGCTCCAAACTTGCAATTGTTTACGGGGATCATCCTAAAAGAATATCAGATTCAGAATTTACCCTCCAAAATATGACCAACTCTAAAATGGAGGAAGACATGAGACGATATATTACCATCTTAAAAGCATTCAGTAAGCTGATGTTAGCAAACTCTATTATAAACAGAAGTTGCCACATCAATTGACAAACCCTATAAAGAATCTCTAAAGCATTCGTGGAAGTAGACTTTTTCCCCTGACAAATCCTAGGTTGATGATGCGAGTTGCACATTTGGCCAAACTATCTGACTTGTGAAAAGAGACAGAAACACAATGAGTCAAGAGAGAATGTCCAAAGTAATAATCATTTTCGCCATTTGCAGATTTAAACATTTTAATCACAAAAAAAAAACATCTCACCCCATCCTGATCATCAATAATCTCATAATCTTGTTTCAACTTTCATCAAATGGTCGATATAAAAGGAAGGATAACACCAAAGAAAAATTAGCAAACACCCATCCACACAAAACAAACACCAACATCCATAAAACTCACATATGATACTTCACCACAATCTTGCCTTCATCAAACATAACATCACGAATTTCCATTTCCATATAATGACCTTTAACCAATAAGTAACGCTTTACGTACTTGATTGAACTTCAACGTAGTAGGGCCAAGTAATGAAATGCAGTAAGAGTTATCTGTGAAATCTTGTGACTATTTAAACTGATTCAAACAGAAAAGAAATGATCAGAAACTAAAAAAGAAAAAGAAAAAATGAATCATTACTACTCGAGAATGAAGCCAAACTCAAGAAAATGCCTAACAACCTGCTTGATGGAGGTCCTTTTCGGGTCTCCGTCAGATGTTGACTTCCGTCAATCTCTCGGTGGATCTTGGAGGTGATCTCCTGTTGCGTGTGGGTCTCCATGGGTTTTGAGGAGATTGGTGGTTTTGAGGAGTTTGTGCCGAGTACCTGTAAGGAAGTCCCGGGGTGGTTTGGTACCACCGAGGACCCTCCGACGATCAAGTTAGCACAAGATCCGAGCAGAGTAATGACTAAGTGGGGTGAAAAAGCTTACTTGATCCCTCTGTGATGGGGGTTTATATAGTGGCGGCAGCACACAGTAGCAGGCGCGAGAATCTCGCCGGCAGTTACGCTCCCGACGTCACGCCCGCGTAATAAGCGGATCGCCCGTTAATGGAGATCGTGATGGCGTAGAACGTGGGATGTTGCCGGCGGAGAATCGGCGCATGGCGAGATTTGCGGAGCGGCGATTACGCCTGTGAGTGGTGGAGTTGGTCGGTCGGAAGGACCGAGGAAGATGGCCTCGGCGGGGGAGCTCGGGAACGAGCGGGAGGGCCGAGGCATCCTGGTCCTGTGGTAGCTCGGGGCGAGCTGAAAGGCCGAGGAGGCCAATTTGCAGGGGGCTCTGAGGAGAGCCAGCTTGTGCTTGCAGGTCGGGTACAGGGGTGGCCTGGTCGGCCCCTGTGGGCGCTTTCTTTCGAGTTCTGGGACACGTCATCTGCCACGTGTCCTGATCTGATGGATCGCCAATATAGAGCATCATCATTAGCCCCCCACTCTTGTCCCGACCAGCTGACGGGTCAGGTCAAGAGTGGACTTCCGGGTCGCCCGGGTGAGCTCCCACCTAAGATTATGTCGGGACGCGTCCCCGGGCCGTCAGCTGTCTTTTCTGCCAGCGAATCAGGAAGAGATCTCTGCATTTAAGGAAGGTGCGCCGGTTCGTGCATCCTGTCACTGAAGCGACGGTCCGCATGTTAAGCGTCGGTTGGCCGACGCGACGTGTGCAGACCTGCGGCGTCTAACAGGATACGTCCCAGTGTGGGATGTGATGCCAATTGATTTCGATCACTTGCCAAGCGTGCCAAGCGCTACTGAGAAGGAGGCATCTCCATGGCCTCAAAGTCGAGGGGGGATCACTCAGACTTGGATAGACCTGATGTCTCTTGTTGGGGCTTCGGATCCGCTGCATGTGATGGGCAGAGGGATGTCTGTCGTAATTGTGCCGAGCATAAAGGGGCTCGGTGGCCTCGTTATGAGGGCTACAAACCCGCAGCGTCTGTTGGGCAGGAGGATGCCTGCTGGGGATGACCGAGCAGGAAAGCTGCTCGGTTGATCTTAGCGAGGGCTTTGATCCCTGTCGGTTGTGGTAGGAAGCTACCAACCAGGGATAGCCGAGCAAGGGTCGAGCTCGACTGCCTTTGGGAGGACTTTGATCCTTAGCGTTGGAGGGGCCGTAGGAGGCCTGCTAAGGATAACCGGGCAGTGAAGCTGCGCGGTTGCCTCTTGGCGAGGGCCTTGATCCCTGGCGTTGCGAGTAGGGAAGCTACCGGCCAGGAATAGCCGAGCAGGGAAGCCGCTCGGCTTCCTCTGGGAGGACTTTGATCCTTAGCGTTGGAGGGGCTGTAAGAAGCCTACTAAGGATAACCAGGCAGTGAAGCTGCGCGGTTGCCTCTTGGCGAGGGCTTTGATCTCTGGCGTTGTGGGTAGGCAACTACCTGTCTGGGATGACCGAGCGGGGTAGCCGCTCAGATGCCTCTTGCGAGAGCTTTGATCCCTGGCGTTGCGAGTAGAGAAGCTACCGGCCAGGGATAGCCGAGCAGGAAAGCCGCTCGGCTGCCTCTAAGGAGGACTTTGATCCTTAGCGTTGAAGAGGCCATAGGAGGCCTGCTAAGGATAACCGGGCAGTGAAGCTGTGCGGTTGCCTCATGACGAGGGCTTTGATCTCTGGCGTCGTAGGTAGGCAACTACCAGCCTAGGATGACCGAACGGGGTAGCCGCTCAGAAGCCTCTTGCGGGGGCTTTGATCCCTGGCGTCATGGGTAAGGAGCTACAAACCGGAGATGACCGAGCAAGAGTCGGGCTCGGCTGCCTCTTACGAGGGCTTTGATCTTTCAGGATGGGGATTGAGCAGGGTTACTGCCTAGTGCCTCTTGGCAAGGACTTTGATCCATGTCGGTTGTGGTAGGAAGCTACCAGCCGGGGATAGCCGAGCAAAGGTCGGGCTCGACCGCCTCAAAGGAGGACTTTGGTCTTTAGCGCGGGAGGGGCTGTAAGAAACCTACCAAGGACCCTTAGCCGGGCAGGGTTACTGTCCAGTGCCTCTTGGCGACGGCTTTTGTCATGAAGGATAGCCGAGCGAGGGTCGAGCTCGACTGCCTCTGGGAGGGCTTTTGATCCCTGTAGGTTGTGGTAGGAAGCTACCAGCCGGGGATAGCTGAGCGAGGGTCAGGCTCGACTGCCTCTGGGAGGACTTTTTGATCCCTGGCGTTGCGAGTAGGGAAGCTACCGATCAGGGATAGCCGAGCAGGATAGCTGCTGAGCTGCCTCTAAGGAGGAATTTGATCCTTACCTTACCGTTGGAGGGGCCGTAGGAGGCCTGCTAAGCATAACCGGGCAGTGAAGCTGCACGGTTGCCTCTTAGCGAGGGCTTTGATCCCTGGCATTGCAAGTAGGGAAGCTACAGGCCAGGGATAGCCGAGCAGGGAAGCCGCTCGGCTGTCTCTAAGGAGGACTTTGATCCTTAACGTTGGAGGGGCCGTATGAGGCCTGCTAAGGATAACCGGGCAGTGAAGTTGCGTGGTTGCCTCTTGGCGCGGGCTTTGATCCATGGCATTGCGAGTAAGGAAGCTACCGGCCAGGGATAGCCGAGCAGGGAAGCCGCTCGACTGCCTCTAAGGAGGACTTTGATCCTTAGCGTTGGAGAGGCTGTAGGAGTCCTGCTAAGGATAACCAGGCAGTGAAGCTGCGCAGTTGCCTCTTGGCGAGGGCTTTGATCCCTGGCGTTGCGAGTAGAAAAGCTACCGGCCAGGGATAGCCGAGTAGGGAAGCCGCTCGGCTGCCTCTAAGGAGGACTTTGATCCTTAGCGTTGGAGGGGCCGTAGGAGGCCTGCTAAGGATAGCCGGACAGTGAAGCTGCGCGGTTGCCTTTTGGCGAGGGCTTTGATCCCCGGCGCTGCGTGTAGAGAAGCTACCGGCCAGGAATAGCCGAGCATGGTAGATGCCTGGCCGATTCTTCATGAGGTTTCGCCCGACCATCCCGTTGCAGGTATGGGGAACAGGAACGGTCGCGGCGAACGTGCGCGTAGCATGCGCATCGAATGTGTGGGGAGGCGAAGCGCCAGA
Source organism: Agapanthus africanus (assembly GCA_030015575.1). NCBI lineage: Eukaryota > Viridiplantae > Streptophyta > Magnoliopsida > Asparagales > Amaryllidaceae > Agapanthus > Agapanthus africanus. The sequence goes on from CM057339.1 coordinate 926,074,895, forward strand.
GTCGCGTCGTTTCGATTCCGCCAGAGAAGGCTCAATGATCGCCGCATGGCAGCGACTTTGTGGGTTCCGTTGGGACGCGGTAGGGGTCCCGGGTTCGCTTCGAGGCCTGACGCGGGATTGGAGGGAATTTGAAGAACCCCTCGCCCTGGGCCTCCTCTAGTAACACTACGAGGGAGACGTTGAGCGGGGTGTACTCCTGGAACTTCGGGTGATAGGACTGCTGACGCTCCGGCCTCTCTTCCCAAGCCCTCTTCTTCTGGTCGGACCGTTCTGCTCGAGAGAGGTTCGCGTTCACCTCGGACTCGAGCTGGACCTCGCGCTCGGTCCACACCTTGACCTCGGCCATGGTCTTAGGCTGCGCCAATGCAAAGGCCTGCAACAACTCCTTGTGCCTAAGACCAGATCTGAGCGCCGTGATGACGGTCTCGTCCCGGTGCTCGGGGACCTGGAGGAGGGCGTTGTAGAAGCGGGTGACGTAAGTTTTGAACGTCTCATTGTCCCCGCTCTTAATTGTGAAGAGGTAGTCGATCGTGCGCTTCTGCCGACGGTTCCCGACGAAGTGGCCAAGAAACTGAGTAGCCAGCTCGTCAAAGGTCGAGATTGAGCGAGGCTCGAGTCCTTGGAACCAGTATCGACCAGAGCGAATGAGGGTGGCTGGGAAGACTCTGCACTGGACGGCATCGGAATGGTCCTGGAAGCTCATCCCCGCGGTGAAAGCATCCAAATGGTCTTTCGGATCGGTTTTCCCGTCGAACAGAGAGACCTTCGGGGGCTTGTTGCGCGAGAAGACGTGAACAGCAAGCAGTCCCTCGGTAAATGGCTTGGTGAGCGAGTCGGCGGCGTACTTCGCCCCATCGCCCGAGAGGTGACCTTCTCGGCGAATGCCCTCGATTTTCTTCTCGAGGGCGTCGAGTCGGCCGTGGTACCCTGAGGATTCGGCGCCTTGTGATCTATGGCCTCTGCTGCGGGAGATCTACGTCTGGACGCGGCCCCGGTTCCTCTTGATGAGGTTCCTCAGATCCCCGGAGGAGGTGGCCCTCGAGCCGCCGTGGCGAGCCCCTTCTATACGACCCTGTCGAGGGAGGAGGTGTCGGTCATGCCTGGGGACAGACGAGGTGACTGACATCTCCTCAAGGGGGTGAGGGTTGCGAGGAGGCTCAAGGCGGGGCGCTCTGGCGGCGGATCTTGGTGTGGAGCTGTGGGACGCCCAGCGAGCCACAGAGAGTATCGGCCCGTGAGATCTGTGGCCATGGGACGTAGCCTGCCGGTCAGCCATGCCGACAAGGGCAGAGTCTTCTGGAGGCGGAGGAGCGGCGATCTGGGGCCCTGGCCCGGCCGTTTGGACGCGGAAGAGCGCTTCCACGATAGACTGTAGTCGGTCTATTCGGCCGGCGAGGGCATTGATGATGGTTGCTGGAGGAGGTTCATCCGCGCCTACGTTGAGGGGGAGGCAGCGGCTGGTATCTGGATCTTCAGGACGATCGTATGCCATGTGGATGGAGATCGGAAGGCCAACTTTTGTTTTTGTGGAGTTTTAGTTTCTCACAGACGGCGCCAATTGATGGAGGTCCTTTTCGGGTCTCCGTCAGATGTTGTCTTCCGTCGATCTCCCGGTGGATCTTGGAGGTAATCTCCTGTTGCGTGTGGGTCTAAATGGGTTTTGAGGAGATTGGTGGTTTTGAGGAGTTTGCGCCGAGTACCTGCAAGGAAGTCCCGGGGTGGTTTAGTACCACCAAGGACCCTCCGACGATCAAGTTAGCATAAGATCCGAGCAGAGTAACGACTAAGTGGGGTGAAAAAAGCTTACTTGACCCCTCTGTGATGGGGGTTTATATAGTGGCGGCAGCACGCAGTAGCAGGCACGAGAATCTCGCCGGCAGTTACGCTCCCGACGTCACGCCCGCGTAATAAGCGGATCGCTCGTTAATGGGGATCGTGATGGCATGGAACGCGGGATGTTGCGCGCGGAGAATCCGCGCATGGAGAGATTTACGGAGAGGCGGTTACGTCTGTGAGTGGTGGAGTTGGTCGGTCGGAGGGACCGAGGAAGATGGCCTCGGCGGGGGAGCTCGGGAACGAGCAGGAGGGCCGAGGCATCCTGGTCCTAGTTCGGGGCGAGCTGAGAGGCCGAGGAGGCCAATTTGCAGGGGGCTCTGAGGAGAGCCAGCTTGTGCTTGCAGGTCAGGTACAGGGGTGGCCCGATCGGCCCCTGTGGGCCCTTTCTTCCGAGCTCTGGGACACGTCATCTGCCACGTGTCCTGATCTGCTGGATCGCCAATATAGAGCATCATCACCGCTGCACTATATTCATCATTCTCATCCTCGTTGTCACCCTATTAATCCTATACCTTAAAATCATCAAACCAAAACCTGAAGCGGTCGCAACTCCGGTTAAACTTCAGAATATCCAATTCTGCCCATTGCCTGTCCCAGCTTTACAGGTAAAAATCGAGAGCCATATTTTCGTCAAGAATCAGAACAACGTGGATTTCAAGTACAGAAACACAAGCACTGCGGTTTACTACAGAGGAACTTTCATAGCGTGGGCCCCGATTCCAGCAGGAAAGATCAGGGAACGGGCAACACAGAGCATAAGCACTGTTATAGACATCCATACGCTGAAGGTGTTATCGAACCCGGATTTTGCACAGGATGTGCTTTCAGGGATGGTGAACTTGACTTCGTGGTCGAATATGGAAGGCGGGGTGATATTGCTGAAGGTTTTCAAATTGCATGTGAGGTCGTCAGTGAAGTGCAATATTACTGTGTTTGTATGGAGTGAGACAAGTAGTGCAAATTGTGTCGAGACTATTATGATGTGATCTGTGTGGGTTTTGATCTTGATGCATATTTCGATATATTCCATATTCTGAAACAAATTGAGACTGATGAATCCCCTAAGAGAACTCGCAAGATGTCGGTTGCTAGTCATTTAGGTTTATGATAAGTCTGTCAAATCCTTCACGTGTCATAGTTCTCTTTCCAAAGAACTCACCAGTTACTAAGATGTCGATGGTAAAATTTTGTTAAAGCTTTCAGAGTGGAGCACCATAGCCGATCCCACCATCCTGTTTTGGTGGAAATTGCTAAGATGTCGATGGTACAAACTTTGAAGAATTGCTTATAATTGAACTTAATTCAAATATTGGGTATAGACATCGAGGTTGTCAGTATTCACTATTCAGTATCTGCAAACTCATAATGATGCCAATGGACACTTGCAGTACTTTAAATATAACCCTACTTTTTTCCCAATTCTCTTTTATTCATATCAAATTCCTCAAGAGTGCGATTTGATGAAAATACTGAAGATTGACAACTGTCAGAAGAATAGAGAAAATCTGAAATAGTTTTGAATAGGAGTTGTGGCCATACACATACAAGACACCAGTCAAGCTACAATATCAACTCGACTGGTGTATATAAGCAAAGCAGTACAAATGATGTACAGATATAGAGAAAATAGACAGAGATGCCAGTTATCCTTCTATACATCAAGCATTGAAAATTCAAGACACTAAACGTGATTGTTTTACCTTAACTTCAACCATGCAGGAATTCAATGAACACCAAAAAATTCTGTCTATTGAAATAAAGGTATTAAACAGTAAGTATAGATATGTATTCTATAACTGTGCATTTTATGATGCACCATATACAAGAGAAAATAAAATAAATAACAATATGGCCATTGGGACACTGCTCTTCCAACTATAAGAAAGACGATTTCAATAATTGCCATCACATCTTCCCTCAAAAACAAAAATACCTGAAATGAATTTTATTGGACGAAAGGGCAATAGAGTTTTGCTTTTTCTCAGATACAAAGAAAAGAAAAGGAGTAAAGACGTCACTCAGGAGGAACAATCAAAACCTAATCTTCGAAATACATTTGGAACTCGTAGTTGCTTTCAACAAAAAAACACTGAGAGAACACTCCACATATATCGTTGCGTGCACATTAACAAACCCCAACACACTCACTTGTCCCTCTGTTTTCGATATCGCGACCATGTTCAGGACCCCATCTGTGACATCCGACAAGAATTTAGGATTAGAGACAACCCTATTCACAAGCAATTCGAGAGGCGAGCCTATATCCTTTGCGGCACGCTTCTCGATCCTCCCTCCAGGTACAAAAGCCTCACCAACACAGACACCTCGATAATAGAGTCTAGCCACAGTCTCGCCGTATTCAAAAGGAGCTACATTTGGGTTGTAAAGAAAGACATCAACACCAATTGTCATGCTTAAAATGACCTTGGGGGTAAGGCTGAACTCAAAGTGCAGGAGGGTTATGGGTGTGGCAGTAACTACGGGTGGTTTTGGTTTGAAGATGAAGTAGAGGACGACAACAGTTAGCAAGAGAAGGATAAAGACTGCAACGAACAAGAACTTTAGGTGTTCCCAATGTGACTCCTTCATTATTGTGGATAATTAAGAGAACATAGGAAGTGCATCACCTGATCAGTGAGGTTATAATCAGAAATGTACAGATAAGAATTTAAGAGTACTGAAGAGGGAACTTATATTTCACTTCACATCAGAATTAAGCAATTTGAGGTTGTGTTTGTTCTATCTGCAGGTTTGGTGTTTGCTTGGGGCAACAATTTTTCTTCTAAATGTCTCAAATTTGGAACTTAAGATGTCATAACTTGGATCTCACTCTTCAACTCTTCATGAAACAAGTGTGAATAAAAATGCACTTTCAATGGTAGTTTAGTAAACAGGGAATAGAGCATAGGCCTCTGCCTAGTCTAGAGTTTCTAACCACCGGTACTAAGCAGCCAAGGAAATTATTATCAGGATTATCATCAAATCACTTTCAAAGGATGAATTATCCTACCTAAAAGCTTTGTTGATTCTCAAGATTAGATTTCTTGTTGCAAAGAGCAATACAGATCTGCCCTGAGACTCGGTCTAACATTTGTGCTCATCATTTGTAAATGGTGCTCACTCTATGACCACCAACTTTCCTATCAACAGAAAATTGTAGACATTATTTTCTATTTAGTTTCTTTTCTCTGGTTGATATTAGAATGTTTATCACATCAAGACCAATTCAGATTCAGAAACAGCTCTTCTTCAGTTAATCAGAGTTATGTATCAGTTAAGTCCGCTCGCCATATGGCTGCACGGCAATAGCAACATTTATCTGTTTTTGTGATTTCTCCCCTACCCCTAACAAATGCATCAAGACCAGTACTTTATATAAGCAAATATTGACAAGATGAGAAGAAATATCATAAAGGACCATTTATACGTGTATAGTAAAAAATTGAAAGACTTTAATTTGCATATAGAGAAACTGCACTCATGCTTGAGGGTAAACAAACCCCCTTGCACGCACGCGCAATCATTAGCAGGAGCAATCGACTCATTCCTGATATTTGATCACCAAAAATTATATACACTCAATAAAAATATACTGCAGAACTCTTTTAGTGACAAATATATTAATAGCAATCTTTTGGATCAATAAATACAAACTCTTTATTCCAATATAAAATGCATAACAACAACATATATGATGCCGACAAATGTGAAGCACAATCAGAATACACACATAAGGTGTAAATGATAAACTTAGCGTTCTTTAAAGGAAAGTGTAAAAAGTTTAGAGTATTTAAAGTTGAGAGAGTGATGGGCTTTTTATGGTTACACATGGGCCTTTGATATAAATGAGTTCCATCAATAAGACTCAAGCCTTATTGAGGTGTGATCCATTTTATATCTTATACTCGTGTGTTTCATTTGTTATTTCCAATGTGGAATTATCTTTAAAATCCCATCATTTAATTTTTACTTTCAACACTTCCCTTCATGTGCAACCATCACTTTTTCTTGGTGTGGTTGTCACGTGAAAAGTACGAGTAGAGTACGTGCAACCATCACTTTTTCTTGGTGTGGTTGTCACGTGTAAAATGCAAGAAGAATTACGTGCAACCATGACTTTTTCTTAGTGCAGTTGTCACGTGGAAAATACTAGTAGAGTTACGTGCACCATCACTTTTTCTCGGTGTGGTTGTCACGTGCAAAGTATGAGAAGAGTTATGTGCAATCATCACTTTTTCTTTGTGTGTTTGTCATGTTGAGAACTTTGTGTGTTTGTCATGTTGAGAATAAATTAAACTGACCCATTTTATATCAACAAGACTCAAGTCTTATTAAGATGTGATCCATTTTATATCTTATACACATGTGTTTCTTTTGTTGTTTTCAATATAGGACTATCTTTAAAGTCCCATCATTTGGTTTGTAAGCAATGATGTGCTCTAATGAATGCATGCAAAAAAAAAAAAATAAACTGACCCGACATAGAAAATGGCATAATGTGGAGTTATGAGATAGGATGATGTAAATTGTATCTTGCCTCAATGGAGCCATGCATCAAAAATTGCCACTTTTGGAACCCTAAAACAAATATAGAAAAGAGCAAATTATTTTTTTTTTAAAATAATGAAGAAACCCTTGCCAATTGCTTCATTATAATTTTGCATTCGTCTCCAACAATTTCTCGTTTACCCTTTATCTTGTATGGTACGCATTATTATCGATGAAGAGCCCAGGATTGATATTTTTTATAGCCTACTTAAACCACTTTGTGCCATTTCACATCTTTTCAAGATGAGGTATATTAAGTGATGCTGACATGTTAACCATGCTTATCATTCACAAAGAGCAGGATACATTTTTATCTCACTTGGTTCAGCACAACTGAAGAATTAAGTTGCATGGATACTTCCATAAAGGGCATGTACATGAATGACATATGTCCATGATATCGGGATACTCCGATACTTGATGAATTGCTACCTTTTACACCTCTTAATGCATGCCAAAACTAATAGCATTAATTTAGACATAATTAGAGACGTATTGGAAAATAAAAAAGTTCTGTAACACCCTAGATCTTGTGTATGGTATTTCTCGAGTATAAACTGTATTAATGGGTATTTTATTCTATTCAAACAATCATGTGTTGTTACGTTTGCAATGGGTCCCACTACTTTTAATATTATATTTTGATAGAGAATAATGGAGGAAAGATGTCATAGGAGGGAATTTCCTCCTATGGCGTCGAAAAAATACCCCCTTCCTCATTTTTTCCGACGATCGGCACCCACCATCTTCATCGTTATCATCTAAGATGTGGGTACACCCAATTTCACGTGATTCTACAACTTTTTCACCATTGATTTAGCAATGTAAAAAGTTCTATTGTCGGTAAACCGTTAATTTTGAACCCACAAAATCAACGGTGCAAAAGTTGTAGAATCACATGAAATTTGATATACCCACATCTTAGATGATAACGATGAAGATGGTGGGTGCCGATCGTCGGAAAAAAATGTGAGGGGGTATTTTTTCGACGCCATAGGAGTAAATTCCCTCCTATGGCCTCTTTCCTCCATTATTCTCATTTTGATAAGTATTATTATTATCTTTGAGATTATTAATTAGCTTGGGTTGGGACTATGAATATTTATTCTTAATGAATCAAATTATACCTTATCTTGTTCCCAATTCCTAATTGATATTGGATTCATGGATACCTGGCCCTGTTTAGAAACCCATACTATTTAAACTTTTATATTTCTCATGCAAACCGAGATTGATAATTCCTCTCAAGAAAACCCTAGCCTTCTCTTTCTCTCTCACCAAATCCTAACCCTAGCAACCGATCCCTTCATCTCGTGGTCGCCATCATCATCTTCATCAATCGAGCACCCCTACTCGATCATCGTCATCGTCTCGTTTCATGCGCAGTCATGATCTTCTTCCCCGCGTCTTCTCTTGTTGCGGCGACATCTCCATCGTGGTTTCGTTGCAAAGACAAGCCAAGGGTTCATCGTTGTTATCACGAGATCATCGTTTGAGGCAAGTATTTCTAAATACTTATTACATGCTAGTTACGGCCGGATCTGATCTGGCATAACATTATCATTATTATTATTTTCAAGTCTAAGTCCATATTTAAACGTAATTGATGATACATCGAGATCTGAATTGCGATACACCGATAAATCTAATTTGAATACAATATGAATCTTTAAACCCTAAAGAGATCATCTTTACGATGAACTAGTTAAAATAATGAAATCTGGAAACTTTATGTCTTACGATAGTTTTATATTGCATGTATTGAATTTAAATAATCGACACTTGAAATATCCGATCGTATCAGAAAAAAGAGATCGAGCTGGCTCAAAATTACCATGACCCGTCTTATAAGAACATAGAAGGATATGTAATTCTAGGCACGTCGTGAGCCGGCTTAAGATATATTGAACTGTCTCAAAGAAAGCCTAAAGCCAGCTCAAGATTGGCATGAACCGTCTCTTACAACCAAAGAGAACATTAATTCTGAAACACTTATGAGCCGGCCCAGATTAGTCACGAACCGTCTCAAACCAACAGAGAGGAAATAATAATTGGGAAACACTTGTTAGCCTTCTCAACATTACATGAGCCGCCTCACACCCACACAAGCCGTCTCATCCATTGATCAGCCGTCTTGACTGATATCTAACCCTGATTTGACACCTGACATGTTAGAATACGTCATACATGCGAATATGTTACCTGACATGTATTATTATATGATTGTGATATATATATATATATATATATATATATATATATATATATATATTCTGATTGACTATACTATTCATGTTGATGCCAGTACCTTGATCATTTACCTGATACGATTATGATATTCTTGAACATGCCAGTTAATTCATTGTTCACATGAAGTCATGCTTGATTAGTTATTGTTATCATGTTAACATATTTGCAATGTAATGCTTATCTAAATGCCAATGAATTCATGATCTTGCTTGACCTGACTTGATTGTTGATTGACATGTGACCTCGAACCTAATACATTGAGGAGGCATATCCTAATATATTGAGGAAGTATATCCTAATACACCGAGGATGGTAATTATCCTGGGATGATGTGTTAACATCATTCATTTATTATATCGTGGACAATATCTTGTCCTTGGATAATGATATAATCATTATTCATTTGATACATTGACCATGGTTCCGAATTCGCACGGGATACTATTGAGTTATGAGAAGGATTGTATTCACTGATTTCAAATACCGTTAGGATAGATACTTAGCAACATGGGCACTTAGTTTCCACTTGGCATGAATGTTTTACTATGCTATGTTGAGATACTTATTGCATGCTATTGGCTATCGTTTACTCATCCGACATCGGTTTATGTTGCAACCATATCTTATGTAACATTTCATGTTATCCTTATATTGTATTATATTCAACGCTCTGACGTCTGGGTTTTGCATTGCCCGGATTTTTTGATATTAGAACCGCAGGATCAGGAGTATTTCGAGGGGATAGCCGAGCAATGAGGCGTATCTATTATTCAAGTTATTAGTCCATTTAATTTATTCTGGTACTAAACTCTTTTTCCTAGTTTATGTTGTGAGCCCCTAAGGGACAAAGTCTTGTATACCCTTTCTATTTATTATTGGATCAGTTTGACTTGACGTTTCTGCTATTCCAGCTTGATTCTTATTATTGTTATTTATTGTGGCATTGGACATGTTTAGTATTGTTTATATTTATGTATCGCTTGATTACTGCATGACAGCTATAATGCGATTATGGAAAGATAATTTCTTACCGTAACTAGTATGACTGACCGAGTTACGTCCCGTAATTATTGTGTTTTAGGAAGCGGGGCGTGACAAGATTTTCTTGATATCTGTTGGGGTTAAAATTTACACTCCATTGCCAAAATTAAAAATCAAAAATTAAAAATCAAAATCAAAAAGTCAAAGTCAACGTCGAAATGGACCCGGGTCCGACTAACCCGAAGTCTCCCATGTCTAAACCGCCTCAAGCCCAAGTAAAGCCGGCCATTTTAAAGAAAGAAAAGAAATGAGAAATGTAATAGATAGATGGAATATGCAATAAATAAATAAAAATGTAAAAGAATATGGGCAGAAAAACCAAAATTGTAGACCATGAGGCTAAGAGTGCAAGAGTGTACATATGGGTGCAAGAAATAGACAAAAGGGCAATTTGTAAAGCCTAAAGGCTCATGTGAAAATTGGAAGGGGTATTTAAACCCCACCCAAATGAAGAAATCAGAAGAATTATTCTCCCTCAGTCGTTCTAGGGTTTTGTGTCATCTTTCTTTTCCTCCTCAGGTTCTTCTTTCTTGGAGAAAACCTTATTTTTTACAGTAAATATATTTTAAACTCTTAACCCATATAAAAAGAAAGATTCAATCCTCCATCGAAAATCCCAAAAAGAAGAGATTTTTGTTTCTTCCTTCCTCTTCCTCAAGATCTAAGATTTGGAAAAAGGAAAAGAGATTTTTTTATCCAAAATTCCAAACCCAAAACTTTGAAGATTCAAGAGAGTGTTTTGCGGACCCAATCGGAGAAGGTTGCGGATGACCCCATCAAAGAAAAAGCCTTTCGGTTTTTCCCTTAGGGAAACCCTTAAGAATGCGGATTTCGATCCGTATTTCTTTTCGGTGGCTCGGGAATGCGGATTTCGATCCGTATTTCCCTTTTGGTGGGTGTGGATTTTTCCATGCTTCATCCCTTAATACGATAAATCGACAAATTTAGCGGTTATGCCTCCAAAATTTCGTAGAAATTCGTGCACCAAGTCTTGTTTATAAACTAAACAAAATATAAAAAGGATGAAGAAAATAATAATAAATAAATAAATAAAATATTTGGAAGCCGGGAGGGAAACGCCCGACTCGGGCCAATTCCCTGCTTTTTCGCTGCTTCGGGTACCCCAAAAGGGGTAACTGACATCGGGGTTCCCGCCTTCGAGGACTCCCCCACAATAGGGGAGGTCCCCGACCTCGGGGTACTATTCCCCAGGGAGAGGTCCCCGTGTTCGAAGACCCTTTCCTTTAGGGGGAGCGGTCCTCCTTTTCTGGGGACCTTACCCCAGGGAAAGGTTCCCCCCTTCCGAGACCCCTCCTGGGGTCCTCGCTTCGAGGATCCTTAAAAGGGAAGGTCCTCGTTGCCTCGAGAAGCGACGTGTCACTTTAAAATAATAATAATAAAAAAACATAAACAAACAAATACAAATAAAGATGAAGTGAGCACGCATGCATCTATTTTCAAACACTCAAATCCCACGCTGAGTTCACATGATTCGCACGACCCATTAATCGGAAGTTCTCTCGCTTCAGAATGAGAGGTAATTAACGGCAATTTTGTCCGCGGTTACCGGAAATTAGGATACCTACAATCAATAAACCCAACTTACCCTAAGTAAGAGGGGATCTGTATATGCCTGACAAGCGAGTGCATTCCTATCTCAATAGTATAGCGAAAAACACTTTACAGATTCTGGCACGTCCGGTGGGGTCTCTCTCCTCCCATATTTCGGGTCATACAATCATGCGAACTCATTCAACATATATATAGTTGTTTGTACTGAAATCATGCTATTTTATGCAACAATTATCAACTTTCAACAATCAACATCGCTCAACAATGTCTCAACAAATAAGCTCAGTTTCCAACGCGACCACCGTCGCATACACGCTCAAGACAATCACCAAAGTGATTCTTCCATCGAATCGCATACACCAATGGATGGAGCAACCGTTCTCATTCAGCTCCATCTCATTCACTTTAGCTTGCAGTGTTCCTTCCCCTCAAGTTCAAGCTCCAGTGATGGATAAGCTGGTCTCAAAAGAGAGGATGCCAAATGTCGTAATCATGAGGGTGTCCGAGCCTAAGCACACGTCTGTCTTGAACGGCTCTCCGTTACTCCAACTGGGGGCAAGGCCGTCAACACCAAGGAAACGACGGGTGTCTCGGACAAGCTCAGGTGGTGCCCTTGACAACTGCACGATCGGATGCCTTCTTTAGACTCCCCATCAATCGACTTACGACGATTTCCAAGGAAGCAGATGCCCGCCAAACCCTCAAAACGGAAAAGTTGAGACAGAAGTGGCTCAGATACAGAGCCAACAAAAGGGCTAGGGCTCCTAAGCAACTAGATTTTGTGAGGTTCCAGAAAGGTGGGTACCACGCGACACAAGCCGGGCCGGCCGTGAAGCTCGTTAACTCTTTTGAACCATTGAAACTGGTTTAGAAGAATGCTACAACCACGAGAATAAAGAAACAGGGGATCCGAAGAGTCCTGCATAGATGCGCGTCTAAACCCTAAAATCGAAAACACGATACAATCTCATCAAGAGTCTATCAAGCTTTCGTTGCCGCACGAAGGCCAAGGAGAGAGTTCGAGCAGAAAGCACCGGTTTTACCCGAAACTCCAGCCAGATTAATCGTCTTCAGCTGCCTATCCTTTTCCAAGAAGAGCTGGTCAAAGCAACGGGCCAAAGGCTCGGCAAATGTTATTGCCAATGGTAAAGGGATGGCCGGATGCACGGTCCAAACGGTTTATATGGCTGGCATGCGCCCCAGTGATAACCTTCGCAGCAAAAGCAAAGATGGGGCTACCACTTCTCAGGCCCAATCTGGTTTGAATGTGGCTGCCGCTTCCCAAGCCCAGCCTCCTCAAGAAGACAATGAAAACCCTTTCGGTGAGAATGCTAGGCCAAAGGATCCGTCAATTCATGAGGAGTCGAACAGCGAAGAGGAGTCGACTTTCCACCCCAGGACGGCAGAACAGGAGCTGCTCAAGAACTCCGAGAACAACTTAAAAGCAAAGATAAGGAGATGACCAAGCTCTACTCTAAAATTGATGATTTGATAAATGTCATAATACAGCTCATGACCCAAGTTGCTCGGTCGCAGCCCAATCAAGTACAAGGCTCTACTCATGAGCCGGGTGACAACGACCTGAAGCAGCCATCCAAAGGTAGACGAGCTACATAAAAGTCGACCAGATTCGGCTTCAGGGAAAGTCTCGACTCTCGACAACAGTAGTGCACTAACTCAAATCATGGACTTGGTCACTAACAAAGTCAAGACACTGGTGGCCGAAGCCGAAGTGCAGAAAGACGTTGGCAGTAATGGGACATCGTATCATGCACGCTATGATCTCGTAGAGTTTCCCATCGGCTACGTTATCCCTAAATTCGGAATGTTTGACAGAACGGGAAATGCATGCCAGCACATCACCCACTTTAGAGCATCATGCAGGAATACTGGAGGCAATGATGCGCTTCTCCTCCGACAGTTCGTTAACAGCTTGACCGACATTGCCTTCAACTGGTAGCAAGCATGCCGGACAGCTCGGTCACGACGTTTGCTTAAATGGTATCTTTGTTTAAGCAAAGATTCATAGGTGCCAGTGATAAACTCACCATTGCTGACCTTGTGAGAACCAAGCAAAAGAACGACGAAAGCAATATGGATTTTATAGCCCGATGGCGTAATCTCTCCGTCAAGTGTGAACCGCCATTAAAGCAGGACCAATCTATCAACCTTGTTATAGGAAATCTCGGCAATTGGATGACTCATTTCCTATACACAGCGGGTCTCAAAACATTCTAGGAGCTGACCAAAAAAGTTCAGATGTTGGAACGCTCACATCCCGAGTCCACTCAAGACTTCCAATTTATCAGCAAATCGAAGAACCAGAAAGATGACAACCGCAGAAGCGGAAATTCCAACAACACCGAATCATTTAACACATTTGTTGACCAAAGTAAGCAAGGGACAGACATGCCTAAAGCCGATCGGCCTAGAAACAAGTGTTGGAACAAGGAGGAGAATCGTTCTTGGAAGAGAAGTTGAATAAAGTCTATTCCTTCAGAAGGGACAGAGTCCATAAAATATTAAAAAACGTCATAAGCAACAGTCTACAATTGCCAAAATAAAAAAGACCGTAAGAAGCGAATATAACCAACGACCCCAAATATTGCCTATATCAAAGAGTGTTTGAGTCATACCATTGAAGACTGTTTTGTTTTCAAGAATTGGGTTGAAAACAATACAAGAAGGCGGTGATCTCGTTGTCTAAAGGCGTGTTCGCAAATGATCAAGCCTCAACTGCCAATTTTATACAAACAGAAACCGAAGTTTTTCGGGAACTGACTGCTCTCAGTTGTTTGTCCTCTCCTAAAAGGAGTGGACCACGGCAACAGTCCAAAAACCCGTCAAGTATTGTTATCAATGATGAGGGAATAAGTGGGTACATGATCCATACAAACTACATGATGGGACCTGGAAGAATAAGTCCTCCTAAACTTTGTAGTCAAGATGAAGATATGGCTGTCGTTCTCGGCCCCGACTTGGTTCGGATGTAGCTGGCACTTTCCAGCCTCATCTCGGCTCAAACAATGATGAAGACCCCATTCGCCGGGCTAAGCAAAAAGAATTTGCAAACCTGAAGGTTCGGATGACAAGGATGACCCGGTGTACATCCCCAAACAAAATATATTGCTCCAAGGCCTTCAAAGGCGGCTCTAGGAGAAAGATAAAGAGTTGGCCATGGTCTATTCCAAGCTTGATGATATGGCAAGAATCACTGCACAACTCACGGCTCAAGTTGCTCAAATGGAGACACAACAAATGCAGGAGTCTATCTATAAACCAGAGTATAACCTCTTAAAGCAACCAACAGCCATCCCCTGCAATCCAAGCATATGGCATCTTCATAAAGTTCAGCCGCATTCAACTTTGAGAAGAACCTCAATACTAGATGACGACAGGTTCACCCAAAAAAAGATCACGGACTTAATCGCTGGCAAAATCAAAACATCGATGGCTGAAACCGAGACACAGAAAGAATATATCTACAGTGGGAGACTATATCCCGCGGAATATGACCATGTAGAATACCCAAATGGTTATGTTATCCCTGAGTTAAAAAGATTTAACAGCGTCGAGGATGCCAATCAGCATATTGCCCATTTCAAAACGTCATGCGGCGGCACTGGGGGCAATGATGCGATGCTCCTCAGGCAGTTCGTTCTAAGTCTAACTGGCATGTCTTTCGAATGATACACGAGCGTTCCGGACGGCTCGGTCAAGACATTCACTCAAATGAAATATCAGTTCAAACAAAGATTCCTGAATGCCGGTGATGAAATATCATTGCTGAACTTCTTAAGATCAAGAGGAAAGATAATGAGAGCGTCACGGATTATATAACTCGATGGTATGATCTCGGCACCAAATGTGAATCATCATTAGACCAGGAGCAAGCCGTCAGAATCCTCATAGGAACCATTGACAATTGGATGATGCGTCTCTTATACACAGCGTGATAATGTTCCTAACGCCCTTACCGCTACAACCACGGCCTTTATGAAATGAAAAACTTTGATTTTAAAAACATAGCGCTAGAAACTAACCTTAGATCAAACCAAACACTAAACTAGCTAACATGGAGGAGTTTAACTACTCGGTAAGGATGTTATACCTAAGAATTCGTGTCCTTCGTCTTCAAAACCTCTTCTTTAGCTCCTCGAGATTCCGGGATCGAGTTTGCAGGCCGGTCTTCCTTTGTCGAAAATGATCCACCCGAGAGATGTGGTTCAAGGCCCTAGCTTCACACAAAAAACTAGTGAAGGAACTAAAAGACCCTAGGATGCTAATCTAAGGTGCTTAGAGATGTAGTGATGTGTTCTAGAATTTTTCTGTCTCTTTCTCACTTTGATTCTCAACACATGAGAAGGTAAGGAAGGAGCTCAAGTGAGGAGAGAAAGGAAATGGTGAGAATGAATTTCATAGTGAGAGAAAATCAAGAGCCATGGTTTTGTAAAATGACTTTTTACAAATATAAAATAACCATGCTTGAATAATGTAGACAAATGAATTATCAATTTCACTGGATTTGAGCATAGCCATTGGAGAAAATGTTTCGTCATATTCCACACCAGGTCTTTGACGAAAACCTTTTGCAGCAAGTTTAGCCTAATAGGTTCCGCATGTCCATCTAAACCAATCTTCTTCTTGAAAATCCATTTGCAGCCAACGGGTTTTACCCCTGCTAGTGCAATGTCCAAAGTCCAAACTTTGTTGGTGTACATCGACTCCATTTCGGATCACATAACATCCAACCATTTCTCAGAGTCCCTACTGGTAATAGCCCGCTCGAAACTAGTAGGATCATCTTTTTCTAAGATGCATTCCTCTCGATCCCCGTCTATAAGAAAACCATAGTATCTCTCGGACGAATGGGAAATCCTACTAAATCTGCGGAGTGGCTGAGATTCGTCGGGTTCTATTGAATTCTCTGGTTCTACCAAATCTTCAGTTGCAGTTTGTGCTTTTGAAATATCTTCTAGAATGCATACTTATATAAATACAAGGACATTTCCGTATATACATACTCGTATTCGTATCGAAATACGAATACCTAAAGAAATAAAATAATACAATGAACATAATACTAGAATATACATATCGAAATAAATATATGTAAATTATTAAATCAATACTTGGTTTACTAATCCGGCTTAATCCTAATCCGGCTAGTATCACCATTTGTCCGATTAAAGTCCGTGTAGCTAGTACATGTATTTAATCGGAACCCTGCACGTATCAAAATACGACCACTATATCATTTCGCCTGAACCAGAAAAACCCTTTGTGTGGGACTCTAAAGACTTAACAGTACACTAGCAGTGAGTTACTGGATAATATCCATAATCACAAACACGTCAGCGACACTAGCTGTACGTAACGGCTACTCAGATATCTGTCGAAAAGGAAGGCCGACGAGCAACCTCATCCGAACCCCTACTGAGCCTATCTGAGAATCTCCGTACAGTCCGTTCTCTTCGTCTAAGAGTATCGCATATCGGGTCTAGGCGTGGTAAACGTCAGACCCTAATAACCCGATAATTCATGCCGATGTGGCTCAGGACCGATCTAAGAAACTATTGATCTAACCATCAGTAAATCTCATCTGTCTTGACCAGGGTCCTATAGTGCTGGCCAACCGAACATGGTGCGGTATCAACTCTCTATACCAGGAGAGAAGAATCCCTAACAATCGCTCACTGCCTGCATGCGGCTCGGGATTGTACCCAACTAAAACCTGTTTGCACGACTCAGTGGAGCCGTGGTAAGGTGGTAATCTAAGTACAGTGGGAACTCACATGAGACAAATGACGATCTCAGGTCTAAAGACTAACATGTACTCATGTCACCTAAAACTTGTTATCTGACGACAGATTTAATACCATCTAGAAGTTCTCGGTAAGTCCGTCCAGTGTACTCACCTCTAGTGAGCACTTGTATATGATCTTAGGTTCCAAAACCAATGGTTCTAAGACCAACCATCACCCCCCGTCAGGGTCTAGAAACGTATACACCAGTCTACTCCGGAATATCGATGCCCAGTCTCGATACTCCCACGACTAGGTACATTTAAGGATGTGCTTATGTACTACCCAGCCCCCACATGTATGATGGCCATCATAACGCTGGTAGCCAAGCAATAATCCTACGGATTTTATCAACATGTATTAGCAATACGCAATAACAAGTAAAGCATATACACATGTTAAGATAAAGACAAACCAAATAGCATACTATCATATCGAGCAAGATTGTCATGTACATGCATATGTTCAAGCATCCATTATATACACACACAATAATGGTCTTTAAGGCATACATATCCAACACAGCGGACATCAAAACATTCCAGAACATGACTAAAAGAGTCCAGGTGTTGAAATATGCAAATCCCGAGTCCATCCCGGACCTCCAAATTAATAACAAATCCGGGTACCGGAAGGTCAACACCCGTAAAGACGAAACTTCCAGCAATACCAACCCTTTCAACACGTCTGCAGACCGGGATAAGCAAGTAACGAACGAATCAAACGCCAATCGGCCTTGAAGACCAGTACTAGGGAGAACACTGACTCTGATAGAGAGAAACAAGAAAATCTACCTTTTCAACAAAAGGCAAAGTCCACACAATATTCAAGGACGCCCTGAACGACGGTCTACAACTGCCAGAATCAAAGAGACCATATGAAGCAAACATGATCGACAACCCCAAGTACTGCCCATATCACAGAGTTGTAAGTCACACTATCGAAAACTGCTATATTTTTAAGGACTGGGTCGAGGAGCGATACAAGATGGGAAAGATCTTGTTGTCCAATGTCATACTAGCAAACAATCAAGCTGCGACAGCTAATTTCATACAAACGAACGCCGAAATCCTCCGGGTGCAAACAACTCGGTCGTCCACTTCAAGAAACGACTTGAGTCTGCCACAGCCTTTATGAGACATACGCTTGCCCAAAAGAAAAAGAAAATACTAAGACTTCTTCAAGGAAAGACCGAGTCCGAGCGGAAGAATCAAATGAAAGCTTGTAGTCTCGGCCATCAATTCAGCTCGACCAAACTCAAAATCTAAGAAGCTCAAATAACTCTGCAAAAAGCGCTAACAAGGCCAAACAAAGAATAAGCGCAACATTGACCCCTATGTCGTTAAACTGAAGAAATAAGGTCAGCCCACAAGCAAAAAGGCATGAATAAAAACCTGAAAAGACTTCGTGAGTAAAAATAGCGAGACTACCAGCAAGGACGCAAACTCAAAAAAAATCTTTTGACCCCTAAGTAGTTAAACCGGGAATATATATATATGTATAAATAAACAGCACAATCCCCCAAACTGCGAATGATGAGTTGCTCCTGGTACCATTCCAGTGTAGCTATGCAGACGCCAACCAAAATCTCCCCAAAAACAAATAAGGATTCGCTCCTGAAACTATACTTCAATGTTAGCGATGCTGATGTCAAACAAAAATTCAAATCCCTAAATTTCCCAAACGGCGAATGATGAGTCGCTCCTGGTACTATTCCAGTATAGCGATACAGACGCCAACCAAAATCCAAGTCTCTAAAGCCTCCAAACGGCAAATGATGAGTCGCTTATGGTATTATACTCAAGTGTAGCAATATTGACGCCAAATAAAAATCCAAATCCTCCGAAGGTAAATGATGAGTCACTCCTGGTATCATACTCCAGTGTAGCGACGCTGATGCAAAATTCCAAACTCAAATTCAAATCTCAACTCAAATTCAAAAGCCCCACCGGAAAAGGCAGAAATCAAATAGATCAAATTAAAGTCCCACTCGGCAATGCTTCCAAGCCCAAAAAGTCCCGCCAAACAGTGCAGAAGCCAGGCAAATCAAGTCTCGCGTTGAAATCATGCTCCGCCTCGGCAGTCTACCTCGCGTCGGAATCATGCTCCGTCTTAGAAAGTCTGCACCGCGTCGGAATCATGCACTGCCTCGGAAAGCCTGCCCCTGCCCCGGAATCATGCTCCGCCCCAGAATCATGCTTTGCCTTGGAAGTCTGCCCCATGCCGGAATCATGCCCCACGTCGGAAAGTCTGCCCCCGTGTTGGAATCATACTCCGCCTCAAAAAATCTACCCCGTGTCGGAATCATGCTCTACCTCGGAAAATATACCTCTGCGTTGGAATCATGCTCCGTCTCGGAAGATATGCCCCCTCGTCGGAATCATGCTCCGTCTCGAAACCAACCTCGCATCGGAATCAAGCTTCACCTCAAGATCAAACCATGTGTCTTTCACTCCGAAATCATGCTCTGCCTCGGGATATTGACTTCCACGTCACCAAAAGCGAAAATCAAATCAAGTCAAGCTCTACATGAAAGAAGATCCATCAATTTCATGCACACAACCCATACATGTGGTTTGCATTATGGATGGGGGCACTTTGTTGGGGTTAAAATTTACTCCCCATTGCCAAAATTTAAAATCAAAAATTAAAAGTCAAAGTCAACGTCCAAGTGGATCCGGGTCCGACTAACCCGGGGTCCGACCCCAAGCAACTGAGCCCATGCCCCAACCGCCTTGAGCCCAAGCGAAACCGACCATTGAAGAAGAAATGAAATGAGAAATGCAATAGATGGATGCAATATGCAATAAATAGAAAATAAATGTAAAAGAATGCGGGCAAAAAAGCCAAAATTGTAGGCCATGAGGCTAAGAGTGCAAAAGTGTGCATATATGTGCAAGAAATAGGCAAAAGGGCAATTTGTAAAGCCTAATGTGAAAATTGTAAGGGGTATTTAAACCCCACCAAAATGAAAAAATCAAAAGAATTATTCTCCCTCAATCATTCTAGGGTTTTGTGTCGTCTCTCTCTCTTTCTCCTCAGGTTTTTCTATCTTGAAGAAAACCTTCATTTTTTATAGTAAATATATTTTAGACCCTAAACCTATATAAAAAGAAGAAGAGAGAATCAATCCACCATCAAAATTCCCAAAAAGGAGAGATTTTTGTTTCCTCCTCTCTTCCTCAAGATCAAAGGTATAGAAAAGAGAAATGAGGGTTTTTTATCCAAGATTCCAAACCCAAAACTTTAAAGATTCAAGAGAACGTTTTGCGGACCCAATCGGAGAAGCTTGAAGGTGACCCCATCAAAGGAAAAGTCATTGGGCTTTTCCTTTGGGGGAAACCCCTGCGAATGCGGATTTCGATCTGTATTCCACTTTGGTGGCTCAAAAATTCTGATTTCGATCTGTATTTTCCTCGGAAATGCGGATTTCAATTCGTATTTCCCTTTTGGCGGATGCGGATTTTTCCGTGCTTCACCCCTTAATACGATAAATCAACAAATTTAGCAGTTATGTCGCTAAAATTTCGTTGAAATTCGTGCACCTAGTCTTGTTTATAAACTAAACAAAATATAAAAAGAATGAAGAAAAAAATAGCAATAATAAATAAAATATTTAGAAACCGAGAGGGAAAACGCCCGACTCGAGCCAAACTCCAGCTGTTCCAAGAGTCTCTACTAGTTGAAACGCATCCCCGCTTCTTCGCTACTTTAGGGACTGTTGTCGAGGACCCATCTCGGGGTCCCCGCCTTCGAGGACTCCCCCTCAAAGGGGAGGTCCCCGCCGTCGGGGACTCCTCCCTCAGGGGGAGGTTCCTGCTTCTGGGGACCCTTCCCCTATAGGGGGGTCCCTATGTTCGAGGACCCTTCCTCCAATAGGGGGTGTTTACCGCCGAAAACTGGGAAAGACAAATGTCTTGCCTGAATTTGGGGCAGATACTATTAGGGTTTATCCGTCCATCTCTCCGAAGATGCCAAGCAGATTTATGGCACCGTGTATCGAAGCTTTGGATAGATGCGCCGGTTATAGCAGACTTCGTCAAATTCCCCCTCGTTGTGAGGGGTTTTTGATTGTGGGGCGCTCTTCCCTGCAGACGCAAGCCCCTGTAGTTAATTACGTTACCGCGTAGCGATAACCACTTTCTCCTGCTCCAGAAGGTCACTTCATGTCATATGTGTTTGTTTTATTTTTGGTTGCCCGTGGATTGTATACGGAGACTAATTTGTGTTGTCGCCCGTAGGGCGTGGATTAGTCCAAATCCGTATTTTCTTAGATTTGGGTTTGGTTTGATTTAAAGATCGTTAACCTTGTTTGAGATTAAGATCGACTTAAAGATTTGTTAAGGATATGTGAATCCGATGTTGGACTAGGATCTACTTAACGGGGGTTCAGGATCATTTTTGATCCAACGAAAGAGCATTTGGGCTCTACCATTTTAGTTTAAAGACGTTGCGGTGCATAACTAGTTTAACGACATTACAGTCCACGGCTAGTTTAAGGACATTACAGTCCGTATTAGGACGTGTCCGTTGAGAGTACACTAAAAAGTTGTTGGTTTTGGGACCCACCACCTCTTTGAAGACGCTGAAGAAATACGACGACATTTATCAAAGGTATGGGGAGATGTACCCTTAAACCGATGTTCGTTGGAAAATCAATAGTCGTGTTTGGGACTAAGACCAATTTGGAAAAATTGTGAGCACATGGGCTCGGCTGATTTGAATTAGGGACTTTTGGTCAACTGGACTCAGCCCATTCAGTTTTTGAATAAAGTGTTAAACACTTGTATGGACTCGATCCCTTTTCTGTGCAACAATGCTGAGCATTGATATGGGCTCTGACGCTCACCCTTTTTTTGTTTTTTATGGAGTGTTACACTCTTTATGGCGTCCACGTGAGAAACACGTGAGGCGCTTGACGCTGAGCGCCAACCACTGAGTGCTAGGCACTATTTGTTGAGCAACGCCCACGTGAGGGACACATGGGGCGCTTGCCGCTGGGCGCCAACCACTGAGTGCTTAAGCACTCTTTATTAAGCAGCGCCCACGTAAGGGGCATGTAGGGCGCTTGGCGCTGGACGCCAACCACTGAGTGCTAAGCACTCTTTTTTTAAGCGGCGCCCACGTGAGGGGTACGTGAGGCGCTCGGCGCTGTTTCTTTCTTTATGCATTTTTCTAAAGAGTTCGATTCTTTGTTCTCCCCTGGATCTTCAATTCTCAAGAACAAATTCATCCCCATGAGAATTAAATTCTCATTTGTGGGAGACTTGTCTCATAGATCTCAGATCCAGGAAAAGAACTATGTTCTTTTATGAGGGTTAAACCTTTAAATTATGCAGATGAGATGCTCTGATCTCTATTATCTTTATTTACCTTGAAGAATCTTCTTCCTTCTCTCTTAAAGCCCTTTTTTTTGCTTTCTCTTCTTTTTGAACTTGAAGTTTATTGGGGGATTCCTCTGTACAAGACTTGAAGTCTTGGGGCATTTATATAGTGGAGGCAAGTTTGTTGATTTAGTTAAAAAAATCTCTCATTGAGAGATTCTTAATTGATTTGGGGATTTTATCCACCGTTGGATTTTTGATCCAAGGACTTCTGTTTTACAGAAGATATTTTTCTTGTCTTTAACAAGATTAAAAAATTATTTTTCATACAGAGCTTATTCTGCAGCTTGATGATTTTTAATCACCATTGGATCTTTTAATCCAACGGTGCTCTGTTTTACAGAGCGTAATCTTTCTTGTTCAGAAAGATTGGGGAAAATATTTTCCACTACAGAGCTTATTCTGTAGCTTGGTGATTTTTAATCACCAATGAATCTTTAATCCAACGGTGCTCTGTTTTACAGAGCGTAATCTTTCTTGTTTAGAAAAATTGAGATAATATTTTCTCATACAGAGCTTATTCTGTAGCTTGGTGATTTTTAATCACTCTTGGATTTTTAATCCAACGGTGCTCTATTTTACAGAGAGTAATCTTTCTCGTTCAGAAAGATTTGAGGAAAATTTCCTCAACAGATTTTAATTCTGTATTCTGATGATTTATCATCTCCGTTGGATCTTTGATCCAACGGCAGAGAATTTTAGTTCTGACGCCGGCGCCCTCGTGCGGGGCACGTGAGGCGCTGCCTCAGAGTTTTTAACTCTCGGCGCTGGCGCTCTCGTGCAAGGCACGTGAGGCGCTGCCTCAAAGTTTTTAACTCTCGGCGCTGGCATCCTCGTGCAAGGCACGTGAGGCGCTGCCTCTTTTCAAATTTTGAACAGAGCCTTGATATTCTATTATTGGGGGGAAACAAATGCCCCCCGTTGTTGCGCTCACGTAGCTCACACGTGGGTGCAGCGGTGGCGGCTTTTCCACCGTTGGATTT
This sequence comes from Agapanthus africanus, assembly GCA_030015575.1. Classification (NCBI taxonomy): domain Eukaryota; kingdom Viridiplantae; phylum Streptophyta; class Magnoliopsida; order Asparagales; family Amaryllidaceae; genus Agapanthus; species Agapanthus africanus. The sequence goes on from CM057339.1 coordinate 926,098,313, forward strand.
TCTTAGAAGTTGGATCAGCTTCCCCTGCCTATAAGTAGGGCTTTTGGCCCTTAAAATGTTGTTCATCTTCTTCTCTTCTTTGTTCTTCTGAGAATTTAATTCTCTTTTTCAGAGCTTAGATCTCTACCCAAGGAAACTCTTTTAGAGTTGGAATTTTGTCCAAAAATTTGGTAAGGATTATGCTCGAACCCATTAAACAGAGCTTTGCTCTTCTTAGATCACAGATCTTGAAGATGTTTTTTAGGGTTTCTTAACCCATTAAATGAAAACAGAGCTTTACTCTTCTTAGATCATAGATCTAAAAAATCTTCTTTAAGGTTTCTTAACCCGTTAATGAAGAACTCTTAGAGTTTCTAGGATTTTTACTTCAGATCTTTAAAGATCTTGGGGTTTTACTGAGCATAGCTCTTTAAAAAATTTTGGGGAATTTTATTCCTCTCTTAATTACATTTCACATATATGATTTCTATCTGCAGAGCACTGCTCTCGAGGGAGTTCAACTCTTTGGTCCGATGAGTCTCTCATTAAATGAAAATCCTTTTAGGATTTCCTTCTTAATGAGTGATTGTCTCATCAATGATGAGCCGTCACTTTGATTTTGTGGGTCCCCCTTAGTCCCTTTCTCCTGCATTGTAGTGTAGAACAATTTTAAAGTACCAAGTGTCAGAATTCAGATTATAACGTTGGCAACTAACCCTCGCCTTTTTTCATGCAGGTACCATGGTTTTCGATTCTTCCTTTTCTTTTGTTCGTTCAGAGAGCGCTTCGCTGACGCGTCCGTGGATTGAGAAGTCTTCGCGTCATTAAAGATCACGACCCGGAGCAGAAATCTCTTCATCTATGAGGGTCGTGGTACAATCAAATTATCCAGGGTCGGTGTAGTTTTTCTTGTGTAGTACCCTCAGAGCCCATTTCAGCGATTCACTACGCCGACTCGCCTCAGGTGAATTACGCCGTAGAGGAAGTCAACTGGACCTCAGAGGGCCGCCTTCAGCCTTCTATGGCCTCAATACCTGTACAGCCGCCGATGGCTTTGGATATTTTGGAACGGCGCATATGTCAAGGCGAGTCGCGCCCTTGAAGACAAGTATACATGATTGGTTTGACTCCTAGCCATTCGGCCGAATATCTGCAGTGGGCTCGATACATCTTGTCAGCCAAGAAATCACTGCTGCTGAAGCTCGGGTTGTACCCCGCAATTTATGCGTCTCTTTTCCAGTATTCCACGCCCCCTATATGGTAGGTTAAAGCTTTCTTGGAACAATGGAACATCCCGACTCATACCTTTCTTCTATCAGATCGGGAAGTTTCAATCTCCTTGGAGGAGTTCGCGGAGATCTTCGACTTACCCGTCAGAGGGGAACATTACGAGGAGATACTTCCCCCTGACGAGTACATCTTCGTCACCAAATCAGTGGTGATGGGCCTTATCCCGGAGAATGCCATTCAACATCGATTCCCGAGCCTGATCAAGATGTTGAACATTTATGAGAGTCTATTTCTAAAGTCTGGAGGGCACGGAGTCAGCTTCACAGATTTCATCGTCGGCTTCCTTCGCCAGCAGTCTTGTCAAAATAAGCAGCGGAATTCGCTAAGCTTGACCCATTCGGTTTCGGTTTGGATAATCAACCGACGGCGGAAGCAGATTTAAAAAGCTTCTTCATTCCAGATACCCTGGTCGTCCCTTTTGCAGAGCTCGCTGCTTCAAACGTCGATGAAGAGACGTTCTTCCTGGGGTTTATTGGCTTGTGGTTGAACTGGTTCGTGCTTCCGATGCACCCTCGCTATATGAGGTTGTCAGTCTTTTACCCAGCCTACCGCATGGTTGCGGGGACGTGTGTGGCCGTTGAGATAGCGGGGCTGGCTCATCTATACCATGACCTGAGCTTAGCAGCGGATACTACTCAACCTGGAGTAAAACCTGTACATCTTCCGCTGCACCACTTTACGTCATGGGTTGAAATGCACGTGCTTGGTGCTTTCGGAGTCCACAAACGGCCCCGCTTCTACGACAGCTATAACTTTCCTCGGGTCATGTTTCTAATCGACGCTTCCGCATTAGATTCGTCGCAGCGAGAGGCTCGACGTCTGGTCCTTCTCCCGCGTATTGTCGGGGATAGTATGACTTTTGTCGACAGAGTCTTGACTATCGGCAAGGAATCTACCAACACAGTGCAACCGCTGCGTGATACTTTCAAAGACGGGGCTCATGCGTTGAAGGCTCGGTAGATCCTGCACTTATATTCGATCTGTAACAACCCCAAACTTTCTGTACAATTTTTTTTCTTCAAAATTTTAGAAAGGGGTATTTTTGCCTGATATAAGTTTGTTTTGCTTTTTAATAGCAAGCAAGAGCTTGTAGCTCATTGGTAAGACTTTGCACTGCTGAACCAAGAGTTCAAATCCCACACCCCACATTATTTTTTAATATTGTTTTATTTTGAATTTTTAGAATACCAAGAGTTTACACGTGCATAACTCGTAAAAAACCCACTACACTAAATAAACTAACTGTACCAGGGGGTAATGAAGCGACAGGGAACATTTTGGCCGCCTGACTCGGCCGTCGGATCGGCCGATTCGGGCCGCCGGCGCCGGCCGGACTCGGCCGGACCGCCGAGTCACCAACATAAAAGTTGGGCCTCTTCATCTCCCATGTACTCCTGTATACTTTAATTCCTCAGACCGGTAACAGAGACACTTTAAAACACCAATTACTCCACTTTAATACATTTTATCACATTTTTTCATTTCAACCTTTCACCTACCCTAACTCTAACCTTACCCTATAAATAGAACCCCTACACACACCCCACTACAAAATTCTGAACAAAACTCTCAAGAAAATTCCTATAAGCTTAGTGTACTTTTGGAGTAGCGAAGGGCGAAAGCTTCGGCAATTTTCCGACGACAACCCTAGGAGTTTCCGGAGACGAAACGACACACCGGCGCTTCCTCCCGTCTCCTCTTCCTCATTCCTAACTTCTAAACCCGTAAGTCCCAATTCCTTCTTCACTTTACTATTCTCAAAATCCGTATTTTTAAAACCCGATGGAATCGGAATTAATCCGATTTCCGATTCGGTTCTTTCTAAAAATTCAACCTTTTCTTAAATACAAATCATACCAAACCATTACATGTTGACTATTAAACATTAATAAACATGTTGAACAAGGCTCATGACAATCTATTTCATTTTGTAACTTTTACCGCTCTTTTTCATTAAAATACAATGTAGTTTCATTTCGACATTAAAACATCACAAACTTGCTATACTTTTAAATAGATCACGAGGTAATGACCTACCTCCTCACAACACTCATATGCAACATAGCACAATACTTTCGGGAACCTAGAATACGGGAAAACGAAACCTTCCAAATAAATACCATTTACTAATAAAACCGTTTTCTAAAAAGATTAAGTATTTTACAAATCTTTGCAAAGTGCCGCTACAACCCATTTTGGGGAACCCGACCGGGATGGTGCGGATTATCGCACATCCCTGGGCTTAGTAGTGCGAGATGCAGACCCCCGCAAGGAGCATTCGGTCTCGAGAGATTTAAAATACGAAAATCTTAAGAAAATGAGATTTCTAGAAATATAATATATATTAAAATTTATTTTTATATAAATATATATATGTATCATTAAAATATCTATTTTGTAATAATATAAATATTCCAACTTTTTTCTAAAATCACAAGGATCACTTTACATTAAAATACCATGAAATTCATACAAATTCAATATTACAAATAAATACCATGTATTATGAAAAATAGGTTATTCTCACTAGAAATGTCACAAATATGAAATCTATATTTATTACAACTCTAAAAACGAAAAATAAACACTTGGGGTGTATTTTGAAAATTATACAAAGTATTTTTACATAAAAACCCCTCAAGTTCTATAAATTACCCTAAGGACCCTAGTAAATATAGGTTTAAACGGGACCAATCTCTTGAGCCTCAGGGAGCCAGAGAAATGGGTGCTTGCCTATTTAAGGCAGACAACTTAATAACGGTGTTATCAACACGGTAATCGTTTTTGAAGAAGACACAAATCCTGCCGCCCATGTGCAGCGGTTATCGATAACATCAAAACCTAATTCAGGACTTCAATTTCTTTTCTAATTGTTCTGACTCAGACTGAGTCTCATCATTAATAATCTGACTTGAATATGATTCAAGTACAATCTACAATCCAGCATGAATCCATGAATCCATATATTCAATCTATTCAATCTGTATTGACTGAACCGAACCATGGATATACTTCTATTTACATGATTCTCCAGTTACATTCATGATTCTCTAGTACATCCATTTACTGATATCATGGTTTCGGCAAGTTATCCAAATATACAATCTATATTACAATTCAATTACAAGTTGAAATACAATACAAACAATGCAATCAAGATATCGTGGGGTTTAAGAGATAGATTGGTACGGAAGGTGTTAAAAGTGGCATGAGACTACAAGATTAAGACACCTAACCTGAATCTAATTGCCGTTGTTCCGGGTTGTATAACGGAGCCTTGTACATTCCATTTGCCATATTCTCTAGCATACAGAGACTCCTCTCGTATACACCGGCATCCTTCTGTATCAAGCTACCAACAATAGCGTTGACCATATATTACAACTTTAAAAGCTACCTTCTCTTTCTGTCTATTCTATTTCTCTCTTATCTTTGGGACTTACCGAGCGATTGTTCGCTGACGACATTCCTTCTCTTTCTTTTTTGGAATGTTGTCAGGTGATCTGGACACTCAGGAGATCGAGCCTACTAGTGAGGACTTGGACCGGCTTTCCTACGACCCAGAACTCTAGCTTTATTGTACATACTTTTATTTCAGTACTTTTCATTTCTGTTATGTCACTGTTTAGGCATCGCTTTATTCCATGTATTTATCTTTCTATGCATTGTACAAAAGAATATGAATAAATAAAGTTATTGTTTCACTATATTTGTCTCTTATGCATTTACATTTATATTGTTTAGATACGCTTAGCATATTTACTTCAGAGTAAATACGTAGCGGTATCGTCGCGTCCTCTGCCCGTATACTGGGAAGCAGGGCGTGACACGATCAGGCCAGGCTTTCTAGTGTTCAGGCAAGACGCCTCGGCATTGTTCATGAGGTACAACCCGCACCGTTTGCTCAACAGTCGGGTTATGATCAAGATGTCTCGCTCGAGGCTTTCTTAGCCGAGCCGGTTGCTACGGAAGAAGGTATCCGCAGCGCGCTGCACCACTTTATGCGGCTAAACACGGGGTCTAGCTTTCTCATCAGCGAGCCAAACTACGTGCCGAAAGCTTCGAATGCCTACGTGGCGTGGTATCAACATGCGACAGGTGCTGTTATCAGGGAAGAGAGACGGTTATTATTTGATCATAAGGATGCTGTCCCAGCTAGTAGTCCGACAGTTCTTTTGAAGCGACGGACCACCGTTCGTCCTTAAGAGAAGTTGCTGTGGTTGTGGTCCCACGCGCCTTCCCTGAGAAGCCTCCACCCCGTGTTCATGTAGAAACGGTAACTGTAGCGTCCCCGGAGCCTGGCGATGGTGTGGAAATCGGGACCCGCCGCCCAAAAATGCCTGTTAAGCGCAAGCTCTTGTCATCGGCCACTGGTGCTCGCTCGTAAAAGAAGTCGTTTTCTGCCGACGTCATATTTGGCCAGGAGCCACATGCTCCCTACAGCGAGGGCTTGTGCGAATACGGTACCAACGAGGGTTTGTTCGACACACCTGTGACCGATACTAATCTTCAGGCTGCCCTCGCAGCTTTCGAGCGACTGGCTCGCGAGGAAGCGGCGTTGATCACCATCGCGAAGTCAGGTATACTTCAGCTGTATTCTTCCGCGTCTGTCCCTTTTCTCTTTATTATGTTTGTATTGACGCTTTCTTCTTCAACAAGTATTTCTGCCGAAGAGGCTTTCGCGGCTTCCCTCAAGACGTTCGAGGAAGAAGAAAGGCTCCGCGCTTCTTTAGGTCTTGGTATGAGTCGCTTCATTACACCCTTATTCTTTTTATTCATGCTCTGACCATCTCCTTTACTTTATTGTAGGGACTACCTTGACTCGGGTTATTCCAAGTGCAGTGCCGATTCCGAGCGACGATGCGGCAAAACTTCCGGAGCCAGCTATTGTGGCCCCAGCTCTCCCAATGTCACCGCAGGAAGTTTTGCTAAAGCAGCCGATGATGGACGCCGTAACGGCTCCAGAGGCAGAGCTTGGTTCGGACGACGACGTCCCCTTATCAGAGGTCTTGAGGAGATCATTTCTCACTGCTCAAACCGAAAGAAAGCGTAGGAAGCATGCGGCGAGGGAACACGATACCAGTTTGGCCGTAGGTATAGGCTCAAGCAGCATTCCACTTGCTGATAATCCTTCGACGGATGTTCTCTCTGCCTTGTCTACTGCCTGTAGACAGGTTGCACGTGCGGCTCGGGAAGAAATTGAAAAGCTGCTCCAAGGTAACGTAATGCCGAGTCTTTTAATAGAACTTGATTTTCGAATTCTGACATATGCATTTTCTACAGGGCCCAATCTTGGCGATGGGATGGCAGGTGAAACTCTGGCGATTACAGTGCCCGAAATTGCTACCCTTTCTCTGGAATCTGGGACTGTCCAGACCGCTGCCCTTTCTTTCCGTGGCTCCTTGGTATCTGCGGACGTCGCAAGCATCACGACGGCCCTCGTTGAGTAAGGGGATGAAGCTATGGGCGCAGAATCTACTCCTCCGAGAGAGAGCGAAGAAGTCATTACACCCGGTGACGTCTCCGTCATGGTTTTGGTCCATGATTTATCAGGTAGTCGTTGGGTCGCTATTGTCAAGTTTTTCAATCATGTTCAGCCCTTCTAATGATATTTTGTTTGTCTTGAGTATAAGTGCGTTAAACCCTGAGGCTGTGCCGTCTGAAGAAGTGTCGCCGGTCGCCGCTCTGACGGTCGCTGTCCTCTCTCTTTTTTCTGTACCCTCTCAAATATTGGAAGGTATGGGTTTACGACTTATCTGTTTTACTGTGAGCACCATCCTCCTTGTATTGACAGTATATTGTCGCAACTCTGCAGGAGTCCTTTTCGACCATCTATACCCGGTATTGAACCCGCATTTCTCCTTCCAATCGGAAGTCATTCCGCCTCCTGGTATTGGTCAGTATATTCTTCAACTGGCGTCTCTTCCTTTCTTTTAGACATATTGTTGCTAATTCTTCTTCATATTGGATATAACGTTACGAGTCGAGGGAAGGGGTGAAAGAACAATCGTGCCTCCGACGCTCCCCGTCCAGCCGCCTGTCACAGCTGGTATAATAAACTTCATCGATCATATGTTTCCTTCATTTCCTGAGTCGGCATTTGACCGTAATTCATTTTGCAACAAACCGCCATGGCTGATCATGAGAAAGGATTGAAAGGAACGTGCGAGCGACTTGCAGATTTGTTGAAGACGCCTCCTCAATAACCGTCTTTGTACCCTTTTTTTTACTGTAAACTTGCGGTTTATGAATAACATGTATTCATTTTGATTCCTTTGTGAAATGTATCTTGTATTCACTTGAATTCATGAATAAAAGATATACTTCATTTTATATGGGTGCGTCCCTTTAGCAAATGCGTTTTGTAGATAGTCTACCTTAATCTCCTTGCAGGGCAGCGACGGCTTAGAAGACAGGTTCAGATCTGCCGTCTAAGACTTTTCAACTTTACGAATCGTGAGGGTCTCATAAAGACTTTTCTCCCTACGAGTCGAGAGGATCCCGTAGGTGTCTTTTCTCCTTAGGGGTCGTGAGGACGCCTAAGTGTGTTTTCTCTTGAGAGTTGTAATGATCTCACAAGAGAATTTTCCCCCCTTACAAGTCGAGAGGACTCATAAGTGGTTGTTTCTCTCCTTGTAGAGATTCGACTTTGGAGAGTGTGGCTCGTGAATAGTATGCAATAATCCATCTTAGACCGACATGCAGGGCCCCAGTGCTTAGGAAACAGATCATTATCCCTATTGCCTAAGGCTTTTCCCTACGAGTCGAGACGTTCTCGCAAGGACACTAATTTCCTCATGAATCGAGAAGTTCTCGCAAGGGTGTCCTAACGTCACAGTTAACTCCTGCTAATAGAAGTCCGTTAGGGTCTGTGGTACTAGGGTTTTTTACCCGTCGCACCGTCGCGTTGGCCGATATATTCCCCGATATGCAATCTTGCTGTTCGGGTAGCCCCGCGACTGTCGTGTCTCTGATCCCTTCGGGGGCTGGATAAGACGTCTTCAAGTAATCTTTGTAATATTACCGTCGAAAGAGCAAACGTTAGGGATATTCCATGTCGCTTTTTACTTGAGGTTAGGCTCAGTTTGGGAGCCCCGATGAGTCATGACCACTCCGCGCTGGAGTGGGATGATCTCTGATGGTCTTTCAAGTCTCATTTAAGTTGCCGTCAAGACCCTGAAGCTAGGAATCTTCCTTTGTTTCGTTTGTTGGTATTGTGTCTGCAATATTGCAACAAATGTCGAGGTTGTGTCTGGGTTATCTGTGAACTGTCGAGATTTGGAACTAGGGGACTTTTCCATGGCTCCGTTTGTTGATGTCGCGTCTGTATCCTGCTGGAGGGAGAAAGAACGCTGTTGTTGATCTCTAAGCTGTAGATGCTGCTGTCGAGACTTGGAACTAGGGACTCTGCCATGGCTCCGAGATAGTCTCTAGGTTGTCCGTGAACCGTCGAGATTTGGAACTAGGGGATTTTGCCGTGGCTCCGTTTTGCTGACATCGTATCTGCTTCTGGTTGGAACGAGAAGGAACGTCATTGTTGATTTCTAGGCTGTAGGTGTAGCCATCGAGATCTAACTTCCCTTTGACGAAGCCTGGTGGGACAATGTCGTTCCCTTTTCGTTTGTGCCCATGGATTGTATACATGGGTCAATGTGATCTCAACTGCAGGGCAGAAATTTCATTTCATTTTTTATTTCTTTCCGCGATGCTCTATCATTTCAGTTTTTTATATCGCGAAAGTCGCGATTGCCCAATCATTTCCGCTATTTTTCGTGGTGCCAAATCATTTCGGCTGTTTTTTTCTTTTTACTCGCTGCTTTTTTATTGCCAAACATTTCGGCTATTTTTATATGCATATATTTTACTCGCTGATTTTTATTGCGAGTTGCCCTATCATTTCGGCTATTTCATATGCATTTTTGGCTCGCTGATTTTTTCTGCAAGTATGGAACTTGAGATCTGATACCAATCTTAGCATCAGCATCCTTGCGACTGGAATATGGCTAGGAGCAAATCATCATTTGCCGTGAAAGGACTTGGAATTTGATACCGATTTAGGCATCAGCATAGCTACCACTGGGACATTGTCAAGAGCGAATCATCATTTGCCTTTGTTGATTCAAGCAAAGGTGGCTTAGCAAATAGGGTTAGAATCCTGTCGACTAAGACTTTTGACTTCATGAACCGTAGGGGTCTAATAAAGGTGTTTCTCCCTACGAGCCGTGAGGATCTCGTAGGTGCGTTTTCTCCTTAGGAATCGTGAGGATTCTTAAGTGTGTGTTCTCTTATAAGTCGTAAGGATCTTACAAGAGTGTTTTCTCCTTATAAGTCGAGAGGACTTACAAGTGTCGTTCGCCAAATGGGGAAATTTCGCGCCATTGGTGGAACTTGGTGGGGGAAACGTTTATTTGTGCCCGTGGATTGTATACAAGGACCGATATTGAACCGTTTATAGGGCAACTTGGGAGTGTGATGGCTTAAGAACATGTTTAGATCCCTGTAGCTTAAGGCTTTTGAATCATATGCGTCATGAGAGTCTCATAAGGGGATTCTCCTTACGAGTTGTGAGGATCTCGTAAATGTAATTTCTCTTTAGGAATCGTGGGGATCCCTAAATGTGTTGCTCCCTTGTGAGTCGTAAGGATCTCACGCAGGTATTTTCTCCTCACAAGGTCGAGAGGACCTTGTAGGTGTCTTTATTTTAACGAGATTGCGTCCTTTCGGGTTTTTCATAAACTCGCCGGTAGTCCTGCTGTTTTTAATCACGGCGCCCTTTCGGGTTTTCATCCATGCACATTTCGCTTGTGGACGTACATTTTTTTTGCACGATGTAACTCTCGAGAATAGTTTCGCCGCATATGACCCATATGTTTGCCGGTGGGATTTGAGTTGCAGTCCTCACCGCTGGAACTTGTAGACTTGCATTCCACTATCGCCGTGTTAGAGGCGACATTGTTAGTTTAGGAACTTATCGGTCCGTTAGTTTAAAAACATCTCGGTCCAATGTTAGTTTAAGGACATCTAGGTCCACAGCTAGTTTAAGGACGTTGCGGCCCGTGGCACTTTTGAGGCGAGGTTACGCTGAATACTACTTATAGAGTTCGGACTCAGGGAGATAGCGAGCGGACACGAGCGTCGTCGTCCATCATTAGCCTGAGCCATAACTTGTAAGGAACCGGCCATTTATTGGCCGGAAAGGTCTTTCGCCATGCATATCCATGAGCAAGTAGGTCCCATGTTGGTAGACCTTGTCTATGATGTACGGGCCCTCATAGTTTGGCTCGAATTTCTCCCGTTTGGCACGGTTGTGGATCATAGGTCTTTTTACGACTAACACGAGTTCGCCTTGGCGGAATGTTCTCGTCCTAGTTAGTCTTTCGTATGAGCGCATCATCCTCGCTTTGTAAGCTTCTAGGTTTTGCTGCGCCATGAGATGAGTTTCATCGAGAGTATCAAGTTCCTCGAGCCGAAGATGGGCATTTTCTTCATCCGTCAGCTCGTATCGAACTGCTACTCGTAAGGAGGGTAGCTTTATCTCCAAGGGAAGTATTACTTCCGTGCCAAATACCAACACGAATGGCGTTGTATTCGTGGCTGTCTTGAACGTGGTCCGATAAGCCCAGAAAACTTCATGCAATCTCTCGTGCCAGTCCTTTTTATTTTTGGATACCGTTTTCTTTATGATCTTTGTCAAGGTCTTGTTGAAAGCCTCAATTAGACCGTTAGCTCGGGGATTATAAACTGAAGAATATCTACAATCTATTTTATACTGTTGTGCGAAGCGTCTGATCTTATGGCTTCTGTAGGCTGACCCGTTATCCGAGATGATCCGCCGCGGAGTGCCGAACCGTTAGATGACATGCGTCATGAAGAAATGGAGGATGTTCTCTGTTTTCACTCTCTTAACGGTATTGCTTCTGCCCATTTAGAGAAGTAATTGGTGGTTGTTAGTATGAACCGATGTCCCTTGGATGATACTGGCTCGATGGGCCCGATTATATCGGTTCCCCACATTTCGAATGGCCAACTAGCCAATGTTGGGTGTAGCAGATTCGGATGCCGGTGGATGAAGTCCGCGTGAATTTGGCACGAGTAACACTGCTTCACATATTCGAGGCAGTGTTGAATCATTGTGGGCCAATAGTAACCCATTCTTTTGATTTTCAGCTTCATTTTTGGCCCAGCTTGATGGGAACCGCAGAGTCCGTCATGACTTTCTTAAACGACCATTTTTGCTTCTTCTGGTCCCAGGCATCTCAACCACAGACAGTCGAACGATCTCTTATATAGAGTATCATTGACGAAGGCGAAGGACAAGGCTCGTTTCATGAGCTGATGTCTTGATGACGCTTCCTCAAGCGTTCGATGGGATTGTAGTCTATGAAGACTTCTCTCCAATCTTTTGCCTTTTCTTCGTCCTCTATTTGAAAGATCGTTCGTTTAGTCGCTCCCCTTCTTTCAGACGACTTCGGAGATATTTCTGCTGTCACGAGAATCCGGCGGGTTTGCACAATGATCTTTATGTCATCGAGGTTTTCATCAACCAGTTCTTTAGCGAGCTTGGCTAACGCATCCGCCTTGCTATTTTCCGCACGATGTATGCTTTCCAGGGTGTAGGAGGGGATTTGCGTCAGCAGTTGCTGCACTCTTTCACCATACCTGATCAGTTCTGGTTTGCACGTCTGGTAGTCGCCATTTACTTGGCTAACGACCAGCTGAGAGTCTCCATATATGAGGAGGTTTTCGATGCCCATGTCGACAACAAGCTCAAGACCTGCTATCAAAGCTTCATACTCAGCCTCATTGTTTATTCTCGGCTCCGTTAAAGAAAGGGCAAAACGAATTATCCCTCCTTGTGGAGTCACAAAGATAAGGCCCACCCCGGCTTTAATCATGAGGATGTTTTGCTTTCGCTTCTTCAAGAAGGACGCTCCATCGAAGTAGAGTTTCCATCGGGTATCATTCCCTTCTTTCTCCCTGTCAATTGCGTCAAACGCATGTTCGTCCAGTAACTCGCGGTTTAAGGGAGAGTCGGAATGTATCGGATGTTCAGCAAGAAAGTCGGCGATGGCCTGGCCTTTTATTGTCTTGAGGGGTTGATATACTATCGAGAACTCCATCAAGAGGAGGGCCCATTTAGCAAGTCTTCCTGTTAACATGGCTCTTGACATCAAATATTTTAGAGGATCCACCTTTGATATGAGATGGACCTCGTGTGCCAAGACGTAATGTCGAAGCTTCGTTACCGCGAAGATCAATGCCCGGCAATGCTTTTCGATTGGGGAATAGTTGTTTTCTGCCCCCAGGAGAACTCGACTCAAATAATAGAAAGCTCTCTCCTTTCCCTGATCGTTCTCCTGTGCCCATAACGCGCCTAAAGAACCTTCAAAGGTTGTTGTGTATAGGATGAGGGGCTTTCCCTTGACCGGAGCGGTCAGTACCGGCGGGTTCTGCAGATATTACTTGATTTCGTCCAGTACGCTTTAGCATTTGCGATCCCAAACGAACGGGGTTCCTTTCTTCATTAGATGACTGTAGGGGCGGCATTTACCGGAGAGGTTAAGTATGAATTGCCGGATATACGTGAGCTTTCCTTGAAGAGACCGCGGTTGCTTGAAAGTTCTTGGCGAAGGCATTTCCATAATCACCTTGATCTTTGACGGGTCTATTTCGATGCCCCGGTGTCGTATGATGAATCCTAGGAATTTGCCCGCGAAAACTCCAAATGCGCATTTCAGAGGGTTCATCTTCAGGTTGTACTTCCGAAGGCGTTGGAACACTATCTTCATAGGCTCCCAGTACTTTTCGTACGATTTGCTTTTCACCGCGAGGTCGTCAATATAACATTCGACAATCTCGTGTATAAGGTCATCAAAGATCTTTTTCATGGTCCTCTGGTAAATGGCGCCAGCGTTCTTCAGACCGAATGGCATCACTTTGTAGCAGAATATGCCTAGCGGGGTCCGGAAAGCAGTGTGCTTTTGGTCTTCAAGATGCATCTTGATTTGGTTGTATCCTGAAGATCCGTCCATGAAGGAGAAGACTTCATGGGTGGATGTGTTATCGATCATCAGCTCGGTAACAGGCACTGGGAAGTTATCTTTCGGACAAGCTCGGTTGAGATCTCGAAAATCTACGCAGATGTGTACTGTCCAATTTTTCTTCATTACCGGAACGATATTGGCAATCCAGTCAGGGTAATGAACTTCTTGGATGAAGTCGGAGTCGATTAGCTTCTTGACTTCGGCATTGATACTCATCTCAAGCTCGAGCCGCATTCTTCTTGGCGCCTGTTTGACTGGCTTGACGCCCGGCTATATCGCCAGTTTATGCACAGCTATCTCTGGATCTAATCCCGGCATCTCGGAATAGTTCCATACGAAACAGTCTTTATACTGCATAAGTACGTCCTTTAACGTGGCTACCTGTTTCTCAGACAGCAGCTCACTGACGAACGTTGGCCTTGGGTCGTTTGCCGTCCCCAAGTCGTTTTCTCAAGTTGTCTGCTGTGGTGTGTATCCCATCTTCCAGCTCTTTTGGCGCCGGTGGAAATTCTGAAATCACCTCGTTCTCATCTTCATTTGCGAAGCACTGGGGGAGGTCGTTCGTATCCTCATGATCACCTTCTTTTGAGAATGTTATCATATGGCAGGTACGAGCTCGTTTCCAAGCTCGATAATGATCTAGACTTCCCCTCACAGTGTAGGTTGCTCTCGGCTCATGCTTTCGTGGTGGGACTATCCTCCAACAGTCAGATAGAGCAAACGTACCTTGCTGATACTGATCCTAAACCCAGTCTTTGAAGGTGAAGCAGTCTTCAAGAGGATGTCCTATTATTCGGTGGTAGGAGCAATAATCCGGGTGATGGACCTCGTTCATCTGTTTAGAGGGTATCGAGACTCCGGGAGCGTCATCATTTGATACTTCATGACAAGGTTGAATATTTTCCTTGTCTTGGCTTGAGGGAAAAAGTACTCCCGACCCATCTTCTTCATAAAAGACGGGTTCCAGCTGACTTTTTCTCGCTCGCGCGGCTTCTTGGATCCGCTTCGCTGTTTTTGAACGCCGTCCATGTTCTTCACCTTGCTTTTACTTCTACGTCGGGCTTTTTCTTGTCATGAGAGCGCACAATGGGCTGGGGGTGAAGGGCATCGTCGTCTTCTCCATCCGTAACATGCTGAATGATACGTTGCGTCCTGGCCTTCTCGTCCTGGCTGGTTCTGGATCTGCCCCCGAGTTTCTCTATGTCAGGAGCCTCTTTGCTATTTATCGATGAGTGAGAGATCATGTGGCACCTCGCTACATAATCCTCGGATTCTTCCGAAGAATCGTCTCCTTCATCGATGTCACTGTTTCCGTCCTCAAGAACATGCTTGAAGAACTCTTCCAGTGTGACTGGGGTCCGTGCCTCTTGGTTGTATTCCTCCAGTGCATCGATGTATTTCTGCAGACCCGTACGATTGTCGTCGAGCTGGACGGGCTTCTTGGCCTTCTTCTTTTTCTTTGAAGACTTCGGAGGCTTGACCTGAAGGTTTTGTCCATCGTTACCAACTTTTGGCGTTGGGCGTGGTTTCAGCATTCCGTCAATAATTTCAGGCTCCAGCGGGCTTTTCCACCTAATCGTCGGACATACTTGAAGATCCTTTAGCATTCTTTTAGTTTTAGCTGAAATGACTACTTCCCATGGAGCTTTTCCTACAAATGAGCATGATGCCCCTGGCGTATCCACCTTTTTAGGAGCGTGCTGTTGTGGCGGGTTTACCTTCCAGTTTTCGGACAGCGTGAAATTGTCCTGTTGGTATTGGTCTTCAACCCAGTTTTTGAAGACGTAGCAATCTTCGATTGGATGGCCTACTATTCGGTGGTAGGGACAGTAATTGGGATTGTTGACGTCACCCAATTGCAGTGGGCATCTCGAATCCGGCAGAGTGATAAGCCTGTTGTGCAACGCTAGTTCGAATAATCTCCTCGTTTTATCCCGGAGGAACGAGTAAGGACGTCTCAACTTCTCTTCGAAGGCTCGCGGTCTGTTGTTTTGGCGAGCCACCGGCTTCGGGTCACCTGATTGTTGTTGAGCGTTGGCGACGAAGGTCGCTTTCCCTTTTCCCCTTTTCATTCCAGAGATCCGTTTTTGAAGAGGACGGCCTATGGCCCATCTGATCCATTTGGGCCAGCTCGTCAATCAAGGCCTGGAAGGTGGTCGGCTTGAAGAACATCATAAATTGGGATATAGTTGCCTGAGGGTCTAGGGTCCCCATGAACATGCCCATGGCAGGAGCTTCTTCTATGCATTGTTCATATTTTGACCATAGGTTCCGTCACCGAATTGCGTACCGAACCCAGGTTTCTCCCGGCTTCACCCTGGCGTTGATTAATGCCGTGATCGGGGTGCGCTCGCTAGTGCTTGCGAACCTTTGTATAAACAGTAGCTCCATTTCTGTAAATTTCTTGATGGAATCATTCGGAAGCTCCGAATACCATTCAAATGCTGTCTCCGCCAAACTGCCGACAAATTGGCGAAACAATAGTTTGTCATCGCCCCCGGTATTACCGCAGAAAGCTCTGAATTGAGCAACGTGTTGGTGCGGATTGCCCGTCCCCTTATACACATGGAATTTAGGGATCGTATATCGTGACGGGTACTTAATTTGGTCGTACCAGTCTGGGTAAGGTCGCCCAGTTCTAACGACATGGCCTGCCGCTTCGTTCGCTTGATGAGCTCGTATTTGTTGAGCTATGTATCAGGGGTAGCTTTGGAGATCGTGTCCTCCCTGGCTGCAGATAAAGCTGGAGGGTTCGATATCTCCCCTCTGTCATCTTCAATGATTATTGGAGGGTCTTCAGCTGAAGGATCCGGCTGGATCATCATCCCAACCATGTCTTGGAACAGAAGCGCCATCTGTTTTATATTAGCCGCTTGTTCCACGGTCTCTTTATCTTTCTTTTCAAGCACCCTCCGCAGGAATTCGGTATCGGTCTCCTGTTCCTGGCATTGTTCCGACAATGCTTCTGGGCTTTCTTTCTGCCTAGTGAGTGGCCATTCTTGTCAACATTTTCTGAAGCTTTTGTTGTTGCTCCTGAGCTTTTGTCATAGACCGTGTAAGTGGTCGATGACCCATGGAAGTACGGCTTTCCTCTTTCCTGGATACCATGTAGACGGTATGCACAACCATGCCTCCAGACTTGAGGTGTTTGGATCCACTGCCTTTGAAATTTACCGCGGGCAGAGGGATCTTCTCCGGTCTTCTCCTCTTATGGGAGGTCGAAATTGAGGGGGCTATTGCGGCAGGCATCCATGCAGACGATACCTTTCGCGGTATGGCAGAGAGATGGTCCTCCTCTTGCCGAGCCTTCGTCTTTTTCAGCTGGCGAGAGTAATCTTTGTCAATTATAGAGTCTTGGACTTTCCGCCAAACTATGTGGATCTTGGAGGACAGCCGCTGAGGAGGTTGTTCCGGCTTCACCTGTGTTGTGTTTTCGACAGGCGGAGGAGACTTCTTCAAGATGGCGGTTGGAGAGTTCTTGTGCACCCTCCTAAGCAGCTTGAAGTTGTTCCCGGTTGGAACAGCAGCGTCAATTTCCATCATTGGAGCTGGTGGGGTAAGTACAAAGGGGGAACTGCCCCCAGCTTTCCTCACTCGGCGCCAGTGGCGACGTCGAGCTTGTCTTGCGGATGGGATCACCTCAGTTGTAGAAGCGACCTTGTCATGCCCTTGCTTTGATGAGAGACTGCTTTTGGTGCCAACCTGTCGAAGACTGACGTCCGTTGAGAGGAAACGTCTAACCTGTCGAAGACTGACTTTCAACTAGGGAAAGCACTTATAACGACCTCACCCGTAGCAGGAGTTGGAACGGCCGATCTTGCGAAAACCGATCATTTAGCAGGAGAAGCCCTTTTGATGACTTCGTTTACCGGGGCTGGAATGGCTATCCGCTTCGGGATAACCCCTTCAGGTATTGCGGGTCTCTTTACGGGCCCAATGGAGTTTTGGCTCAGCCTATCGAAGACTGAGGCGGCAGACTTGGATGACCCGTTGAGAGGGGCCATGGTGGTTGTGAGCCGATCAAAAACCGACTTCTTTAGGGCTTCTTGTGATGGCATTGAAGCATTGAAGCTCATTGGTGGGAGCATGGTTCCGAAGAACAGTCTAGTAGTGGCCTGAGTCACTTGTTCCACTGGCATTGCGAAGATGGAGGCAGCTTGGGGCCCATAAATCACTCCTCTAGCAGGGACGGAGTGGGAGTTGCTGTTGCAATTGGTGCGGTTGGAAGCCATCGATGCCATCTTCTCTTCTGCATGGAGCAAGACACCAAATCTTAGTACCTCGAATCCATGTGCAACCATATTAAACCGCGATTCGTTCGCGAACACGACATACGAAGTATGGAGTGGAAAGAGGAAAAGGTCCCACCGGACGTGCCAGAATCTGTTTACCGCCGAAAGCTGGGAAAGACAAACGTCTTGTCTGAATTTGGGGGCAGATGCTATTAGGGTTTATCCGTCCACCTCTCCGAAGATGCCAAGCTGATTTATGGCACAATGTATCGAAGGTTTGGATAGATACGACCGTTGTAGCAGACTTCGTCAGATTCCCCTCGTTGTGAGGGTTTTTTATTGTGGGGACACTCTTCCCTGCAGGCACAAGTCCCTGCAGTTAATTACGTTACCGCGTAGCGATAACCACTTTCTCCTGCTCCAGAAGGTCACTTCATGTCATGTGTGTTTGTTTTATTTTTGGTTGCCCGTGGATTGTATATGGAGACTAATTTGTGTTGTCGTTCATAGAGCGTAGATTAGTCCAAATCCGTATTTTCTTAAATTTGGGTTTGGTTTAATTTAAGGATCGTTAACCTTGTTTGAGATTAAGATCGACTTAAAGATTTGTTAAGGATACGTTAATCCGATGTTGGACTAAGATCTATTTAGCGGGGGTTCGGGATCATTTTTTATCCAACAAAAGAGCATTTGGGCTCTATCGTTTTAGTTTAAGGACGTTGCGGTCCATAGCTAGTTTAACGACATTACGGTCCACAGCTAGTTTTTGGACATTACGGTCCGTATTGGGATGTGTCCGTCCATTTGAGAGTACACTAAAGAATTGTTGGTTATCGGGACCCACTACATCTCTAAAGACGCGGAAGAATTACGACATTTATCAGAGGTGTGAGGAGATGTACCCTTGAACAGATGTCTGTTGGAAGATCAATAGTCGTGTTTAGGACTAAGACCAATTTGGAAAAATTGTGAGCACATGGGCTCGGCTGATCTGAATTAGGGATTTTTGGTCAACTTGGACTCAGCCCATTCAGTTTTTGAATAAAGTGTTAAACACTTGTTTGGGCTCGGTCCCTTTTCTATGCAACAATCTGAGCATTGATATGGGCTCTGACGCTCACCCTCTTCTTTTGTTTTTTATGGAATGTTAAACACTCTTTATGGCACCCACCTAAGGGACACGTGAGGCGCTTGACGTTGAGCGCCAACCACTGAATGCTAGGCACTACTTGTTGAGCAGCGTCCACGTGAGGGGCATGTGGGGCGCTGGGCGCCAACCACTGAGTGCTTAAGCACTCTTTATTAAGCAGCACCCACGTGAGGGGCACGTGGGGCGCTTGGCGCTGGGCGCCTACCACTGAGTGCTAAGCACTCTTTATTAAGCAGCGCCCATGTGAGGGGCACGTGGGGCGTTTGGCGCTGGGCGCCAACCACTGAGTGCTAAGCACTCTTTTTTAAGCAGCGCCCATGTGAGGGGCACGTGAGGCGATCGGCGCTGTTTCTTTCTTTGTGCATTTTTCTAAAGAGTTTGATTCTTTGTTCTCCCCTGGATCTTCAATCCCCAAGAACAAATTCATCCCCACGAGAATTAAATTCTCATTTGTGGAAGACTTGTCTCATAGATCTCAGATCCAGAGAAAGAACTATGTTCTTTTATGAGGGTTAAACCCTTAGATTATGCAAATGAGATGTTCTGATCTCTATTATCTTTATTTACCTTGAAGAAAGTTCTTCCTTCTTCTTTCTTAAAGCCCTTTTTTTGCTTGCTCTTCTTTTTGAACTTGAAGTTTATTGGAGGGGGTTTTCTGTACAAGACTTGAAGTCTTAGGGCCTTTATATAGTGGAGGCAAGTTTGTTGATTTAGTTAAAGAAATCTCTCATTGAGAGATCCTTAATTGATTTGGGGATTTTATCCATCGCTGGATCTTTGATCCAAAGACTTCTGTTTTACAGAAGATATTTTTCTTGTCTTTAACACGATTGGAAAATATTTTCCATACAGAGTTTATTCTGTACCTTGGTGATTTTTAATCACCATTGAATCTTTAATCCAACGATGCTCTGTTTTACAGAGCGTAATCTTTCTTGTTCAGAAAGATTGGGGAAAATATTTTCCCCTACAGAGCTTATTCTGTAGCTTGGTGATTTTTAATCACCATTGGATCTTTAATCCAACGGTGCTCTGTTTTACAGAGCGTAATCTTTCTTGTTTAGAAAAATTGGGGAAATATTTTTCCTTACAGAGCTTATTCTATAGCTTGGTGATTTTTAATCACTCTTGGATTTTTAATGCAACGGTGCTCTATTTTATAGAGAGTAATCTTCTCGTTCAGAAAGATTTGAGGAAAATTTCCTCAACAGAATTTAATTCTGTATTTTAATGGTTTATCATCTCCGTTGGATTTTTGATCCAACGGCAAAGAACTTTTAGTTCTGCCACCGGCGCCCTCGTGTGAGGCACGTGGGGCGCTGCCTTGGAGTTTTTAACTCTCGGCGCTGGCGCCCTCGTGCAAGACCCGTGAGGTGTTGCCTCAGAGTTTTTAACTCTCAGCGCCGGCGTCCTCATGTAAGGCACGTGAGGTGCTGCCTCTTTTCAAATTTTGAATAGAGCCTTGCTCTTCTATTATTAGGGGGAAACAGGGAGGTCCCTAACTTCAGGGACCTCTTCCCGAGGGAAAGGTCCCCCTGTTCAGGGACCCCTTCCTTTAGGGGTGGTCCCCCTTTTCTGGAGACCCCTTCCCCAGAGAGAGGTTCCCCTCCTTTCGGGGGGCCCTTCCCCATAAGGAGGAGGTTCCCCGCCTTCGGGGACCCCCCAAAGGGGAGGTCCCTCGCCTTCGGAGACCCCTCCTGGGGTCCTCACTTCAAAGACCCTCAAAAGGGAAGGTACTCATTGCCTCGGGAGGCGACATGTCACTTTAAAATAAATAAAAAATAAACAAAACATAAACAAACACAAATAAAAATGAAGTGAGCACGCCTACATCTATTTTCAAACATCCAAATCCGACGTTGAGTTTGCATGATTCGCACAACCGTTAATCAAAGGTTCTCTCTTCAGAGTGGGATAATTAACGGCAGTTTTGTCCATGACTGCCGAATATTATGATCCCCACAGTCAATAAGCCCCAGCCTACCTTAGACAAGGGAGATCTGTATATGCCTAACAAGCGAGTGCATTCCTATCTCAATAAGGTGGCGAAAAACACTCTACAATATCGTAGACAGGTTTAGGTTAGATTGGACAACGGGTTTCTTTTTGTAGTTGGGTATTGTACCCAATTCACAGACCTTAAATCCCTTAAACTTTAGGAATATGTCTTGCCACATTGTTGCTTTGTCAATCAAATTCTTGAATCCCTTGTTTTATAGAATCCGGTTTCCATTGCTAACTTCGTCTTTCGTCCTTAACTTCAGGATCATGGTGAAAAAGTCTTATCCGAGAAGGTATTCGACCAACAATATTGCGCTCCTTGGTGTTATAAGCGGAATGCTGGAGAATCACCAACATCATGCCGACTTGATCCACTTGATCCAGCAACAGGCCGAGGCATTTCAGGAGGGCTTGAAGACGGCCCAACAAGCTGCTACTGCTGCTATTGAAAGGACAACAGGTTCCAAACATGTTCAGCATGAGGGTACGACTGCTGATTTCAGGAAACTTGGCCCAACAGCTTTTATGGGAATGGAAGAACCACTTCAAGCTGAACAGTGGCTCATGGATACAGATGATCTTTTAATTGATACTCAGATTCCAGACGAGAAAATAGTGGATGTGGTACGCATCCAGTTGGTGGATTATGCTCATGAATGGTAGCTTGTCGAAGAGATCCATCTGACGAAGCCGATCAGCTGGGCGGCTTTCACTCAAAATTTCTTGGAGAAGTTCTTTCTGCAGTCTGCTGCGGAAGAGATGGAAGAGAAGTTTATCAATTTGAAGCAAAATGGTGGATCAGTAGATGCGCACGAGGCTGAGTGGACTCGGATCAGTCGATTTGCAGGGACCTTAGTAGCTAATGAGGCATACAGAGTAAGACGGTTCTTGCGGAGCTCGATGTGGAAACCCAGAAGCATATTACTTTCTTGGGTTGACTCTCTTTTCTTAAGTTCTTACGATGGCTAGAAAACAACAGAGGTTTACAGAGAGAGAAAGGTACACATCAGCAGGACGTTCCGGCACATAAAGCGGATCAGTCGTCAGCCAGAGTTCCAGTACGTAAGGATATTCTTATTCGGAGACAGGGGTTTGTTGGGTTAAAATTTACACCCCATTGACCAAAAGTCAAAGTTAAAGTCAAACCGCGGGCAAGTAGGCCCAAGCCAAGCCAAACGGACCCTACCCCCGAACCCATGCCGGGCCCACCCCCGAACCCATGTCGGGCCCACGCCCGAACCCAAACCCGAGCAGGTGAGCCCAAGTGTTGGGGTCAAAAATTACACCACGGTTAACCAAGTCAAGTCAACCCTAAGACAAGTGGGCCTAAGCCAGAACCCAAGTCCAAGCAAGTGGACCTATGCCTAAGTCGAGCCCAAGTATGAAGAGGCCGACCCTCCATGCCAAAAGAATAATGGTTAAAGCATAAATAGGCTTAAGTAATTCCTATGAATAAATATAATAAAATGGGCAACAAACCAAAATTATATAAAAGCTCTTGGCTTATGTGCAAAAACAAAAAGAAAGCACATGGCATGGAAAAGGCATATGTCCCATTTTGAAAAGCCCAAGAAGTCATATGTAAAATGTATAGCCTGTATAAAACATCATGATGGATGATAACAAAAAAAAGATTCTTCCCATATCAACCTAGGGTTTTGTGCCTCCTTCAAGGTTCAAAGCCTCCTCTTTATCTTTTTTTGAATTGCATCAAGAGTTTAACTCTTGTTTTCTCAAAAGAAAATAGTTTTCCACCATAAAACCTTTGAAAGTGAGTTCAAATATCCCGTCAAATCCGTAGAATGGGAATTTTAAATCTCACCACCCTTCTCCAAGATCCGAAAAAAAGAAGGAAGAAAAAGACCCATCCCTAAAAATTTTTTTTTTAAAACGCTCACCTTGGGGCGGATCCAAGGCTCAAAGAAAAGAACATGGCTCATTCTCATCATCCAAGATATAGATCTTGAAGTTTCAAGAAACTCTCTTTTGGTCTTCTTTTCAAATAAAATTCTTTTTAGAAGTTTAACTCAAAAATAAAATCTTTTGAGAGTTGAACTCCAAATAAAATCTTTTTAGGAGTTTAACTCCAAATAAAAACCTTTTGGGCGTTTAACTCCAAAAAAAATTATTTTGGGAGTTCAACTCCATATTTTAAAATTTTTTTTGGAGTTTAACTCCATAATAATAAGAAAAAGAGAATCTTTTGGAGTTTAACTCCAAACTCGTGGGCACCCTCCATTCCCCTTCCCCCACGTGAGTGGGGTTCCCCTCCTCACGTGAGGGGGAGGGGAGCTCCCATTAAGTGGGAGCTCCCTACTCCCCATCACATGAGGGGGAGGCTCCCTTTCTCCCCATCACGTGAGAGAGGCTCCTATAAAGTGGGAGCCCCATGTTCCCTCTCACGTGAGAGGATGGAAGCTCCCACTGAGTGGGAGCTTCCGCTTAAAAATTTTTAGGAGTTTAACTCTATATAAAAACTTTTGGGAGTTTGAATCCAAATAAAATTGTTTTGAGAGTTTAACCACATATAAAAACTTTTGGGAGTTTAACTCCAAATAAAAACGTTTTAGGAGTTTAACCCCATATAAAAAAATTTGGAGTTTAAATCCAAATAAAATTGTTTTGAGTTTAACTCCACAATAAAAATTATTTTGGGAGTTCAATTCCATTTAAGATCTTTTGGAGTATAACTCCACAATAAAAATTCTTTTGGGAGTTTAACTACAAATAAAATCTTTTGGAATTTAACTCTGTAATAAACATTCTTTTGGGAGTTTAACTCCATTTAAATTTTTTTTGGAGTTTGACTCCGTAATACAAATTCTCTTGGGAGTTAAACTCCATTTAAAATCTTTTGGAGTTTAACTCCATAATAAGGTCTTTTTCAGGAGTTTAACTCCAAAACAATATTTTTTTGGAATTTAACTCCATATCCGAGAGCTTAACCCTCTTTCCGTCCGCGCTCGTGCTTCGCGGGCACGTGCCATGCACATGCCCCGCGGGCACCCTTCGCTTCCCCACATGAGGGGGAGGCTCCCACTTAGTGGGAGCCCCTACTCCCTCATGTGAGATGGAGGGAGGGGGAGGGGGCTTCCTTCCAATCACGTAAGTCCCACTTAGTGGGAGCCCCTGCTCCCATTTAGTGGGAGCTTCCCTCCCCTCACGTGAAGGGGGCTCCCATTAAGAAGCCCCTGCTCTCTCTCACGTGAGGGGGAAACTCCCACTTTCCCCATTCCCCTTCACCTGAAGGGGAGGCTCCCACTTAGTGGGAGCCCCTTCTTCCTCTCACGTGACGGGGAGGGGGTTTTCCTTCCTTTTTTAATAAAATAATAAATAATTAATTAATAAATAAAATAAAATAAAATATAAATAATAAATAAAATAAAACATTTTTTCTAAACGTGTTTTTTTGAATAAAAAATCTGTTGTCACAAATATGATGAATAAAAAATGAAACAAACATGCCCTTCTGCATTGCTTTTAAATACTGACACTTCATATGACTACTTTGATCCGTCAATTGGAGGTTTCTTCGTTCTAAGAGAAAGGTAATTAACGACAGTTTAGTCCGAGGCTGCCGGAGATTCGGATCCCCACAATCAATAAACCCCAGTCCACCCTGGACAGGTGGAATCTATACACTCCTGACAAACGCGCGTATTCCTATCTCAATAGAGTGACGAAAAATACTCTACACCAAGCCCAGACCAGCCCCATGCCAAGAAATTATAATAAATAAATGTAATATTTAAATAAGTAGGCAAAAAACCAAATTTTTGTAAAGCCTGTGACTCATGTGCAAAAAGGAAGGCATTGGATGGGCAAAATGTCATTTTGTAAAGCCCAAAGAGCTATGTGTAAATTTGTAATCCTATATAAAGCAACATTATGATGAAATGAAAGAATAATTCATTCCCCTAAAAAATATTAGGATGTTGTGCATCCTCCTTTCTCAAAGTTTTAAACTTTCTTCTCTTTTTTTGAATTAAATCAAGATTTTAACTCTTCTTTTCCCAGAAAGGAAGAATTTAACTCTTCTTTTACCATAAAACCCTTGAAGGGGGTTTAAATCTCCCATCAAATTTCTAAAAAGTGGATTTTAAATCTCACCGTCTCTTTTCTCCAAGATCCAATAAAAAGAGAGGAGGAAAAATGAAGCCATCTCAAAAGAACCCATTTTAGGGAAGTCTAAGGTTTAAAGGGGAAGAAAATGGACATTTTTCTCACCGTCCAAGATCTAAATCTTTTTGGAGTTTAAATCCAAATCAATCTTTGAGTAGCTCAACCCCAAGATCCAAATCCTCAAAGGAGTTTAACCACAAATCCAGATCTTTTAGAAATTTAACTCCAAACATTCTTTTTCTAGGAGTTTAACTCCAAAGTCTCTCGGGAGTTCAACTCCCAGTCCAGAGGCTAAGCTAATTTTTCGCCCTGCGCCCGCACGCCGGGCGCATGACCCGCTGGCGCCCGCGCGTCAGGAGCGTGAACCGTTGGCGCCCAGCGCTTGCACGCCACGCAGGCACCAGCGGCCACATGCCATCTCACGCATCCTTAGGACGCTCCTCACCCCTCTTTTTCCTACACATTTGACACTCGAAACACTTTCCCGTCAGAAAAAAAAATTCTGACGGGGCGCTGCCCCGCACCCCGTAAGGGGGCTGCTAAGCCCCCGATATGTCCAAAGCATCTTCAAAACACAACACACGGTGCACATTGAGCTCGCACGACCAGTTTTACCCGTCAATCGAACGTTCTCTCACTCCAAAGACGAGGGGTAATTAATGGCAACTCAGTCCGCGGCTGCCGAATATTTGAATCCCTACAATTGATAAACCCCAGCCTACCGTAGGCAGGGGAATCTTTATATGCCTGACAAGCACGTGTATTCCTATATCAATATGGTGACGAAAAATACTCTACAGATTCTGACACGCCCGTTGGGACCTTTTTTCTTCTCCCATATTTCGGGTTAAACGTTCATGCGAACTCAATCAACATACATATCGATATTTATACTAAAATAATGCTCTTTCATGTAGGTTTCAAGCAATCAATTCTCAACAAAGATGTCTCCAAGGACAAGCTCCGCTCTCGACAGTCGTCGACACAACTCCCATCTCCTACACGATGAAGATGGATGCCAGGACAGTCCTCCCGGACAGTCTCAGGCTACAGTGGGAGGAACTGTTGCTACAATTTGGCTCTATTTTATTTATCTCGGCCAACACCATTCCTGCTCCTCAAGCTCCAGTGACGGATAAACCGGCCTCAAAAGGCAAAAAGCTAAATGTCATGGTCGCAAAGGCATTTCAGCCCAAACACAAATCCGTCTCCGAACGACTCTCCGTAGCTGGGAGCAAGGCCATCAACACCAACAAAGCAACAAGGTGTCTCGGGCAAGCTCCGGCGGTGCCCTTGACAACTGCTCGATCGGGTATCTTCTCTAAACTCCCTGTCAATCGACTCACGGTGATTTCCTGGAAAACGGATGCCCGCCAAGCCCCCAAAATCGAGAAGCTAAACAGAAAAGGCTCAGAGCCAACAAAAGGGCTAAGGCTCCTGTTAGGCTGAACTTCATGAGGTTCTAAGAACAGGGTTACCCCGCAACAACAGTTGAATCGGCAGTAAAGCTCGCAAACTCTTTTGAATCGCTGAAATTGGTTCAGAAGAATACCATGACCGCAAAAGTCAAGAAAATTGCGATTCGGACAGCGCCACCCAAGGACCCAGTCAGGCCAACAGTCTTCAGTCGCCCGTCCTTTCTCAAGGAGGAAGGATTACGACGATGGTTCGAAAGATCAGCCGCCAAAGATAAAAGGATGGCTAGATATGCGGTCCACACTGTCTACATGGCAGTCACACACAGCAAGAGTAAGGATGGGGTCACCACATCTCAAATCCAACTTGGTTTGAATGTGGCTGCCACTTCCGAAGACCAGCCCTCTCTAGAAGATAATGAAAACCCTTCCAGTGAGGCTGATAAACAGAGGCCCTTCGATTTATGAGTCGGGCTCGGAAAGCTTAAGAGGAGCCAACCTTCCATCCCAAGACCACAAAGCAGCAACTTCTCCAAGAGCTCCAGAAGCAGCTTAGGAACAAAGACAAGGTATGGCCAAGTTCAACTCAAACATTGACGACTTGACAAACATCATCTTACAGCTTACGACCTAAGTTTCCTTCAGCCGCCCAATCAAACGCAAGGTTCTGCTCATGAACCGAGAAACAATGCCCCAAAGCAGCCGACGCCTATTCCCTCAAATCCAAAGGTGGGTGGGCCGCATGAAAGTCAACCACATTCTGCCTCAAAAGACGACTTGACTGCCGATGACAGCCGCCCACCAACGCAGGATCGGATCATAGATTTGATCACCAACAAAATCAAAACATTAATGGTCGAGGTCGAGACGCAGAAAGAGGTCGGCAGCAGTGGGAGAACATACCCTGCACAATACGATCTTGTGGAGTTTCCCAGTGGTTATGTCGTCCCCAAATTCGAAAGGTTAGATGGGACGGGAAATGCGAACAGGCACATTGCCCAATTTCAAGCATCAGGCGCAAATACTGAGGGCAATGATGCACTCCTTTTCCGTCAGTTTGTCAATAGCCTGATCGATATTGCTTTCGATTGGTATGCAAGCATACCAGATGACTCAATCACAACGTTCGCTCAAATAGAATCCCCGCTCAAACAAAGGTTCATAAGTGTCAGCGATAAAATCACCATTGCCGACTTTGTAAGGACCGAGCTAAAAAACAACGAAAGCAACATGGATTTTATAGTCCGATGGTGCAATCTCTCTGTCAAATGTGAACCGCCGTTGGAACAAGACCAACCAGTCAGTCTTCTTATAGAAAATATGAACTAGATGAAACCTTTCTTGTGCACCGCAGATCTCAAAACATTCCAAAAGCTGGCGAAAAAGGTTCAAATGTTGGAATGCTCAAAGCCCGAGGCCACTCAGGATCTCCAATTCACAGACAGACCGAGACATCAGAGGGGCGACAACCGGAAAGGCAAAAGTTCCAATAACACCGATTCTCTCAATAAGCAGAGAGCGGACGGAGCAAAGACTAACAAACCCCGAGGGCTAACTTTGAAGGAAATGAGAAATAAGGTCGTCTCTTTCAAAAGAGACGTGGTTCATAAAATATTCAAAAATGCTCTGAAAATTGGCCTGCGGCTACTAGAACCAAAAAGGCTAAGTGATGCGAATAGTACTGATCATCCCAATTATTGCCCATACCACTGAGTATTAGGACACACTATTGAAGACTGTTGCATTTTCAAGGATTATGTCAACATACAATAAAAGGCGGGAGAAATCTCATTGTCCCCTGGCGTGTTGACAAACGATCAAGCCACAACCGCCAATTTTATACAAACAGAGACCGAGATATTTCGGAAACTTGCCGCTCTTAATTGTTCACCCTTCCCTAAAGGGGGCAAACCACAACAACAATCCAAAGGTCCAGCGAGTAACGTTGACAATGAGGGGGCAACGGACAGATGCGCGATCCATACGGTCTACATGGTCGGACCTGAAGAAACGAACTCTCCTATACTTCACAGCCATGGTGATGATATGGTTGACGCCGCCCAATACTGGGTCGGTTCAGATAATGATGAGGACCTTGCTCGAGCCACTAAGCAAAAAGAGCTTATGGTTCTTGGAGAATCGAGCTCAGGGATGAAGATAGCCCAGTCGTCGTCCCCAAAACTACTGAACAAGCGTTATTCCAATGGTTTCAAGAGCAATTTCAGGACCGTGATAGGAAGTTAGACAAGATTTGTTCCAAAGTCGACGATCTGGTGAATGTTGTGGCAAATCTCGCAACCCAAGTCCTTCAAGTGCAATCACAACAAAATCAAAATTTGGTCCATGAACCAGGAATTGATATCCCAAAACAGCCAACAGCTATTCCCTCCGGTCTAAGAGCGGAATACCTTCATGAAAGTCGACGGCGACTAGCCCCCAGGTAAGTCCTGACGCGTGACTGCGACTAGTTGATATAGGACAGAATCGAGCAAAAGTCATCAGCGGATCCCAAAACTCTCCGGGACTTGCTTAAAAGAGTTCAGATGTTGTAACATGCGGGTCCCGAATCTCTTCCAAACTTCCAATATAACATGTCCAGATATACGGAAAACAACCGTAAAAGTGGGCCTTCTAAGGACACCGAATCGTCTAATGCATTTGCCGACCAAAGTAAGCGAGGAACATGCAGGCCTAATGCCGACCAGCCTTGAAGACCAGTGTTGGGAGGGGAAGGGGAATCTCCATTGGAAGAGAAATTGAATAAGGTCTGTTCTTTCAGAAGGGACAGATTCCGTAAAACATTCAAGGAAGCCCTAAGAAACGGTCTAGAATTGCCTAAATCAAAAAGACCTCATGAAGCAAACATGACTGATGATCCCTTATACTGCCCGTATCATAGAATAGTGAGTCATACCAGGACCGCTTTGTTTTCGAGAATTGGGTTGAAAAGCAATACAAGGAGGGAGTGGTCTCAATGGCCAAAAACGCATTAGCGGAAAACCAAGCTACGATCGTCTGCTCCAATCGAACGAAGACCAAAACCCTCTGGAGGCAGACAGCTCAATCGCCCTCTCCAAAAAATGACCCGGTCCACCGCAGTTTCTATAGGGCACACGTACACGTCTTTCCAAAAAGACAGATAGCATTGAAGCACGGTGAGGTCAAAGTCTAAGGATTTGGAATAAGCGCACAGCTATGACCTCTACGTCGTTAAACTTGAAACAGTCGACCCCTATGTCGTTAAACTGGAAGTGTAAAAATATTTCAAAAAAGCCGAAATGATGGGGCAAGCGCAAAT
This sequence comes from Agapanthus africanus, assembly GCA_030015575.1. Lineage (NCBI taxonomy): Eukaryota > Viridiplantae > Streptophyta > Magnoliopsida > Asparagales > Amaryllidaceae > Agapanthus > Agapanthus africanus. Next base: position 926,127,844 of record CM057339.1, read on the forward strand.
AAATAGCCGAAATGATAGGGCAATCGCGACCTTCGCGATAAGAAAAGCTGAAATGATATAGCAATCGCAGTAAAATATATATATATATATATATATATAAATAAATATTTCAATCCTCACCAACGGCGAATGATGAGTCGCTCCTGAAACCATACTTCAGTGTTAGCGATGCAGACGCCGACAAAATTCCAAATCTTCGAATATCCTAACGGCGAATGATAAGTCGCTCCCAGTACCATTCCAGTTTTAGCGATCCAGACGCCAACAAAATTCCAAATCCCCTAAATTCTCCTAGCCCTACGGTCTGGATCATACATCCTGTAAAACCGTATACAATCTACGGACGTAAACGACCCCTATCTCTCCCAAGTCCTACCGGTAAGACTACATCTAAAGTCCCACAGCGATGAAGCTCCACCAATGAATGATAATAAAAATAAAAATTAAAAAAAGGTATGTCCCCAAGCAAAACGGGCACAGATGAAAACCCGAAAAGGCTCCATGAGTAAAAACAGCAGGACTGCCGGCGAGTTTGTGAAAACCCGAAAGAACGCAAACTCGTGATTTGTATACAAAAATACACTCGCAAGGTCCTCTCGACCTTGTGAGAAGAACATCCCCGCGTGAGATCCTTACGACTCACAAAGGAGCAACACACTTAAGAATCCTCACGATTCCTAGAAAGAAAACACCCCTACAAGATCCTTTCGACTCGTAAGGAGAAACATCTTTATGAGACCCTTGTAGGATGTATGTCCCGGAGGCCATTATTTGTAATGGATGCTATGGATATAATATATATATATATATATATATATATATATGTACAGGACAATCTTGATCGAAATGATAGTGTGCTATCTGGTTTGCCTTTATCTTAACATGTGCATATATATTACTAGTTATTACGTATTGCTTATACATGTTGATAAAGCCCGTAAGATTATTGCTTGACTACCAGCGTCATGATGACGATCATACTTATGGGGGCTAGATAGTCTATAAGCACATCCTTAAAATGTCCATAGTCGTATGAATATTGAGACAGTACATCGATATTCCAGAATAGACTAGTGTATATGTTTATAGACCCCGACGGGAAGCGATAGTTAGTTCTATAGCCATTGGTGTGTTTCACCTAAGATTATATGCAGATGCTCACTGGGGGTGGGTACACTGGACGGACTTGCCGACAACTGCCAGAAGGTATTATACCCAGCGTCAGATGGCAGTTCTCATATGGCATGTATACAGATAGTCTGTCGACCTGAGATCATTATTTGTCCCGTGTGAGTTCCCACAATACTTTGATTACTACCCCACCACGGCTCTACTGAGTCGTGCAAATAGGTTTTAGTTGGGTACAGTCCCGAGCTACATGGAGGCAGTGAGCGATTGTTAGGAATTCGTCTCTTCCGGTATAGGGATTTGATGTCGCACTGTGTTTGGTTGGCCAACACCATAAGCCCCTGACCAGGGCAGTTGAGAATTACTTATAGATGGATCAGTAGTTTCTCGGATGGTCTTGAGCCATACCGGTTCGACTTATCGGGTTAGTAAGGGTCTGACCATAACCACCCCTAGACCCGATATAAGATACTCTCAGACGAACAGACCGAACTATACGGATATTGCCACGGTTAGACTTAGTATGGGTTCAGATGAGTTTGCTCATCGGCCTTCTTTTCGCCAAGTACCTGGGTAGCTATTACGTACAGATAGCGCCGCTAACGTGCTTATGGTTAAACCCACTGCCAGCGTAATGTCGAGTCTTTAGAGTCCCACACAAAGGGTTTCCCTGGTACAAGCGAAACGATGTAGATGACGTATGTTTATACGTACAGGCTTCCGATTAATTACGTGTACTAGTTGCGCAAAATTTAATAGGACGAGTTGTAATAATAGCGGGCTTAAGATTAAGTCGGATTGTTAAATCAAATATTGATTTAATGCTAGTATTATATTAGTAGTATTATTCTATCTCTAGGATATTCGTATTTTGGTGCGAATACGGGTATGTATATATGGTAGAAAGCATTTTGTATTTATATAAAATACATTCTAGAAGGACACCCCATTCTTGCATTAATCATTTATTCTTATATTTAGAAATGAGGTGGAGGATTATGTGGCAAATGAGAATGGTGTGAGACATGACCAAATGAATTTTTAATTCATTTGGATTTACTATTCAAGTATGGTTTCCATTTTAATTGTGAAAATGATTTCACAAAAGAAAATGGTCATGAGTTTTTTTCGCAACGTCACTCTCATTTTCCTTAGCTCGTTCTCGCTCCTCTCTTCTTCCTCAACCTTAAACCTTCTCATGTGTTGAGATAAATAGATTTTAGAGAAAGATAAACACTACTAACATTCTATACATCTCCTAAACAAACTAGATTAGCAAACTAGTTTGTTTAGTTGCTTCTTTTTGAAGTGCAGGCTTGAACCACATACTCTCGGATGGATCGTCTTTAACGAAAAGAGACCGACCTCAAGCTCGATCTAGGACCGTAAGGAGCTTCAGAAGAGGATTAAGAAGACCCGAAAGACAAGATCTCATAGGTATAAAATTCTATCATAGTAGAATACAACCTATGCAGTTTTTGCTAGTTAGGACTTATGGTGGTTCTTGGGTTAGTTGCCGATGTTGCATGCTTCAAAATCGATTTTTGAATATCCCGCCTCTCCAAACCCGTAGAATGTGTAACATTGACTTACAATCTTTACGGCTCATAAAATTGAAAAGCCTTAGGTGATAGAGATCTAAACCTGTCTCCTAAGCCATCGTTCCCCAACGGGTATGGCAAATGATGATTCGCTCCTGGTACCATATTCCAGTGTAGCGATACTGATGCCAAACAAAAAAATTCCAAATTCCAAATCCCACACTCGCAAAGTCCTCTCGATCTTGTGACGAGAATATTCTCGCGTGAAATCCTTACGACTCACAAAGGAACAACACACTTGGGTGTTCTCACGACTCCTAAGGAGAAAATACACCTACGAGATCCTATAGACTCGTATGAAGAAAATGCTTTTATGAGACCCTTACGGCTTATAAAATTGAAAAGGCTTATATGACATGGGCCTAAACGTGTCTCCTAAGCCATCATTCCCCAATGGGCATGGCAAATGATGATTCGCTCTAGGTAGCATATTCCAGTATAACAATGTTGATGCCAAACCAAAACCAAAACCCCAAATCCTCTCAGGGAAAATAATGATCTGCTTCTGGCACCTGTATGCCAGTGTTAGCAACGCTGATACTGGCCTCAACCCTGAAATTCCAAGCTTTCAATCCAGGGACCCCTAAGTCGTTAAACTAGGAACAGATAACCCCTAAGTCATTAAACTAGGAACGAAGAAAATCCCCTTGCGGCAAATGATGATTCGCTCCTGATACCATATTCCAGTATAGCGATACTGATGCTAAACAAAAATCCAAATTCCAAATCCCATGCCGCAATACCTCAAATTCAAAAGTCCCGCCAAATAAGGCAGGAATCGGACAAATCAAACTAAAGCCCCACCCGGAAGCGCTTCCAAGCTCAAAAGTCCCGCCGGACAAATTGGAACCTTCCCAAAAACAAATCAAACCAACCAATTCAATAACGGCCTCTACGTTAAAAACAGTAACACTCTGTCTCAGGGATACGTCACATACAAACACTCTGTCTCGGGGGAACGTCAAACAGACACTCTGTCTCTGAGAAACGTCAAACAGTGACATTTCGTCTCGGGAAAACGTCAACCAGCGACACTTCGTGCCGAGGATACATCATACAACGACACCCCGTCTCGGGAAAACGTCAAACAGACGCTCCGTGCTGGGATACGTCAACCGACGACACTCTCAAGAAAACGTCAAACGGTGACACTCCGTCTCGGGGAAACGTCAAACAAACATTCCATCTCAGGGAAACGTCCAGACACTCCGTGCCGAAGATACGTCAACCAGCGACACTCCGTCTTGGGGAGACATCAAACAGACACCCTGTGCCGGGGAGACGTCAAATGGCGACACCCGTACTGGGGATACGTCAACCAGCGACACTTCGTCTTGGGGAAACGTCAAACAGACACTCCGTGCCGGGAAAACGTCAAACATCGACACTCCATTTCGAGGAAACGTCAAATAAACACTCCGTGCCAGAAATGCGTCAAACAGCGGACACTCCACCTCAAGAATACGTCATACTACGACACTCCGTCCCGGGGAAACATCCGACAGTGACACTCTGTCTCGGGAAAATGTCAAACAGTAACACTCTGCATCAGGCATACGTCATACGCAGACACTCCGTCTCGAGAAAACGTCAAACAGACACTCTCTGCCGGGATACGTCAAACAGCAGACACTCCATCTCGAAGATACGTCAAGTATCGACCATCCGTAAAAAGTGCAGTGCCAGCCTCCCAAAAACGGGAACCAAAGCAAAGACAACTTTCACGTGGAAGAATATCCATCAATTTCATACACACGACCCATGTTACCATTCATTGATGGGGGCACTTTGTTGGGGTTAAATTTACACCCCATTCACCAAAGGTCAAAGTCAAAGTCAAACCACGGATAAGTAGACCCAAGCCAAAGCAAACGGACTCCACTGTCGAATCCAAGACGGGCCCACGCCCGAATCCATGCCGGGCCCACGTCCGAACCCAAGTCCAAGCAGGTGGGCCTAAGCTCAGACCGGCCCATGACAAGAAAGTACAACAAATAAATGTAATATTTAAATAAGTAGGCAAAAAACCAAATTTATGTAAAGCCTATGGCTCATGTGCAAAAAGGAATAAGCACATGGGTATGGGATGGACAAAATGCCATTTTGTAAAGCCCAAAAGGCTATGTGTAAATTTGTAAGCATATATAAGACAATATTATGATGAAATGAAAGAATATTTCATTCTCCTAAAAAATATTAGGGTTTTGTGCCTCCTTTCTCAAGATTTTAAGCATTCTTCACGTTTTTTGAATTAAATCAAGATTTTAACTCTTCTTTTTCCAAAAAGAAATAGTTTTTCACCATAAAGCCCTTAAAGGGGAGTTCAAATCTCCCATCAAATCTCTAAAAGGGGATTTTAAATCTCCCTTTTTCTCCAAGATCAAATAAAAAGAGAGGAGGAATAAAGAACCCATCTCAAAAGAACCCATTTTAAGGAAGTCCAAGGCTCGAAGAAAAAGAAAAAGGATCACTTTTCACCATACAAGATTTAAATCTTTAGGGAGTTTATCTCCAAATAAATTTTTGAGGAGCTCAACCTCAAGTTCCAAATCCTCAAAGGAGTTTACCCCAAATTCAGATCTTTTAGGAGTTTAACTCCAAATAAAAATCATTATTTTTCTAGGAGTTTAACTCCAAAATCTCTCGAAAGTTTAACTCCCAGTCCAGGGGGTAAGCCACTTTTTCGACTGGCGTCTAACGCCCGCACGCCGGGCGCGTGGACCGTTGGCGCCCGCACGCCACACACGTGACCCGCTGACGTCCAGCAGCCACGTGCCATCTCACACGTCTTTAGGACGCTCCTCACCCTCTTTTTCCCACACGTTTCACACTTTTCTATTAGAAATAAATTTCTAACGGGGCGTTACCCCGCATCCCGTAAGGAGGCTGCTAGTGGGGCCCCCGTAAACTCTACGAGACCCCCGATACATCCAAAACATCTTCAAAACACAACACACACACACTGCACATTAAGTTCACATGACCATTTTTACCCGTCAATCGTAGCTTCTCTCGCTCTAAAGACAAGAGGTAATTAACGGCAGTTTAGTCCGCGGTTGCCGAAGATTTGAATCTCTACAATCAATAAACCCCAGCCTACCCTAGATAGGGAGAATCTGTATACGCCTGACTGTAAGGTGTTTTTCATCACCCATCGAGATGGGAATACGCGTCGCTTGTCAGGCGTACTACAGATTCTCCCGCCCAGGGTAGACGGGGGTTCATTGACTATGGGGATCCAAACCTCCGGCAGCCGTGGACTAAACTGCCGTTAGTTACCCATCGTCTTTGGGGAGAGGGAACCTTCGATTGACGAGTCAAACTGGTCATGCGAACTCAATATGCAGTGTGCGTATGTATGTCTTGAGGGGTTTTGGATATATCGGGGGCCTCGCGGAGTTTACGGGGGTCGACTTGGGCATGGGCCCACTTGATCTGGGCTTGGGCCCGCTTACTTAGGGTTGACTTTGACTTTGATTTGGTCAACCGGGATGTAATTTTTTATCCAACGTGTCCCCATCAATAAATGCACACCGTGTATATGAGTTGTGTGCATGAAATTGATAGATCTTGGAGTTGGACTTCAAGGTGGAACATCATTCCGGGGGCAGAGCATTATTCCGGAAGCATAATTCCGGGGATCGGAGCATAATTCCAAGGACCGGGGCATAATTCCGAAGAGCAGAGCATCATTCTGGGAGCATAATTCCGATGATCGGAGTATAATTCCGAGATCGGAAGATAATTCCACCGAGCGAACCATAATTCCGGGGATCGGAGCATGATTCTGACGAGCGGAGCATAATTCTGACGAGCGACAGACATTCTGACCGAAGCATAATTTCGATGCAGAGGTTGATCTTCAAACAAAGCATAATTCCGACATGGAAGGCAGATAGTCCGAGGCGAAGCATGATTTCGACACGGGGTACATTCTGAGACGAAGCATAATTTCGTCATAGAGCTTGTTGGTTGACGTGATTCCGAGTCGGAGCATAATTCCGACGGGGAGGTCGTTGGTTGACTTGATTCCGAGACGAAGCATAATTTCGATAGGGAAGGCAGATATACCGAGGCGAAGCATAATTTCGACATGGGGTACACTCTGAGACGAAATATGATTCCGATGCAGAGCTTGTTGGTCGACTTGATTCCGAGGCGGAGCTTAATTCCGACAGGGAGGTCGCTTGTTGACTTGATTCCAAGACGGAGCATAATTCTGACAGGGAGGTCATTGGTTGACTTGATTCCGAGTCGAAGCATAATTTCGACAGGGAGGCCGTTGGTTGACTTATCCCGGGCACGGAGTGTCTTTGGTCGACGTTTCCCCGGCACGGAGTGTCATTGGTTTTGATGTAGAGCCCGATTCCCAGACGAAGAATAATTCCAATAGGGAAGGTAAATACTCCGAGGCGAAGCATGATTTCGACACGGGGTACACTCTGAGACGAAGCATGATTCCGACGTAGGGGCCAATTCCTAGTCGAAGCATAATTTCGACGGGAAAAGCAGGTACTCCGAGGCGAAACATGATTTCGACACGGGATACATTCTGAGACGAAGTATGATTCCGCCGCAGAGGTTGTTGGTTTGATTTGATTTGATTTGGGTTGACATCAGCACCACTATACTGGAATATGGTACCAGAAGCGAATCATCATTTGCCATGAGAGGATTTAGGGATTTTGGTTTTGGTTTGGCATCAGCACCGCTACACTGGGATATGGTACCAGGAGCGAATCATCATTTGCCATGAGCGGATTTCCCTTATTCCCAGTTTAACGACTTAGGGGTCATCGGTTCCCAGTTTAACGACTTAGAGGTCATATGTTCCCAGTTTAAAGACTTAAGCGTCTTCTGTTCCCAGTTTAACGACTTAGAGGTCATCTGTTCCCAGTCTAAAGACTTAGGGGTCTTCTGTTCCCATTTTAACGACTTAGAGGTCATATGTTCCTAGTCTAAAGACTTAGGGGTCTATTGGGTCGAAAGTTTGGAATTTTGGGATAGGGTCGGCATCAGCGTTGCTAATACTGAAGCACAGGTACCAGGAGCAATTCATCATTTGCCTTTGCCTATTGGGGAGCGATGACTTAGAAGACAGGTTTAGGTCTCTGTCACTTAAGACTTTTCAATTTTATGAGCCGTAAGGGTCCATAAAAGCATTTTCTCCCTACGAGTCGAAAAGGTCTCGTAGGTGTACTTTCTCCTTAAGAGTCGTGGGGACTTCAAAGTGTGTTTTTCCTTTGTGAGTCGTAAGGATCCCACGAAGGTGTTTTCTTACGAGTCGGGAGGATCTCGTAAGTTTGTTCTCATCATGTATCGTGAGGACACATGAGTGGGTCTTCCCAAATGGAGCATAACTCCAAGGGCGGAGACCGGCCGCGTGACCGGTGATTGTGGTGGGGATTATTTGAGCCTGTGGGTTGTATACGATAGTCCATTTGGGAATTGGCCATAAGGCATGGAGAATTTTGGGAATTTGAATTTTAGTTGGCGTCTGCATCGCTGTACTGGAATATGGTACCAGGAGCGACTCATCATTCGCCATTGAGACATTCAGGGATTTGAAATTTTGGTTGATGTCTGCATCGCTGCACTGGAATATAGTACCAGGAGCGACTCATCATTCGCCATTTGGGGATTTGGATTTTTGTTGGCGTCTGTATCGCTGCATTGGAATATGGTACTAGGAGCGACTCATCATTCGTCTTTGGAGTTTTTTTACCGCGATTGCTCTATCATTTCAGGTTTTCTTATCACAAAGGTCGTGATTGCCCTACCATTTCGGCTATTTATTCGCGGTTGCTCCATCATTTCAGTTTTTTTTTCATTTTTTAAAATTCTTTTTATTCACACATTTTTACATCTCCAGTTTAACGACTTAGAGGTCGATTGTTCCCAGTTTAACGACGTGGTGGTCGATTGTTTTCAGTTTAACGACATGGAGGTCATCTATTCCCCGTTTAACGACTTAGAAGTCATCTATTGGATGCCTGTTGGAGCCTGAGCTCGATTCTGCTGAAACCATGGACTCCTTTGGCTTAATCACATAAGCGGGCTTTCCGTCATCTAGACTGAGCCGGTGTTGGATGGCAACAACCACGTCATCGTCATGGATATAAGATGTAGGAGGACTTGTTTCTATGGGCTCTATCATGTAGACCGTATGGATTGTGTACCCATCTACCGCTTTTTCATTGGCAATATTCCTCGGTTGGCTCTTAGCTTGTTGCCTTGGTCCGCTCTTTTCAGGAAAAGGCAGATGTCTGAGAGAATCAGGTTCCTGAAGGATTTCAGTCTCCGTTTGTATGAAATTGGCGGTCGCAATTTGACTGTTTGTTAACACGTCTTTAGACAGTTCTATCTCTCCTTTCTTGTATTGCTTTTCGACCCAATCTTTAAATACGAAGCAGTCCTCAATAGCATGACTTATCACTCTATGATAGGGGCAATATTTGGGGTCGTCGGTTATATTCGCTTCTTGCGGTCTTTTTGATTCTGGCAATTGCAGACCGTTTCTTAGGACGTCTTTGAATATTTTATGGACTTTGTCCCTCCTGAAGGAATAGACCTTATCCAGTTTCTCTTTCAGTGGAGATTCTGCTCTCTCTCCGAACACTGGCTTTCGAGGCTGGTTGGCATTAAGCATGCTCATCTCTTGCTTATTTCGGTCAGCCGAAGTGTTAAAAGATTTAGCATTGTCAGAATTTCTGCTTTTGCGATTATTGTCCTTTCGGTTTCTCCATGACCTATTGTTATTTTGGGAATCAGAGGAGGACTCCTACTTTGAGCGCCCCAACATCTAGACTTTCCTAGTCAGCTCCTGGAATATTTTGAGACCCGCGGTGCATAGAAACGGGGCCATCCAATTGTTGAGATTTCCGACGAGGCTGACAGATTGGTCCTGCTCTATCGGCGGTTCGCATTTGACGGAGAGATTGCGCCAGCGGGTTATAAAATCAGTGCTTCTTTCGTTGTTCTTTGGCTTGGTCCTTACGAGGTCAGCAATGGTGATCTTATCGCTGACGCTCATGAATCTTTGTCGGAACAAAGATTCCATTTGGACGAAAGTAGTAATGGAGCCATCCGGTATGCTCGCGTACCAGTCGAAAGCGACATCGGTTAAGCTATTAACGAACTGGCGGAGGAGAAGCGCATCATTGCCCCCGGTATTCCCGCATGGGGCTTTAAAATGGGTGATGTGCTGATTCGCATTTCCCGTCCCATCAAGTCTTCCGAACTTAGGGATGATATAGCCGCCAGGAAACTCTACCAGATCATACCGAGCGAGATATGGTCTCCCACTACTGCTGATATTTTTTTGCGCTTCGGCTTCGACTACCAATGTTTTGACTTTGTTGGCGACCAAATCCATGATTTGATCCTGCGTTAGCGGGTTGCTGTCATCGGTAGTCAAGACATTTCCCGAGATAGGATGCGGCCGACTTTCATGCAGCTCGCCCACCTTTGGATTTGAGGGAATAGGCGTCGGCTGGCTCAGAACACTGTTTCCCGGTTCATGACCAAAGCCCTGCGCTTGATTGGGCGGCTGAGAGGCAAGTCGGGCCGTGAGCTGTAAGACGACGTTCGTCAAGTCGTCAATTTTTTAGTAGAGCTTGGCCATCTCTTTGTCTTTGTTTCTGAGCTGTTTCTGGAGCTCTTGGAGAAGTTGCTGCTCTGCGGTCCTAGGACGGAAGATTGGCTCCTTTTCACTTTCTGAGCCCGACTCCTCATGAACCGAGGGATCTCTCTGCTTATCAGCCTCACTGGAAGGGTTCACATTATCTTCCAGAGGATGTTGGTCTTGGGAAATGGCAGCAACATTCATACCAGATTGGATTTGAGATGTAGTGGCCCCGTCCTTGCTCTTCCTATGCGTGCCCACCATGTAGACAGTGTGGACAACATATCCAGCCATCTCTTTGTCTTTGGCGGGGTAACCCTGTTTTTGGAACCTCATGAAGTTCAGCCTAGCATAAGTCCTAGCTCTTTTGTTGGCTCTGTATCTGAGCCTTTTCTGTCTTAGCTTCTCGATTTTGAAGGTTTGACGGGCATTCGTCATCCAGAAAGCCATCGTGATGTTAATGGATGTTGCACACCCTCACAACACTTGTGAGGAGGCGGAAATGGCAAACGAAAAAATTTCTTGCATGCAACACCCACATAAAACCAAGATCGTGTGCTTAAACCTTAACTAGCAAACCCTATCTAGAGTTCTTAACTACTATGAAAGGGTTATACCTAATGAACCGGTCCTTTGGGTCTTCCTTTTTGGATGCAACTCCTAGGCTCTTTGGATGCTTGTGATGTCCTCGATCTCCGGCCACCTCAAGACGTAGATGATCCACCCGAGAGCTATAGAAAAAGGTTCAAACTCTTCTCAAGAGTTAACTAAGAGATCAAGTGTGCTAGAAGTGATCACTTAGATGAAGTAGAGGTCAAGTAGTGGATTATCTTTTAGCTCTAAGCTTTTGATTCACAACTCATGTGAAGAGTAAAGCAAAAAGGAGGAAGGAGATAATGAGGAGAGAGAATGTGAGAGTGATACAACAGCAACTGAGCCTTTTATCCCAAGCATATGGGGTAGGCTACATGAACCAACATGAGAATCACGCCGGGTCCAGCACATGAATCTTCCGTCTCCACTCACTCCTATCGAACAATATACTTTCATTGAGGCCTTTGGCAACCATATCGTTTCATACCACCCCCATCCATGTTTTCTTCGATCTCCCTTTTGCCATTGCCCATATTGAGAGTATCTATTCGTCGAACTGGTGCTTTCATAGGTCTGCGTCGCACATGACCAAACCATCTTAGCCGGTATTCCCGCATCTTCTTCTCCACAGGTGCTACATAAACTTTTGCACGAATATCCTCATTTCGCATCTTATCTTTTCTAGTGTTACCGCACATCCAATGAAGCATGTGCATCTCCGCTACATGCACCTTCTGTGTATGATGCTTCTTAGGAGCCCAGCATTCTGTCCCATAAGACAGGCCGAATAGCGCTCCGATAAAACTTCCCTTTCAACTTTAACGGAAAGTTACGATCACACAAAATCCCTGTTGCACTCCTCCATTTCAACCAATCAGCTTGGATCTTTTGATTAACATCACTATCGATCTCTCCATCCTTTTGGATGATGGAACCTAGATATCTAAATTGATCGCTCGGTGATATCTCTTGCCCTTCCAATATTATACCAATATGGTTTTGACTTCTCTAATTACTAAATTTGCAATACATATATGTTGTCTTGGACCTGCTCAATCTGAACCCCCGAGATTCCAATGTTTGCCTCCATAATTCCAATTTGGCATTAACCCCTGCTTTCATCTCATTTACTAGAACAATATCATCAGCGAATAGCATACACCAAGGTACCTCATCTTGGATAGTTCTAGTAAGCTCATCCATCACGATGGTAAACAGGAATGGACTTAATGCAGATCCTTGATGTAAACCATTTATAATCGGAAAATCACTCGTTAGGCCGCCGTAAATTCTGATATTTGCCACTATTCCAACGTACATATCCTTGATTATGTCAATATACTTGACGGGGACCCCCTTCTTCATCATTGTCCCCCATAATACCTTTCTAGGTACCTTGGCGTACGCTTTCTCTAAATCAATAAATATCATATGCAAATCTCTTCTTCTCTCTCGAAAACGCTCGACAAGTTGACGAAGCAAATGAATAGCCTCTGTCGTCGATCGTCCAGACATGAACCCAAACTGGTTCTCTGTTATCTTAATATCCTTCCTTAGCCTGTGCTCAATCACTCTCTCCCAAAGTTTCATGGTGTGACACATAAGTTTTATTCCACGGTAGTTTGAGCAACTTTGAATGTCACCCTTGTTTTTGTAGATAGGTACAAGGATACTTTTTCTCCATTCATTTGGCATATTTTTGGTCTGCCAAATCTTATTAAACAGATCTGTCAGCCATTTAACGCATATTTCTCTTAAGCGTCTCCAAATCTCGATAGAAATCCCGTCAGGACCAACCGCTTTTCTTAAACTCATTCTGTTCAAAGCTTCTTTAAGCTCAGGTAATCTTATTTTACACATGAAATCACGGTTTATATCTTGAGATTGAATGACAAGTCCATCCAAATTCTTAGTAAAGCTCTCATTGAACAATTTATCAAAATAATCTCTCCACCTTTCTTTGATATCCTCATCTCGAACTAAAACCTTCTGATCTTCATTTTTGACACACTTCACCGCACATAAGTCTCTGGTCTTCCTTTTCCGCATCCGAGCAATCCGGTATATATCATTTTCAGTCTCTTTAGTGTCTAATTTCTCGTACACCTCCTTATAGACCTTAGATTTAGCTTCCCGAACAGCTTTCTTAACTAACTTTTTAGCCATTTTATACTTCTTAAATCTCTCCATATCTCTACTTTTCTTCAAATCTTTATAAGAATTCCTTTTAATTTTTATAGCAGCCTTTACTTCTTCATTCCACCATGATGTGTCCTTAGATGGTGGAGCACCACCTCTCGACTCACCAAGTAGATCTCTAACTACCCTCTTGATACAACTAACCATTTTGTTCCATATTCTGTCTGAATCATCTTCCGACTGCCAATCCGCTTCTTGGACTACACGATCTGTAAACGCCTTTTGGTTACCTTCTTTCAATCGCCACTATTTAATTCTAGACTCTACCTTACATCTAATCTTCCTAGGTTCTCTTCTAAATCGGAAATTTAGAACTAAAAGTTTATGTTGAGTGGTTACATTCTCACATGGCACTACCTTACAGTCGATACAATAACCTCTATCTATTCTTCTCGTCAGAAAAAAGTCTATTTGACTAGCACTTGATCCGCTCCTAAAAGTGATAAGGTGGGACTCTCTTTTCCTAAACCAGGTGTTTGCTAAGATCAAGTCATAAGATAAGACAAAATCTAAAATCGAGCCACCTCCTTCATTCCTTTGTCCAAAACCAAAACCTCCATGGATAGTATCAAACCCACTATGACTAGTACCTACATGTTCATTGAGATCACAACCAATAAATAACTTCTCTCCACTAGGTATACTTTGCACCATCTCGTCTAAATCCTCCCAGAATAGACGCTTACTAGCGTCATCAAGACCTATCTGTGGTGCATAAGCACTAATAACATTAAGGATCTCTCCACCTAGAATAAGCTTAACCAGTAAAATTCTATCACATTTTCTCCTAATCTCAACTACATCCTCAAGCAACTGTCTATCTATGATTATGCCTACCCCATTACGATTTTTATCTCTACTCGTATACCAAAGCTTATAACCCCAAGCCTCTATGACTCTACTCTTTTCACCTACCCACTTAGTTTCTTGCAAACACATAATACCAACTCTCCTCTTAATCATCACCCCCAGAGAATGTGAGTGATAAAATGAAAAAATCAAGCATGGATAAAATGAAAAAATCAAGCATGGAAAAAATGATGTCTCAAATGAAAATAATTGAAGCATACAATAAAATAATGCACCATGCTTCAATAGTAACTCCAAATGAATATAAAATGATATGAGCCATTCCTTCATCCATGCTTTGACTCTCTCCAAATTCCACCTCATAATTTCTATTTTCACAAAATGAAAACCATTTATGAAGTGTCCTCTTCTAGAAGGTATTCATGTAACAATTACAAGAATACCCCTCCACCGTATACCGTATAAGTATACCCGTATCCGAATTTCGAAAAATACGAATACAAATAATCCAATAATATAATACCGGTATCCGGCTTAAACCAAAGCCAACCAGTATTATCCTTCCGATCATTATTCCTGTAACCATTACATGAACAAGATCGAAACCCTGCCGTAACAACTTACGGCCTTTACATTTTCTGCCTGAACCAGGGAACCCTCTGTGTGGGACTCTAAAGACTCGACAGTACGCTGGCAGTGGGTTTAACCACAAGCATGTCAGCGGCACTAGCTGTGCGTAACAGCTACCCAGATACATGACGAAAAGGTGGCCGACAAGCGAACCATCACAGCCCTAACGAGCCTGTAAGCAACACTTACCGTACAGTCCGATTTCTTCGTCTGATACGTCATATATGAAGTTTAGGGGTGGTAAATGTCAGACCCCAGTAACTTTATAAGTCATGCCGATTTATGGCCCATAATGGTTCGAGAAACTACTGATAACTCTTATCAGTAAATCTCGACAACTCTGGACAGAGATTTGTTGTTATGGCCGATCAAGCATAGCGCGACATCAACTCGCTATATCGGGAGAGACGAAACCCCTCTTATCGCTCACTGCCTCCATGTGATTCGGGACTGTACCCAAAATCCACCTGTTTGCACGACTCAGAAGAGCCGTGATAGGGAGGAAATCAAAGCACAGTGGAAATCACATAAGACACTATGACGATCTCGGGTCTACAGACTAATCTATACAAGTGTCACCAGAGAACTGCTATCTGACAATAGGTATATATACCATCTAGGAGTTCTCGGTGAGTCTTGTTCGGAGTACCCATTCTCCAATGAGCACCTGTGTACAATCTTTGATGTCAAACACCAATGATTGTGGGATCAACCATCGCCCACAGGGTCAAGAAACGTACACACTAGTCTACTCTGGTAATATCGATGCCCTGTCTCGATATACCCTCGACTAGAAACTGTTAAAGGATATGCTTATAGACTGCCTAAGCCCCGCTAAAATGATCTACATCATAATCCTGGCAGTCAAGCATAATCCTAAGGGCTTCATCAACATGTATATAAAGATATGAAATATAACACATCACACGTTAAGATGAAGATAAACCAGATAGCATACTATCATTTAGAGTAAAGATTGTTTCTGTACATATGCATGCCTAACATCGTATATAATACAGGCCTCTAGGGTATACATATCTAATACGTGAGTCGATTGACGGGGAGTTTAGAGAAGATACCCGATTGAGCAGTTGTCAGGGACATCGCTGGAGCTTTCCCTAGATGCCTTGTTGCTTTGTTGGTGTTGATAGCCTTGCCCCCAGCTGGGGCCAAGAAAGGTCATCCAAACACCGACTTGCGTTTGGGCAGTGGTGCCTTCGAGATCACCACATTTGGTCTCCTGCCTTTCGAGGCCGGTCTATCTGATACTGGAGCTTGAGGAGCTGGGATGGTGTTAGCTGGCATGAACAGAATAAAGCCAAATGGTAGCGGCGGCTCCTCCCACTGTCGCCCGAGACTGGCCGGGAGGACCGTCTTGGCGTCCATCTTCATCATGTAAGAGATGGGAACCATGTTGAGAGCTGAGCTTGTTCTTAAAGACATTTTTGCTACGTCCAAAGATTGTAATTGGAAATTGTTAACCTGCAAATAGAAACATGATTTCAGTACAGGCAATCGATATATATATTGATTGAGTTCGCATGAACGTTTAACCCGAAATATGGGAGGAGGGATTAGTCCCACCGGGCGTGCCAGAATCTGTAGGGTGTTTTTCGTCACCCCATCGAGATAGGAATATGCGTCGCTTGTCAGGCGTACTACAGATTCCCCCTGCCTAGGGTAGGCGGGGGTTTATTGATTGTGGGGATCCGAATCTTCGGCAGCCGCAGACTAAGCTGCCATTAATTACCCCTCGCCTTTGGGGCAAGGGAACCTTCGATTGACGGGTCAAATTGGTCATGCGAACTCAATGTGCAACATGCGTATATGTGTTTTGAGAGATTTTGGTTATATCGGGGGCCTCGCAGAGTTTACGGGGGTAGACTTGGGCATGGGCCCACTTGATCTGGGCTTGGGCCCGCTTAGTTGGGGTTGATTTTGACTTTGACTTGGTCAACCGGAGTGTAATTTTTGACACCAACACCGACAAGCGTGTGTATTTCTATCTCAATAGGATGATGAAAAACACTCTACATGGTTGTTCCTATGAAGCGGCCTTTTGCCCCAGCTCAAGCGCAGAAGAAGAATGTGGTTTGTGACTATTTCCAGCGGCCAGGCCATCTTTGAAAGGATTGTCAGAGGAAGAACGAACTGTGTTTGGTCTGTGGAGTTGCTGACTACCAGATCAACACCTGTCCGTCGAGGATTCAGCTGAGAGATTGATGTTCAGAAGGCACCGCTTGTACCGCAGAAATAGACGTATAAACAAAGACAGATTATGTAAGGGCTAAATCAGGAACGGGCTTTTACTCTGACGGCCGAAGGGGCGGAGGTTTCTAAGGATAGGGTTTCAGATACTCTCGTCGTTATTCCGGCATTATCATTGTTTGATTCAGTGACATTCCATTGCTTTATTTTAGTTCGTTAGCACAATCTCTAGATAAAACTTAGCCATAGACCGTAAAACGATATTGTAATGTTTGTATCACAGTTTCATCCTTGAATCTTATTTCCCTTGAACTCTTCTTTCTCTGGCGATCATGTCTCGACGAAGCAAACGAAAATGCGAACCCTTCATCTCCGTTTGATCTCACCTCGTAATCTTCTTGGTTCCTTGTTGTTTTCTTAAAATCTCATTCGTTGAATCCGACTTCTTTCTTCGATTTTCTTGAAGTTCACTCCTTAACTTTTGAATTCCTAAAATTCACGCATGTTGCTTCTTGTCTCTCTTGGTCCATCTTTTACATCCGATACCCGGCTGTGGAACTTTCAATTCAGAAGCATCTCTCGCTCTTTAGTTTATTGTATCCCTTCTTATTCGACTAATGGGCCGCACCAAGGACGCTCAAACGTAAGATACTCGATTGAAAAAGTTTAAAGACCTGTCTCAACTTATCAGAGTGTGCAGCGGAAGCATGGTGGGCCCATAACCTATAAGTTTTCGAATGGACTTGCTACTTTTTGAAGATAAGATTCGACAGAAATTGCCAAACTTGTTTCCTTAAATCCGAGAATTTTCTTGTTTCTTTCATTTTCATTTTTCCATGAATCCGGCAAATTATTTGTTTCTTCTCTTTTCGTTTTAGAGAATTTTGAGAACGAAATTATTTTTGTAGTTGGGTATATAATATAACACCCTATATCTTGTGTACGGTATTTCTCGAGTATAAATTATATTAATGGGTATTTTATTCTATTTAAACAATCATGTGTTGTTATGTTTGCAATGGGTCCCACTGCTTTTAATATTATGTTTTGGTAAGTATTATTATTATTATCTTTGAGACTATTAATTAGCTTGGTTTGGGACTATGAATATTTATTCTTAATGAATCAAATTTTACCATATCTTGTTCCCTATTCCTAATTGATATTGGATTCATGGATACCTGGCCCAGTTCAGAAACCCATACTATTTAAACCTTTATATTTCTCATGCAAACCCCACATTGATAATTCCTCCCAAGAAAATCCTAACCTCCTCTCTCTCAAACCGAATCCTAACCTTAGCAACCGATCCTTTAATCTCGTGGTCGCCATCATCATCTTCATCAACCGAGCACCCCTACTCGATCAACGTCATCTCGTTTCCTGCGCAGTCGTGATCCTCTTCCTCGCGTCTTCTTCTCATGTTGTAGCGACATTTCCATCGTTATTTCGTTGCAGAGTCAAGCCAAGGGTTCATCGTCGTTATCACGAGATCATCGTTTGAGGCAAGTATTTCTAAATACTTGTTATATACTAGTTACGGCAGGATCAGATCTGGCGTAACATTATCATTATTATTATTTTCATATCTAAATCTATATTTAAACGCAATTGACGATACATCGAGATCTAAATTGCGATGGGTCGATAAATCTAATTTGAATACAATATGTATCTTTAAAACCTAAAGAGATCATCTTTACGATGAACTGATTAAGATAATGAAATCTGGAAACTTTATGTCTTACGATGGTTTTATATTGCATGTATTGAATTTAAATAATCGACGCTTGAAATATTTGATCGTCTCAGAAAAGAGATATCAAGCCGGCTCAAAATTACAATGAGTCGTCTTATAAGAACAGAGAAAGATATGTAATTCTAGGCACGTCGTGAGCCGACTTAAGATATATTAAGCTGTCTCAAAGAAAGACTAAAGCCGGCTCTGTATTGGCATGAGCCGTCTCTGACAACCAGAGAGGAAACATTAATTCTGAAACACTTATGAGCCGGTTCAGATCAGTCACAAGCCGTCTCAAACAAACAAAGAGGAAATAATAATTGGGAAACATTTGTGAGCCATCTCACACCAACACAAGCTTTCTCATCCATTGATGAGCTATCTCAAACTGATATCTAACCCCGATATGATGCCTGACATGTTAGATTACGTCATACATGTGAATATGTTACCTGACAGGTATTATTATATGATTGTGATATATATATATATATATATATATATTCTAATTGACTATGCTATTCCAGTTGATGCTAGTACGTTGATCGTTTACCTGATATGATTCTTGAACTTGTTAGTTAATTGATTGTTCACATGAAGTCATGCTTGATTAGTTATTGTTATCATGTTAACATATTTGTAATGTAATGCTTATCTAAATGCCAATGAATTCATGGTCTTGCTTGACCCGACTTGATTGCATGACTTCGAACCTAATACATCGAGGAGGCATATCCTAATACATTGAGGAAATATATCCTAATACACTGAGAATGGTAATTATCCTGGGTGATATGTTAACATCATTCATCTATTATATCGTGGACAGTATCTTGTCCTGGGATAATGATATAATCATTATTCATCTGATACATTGACCGTGGTCCCGAGTTCGTACGGGATAATATTGAGTTACGAGAAGGATTGTATTCACTGATTTCAAATAGTGTTAGGATATATAACTTAGTAACATGAACAGTCAAGTTCCACTTGACATGATTGTTTTACCATGCTATGTTGATATACTTATTGTATGCTATTGTCTATCGTTCTGACATCGGTTTATGTTACAATCATATCCTATGTTACATTTCATGTTATCCTTATATTTATTATGTTCGACGCTCTGACGTCTGGGTTTTGATGGCTTAGATTCTTTGACATTAGAACCGCAGGATTAGAAGTAGTTCGAGGGAATAGCTGAGCAGTGAGGCGTATCTATTATTCTAGTTATTAGTCCGTTTAATTTATTCTGGTATTGAACTCTTTTTCCTAGCTTATGTTGTGGGCCCATAAGTGACAAAGTCTTGCGTACCCTTTCTATTTTATTATTGGACCAGTTTGAATGTTTCCGCTATTCCAGCTTGATTCTTATTATTGTTATTTATTGTGGCATTGGACATGTTTAGTATTGTTTATATTTATGTATCGCTTGATTACTGTGTGTGACAGTCTTAATGTGACTGTGGAAGGAGGATTGCTTACCGTAGTTAACATGGCTGGCCGAGTTACGTCCCGTAATTATTGCATTTTGGGAAGCTGGGCGTGAAAAGTTCAAAACTTGAATGCACAAAAGACGATGTTTCATTTGATTTAGAGATGTATTTCAATCAGTTTTCTTTCCACTTTCATGGTAAAGAATTCTAAAGCTTGAGAATTATGGTTGTTGGGTATCTACTGATTTATATAACTTGAGAAATTTTTAAAATTCTGAGTTACTCTGTTTTTAAACTATAATAGCAAAAAATCTTACACAAACATTACCCTATATATTCTGTTTTAGATTTATAGTAGCCCAAAGATTCTGTTTTTAAATAATAATAGCCTAAAGATTCAATTTGCACCCATGCAAGCATGCAACCCTGCGTAATTTTGTTATCATCATGCCCACGATGCGAATTCATATCTTGACCTTTTTGGATTTGCCGAAGCCGTATGCCCGTACCATGTGGATCCATATCCTGTATTTGAATTAATACAGCATAAAAGACCATCCAATTCAGCAGCAATAAATTTTTCTGCATAAAAGCTCAAGTTTCTCTAGTATTCTGGCTTATACAATTTTCTGCTAATTCACACCTGAAGTTGGCAGCATGAATGGAAGGAAAGTTGTTAGAAATATTTGGGTCAATCAACGAGCTCGGCGAAAACAAAGTGACTTGATTTATTGTATTTAATTGGTAAGCTTACAACAGATATTTGATTTAGACTTTAGAGAGAGAAACTTCTGCTTTCTATGCACCATCATAGATTCATACAGGCTAATTTAGTGATCTTCTGAAGGAAGAACGATTTTTCTGATGCTTACGCACGATCACACATGCTGGGCATCTAAAACTCACAAGGTCACAAGAACCCAAGTTTCCAATAAAAGAGGATATTATATTATTAATATAATTTGAGAAAAGTTGCATAAGAAGAAAGCATAGGATTTTTAGGATGTTGCTCACCTAATGTGTTACTCTCGTGCTGATATGAAAGTAGTCACCTAAATCCATTGAAGTCAGACCAGAAAGCACAGGTGGAAATTAGGATATCCAACAGAAAGGTAGTTACTAACACGAGTGAGATTATAGGTGTGACCCGTTAGGTGCCCATTCCCTAATGCTTACATAATACTTAGGGGGAAAAACAGTAACATTTAAACAAGAATAGATAAACTGGGTTAGCTTGAAGAAGGAAAGTCAAGCATCACTTAACAAGCAACCTTTGCCATCATACAAAACTACCTATATATTTATAACCAGAAGTGTAAATAATGCAAGAGATCGAGAGCAGAATAACTACCTGAAAGAAGAAGGGATATCAATATTTTCTTTCCCTGCAAGTTCCTCTTGAATAATATGTTATAAGTTTCGACGGTGAGATGATGTCATTCATGAGTCATCTAGCCTTTAGCACCATTACAGATAACCGGGTTAGGTTGAAGACCTTGATTTGCCATATAAAAGAGTAAATTATCCACAGCTTCAAATTTTTAATCTCAACATCAATATGGAGTGCCCGTCAATGATGCTTGAGACCTCAGTTGTGCCCATGTTGCGAGTCTTGGGCAGCCTCAACATTTCCAAATTTAACCGAATTCAACAGACAACCAATCCAAATATAACACTGTATCCGTGGTCTCGATGCATAGCCTATCACCACTTCCATGTTGCCCATTATGCGAAAACCCACTAATCAAAACACTGTAAGCAACCATGCATATCATAAATCCCCTTGTTTATCTCCCATTTGATAAAAACGATGAATTGCCTCCTCCAATCTGCCAATTATTGAACTTAGCAAGGTTGATCACTTTATCCTAAGGAGAGGGGGGAAAGGAGAAAACAATGCCCCAAAATTGTTTTGATAACACTTGTACTAGCTTCCCTCCTTCACAAAGCCCCATAGCCGACATTACAAATGATTTTATATGTTGTCTCGGACTATTTTTAACAATGGTATCGACTATTTTTGGTGCTTTTTCCAATTGCCCATTTACAGAAAAACCCATGAGTCAGCGCATTGTTCATCCGCAATATACTATTTCCGGAATCTCACAAACTTGCGTCTTGATTCCACCATCACTCTTTCCTGATACTAAACATTAAAACAAATAGAGTCTTCTCAACTCCAAACCAAACCTCGAATTCAAACCATCTTTCCTAGATAAGTGCTCCATGCAAATTAAATGTGTGTAAGTACAACCATTCGGGCTTGATTCTCTTTCCCTCAAAAACCTTTAAAACATCTCCCATTCCACGCCCATTACAGAGACCGCGTTGGGTGAGAAATCCCAGCGTGGCATTTCATCAAACAGTTAGCGGGCATATCTCTATTGTGTTGTTTCGAGTAAAGAACGATTGAGAGAGAGAGAGAGAGAGAGAGAATATGGAGTTGAGGATTGAAGAGGAGAGAGGGCTGAAGAGGTGTTGTATTCTAGTGAGAGAGAGGATGAGGGATGCAGTAGATGAAGAAAAAGAAGACGAAGAAGATGATATTGTTTTGGTCATGTAAAACTAGGTAAATTCATTGGGGGTTTTATTTCCGCCTGAGTTTCACAAATCATCTCAACTCCAAAAACCATTGGCTTTTAACAAGCAAACAAGAATTTTCCATTTTCTAATATTCAACATTTTTTTTCTAGCTCTAGCATTTTGAGTCCAAGAATATCTATAGGCATTGCAAAAAAATATTTATTAAAGATATGGGTCGTTGGTCCCGCAGACCAATGCACTCTCTCTTTCTCACCAAATAATTTCTTCGACTGTGAAGAGGTTTATTAGCTGTAGATTCCTCAACAAACTTTGTAAAATAACTTTTGCTTAAACTTAAAAAGTTATTTTTTTACTCTCGCAAATTATTTAAGTTGTTCTATGAAAAATAGGGAAAAAATTCTTCTATCTCAGGCATATATGTCTAATTATGAAAGAGTAAAAAATAGCATCACAGGAGACCGTTCGAAAAGTTTCGTCTTTTCTCTCTCCTACTCAAATACATAGCTTCAGAAATACCAGATAATTTATCCTGAAATAAAAGGTTATCGACATCTTAAAAACTATTCTCTTCAAAAGAAAATGTTTTTAAAATATAATTTTGGGGATATTTAATATCTTTTATGATAATCATAGGCAAGGTGCAAAATACAACTTTGAGAATAAGGCGTAATCTAGATATCATGAACCAAAATACACGCACACACTAAATATTGATTTTTTTTTTTTTAAATGTGGGTTTCCCCTCTCCTCCTAAAACGAAGGAAATTAAAAAGGAAAAACATAAGAAAAGGAGAGAAACTAACATACCTACCCTCAATTGTCGGAACCTTTATTGAGAACAAGTCTCCTTGTCTTCCTCCTGAAAACAACTCTCTATCAAATGCCCAGCCATGACCGCCCGTGTTATAAAAATCTCACCTTTTTTTCCCCCACCAAAAAACCAATAACCGAATCCCTCCCCCATAAATCGATCCCTTTCCCCTAGCCCTCGATCTGGGTCCCTTGACAACATCGCTTCCGATATGTTTCGTTAGAAAGAGGGATCCATTTCGATCGCAGAGGGGCGCAAAATTTTGTTTGTTTTCTTAATTTTTGAAAGGAAATTTTTGGGATTTTTTTGGATTTTGATTGGAGATGTGGAGG
Organism: Agapanthus africanus; assembly: GCA_030015575.1. Lineage (NCBI taxonomy): Eukaryota > Viridiplantae > Streptophyta > Magnoliopsida > Asparagales > Amaryllidaceae > Agapanthus > Agapanthus africanus. Next base: position 926,151,502 of record CM057339.1, read on the forward strand.
GATCCAGGATTGCCCACTGATTCTTTCTATGAGGTCAGAGCCGAGTGCGCTGATGATGTTCCCAAGACGAATTTCAAGATCAAGGTCTGATTTTTAATCCCTGATTTTGTGTTTCTTTTCTTCTTTTCTTCTCCCTGGGTTTAATTGGTTGCTGTGGAAATTTGATTGAAGTTTAGTTGTAGAACTAATTCATTAAGAATTTGATGATTTTAGCTTTTACATTTATTTTAATTCCATTTCTATGTTGGAAATTTTCGTGGGTTTTTGGATCATGCATTCCATTTTGCTCATATTTGGAATGTTTGGATTCATGCATAAAGAAGGAAACTTTGATGGTAGAAAAGGATGGTTGATTCTTCATTGCACAAAACCTCCCTATAGTTTACCCCCATATAGCACTTGTACCTATCACACACCCACACCCTTCGTTGACTAAAACAATTTTTAGAGGTAAATTAGATAATCCATTTTTGTAGTATCGGTTGCTCGAAGGGAAATAATCAAACTGGATTTTGGTTTTGAAAATTCCAAGGGGTTCTTTAGCTACAAACAAAAAAGTTTAAGCTTTTGGGTAAATGGTACCAACAAACTTCTTTTGTATGCTCCTCTAGCTACGATTAATAGGCGAAGACTGCTAGTTTATGTTGGTTAGGTTACCTTAACCGTATTGTTGCTTATGTTGTAAAAGGGTGCTCAGAAGGTTTTTCCCCCTATATAAAGCCTTCTTTACGCCTTTATTTGATTTAATAAATGAAACTGAAGTTTTTTGGTGCAGAATGGAAAGACCCTTAGCCAACGAAGATGGCAAGCTGCGTTTAGTCCAGAAGGTTACCTGGATATAGCACCAACTCTTAGCCGAATTCAGCGAGGAGTAAGTTCCATATTAAACTATTTTATCCATCCATCTTTTTCTGGCTATAGGTCTTTCGAATTGTTGAAAACAACATCTGAATAGGTTATTTATCATTTAAACTGTAGCATGATTATGTGCATATAGTTGTTTCATTGCTCTACCTAAAATCCCACTTACTTGAAAAAGACTAAAATGGAAATTTACGACTTTCAACCCAGGGGAACCACCTCTTCCATGATTCCAATTAATTGTACCGTTTTCTCGTTTTCTCTTTTCCCTTACTTAATGAGTTGTCTATGAGACACCAATAAATAGGTAGTGATCATTTTATGCCCAAAAAGCTTAACTTGTGTGTTCTTAGGCCCCAGCCATATACCAATCAGTTATTAAAATTTCCAATTCTTCTTTTCTTTATGCTTTCCATTCCTTTTAGGATTTTTTAAAATTTCATGATTTTCGTGTGTTGCCAAGAATTCTCAGTCATCCAAAGTCTCAGTCACTCGGAGTCACTCGGATCTGATTTTTTTTTTCTGTTAGGTTCTTAATAGCAATCTTCTTTTACTTCACATTGCTTTTTGTTTCCTTGATACCCGAAAGTTCTCCAAAAATATGTGCATGTAAAATGTTGGAAAACCGAAGAAAACAGAAAATTCTGAGGTTTTTGGAATTTCATGATTTTCGTGTGCTATATATAGCATGCAAAATAATGAAAAAACAATTTTTTGAGATTTTTAAGAAATATGAAATTTTCATGTGCTATATTATGCAAAATATTTAGGAAGTGAAGAAAACAGAAAAAATTTAAATTTCAGAAAATCTGGCGATTTTCGTTTTATTATAACAAGCAAAACGTTGAAAAAACAGAAAATTTGCAATTTTCATGCTTTATTTAGAAAACAAGATAAAATCGAATAAAACAAAAAAAAATTGGAAATTTCACAATTTCATATGTTATATAGCATACAAAAAATTGTGAAACCGATGAAAACAAAATGATTAAGATTTTTTGAAGTTTAGCAATCTTCATGTGCTCTCAGAAGCAAAATTTTGAAAATGGCAAAAATAGAAAATTTTGATATTGTGAAAAAGTTTGCGATCTTTGTGTGCTGAGCTAGCCAGTAGAATATTGAAAAACGGAAGAAAACTGAGAATATTCAGATTTTTTAAATTTCGCGATTTTCGTGTTCATTTGAAAAAAATAGAAATTTTTTGAATTTTTAAAAACTTCACAATTTCCCATGCTATATAAGCATGCAAAATATTGAAAACCCTGACAGCACAGAAAATTTTGAGATTATTGTAATTTTGCGATTTCCATGAAGCGTGCACAAAATTGTGGAAAATCGAAGAAAACTGAAGCGTTTTTTGAAAAATTCGCAATTTTCGTATGATAGCATGCATTTGAAGATTTTTGTAAATTTCTCCATTGACATGTGCTATAACATGCAATATATTAAAACGGGAGAAAACAGAAAAATTTGAGTTTTTTTTTTTTGAAAATTTCATAATTTTCGTGTGTTATAGCATGCATAATAATAAAAGAAAAAGAAAACAAAATTTGAGATTTTTGAAAATTTTACAATTTTCATGTGTTATATCTTGAAAAATATTATAAACCGAAGAAGATAAAAAATATTTAATTTCATGATTTTCTTGTGCAAACAAAATATTAGAAAACCGAGAACACATAAATTTTGATATTTTTTACATTTCTCCACATTCGTATGCTATAATGTGCAAAATGTTGAAAATTGGAAGAAGACGAAAAGTTTTGGGATTTTTCTATATTTCGTGCGCTATAACAAGCAAAATATTGAAAAACCAAATAGAAAAATAAAATAAATTATTAAAAAAAATCGTGATTCGTATGAAAAACGGAAAAAAAATCTAAAGTATTTACATATGAAGTTCATAAATATTAGATATTACAACTTACAAATCATATAATAATAAACTTTTAAATTAATATGATTTTTCTTGACATTGAACTTCGTACCCGTAGATTGCGCGGGGCCCTTGCTAGTAATCATCTATTACTACATTATAATGTTTTACAATGAGAACATGAATCGTCCTAACGTAGTCGCCTATAACAAATACATTTGGTGTAATAGTCCTTTTTTCCATGCGTCTTAATTCTGATTAGTTTGTTTGTTGCCCCTTATTCTTCAATGCTATATTTGATTAGGGGATCCATCCTTCAATTAGAGGAGAAGTCTGGGAGTTTCTACTCGGTTGTTTTGATCCTAAAAGCACCTTTGATGAGAGAGATCAAGTGCGACAAAGACGAAGGTAGTACAGTTCATAGGGTAATTTTTCTTGACATCTTTATGTTCCATATATGCATGTTAGTTCCAAGTAGATCGAAAAGCCATGTCTATTAAACAAAAAGGCTTCTATGGAGATAGAAGCTCTTGTATGTTCTTGCACTTTACAACAACAAAAAAGTCTTTAACCCAACCTTTTGGGCTCAACTTATTGAATTATTTTTGTTCTTTGTGCCATCTCTTTCAAATAACCGAAAGTAATTTATTGATTGTTAGGGGAATACATGTAAAATACTTGCAGCAAAACTATTTAAGTGCAAATTTGATCAATAACTTTCATGCAGAGTACAATATGCTAGATTCAAAGAAGAATGTCGAGAGATGGATTCTCATGTTGGTAGTGGTAAGATTATCACAGCTCCGATAATTACGGAGAATGGTGAACCAGTTCAAGATCCTTTGGTGCTGCTTCAAGCCGTTCCCAATCAATCTGCACAAGCTGATTCAGGAAGCAATGGGTTTGTCGATAATTCCCATGCAGATACAGGTCCCATTACAGACAAGAATATAATCCAGTGGAAACTTACACTACATCAAATTGGTAGGCATTAACTCGATGTATCATCTCTCTCTTAGTTTTGCACTTCTTCAGCTATGACTCCTGTTCCGTTTCTACTCCATGCAGTATCACCTTGTATCTGATTTGTGAAATTATTTTGGGCATATGCGTTCCTGGTGGTGTTATTAAAGTGTAAACCGAGTCCATTTTAATTGATTTTAATCTCTATATATTTTATAATCGGGTGTAATTTTTTTTATAGCTATTTGTAATGAAAACATGCTATTTTCATTATTGTAGCATAAAATTTATGAATGTAGCGTACTTTGGACATTAAGATTAGTATCCATTAGCCAGAACTAAGTTATGATGTCTTTTTGAATGTAAGATTTTACACTGGCGACTATAGATGTTGTTGATGTTTATTTGCAAACATATGATGCTAAGACTAAGGTTAAATGAGCTATAGTCTTATTTTTAACACGATGACAATTTTGTGTCCTTAATTTATCTCGTAAATCACTGGATAGAATATGTTCAACTTAAGCTAAGACTAGGCTATTGATTTGGCACGACAGGTCTCGATGTGCTTCGCACTGACAGGACACTTACATTTTATCAGAAGCAAGAAAATCTCTCAAAACTTTGGGATATCCTAGCCGTGTATGCCTGGCTTGACAAAGACGTTGGCTACTGTCAAGGTAACTAAATATAAATATTATATATGCATATACTGATATATAAATAGAGTCACGTCTGAATGGACTCAAGAGGGGCAAAAAAACTAAATAGATAGTGTATTGTATATATCCAATTCCTCTTTCACTATTCTAGTTTATAGATTCTTTCCAACTCAATGGCATACTCAGATTTATCGTAACGAGTCAATAAGAAACATTTTTACTAGTCAATTTATGTACTAGGTTCATTTAGCATGTTTTCTTTGCTTATTTAGTAACCATAATGTTCCCTTTTTATTATATCAAGTTAGTTTATACTAAAATGTAACCTATCATTATGACCAGGAATGAGCGATATTTGCTCCCCAATGATAATTCTTCTTGATGATGAGGCAGATTCATTTTGGTGCTTTGAGCGTTTGATGCGCAGATTGGTATACTTCTTTACTGAGACTTGATAGCTAAAAGTCTATTTATGCGATTTCTCCCACCCAAAAAAAACTTCTATTTTTTTATTTGTTAAGGATATTGCTTTTTAGTTGGTTAATATACGTGCTTTGCGGTATCCTGCCGGTCACAGTTAAATACATGATCAGTGATTGACCAACGATATCAGGATCTAAATTCTGCTGTTTAATCAAATCTATAGGATTTCTGTCTATAAATGCATACAGTCATGTCTAAATAATCATCCATATTCATGAATGATTTGTTTATAATTGAATACTGCTATGCAATGATTAGTATTATTTATTTTCAACTTGTTTTTAATACATGGTGTTATTTGAATTTTAAAGCGAGGAAATTTCAGATGCACAGAGCGATCTGTCGGAGTGGAGAGTCAACTCCAAAGTTTAGCATCAATAACTCAAGTTCTTGACCCAAAGCTTCATCAACACCTTGGTAAATGGATTTAAATGCCGTTTATTTAATTTTATCTTATCCGTCTAATTATTTCAGCTACCACATATTATTTTTATGATTGGTATTTGCAATATTTTTAATCTTGAGGCTGGAGGATCATCATTTTAAGTGAAGCATTTTGCTTGTGCAACTGTTTCCCTTCTTTTAAAAGTATTCAGACTTTTTTTGGGACTTCTGACTGCAGAAACACTGGGTGGAGGCGACTATCTTTTTGCAATCCGTATGTTTATGGTTTTATTCCGCCGAGAGTTCTCATTTGGAGATTCTTTGAACCTTTGGGAGGTAGGAATCATGACATTCAAACTCAATAATTATATTTCTACCACAAGTTTTCTTTATTCTTATTCCACTGCTCCATCACCACTCCATTACGAAATAATGTACCATATGTTTCGGTTTTCATACTATTAGCTGGTTATCCAATGCCTTTTGCATATTTAAAAAAATCTACAGTCAAATATTACTTGATGGTCATATACCCTTTGTGTAGAAAACTAGATGTCGTTAGATTTCTTCTTCATAAAATGCTTGGCCTTAGTGCCTAAGCTCAAATTATTCCTCTGGGATGAATTCATTTCTCTATAGGAAATCCTCATCATATTGATGTCCCTTCAAGAACCTGAGAGGATAGGGGTTACTTGGATTTAATGGCATTTTATAAAGTATCAGAAATGGACATACTTTCATCAGCTTAAAAGGTTTCAGCTGAAATTTCTTTTCTTTTTTCCTCAACATCGCTTGCTTATGATTCATATGTGCACCTTATCTATATATACAAAATAGGGGTCCACCTGGATTTAATGGCATTTTATGAAGTATCAGAAATTGACATATTATTAGCTTTAAAGTTTTCAGCTGAAATTTCTTCCCTCTTTTTCTCAGTATCGGTTGCTTGTGATTTATATGTGCACGTAATCTATATATACAAAAGAACAGCATGCTTTGCCCACAATCTGTAATATATTTCTTTAATGAATTCAATGGCTCTGTGGCCGCAAGATCCAGCCCTGGGATGGCCCAACCCCAAGCAAACCCCTCTCCCTCGCACCCCACCCCTATGTTATTGGCGCTGCAGCGATTTTATATAAATGTTATATCTTTAAATTTTTGCACAGATGATGTGGGCTCTGGAATATGACCCCGACTTCTTCTCCTTGTATGAAGAGCAAGACGCAGGAGCAGCAAATGATAAAAAGGAAGGATCGAAAGGGAAAGTGAAATCGATACGTCAGTTTGGAAAGTATGAGAGAGAAAATAAGAGGAATGCCTCCAAAACTGATGCGCCGCTGCCCATTTCAGTTTTCCTTGTCGCTAGCGTCCTCAAGGACAAAAGCGCGAAGTTGTTGCAGGAAGCACGTGGCCTCGATGATGTCGTCAAGGTAAAGAAGAAAGTTAAACATTTTATGTTTTAAGTCTTATCATCTTCTGTTTGTGAAGTAAATGTCTAAAGCTCAGTAAAATCAGATGTGGAAGGAAAATAGTCTTTAGTGGAGTAATATAGGATGCTGTATTGCTGAAATATTTCAGTATCACTTTTTAATATTATCAGACATATATAGAATTGTACAATTTCTATATTGTTATAAATGTTTTATCTTTTATAGAATTGCTGACATGTAATTTAAAACATGAAGTTTGATCATTAAATATTTTCCAATACCGAGGGCCAGCATTGCTTCGCTCGCTCTCAGGTTACGTTAATGAACCGCAAACCGATCTCTTTGTTTCTCTGTCAGATTTTGAACGATATCACCGGAAATATCGATGCCAAAAAAGCTTGCACTGGAGCAATGAAACTTCACAAGAAATACTTGAAAAAGGTAATGAGATTTTTTTCATTCTGAAATGCTATATTGGATGCTGTCATCGTTAGAATATATGTGTGAACTCTTCTTTTCTTTTTGAGTATAGAAATCAGAATATTACCGCATCTATATGTTGTGCATTGCAGTTTTAGGGTTTCACCTCCTTTTTTCACAGTTTATTTTCTGATTTATGTGTTCACATAATTTTAATTATGATTTGATCTGCGTTATCACAGGCTAAGAAACCATAGCTACCAAGAGGAAGCTACAGTTCCACGATACTGGATTCCGTTTTTCTCGTACGATAATTTGCGAAGGATGGAATTTCATAAGCATATCAGCATTTAGATGCCTCGGATATAATTATTCTTTCACAGGCTACGTCCCAAGCGTCGGTGTATCACGATCAAGCATGGTGTATTCATCTTATTTATTGTATGTACACAACATTCTGATTATACCACTATTACAATCCTTGTTGTATTTTTGATCGGAAGACTACAAACTGTATGGAATATTTTTCATATTAATAAGATATAAAAAAAATGAGAAAGGATATATATTATGATGAAAATGTTCGACTTGTGTTCTCCTTCATGTGGTGGATGAACGATTTATCTTATTATTGCTTATTTGAATGCTCCTTACAGTGGGCTGCTGATTGCTTGATACAAGAGAATTCAAAACAATCGGATTCTGAGCTTTTTAGGCTGAAATTGCAACAAGGGTGTTTCTTAAGCTTGAAATATTGTCGTTTCAGATATTCGGTTTACAGATTGATCATGTATTTATAGTCTCTATGTGGCTATTAAAATCTTATTCAAAATATTTTCAGAATGTACGTATCATTTTCCTGTATGTTTTGAGAGTTCTACCTAAATGTTTTCCAAACAATTATTTTCGGTTGGTCCTCCAGTTAGTTCCTGGAAAACATAACAGTAACTGCGATTATCTGCATCTGGACATTTCCATTATCGGTTGTATTACGTACTACTTCTGATGACTGCAACAAGTACTTGTGGATTGTATTATCGATTGTACGTGACTTCCTCCAGTTATGTTTTCACAGTTTGGGAGATGTATGCAACAAGCACTTGTGGATTTTTAATGCCTATATTTAATGTAACATTTAGAAGATATCTGTATAAAATATGATATGGGATACAGGCGGTATTGCATTTTCAATAAGTAAATCAAAGATGCAAATAAACCATAAACTACAACAGATATTGTAGGGTTCCTAGGCACACTAATGAGGTCTCACAAGGCATCAACCATGCCAATTTCAAATTTTACAAGTGCCGAGAAACCCTAATACGGATCGTTAACTAGAATTTTAGGCGAAACATGCAACTAGTTAACAACTTAACTAAGTGAACGGAAATACAACCTTTGTAGATCCGGTCCTCCACCTCCATAGCTCCATGATGAAGTCTCCTTGCTGTCCAAATCGAATCCCGGGCTCTAGCGTCGGCTTCATCGGAGAAATGGACGGGCTTGGTCGTCGGCTTCGATGCCGAAGATGATCTAGGTCGAGGCATCACAAGATCAAGCTCCCACTTCACCAAGTCATGAAACTTGTGAAGAAAACACCCTATACTACTTGGCAAGAGGTAGAGGATGAAGAAATAGGAAGTGGGTTCACTTTAGAATTGGATTTCTCACTCTTTTTCACTAGTTGCCATTGATGGAGACAAGCTTTCTTCATGTTGAAGAAGGAGAAGAAGAAGAAGATATTATGATAAGTATCTATTTAAAAAAGAAAATAAAATGAATACTTATCATATATCAACCATGGTCAAGTGTAGAGAATGAACTGTGGTTAGTTTGAATGGTTAGGGTTAAGCATGAGACAAAATGGTCACTTAGTCAAAACTTCATGAAGCTTCAACAACAAACAAAGAAAGCCATCATTTTCTCTTTATCTTTTCCATAATAAATAAACAAAATAAATAGATATGAAAATCAAAACCCTAATCATTTAAATAACCATGGTTTAATCTTTACACAAACACAAGTAAGCATGTATCAACATGATACAATCAAGTGCACACAAAATATATCACATATACAATGCGCACATCAAGTGAGAAAATCCTTCTAAAGTGAACCAATACTAGTTAATGCAAAGTAATATATCAAATATATAATTATACATTAAATCATTAAATCAACACTTGATTCAATGATCCGGTCATGTCGTATATAACCGACTAGTATCCAATGTATCGACTTATCGAATCAATCCTTGATTCGATAACTAGGTTATATCACATACAACCATTCGATACATTCATCGCGAGAATGGAATACGGTATCACATACACGCATTATTCTCGGTCCCGCACATATCTCATATGCGCTCCTATTTCGTTTCGCTTGAGCCAGGAAATCTCTGTGTAGGACTCTAAAGACTCGTCAATACGCCGGCAGCAGGTGATGATCATATCAAACACCCACAAGCCGCAAGCGGTCTGCTAAACGTAACGGCCACCCGGGTATTGAGCGATCAGAAGATCGACGGGCAAGCCCGCTCACACTCCTGTGAATCCAACCAGTAACACTTACCGTACAGTCCGGTCTCGTCGTCTGATATGTCGCATATCTCGCCTAGGGGTGGTAAACGTCAGACCCCAATAGCTCGATAAGTCGTGTCGATATGAGGTCTATAACAGTTCGAGAAACTACAGGTAACACTTACCAGTAAATCTCTGCAACCCTGGTCAGGGATTTCTGGTTATAGCCAATCGAACACAGCGCAACATCAACCCCCTATACCGGGAGAGACGAATCCCCTCATATCGCTCATTGCCTCCATGTGACTCGGGACTGTACCCAAAAACCACCGTTTTGCACGCCCTCTTGGACGTGGTAAGGTGGAAATCAAAGCACAGTGGGAACCACACAAGACTCTATGACGATCTCGGGTCAACAGACTACTTTGTACCAGTGTCACCAGAGAACTGCCATCTGACGTAAGGTATAATACAATCTGGGAGTTCTCGGCGAGTCCGTCCAGTGTACCCAGTCTCCACTGAGCACCCGTATATCATCTATGATGTCAAACACCAATGGATATGGGATCATCCATCGCCCATCTGTATGGGTCGAGAAGGTATACGCTAGTCTACTCTGGTATATCGATGCCCCGTCTCGATATACCCACGACTAGGGACCTTGAAGGATGTACTTATGGACTACCCTGTCCCCACTAGTATAATCCGCATCATAGTCCAGGTAGTCAAGTACACATCCTAAGGGCTTTACCAACATGTAACAGAGAGACAATCAGTGTACACGTTAAGGTAAAGATCAACCAGATAGCATACTATCATGTCGAGCAAGAAAGTCCTCCCTCTATATGTCCAAGCACCCACTACAATATACATCCTATGTATAGTAATGGCCTCTAGGGCATACATATAACTAACAATCTCCCACTTGCACTAGGGTCTTCTGATAGCAGTGGTTGTAGTATTTTATACTCAACCATCCCATAAAAGTCTCTTTCTGGGAAAAGGCCTTTATGAGTGGATCCGCCGTGTTGTCCTCTGAGTCTACTCTCCTAACCTCGATCACCCTGGAGATCAACCATCTCCATGATCAGGTGATGCTGCCTCAGAATATGTCTGGATCACTGATGGGACGGACGTTCCTTGGCATAAGCCACAACTCCATTGTCTCATAATGGTAGGAACGTAGTTCATCTCATGAACCAATATACACCCAAACAGCCTCTTTGGTAGCATCTTAAGTAGCGATGTATCCTGCCTTTATCGTCTAGTTAGCCACGGTATCTAGCTTGGAACTCTTCCAACATACCGTCCCTTTACTGAGGGTAAAGACAATGCCTGTGACTGACTTTCAGTCGTCCTTATCACCCTGGAACCCTTCCAGTGATTCTCCCCAGGATCGATTGATACCATCTCACTACATCTAGTGAGAATCCTAGCATCCATTTAGATCTATCTCATAGATCCAAAACCCAGGATTTAGGAGGTATCACTTTGATCCCATATGGAGAATCATTATGATAAGCGGAGATTGACCGAGCGTAGCATAGGAAACTCCTTCCCTATCAAGAGCATGTCATCCACGTACTCTACGAGGATCGTCACTATACTCCCTACTACCTTTTTGTTTATACAAGGTTCATCTACCATTTTGATGATGTCAAACTCTTTGACTAACACATCAAAACAGATGTTCCAACTCCGCGATACCTGCTTTATCCTATAAAGCATCTTGTACACGTTTCCGCTGCTCCCATTGTCTACGAAGCCCTCTGGCTGTGTACTTATAGACGTTCTCTTCTAAAACATCATTTTAGAAAAGCAGTCATGACACCCAACCGCCAGATATCGTAGTCATGGTATGTAGCCGTGGCAAGTAGGATCTGGATGGACTTAAGCATAGCTCCTTAGAAAAGGTTTCATCATTATCCACGCCTGGTCGATGACGAAAACCTTTAACAAGTCTAGCTTTGAAAGCCTCAACTTTTCCATCTACACCAAGTAATCTTCTCAAGATATACTTGCTACTGATGGGGATTTAACCCTTCAGATAATGCAACCAAAGTCCATACTTTATTGGTGTATAAGGATTCCATCTCAGATCACTAAGCATCCAGCCATTCTTACAGAGTCTTGCTCCTGATGGCCAGCACGAAACTAGTTGGGTCATCATCTCATGATGCAATCCTCGCTCCCACTGTCATAGAGAAACCGAAGTATCTCTCAGGTGGGTGAGAAACCCTACTAGATCGGCAGAGAGGCTGAGGTTCGTCGGTATCTACTGAATCCTTTGGTTGTACCAAATCATCGGTTGTAGTTTGCATAGCTGGAACCTTTCCAGTTCTACATAACTTACCTTGCCTCGAGCTTGTCCGGATTTTGCTTTTAGACATAGGCCGGACAACCCCAAATCTTAACTAACTTAAGATATGAGCTCTTCCCTTTCCATATCACATATGAAGTGGTAGGCAACTGATTTGATTTGAACCCTTATCAATAGGTATGCAGCTTCTCAAGCGCATAACTCCCAAAAGGAAATATGTAACTCAGTAGTACTCATCATAGAGCACACCTTATCACATAGGGTGTGATTGCTCCAACCCGATATACCATCGTGCTATGGTGTATACGGAGGAGTAATGCTGAGAGAGAATCTCATTCTCCTTTTGAATAGTCCAGGATTTCCGTGCTTAAATATTCTCCTCCCTGATCACATCACAGGACATAATACTTATACCCGTATTTTGGTTCTCTACTTCTAACTTATATTCTGTGGATATCTCAAAAGGTTCGGACTTGTGTTTCAACAGGAACATATGTCTGAATCTTGAGAGATCATCAGAGAATGTAGTGAAGTACAAAGAACCGGTCCTGGCATGTGTAGACAGGGGACCTTACATACATCATCATGTATCAGTCCCAAGAGTTTACTAACTCTTTCTCTGCTTCCAGTAAACAGAGCTATGGTCATTTTATCTTTGTGACATGACTGGCAAGTTACAAGATGTAAATTCAAACTAATTTAAATATGCATCTATATGTAACTTAAGCTAGTCGGGTCGCATTGATATGACCTAGTCTACAATACCTCAAGAAGAATTCGTTCATTTCTGAACTCTTGCTCTTGTGTGTGTTCCGTATACTAAGAACTGTAGTTTGATTTAGAACATCAATGCTTTTAGATAACGTGCCTGAACCGATCAACTTTTGATATAGGAAATGTTCAAAACATTATCCAACAATACAAAATTATATCCTTTCTTTACTAATAAAGAGACTGATATGATTTTGTATATCAGGTTCGGTATCTAATAACATTCGTTCAGAATCAATGTATTGGTAATACAGGGTGACAGTGACCAACAGACTTGGCTGCAACACTTGCCCCGTTTTCTGTCTCATGAAACTTATCACCCGTTCTGAGTTCTTTACCTATCTGTAGCCCATGTAACATATTACATATCTGGGATCCTGATCTGGTATCGCATACCCAGGACGTAGAGAATACAGAGAAACAGTTCTTTGTAATGAGCACACCCGAAGATAATGCATCAGCATGCACTCTCTTCGTTTGGGCGGCATAGGAATTCTGGTATTCCCCAATTTCCTGCTTTGTCTTACAACAATTATAAGTTGGAGCGGGACCAACGTTCCCCAGCTCAGTATAACAAGCGGGTTCGGTCAATATTCCGTATTATTATCTTGATTAAGGCGTGATATGGTCGCTACCTGGAGAGAGAGAGAAGAAAACACTCAGCGTGCGCTCTTGCAAGAATAGATTGGTTATTATTTTATCTAATCAGGATGGCTCCCACTGTTTTTGTCAAATCTTCCTTCAAACCTTAAAAGGAAAGACTAGCCGGGATTAATTACACGCTACAAGTTCGCCAATCTTTCAGCCAGGCCAGTGTCGGTACTTTGAGGGAGGTCCCCCGTGCTTTCGCACGAACCTAATTAATGTAAACCTCGTTTTCCCAGAGGCGTAACCTCGTTAACATCTTTCTAGACACCTACTTGATCGGCTAATTGTAATGTGTAAAACTCTCCCAGGAGTAACAATTACTCGCAGTGGGTATCGGGATTCAACTATCTCATAGAAGGTATGCAATCTCATTGCAAATTTCAACACTTGAAATTCCCGATAATTTTGCCCCTAGCACCCTATGACCTTGACGGAGGTCAACAAACCATAGGCTACTAGTCAAGTTCAACCCGTCATTTCTTGATCGAATTAAACCCACCCGCACGACCCTTGACGGAGGTCAACAAGGCCGCACGACTACCCTAATCCAATCTGCATCATATGCATAAGCAAATAAATACTAGTTAGCTACCGCACACTACGCCTTGACGGAGGTCAACAAACGTAGCACGAATACTAAATAGGACTTATCTGAAATGACGGAGTGCTACAACAGGTTTTTCTGAAAACCTATTGCGTAATGAACTTGATATCGTTGTAGAATCAAATGATTTTAAAATGGAGTGCTTTAGAGGCTTTTCTAGTTTTGCTAAAGGAGTCACTCCCGGTGAAGGGATCGTCGGTCCTTTCCTCATCGAATAAGGTGCTGGATATATCATATATATCACTGTGCAAAGCAGAAACTATAGAAGCTATCAAAAGACAAACCGAGTGTGTAGCATTTACCAGTTATTGCTAAAGGAGTCACTCCCGGTGAAGGGATCTCGGTCCTTTCCTTATCGAATAAGGTGCAGGATATATCATATACACCGCTGTGCAAAGCAAGAACTGTAGCTACCTGTTTTATTTTTGAAATTCGATTCCACAACATCTTTAGGTTTCTTTTTATTTCATTAATCACATTAATGAAGTCCCATCATTTAAATTACCTAAACATCACAGATAAATACGACGTACACTTATGCCATCCGTATTCGCCTCGATGTCCCCTCGTGCACCGTTAGGTTAGGTAACTAATGACAGAGCGGGGCAGGGCTAGCGCGGGTGTAAAACATAAGTAACGTCTATATAATATATCAAATATACTATATACAGTATCCATCACAGAACATATCACATGATCACATCACAGATATCGCAGCAGAAGAATCATATGAAACATTGGATATACTAGGACGTCCGTGTTTTCAATACGAGCCAGTATAAAACACGGATTCCACGGTCGCGATGAATAGCCAAACCCACACCCCTAGACCCCTACGAGAGGGCAAGCAACCCTACCAATTCTAGAGTTAGGAGACCCAGACTCGACTTCTCGAGTTGGTCTCCCACTGGACTCCAGAACCCGGTTACTTGTGCTCCCCTCCTTGGGTCTATCCTAGTGCGGAAAAGTAAATAATATACAAAATGTGACATCTTCCGCAACCTGAAAGTGCCCCAATAAAAGAATATTACATACAAGTTTTTACATGAATGAAAATGAAAAACACTCATCTCACATAAAAAAACCCGGCTATTCAAACACGACGATCCAATATAACATATCCAGCAACACATAACATCACATGTCATCAACGTAAGTAAATATGCGCATCCCAATTGTCGTTGACATATAGCAACGAAACCGGCGATATCACATATTACACTTACGGTCACAGAAAAGAAAGTGTAAAACTACAACAGTTGGAATCCGCAACCTACATAGACATCGCATGCCTAAACAAATGAATTCCTTAGATATCGCATGCCTAACAATTATAAACCCCGCATTTCAGCCTCATTATCGAAAACACTTTTCAATATCAAGTCGGGCAATTCAACAAGATTCCCGACAATTTTGATCGAATGCTCGTCGCTAACTTCAGTAGACGGCCGCACCCCCGACGCCGTCGACGAAGTGCACCAAGGCGGAACACCGCTACCGCGAGCACCCGAACGGATGCTTTCGGCGACGGGGTTCTCCTACAGTCACTTGGTCGGGGCTATGGAGTGAGGCTGTCTATTAAGTTTACCCGGCGAGTATCCGCGTACGCTACGTGATTGCGACGGACTTTTGATCGCATCAAAATTCCGTGGCAACCGATCAAGTGAGACTAAAGTGCTATGTTTATAACATTCATTCAGTTATCTCATAACTACTTGTGAATTCCAATTATTGTATCCCATTCCAGATAAATAGAAAATGTTAAACTTTCCGATCGAACATTCAAACACCCAAGTTTTCCCGAAACAGATCAACACATGAAACAAGTTTAAAAACATCCAGTTCATGCCTCAGTACCAACGGTCCAGCCGTAGAAGGGTCAAGCCAACGCCTCACATGTGGCACGCCGTACTGCCCCAAACCCGAAGGTTCAAAGGGCAATTCAAGACAGTCACACAATCGAGTTAAGGTTTGTTGTCTTCTAGAGGGTCCATCGAGTTACTTGCACTACTTAGAACGTCTTTAAACCATGGAAAAATCCAACACTTGGAAATTTCCCAACAGGGGAAAAATTGGGTATTTATATCCGGTCAAACTTTTTAACATATTCTAAATATCCGGAAAAACACATACGAAGTTAAACTTCCCGATCGAAACGTCGAATTCCCAAAACAACCCCAGAAAACTCAACTGTATAGTAAAGATTAAAAAATCCCAGAAAACTCAGCACCTCAAGAAATGAATTACTGTGCAAAATTGGAAGGCTGACGTCATTATTTGGCCGCGGAACCGCCGCAGAAGCCAGGCTTCTGCCGCGGTTCCGCCGCGCTTTAGCATTAACTTTTAATCATTTTTGCACCGTAATTCATAGAATTTACTGCTGAATTTTTTAAGAATTTTTAATCTGGAAAAAACCCAGTTTTATAAAAAAGTCCAGAGAGCATTTTGGAATTTGGGGTTTCGGTTCGATCGGACTTCAAACTCCGTTTACGTATCGCCTAAGGCTCTAACTAGGCTCTGATACCACTGTAGGGTTCCTAGGCACACTAATGAGGTCTCACAAGGCATCAACCATGCCAATTTCAAATTTTACAAGTGCCGAGAAACCCTAATACGGATCGTTAACTAGAATTTTAGGCGAAACATGCAACTAGTTAACAACTTAACTAAGTGAACGGAAATACAACTTTTGTAGATCCGGTCCTCCACCTCCATAGCTCCATGATGAAGTCTCCTTGCTGTCCAAATCGAATCTCGGGCTCTAGCGTCGGCTTCATCGGAGAAATGGGCGGGCTTGGTCGTCGGCTTCGATGCCGAAGATGATCTACGTCGAGGCATCACAAGATTAAGCTCCCACTTCACCAAGTCATGAAACTTGTGAAGAAAACACCATATACTACTTGGCAAGAGGTAGAGGATGAAGAAATAGGAAGTGGGTTCACTTTAGAATTGGATTTCTCACTCTTTTTCACTAGTTGCCATTGATGGAGGCAAGCTTTCTTCATGTTGAAGAAAGAGAAGAAGAAGAAGATATTATGATAAGTATCTATTTAAAAAAGAAAATAAAATGAATACTTATCATATATCAACCATGGTAAAGTGTAGAGAATGAACTATGGTTAGTTTGAATGGTTAGGGTTAAGCATGAGACAAAATGGTCACTTAGTCAAAACTTCATGAAGCTTCAACAACAAACAAAGAAAGCCGCCATTTTCTTTTTATCTTTTCCATAATAAATAAACAAAATAAATAGATATGAAAATCAAAACCCTAACCATTTAAATAACCATGGTTTAATCTTTACACAAACACAAGTAAGCATGTATCATCAAACATGATACAATCAAGTGCACACAAAATATATCACATATACAATGCGCACATCAAGTGAGAAAATCCTTCTAAAGTGAACCAATACTAGTTAATGCAAAGTAATCTATCAAATATATAATTATACATTAAATCATTAAATCAACACTTGATTCAATGATCCGGTCATGTCGCATATAACCGACTAGTATCCAATGTATCGACTTATCGAATCAATCCTTGATTCGATAACTAGGTTATATCACATACAACCATTCGATACATTCATCGCGAGAATGGAATACGGTATCACATACACGCATTATTCTCGGTCCCGCACATATCTCATATGCGCTCCTATTTCGTTTCGCTTGAGCCAGGAAACCTCTGTGTAGGACTCTAAAGACTCGTCAATACGCCGGCAGCAGGTGATGATCATATCAAACACCCACAAGCCGCAAGCGGTCTGCTAAACGTAACGACCACCCGGGTATTGAGCGATCAGAAGATCGACGGGCAAGCCCGCTCACACTCCTGTGAATCCAACCAGTAACACTTACCGTACAGTCCGGTCTCGTCGTCCGATATGTCGCATATCTCGCCTAGGGGTGGTAAACGTCAGACCCCAATAGCTCGATAAGTCGTGTCGATATGAGGTCTATAACAGTTCGAGAAACTACAGGTAACACTTACCAGTAAATCTCTGCAACCCTGGCCAGGGATTTCCGGTTATAGCCAATCGAACACAGCGCAACATCAACCCCCTATACCGGGAGAGACGAATCCCCTCCTATCGCTCATTGCCTCCATGTGACTCGGGACTGTACCTAAAAACCACCGTTTTGCATGCCCTCTTGGACGTGGTAAGATGGAAATCAAAGCACAGTGGGAACCACACAAGACTCTATGACGATCTCGGGTCAACAGACTACTCTGTACCAGTGTCACCAGAGAACTGCCATCTGACGTAAGGTATAATACCATCTGGGAGTTCTCGGCGAGTCCGTCCAGTGTACCCAGTCTTCACTGAGCACCCGTATATCATCTCTGATGTCAAACACCAATGGATATGGGATCATCCATCGCCCATCTGTATGGGTCGAGAAGGCATACGCTAGTCTACTCTGGTATATCGATGCCCCGTCTCGATATACCCACGACTAGGGACCTTGAAGGATGTACTTATGGACTACCCTGTCCCCACTAGTATGATCCGCATCATAGTCCAGGTAGTCAAGTACACATCCTAAGGGCTTTACCAACATGTAACAGAGAGACAATCGGTGTACACGTTAAGGTAAAGATCAACCAGCTAGCATACTATCATGTCGAGCAAGAAAGTCCTCCCTATATATGTCCAAGCACCCACTACAATATACATCCTATGTATAGTAATGGCCTCTAGGGCATACATATAACTAACAGATATTATCAGATAAAATAATACATGAAACATAACCGGGCTATGCTTCGGCAATATATCTAATCCACAACTGTCAAAAGAGGCAACTTTAAACAAAATAATATGAATCTTAACTTTTTTTTCCTCGTTATAAATACAATATATTTTTTAATTGGAAATGAATATACTAATTACCAAGTTGTAGGTAAATATCACATTTTTTTTTTTTGTTATTTGGATATTCCCGCACAAAACTTTCATATTTTGCTCAAAGATTCGTATTTCTAAATACCACAACCAAAAGTTAAAATTAAACTAAAAACAACACCGTTAACTTCTATTAGTTTAAGTTAGGTAATTAAGTTGACTTCGGTTTAAATTAGGATCCATAATTTATTACCTACCCTTGCTAACTACTTTTTTTCTTTTTTTATCATTTCTCACTTCCAGATCCAGCTTTTCTCTCCTCACTTGATCTCTTCATCCTATACTCGTCTCGGCCTCGCAAAACATTGAAATAGTGTGTGTGAGAGAGAAAGAGAGAAGGGGAGAGATAAAGAGATCTAGAGATTCAAAGAGACGGCAGCGGCAACAGCAGAAGGAAGAGAAAAACATGCGGATGAGAGATATTGAAGTTTGAATATAGCCCTTTAAGGGGTATTTAGGTCTTTTCACGTCTTCAACTGCTATATTTAATGGTGGCTTACCAGAAAACTAACCGAACTCAACCAAAGTATTGTTTTTCAAGTGCAATTTCAATTTTTGGATGTGGTATTTAAAATTACCAAACTTTGGGAGTGTTTTATCAAAATAAGAATGTTTTGGATGGGATATATCAAAATAACCCTTTTTTTAGTTTGTTATCATACGCCCGGTTTTCAACAAGAATACTTCATTGATTCATAAAAAAAATGGCTACATGAGCTAAATTCACTTAGATAGGTCTTTAAATGTTCGATAAGATTTTGAATATTATTTTTTTCTATCCATCTTCGTCTTGTACGTTTGTCTATCAAGAAGGATGTTGAGAATGAGATTAAGTATAGAACTAATATTAAGATGGTTATGATGTAAATCACTCTTATTATACACATTCAAGCAAAGTTCATTAATTCTCATTTGAAACAAAATTGTACAAGTGTCTTATCCACCGTCCATGGAGTGACACACGAACGGTTTAAAAATAGGTTTTTTTAGTTACTATCAATCTCAACCGTCCATATAGCTGCTTTTACTTTTTTGCTTCAAATAGGGATTCTACGGCAACTTTGCTAACCAGTCGACCGATGACTAGTTATATCATGACCATCATAAAATTTCTCTAGGAGGAAAGGATGGCGCACGTGAGAGAGAAGTTAACGACCGTTGCCTCTTCCCTCCATTTTGGTAGCAACACAAACGGTAAAAATTTCAGAGTTTGACCTTTTCAATCTCCATCCCTTCCCATTTTCATCCTCTTCTCTCAATTCAATCTCGTTTCTTTTCCCAATCACCCCAAAATTAACCACAAATAACTTAGAATTTAATAAAATAAAAGAGAGAGAAAATGATACCTTCAAGAACTCTCCTCTTTGTTGCAATCCTCATTGCATTCTCTTTGATCTCAATCGAGCCCGGCTCATCTCAAGACGACGGCGACTACGACGAAGACCAAGAGAAAATCCCACCAGCCCAAGAGAAATGCAACGGAGTTTTCATCACCTATGACTTCATCTCTCGGAAAAAAGAATA
This sequence comes from Agapanthus africanus, assembly GCA_030015575.1. Lineage (NCBI taxonomy): Eukaryota > Viridiplantae > Streptophyta > Magnoliopsida > Asparagales > Amaryllidaceae > Agapanthus > Agapanthus africanus. The sequence goes on from CM057339.1 coordinate 926,171,891, forward strand.
CCCGATTGTCAAGAACGCGTCGGCTCAAGCCTACGCATTCAAGTCCATCACAAAAGTCCTCAACACAATGGACCATGATCTCAAGGCATGGAAGATCTTCATCGGGTTTCATCACAACGAGATTCTGGTGTCGGCCTCGGGAGCTGTGCTGATGGATGGAAATGATTTTCCTGCGCACGTCGGAAACGGGACTTCGATTTCAGGGTTTCCGCAGTCTGATCTCATGAACGCGATCGATACTGCGGGGGATTTGGACCAGATACAGGTGAAAATCGAGATGACTGGGACCCAGTTTGGGGTGCGGGCCCCAGGGATACCAATGCCGAAGAGTCTAAAGTTGTTGAATGAGGGGTATAAGTGCCCGGCGCCAACTATGAAAGGTAATTAGTCTAAAGCATAAACAATTCTATAAGAATATTATCAAACTCAGAGAGAAATATAACTTGAGTTTTTAATGCAGCCAGCAATATGTATGTATGTTGCATCAAAGATCCAAAATACAAACCCAACAAAACAAACGCAGACAGATTCCTCCCTCGACAAAACGGTGATCTCACCATCGACTATGACATTACTCAAGCCTACGCAAACAACTACATGGCGCAAGTTACAATCAACAACAATCACCCCCTTGGCCGCCTTGATAATTGGAACTTAACCTGGGAATGGAAACGCGGAGAGTTCATCAACTCCATGAAAGGAGCATACACACTCAGGCGCGACTACACCGGCTGCATCTATGGCGAAGCCGGAACTTACTACAAAGATTTTGATTTCTCCCAAGCCATGAACTGCGAACATAAGCCTATCATCGTCGATTTGCCACCAGAAAAGGAAAAGGACGATAAAGTCGGAAATATCCCGTATTGTTGCAAGAACGGCACTCTTCTGCCTAAAACAATGGATGCAACCAAATCTAAAGCGGTTTTCCAGCTCCAGGTATTCAAAATTCCTCCTGATAATTCGAACCGAACCACAATTTACCCTCCTCAGAGCTGGAAGATCGACGGATTCTTAAACCCGCACTATAGATGTGGCCCCCCTATTAGAGTGAGCCCGACTGAGTTTCCTGACACAAGCGGGCTCATGTCAGAAACCACGGCGATCGCCACCTGGCAAGTCGTGTGCAACATAACTCGGACCAAGAGCTACAGACCCAAGTGTTGTGTATCCTACTCTGCCTTCTACAATGACTCTGTTGTTCCGTGCAAAACATGTGCATGCGGGTGCTCAGATGATACAAAACGCTGCAACCCTAATGCCCGTGCAATGCTATTACCCCCTGAGGGTTTACTACTCCCTTTCGAGAACCGAACAGCTAAGGCGAAGGCATGGGCGAAGATTAAACACTTAAACATACCGATTCCCATGCCTTGCAGTGATAATTGTGGTGTAAGCTTAAACTGGCACATTTTATCGGATTATAGAAAAGGGTGGTCAGCTAGAATTACTTTGTTCAATTGGGATGAGTACATGTTCAAAGATTGGTTTGCAGCAGTTACGATGGATAAAACTTATCTAGGATTTGAAAACAGTTATTCTTTTAATGGTACAAAATTGGCCGAGTTCAAGAACAAGACGATATTTTTTCAGGGTTTACCTGGGCTAACTTATTTGATGCCTGAAGTTGATGGTAAAGATCCAAAAGTGAATCCAAGAGTACCCGGGAAGCAACAATCGGTTATTTCATTCACGAAGAGGAATACGCCGGGTATTGATATTCTTAAGGGAGGTGGTTTTCCGACAAAAGTTTATTTTAATGGGGAAGAGTGCAATCTCCCCGATAGTTTGCCGGTTTCAGTCGCACATAAGCAAAGTAGTAGTCTTCAGCTTATCGTTTCGATTGTCGTAGTAGTGGTATTGGATAGTTTCGGGTTATGAGATTAACCGCTAAGATAAATTTAGGTCATAGGGGTTTTGTTTTGGATTGATCGGTTAAGAGAACCCTCGTGCAAATCCCATAAAAACCGAAATACTTCAAGATTGGACCGAATGGCTCAAAGCTATTGAAAGTTGTCTATAATGTGGTGAAAGTGATGAAGGAAAATTCCGATGCTACAGGTGAAAGAATGCATGTAATTTTTTGTACTTAATTTTGTAGATATATGTCAGGAAGAAGTTTTAGGTGCAAGTTTTTTCTTTCTTTTCTTTGTTCGGATGCTTTATGTATAGGTGTAAGATATATTATGGACATTAAAGCTTGTCGATTCTTGTAAGAAATTGAATAGTCGATATTTTGTCACTTGTTCTTTTTTTTCCTCCTTTTTTCTTTTTTTGCATTAATCCTACCTCTAATATTTCATTTGTTCAGAGTCCAGAAGGGAGAAAAATAATAATTTTGATACTGTTCTTCAGATGCTTTCAGGGAGAATATAAGAGAAATGTTCGCGTATTACTTTCAACATCGGAACAATTTTAGTCAGGGAGTTAGGAGATGTGGCTTCTTAGGATTGTTATATGGATCCGATAATAAAATTCATTAAATGATTTATGGTATGGGTAATCATTCTATTGATAGCAGCAAAAATTTATCTTATATAAACACGAACGTTGTCAACAGCATCACACTCTAGCTTGTATAGATTGAGATTTCATGAAACAAATGAAAACGAAGTAACGTTCTTGCTTGCGTCGGAAACAAGTTTGTGCTCTAAAGCAAAATTTTGAACATGGGGAAAAAGGTAACTAGTAAACAAAACATCATACCTGTAACTCTAATCCTGTCCTTGCAAAATCTCCATGTATTGGACTCCCTTTTCCTGAGGGCTAACTATGGATCAAATAAATTAGCACATATCTAAACTGTTAACAGGGAATCCGATGAATTAAAGATTAATAACAAAGCAATAATTGAGGAATGCTTATGGGTTTCCAAATTGTATAATTGAGTACAATCACAGATAATTAAGCTTGCACTTGCAATATGATTAGCAGTAATGTGCTGCAATGATTAGGAAGATGAATAAGCTGAAATATGATTAGCAGTAATGTGCTGCAAAGATTAGGAAGATGAATAAGCTGAATGTTCAGAGACCGGCCGTTTGTGGTTATTAGGTTTATTGTATGGCTATAACGGGTGTCCAGACAGCAGGTCCTTTGGGCCGAGAGGACTATGTGTAGAAAAAACATGTGGGCCCCATGGAGCCTGCAGTCTAGATCCTGCACTTATGGCCTCCAATGTCCCTGCAGGCCTGTTTCCTCTTATTGTATATAATATATACCTCATTTAACACTTAAAACTCCTAAACTTGCTTATTTACATCAGATATACATGTGATTGTAAATGATCTGGTCTGAATAACATTTATAACCCCTAATTCACTAACACAAGAGGCACCGGGTACAAAAAAGCTATATGATGCGCTAAGTGTGAAAATTAAATTCGGACGAAGGGTGTTATCTGCAATTAACCCTAGTTATTATATTCTGCGACCTGTTTCTTTCTACGATCATTCATCCAATTATGCATAACTTATTATAGAAAAGAGCCAGACATCCATACTTTTCATCGGATTCCAATTCTGTCATGCTTTTTGTGCATACATATGAGTGAATCTTTCTCAAGTATGCATCCATTGCTGCTTAGTAATGCAAAAACAAAGCACTAACATGCTGCTCAATATTATTGCTGGTCTTCTGATGATTTTTCTCCACCTTTCTAGTTTTGCCATTGGGATTCTTCGAAACGGTTTGGGATTTCTATCTTTAGATTCCGTTTCTATATTCATAATGTATGGCCGTTTACACACTAGTCGACTCTGCAATGCAAAATTTAAAATAAAACTAATGCAGATGGATGTGATCTCTTTAGTGGGGAGTGGATACCAAGTACATCAGCACCACGTTATCGCAATACAAGTTGTGCATTCATGTCTGATCCTCGAAATTGTATGAAGAATGGGCGCCCCGACAAAGGTTATCTATTCTGGAAATGGAAACCATATGGTTGCGACTTAAGGCGGCATGATCTGAAGAGATTTTTGAACGCAATGCAAGGAAAGTCTTTGGCTATGATCGGGGATTCACTTCTGCTAAACCAGATGCAATCGTTGCTTTGCCTCCTCTCTCAGGTGCTTTACTAAAATACCCAGTTAAATAAATTAGCTACATCGCAGGAAACTGCTCGCTTATGATTGTATAGCAGGATACCGCCGTCTTTTCCAAAGCTGCATTTGGCCGTTATTGTAGCAGTTGCTATTCTTCGTCGTGCATTTTATTCAATCCTAATATACATAATAGTATGAAATACACGATGTTAGTGATAAAGCCGCGGTAATGACTGGATATTAGGAATATTTCAGGGATTTAAAAAGCGAGGTTTCATGCAATTTTCTATGTGCGCGCATATATATATATATATATATAGCTGATCTTATGAGGTCCGACCTCATTTCTTATTTTGAGATCCAATTTTCAAACACTCAACCCATGTGTTTTTTCATCGATCCGCTCCGGCCACCGTAATCTATACATGTTAGATAAGGTATGTATCAAATTTTACGAGATTTGAAGAGCTCTAACTAATCCATCAAATAGACTAAAAAACCGATATCTTTATGATGCATGAAAAACAAGATCGCTTGATGGGTGTGCTAGAGCTCTCCAAATCTCATAAAATTTGATAATAGCATATCTAACATATGTAGATCAAGATGGCCGGAACGGATCGGTAAAAAATACATGGATGTTAGGTGTTTGAAAATTAGACTTCAAAATAAGAAATAAGGCCGGATCTCATAGGATCAAATTCATATAGAGACACGCGCGCGCGCGCGCGCACACACCGGTTCTCAATTCTTATTTTGAGACACACACACACACACCGGTTCTCAATTCTTATTTTGAGACACACACACACACACCGGTTCTCAATTCTTATTTTGAAACCAAACTTTTAAACACACAACCTCGTGATACATAGGGAGCTGACCCTATGAGGTTCGGTCTCATTTCTTATTTTGAGACACTTTTCAAACACACAATATATCGTGTTTTTCACCGATCCGTACCGATCATCGTGATCTACATATGTTAAATGAGTTATGTATCAAATTTTATGAGATTTAGATATCTCTAATTAATCCATCAAATAGACTAAAAATCGATGGTTTACGATGCATTAAAAACAAGATCGCTTGATGAATGTCTCATAAGTCTCCAAATCTGATGAAACTTTATACATAACATATCTAATACAAATAGATCAAAGTGATCGGTATGGATCGGTGAAAAACACGGGAGTTGTGTGTTTAAAAGTTTGGCCTCAAAATGAAAACCGGCTTCACAGGATCATCTCCATATATATATCATTCAAAACAACCTAGAAGCAAAAGAATTCTGCCACATATATCACAACCAAGATAATTGATTCCCTTGAGAAGCTTTTTTGATTTAAATTCATCTTTAATTACGGCAAGTAAATATCATGGTTTTCTTCTTACCAATCCAATTTCAATCCGTTTTATTCGCATGCATCTTTCATGAATACGCGCTAACCAAACATTAACAAACATATGAATCTCAGGAGGAAAAATCCATCAAAACATACCATAGCAAGGGCTTCACATACCGGAGATGGCACTTCCGCTCCTACAATTTCACGCTCGCAACCTACTGGGCTCCATTTCTCCTCGACGCTCATTTCATCTCACAAAGAAAGGTCAAACTTTACTTAGACAGACTCGAAAGCAGATGGACGTCCGAATATCATGAGCACTCCTATGTAGTGATCGCTGCGGGCCCATGGTTCAATACTTCAATGATCATAACGGAGAACAATACCATCGTCGGTTGTCATTTCTGCAAAGGCGAGTATAAAGAACTCGACGCCTATTACCTATATCGAAAAGCCTTGCAAACGGCTTTAACCTTCATCACGAAATCCGATCATAAGCCGCTGGTGCTGTTCAGAACATGGTCACCTAAGCATTTTGAATTCGGAGAGTGGTACAACACTGGAGTTTGCAACAGGACTGCACCGTATGAAAGAGGGCGATATAATGGTACAACTGTAGAACAAAAGTATTACAGTATCGATGCGGACGAGTTTAATAAAGCAGATGTTTTCGGATCTAAGAGAGGGGTTCGTTTGAAATTTCTTGATATTTACCGTCTTTCGCTACTAAGGCCAGACGGGCATCCAGGTCCTTACATGAAGTTCCATCCATTTGAACACAAGCATAAGGACGCGAGAGTACAGAATGATTGTGTGCATTGGTGCTTGCCTGGGCCTATCGACACATGGAATGAGTTGATGGTGGAGATGTTGCTCAATGAACCGCAGACAAGTCTAAAGGGAATTTCTTGAAGTATCAATCGATATATTTTTTATCTAAGCATGACAGTCACCAAGGTTTCATTGATATTAGTATCAGCTACTTTGATTGCAACTATACAAGTAGATTAAACAATCGCATCGATTATAATCTGAGATATTAAAGTTATGTACTTGTATATTCATGCTGTTAAAATTGATCAGATATGGATAGTTTTGATTTAAAAAATTTATTTTCAAGATTTAATAGAATTAGTCTCTGATTGTTTGGGCATCGGTGTTCCTATTTAATTTGGTTAAAATTTTTGGATGACTTACAAATCAATTTATAAATATGAAATGGAACAGAATGACTCAACAAATAGTGGACTTAATGCATTGTTGAAGTCCCTGCTTTTCTGCAAACTAAACTTGCATAATTTAGATGCATGCGGTTGGCCTCCAAAGCTAAACAGCCATATATAAACTCTTTGTGTAAATAACATATCTGGGCATGAGCCGAGTGTGCACGGGGATTAAAAATTTAGAAATGTGCAATATATCTGATCAGTTTAATGGCGATGCAGTCGCCGCATTGTCAGACAGGGAAACAAGGTAGAGTACCTGGGGGTTTAGTTGGATTGGACCCACCCCTGGGTCACACAACTCGTTGCAGTCGACCGCAGCCCCTTCTGGCCATATCAAAGCCCCTGTAAAAAAGTTATTTTCACGTAATATGTTAGTTGGATTGGACCCGCCCTTGGGTCATGCAGCTCGTTGCAGTCGACCCCTTTTGGCCATATCAAATGCCCTGTAAGAAAGCAACGTGATATGTTAATATGATTTGAATCACAAGAAAGAGAAGAAGAGAAAAAATTCTAAGCGTGAAAGAAAAGCATTTTATTAGTCAAGCATTTTGTCAAATACATAGAGGGCAGGCTATAAGTAGTACAAAGAAGAAATCAACTTATCTATCATTCAGGCATTTCATCGAACAGGTATAGATTATGTTAAACTGGTGCAAGGAAATTTAAATACAAGTGATTAAAGTTTTGTAGAATTCCCCGAACATCTTTTTTATAATCTTGAAAGTAAATTAAGCTAACAATATAATAAACAATAAATCTTCTGAAATAAACCAATCCCATACTTTAAATACTAAAACTCAAAAGAAGAACTCAAGTCCCGTGACAGGACGAAAAAGCTCAGCAGTGTGCTAACCATATATGTTTGGTCAAGAGATAAGAACCCGGAATCCACCGAGCCACCATAAATGTATCAAAAATTTCCATCTTTTTTTCTCTTCTAACCCGAAGTAGAAATAATTTCTCAAAAGATGGACAAGAGTGTGGAAAAGAAAGCTATAATGAAGTGATAGCCTAGATGGATATGAAAATGAGTTACAGATAAATATATCTCTGAATACTATAAAGTTTAGAAATCACAGATAACTATATCTCTGAGTTACAGATAAATATACCTAATGATGATAAAGTTTTGAATATGTAGATGTAATAAGGGGCATTCCGCTGTGATGAATATATCTCTGAATACTATAAAGTTTAGAAATCAGATAAATACTTTAAAGTTTAGAAATTAAAGGTCGATAAATAGTTTAGGTGGTTGGTATGGAAAGATTCTTGACCATAGCCATTAATTAATTCGTTTATAAATATTTAGGTGGTGGATAAATAGTTGAGTTGATATATAACAACTAAATTTAGTAATTTTTTATTTTATTTTTAATCGGTCAGATTAGGTTGATCAAAAAGCCCTGGCCTCTCGATGGGCCTTGAATTGTATTTTGTGACAGCCAAGATAGATATGAAAATGAGTTGCAAACAAAGCTAATAATGCTTATTTCTCCATATGCTTCCATCAAAATTATTACATGGGATGCATTAAAATCGAAACATAGACACCTTCCAAGCTCAAATCAACTTTTAGCGAACATTCTAGCAGTCAACCCTAAATTACAGCCCTTCAGTAAATTCCACGCCAGTTGACCGCAGCCACACCCCTCCTTGGATAAACTCTGCAACCGTAAATTCATTCGCAACAGCCGGATCCGTTATTATGTGATACCCGGTCCAGTTAACCCGGCCCGCTACGCCCGCACCCGGACCAAAATTCTCAAACTCCCCATAATACAAGGTATCCAATGCGAAAGCCCCATCCCATTCTAGCCAACCCCTTGGACGGATGTGAGAATCTATATAAGATCGCATATAAACAGTCCTCGAAAAATTCTTCCATGGCCTACCAAGATAAGTTGGTATGGTTGCCTGCATTGGCAAGAGATCATCACTAGGAACAACTTGGCACAAATGGAGCGAGGTTCCCGTGTTTTGGTTCGGGTCGGTCCGGCCCTGAGCCGTCACGAGGTTCTGCTGGTTGGCCATCGGCAGTCGTGCGATCAGGGTGCAGTTCTGGATGACGACGGCCGCGTTTCCGAATATGAAGTCGACCGTGCCTGATATGTAGCAGTCTCGGTAGAATTGCCGGAGGGAGTGAGCGTAGAGCGTGTCCTGGTATGCTCTGATTTGGCACCGGTTTATGACGGCTCGGTCGGCTCCGACCCGGAGAGCGACCGCCTGGTGCTTCGCTGGCCCGGCCGTGTTTTCGATGCATATGTCTTGGAGTATGAATCCTTCTCCAACAGCAGCTGCAATATGCATTAAAAAAAATTGTAAATAATAACCGAATCAACCTAAGGACGCGCATCTTGTTTTCCTGCAGCGAGTTAGCCGCGGTCGACCGCAGCCTCATATATCTTTAACAGCAAGCCCTCGTTAAAATCGTGACATAAAAATGATTGGATCGAGGAGGGTAAATTTTTTTATTAGGAAATTAGATTTTTTTAATAAAAAAATAGATAAATAATGTTATCCTGATAACTAATCAAAATTAATGAAACTTATTAAAAGTAAGAAATCTCAATCTCACCCAAGGTTGCCGAATTGAAAGTGGTTGACCCATCAATGACATTGCGGCTGCCAGTAATAACAGTAGAATTGAGGCCATCGCCGATTATCATGACATTTGTCTTCTTTTTACCGACGGCAACATTTTCCACATAAGTCCCACTCTTCACATAAATCACATATCTACCCTTCCCCTTGTCTGGGGCTGAATCCACTGCAGCCTGCACTGTTGCGAAATCCCCGCTCCCATCAGCTGCCACAGTCACGTTCACTCGATCGATCACAGCCCTCAAAGAAGATGCTTCTAGAAGCTTCCGGTCCTTCCTAACCACCCATGTCGGAAACTTCGAAACTGAAGACGGTTCCGCCACGTCGCCGCCGCCGTGAGGAGAAACAGCATTGAGCACGGCGAGCGACGCACTGGCTAGTTCTGATAAGAGATGTAAACGGGCCTTGATTGGGCTGGACCGCCCGTCAAGGCCGTCAAGGCACGTCCCGTAGTTGGTGAGGGCGGCGCTAAGCCACGTCCGGGCGTCTGTGTGGGCCCCATCGGCAATGGCGGCGGCCGAGTCGAGCAGACGGTCGTGTGACAGATCTATCAGATGCATACAGTCTGCGATGGCAGCGGACTGATGAGTGGTGGCGGTGGTGGCAGCCACATAAGCCGTACGGTCAAGCTGGACCGACGATTGATTGATCAAACTATAAAGAATATGGATTGGACTGGGTACGGGTATTTGAGATCTGAGGGCGGCGGCGGCGGCGGCCACGACGGCATGACAAGATTGGAAATTTGGGGAATCGGTGCATAGAGCAGAGGGTTGGAATTCGGTAACGTGATTGATGGGTGATGTTTGAAGTAATGTGATTATGGTGACAGCGCAGATGAGAGAAGCGATCGAGAGAGTGATGAGTGAAATGGCTTTGCAAGAAACGACCAAGGTTGTGGGATTCTTGATTGGTGAAGGGATGAGGGGTTCTTGAGTTGATGACGCCATTAATCGCGTTGAGGGTCAGAGTGCGGGTTTTCTTGGATTCTTTTGCTTTTGTGATGGTGGTTATTTATAGGGAGGGAATTATATATGCAGCATCTTATTATTGTTTTATTTGTCGTCTCTGTGCCTTTCAAAACGCCGTATTTGGCGCCACATTTGGTCTTGTGTATTTGGAATCTTTGTTCAATGCTTTTGAAACATGGGATGCATTCATTTGGTTACCCAAAAATTCAGAGTTTAGAGGTGGTGGAGGTGCCAAAAATATAACTGGAAATACTTTACCCATCGTTCAATCCACATAGCTTACGGTTCCTCTGGCTGGATACAAGGCATGGTATCTGCTGCAATGCGTCCGAGCAAAAAAAGATGCGATTTTTCTGTCAGCTTTGTGGAGTTTACACACACGCGGTGCATGAAATACTTTTTCGTGTAATAGAAACTCAAGATACGAGGCAGTGAATATCACACCAAACTATCCAATATAAATCCTAGCAGCAACATGGATCTACACCAATACAGCATGGATCCACCGGCCTGCCAAAGGAAATTTTTTTACCAAAATACAGCTCCCAGCTACTTATAATTTGTAAGATGAAAGATAGGAATAATTTTATTATAATTCGAATAAATTTCAATTAATATTAAATTTCCCATTCTCATATGGAAAAACTACTCATTACTTACGCAGACTGTGTACATCTAAAGAAGAGTGAGAAGAAATAGAATATGGCACCACACGTTGTCCAAACGCTGCCAGAAATTCTCCAATCTCTCTCTCTCTCTCTCTGCTCAGTTGTATTACAGCCAGGGAATAATTTCTATGAGATATTAAGAATTCTATTTACATATTTGGATTGGAGCTATATGGTTTAGGCCCCCTTAAAGTTATAAATGACATTTTAAAAAAAGATTAGAATTGCAATTATTGATGGGAATATTTTCTTAAACTATGGTAATAACAAACTGCGCGCATATAAAGTGGTTTTGCAAATCAATGGGCGCAATAGTCCCCCGCATACTTCCACTTTTAGGTTACAATATTGATACGCCAGTGTCTTTTTTCATAGTTATAAGAATGGCGTGATTCACAGCCATATCAGTCATATTCTTTATTACAAAGAAGATACGGTTGATTTGTTGCCATGTCATGTCAGTTGGAGTTTCTGAAACAATAATTTTTATCCTCACATGTTTATTCAAACGCTGATATGAAATAGATACAGATAACATATGTCACATCAACCTTAGAATAAATATATGATGTTTTTATCTCATGAACGGTGTTGAGCAGCCCACATGTTTTGTGTTCAAAATATTGTAGCCTTCTTTGTTGATCGAAGTGAAAACAGCAGCCCATATGATATAGCACGTTTCTTGTGTTGCAGGAGTCTTCGAGCATAAGAACGTAGAGTCAAAAAGGCTAAAATAGCTTTGTAGAGAAATGAAGCAAAGGACGGCTAGAAACAGGATATGGATGTTGGCAAATGAGGCAAATGCATGTTTATGCATTTAATAAAAGCTATGCTAGGATGCACTAGGTCTTGAATTCATTGTATGGGAATGCAATTAATAAAGACAAATGCATGCGTGCTTTAATTAATCAGGAGGTTGGATTTTAGTGGATATACCTTATTTATTAAAGAGCGTGTTGCGCTTATTCGTTATATAACAACATGAAGTTGTGAAGCATCAGTATTCGTTATCCAGAGAATTTGTGTTAGAGTAAATACAGAGTGAGTTTTGAAGAATTTGTAATATTGTATCTTGTAAAGAAAAAAGAGAAAAGAAAAAGAAAACCCTATCGCGGCAGATGGATTAGACAAATTGTTGAACCGCTATAAACCATGTGTTTCCATTTTATTTGTGTGATCATTTCTTTATTCGTCGCATATGATCAATTCCTAACAAATCGCTCCGACATGTTAAGTTATTATAACAAAAAAAATTAAGGATGCTAAGCACATGATGCATGCTAGCTGCCACTTGCTTGGCAAACATGGTATAGTCTCTATCATCATTAGGTAAAGAAAAACCTTGTTAAATCTACATCTCCATTTGGGTCCATTTCCATTGTTAAATAAATTCTAGGTGAGCGAAGACATTTTCTTTGAACTTATCTCAGATCTTAGATCTCAATTATTACTACCACTTGCGACTTTTCCGAGCACGACCTCAAGAAAAGAAGAAAAGAAAAGAAAAAAAGGTTTTAAAGTAAGCAACATGATTTGTCCACGTTCAGGGCTGCTCATAGGCCATAACAGTCGATCACATGACTACTCATAGCCCGAGGTTGAATCTTGGAGAGTAGCATATCATGATACCTTCTGCTCGAGAAGAACGCGAAACACTATTTTTACCAGCTCGTCTCTATCTAAATCATCTTGGGAAAAAACTTCCTTGTAAGGGCTTGCATGCTGCAAGCGCTCTAGGGAAGTTTTTTTCATCATCTTGGAGAGTAGCATTGGTTACACCAAATTTCATGTGATTCCACTATTTATTCACCGTTGAATTAGCAATGTAAAAAGTTATATTGTCGGTAAAAAATTAATTTTGCACCAACTAAATCAACGGTGAAAAAACGGTATAATCACATGAAATTTTGTGTAGCTACATCTTAGATGATAAAGATGGAGGTGAAGTATGCCGATCGTCGAAAAAAATTACGGAGCATGCGTTTTTCCGACGCCATGAAAGGAAATCCCCATCTATGGCGCCTTTCCTCCATTAACCTCATATATATATATATAGAGAGAGAGAGAGGAAAGATGTCATAGGAGGGAATTTCCTTCTATGGCGTCAAAAAAACATCATTATCATCTAAGATGTGGGTATAGCAAATTTCATGTGATTCTATAATTTTTTCACCATTGATTTAGTGGGTTCAAGATTAACGGTTTACCGACAACATAGTTTTTTGTTTTGTGCCGATCGTCTGAAAAAATGAGGGAGCGTGTAATTTTTCGACGCCATAGGAGGAAATTCCCTACTAAGGCCTAAGAGGCCAATTTCCTCCTACGGCTTTGAAAATGCACGCATACCTCATTTTTTCCAGCGATCGGCACCCATCATTTTCATCGTTATCATCTAAAATGTGGGTACACCAAATTTCATGTGATTATACAACTTTTCCACTGTTGATTTAGCAATGTAAAAAGTTCTGTTGTCGGTAAACCGTTAATTTTGAACCCACTAAATCAACTAAATCAACGGTGAAAAGGTTGTAAAATCGCATGAAATTTGGTGTACCCACATCTTAGATGATAACAATGAAGATGATGTGTGCTGATCGTCGGAAAAAATGAGGGAGGGGGTACTTTTTCGACGTCATAGGAGGAAATTCCCTCCTATGGCATCTTTCATCCATTATTTATATATATATATATATATATATATATATATATATATATAGACACACACACATATGCGGCGCGTGTGTGTAAGGCAAAGGAAAACCTTGTTAAATGTATCTAGCCACTTCTCCTTTTGGGTCCATTTCCATTGTCACATTTGGGAGTGTGCATGGTTTTTGACCTTCAAGTTGTATATATCCCTATCCCAATCACTTATCTGTACGACCTTCAAGTTGTATAAATCCCAATCACTTATCTGTATAAAAGTAGACATTTTTTTTTATTTTTATACATCTCAGATGTTAGATCTCGATTATCACTTCCACCTGCGATTAACGCTAGTCAATTACGTAGACTACTTTTTCCTAGCACGAGTTGGAAAAGAAATATATCAAAGATAATTAATGCCATGAGCAGCAAGCATGATTCTCTCCACATGTTCCTTACAAATTACAATATGACGTTGCTCTTCATATGATATAATATAACATAATGTATGTAGGCATATGTCAGATCGTTAAATTTTGTCTGTGAAGTGACCGAAGGTGTGAGCATCATCCATCGCATTTAAATAATCTTTCATATGGATCCAGGCCTCTGCCTGTTTACTTTTGAAACTGAAGGAGCCGAAGCTTTTGTTTCCACGTACCGACAGAGCTTCTCATGTCCATGCACCAAGCAGTCGAATTTTTTTATTTTGTTTTATTTTTCACCAGTCTTTCGATTGTTTCCACATACCGACAGAGCTTCTCATGTCCATGCACCAAGCAGATACTTTCGAATTATTTTATTTTATTTTATTTTCACTGGCCTTTCGATTAACCGATGAAAGATCTATTATAATTTATAAATATGGCATCAACACTCAACAGTGAGTTATAATTTATTAGTGGGTACAACACCATCACCTTGAATCCCATCATTTATTAGAGAGAAGAAAATAAAGAAGATTGAAAATTGAACCGAGGAAGTTAACAAAATAAATAAATAAGGCCAGTTCAGAATCCATTACAACCTTTGAATCATCATCCGGTTTTCAATTGTGAAACTTGAAAAATCCCATCACCTTTCTCCATCCTTAATTCCATCTTGATCGTCAACCCAAAACAGATGTGAGCATGCATAAACTGCTCTGCACTGATCAGGTTTCTTCAAGAGCTTTGCAGAATACTGCACAAGAAAAATAATTTTAATAATAATTACAAAAACATATAATTTAAGGTAGATTATTTAAACTAGATTTAGTGGCATAGAACACAAGGACAAAGCACAACCCCAGTGGATTTATGTGTCAACGTATCTCTGTTCTCGACCCCAAATATATGCATTCTCTGGAGAGTTCCTATGATCAAATGTAGCGCAGTGAGCTGTGCTTTTGAATCCTGTTACAAAAGTAAAATATAATTACAAGTTGCAAAGCAGGGAAACGGAATAAAATTAGACAGCAAAGTTATACAAATAACTTGCAGTTTGCTTAATCAGACGAGATCAAAATTAGCTATTTCTGCCAATTGAGTATTAGCTCATGCGGTATAACTTTCCTCTCCAACGTAAGAGGGTCTCCAATTCGATCTCCGAAAGGGTCGCATCCAAGAATAAGAAAAATTAATTAGCTATTTCTGATTAAAAAAAAAGATGTAGACTTTAGTTACTTACTGCAACTTCTTCCTCATAAAGAATAAATGCTTGAGTGAAAAACTCATATGCAACAGGTTCCAGATCACAATCATTAGCAGTCTGAGCAGAAGAGGGGTAAGAAAGACAATCAATAAAGTTTATAGGGGTGCTCAAAACAAAATACTGGCCACAACAACAACAACAAGGCTTCATCCCAAAAATTGAAATTGCACCTCTGCAAACCAAAAATATATATATGATGCATCTCTGCGCATTGCAAGTACAGCCTTAGGGCAAGTTCTGGGAAAGGAACAGATGACAATGCCTCGATGGTCTGAAAAAAAATGTGGTTTGAGAAAGAAATGGAAACAAATTCAAGAGTGAAATGAAACCAAACTGTAATTACTGTATCCATGAGAAATAAGTAACACCCTAGCACCAACACGTATACATAAAAACCTCAAAGGTATCAATATAAGATATTAGAGGTCAATAGCAAATAAAAACATTTAACTTCGAATCGGCTGTCAGTCAGAGAAAGGTCTACTTTATATATATATATATAGATAGATAGATAGATATAGAGAGAGAGAGAGAGAGAGAGAGAGAGAATAATGGAGGAAAGAGGCTCTCCGAGACTTTTTCGTCAGGTGGCGTCTAAAATCTATATCATCCACGACTTTTTTCGACGATCGGCACCCATCATCTTTATCATGTACAATGTGGATACACCAAATTTCATGTGATTCCACCACTTTTTCATCGTTGATTTAGCAATGTAAAAATTTCTATTGTCGGTAAACCGTTAATTTTGCACCCACTAAATCAACGGTGAAAAACTATTGGAATCAAATAAAATTTGGTGTATCAACATCTTATATGATAAAGATGGAGATCATGGGTGCCAATCGTCGAATAAAAACATGGCGGGTGTATTTTTTCGACGCCATATTAGGAAATTCCCTCCTATGGCACCTTTCCTCCATCAGCCTCATGGAGGAAAGGTGTCATAGGAGGGAATTTCCTCCTATGACGTCGAAAAAATACACCCTCATGATTTTTTTTCGACGATCGGCACCATCACCTCCATCTATATCATCTAAAATGTGGATACACCAAATTGCATGTGATTCTACAACTTTTTCACCGTTGGTTTAGTGGGTGCAAAATTAACAGTTTACCAACAATAGAACTTAATCAATGGTAAAAAAGTGGTAGAATCACATGAAATTTGTTGTATCCATCTTAGATGATAATGATGATGATGTGTGCCGATCGTCGAATAAAATAGTCGAGGATCTATATTTTTGACAACACCTAACGAAAAGGCCTCCTAAGGCCTCTTTTCTTCATTGCACTCTCTCCCCCTCTCTCGATATATGTGTGTGTGTGTGGATGATCTATAAGACTTATCAGTCTAGTCATAAGGAGTAACCTGATGTAAGATCTGGAATATTTTCTTCGAGAAAGAAATGGGAACAAATTCAAGAGTGACAAACTGTAATTTCTGTATCCGTGAGAAAATAAGCGACACTCTAGCACCAGCACGTATGTAGACGGGTTAAATAAAAATCGAATCCGTAAAGATTCAAGAGCAGAAGTGTGGACCCCACATTAAGAAAACTAAGTCAATAACACGCCCTGTGTCCGTACCCCGGACCCGCGTCCAGACCACAGCTCGCCCCGGACCCCGCACCCTGGCATTCCACTACCCGCGGGCCCTATCGTCCCCGGCCTCGTCATCCGTCGTCCAGCATGCTTGTCGTCCGTCGTCCGTGGCACCCGTCTTCCGTCATACCCGTCGTCCGTCGTCCGCGGCATGCCCGATGTCCGCAACCCCGTCGTCCACAGTCGCGTCGTCCTCGGCGCCGCCGTCCTTGAGCTATCCGCTGTCTAGCCCAATTTCCCTATAAATAAAGCCATCATTGGCTCATTTTCAGAAGGGTGAGGAGCTTTTGCACGGAAGCTCTGCCTCTATCATCTTTCTCTCTCTCGGCCTTTGTCTCTTCTTGGAGTTTTGAGATTTCGCGAAGGTGAAAACCATTACTCTCTCGCTTAGACCCATCCATTGAAGACTCGTCTTAAAACTCTTCAAGCTCAAGACTTTAAAGACCAAGACTTGAAAATTCGAAGTTTTAAGACATCGAAAACTTGAAATCTTGAAGCCAAGATCAGGTTGATCAGTCGAAACCTTATAACACATTTCGCTGAGGTTCTGACGCTTTTTTCGTGCCGTACGGTCAATGGGAACCTCATATTTACGAAGGATCCTACCACCACATCAATCCCCATATCTCTATATTTTTTACTCTTTTTGCATACATTTACATACTTATAAAAAGAGAAAATTGCTTGTAACCGTTTAATGGAAATAAACGTGAAAGCTCTAATTTCCACCGAAAATAAGATGGCGACTCCGCTGGAGAGAAGCTTTTCCGAGGAAGAGCTAGTGCCGCAGTACGGCACCCATCAAGATGGCGATGTCGTTACGACGTATGTGATGAAAATCGACCGAAAATCCTTCGAGCATAACTTAAGGGAAAGGGGATTGGCGTGTAGCCCCAAGCGCTCGCCTAAGGCCAACCTCCGTGTTGCATCAACCGCCTCCTCTGTCGATGATGCAACGGCCTTCCGGTCAAAACCCTGTTGCCTCTCCTCCGAAGAGGAGATAGAAGATCGACATCCTCGCCGAAGTTCAAAGGCGGAGGGAGAGATCTGACGCCCTGCGCCAAGTTTGGATGCTTGTCATCTCGAAAGTCGATGGAATTGAAGTCGAACCAACTGTAGGCCGTTCCTTAGCCGAGCGCGTTGCCGTTACCATGGCTGATGGTATGGCTGACACCGCTTCTGTGCCGAAGTCCCATGTCGCCTTGTGTCGGGCCCGTGCCGCGCGCGCCGTCGCTCGTCGGCTGGCAGCTGCTGCCAACCCCGACCATGTCCCACTTGTCGAGAAGACCTCCACGAAAAGGGAATGGACTCATGTTGTCTTTCGCCGCACAATAAAGCGGAAGAGACATGAAACTGAACTTGCGGCTTATCAAGTCGAAATGCCGCCCCGCCCAAGCCTAAGATCCAAAATCGTGACGCCCGTCACTACGGCTAATGTAGGAAACACGCCAAAAAAAGGCATCCGACGCAGGTAGGAATTCTCCTTCCAGCTCAAAGAAAAAGAGTTCCCGCTGTTGCTGCCCGTCGCATCGGGAATGAAGAGAAAAGTTGAGGCGAAACCAACGCCGCTTCCAACCATCAAGCGCGGAAGTATTAAAATACGCGCAAGAGCTATCGCTAATCACCGGGCTACCGCCAGTCCAGCGTCTAAGCCCTTCACCGGCAACGCAAACTGCCATGGCCCATTTATAATTGTAGGCCACATGCAATGTTGTCCCCTTGCCCTTTGTATGTTCCCTTGTGCTGTGTTCCAAAGAACGAGCCAGTGCAATCAGGTCGAATCTCCGTTTTCAACCGATTGTCCGTAGGCTCGATTTCGTCCCTAGCCAACAGGGAACGAAAAAGAACAAAAAGGTCCAATGAGTCGACCTACGCATCCATGCACATGGTTGACCACCAAAAACCTCCCTGCAAGCTGAGGCCGGGTGGATTTTCTCCTATAGAATTCCCCGCCTTCTATGGATTCGGGCCTCCTGCCATGAGAACCCGAGACCAGTTGGCTCAAAGGGCCAAAGATTTCATGTCCCGTCAACAACTCGATGATGAACTGTCCGCGTACACGACAGACAGTACAATGAGCTCCCACCGGCCCCCTGTAGTGTGTTTTTCGTCACCCCATTGAGATGGGAATACGCGTCGCTTGTCAGGCGCATAACAGATTCCCCCTGCCTAAGGTAGGCTGGGGTTTATTGATTGTGGGGATCCAAATCTCCGGCAGCCGCGGACTAAACTGCCGTTAATTACCCATCACTTTTGGAGCGAGAGAACCTCCGATTGACGGGTCAAAGTGGTCATGCGAACTCAATGTGCGGTGTATGTGTGTTGTGTTTTGAAGGGTCTTGGATATATCGGAGGCCTCACAGAGTTTACGGGGGTCCCGCTACCCGGATAGCGGGCTGGGGATCAAGGGGGCTAACAGCCTCTTTGCGGGGTGCGGGGCAGCGCCCCATTAGAAAAAAATTTCCAACGGGAGACGTGTTTTGAGTGTGAAGTGCATGAAAAATGAGGGGTGAGGAGCGTCTTAAAGACGCGTGCATGGCACGTGGGCACGGGACGCCCGCGGGTCACGTGCCCGGCACGAGGGCGCCGGTGGCCTACGGGTCACGTGTCCGGCGCACGACCGCTGGGCGCCCACAGGTCACGTCCGCAGCACGCGACGTCCGCGGCACGCGACCACTGGGCATCCACGGGTCACGTGCACGGTATCCGTCCGCTGGAAACACCAGTGGAAAATGGGCTTAGCCCCTGTCACGCCCCGCTTCACAGTAGATGGAAACAGTGACGTGGCAAGACGTAATTATTCCAAGAATGTCATTTCTCGAAATAAATACGCTAAGCGTAATGTAAGCAGTATAACAATGACAAGAATAGACAAGTGGAAATAAAATCCAACCATTTTATATATTTACATTCTCAACTTTACAGAATTTAACCGATACAAGAAGTCTGGACATAAAAAATGTTTAAACATGTAACTTACTAAAAAGAAAAGCTGGAAAGAAAATTGATAATCTGCTTCAGGTGCGAACTGGTTGTAATTCTCTGCAATCGCTTCCACCTCCTCTGATCCTAAGTCACCTGACGAACATTCCAAGAAACAAAAGGTCGGCGGAATGCCCGTCAGCGAACTTACGCTCGGTAAGTCCCAATAGAGATGAGTAATATATAGATCGAGTGCAAAATGACATATAATATAGTATAAATAGAAATTGTAATATGTGAACAAGTATGGTAATGTATATAGAAACTATATCAGCATGGAAATGTAACATGAACATATGATACAAGTATAGCATGGCCGGGGAGTGTAGGTATGAAGTGAATGTAAGTGTTCTAAAATGTCTCAAAAAAAGGTAATATATTCTAACGTCAGTTCAAGTGTGAATGTCAACCAATCTCAAGAGTATTCTCGAACCCCAGGCTATCGTCCAGGGGCAAGGAATCACGGGCCCAAAATAGCGGGATTTCAATTATTATTGAAGTATTCCAAACCCAATAGGCTATCATCGAGGGGCTTGGAAACACGGGCCCTCATTCATGAATTTGTGATGTACCGTTTCAGCCCTGTACCACAGCAACGTTATTTGTACCGTTTCAGCCCGGTACCACAGCAACGTTATTTGTTATAATGGAACTCATGAGATTCCGTTGGATTCATACTCAAACTACCCCCAACACCCGGGGTATATAAATCTATGATTAATGTTAAGGATCTTGATCAAATTCATGAATACAAAAGGTAATGTATAATATCAAGTTTCCAAGATTTAGTTCATGTCAAGAATCATGCGTCATATCAAGTGCAAATCATGTCAATTGTATTCATGATTCGAGTCAAGTTAGATCAAGCATGTTAGTTTAGTACAAGTCATATCAATAGTCATGTAAACATATCAAGTATTCAAGTGTTCATTGCTAAGTCATATAAGATATCATGTATAGGGGTATATGGGTCATTTAGAACTTCATAGTATTTATATGATTTATGCCACTAAATTCTCAAGGGTGTTTTATGTAAAATATTCTATTTTGAAAAGTAAAAAAAATCTCGAGTGTTTACGGTAAAAGTTTATTATTTAGATTTTCGGGGGTTAGAAAAGTATATTAGATTTTTATGGCATTTTAAAGAAAAAAAATCTATCTTTTTGAAAACTTAAGGTATTTTAGTAGAAACTTAACCTTTTCAATTTAGTGGTATTTTATTAAAAATATAATTTGTAAATTTGTTTTCCTTTAAGTTGCATATAAATGATAATTAAATTATTTTAGTATTTTAGTATCGTTGAAATTGTTTTGTTTTGTTTTGTTTTAAAACCATATTTTCCTTTCGAGATCGCGCTCCGTGTAGAGCTCCGCATCTCGCTCTACTAAACACAATATGTGTGATAATCCGCATCATCCGCAACAGGACTCCCCTAAAGAGGGTTGTAGAGACGAAATTGCAAGGGAAAAAGATAGCCGACAATATTGTTTTAACATGTCACAATTTTAATGTAAATTTCATCATTGGTTTCAAATGTTAGACTTGTATAGTGCCACAGACACGGAATCAAAGAAACAAAGCTTACAAATATAGTCATTCATAGCAATAGGTGAAATAAATCATGGTTTATTATAGAATTTATTTAATCATTGAGGAGTTCTGTAAAATGAACGCTACAAGGGAATATGAGATTGTAAAATGGCACAAACCTGTTTTACAAGTAAAAGTTGGTTGTGCTTTTAAACATAACTATCTATGAACAGCTTACAACTATGAATATTCTTGAAATGCAAAATGATACCAACAATAACTACTGTTTATGTAGGGGGAAAAAATAAATGCTGCCTTTTATATTTGACCGAACTATCTTATGATAACTACTTATTTTTCTGACTTGAACGCATTTATACAAAACTGTAACTCATGATTATAAAATGTGATCTTATCTAACAAAACTAATTACTATTCATTGCTATATGACTAACTAACTAATTTATATAACATAAGAAACATCTAATCTACAAAACAATCTCAGTATTAACACTTAACAACTCCTCTAAAAAATTTAAAAAAACATATCCTATTATACTGCTATGAAACATGAACAACACTAATATAGTAAAGTTAACATTATTTGACTAATACCATATTAACTGCTAAAGCATTGCACAAATTAAAGAATTGAACACTATAAAGCTTTATATCAACACTCTGCAAGCAATTTAGATATAAAATCATCCCCAATAAAATAAAATGAAATTCAAGAGGAGATCGATCGAAAAACCTAGCAATCGAATCGAATAAAGAGAGGGAGAGGGGAAGAGGGAAAAGGACTTACGCGCGATTAGAATGGGTGAAAACAAGAGAAAACTCTTTCAGGCATTTCATCGAACACCTCCGGGTTCAAATTGAAAAGTCGATGGATGAGGGTCTGTAGGCATCGACGGTGGCCTTAGAGGCTGCGAGCAACGGCTAGAAGCTCCGGCAGTGGCTCATTGGCGACACGGTGACGATGGAGCTCGGGCTTGGATGCTGGAGTTGGCTCAAGGCTTGAGTTCGGCGGCTCAAGTTCGGAGGGGGTGGCGTGAGGCTCGGGGGTGGAGGCCGATGAGGAGAGATGAGAGATTCGTTTATGGATTTGATGGAGAGGGAAAATGAAGAAGAGAGGGATCGGTTTCAAATGGAGAAAGGGATGAACATTGGAGAGTTAATGCATGGAATGTGAATGAATTTTGTTTTATTACATTAAAATGGATTTAACAGGGAAGGAAGAAGAAACTGTTGCATGGTAATTTAGTGGGGTTTGATTAGGCTAGAAGAGAAATAATGAAGGAAGAGGAAGAGTTTGTTTTAAAAAGAAGAAGAAAGAAGGTACTGTATGGGCATTTGGGTTGTTGGCAGAGGCTTGGGCTCACGTTTTGCAAGGAAATGAAGAAGGGTAAGAATATAGAAAATGGAATTAGGAATTTTTTTTTGGGTTAAGAAGAATAAAAATGGATTTAGGGTTTTAAAATAAAATAGAGAAAGGAATATGGGTTAATTGATTTGGTAATTTAATGAAAGAAAATGGTTTTATTAAGAATGTTCATTTGGTAATATAAAGAGGAGGAGAAATAGCTAAGTGATTAAATACTCTAAACGGTCTTTTAGGCTCAAGGAAAATAATAGGAAAAATAAATGGAGGGATAAAAATAGTAATAAAAAATAGCATACAGTAGAAAACAAAATTTATGGAAAATATCAATAACAAATAAATACAGTATTATATATATATATATATATATATATATATATATATATATATATATAAGGCAATACGAAGATATAGAAATTTTATGGTCGTTACAGCCCCTCAACTCGGAGTTGAACTCCCAAGGGGCTTTGGAGTTGAACTCCTGACATGAATTATACATATATTTGGAGTTAAACTCCTAACAAGGATTTTGTTTATGGAGTTAAACTCCAACATATCTTGAATGGAGTTAAATTCCTAGAAATCTTTGAAGATGGTCAAAGGGGACCCCTTTCTTCTTCCCTTTAGCCCTGGATCTTCTCGAACTAGGTTCTTTTTAGGAAATAGGTCTCCTTTCTCCTCCTCTCTATTGGCTGGATCATGGAGAAAAGGGGGTGAGACTTAAAAATCTTCCCTTTTGGGAATTTGATGGAAGACCCGAGCTCCCCTTCAAGAGTTTTATGGTAAAAAAAACTAGTTCTTTTTGGAAAAAGAAGAGTTAAATTCTTGATTTAATTAAAAATAGAAGGAAGGTTTAGAACTTTGAGAAAGGAGAAGGAGGCACAGAAAACCTAGATTTTGAAGGGAATGAATTCTCTCGTTTCTTCACTTCATCATGTTGCCTTATATAGGCTTACAAATTTATACATAGCCCCCTGGGCTTTACAAAATGACATTTTGCTCATCTCATGCCCCATGTGCTTATTTCTTTTCCACATGAGCCATGAACTTTACAAAAAATTAGGCTTTATGCACATTTTACTTATATTTATTCATAAAAATTACATCAAAATTATTTATTACATAATTTTCATTTTGGCATGGGAGAGGCCGGCTGCGGGGCTCGACTTGAGCATGGGCCCACTTGTCCTGAGCTTGGGTCCACCTGGTTTGGGGTTGACTTTGACTTTGACTTGATCAACAAGGATAAAATTTTGACCCCAACACCCCCGGGAAGTGGAAGTTCAGATGGCGGGGGCAGACCTCAATGATCAAGGGGACGATGACGTCGGAAATAGTAATCAAGCCACTCCTGATGTCGCAAATTTGCTGCTCCAAATTCAAAGATCCGAGAACAGAACACCTCCATCGAGGCCATGAAAGTGATGATCCAGATGATGCAATCTCACAAGCAGATGCAGCTCACTATGCAGCAGCTGGGGTGCCAGCGGTTCCTCTGCACGGAGTCCCTCCACCACCACCAGTTTACACGGCCAGTTTACAGATGCCGGCAGGATCAAACGCTGGGGGTGGTGTCCCAATTCACTCAGTGTCGTCCTCGAGCGCTACCTTTCGACCTCCAGTATTACTTGCCGGGACGAGGAACCAGCAATCATACAGAGAGCCTACCCCTGTCCAGAGTGAAATCAACCATGGAGCCAGTCCCGTAGCTGTTCCACCACTAAACGATCCGCAGGTGCCCTAATTCCATATGGAGGCGCCTAGTGTCGGCCTCGTCCAGCCAAGCCCAGTTCACGCTGAAGAAGGTCCGATTGGGACCCCGTGAGAATCAACCTTGAGTATGTAGGCGAGCAAATACACCGCGACTCAGGAAACCAGTCTGACCATAACGAGTCATCTGTCAAAGTTGAGCATGCCGAAATGTAGGCGATGATGGCAGCGATTTAGACAGGGAAGAAAGTGATGACCGGTGGATTTGCCAGACCGTACTCGACGGAATGGGATGATATCCTCCATCCGTCGAAATACAAACCGATCAGCTTCCAATCCTACAAAAGGACCGGTTCGGCTCAACATGTTTACCAGTTTGAGGTGCATGCCGGACACTGGATGAGGAATGACCCCTGCTAGTCAAATTGTTCATCGGGACCCTCAAAGACGCAACTTTCGATTGGGTGAAGGTTCTCACCCCAGGGACACTGTCTTCATGGATTACAATACGACAGTTGTTCCTAAAAAGGTTCTACGAGATCGAGGCCCGTAAAACCTATTCGAGTTTAAAAGGAGAAATTTATTGCTCCAACAAGAGGATTCAAACTTTTATCGATAGGTTTCACGGTGTCGTCCAACAGTTCAAGGGTGAGATCTCGTTCAATGTCTCCATGGATGTGTCAGGACAACATCCCGAACCACATCCAGAGATACTTGGGCACAAACAGGGCGAGCTTATGGGCTGAGCTCATTAAGATGGCTAAAGCTGGGGTAGATACGGCCACTTAAATAGGAGACCTCCCAAACTCTAAGTCGCGCACTGATAGTAAGCCAGGTAGTACCGCAAGCAAATGAACTAAGGGGAAGACCCAAGAAGCAATGACGATCAATGCCCCTCCCAAACATCCGTACAGAAAAAGGCAAGCCTCTAGAAAGGACGGCAAGCCGGTCTACAACCAAGTGCCTCTTCCACCTGGACAAAGACAAGCGACTTCACGCACAAAGCCGCGAAGGGACATTCCATTGTCTTTCAAGGTTGATGTTCCAACCCTGGCAGACGCACTGATCAAAGGAGGGTTCATTCAGCTACCAAAGCCCTTGCGTCCTGAAGAAGTTGACCATAAGGGTGATATCAACTATTGCATTTTCCATAGGTACGTGCAGCATCCCACACGGGATTGCTAAACAAAATCCAGACGCTAGTAGATGCTAGGATGGTACAATTGGATGAGCAGCAGTGCCAAGTCTCGGCAAACTTTACGTCGGCCCAATTCGATGACTTCCCTTAGAGGCCGTCAAAGACGAAGTAGTCCCGATCCCAATGGTCGAGTGGGAAGTTCCTTGGGTTCGTAGTACCAGCTACTGGAATCCGCGTCGATCCTGACAAAGTCGGGTCCATCATAAAGATGTCGTCCCCGAGAAACTTAAAAGAGCTCCGGGGCTTCCAAGGGAGTTTGGCATACATACGAAGATTCATTAATAATCTGTCGAGCAAATGCTAGCCATTCTCCAGATTGATGCGCAAAAATGTTTCCTTTGTCTGGAATGAAGCGTGTCAGAAGGCGTTCGAAATATTAAGGCCAATCTTACGAAGCCGCCGGTCTTGGTGCCAACCTCCGGAAAACCCTTCGTGCTCTATGTGCATGCATCAAGTCACTCCTTGGACACGATGCTGGCACAACACAACAAACAGGGACACGAGCAAATCGCCTACTTCCTCAGCTGCACAATGGTCGGAGCAAAGTCCCGATACAACCCCGGTAGAGAAAGAATGCCTGGCACTAGTATTCACAGTCCAAAAGATGAGACATTACCTAGTGGGTCAAACAATTAAAGTGATTTCTAATGTTAACCCATTGAGAATCCTTGTGACCAAGTCGGGCGCTTTGAACTCGAGATTAGCGAAGTGGGCTATTTTGTTGTCGCAATACGATATGGAGTTCGTCCCGTGAAAGGCTGTTAAGGGTCACGCCATCGCCGAGTTCCGAGTTGACCTTTCAGTCCTAGGGTACTCAAAGCTACACGACGAGATACCCAATGAAGTTTATGAGGGCCAACTTTACCACGGAGCCAAGGCTGCGGAAGCTATGGTTCGATTACGCATCTAGAGTTGGCCCAGAGAAGACAATGGCAGCTGGCGTGGGTATAGTCTTCCTTACGCTCGAAAACGAGGTCATACTCCGATCGTTTTCCTCGACCGAACCTTGCTCTAATAATATGGCCGAGTATAATACCATATTCATCGGTTTGGCTCGGCGCTAGCTAAAGACCGGGAGGTGGAAAGCTTGGAGGCAAAAGGCGGCTCTCAGTTGATTGTGAAGCAAATTAACGAAGAGTACGAAGTCCGTCATGAAGATCTTCGACCATACTACCAAGTTGCGAAAGAAATCATCGATGGATTCAAGACCTTTAGCCTCGAACATATTATGCGGAATGAAAACCCGCGAGCAATTGCGTTGGAAGGCCCCACGGCTGTCCTTTCCCTACCCTGTAGAAAGAGGCAAGTCGTACATGTCGCTAGCCATCTGCCCAAAACTCAAGCCTCAAGAATTGAAGATAGTAGCAGCCCTCTCTACGTCACCTTCCGTAGGAAAAGATTGGCGCTTCGCCATTATAGACTTCACCCTCCATGGCATCATCCCGGAGGACCCAAAGGAGGCCGCGTTGATAACAGAGATCGATGCATTTCTATTACGATCCGACCACGAAGAATCTATAGCGTCACTCTTTTGACGGTATATTATTTTGATGTCTAGCCGGATCTGAAGCCAAAGCCGTCCTAAAAGAAGCCCACGATGGAACTTGTGGAGCTTATCGACCTAGCCCTAAGTTGCAAGATCGGTTGATGCGTCTTGGCTACTATTAGCCAACCATGGTAGCCAATGCAATGAAATATGCCAAAAGGTGTCCGGCATGCCGATACCATGCCGATTTCATTCACCAAGCCCCGGAGTTCTTGCATCCGACATCTTCAGGGACGTTCGAGATATAGGGTGTGGATATCGTCGGCCCCATCTGCCCTCCGTCAACTAGGGGGCACTGTTTTATCTTAACGGTGACTGATTACGTTTCCAAATAAGCGGAAGCGATACATCTTAAGTCAAGACCATTCAGGTGACCAGCTTCCTGAGACACCATGTCTTGTACAGATTCGGGGTCCCGAGACGCCTTGTGCATGATAACGGTCCCCGGTTTATCAGCCAAGCATTCGAGCGGTTCTGTGTAAAGTTCAAAATCCAAAGTATGGCCTCGACTCCTTATAATCCGGCTGCTAATGGGCTGGTGGAGGCCTTCAACAAGACTATTATCAAGATAGCGAAGAAGTTCGTCTCCAGTAATAAGCGAGACTAGGACAACAAACTTGGTAAGTGTCTTTAAGCGTATCGCAAGACGGTACAGACTCCTACATGGAACACGCCACTCGCACTAATCTACAAATGCGAGGCGGTGATCCCGTTGGAGATGCAGATCCCATAGTATCGCATAGCAATAGCAGCCCAGATGATGACCGATGATACCATCCGACTCCACTTTCAAGATATGGCAATGCTCGATGAGAAGCGCTTAGCTACGCGGCGATGCATAGAACTGTACCAAGCTAAGATCTTTAGGGCCTTCAATATAAAGATGCGGATGAGAGCCTTTCAGAAAGGAGACTTGTATTAACCATGCGGATGCCCATGATCCCAACCCACAAGTCAAAGGATAAATGGAAACCAAAGTGGTGAAGACCATTCGTAATTGACATGGTCCTGTCAAATGGGGCATATCGGTTCATTGACGAGAAAGGGAACTTACAGATGTACCCTATCAATGGCCGATTCCTGAAGCGGTATTATACCCAACGTAGGGGTATTAAGTCACATAATAAGCGGGAAAATAAAATGCCGACAATCACAAGCATAGAATAAAATGAACTCGATAAGAGATATAGTAAGTGTAGTAAAAAGAAATGTAAAATTACGCTAACTAAAAGTCTCGACAAAAAGGCCACCCATGGACAAAAAAAGTTAATATAGGCCTCAGAGGGCAGAAGTAAGGCGATGCATAACCCACTCCAATATGGCAGTGGCTTGCTGGATCTGCTCAGCATGGCGACGCTCACCCTCGATGGCCGCCCGCCGATCTAACTCCTCTTCACCAAGGCAATGTGAGGCGACCTGGCCGATCTTCGCATCAGTGCTCGTCATGGTCCTGGTAAGTTCGGCCTCTTCGACATCAGCTGCCCGCAAGTGCTGGCTGAGCCGACCCAACTCACCCTCTACAGCAGCTAACTCTTGCCGAAGCCTTATAATGGTGCTCATAGTCTCAGCGTGGTTGCGCGTCATCTCGTCCCAATCAGCCGAGACAGCTATTGCCCTGGCCTCTGCATCTGTCCGCACATCAATCAAATCGTGATATCTCCGATCCGTTTCCTGATGTGCAACTCGAAGATCATCGCGTATAACTCCAATCAAGGTAGATGGTCCACCGGAGCGTAGGTCCGTCACTGAATGCAACGTAGATATCAGCTGGGCTAGGTAACCATGAAGTATAGTAACGATTTCTAGCCCCCATATCCGCCTATGATATTGACGAAGCCAAAAAGAAACACTTCGATCTGCGGAATAGCGGCACCAGTACCACTGAGGGTCTCGCGGAGGTAGGATCCTATGCACTGATATAAGGAACGGCAGGCAAAAGTTGCCGCAGCTCTGCAATGCTCTAGCGCGCCCTCAAGACCAGGTCATCGATAGAAGGCGTTTCTATAAGCACAAACTCTGGTACAGCTGGCTCCACGACTGACGGACCAGGAATCCTTAGAAAACAAGAGTGTTATAAAAATACTAAGGGTGAAGTGCTAAAAATGTAAAGCAATACAAGTACATACCTGTAGCGAGCATGATAGGCTCCGAAGGTTGAGTAGGACCCAAAGCGCTGCGCTGTGATGATGGGCCTGGGGGTGGTGAAACCACGCCATCACCCATGACCTCCACTGCAGCGTGATCAAATCATAGCATCTTGCAAACAGGGTAGGGGAATGCATCAAAGATGCAGCAGGATCTCCCAACCTCCATCTGCGAAGAACTCATCAATATGTCCGCTGGTGCCCTCTAAGATGGACCTATGAATCCGGTCTCTAGTGGCGCAGTAACGTCAACCGTGTCCTTAAAGGCCGCACGAAACTCAGGAGAAGCCTTCCCTGAATTGAAACAAAGAAGCGTATAAGTCCGCTATAAAACGAAAAAGATTAAACTGAACAGATAGGTATATTTACCCAATCCAGCCGACGGGCGCGTCATGGTATCTCCATAAACGACCTGAGCACTGCAAGATGCAGGGGGTGCGACACCGGTCCTCTCTCCTAGATGCGACTCGAGTTGATCCATGCGGAACATATCGACGAGTTCCCACAGCGCTCGAAGAGAAGCACCGTCCTGACCGGTACGTACGCCGTCGTTCGACAGGATGGTGAGATAAGAACCTGCCAAAGAGACCCGTTCAGTTAAAGCCATAAAGTGCAAGAAAAGAAATAAAACGGTAAATCAAACAAAAAGAGATTTACCTTCCGGATTGTAAAGCCGGATCGCCAAACTTGAAATCTTTAAACTCGAACAGATCTCTGACTGGCTGCTGTACTAAGTGCCCGTCTCCCTCAGATATAATGGATGCGACATGAGGCGGCTGAGATATCTCCATAGGCGAAAGAGTCGACCTCTCAAACTCTGCGGTCTGAAGCCGTCTATGGGGGCCTCCTACTGTCTGCTTCCGCCCAACTCGATGGGAAAGCGGAGCACTCTCTGCCGGCACCTCAGGTGAAGAGGAAGACCTCTCTGAATGATCGGCAGTAGTATCCTGATCTGTATCCGGGATGACAGAAGTTGATCCCTTAGACATGCTTATTCCCCATCCTCTTGCACGTCTCTTTTGTTTGTGGCCAGATGGCGACTGCTGCTTCTTCCCTTTCGGATTGGTAGTCTAGATCCGGACGAAGGTCTGCCCAAAATTAAAGTGGCAATCCAATATATTGATCTGACCGTACCACTGGCAAAAAGATGCACTAGTCACCGAGCGCGGCTCATATAACTAGAGATTAAACCGAGCAAAGGAACACCCGCTGATGAAATATCGCCAAACGCTTGATCCATCGATAAGGCTCCTCCCATAAGAGAACTGTACGTTCCCGATATAGAGCTGGTCATATCCAAACTGCCTTGCAAATCGCATAGGTAGATATGGCTTAATAAAACGATCTCCCGATCACCATTTAAGGTGTGACAGACGGATGCATATAAGCCAGTACAGGAGATCCGACGGGAGTATCAAGAATTCGCTCCCACTGTCAGCATAAGATCCGCATAAGGTCTCAACGGGCGATCGAAGCATGCACCGATGTATCAAGTGGTTCCGAGGACGGTTAAGATGGGCCCTTATGGCCTTCATGTCATCCAAACTCCAGTGCGCCTCGCTGTAGAGCTCGAGCAAAGCTAGACCCTCTCCAACATTCATATATGGCAGCGCGAGAATCAATCCCTGGCAATGGAGGGCAAACCAGGATACCAAATACGTAAAGGGTAGGCTGACTCTTAACATTCGGGCTATCTCGAGGATCCACCATCCGTGACCTCGAGCTGGAAGCCTTACTGGTAGACGAGGTAGATACGACCTGCAGGCCGCTCGCCTGCGGCTGAGGCGGCCTGCTGACCGCCTGGAGGCGGCAGCGCGATGGCGGTGCGACTCCGGAGGTCCCCCGTCGGCGGTGGCGACCCCCTCTTCGTCTTCTTCCTTGCAGAAAGAATTCGTTAGAAACAAAAATAAATTTAATTTCTTATCTTTCGGTGGATCGACATGACAATTCGCATTGTTTTCTTGATCGGAAAATTCTTCGTCTTAAAAATGGATCACAGCATCTCCATCTCTCGCCATGGTTTTGAAGAACAAAAATTTATGAAGAGGTATGAATTATGAGGAAAATGAACCCTATTTTTATTCTTTAAATAGGACTTGGATTTAAATTGATTTCATATCTCAAGAAATCAAATTTAAATAATCCTTGGATTTTAATTGATTCATCTCTTAAGAGATCAAATTCAAAACATGTAGTTGCATAATTTAATTTAAGGAATTAGTTTTAAATAATAAACTAATTACCTAATTTAAATTTTAAGGAATTAATTTAACCAACTATTCTCATCATGATTTGGATTTAATCCTCCACCAAATCTATTACACGCACCGCACGTGTAGCGGCACCAAATGTATTACGTACATCGCACGTGTACTGATACCAAATCTACTACATGTATCGCACATGCACTGGTACCAAATGACGCTACGCATGTGCGTCGGCGCCTAACGCAATACGTGCAGCACATGTAAGCCGCAAAAACATGTCTCTTTGAAAGTTTAGAGCTTACTCTCCTTTCTTATGAATGCTCTACACCTTCGATTTACGTCGCTGTAATCTCTCAGCATCTTCGAAGAGGTGGTAGGTTCCAATGACCAACGCTCCTTCACACTTTTGGATATCGCAAGACGATTAATTTTACAAGCCGAACTTTTTATTAATTGGGAGTTTAACCCAGTTAATCGTAAAACTAAATCCGTTGATTTAAATCAGGGAATAACGGTTTTTACACCCGTCGTCAAGCGGCACCTTTCTCCCACAACCAGAGTTTCTACCAAGATTAACTCCAGCGATATATGAAAAATCCCCATCAAAGTAATATAGGCTACACTTATATCCCCAGTAAACACCACGGCACTTTAAGCCCCCAAGTGGTGTTCCCCCTCTTTGATAGTGCGCCCATTAAAAGACTACCACTGCACCTGAACCGGCACGCATATTGACATGTTACCTCCGTGTTCATTCCCTCTTTTTGGCCAGTGCACCTATTGAAAGGTTATCACTGCACTTAGACCGGCGTGCATATTAAAATATTGCCGCCATATTCAAAACCTCTTTTTCGTCGGTGCGCCTACTGAAAGGTTATCACCATACCTGAACCGGCGCACATATTAAAATGTTACCGTCGTGTTCGATACACCTGTTTTTTTGGGTCAGCGTCCCAATTGAAAAGTTACCGTTATACCTGAACCGGCGTGCCTATTGAAAGGTTACCGCTGTGTTCAACGCTGTTTTTGGTAGTGCGCCGATTGAAAGGTTACCACTGCATCTGAACCTACGCGCATATTGAAATGTTACCGCCGTGTTTGGTCAGCACGCCTATTAGAAAGTTAACGTTGTACATATTTTAACGCGCATGTTGGAAGGTCACCGCTGAAAAAGACATGGTTTAAGAGTACATCTCTCAACACCTTCGATATACGTCATAATCTCTCAGCATCTTCGGAGAGACGGTGGGGCCCAAAGACAAGCATTCCCACTTTTCAAATCTTTGGATATTGCGAGACGGTTCACCTGATGCAACCTTCCATTTTGTCAGCTCGCCTCTGTTCAAAGTTCTCGAAGATCTAACCACGGATTTCGACAACTTTGAAAGGAGTCTTGTAGGCGGGTAAAATAAAAATCGAACCCAGAAAGATTCAAGAGCAGAAGTGTGGGCCCCACATTAAGAAAACTAAGTCAAGAACGCGCCCGTGTGACCCCGCTCCCGTGCCCAGACCACGGCCCGGCATTCCACAGCCCATGAGCCCCGTCGTCCCTAGCCTCATTGTCCGGCATGCCCATCGTCCGCGGCCCAGTCGTTCATGGCCCGTCATCCACGGCCTTGTCGTCCGGCGTCCGGCATGCCCGTCATCCGTGGCCTTGTCGTCCGTCGTCCGGCATGCCCATCATCCGTGGCCCCGTCGTCCGTCGTCTGGCACGCCAGTCGTCCACGGCTCCGTCGTTCGTTGTCCAAGCCCCCGTCGTCCATCATCTGGCATGCCCGTCATCCGGGCCCCCGTCGTCCGCGGCCCCTATCGTCCATGGCATCGTTGTCCGCGGCACTGCTGTCCTTGGGCTATCCGCCGTCTATATCCCAATTTCCCTATAAATAGAGCCCTCATTGGCTCATTTTCAAAAGGGTGAGGAATTTTTGCGCGGAAGCTCTGCCTCTGCCATCTTTCTCTCCCTCGGCCATTATCTCTTCTTGGAGTTTTGAGACTTCACGAAAATGGAAGCCATTGCTCTCTCGCTTAGACTCCTCTATTGAAGACTCTTCTCGAAGCTCTTCAAGATCAAGACTTTGACCAAGACTTGAAAATTCGAAAGTTCAAGACATCGAAGACTTGAAGCCTTGAAACCAAGATCCGGTCAATCGAAACCTTGTAGCGTATTTCGCTGAGATTCTGTCCGACACTTATTTCTTACCCTACGGTCAAAAGGAATCTCGTGTTTACGAAGGATCCTACTGCCACATCGAATCTCCAGATCTCTATTTTTTTTTCTTTTTCTTTTTTGCATACATTTACATACTTGTAAAAGGAAAAAATTGCTTGTAACCGTTTAATGGAAATGAACGCGAAAGCCCTGATTTCCACCGGAAACAACTTATACATAAAAACATCAAAGGTATCAATATTTATATATCAGAGGTCAATCGCAAATAAAAACATTTCACTTCGAATCGACTATGTCAGTCAGAGAAAACATTTCACTTCGAATAGACTGCGTCAGTCAGAGAAAGGTCTGCTTTATATAATATATATAAGGATGACCTAAAAGACTTGTCAGTCTACAAATAAGGAGTAACCTGATGTAAGATCTGGAATATTTTCTTTGGTGTTGCAGGTGCCTCCTCTCCAGCTGCATTTTCATCCTGACTTTGCAATTGCCTGACTAACTGCACAAGGAGAGATCATCAAATGTCTGACATGCATGAGTTTTCTTGGATACAGAGCAAAAGATTACGAGAGCACGCACTAATTTTATGAGTCATGAGTTGCAAAAAAAATATTAATGATTCACTTTAAAACTGCAACGTTGGTAGAAGGTTAATGAAATACAATATAGGGGTAGGGAATTCATATGATTCAACTCGTTGGTGGCAGCATAAACGAGAATAAGCTAGGAAGTCCAACATAGCCGGTCATCACACTACTATAATTAATACATAAAGCGTCAGTCTTAAGTTTCAACAAAGAACGTCACTATAGTCTCTAGCCATGAGTGATTGCTGCTATAGGTGTCGAGAACCAGGGGGATTAATCTAGATATTGCAATAAGTTGTGTTGCCAAATGTGCAAAAAGGTAATTCAGCCAAGTATAAATTGCGTCACATGATCACTTATTGAGTTTATTTTAAAAAATACTGCCAGAAGATTTTGTTGGCACCATGGATGAGATTTTCACAGTTGCAAATCATACTTTTAATGTGAATATGCGATTTGCTGCAGTTGAGATGTGTGAATTAAAATTGTCCCATATTGGAAAAACTATGAGAGTTACATGGGTCTAAGATATAAGATGGGCCAAACCTCAAAAAAGGTTGAGTCTAATTGTTGGAGCCCACTTCTTCTATCAAAAGTTCATGTAAACTCGTAAATAAAATATATAAACCATAAGCGGCACATGTGTATAAGAAATAAGATGGGTCAAATCTCAACAAAGCTTGAGTCTTATTGACGACCACACCAAAAAAAGTGATGGTTGCACATGAGGGAAGTGTTAAGACCCCCCCTTCCCCCCCTCCCCGCAAACATGTGAGGTACACAAACATCTGTCAGTAAACGAGATTAACAAGCAGTAAACAGCACAGTTACAATGCAACCTGAATTCATGTGGGCAACTCTTAAATCGTCAAATGCTAGATATAGCAACCAAATCAAAATAAAAGGAAAGGTCAAATGGCAATTAGTGTAAAATGCCAGCACGCATTGTAAGTCTTGCAATCATCAAATCAAGCAGTAAACGAGATTAACAAAGGAATATAAATATAATTTGTATTTTTCAGACCAAATTTTCAACATCAAAAACTTGAAATTTGAAACTGCTTGCATATCTACGAGCGTAAACTAGTTAAAGTTATACGGTATGAGCATTTCATATAAGTCCTACTCTTATGGAAGTATACATAACAATGGAAACAATTTGTAGGTATAATCTGTGAAACAATGATTCTGGCATATCTGCCTAGAAAGAATCCAATAATTTAACTACTAAAAATAGTATTTCCTTACGTACCAAAGCCTTCATTCACTTCAGGTACTAAAAGAGTTGTGAAGATCTCATTTATATTCAGGCTTGAACAGTTCATAAGATGCTTTCAAAGCTCTCTTGTCAGTTAAAAGAGTAGTGAAGAACCTGAAGATCTCATTTTATATTCCTGCATGTTCTCTTCCCAGCAAGAATTGGTGTTGCATGAAATAAGCATCTCATAGTCCAACTTTTCCTGCATACTGGAGACCATTTATCCAGTCCAAATCCCCAATGCAGTAAAATACTAAATCACAAGGCAAGATCTATTCGGTCTTGCAAACTAAAAATCTATGGTAATATCTTAAGCAGGAAACATCATTCGCAATGCAGAAATATCTACTAGAATTCACATATGATTACAGGTGTGATGTGGTTGTATACCTTCAGCATCTCTTCAGGATCATCATTATGTAACATGTGAATGAGACGAGCAACAGAGTTTTGTTCCTCGATGAAGTTCTCTTCATCAAGCTACAAGGCGAGAAAAAGGTTAAAAGGCAGCCTATAACAAGGCAGCATGATAAGCAAATTAAACATAGAAATAAGGATGAGGATAAAAGATGAAGCTGGGTGCTGTCTGTTCAGGCAGTTGGTGTTTGATATAGCCATATTTATGAGGCACTGGAAAAAAGAAAAGGAAATATAACTTATGTATGCACCTCATCGTCTGGAGTCCCATCAATGTCCTTTATAAGACCTTTAATTAATTCAAATAAAGCCTCCACCTATGACAACAGAGAGTCATATAATTTGAAAGAAAGTTATAAACAAATAAAGAACAGGGGACAAAAGCCTATGCTGTCAGCATTCGCTATGCAGGTGTTGTTCTTCATAATGCTTTGAATTATAACCACTGCCATGACTTTATTTGTAGCAGTATCAAGGTGATCCATGACTTTGGGATAGTTAGAAAGATTCAATGCAGTGACAATATCATTATACTTCTCCAAAGGAGCACTCAAAAGAGCAACAATTTGCTTAGTTGCTTTGCTATCCGCCAGCTTTCCTTTCCCTGAAAGTTTCTTAACACAAGCACCCTGCAATGAAATGGAGTCACAAGGATTTAGTATGGGACAAGTCATAAAAACAAGATGAGACCAGGTCAGTAGAAGCATTACTTCCATGTACCCATGTTATAGGTTCTTCAGTGATGCATATCAGAGATAAAATGGATTTCATAGCTATTCAAGTGCCATGTTCTCTATGATAATAGAATTGTCGCGTAATTTTTACTTGAACTGGACCGATCTGCATATTGAAATAAAATTAACAGAGTTTTACTTACCAGCACTTGATCAACATAATCAAGACGGTCAGGAAGAACACGAAGAGTAAAGGTCAGAAGAGACACATATAGAGTAATTGCTCCAACTACAGGCATGTCAACTTGTGCCTCGATGACCTATCAAACAGATGAATTAAACAAGTGAATTTCACGGAGAAATAAACAATATTGAAACAATACATTTATTTTATTTATCTGCTAGAATTTACATTAGGACATGGGCTCTCTCTCTCTCTCTCTCTCTCTCTCTCACTTATGACTCAAAACTAGTAAAAGGAAAAAAGACAAAAGCATGCATCTTAATACTGAAGAAATTGTATATAACCCCCTTAATTTCTTTTTCACATATAATAAATTTTCCATATCTTTAGTAAAAGGGATTAAAATTTCAAATTACTTTTTGGCATAAAACCTAGCAAAAAATTCTCATAACACGAGGGGGAAAATATTGAAAAATAACATCTAAAAATTTAAGAAAGATTATTACAAACTCTCAAAATATTACCTATTTTTACCGCCAAAAAAATCTTTCTAAATAGCAATCAAGATAACTAACATATAAATACACATGGAACAAACTTGAGAAATTCTAGTATATATAATTATATCCTAAGTAGAATGGTTTCAGATACATATACAAGACACTAAGATTTGGATTCACTGACTTTCAATTTTTGAAATTTTTAGGATGCAATTCGTTGAAATAGGCTAATTTTTTATTACGCGCGCGCGTGCGCACACGCACACAACAAAAGTTATAATTTCAACAAATCTAAATTAAGAATACAAAAAATACAACAACAAACAACAATAGATCATCAGTGTCTTAGTTATTTATACATGTTCCCTACGATTACAGCAATTAAAATTTTAGGATGTGTTAAAACGAGTCCCTCGACTATTCTTGAGGGATTTGATAGAGATAAGGATCCCATACAGATCGTCACCTTGAAGACGTATGCATGCAACATAATATATATAGGGCTATATTCATAAGAACACAGATACCTGCTGCCAAAAGAAAAACTAAGATATTGCAATTTAAGATTACACGGAAGACCCCCATTCATCATCTTCCTGTCTTGATACATATGTGGATGACAATCACATAATTTTGGGAATTTCAACCCATGGCTGATGTGGTCCTCTTTGTGTTACTGTTAAAAAAAATTACAGTTCATATGAAACCAATTGATACATGAGAGATCAGCAATGACCAAACCATGTGATTTTTCATCCATATCTGGTTTAAGGAATCAAAACATGAGGAGATGATATTATTCAATTGGATGGTCCACACATACTTTCAATGACTTGAGAAAATTTTCTCATTTGGAAGGTTTCCCCCCACCCCACCCCACCCAACAAAACCCCCACATTCGTTGAGTGTGTATGGCATGCACAGATGTGTAATTTAATTATGAGAAACATGGCAACTAAAATAAGTGAGAAACTTGTGGTATAAATTAAAAGAAAAGATCATGATATTATATTTTTATGCAAATACAAATGCAAAAGGAAACATGAATCAAAGAATAACATGGGACATTGTAGAACACTCTTAAAATTTTACCAATGAATACATTCAATAAAATCATTCCATTAATACAAATGCTATACTTAAATCGTCAATCCCTTGGTTTCCCCCGTTTCACCTCATGTGTGTTAGTTTGTGATGTAAATTGGGAAAATAACACCAGTTAATTGGCATGTGTTACGCACATTCACAAAAATTTTGAAATTGATATGCATAGGAAAAGATAACCGGTAGGGCTCGCTTGGTACATGGAATGGAAGCTTACCGGGAACCCCCACATTCCTGAGAATACGATGATCGAGCATCTAATTCCAACGAATCTTGCATTAACATGCTTGGTATATTTTAATCATCTCCGGTAATATATGTATATGCAACCGTCGACCGACTGACGAAGGACAGCAAACAAGCTGCCGAAGACGGGCGACAGGCGGAGAGCGGACGGCTGGTGGCGGGTGGACGGTAATCCTATATTCGCGGAAAATATTTTTTTACACCAAAACAAGCAAATTATTTATGGGAATTTAGGATTACCACCTAAATTACCTCTTACCAAACGCATCCTTAATAATTAAAAATTGGTCTAAATGTATACTGAAGGGTTTATTTGTTAATAAGGACGC
Organism: Agapanthus africanus; assembly: GCA_030015575.1. Taxonomy (NCBI): domain Eukaryota; kingdom Viridiplantae; phylum Streptophyta; class Magnoliopsida; order Asparagales; family Amaryllidaceae; genus Agapanthus; species Agapanthus africanus. Next base: position 926,210,872 of record CM057339.1, read on the forward strand.
AACATCTAGAAACTCTGCTCGCTAGGTAGGTCAATTGTCCCTTTATCATAATTCGCCTTTTACTTTCAAAAGGACAAAGGAAGAAGCTGCATGGCCCTTTTCTCGGGTATGATGTGAGAATCAAGATAATTCCATATCCTCTTGTCAGAGGGTTTGCAATATAATAGTAAAAATAAAATGTAGTTGCCCCATTTAATAGGAAGAGACCAACATAAAAATATTTGGATAATTTGCAGCATATACACGAATTAGAAAAAGAAGAATAAAACTGTGGAGCTGAATATATGTATAAGAACAATTGGGCACTTCCCCAACAGTTGCAAAATGGACCTACCTTTCCAATAGAATTGTTCAATTTGGCAAAAGCTTCAACTTGCAAGAATTCTGGCAGCACCTGCAGGATGCTCACATCAGCTAGCAAACCCTCACATCAGCTAGCAAACCCTCATAGTCACCAGCTAAAAGTATACTGGATACTTACTTCCTTACTTGAGGCAGCATACTTAGATAATCTATCCATAAGTTGAGACAGAACTGTCATGATGTCGACTGTTGGCTGTAACAAAAAAACAGAAATCAGTTAAAGTAGGGAAAATAAGTAAATCCTATTGCAGTAATTCAAACAGTAATACAAGACTTGGAGAATAAGAGAAATAGAAAGATTGAGATCAATTACAACACCACCACTTCTACCTCAATTTTTTGAGGTCGGCTATATAAATCTATTTCTTCCATTCTGATCTGTTCATCTCCTCAAATAAATTGGCAACCAACATATCAGTTTTAACTGTTATACATGTTTGCTACCTCAATCCCAATTTTTTGGGGTCGGCTGTAAGAATCCATATATTTCATGTTGCTCTGTTACGGTTACTCTCCTCAATTAAATTGGCAATTAGCATATCATTTTTAATTGTTTCTATTCATATTCGTTTAGGTCTATGCCTAGCTCTCATTGCACTATTAGCTATGATTTTGTCACTTCTAACTAGAGCTTTTATTATGTCCTCGCCGCACATGTCCAAACCATCTAAACTAGTTCTCTTATCTTATCCTCTATCGGAGCGACCTCCTACTTGTTATGGATAGGCTCATTCTTTATCCTACCACTCATCCAACTCGGCATTCTCATTTCAACTGTAGTCGTTTTTTGACATGTTAATTTCCACCTGCCCGGCATTCATGATTCATGATGTAATCCTGGTCATCAGATTACACATTCCAATCATGAAATCCTCCACTTCAACTATCCTCCTGCAATATAAATATTCCTCAACCTCACCATCATGATTATTTATAGATCCTAATAAAAATTATCATTTTTAGATATTTCATGGCCATCAATTTGCACCATGTACCCATTTCTCAGGCCTCGGCATTGTTTTGCTAAAATCAGAATTTATATAAGAAAGAGTTAAAGATTGAGATCGAATGATGACCCAAAATGAAAACATGCAATTTGACTGGTTAGTGTTGGATATGTATGCCCTAGAGACCATTATTGTATATGTATACATATGGATGCTTGGGATATATATGTACAGGACAATCTTGCTCAGTAATATAGTATATTATTTGAGTTGTCTTTATCAGGATATGTGTATTTGTTTTCTTTTGATATTTTATTCAGCTTGCACATATTGATAAAGACTCGATACAGTAGTATACTATTATGGTTTGATTTTATCTTAACATGTGCATATGTTATATATATCAACCACATGTTGATAAAACTCGTAAGGTCTTGCTTGACTACATGCGTTGTGATGGCGATCATACTTGTGGGAGCAGGGTAGTCCATAAACACATCCTTAAATGGTCCCTAGTCGCGTGAGTATCGAGACTGGGCTTGATACTTCGGAATAGACTAGTGCATACGTTTCAAGACCCCGACGAGGGACGATGGTTGGTCCCGTAACCATTGGTCTGATGCACCTAAGATCGTATATATGTGCTCACTGGGTGTGAGTACACTGGACGGACTCGCTGAGAACTTCTAGATGGTACTATACCTATCGTCAAGTGGAAGTTCTCAGGTGTTACAAGATAGTCTTTAGACCTGAGATCGTCATTTGTCTCGTGTGAGTTCCCACTGTGCTTTGATCACTACCTAACCTCGGTTCTACTGAGTCATGCAAACAGATTTTGGTTGGGTATAGTCCCGAACCACATGGAGGCAGTGAGCGATTGTTAGGGATTCGTCTCTTCCGGTATTAGGAGTCGATATCGTACAGTGTTCGATTGGTCAGGACCATAAGACCTTGGCCAAGGCAGTTAGGATTTACTGATAGGTTGATCAATAGTTTCCCGGATTGGTCTTGAGCCACAACAGCACGAATTAACGGGTTATTAAGGTCTGACGTTTACCACCCCCTAGACCCGGTATGCGATACTTAGACGAAGAGACCGGACTATACGGAGATTGTCACGGATAGGCTCAGTAGGAGTTCGGACGAGTTTGGTCGTCGACCTTCCTCTTCGATAGGTACCTGGATAGTCGTTACGTACAGCTAGTGCCGCTGACATGCTTATGGTTAAACTCACAGCCAGCGTACTGTCGAGTCTTTAAAATCCCACACAGAGGGTTTCCCTGCTTCGGGCGAAACGATGTAGAGGCCGTATGGTTTTACGGCAGGAGTTCAATCACATACATGTACTGGTGCACGTGTGATGTTCGGACGGATAATACTTGGGGATTTTGGTTTAAGCCGGACTCTAGTATTATATTGATGGATTATTTTCGTCTATTTGTATTCGTATTTTTCGAGATACGGATACGGGTATGTATATACGGTGAGGAGCACTCTTGTAATTGTGCAAGATACTTCTAAAAGAAGACAGGTCATTATTTGTTTTAACCATTATTGTTAATGGTTAATGAGGTAAAGAAATGAGGTGTTCATTTGCTTTAATGAAGCATGGCTAACTTGGTGACTCATGGGCATGACTCATTGTTTACTATTGGAGTATGCTTGATATTTTCTTTGGTTGTGAATTATTGATACAAGGTGGCATCTAGATATTTTGTGGTATCTAGATATTTTGAGCTTGCATACTATTTCACACACTTAGCCATTCTTCATTATTCTTTTTACTCACTCTACACTCTCATCTTCTCCTTGCTCTAACCCTAATTGTCTCATGAGTTGAGAAACCTAGGGTTAGTGAGACATATCAATTCATCATCTCTCTACACAATCTAGGCTACTTAGATTAGCATTCTAAGTACCCTAGTTACCTCAATTTGGAGGTAGGAATTCAAAATAGACACTCTCGGATGGATCATCTTTGACGCGAGGAGGCCGAAATACAAGCACGATCCATACATCTTTTGAGGAGCCAAAGAAGAGGAGCGAAGACCCGAAAGACTTTTTTCTTTAGGTATATTTTCTGTCATAATAGATAGAGCTCCTTTAGTTGCTAGTTAGGTTTATGGTAAGATCCGGTTTAGGGTTATTCTAGCGCCAAGTTTGAATCGTTTTAAAAAAAATTGTTCCGCAATCGGCCACGGTTAATGGCCAGGACGTTAGCATAACCTTTCATGGTACCAGAGCCAGCCCATAAACCCTATACCAACAGTTTTTAACAACGTTAAAGTAACGAAACCGAAAAAAACTCCGAACCAAACCAACGAATATTCAAGTTTTTGTTTCTGTTGATTTTAAAAAGTCTTCAAAAAATTATTTAAACAATTGCAGAAGGCTTCTCATGTTGTAAATAGAACACCACGAAAAAACGAGACCCAAACTCTTTGACTTGGTCGGCGAGAATGCTCCTATTCCCGGTGTCGCCGGCCCAGTTGACATTTTAGGTGTTGGAATTTTTTGGGTGTTCTCTGTTCTTGAATATTGGTTCTTCGGTATTGTTTGATTTTGCCTTGGCTGGATATTCTGTTATCTTTTGGTTTGAGGCAATACGGAGTATTTCGAAGTCGTTATTTTTAACCATGTTTAATAGTTTTCAGTACATTCACTTCTATCTGTGACCGTGAATGTCATTTGATCGGTATAACTCGTCTAATAGCTATATGTTCTTTTAGACGGTTTTGCGAACATGACATTCACGTTGATGTTTTGTGTTTGTGGTTGGATTGTCGTGGTGGATAGCTTGGGGTGCAATGATAATAGTACAGTTGAGATTCATTTGTATATTCATATTGTGGGGCGAGCGTCCGACATGTGGACTGTCGTCTTTGCCAGGTTGTATATTATTTGTTTGGGGCACGACCAGGTTGAGGTCGATGCCACCATTGTACATATTTTCTCTTTTCTGTACTAGGATTACCTCGCGGTGGAGTGCATGAACAGCCGGGTTCAGGATTACCCCGCGGTGGAGTGCATGAATAGCTGGGTTCTAGAAAGCAACAAGCCCTCATCTCATGACGTTGAGACGGAGGGGGCTTCATTCTAGAATTGGCGGGCTATTCTGCGCACTCGTAGGGGTATAGGATGACCCACGGAGAGGCGCTCAAGTTACCGGATCCCGTGGAGTGTTGGGTGGCCCATTCACCTTGTTGATTGGGGTTGCCTCACTTCTGGGATTGGCGGGTAACTTGCCGCGCTCGTAGGGTTCCAGGTTTTTATTGCACAGGCTATCCACACGACCGGAAACGTCGGGTTTTATTTGCGGCTCAAATGAAACCCGAGGCTCCAAGATTATACACCATTCTGTATTGTTGGCTGAGATTCTGTGATGTTGCTTATTATCATGCCTGGGACGAATGTTATATATATTTATATATATACTAGTAAATGTTGTATATGTTTTACACCTGCGCTAGTCCAGCCCCCGCTCTGTCGTTAGTTAAGTAACCTAACGGGTGATGACGGGCCCAGTGGCGAATACGGATGGCATATACGTACATTGTATTTTCGTTCTTTTCTGGTGTGATAGGGTTAATTGATGGGACCGGATTAAGTTTTGATTAATGCAAGAAAAGAAACCTAAAAGAATGTTGTTGGAACAAATTTCGAAAAACTACAGTTATATTCTTTCATTTTGCATAGTGGTATTCGGTTGTGAATATCCCGCACATCATTCCAGGAGGCAAGAGCCGAGATCCCTTTGCGTTGAATGACCTCTTGAGCAAAAGTCTATACTATAAATTACTCGGTTTTTTCAAAACCGGAAGTTTTCAAAAGTGGAGCCTAAACCACTCCTTTTCAAAACTACTCAGGTTTCTTCAACGATATCAAGTTCATTACGTTAAAGGGTTTTTCGCCAAAAAACCAGCCGTAGCCCTCCGTCATTTCGGATTGGTAGTGCTTAGTATTCGTGCTACGCATTTCGATCTTTTGTCGAGGCGTTGTGTTCGGTAGCTATGTAATATTTTTCTGTTGCATAGTAATGCGATTGGTTAGGACAGTCGTACGATCATTTTGATCTTTAGTCGGGGCTCGCACTTGTGGGTCTAATGCAATCAAGATAATGACGGGTAGAACTTGACTAGGACCTTTTGACATTTTGATCTTTAGTCAAGGTCACTTGGGTTCTAGGGGCAAAAACCGCATCGGGAGTTTCAAGCATACAGAAAACTTGCAGATTTAGCATACCTTCTGGAGTGTGGTGACTAGAGTGGATTCCACCTAGTTCATCACACAATAATAATTGGATCCCGATCCCATTGATGAGTAGGATTACTCTCAGAAGATTAATTCACTTAACAATCAATGATATAAACCAAGTAGGTGTCTAGAACGGTGTTAGCGGGGCTGCGTCTCTAGGGAATAGAGGTTAAATAATTAAGGAACTTCGCAAAAACGTTGGAAAACCTCCCTCGAAGTACCAACACTAGCCTGGCTGAAAGGTTAAGCAAGTATTGTAACATGCGATTAATTCTGACTAGTTCTTCTTTTAGGATTTGAAGAAGAATTTGAGGAAACGGTAGGAGCCATCCTGATTAGATAAATTAATAACCAATCTAATTTTGCAAGAGCACACGCTAAGTGTTTCTTTTCTCTCTCTCCAGGTAGCAAACATTTCACGCCCTAATCAAGATAATAAAATGTTTCGCTTGACCGATCCGAATTCTTATTCGGGGCTGGAGAACGTCAATTTGGCTCTAACTTATGATGGCGGTCATGAGTATGAGCAGAGGAAAGAGAATTACATGAATTCCTTGATGACCCCAACGAAGAAGAAGCATACTATTGTATCTCCTTCGGGTGTTCTTGTAATTGATAACTGCTTTTCGGTCAGTCCTATCTCCTGGGTACTAGATACCGGATCAGGATCTCAAATCTGTAATTTATTACAGGGACTGAGAAAAAGTAGGATGGTTGGACCTGGTGATGTCCCTCAGAGTAGAAAACGGAGCACAAGTTGATGTTGTAGCCGTCGATGAATATCACCTAGTGTTGCCAAATGGCAATACTATGATTTTGAACAATTGCTACTATGTACTTTCCATGGTTTGCAATATCATATCAGTTTCTTTACTAGATAAAGATGGATATAAGTTTGTTCTTGATAGAAATATCATGAACATTTACCTAAATCAGATATTGGTTGCAGAAGGTACACTGTGTAATGGTATCTATGTTCTAAATCAAAACACAGTTCTCAATATACAAAACACACGCAAGAAGAAGAGTTCAGATACGAACGAATCCTACTTGTGGCATTGTAGACTTGGTCATATCGGAGAGAAAAGACCAAGTTGCATAAAGATGGACTTTTGAATACGTTCGAATTTTTATCAAATGAAACTTGTCAGTCTTATCTCAAGGGAAAAATGACCAAATCTCCGTTCACCGGACACGGAGAAAGAGAAGCAGAGCTCTTGGGACTCATACACAGTGATGTATGTGGTCCAATATCTATACATGCAGGGGTGGGTTCTCGTACTTTATCACATTCACTGACGATCTCTCTATGTTCGGGTATGTGTATCTTATGAAACACTGAAACTTTTGAGAAATTCAAAGAATTCGGAAAGTAGAGAACCAGACTGGCAAAAGTATCAAGATCCTCCGGTCTGATAGAAGAGGGGAGTACTTGAGTATGGAATTCCTAGATTACCTGAAAGAGAATGGAATTCTCTCTCAGCTTATTCCTCCATATACACCACAGCACAACGGTGTATCGAAGCGGAGGAACCGTACCCTATTAGATATGGTTCGCTCCATGATGAGTAATGCAAAATTGTCTTTCATTTTGGGGACTTACGCTTGAAACAACAGCATATCTATTGAATCAAGTTCCATCTAAATCAGTGCCTAAGACTCCATATGAAATATGGAGTGGTAAAAAACCATGTCTTAAATTCATTAAGATATGGGGTTGTCCAGCTTATGTGAAGCACAATCCGGACAAACTTGAGGCACAATCAGTGTTGTGTAAATTTGTGGGATATTTCAAACATTCGTGAAGATATCTTTTCTACCATACTGAGAAACAAAAGATTATTGTTTCTCGGCATGCCACCTTTCTGGAATGGCAGTTTCTTGCAAAAGAAACCAGGGGAAGCATGGTAGAACTGGAAGAAATTCCAGATACACAAACAACAACTGAAGATTTGATAGAATCACAGGATTCAATAATCCCAGACGAACCCCAGCCACTCCGCAGATCTAGTAGGATGTCTCATCCGCCCGAGAGATACTATGGTTTTCTCATAGACGGGGATCGAGAGGATTGCATCTTGGAAGAAGATCCTACTAGTTACAAGCAGGCCATTATGAGTAGGAACTCTGATAAGTGGTTGGATACTATGCGATCCGAAATGGAGTCCATGTACACCAATAAAGTGTAGACCTTGGATATTGCTCCATCTGGGGTAAAACCTGTTGAATGCAAATGGATCTACAAAAGAAAATTTGGTGTAGATGGACAGGTGGAAACCTATAAGGCTAAACTCGTTGCAAAAGGTTTTCATCAAAGTCCAGGTATGGACTATGACGAAACATTTTCTCCAGTGGCTATGCTCAAATCCATTCGGATCCTACTTGCCATTGCTGTCTTCCATAACTATGAGATCAGGCAGATGGAAGTAAAAACGGCTTTTCTAAACGCAAGTTTAGAAGAGAGTGTTTATATGGATCAGCCAGAAGGTTTTATAGACAGTGGGAGCAGCGGGAAGGTGTGCAAGTTGTTCAAATCCATTTATGGATTGAAGCAGGCATCGCGGAGCTGAAACATCTGTTTTGATGTAACAGTCAAGAAATTTGACTTCATCAAGAACGAGGATGAGCCATGTATTTATAAGATTGCAAAACGAACTGTCATAATCCTAGTCTTGTACGTGGACGACATTCTTTTGATAGGAAATGATATTCCTATACTACAATCGATCAAGCTGTTCTTGTCACAAAGGTTCTCCATAAAGGACCTGGGTGATGCCTCGTACATTCTGGGGATCAAGATCTACAGAGATAAATCCAAGAAATTATTGGGACTTTCGCAGTCCAGACCGTACTAAAGAGATTTAATATGGAAGATTCCAAGCGCAGTAACATACCCGCATTGCACGGAATCACCTTCTCCAAAGAGATATCTCTCAAGACTGATGAGGAGAGGGTTCGCATGAGCACTATACCCTACGCTTCGGCGGTAGGATCTATAATGTATGTAATACTATATACCAGACCAGATGTAGCTTACGCGCTTCGCATGGTGAGCCGGTATCAGTCAAACCCGGGTGAGAATCATTGGACGGCTGTGAAGAACATTCTTCAGTATCTGAGAAGGACAAAAGAGATGTTCTTAGTATTCAGTAATGGAGACCTCAAGGTCGAGTCCTTTACCGATTCCAGCTTCAGAGTGATAAGGATGACAACAAGTTTGTCTCGGGTTTTGTGTTTACCCTCAACAGAGGGGCGGTGTGTTGGAGGAGTTCCAAACAGGACATCATCACAGACTTGACGATGGGGGCTGAATACATTGCTGCAAGCGATGCCGCAAAAGAAGCAGTCTGGATGAAAAAGTTCATTGCTGAACTTCTGGTATTTCTGTCCATTGTTGATTCGATACCTTTGTATTGCGATAACAATTGGGTTATAGCTTTAGCGAAGGAACCACGGTCCCATCAGAAATCTAGACACATCTTAAGACGGTATCACCTGATCAGGAAGATCATAGATCGCCAAGAGATTGAGGTACAGAGAGTGGACACTAAAGAAAACACGGCTGATCCATTTACAAAGGCCCTCCCTCAAGCGCAGTTCGAGCAACTTTTTGAGATGTTGGGTATGCGGTACGCCAGCAGCTGGCCTTAGTGCATATTCGGTACACCAATTACTGGCCTTTAGTGCAAGTGGGAGATTGTTGGATATGTATGCCCTAGAGGCCATTATTGTATATGTATACATATGGATGCTTGGGATATGTATGTACAGGACAATCTTGCTCAGTAATATAGTATATTATTTGAGTTGTCTTTATCAGGATATGTGTATTTGTTTTCTTTTGATGTTTTATCCAGCTTGCACATATTGATAAAGACTCGATACGGTAATATACTATTATGGTTTGACTTTATCTTAACATGTGCATATGTTATATATGTCGACCACATGTTGATAAAGCCCGTAGGATCTTGCTTGACTGCCTGCGTTGTGATGGCGATCATACTTGTGGTAGCAGGGTAGTCTATAAGCACATCCTTAAATGGTCCCTAGTCGCGTGAGTATCGAGAATGCGCATTGATACTCCAGAATAGACTAGTGTATACGTTTCTAAACCCCGACGAGGGGTGATGGTTGATCCCGCAGCCATTGGCCTGATGCACCTAAGATCATACACAGGTGCTCACTGGGTATGAGTACACTGGACGGACTCGCCGAGAACTTCTAGATGGTACTATACCAATCGTCAGGTGGAAGTTCTCAGGTGACATGAGTACAGGATAGTCTTTAGACCTGAGATCGTCATTTATCTCGTGTGAGTTGCCACTGTGCTTTGATCACTACCCAACCACGGCTCTACTGAGTCGTGCAAAAAGGTTTTGTTTGGGTACAGTCCCGAATCATATGGAGGCAGTGAGCGATTGTTAGGGATTCGTGTCTCCCGGTATTGGGAGTCCATATCGCATAATGTTCGATTGGTCAGGACCATAAGACCTTGGCCAAGGCAGTTGGGATTTACTATTAGGTTGATTAGTAGTTTTCCGGATTGGTCCTGAGCCACATCAGCATGAATTATCGGGTTATTAGGATCTGGCGTTTACCACCCAGACCCAGTATGCGATACTTTTAGACAAAGAGACCGGACTGTACGGAGATTGTCACGGATAAGCTCAGTAGGAGTTCAGACGAGTTTGCTCATCGGCCTTCTTTTTCGACAGGTACCTGGGTAGCCGTTACGTACAGCTAATGCCACTGACGTGCCTGTGATTAAACTCACTGCCAACGTACTGTCGAGTCTTTAGAGTCTCACACAGGGATTTCTCTGTTTCGGACGAAACGATATAGAGGCCGTATGGTTTTACGGTAAGGGTTCGATCACATTTGTGTACTTGTGCATGTGTAATGTTCGGACAGATAATATTAGGGGCTTTTGGTTTAAACTGGATTCTAATATTATATTGATGGATTATTTGTCTCTTTGTATTCGTATTTTTCGGAATATGGATATGAGTATGTATATACGGTGAGGGGCATTCTCGTAATTGTGCAAGATGCTTCTAGAAGAAGACACCTCGTTATTTGTTTTAACCATTATTGTTAATGGTTAATGAGGTGGAGAAATGAGGTATTCATTTGCTTTAATGAAGCATGGCTAACTTGGTGACTCATGGGCATGACTCATTGTTTACTATTGGAGTGTGCTTGATATTTTCTTTGGTTGTAAATTATTGATGAAAAGTGGCATCTAGATATTTTGTGGTATCTAGATATTTTGAGCATGCACCCATCATTGATACAGACATCGATCAGATTATACAGACTGGCGATGGAAATATTGAAGTAAAATTTGGCTTAAAATAATATAGCCAGAATATCAGGAAAACCTTATATGGATAATAGTACCACTTCTTCCGTTTATAATGGAAGGTTTCTTTCAAGAACAAACTCCTCTTATAGAGAAGTTAAAGGGATAAATATTTCACAAGAAAATACATGACATCATATTTATGAGAAGGAAAATAAAACCTCTCCTACCTCATCAGAGATGAGTTTCCATATATAAGTTTTATGGATTTAACACTTGATAGTCCTTTAAGGAAATTCCTTAATAAGGAATTTATGAAGAAAAAGCATTTAGCTTTTAGAGAATGGTTTGCAAAAACCTTCTCAAATGATCAAATGTATCATTACAAAGATAAATATTATAAATGTCTTGAAGAAAACCAATCTCTAAGATATTTTGTAGACTGGTTTCTTGATTACTTTTTTACAGAACAAGAAAGTAAGATTAATGTTTTAGAAGAACATTATAAACAATGGTCCACCATAAGTGGAAAACGGTGAGATCTATATACCCACCAACAGAACCACTAAGGTTATCTGGAATGTCTACCTCAAATCTAGAGGCAACGGCTTTTATAAAACCTATAGTGGATGATAAAATGGAAAATATGCTAAAAGAACTACAAAAGGTCTTTAAGCAAAATAATTTTACTAACATCCATATACAAGTTATTGGTCAGCAATTGACTAGAGTAGAATCTACTCTTGAAAGCTTGATTAATAAACTACACGCTCTTGCTATAATAGAAACCCCTACTATAAAAATGACAAATGAAAAGGGTTGTATACCGATTAAACCATCTTTAGATATTTCGGGATACAAATTATCTAAAGACAAAAAAATATCTTCAGATATTATAAATTCTCTGGAGAAAAAGTTTAATAGTGCTAGATTAAATATTCTCGAGAGAGAACCTTCTGAAATATCTGAAGAAAACTCTGATATAAATGAGATATCAGATGATCAGATTAATAGGTCTGATAATAATATATCTAAAGATGAGATAAATGCTATAAAATATTCAAAAAGGATTTTGGATAAGCATTATTATAAAAGACCAACTCCTTTAGATGTTCTATATGAAGAAAATGAAGCTATTATAACAAATTCATTTTTAGGACGAGCCATTTATGAATGGAACATAGATGGATTAGCGGATAAGCAAATTCACGATACCTTACATCGTATGATGATGTATGCAACAGTCTCAAAACAGCAAGGAAATTCTGATACTGATGTTGCAAGATTTATTTCTTGTGGATTCACAGGAACTTTAAAAGGCTGGTGGGATCATTGCTTATCACCCACGCAGAAAGTAGAAATTTTTAGCACAGCAAAAATGGAGAACAATTCTCCTTGTCTCTGACGCTGTTTATACATTAATCCTTACTATTCTCGATCATTTTACTGGGGATATAAGTGACCAAGCTAAGAAAGTAAAAACTTTATTACAGAATCTAAAATGTCATACATTAACACATTTTAGATGGTATAAAGATACTTTTCTCAGCAGAGTTATGCAGTGAGAAGATGCGAATAACTCTCATTGGAAAGCCAAATTTATAGATGGCTTACCTAATTTATTTGCCGAAAGAGTTCGGACAAATCTGCGAATGCAGTATGAAGGGGTTATACCCTACAATACATTCACTTATGGCCGCTTAATAAGCACCAGTGTTAAGGAAGGTTTATCTTTATGTAATGACATAAAGTTAAGAAACCAATTAAAAAGCCAAAGATTAACTGGTAAACACGAGTTGGGAGAATTTTGTAGCCAATTCGCAATGGAGGATCCGAATAAAGAACGGAACGAAAAAAGAAAAACGAGAGAAGTAGAATCTCGTCGTCCTCATTATAAAAAGAGGTACAAAAGAAACTATAATTCTCCTAAGGATAAGGGGGTGTAGAGAAGAAAAGGAAGAAGCAATATCACAGATTTAAGAAGAAATCTGCTTTTTCAGCCACTTGTTATAAGTGTGGAAAAGTTGGTCATTTTGCCAACAAATGCTATACAAAAAAAAGGATAAATGAAATTGAAGATGAAGAGTTAAAAAAATCATTATATAAAATAATGATTAATTCATCAGAATCCTCTGAATCTGATTCAACAGATTCATCTTCATCAGATGATGAAAAACAATGTACAAAAGAATGCTCCAGCAAGTGTTGTAATATCAACAAAGATGAAAATTATTGGAAATCTATAGTTGAAATGAATGGTTTAAGTATTAATGTCATAAGCAAAAATGACAAAAAAGCCATTCTCAAAATTATAGAAGATGATAACATCCAGCCATAACTTAAATCTAAGTTAGTTAAAGTTCTTCTTAAAGAAGAAAAGGAAAAATCTCCTGTAATTGATAATGTTTATAGACTATCAGAAGTCTTTAAAAGGCAATAATTAAAAGAAGGTAAGCCTGTAACAATTGGGCTCTACAAAAGGAGGTTAATAACCTAAAAACAGAAATAATAGAATTAAAAATTCAGAATAAAGATATTTTACAGAGAATCTCTGTTATTGAGGATAACACTATTATGCAAAGTGGATCTTCAAATGAAGAAGAAGAATTTATTGAGGAAATTACTAGAGAAAGAGAAGTAATTCCAGATAAATTCTTACAGACCATTGATTTAGTATTAAATCAAAAATGGTATATTAGAATTAATCTAATAATTAATAATAATTTGGTTATACCCAATCTTATAGCTTTCGTTGATAGTGGTGCAAATTTAAACTGCATAAAAGAAGGAATTATTCCAATTAAATATTGCAAGAGAACTACTCAAACTTTAAGCACAGCTGATAACAGTACTTTAACTACACCATATAAAGTGTCTAATGCAAACATTTGCAATGAAGACATATGTCTTCCCTCTCCCTTTATAATTGTAAAAGAGATATCACAACATGTGATATTAGGGACACCATTCCTTAGTAAGATAATGTCTATTAAAAGAATAGACTCACAATGCATTTATAGTCTCTACAAAGGGAAAGAAATTTTGTTTCAGTTTATAACTGATCCGATGGTAAAATTCTTAAATGAGGTAAAGGATATTTACCTTAAAGAAAATCAAATAAATTTCATTAAAGAAGAAATAAGTTCTATACAAATAAACACGCAATTAGACTCTAGTACAATAAAAGCTAGAATAAAAATAATTGAAAATGAGTTTATAACTCAAACTTGTAGTAACTTTCCTAATGCATTTTGGGAAAGAAAACAACATATTGTTGATCTTTCCTATATAAAAGATTTTTTAGAGGAAAATATTCCTACTAAAGCGAGACCCTGCCAAATGAATCAAGAATATCTTGACTTATGAAAAAAGAGATTAGTAGTCTTATAGACAAAAAACTAATCAGAAAATCCTCTTCTCCATAGAGTTGCACAGCATTTTACGTTAATAATGCTGCTGAACAAGAAAGAGGTGTGCCACGTCTTGTTATCAATTATAAGCCATTAAACAAAATGCTTAAATGGATAAGAAGTCCTCTCCCTAATAAAAGGGATTTACTTAATAGAATAAGCAACGCTAAAATATTTTCAAAGTTTGATTTAAAATCAGGCTATTGGTAAATACAGATTCATGAATCTGATAAATATAAAACTGCATTTACAGTACCCTTTGGGCATTTTGAATGGAATGTTATGCCATTTGGTTTTAAAAATGCACCATCAGAATTCCAAAATATTATGAATTCTATTTTTAATCCTTATACAGAATTCATCTTATCATATATAGATGATGTTCTTGTCTATTCAGAAAATATTGATCAACATTTTAAACATCTGAATGTTTTCAAATATCTTATTATAAAAAATGTACTGGTTATATCCGCTCCAAAAATGAAGTTATTTCAAACAGCTATAAGATTTTTGGGCCATAATATTAGCAATGGCACCATCATCCCAATAGAAAGGAGTATTGAATTTGCTTCTAAATTTCCAGATTATATTCCTAATGTTAAGCAGTTTCAAAGATTTTTAGGTGCTTTAAATTATGTGGCAGATTATTATAAAAATTTAGCTACAGATGTAGCTATTTTATATAACAGGCTAAGAAAAAATTCGTTACCTTGGACAGATTGTCATACTAGAGTTGTTCAAAAGATAAAAGAGACAGTAAAAAATTTACCATGTCTCCATATTGCTAATCCTAATTGGAAAAAAATTGTGAAAACAGATGTCTCGAATATAGGATATGGAGGCATTTTAAAGCAAGTAGATCCTACTAATAATAAAGAAATACTAGTAAGATTTACTTCTGGAAAATGGAATCTAGCTCAGTTGAATTACTCAGCCATCAAGAAAGAAATTCTTTCTATTATAAAATGTATCTATAAATTTCAGGATGATTTATTAAATCAAAAATTCTTACTAAGAATAGATTGTAGTGCAGCCAAATCTGTGATACAAAATGATGTTAAAAATTTAACATCAAAGCAAATATTTGCTAGATGGTAAACTGAATTAGCTATTTTTGATTTGGACATTGAATATATTAAAGGCACTAATAATTGTCTTCCTGATTTTCTTACCAGAGAATTTCTTCAGGACTCTGCCTATGCAGAATCCTTCAAGGGGCCAAGGCCCAGGCCGAGGTCGAGGAAGGGGACAGAATAATATTCCTACCAACTCCTCAAATGCAAATTGGCTTAAAATGCAAAAGCCAAAAGCCATGAAACTGGACATGGAATCTGAAACGTCATACGCTCAATCAGAATGGAAAATGCCCCATAAAGTGGCAAGAAAAGGTGTTTCTAACACGAGTGTTTATAACACTCAAAGCAAAGCAGAAACATCTTCAACAGGAAATCTTCCTGAACAAAAATCTTTTAAAAAGGCAATTGAAAATACTAATGATAGCTATATCCCAAAGAGCACATCTGAACAAATTATTTGTTTAGAAAGGAATGATATTCCTAGAATGGATGATCCATGGTCTCTAAAAGAAAAATATATTGAGACCACTGCTTTTTCTTCACTAGCAGGAAAAACAAGGCAAATTTATGAAGCCTTGCTGATAGTTTCCAGTTCTATGGAAATTAAACATTATTACCCAAATAGGAAAGAAGGTGGAGAAATTATAAATTCCTCTAAGGTTATTATAAAAAAGATTTTTAGTCCACACGAATGGGCTTTACACCCTAATAGGGCAAGATCGTTCAAATTAGACAATGATAGACATGAATGCAATTATTGGGATTATATCCAAGCATTTTAAAAAAATTGTACTATGAGAACCCAGGGAAAAAGCATTCCTGGTTTATTATGATAAAACTGATGTTATAAAAACAGGCATACCTAATTGGTTTATCCAATGGTGGCAAAAAATAGGGGCAGAATTAGCAATATTGTCCAGATCAATTTTTGATTTATTTGTTTCTTGGATAGAATCACACCCAAGATTTCATAATACTGACGACACCTCCATTATAGAAGGAGAAAGTACAATATATTACTTTGTCGAAAATGAAATTCCATTCATATTCAGATGGACAATTATAGCAAAACTTAATAAAGAAAATATCCCAGTTCTTTCCAGAAAATTTCTTATAAAATGATGGTCTGGAATTATAGAAGAACAAAAAATAGTTAGCATAAAAGCAACTATTAAAAATAATAGTGATATTTTGGACAAAATGATTAATGAAGAATCGGTCACCGAAAATCCTATGCAGAAATTGAAGATCTCCTTCCAGAGAAAATACCCCAACATCTCTGAAGAAGAATTAATGAAGCGCTGCCTAAAACATATGAAAAGGCATTTTGAACATATCTTTGACACCTCAGACACTAGTTCATCAATGTCCGACAAAACTACCAAATCGGTAGAAATGAAAGATAACTTTCAGGGACAAGTCCAAGATCCAGAAGAAGATCTAAGAACAGCAGACCAGCTATGGGATGATCTGATGGGCTCAGCCTTAGGCCAGAACGATGAATTGGGCCATGATAATAAAGAAAAGGGTAAGGGTATATTAAAATAAATACCCAAAAATAACCTATACCAAAAATAACGATCGACTACAAAAATTACAAGCACACGAATTTTTGGTATAAACGGTTTTATCAAAACCATGGTTTTAGTAGCACATAGTTTCAAAAACCAGCACATGGTTTTTATTAAAACAAGCACACGGTTTTCTCGTGGGACCTACCACCTTTTATAAAGGACTAACTTTTATGAAAAGTTGAAGGGCGACAGCAGATAATGGAAGCCAGCCAGCCCAGCAACAATAATAGAGGACAGTTCAGCATATCTAGAGCCTTCTGAAGATATACAAGAAATCGCCTCGAAAAACACTGGTATAATGTGAAAGAGACTGCTAGAAGCTTGAAGGCTACTCAACTAAGAACTCTAATTATTAGCATCAATCACTAGATCTATTAACTTCAACACAATTAGCTCGTATATATTCTTACACCAAACGAAAGAATTCCTAATTACCAAGGGAAAGAGAAATTAAGTCTGAAAACATGCTGCAATTGACCATGAATGCAATCAAGAAAAGTGATAGATTGTACCATCTGATACAAGAAACTACAATTCATGGTCCCTTGTCGAGCCCTTGTCCTTACGTTGCTTCTATTGAGAAATTCTCTCATATTGATCAATAATCCAGCTCAGTTGAATTACTCAACCATCAAGAAAGAAATTCTTTCTATTATAAAATGTATCTACAAATTTCTTTAATAAATCATCCTGAAATTTTTCCTGCATCCCTTCCCCCGCTGTTGTAAGAATTTTTCTTTTTCTTTTCGATGTAAGGCTGAGGAGCCCACAATACCTTTTGAATGAATAAAATTCTTCTTTTTGCGATGCTCTATTGTTTTATTCTTATTATTTAAATAAAAAGAACTTAGAAAAATTTACATCGCTTTGTGAAAGAAGGAATATACATTTAGATATTTTTTTCAGAGGTACAGCTTGAGCTCCTCGGCGTTGTAAGGTCGAAGGGCTTCTCCTTATAGCAATATGCCCCCCCGGTCCGTTGTGAATTCGGTGAGATCCTTATCCGTCGGATTCATACGGATCTGGCTGTAGCTGGATAAAGCATCCATAAAGCTAAGTAGCTCGTGGCCTGCCGAACTATTGGCGAGCCGGTCTATCCGAGGGAGGGGATAGTTGTTTTTCGGACAGGCCTTGTTGAGGTCAATAAAGTCGGCGCACATGTGCCACTTCCAGCTAAGGGGTGCCGTGTTTCGTCGGTACCTGTCATACCTCCCGCTGACACGACCATGATTTGGCCGATTGTCAACTCACCGGAAGGGGATTGGTGCTCTTGTCCACGGTCGGCTTGCCGCTTGTCTCGCAAGTACGTTGCCAGGTGCCCTGAGCGGATTAACTTCTCGATGTAGTCTCGAAGCTGCTTGCAGTCCTCGGTAAAGTGGCCCTGCGACCTGTGGAAAGTGCAGTAGGGGACCCAGGTACACTTTGCCGCCTTCCTCAAGACTGGAGGGTTTGAAGAACCTCTCGTCCTTAGCCTCCTCTAACAGTACCGTCTGGGAGACGTTGAGCGGGGTGTACTCCTGAAACTTCGGGGAGTAGGACTTTGGCCGCTCAATCTTCTTTTTCTCCTCCCCGATCCTTTTCTTCTGATCGGTTTGCTCTGTCAGGGGCAGATTAGCGTTCACCTTGGACTCGAGCTGGATCTCGCGTTCGGTCCAGGCCTTTACCTCGGCCATGGTCTTAGGTTGCCCTAATGCAAAGGAGCGTAGCCACTCCTTGTGCTCAAGACCCGACCTAAGGGCCGTAATGACCGCCTCGTCCCGGTGTTCTGGGAGCTCAAGTAGGGTGTTGTAGAAGCGGGTGACGTATCATTTGAAGGATTCTTTGTCCTCGATCTCATGGTGAAGAGATGATCAACGGTCCGCTTCTGCCGTCTGTTCCCGACGAAGTGGCCGAGGAATTAGATGGCCAGCTCATCGAAGGTAGAGATTGAGTGTGGCGCGAGTCTTCGGAACCAGTCTCGTCCGGAGCGGATGAGAGTGGCGGGAAAAGCGCGACATTGAGCGGCGTCGGAACAGTCCTGGAAACTCATCCCGGTTGTGAACGCGTTCAAATGGTCCTTCGGGTCAGACTTCCCGTCGAAGAGTGAGACTTTCGGGGGCTTGTTCCGGGAGGAGACGTGGACGGCGAGTAGTTCTTTGGTGAAGGGCTTCGTGAGTGAGTCGGCGGCATATTTAGCCCCGTCGCTTGAAAGACGATTTCCCGATGCATACCTTCGATCTTCTTTTCAAGACGTCGAGTCGGGCGAGGTATCCCGACGATTCGGCATACTCCGATTTTTTGTCTCTGCTGCCGGAGACCTGCGCCTGACCACGGCCCTGGTTCCGTTCGATGAGGTTTCTTAGGTACCCTGGCGAGGTCATCCTCGAGCTACCGTGGTAAGTCCCGTCCACGCGACCCCGTCGAGAGAGGGAGTGTCGGTCATGCCTGGGTGCAAGCGAGCTGACCGACACCTCCTCAGGAGGGACAGAGGCGCGATGGACCTCGGGACAAGGTGCTCTGGCATGAGACCTCGGTGTTGAGCTGTGTGACGCCCAGCGGGTCATTGAATATGTTGGCCCGAGAGATCTGTGGTCGTCAGAGACAGCGAGGCGGTGTTCGGTCGTGCCAACGCGGGCAGAGTCTTCTCTCCCTCTGTCGGGGTCCCGGTCCCAAGGTGGGGGAGCGGCGACCTGGGGAGCTTGCCCGACCGTTTGGACACGGACGAGTGCATCCACGACGGACGTGAGCCGATCTATCCGAGCAGATAGGGCGTGAATGGCGTTTGGGGGAGGAGGGGATCCATCCGTGCCTCCATCGTAGGGAAGGCAGCGGCTAGAGCTTGGATCGTCGTGGTGATCACTCGTCATGAAGTTGAGATCGGAAGGTGAACTTTCGTTGAGTGGAACAGATTCCCACAGACGGCGCCAACTGATGGAGCTCTGGATCTCTTTCAGATGTTACCTTCCGTTGATCTGCAGCGAGCGCTGATGACGGCTGAGATTGAGTTGGGAGCTACCTCCTGAAGCGTGTGGATCTCAATGGGCTTGAGGTGGTTGAGGCCGAGCTACCTGTAAGGAAGTCCCGGGGTAGTTGTGCCACCGAGTACCTTCCGACGATCAAGTTAGACGGGGTATTTTGGCAGAGTAACAGCTTATTGGGGTAAAATTGGCTTACCTGAGTCGTTTGGTAGAAGGGTTTATATAGTGGCAGCAATGGGCAGGTGGGCGCGAGATTCACGTCGGCCATTATGCCCCTGGCGTTACGCCCGCGTGATAGACGGGATTCCCCATTAATGACGAGATATGCTCATTAATGGGGGGTCGTGATGGCGTGGAACGCGGGATCATGGACGGCGGATATCTTGCGCCTGGCGAGATTCGCAGAGCCGGGACGGAGGCGCCTGTGATCGGTGCTGTGGGTTGGTCGGTTAGACCGAGGAAGATAAGCCCGGCGGGAGGCTCGAGAACGAGCGGGAGGCCGAGGCATCTTGGTTCTGTGATAGCTCGGAGGCGAGTTGAGCCTGGAAGGCCACCGAAGGTCGGTAACATCCCTGGGTCGCAGGCCTGGGATATGCTTCCAACGTACCGTTCTTGATCCTTTCTTGTAAGCTCCGAGACACATCATCTGCCACGTGTCATGATCCGTGGAGTCACCGATATCGAGCATCATCAGTTCTTGCTTGGATTACCCTTCCCAAACTTCCACCAAACTTGTATAACTTAAATATGCTCAAATCCATTGTTAAGCCTATTGGGAATTTGATTGCCATAGATGCGGGCACTTCAACATGTAAAAGAACTGACAGGGTTAGAGTTTGCATGGAGTTGGAATTATTGAAAGACTTACCAAAGAAAATTTGGATTGGTACCTCAGCTGAAAACAAGTTTGCTCAAAATTTTAAAATTGAGAAAAGTTATGCTTAGTGCAAGCACTGCTTAAAACAAGGTCATGATATGAATAACTGCAGAAAATCTCAACTCTCCCAGATTCGGGAAATGAGTTCAGCTAAAGATACCATCTCAACAGTTCATCCCAATCAGAAATCCAGTCAATAGTGGATAAAGAAATCTATAAATGAAGAAAATATTGTTCTAGGGGCGGACAAAAATGCTTCCATGGTTAATACCTCAGTCATTCTGCCAAGGGACAATTTAGCTATTTCTGCTAAACAGAAAGGGAAGGCTCATACAGATTATGCTCAATATGAAGATTTCCTGACAAATTCGAATAAGCTTGATAACATACCTTTGGCCATCAGTTCAGAAAATTCTTCAATTACTCCTGTTTCCTTTGAGAATCTTGAAATGGAAAAGGGAAAATTGGTTTCTATCAGTATTGCAAGTTCTTCTCATTCATATGTAAAGGATTTACAAATGTCTTCAACCTTAGCTTTGGATATTATTCAAAAGAATCAAGCAAGCAACCCGTTCATCAGAATACCCAAAGAGATAGAGAAAGAGACAGAGAAAGTAAAATTGGTTTCAGAAGCAGCTATTTCTGAAAGCATCAATACTCATAGAATGAGGGTTTTTAAATCTTATGAAGACTTACATGAAAGATCTGCTCTGGTCTCACTTTCTACCACAGCTGATAGTGTAGAGTAATATCTTTTCTTCTCCTTTGAACACATGATCTCTGAGAAGGCACAGTTTATCAAAGACGGGAGGAAAATTATACAGCAAGCTGAGGATTTTTTGCAGAACAACTCTTTGCCTCAAGAGGATGAACAAAAACGCAGTAAAGCTAAAAAAACAACCTTAGGTTTCTCTCCCAAAAAGAACTGGTTCAAGTGTAAATAGAGCCCCAAAAAATTCTTTGAAGATTGTTGATCAATGAATATTTGTTATTTTGTTACTGGAATGTTAGAGGGATTTCTAATCCCCAAACTCAGCAAAAAAATTAAAAGAATACAGAGCTCAGATAAAATACATATTTTCTGTATTATGGAACCCATAGTGGATTTCTCCACAGCCAAGTTTATTGCTTCAACTACAAGCTTTTCTCACTCCAGGAGTAAGTCCTCAAATAAAATTTGGATTTTTGTAGTTGCTTCAATTAAAGCAGATGTTATTCATTCATCTGATCAAAACCTTACCATTAAAGTCAACAACAATTCCATTGATTATTATTACACATCTGCTATCTATGGTAAAAATTCATACATGGAAAGAAGAGCTTTATGGGAAGAGCTTATAGATTTCAGCCACACCATTACTGTTCCCTGGACCATTGGAGGAGACTTCAATGCTATTACTTCAGTTGCTGGAAAAAAAAGGCAGAGGAAAAACAAATTTGCAAAATATTGATGATTTTAATGATATGATAGACTCTTATGGCCTTGTTGGCAGTGGTTTTTCAGGACCTTTGTTAACATATTGCAATGCTCAAGAGAGATTCAGAAGAGTTTGGTCAAGAATACATGGGTGCTTCATGTTCTTATTAGTTACACTTGCCCTGATACACGGTCTTTCCTTAAGACTTTCATATTTCAAAACATATGGGCCTCAAATGATAGTTTTCTTTCTACCGTGGAACAATATTGGGTTAAAAGAGATAAGCAACGGTATGGCCCCCATTCATAAGTTCGCATATAAGCTCGAAAGGCTTAAACAAACTCTGAAAAGTTGGAACAGTACAACCTTTGGTAATTTGCAGGATAATTTGGCTATATTTGAAGCAGCAGATATTTCAAAACAGAAAGCTTTTGACAATCTTCAAAATGAAGAAATTTTTTCTGAACTTTTGACAATCTTCAAAAAGAATATTTACAAACCTCAAATTGATGGTGGTCTTGACATAAGACTCCTCAAGGAGGTTGCTGAAGCATATAATATGAAGAAGACTTGGAAATTCATTAGGGGAGACAGTTTATGGGCGAGGTATATGCATGCAAACTTGAAGAAAATTTATCATTACATTCCTATTGTAAGTTTTCCGTCTAAGTGGATAATTGGTCATAGTAACATTGATTTCTGGCATAGTGACAACCCTCTAATAGATTTGGTCTCTACATTTGTTACCGATCTTTCTATTAACAAAATCCTCTATAATAAAGGTTGGGATTTTACAGATATACAAGAAATTATTCCAAAGGATCTGATTTCTGAAATCAAATGCAACAATTATTGTTTAAATGCTTCTCCTGATAAAAGGATTTGGAAACTTACCAATTCTGGAGAATTTACTCTTCATTCAACTTGGGAGTACATAAGAAGCTCAAATATGCAAAAACAATATGCTAACTTCCTAGTTCACAAGACACTTTCTAAATCAGTTATACTTTTCAGCTGGAAACTCTTTAAAGATCCTTTGCCATTGGATTCTGTGATCAGAAGAATTGGATTTAATATCCCAAGTGTTTATGCTCCAAATCCCCACAACAAGAAGACAGGGAACATCTCTTTATTAAAAGTGATCTTATCAGATTCCTTTGGAACCATGTTCATGGTATTTTTAAAAATACTGAAAGAGCTGAAGAACTGGATAATATTGAGGCCATATTTGAATTTTGGTACAACAGACCTCAATATTCGGAGATAAAAAAAATGGCTCCCTCATATTATTAATTGGAACATTTGGAAAATAAGATGCAAGTACAAATATCAGAAGGAAAGCTTTACTAATTGTTCTACTAGTTCTACAAACTCAAGTTGATTCTTCTGCTAATTCTTCTGTATGGTTTCAAGTGGTAGCAGACAACATGATGTTGGCCAACAAACTACTTTTAAATCTAATCCTTACCCATCTATCCTCTTACAGTTGGGAATCCATGATTAGATTAGTATGGAGCAAGGTCATCATAAAATTATGTTAACTTCTTGGGATTGACCTCCTATAAATATGCATAAACTAAACACTGATGGGGCAATAGATATCAGAAACAGAATTACCTCAGGAGGTGCGGTTTTAAGAAATGATAAAGGGGATATAATTTTTGCATCAAAATTCTTCTACGGTGTTGGCGATATTCTGGAGGCTGAATGCAGAGCAGTTCTTAATGGTCTTTTACAGTGTAAGCTGATGAAAATCAAGGGGCAGTGGTAGAATCCGACTCTAAAATTATCATCGACTACCTCACCAACAAAATCAAAGCCTAAATGGTCCTTATTTTACATCATCCAAGCTATCCATTATCTTACTAGTGAGACTGATGTTATTTTTAGGCATACTTACAGGGAAAATAATGAAATTGCAAACTGCCTGGCAGCAAAAGGCGCAAATAGACAGATCCAGCAGCAGTTATTATATTTAAAAAAACTCCAGATGAAATAAAAACACTGTCAAAATTAGATCTTTCAAACCTGCCGAGATTGAGAAGGATGAAGCAAAAAAGTACCGATCTCTTCTTTTGATCGATGTCAGTTGCTGTGTGCTAAAACTATAAAGATCTCCTTTGGGTTTGCTCCATGAGGAACGATGGTAGATGTGAAGTCCTTCTTTGATTTGCTTGACTGCCTCTTCCTCAATATGCTGGAAAATTTGAAGTACGCTGAGCTTTGGTTATAAAAATCAATTTTTGATTGGTATGAGATAATAAAAATCTGATTTTTGAGTTAAAGTTGGCGCCTTTGAGCCCTTTCATGGATAAAGTTTGCGACTCTGGTCCCTTTTGCTTTGGAGATAAAGTTTGAATCTTAGAGCCTTTCCGTGGATAAAAGCCGAGACTTTTTTTTTTTATCTCCTTCCGCCTGTAAAAGAGGATGACTCTTGCTTGAGATCGTGGATAGAGTTTTGATGGGCCTATGATCTGGCTGGGGTTAAAAAAAAACTTGGCATCAAAGCTGAGATTCTTGGGTGAGAAATCACTCATAAATGACTGTTGGAGGAGGAATTATGGAGGAGGCCTCTTAAAAGGAGATGGAAGCTAAGGTTGGGTTTGGACTTGGAGAGGGGTTAGAGCATGGCTTTTGCAGGAGGTTAGAGAGGATGAGAGATTGTCGTCTCTTGTGATGCCTTCACATTATGAAATTAGGATTGATAAGAGGCTAGTGTAGGAAGTTGTGGCATTCGAGATGCAACCTGTTCCTTTGACAGTCATGGTTGGAAAGTTGCGGTTCGCTAAAACTTCTTTCAGAGCTTGAAACATCCGGCATTGAGAACAATAAGCTTTCAGAATACGGCAGTAAAGAGAAAGACAGGCGCACAACTTGCCCAGAAGGAGTAGAGTTGTTCATTTTGCCATGTGAGTGCCATCGCCGTCGGGAGAACTTGAGCATATACATGGCGAGGCAGCAGAAATTGAAAGATGCATTGCTTGCTAATAGCAAAGCAAAGAAATCAGATGCTTTAAACAATTTCAATCTATTGCGCTGGTGACTAATTGGATTTCTAATATGCTTTGATGATTATGCTTTTTCATATTTGACCATCTGCAGTTGTTGTATAGCATTTTCATCATTTTGCATGTTGTATCCTTTGGCAAATTATCAGTGTTAATAGCCATAGATCCTGATTCAAATGACTAAATTATTGGAAAAGCTGTTATCCTCGTCTGATCCGTGCAGGTCCTTGACTGCCTTTGGCAAATTATCGGTGTTCTTAAAACCCCCGAAGAAGGGTTTCATTTCCAGAATATTTTGTATCTACAAATGCTTCACCGCAAACGAGAAACCGAAGGTATTTTTCTGCTTCGCCTGAAATGTTAAGATACAGAGCATCTGATTTATAGGCTTCCATATAAAATCTACGAATCAAGTGAAGAAAACAATTTAGGACATCCTAAAAACTCGTTCAAATTGGAGGAAAGAAAACTCCCTCAAACAAAGGAAACGATTCGAGATGAATTGTTACATTATGCTTGTTATTTCTCTGCTTCACATTTTTGTTAACATTAATCATCTGAATTGTGAATAATGTATTTTGGTTTTGAAAATCCCTCCTATGCCACTGCACTGGGAAAATATATGGCAATTTCTATACAGCCTTGTATGATATATTGGCCTGTTTATATCGGTTGTTTGTGCTTAAAAACTATTTAGTTTATATAGTCATGTTTTATGAATTTTATATTTATTACAATTTTTTAAAAAATTTATTGGTGTATTAGTATGCAAATTTGAGGTACCCGATTGATATCCTCCTAATATCAAATTCCAGGAAGAGCTTACTAGGTCTGCACGGCTCTGCCGGCCCAATGCCTGCCAGCATGGGCACAAGCGTGGGTGGCACAAGCGTCGGTGGCATCCTTGAACTATTGGGCAATGGGAGTTTTGTTAAAATGAGCTTAACCTGTTGGTAGTTTGCAGTAAACTGTCGGAGGGAATATCCACTGTGAGCATCACACTGAACCTTTGGTTGATTCTGAGTACTGTGACCACCCACAAAATAGTCATGATGAAAGATAAACATCATCACATAGTGACAGAAAACTCCATTGTTGGAGGTGATGTGAGCTTCCACTGGAAACTGAAAAAAAGAAAAAAGAATGGCTGCTATGTGAAATCTAATAGCATGAATGCTCAACAAAGATCCTCGCCACAAATCCTATGTGCTTTGCACGTAGAATACACCATCACCAAAGGTCCCCTTGTTTCACACAAATCTCAACAGTTCATTTCTATGCTGATCGGGACTGTTTGATGCAATAGCATGGCTGATATTATTGCCATAATAGCAGCCCTGACATAAAATATCTCAAATACAACATGGGTGATGCACCACTCACATTAGAAGCATTTTTTCCCCCTTATATGATATGCTGCAGTGAAATTCCACAGTGATTTCCACAGAAAGAGAGTACAAAATTATGCGACAAAAAACCTCTATGTTATAACACAATTTACTTGAGAATAGATCCCATGTCCAGAATTTTATTTGCTTCTTGATAACACGGTAAACAGCATTCACCACAACACAGGACATTGAAAAAACCCAAGCTGCAACATCAGCTAGAAACACACAAAAACACAATCCGATCCATTCTTAAGCATCAACGACATCACCGTCCGCGGATGATGCCAACACCATCTCTGGGTGCACCGCTCCCTCCAAGGCATTTGGCCGTCCCAACGCCTTCAGCGCCAGATGCGCCGCCTTCTGGCCCGATATCATCATCGCCCCAAAGGTCGGCCCCTACAAAATTCACAAATTAAAATCTCAAACACCAACACACAACTTTCATCAAAAGGGTAAATTGCACAAAACTACCCCAACTATTGCTGTTTTCCCACTAAACTGCCTTAAAATCACTTTTCATGGTAAACTCTCTTTTGTGGTGGTGCTTCAAGAGAGTTTATTGTAGTGAAAAAACCATCAAGGCAATTTGGTGAAAAAACAGTGAGATTTAATGGTAGTTTAGTGTAATTCATCAAATCATATACCATTCTTGGAGATCCATCGATCTCCGCGACCTCCATCCCTGTCACAATCATCCCGGGCACAACCTCCCTCGTCATCTTCACAATTTCATCCTCAGCCGTGTTCATGTCCAATGCCTTCATCCCCGGCACCGACTCAATCATCCCAACACTCCTAAGCCTTTTCACCCCGGTTGCCCCAAAAGGCCCGTCATGACCACAAGAGCTTACCACCACCTTCGCCTCCATCACATTCGGGTCCATGCACGATTGTGTGTCGTGGTTCATCGACACCAAAGCCCAGTTGGTCACCACTCCCCCAACTCTCCCGTTCTTGATGATGAGATCCTCGGCCGCCACCGCATTGAACAGCTTCACGTTTGGCCTCATGAGGAGCTTACTCATGATGGTGGAGGTGAACAAGGCCGCGTGTTTGATGACCTGTTAGAATACAAAAGGCATCGTTTCTTATTCCTGATCATAACTTTGGAGTTTTGGTGCATTAGATTTTGGTACATTCATGATGCAGCCCGGGCTCAAATCTCACCGGCCGGACATGTATTAAACCGCAGATTAGCAAAAATACTTGTGACGAAAACCAAAATCTTCAACCATGACAATGATGCTCAATCTGTGGGGTCGCTCGGTAACAACATCAACAAGCCTTTATCCCAAAATTTTAGGCTCCACCATATGAATCCGGTTTTTTTATTTCGCTCTATTAAGGTGCGTCTCTTCGGTTACATTAACAATTAGCATATCTTTATTAATTGACTCTATCCATATTTCAAGGCCTACTTCTATCCATAATTGTTATGTCCTTAACTAAAATTTGTCATTTTTTCTAGGACATTTGTTGCTCTCTGCTGCAAATTCTTCAGGGGTTGAAAATTAAAAGTCGGCCAAATTGCAGTCAAGCCTTTTCACTTTTGCTTGAAAAGCGTGAAACCGCCCTTACACTAAATATCCACACTTTTTTTTTTTTTGATTTTCATTAATTACTCCCAAAATACCCCTGAACTTGTATCTTATTTTTGTCATTGTTTCATGTAATGTACATTTCTGTTCAGGGATACTTATGGAATAAAAATAGTTTTGGACTAGAAATTACCACATAGTCCTCTTGCTCGTCGTAAGGGACTTGGATCTCATCAAGGAACAGATGTGCCGGCTTGCGGACGACCATGGCGGAGAACAGCTGGCCGCCGAGCCAGGCCCCGCCGCCAGGCGAAACCGACTGCTCGATGATCGCGACGTTAACCGTCGGGTCCTTGGAGATCTCATACGCGCACGACAGACCCGCGGACCCAGCGCCGACGACGACGACGTCGGTGTCGGCGTAGGTGATCATGTCGGTCATGTACCGACGGGTCATCTCGCGCGCCACGATGGACTCCTTGATGGGCCTGAAGCGGAACGACGAGAGATCGTAGGAGGCGGAGATTTGGAGAGATGGCGATGAGTTGTGAGGTTGGGGTTTGGACGAGACTTTGGGGAGGGAGAGGCCATGGAAGGAGGCGGAGGAGGAGAGTTTGGGGTTGGTCTTGGAGAGGAGAGAGGAGGTGGCCATGGAGGCGGCTGCTGCTGCTGCTGCTGCTGCCATTTCTTTCTCCTTCTTTTTTTAAGGGTTTGGATTAGGGTTAGGATTTTGAGGGTGGAGAGGGAGCACGGGGGCTTATGTAGGGGGGCGGCGGGGATGGGGTATGAGGACACGTGGAAGATGGGTAGGGTGTGAGTGGCTCTTGCCCTTTGTAGGATGGAGAATTTTCATGCGAGTGCTGGAGCTGGATTTTTATCTTATTTGCTATTCTACTGGAAGTTCATTTCATGCATCAAGGAATAGAATTTGCATTTTCTGCTCTAAATAAAAATAAGAATTATACCAGGTTTTGTTCGACCGCAGCCCAGGGCCGATTATAGTTGCAGGACCTAGCCTTGGGATGGGTCTCGCCTCAACTTAACCCTATAAAAACCCCACGGTTATTTTATTTTTGGCGTCGTGACAAACTCTACGAGTTCTGCGTAACAAGTTCTGCAGTCGATCGCGACATCATATAACTGTAAAGATAATGTCTGACTTGTTGATTTGCTATTTTTATGGGTAATTTGTAAAATAATATTAATTTATGGTTCTCTTAGATGTTTATACAACCTCTTTGGGAATCGAACCAGCAGCTTCTTGGAATGGTACACCCGGACGGTAAAGAGAAAGGGATGGGAATTACGAGCTCGATGGTTTTGTGGGGCATGATACTGTTTATTTTGCTTTCATGATCGAGGGCATATGGCTGACTCGCATAAGAATTTTTACTTTTGGAATGGAAAATTCTACAGTAAGAGTTATGCTTCTTATTACGAATGTGGAGCCATATGCAAATTGTTGAGTCCTGTGGGTGTGATATGCAATGTTTTGAGATATTTTTGCGGGAAGGAGAGAGTAACCGTCGTCATTGACAGGTGGCATCTACTGTTGGTGAACAAGTGGGAGCTGCAGGGACCGTTTCTTCCAATATTTCACCTGTGTAGTATCACCATCAGGGTAAACTTACCCCCACCTCGTTGACCCTCTATTTATTAACAAAAAAAATAGGCTTTAATTTCTTTTTCTTCTTAAATAAGTGTTCGATCTTAATTTAAATGTTACATCGGCCATCTTTTGAGACATATGAACCTTGTTGGAGAATATTTCCATATCTAGATGCATTCATGTAATAGTTACCAGCTTAGGTTTAGCTTACTAAAGGTAATAGCTCGACGGAAATATTTCCGTCTGCAATATGAAAGGTCGCCGAACGACTTGCATCCGATAGAAATAAATTTAGCTTTAAATTAGCATGTAAATTTTGCATTTTGGGTCACCATCTTTCATTTTTATTAATTTTTCCATTTTGCTCTTGATTTTATCGGCGCATTACAGCCGAACATAATCTGATATGACAAATATCATTTTCTCTTCTTTTATACTTCTTGTAAGGTCTATGAAAATACGGAAGATGTTAACTGGTCATTTTTAGGATTTTGACAAATCTCTCTCTTGTCACAATTTCATGGACTAAAAATATGGCATTTATTAAAAACAGATTGATGTCAGGTCGACAATCAGTCGTAAAATTTTATCAGATCTTTTACAAAGTATTGCTCTGTAGCCGATCCCAAAAGTCTAGATGATGATGATAATGATAATGAAGGATCATAAATGGCCACAAATGGATTAATGGTTCCGGTGAGTTCACCTTGGAGACCGTAGACCCATCGCGTTATATTCATGATATTAATGTCATCTTTTGGTGCCAACCTTTTGGACCGGATGCACGAGTGGTCACAGCTAGCACAGAAGTAATGATGTCAAACCATGATACACAAAATCCATGCTTGGGCCCAAACTTTTGTCTGTGGCTTTTGGAATTCAAGGACCATAGGAGAAAAAATATCTCTATCTTTTTACTTAACTCTAACATAATGAGGTTCATATAAATGTTTTTTTCAATGGAGATGCATCCAAATAGTGACCATAATTAACTAAGTGATTGTGATAATTAGGACGCTTTGATTCTGTCGTAATGTTAATAAGCTTCTTAAGTTTTGCCATCTATGTGACAAATACTCTTCAGATATTTTAGACAAGCGATGCGCTTGAATACAACACATGAAAGCTGCATGATTGTCTTGTCCGTTAATGGAGGCATTGTTGTTTGATTGGTTGCTTGAATAATGAATCCCTAGTTAAAATTAGCAGAAAATTGCAGAATTAATTAATGAAATCGTCACCTTTTTCATTTGTTGATTCATGCACAAGTACATGTTTGATTTTGGATGGGGTGATGAAAAAGACGTAGAGTGATGAAACAGATTCATATATCTCGATATCCGTATCCGGTTAATTTTTCTAAAACTGTATACGTATCTGTATTCAGAAAAATGTTTAAATATATATCTGTATTCATGTCCAACTGGATCTAAAAATCCGGATCCGGATCCGGACGCAACCATAGGCAGAAGGCACTCACCATTGTAGTTTTGGGAAAATTGTCTGAAAGCCCCCGGCCCTTTTCAAACTTCTGTAACCGCTGGGCCCAATCAAAACCACCAGTTGCATGTATTATTTTAAGAAGCTAAGCAGTGCAGTTGTCTGGAAGAGCCCCTGGGCCATTTTGTAGTGCATCAGATCATGTAACACTCAGCCCACACTGGTCTATATTGAAATCAAACAAGGCTTTTTATATGATAAGTGGGCTGGACCCTTTTTCCTTCACTCTTACATATAGAGGCCAAGTCGTGATTATTTTAAACAATCCGAGCCCAACAGCCGCTCCATTGGGCTTTGGACTCTTGAATGAAGTACTATGGCCTAGTCTATTTGCAAACGAATATTTACAAAAAATTAGTAAAGACAGATTATTGTGCTATATATCAATTTACTATGCTTTTCAATCCATGCTTTAAGTAGAGAGAAAAAATAGGAATAATAAAACTTAACTCGCTAATTTTATTGGATCGTCAAGACAAGAGAAAAGCCATCGCGGCAAGCCTCTCTATTCCAAATTTATGACTTCCATATTCTGTTTAAAAGGTCTTCAATACAGCCGTTTATCAAGACAGCTCAAAGGCTGAGCCCAAAATGATAATGACAAACTAAGCTTCTCAATCCCAATCTTTTTTCTGTGGCACTTATGCCTATGAGTTCACATCGTAAGCTTCTAGAAGGTGGGATGCATGATTTCATTTGTGCATGCATGTATGAAGATTTGTAGGATGCACCTCATGAGATGATAAGATAACAAAACCCCCCGCTTTAATTTACTAAAATTCTTATCCAATTTCTCATTGATCCATAATACATTGGGACTCCAATCTCATCATCCCCATCCTTTTTGCAACCGCTTCCATCGTCACCGCTTAACAAAATCTAAACCAGCCAGAGTAATGTAGTCAAACTAATTAACTGCTAGAGCCATAATCCATCATCATCACCAAATAATACAATATACCTTTCTTCTTTTTATCTTCAAAATAATGTATTTGTGAGCCTATATAGATGCTTGTTATTACATGCCTTGTTCATATCTGGAGGTAGAAACAGATTATTAACTGTACATATATGACATACAGAATGCCGAGATTAAAAGAAAAGCATATACTTCTACTTTTAGGCTATTATTTCTCACTTTTCAAATCGAAGCCGTCTATGGTGGTCAAGACCCGATCAGTGTTTGAAAGGCGTGGTGTCTTGACACCTCAGATGTCCTGGATGAGACGATCTGAGGTGAGGTGCTATCACCTCAACTGTCAAGACGCTCACCTCTCCAAGTGAAGACTTTAAGAGCGAGCATGTGAGTGATTTTTATTTAAAAAATAAATTTTTTTTTTTTTTTTTATCTATGTACAGAATTGCTCTCTCCTTAATCTTAAAAGAAGTCTTCTATGCCGACATAATTGAACCAAAATAAGGAAAAACTAGGTTTGTAATTAGAAATATAAAAGGTCTTTTATTTCTTTCATTCATATTCTTATTTCCCTAATCCTTAAACCGATCTAACAAAATCTTGTAGACGGTTTAAATGTTAATTTGTCGCGTCGTAGCCTTTTTTATTCTGCTCGTCTCAGACGATAGACAAGCTCTAGATCCGGCTATTCTTTACTTTATATCGAATAAAGGTTCTACATGAACTTATTCTTTAAAATTTGCTCCAATTCGGCCTCGAGTGAAACCTTTTCTTAAGGATCTCTCGGTGATATTTGGACGAACCGATGACCGTTTTACTTTTTAAAGGTCCGGCTTGTCAAGATATAAAAATAAATCTTTCGACCCTCATCATGTCTTCGGAGTTTTGGTGTAGCAGCAGTTACATATATTGGACGTGTAATAGAGCGATCCAATTTCGATCAATTCCTACGGGTACATATTAAAAAACGGATTAATTAAAAATAAAAAACGCATACCTTAGATTTAAGATATAAAAGGTTGATCAGATTTAGTTGATCATGATGAGAAATGAACGGCTGTGATCAGAAAAGCACCACTTGTTCTAATCCAGCTTGAGTACATACTGATTTGTTACAGAAGGACGTTGCTGAAGTCACCCACATGAGCTTCAAATTTTTGTTCCCATGCATTAATTCAGGCATGAACTAGTGAAGGTGCATGGCAGCTTATTGCAACCCCAACAAATGTAAAATGACATCACAATTAATCAGATCAGGGAAATTGGATAATCACATGTGGACTTTTGTTTTCTTCCCAATGCTAAATTAAATTCATTTTTAATTTTTTTTTTCATGAAAGCGGGCATATGGGTCTTTAATTTTCCTATATAAAAGGAAGTAATGGGGGGAGCAAACAACTCACTAACACTTGCATGCATTTGTTGTCTTGTAGCCCTCCAAGAAACAAAAAAGAAAAGAAAAACCACCTCTCCTATTAGGTACCTCCATGGCTTCATCCTTCTCAGCGCCTTCAATGGTGAGTTCACGCATTGCTTCCCTTCTCTATATATCTCTTCTTATTCTTTACATGATAGTTAATTTATGTGATTCACATGATAGTACTACCCATTTTAAGGAAGTGCTGTCAGAATATAAAAATACATCGATCCCTCAATGCTCATCATAATCAACTTCAAAGTTTTGGTCCAAAAACAGTGACATTAAAATGGCATTAAAGGTGTCGCAATTAAATCGCGGATTAGGAAGTAAGTGCAAAAGCTCAGTTTTTGGACCATAAAAAAACGCTCAATCCACGGACGGAGCATAAAAATAAATATAGCTCTTAACTCTCATCTTAATTGGATGTACTGGTGTAGCGATAGAGACAGACTTTAGAAGAGTAATAATTTTTCAACAGAATTTGGATTATTTGAAATTTTGAAATAATCGAACTAATTTAACCAAATAAGGAATTTCTATTCATCCGAGAGCATCGCAATTATTTTTTGGATATATTGATATATCTCTTAATTTCTAAAAGAGGAGGATATATGGTCCTATGCAATTCTGATATTTGTGCGATATATATACACTGGAAATCTAGTTAGCTATTTTGTAGAAAGGTTAAAGATGATATGGTTTTTTTCTCTCTCTTTCTTTTTTGAGGAATTATAACTTAATTTTTGTAGTTCATAGATTTGCTTAGACCATGCATTCATGCTAATTGAGCATTGGAAATTGATATATAATTGGATTTTACAAAGTTGTAGTATGTTATGCTACAAACTTATATCTTCTAACACCTCTAAAATGTGGTAAAGATAATGGAAGAAGAAGGAAGATTAGAAGCCGAAGTGGCCGAGGTGCAAGCATGGTGGAACACAGAGAGGTTCAGACTCACCCGCCGCCCGTACAACGCACGTGACGTGGTCTCCCTCCGCGGCTCCCTTCGTCAATCCTACGCCTCCAACGACCTCGCCAAGAAACTCTGGCGAACTCTCAAAACTCATCAAGCCAACAGCACTGCCTCTCGTACCTTCGGCGCTCTCGACCCAGTCCAAGTCACAATGATGGCCAAACACCTAGACACAATCTATGTCTCGGGTCTCTTCTTATTTCAAATTTTTTATCAGCTAATTTTTACTGAAATAACACGCGCTTACATATTTTGACTGATGCCTTGAACATTTTAGTGGACGAATAATTACATGGCCTTAGTAAATTGCAAATAGGTACCATGATCTTTCATCGTTCTTCAATTTATTATCATATGCCGTTTTCCGCGAGAGTATTTTTTAATGTTTATACAACTCTTTGTTATTTCCATTGAAAACAGCATCTGCTATTATATTAAAACTTTGTGAAAAGTTCATGGTATTTATTTGCCATTTAAGACTTCATGGTATTAACCTAGTATAAAAACTTAAGATATTTATGGTATTTTAGTGAAAAAATTAGCATTTTCGATAATAAAAATTTATTTGGTTACGGATTGTATTGACACTAGCCAAATTTCTTAAAATACTTTGTCTTAGGCTGGCAATGTTCGTCCACTCACACGTCGACCAACGAACCTGGACCTGATCTTGCTGATTATCCGTACGATACGGTTCCAAACAAGGTCGAGCATTTGTTTTTCGCTCAGCAGTATCATGACCGTAAACAGAGGGAGGCGCGGATGTCGATGTCTCGAGGGGAGAGAGCAAGGACATCCTATGTCGATTACTTGAAGCCTATCATTGCTGATGGGGATACTGGTTTCGGTGGTGCTACCGCGACTGTTAAGCTTTGCAAGCTCTTTGTGGAGAGGGGTGCTGCTGGTGTTCATATCGAGGATCAGTCCTCGGTTACGAAGAAATGTGGCCATATGGCTGGTAATATTTTATTTTTAGCAAAGTTTCACAGCAAAAGCTTTACTTTTCTGGGTGTATCGTTAATTTGTGAAGTTTTGATGGTTGATCAGGTAAGGTACTCGTGTCTGTGAGTGAGCACATCAATCGCCTTGTTGCGGCAAGACTGCAGTTTGATGTCATGGGGGTAGAGACTGTCCTTGTGGCTCGAACCGATGCGGTTGGTGCTACTTTGATCCAGACCAATGTCGACTCGAGAGACCATCAGTTCATCCTAGGTACAGTTCATATAATTGGATATGCAATGCACACAACCAAATAGCGGGGGGAAAAAATCTGACACGATCTTGTAACAGGAGTAACTAACCCTGCACTTAAAGGGCGAAGCCTAGCAACTCTGCTAGCAGAAGCTATGGCAGCAGGCAAAACAGGCGCTGAGCTCCAAGCCCTCGAGGACCAATGGATCGCATCAGCGCAGCTCAAAACCTTCTCAGACTGCGTCAAAGACGCGATCAGCCGTCTCAACATCCACGGCAACGAGAAAACCCGCCGATTAAACGAATGGGGCCACGTCTCATCCTACGACAAATGCCTATCTAACGAACAAGCAAGAGAGATCGCAGAGAAACTCGGCCTAAACAGCTTGTTCTGGGACTGGGACTTGCCCAGAACCAGAGAAGGCTTCTACAGATTCCAAGGCTCGGTAATGGCTGCGGTCGTTCGAGGATGGGCCTTTGCTCACCATGCAGATATAATTTGGATGGAAACATCGAGCCCGGATTTAGTCGAATGCACAAAATTCGCCGAAGGGGTGAAATCTGTACAACCAGAGACAATGCTGGCGTATAACTTGTCGCCGTCTTTTAACTGGGACGCATCGGGGATGAGCGATGAGGAGATGCGGGACTTCATCCCGAGGATTGCGAGGCTGGGGTTCTGCTGGCAGTTTATAACCCTGGCGGGGTTCCATGCCGATGCTCTGGTGATCGATACTTTTGCGAGGGATTATGCGAGGAGAGGGATGTTGGCTTATGTCGAGAGGATTCAGAGAGAGGAGAGGAGCAACGGGGTCGATACTTTGGCTCATCAGAAGTGGTCAGGGGCTAATTATTATGACAGGGTGCTCAAGACTGTTCAGGGTGGCATTTCTTCAACTGCAGCCATGGGCAAAGGCAAGTCTTTTTTTTTAGCCTAATCTTTGTTTTCATGTGGCCAAATTACACTGAACTATCCTTAACTATTGTCATTCATCACTAAACCACCTAAAACTTTTTCTTACAGCAAGTTCCCTTAAAGTGCTGTATTTAGGGTATTTTAGTGAAAAAAGTTTCTTTGAAAACCATAGCTTCAAGGGGTTTTACGGTAATAAAAAAAAAACTTCTAAATTTTTTTTTGACAACTATAATCACGGTATTTCTGCTGTAAATTCAGAAAACTACCATTGTGCAAAATCTTAGATTTTCGGCGATAAAAAGGGCTTAAGAAACTAGCATATTGAAATTTAAGGGTTTTGCATTTGGATTGATGCAGGAGTTACTGAAGATCAATTCAAGGAAACATGGACGGGAGCTGAAGGCACGGGCATGAACGGAGGTGGTGATATAGTCGTCGCAAAGGCGAGAATGTAAGGAGAATTCGTTCTTCGATGCGACGTGAAGAAAATGGTTTCAATACATTCTACTACCGGTGCATGCCTCTCGTGAATACGAGCAAGTAATAATGTAATAAGACCATGGAGATCGATAGGCTCCTCGTTTTTACTGTTAAGCCTATGATAGCTCTTTGAGCAATTGAATTTGTGCTGTAATTGATGAAGTAATGTATGTTTCTGTATTGTTGAAGTTTGAGTTGGCATACATAGTTGTGCAATACACTCTTGATCGGTTTCTTTTTACTAGTTTCTTTTACACGTGTACGCTTATTAAAAAGAGTATAATTATCGTATCATAAATGAGAAATCAACACTGATATCTTCATTTATTCTTCATAAAATTGGAGCTACACATATAAAGTGGATTGGTCTACAAGCATGGAGTAAGATATGCTTTTTGATATTTGAAAAGGAATGGTAATTTAGGGGGAATAACAACAAAAGAGACGAGAAACACTAATAAAAGGAAACAGAGGAATACTTCATTCTTTCTTTTTTCTTTCTTTTTGAGACACAAGAGTAAGGATCCAATAGAATTCATATTCGATATTTTTAGGTAAAACTTGGTTATTCACTGTCCATGATGTGATATATGGACAATTAAAATATGATGAAGAAAACGACTGTCCTAAACAATAGGATTTTATTTTTCTTTTAAAGTTAGTCGTCCGTGTATTACTTAATAAAGGATAGATAATCTGCTTCTACATAAATTATACAACACAGCCCTTCAAGCCATCCATTAAGGTTTTCATCTCATGTCGTGTTGGGAAACTATTTTAATCGTCATATTTGTGGAAAAAGAACAAGGAAGGGAGAGGGGAGCTTAATCTCGTTTTTTGACAGAGTACCGTTGGACCCGCTTTCATATTTTCGAAAACATAGATTAAGAATACAGGATATTGAAACCGCATTTGAGACTCTTTGAAAAAAAGTGCACCACATTTGAGAGATAGAAGCGGTCTGCTTCTGAATTAATTAATAACCACATAATATTGGGAGGTACATATCAAAAATAAGAGAGGAAACCAGTAGTATTTCTCGATTCTAATTCAATAAGCCAATAAGAATTCAAAAGCTTTCTAACATCTTAGCATAAATTGAATCCAGATAGAACACAATCGTTACTTAATTGCTTTTTTATTCGTGCTTGATAATGGAGTCTTTTTACTCACGATAAAAGACCTCTCACTGCATACAGAGAGACATCGATGCTTGGATAAGATCGTAAAATCAAATGCTAGTGACAGAATACGAAATTCACTACTCTGGTCGGTCTCTATGACATGATCGAGATGGCTTGAACAATTTATCGCTTTCCATTCCTATGCAATTGTTTGCGTCAAGTCGGCCAAATTGGTTACCTGATCCTCTTCATTTGGTTCATCCAAAAATAGAAATATTTATACATAAATGCATTATCGCACCGCGTCAATCATACAAGCTATTAAGAAATTTAGATATATAGATTATTATTATTGATTGATTCAATATCATAATTACAATACCCCTTCTCTCTATATATAATTGTAGACGCTATCCGAAAGCCAAGGATGGAAAAGGATCCTGCCAATCCATAAGTTAATTCCACTTTTTAATCGAAGGTAGTTGACTTCTTGACTCTTTAAAGTCAGCAAGTATGAACTACCACAGGTCTCCCTATTATATTATAAGACATTTCAAGTGAATCTAGTATTCATAATGATACCATGAACGTCTCCAAGTTTGGGATAAAAAGGAATCAAGCCATGTCTATCCATAAGGATAAGACGAAAAAAGGAAAGGACAAAGAAAGAAAAGACGAAAAAAGAAAAGGATAAAGAAGGTATGATACACTTATACAAATATACAAATATACGATATGCTTATACAATATTTAACACAAACAATTGTCGGCAGCGCAGCGGAAAAAACTTGATCTATCCTAAGATCCTTTTAATAAATAACAACCAGAAACAAAACAAAATCAAATAGTAACACAAGAGATTTAACATAGATGTCACGATCCGAAAATGACACGTGACTGGCACTTGAATCATATGAAGTCTATAGGACCCCATCTAATTCAAGTAAACCAAAAAATCCCAAAAATCTATACCATTTTAAAGAAGAAAGAAGGAAAAGTCTAGTTTTAAAGCAAGTAGTAAATAACATAAGCCGAAATATGCATCTTTAAAATATCAAGTCTTTTCTGAAAATTTCGGCAAAGTTTCCTTTGTAAATACTGGCCCCAAAAGGGTACAACATGCATAATATGAATAAAGACATCCCCAAGCGAGAGATAGCTCTTCGTCAATCGACGGTCACAACCACGTAAACAATATAATATACAACACCGAAGGGCGAGTATCAAAACTCAAAGGAAAACTCAAAATCATCAAGAAAACCCATAATAATACAACGCGCAACACTAAGGTCGAAATAATACACAACTGGTTTTCTAAGTCTGAAATAATATACAAATCTGGTTGATAGAGATTTACTAGATACAACTAAATATAAATAAAGTACAATGGTGGTCACGAAGCAAGTGAACTCACCTACCAAAGCAATCACCCGGAATGAAAGCAGTGTGCCAGCAAAACCGCAACGAAACCTGTACGGCAAAACCTGCAAGAACTGTGGCACAACGGGGGTGAGTTGCCAACTCGTGAGTAGAAAACATCACAGAGCAGAAATCATATGTATGACTCAATTCCAGGTCAATACGAACAATAATATATATCCTCAAAGATAATATGGCCTGAAGCATAATATAAAGGCAAGAGTAAATATCTATGCATAACTGTAATCCCAAGTGCTCGTGTCAGTGCATCAGGTAGCAACATATCATAAATATGAGGTATGAATGCTGTATAATGAAAACAGAATATATCATAAATGAGAAAACTGTTTTCTTAATATAGTGAGATTTCTGTATAAACATTTAAGTATCATCAACGAAATCATCAGAAAATCAGTGTCAAGTATCGACACAAATTATATATCTCAATATCCCAATATCTCAATATCTCAGGCTCCGGTCAGTCCGGATTGATAGTTCCTATATGTTATTGTTTCATATGTTAGTTCATTATTGCATTCATTGCTTGATATTTCATGCATATTTTTATATTCATTAGTCATGCAGTATTATAAGGGCCAGTCCGGACTGCCGGAGCCTAATATTCATTATTATTGACTTTTATTTTGGATTTCAGATTTTTCTACAAATTTCTGGATTTGGAGAAACCGCAAGATTTAATAAACTCATTTATCATTTTAAAAGATAAAAGTGTGGTTTTTTCATGTTATGATTGTGATATGTCCACCATGAGTTTTCTCGGCTCTTGAGCGATATCATACACCCGATTCGAGGAGGAGATGAACCGTCTGCGGGTGCATGGTGGACCCGGTGCGGTACCCCGGGGAAAGAAGATCGCAGAGATTGGCAACTCATTGAATGGAAGACTTTTCGTGATAAGTTCGACGCGAAGTACTTCCCTGTGATTGCCAGGTTTGCCGTAGAACAACAGTTCATTCATCTACAACAAGATTCGATGTGGGACAAGTCAGTAGATGAGTATGACGCTGAATTCACTGTGCTCAGTCGGTAAGATATGTCACAGTATTTCAAATTTTTAATATCACATACTACACAGCTAACACAAGACCGTAACAGATTTGCTGCACACATGATACCGACGGACGAGATCAGAGGCCGACGATTTCAACAAGATTTGGACACGGAAATTCAGGCTGCACTAGCCATAGGGAAATTTCCGACTCATGAAGATACTTTGGAAGCTGCCCGCAGTTATGAGGCAGTGATAAAGGCGAGGGGCAGACCCCAATCTGCCGGTTTGAAACGCCCTGCCACTCAAATAGCAGGAGGAGCCTCTTCCAGGCCATCGCTTGAACCCAGGAGACCAGAAGAAACCAATAACCAGTCGAGTCTAGATTTCTGCAACTACTGCAGAAGAAAGGGACACTTGTGGAAGGACTGTAGGCGCACAAAACGCCTGTGTCTAATTTGTGGCGCATCAAACCACGGAATTGGGAACTGTCCTTATAATAGTAACTCAGCTCACACACACACCAACTACCCGCAACGGCCAGCTATCCAGGCTCCTGCACCTCGTTATGCACTACCTGCTCCACCACCTGCACAGTCTACTCGCCAATTCCTACAAGAAATGAGGGACATGCCTAGAGGACAGAGAAACAGGCCCCAAAGACAGAATGTGCCTCCAGCTAGAAGGAATGTACCACGGCGACAGACTTTCACATTAGCAGCTGTAGAAGCCGAAACTGTAGGTCAAGGTAACACCAGTAAGTCTTTCTCACACTTTTTAAAACTCTTGCAACATCTTGTTATACACTATCTATATTTCAGTCACCAAACTTT
This sequence comes from Agapanthus africanus, assembly GCA_030015575.1. Lineage (NCBI taxonomy): Eukaryota > Viridiplantae > Streptophyta > Magnoliopsida > Asparagales > Amaryllidaceae > Agapanthus > Agapanthus africanus. Next base: position 926,252,386 of record CM057339.1, read on the forward strand.
TCTTGAATTTGTTACACTTTCCTTTTTACAAATTTCGAGGACGAAATTTTTATAAGGAGGGTTGAATGTAACGACACTAAATTTCCTATACAAGTTTTTACAAAAAAATTTCAAAAATCCATAAAGGGGTAGTTATTGCCTGAGCACAAGACTTAAGTAATTAATTAGCAATTTAATTATAAGAAAGAGCTTGCAGCTCATTGGTAATACCTTGCATTGCTAAACCAAGCCACCAGAGTTCAAATCCCATGCCCCACATTATTTTTAATATTTATTTTGTTTTAAATTTTATAGAAGCCCAACAGTCAACACGTGATAACTACAGATTTTCCCACTACACCTACAAAACTGAAAATACCAGAGCCTACACTTCGAGACCCCCCACCTCCCGGCCTTGTGACTCGGCCGGAGTCAGCCGGCGGACCCCAACATCAAAGTTGGGGCTCTTCATCTTCTAAACCCCCTTGCACACTTCATTTTCCTAGATCGGTTCCAGAAAGATCATAAAGCCCTATTTACTTCATTGTATTACAATTTATCACATTATTTTTACATTTTTTTCAATTTAACTCTTCATCTACCCCAACCCTAACCTAACCCTATAAATATCACCCCTACTCTCTACCCTCTCACCCCTAACTCTGAGCCAACTCTAAAAAATTCTCAAGAAATCTTGTGTACTTTGAAATCGAGCACGAAGCGAAGCTACGGCAAATTTTCCGGCGAACTTCCAACGATCATTTTAGGAGCTCCCGGCGACGAAGCGACGCACTGGCGACTCCTCCCGTTCTATCTCTTTCTCCTAATTGTCCGAAACCCGTAAGTTTCATTTTACATCTCTCTCTTCTATTCTAAAAATACGGATTTACAAAACCCGACGGAATCAGAACAAATCCGATTTCTGATTCGGTTTCTTCATAAAACTCCACTTCTCATTAATACAATTATGCTTAAACTCCCTCATGTTGACTATTAAATACTAATCAACCAAATTGATCAAGTTTCATTTCATAAAATGATGGTTATTTCAATTTATCGTATTTTTCACTTAAATACCACATTGTTTCAATTCTACATTTAACTCCATTAAACTTGCTATACCTTTAAGTAGATCACGAGGTAACGACCTACCTCCCCACACACTCATATGCAACATAACACGATACCCTCGAGAACTTAGAATACGGGAAAACAAACATTTTCATTTAAATACCATTTACTTAATAAAACCATTTCTAAAAGATTTAGTATTGATATACCTTTACAAATAAATACCACTTATTATGAAAATAGGACAAGCTTGTGGGCATTCAGTCGTTTATCTAAATCTGACTTTGTGGTGTTTAGGCTAGGCAAGTGAGAAAGGTAACTTTAAAAGGCCCGTCTTACGGTAATTCGTGAACGGATCCCTCCTTTCTTCACTTGTACTTACCTGGCCATAATTGGCGGTGAAGAGACGATTTGAGGTATCTCATAACTTATCGCTTTGGACCAGTTAAAAGCAGTCTAGTTGACTTAGGAGACCCTAAAACATAAAATACGGGAAAACGCCACTTTTTCATTTAAATACCATAATTAATAAAACAGTTTTACTTAATGATTAGTATTTATACAAATCTTTGCAAAGCGCCGCTACAACCCATTTGGAGAACCCGTTTGGGATGGTGCGGATTATCGTACATTCTCGGGTTTAGTAGTGCGAGATTCAGACCTCCACAAGGAGCATTCGGTCTCGAAAGATTTAAAATATGACATCTTAAGAAAACGAGATTTCTAGAATATTATAAATATATACAAAAATTATTTTCATATAAATATATGTATATGTAACATAAACATATCTATTTTTGAAATATTATAAATATTCCACCTTTTCTACAATATCATAAGAATCATTTTACACTAAAATATCATGAATTCCATACAAATCAATATTACAAATAAATACCTTTATTTATAAAATTAGGATATTTTCACTAGAAATATCACAATATAAAATCCACATTCATTACAACTCTACAGACGAATAATAAATGCTTGGGGTGTATTTTGAAAAGTGTATAAAAGTATTTTTACATAAAAAACCCCTCAAGTTCTATAAATTAACCTAAGGACCCTAGTAAACATAGGTTTAAGCGGGACCAATCTCTTGAGCCTCAGAGAGCCAGAGAAGTGGGTGCTTGCCTATCTAAGGTAGACAAATTAATAAAAACAATAAGGACTTCAATTTACTTTGCTAATTGTCTCACTCAGTTTGAGTCTCAGTATAATCTGACTTGAATATGATTCAAGTACAATTTACAATTTACAATCTACAAATCTTCAATATTATAATTCAATATGAATCCATGAATCCAATTATCAATCTATACAACTTGACTGAACCGAACAATGGATATACATTCCATTTACATGGTTCTCCAGTTACTCCATTTACATGATTCTACGGTTACATCCGTTTACTGATATCATGGTTTCGGTCAGTCAATCAATTATACAATCAATACAATTTATAAGACAAACAATACAATCAAAACACTACGGGGTTTAAGGGGTAGACTGGTACGGAAGGTGTTAAAAGTGGCACGAGACTGCAAGATTTAAGACACCTAACATGAATCCAATTGCCGTTGTTCCGGGCCTTCTAATGGAGCCTTGTACTTACATTTGCCTCTAGTCTCTGGCATATAGAGACTCCTCTCGTATACACTGGCATCCTTCTGTATCAAGCTACAAACAACAGCGTTAACACAACATTATAACAATATAACTTTAAAAGCTATCTTCTTATTCTGTCTATTCTATTTCTCCCATCTCTTTGGGACTTACCGAGCGACCTGTTCGCTGACGATATTCTCTTTCTTTCTTCTTTGAATGTTGTCAGGTGATTTGGACACGTCAGAGATCGAGCCTACTGCTGAAGACTTGGATCAGTTTGCTGAAGACCCAGAGCTTTAGTTTCATTGTACACATTTCCTTTCAGTACTTTACATTCCTGTTATGCCATTGTTTAGGCATCGCTTTTAGTTCAGTTGTATTTACTTTTAATGCATTGTACAAAAGAATGTTAATAAATAAAGTTGCTGTTCAGTTCATATCTTTTGTCTCTTGTGTATTTACTTTATATTGCTTAGATACGCTTAGCGTATATACTTCACAGTAAATATGTAGCGGCCTCGTCGCGTCCTCTGCCCGTATACTGGGAAGCGGGGCGTGACAGGTTTTGTTGGTGACCCATGCAGGTCTGAGCTATATGGAACCCTAAGTAATATAAAACACAAGAACCGGCAACTAAAACATTCTTTACAATTCATGTTCCTTGAATCTTACAATTTCATATTCCTTGAATCTTATCATTTCATGTACTTGAATCTGTCCAAACCTAAATTTTTCTTCAAAGTTATGGATTCCCCGAACAACACCAGCACCAATGTCAACAACACACCTCCACCATTACCTCTCACACCTGTTGTTCCTGCTCCACCCACCGAGCAAACGATTCTACTTGAGACGATCCGCAGCCTACTTGAGAGACAGCAACAACTCTTGAACCGTCCCAAGACTGACGCACCTGGGGTAAAGCAATTCAGGGTTTTACATCCCAAGCAGTTCTCCGGAAAGGGAAGCCCACTTGAAGCTGAGGAATGGGCACAAAGGATAGAGGATGATCTGGCGGCGGCACAAGTGCCATACATAGCTTGGGTCCGTGTGGCGAAACTGCAGCACACGGACAATGCTCGCAACTGGTGGAAGGCGGAAGAAAGCCGTCTTGAACTGTCCATTGAATGGAAGACTTTTCGCAATAAGTTCGACGCGAAGTACTTCTCTGTGACTGCTGGGTTTGCCATAAAACATCAGTTCATTCATCTATAACAAGATTCGATGTAGGACAAGTCAGTAGATGAGAATGACACTGAATTCACCATACTCAGTCGGTAAGATATGTCACAGTATTTCAAATTTTTAATATCACATACTACACAGCTAACACAAGACCGTAACAGATTTGCGGCACACCTGATACCGACGGATGAGATCAGAGGCCGACGATTTCAACAAGGTTTGGACACGGAAATCCAGGCTGCACTAGCCACAAAGAAATTTCCGACTCATGAAGATGCTTTGGAATCTGCCCGCAGTTATGAGGTAGTGATAAAGGCGAGGGGCAGACCCCAATCCGCCGGTTTGAAACGCCCTGCCACTCAAATAGCAGGAGGAGTCTCTTCCAGGACATCGTTTGAACCCAGGAGACCAGAAGAAACCAATAACCAATCGAGTCCAGATTTCTGCTACTACTGCATAAGAAAGGGACACTTATGGAAGGAATGTAGGCGCGCAAAAGGCCCGTGTCTAATTTGTGGCGCATCAAATCACGGAATTGGGAACGGTCCTTATAATAGCAACTCAGCTCACACACACACAACAACTACCCGCAGCGGCCAGCTATCCAGGCTCCTGCACCTCGTTATGCACTACCTGCTCCACCACCTGCACAGCCTACTCGCCAATTCCAACAAGCAATGAGGGACATGCCTAGAGGGCAGAGAAACAGGCCCCAAAGACAAAATGTGCCTCCAGCTAGAAGGAATGTACCGCGGCGACAGACTTTCACATTAGCAGCCGTAGAAGCCGAAACTGTAGGTCAAAGTAACACCAGTAAGTCTTTCTCACACTTTTTAAAACTCTTGCAACATCTTGTTATACACTATCTATATTTCAGTCACCAAACTTTTCTTGAATTTGTTACACTTTCCTTTTTACAAATTTCGAGGACGAAATTTTTATAAGAAGGGTAGAATGTAACAACCCTAAATTTCCTATACAAGTTTTTACAAAAAAAATTCAAAAATCCATAAAAGGGTATTTATTGCCTGAGCACAAGACTTAAGTAATTAATTAGCAATTTAATTACAAGAAGAAGCTTGTAGCTCATTGGTAATACCTTGCATTGCTAAACCAAGCCACCAGAGTTTAAATCTCATGCCCCACATTATTTTTAATATTTATTTTGTTTTAAATTTTATAAAAGCCTAACAGTCAACACGTGATAACTCCAGATTTTCCCACTGCACCCACAAAACTGAAAATACCTGCGCCTACACCTCGAGACCCCCACCTTGCGACTCAGAACCGAGTTGGCCGGCGGACCGGCCGACTCAGGCCGGCGCCGCCGGCCGGACTCAGCCAGATGGCCGAGTCCCCAACATCAAAGTTGGGGCTCTTCATCTTCTAAACCCTCCTGTACACTTCATTTTCCTAGATCGGTTCCAGAAAGGTCATAAAGCCCTATTTACTCCATTTTATTACAATTTATCACATTATTTTTACATTTTTTTTCAATTTAACTCTTCATCTACCCTAACCCGAACCTAACCCTATAAATATCACCCCTACCCTCTGCCCTCTCACCCCTAACTTTGAGACAACTCTAAAAAATTCTCAAGAAATCTTGTGTACTTTGAAATCGAGCACGAAGCGAAGCTACGGCGAATTTTCTGGCGAACTTCCGACGATCATTTTAGGAGCTCCCGGCGACGAAGCGACGCACCGGCGACTCCTCCCGTTCTATCTTTTTCTCCTAATTGTCCAAAACCCGTAAGTCCCATTTTCTATCTCTCTCTTCTATTCTAAAAATACGGATTTACAAAACCCGACGGAATCAGAACAAATCCGATTTCCGATTCGGTTTCTTCATAAAACTCCACTTCTCATTAATACAATTATGCTTAAACTCTCTCATGTTGACTATTAAACACTAATCAACCAAATTGATCAAGTTTGATTCCATAAAATGATGGCTATTTCAATTTATCGTATTTTTCACTTAAATACCACATTATTTCAATTCTACATTTAACTCCATTAAACTTGCTATACCTTTAAGTAGATTACGAGGTAACGACCTACCTTCTTACACACTCATATGCAACATAACACGATACCCTCGAGAACTTAGAATAAAGGAAAACAAACATTTTCATTTAAATACCATTTACTTAATAAAACCATTTCTAAAAGATTTAGTATTGATACACCTTTACAAATAAATACCACTTATTATGAAAATAGGATAAGGTTGTGGGCATTCAGTCGTTTATCTAAACCTGACTTTGTGGTGTCTAGGCTAGGCAAGTGAGAAAGGTAACTTTAAAAAGCCCGTCTCACGGTGATTCGTGAGCGGATCCCTCCTTTCTTCACTTGTACTTACCTGGCCACAATTGGCGGTGAAGAGACGACTTGAGATATTTCGCAACTTATCGCTTTGGACCAGTTAGGAGCAGTCTAGTTGACTTAGGAGACCCTAGAACATAGATTACGGGAAAACAACACTTTTTCATTTAAATACCATAATTAATAAAACCGTTTTCCTTAATAATTAGTATTTATACAAATCTTTGCAAAGCACCGCTACAACCCATTTGGGGAACCCGTTTGGGAAGGTGCGGATTATCGCACATCCTCGGGTTTAGTAGTGCGAGATTCAGACCTCCGCAAGGAGCATTCGGTCTCGAAAGATTTAAAATACGACATCTTAAGAAAACGAGATTTCTAGAATATTATAGATATATACAAAAATTATTTTCATATAAATATGTGTATATGTAACTTAAACATATCTATTTTTGAAATATTATAAATATTCCACCTTTTCTACAATATCATAAGAATCATTTTACACTAAAATATCATGAATTCCATACAAATCAATATTACAAATAAATACCTTTATTTATGAAATTAGGATATTTTCACTAGAAATATCACAATATAAAATCCACATTCATTACAACTCTAAAGACGAATAATAAATGCTTGGGTGTATTTTGAAAAGTATATAAAAGTATTTTTACATAAAACCCTCTCAAGTTCTATAAATTACCCTAAGGACCCTAGTAAACATAGGTTTAAGCGGGACCAATCTCTTGAGCCTCAGAGAGCCGGAGAAGTGGGTGCTTGCCTATCTAAGGTAGACAAATTAATAAAAACAATCAGGACTTCAATTTACTTTGCTAATTGTCTGACTCAGTTTGAGTCTCAGTATAATCTGACTTGAATATGATTCAAGTACAATTTACAATTTACAATCTACAATCTACAAATCTTCAATATTACAATTCAACATGAATCCATGAATCCAATTATCAATCTATACAACTTGACCGAACCGAACCATGGATATACATTCCATTTACATTATTCTCCAGTTACTCCATTTACATGATTCTACGGTTACATCCGTTTACTCATATCATGGTTTCGATCGGTCGGTCAATTATACAATCAATACAATTTACAAGACAAACAATACAATCAAAACACTGCGGGGTTTAAGGGGTAGACTGGTACGAAAAGTGTTAAAAGTGGCACGAGACTGCAAGATTTAAGACACCTAACATGAATCCAATTGCCGTTGTTCCGGGCCTTCTAACGGAGCCTTGTACTTACATTTGTCTCTAGTCTCTGACATATAGAGACTCCTCTCATATACACTGGCATCCTTCTGTACCAAGTTACAAATAACAGCGTTAACACAACTTTATAACAATATAACTTTAAAAGCTATATTCTTATTCTGTCTATTCTATTTCTCCCTTCTCTTTGGAACTTACCGAGCGACCTGTTCACTGACGACATTCTCTTTCTTTCTTCTTTGAATGTCGTCAGGTGATTTGGACACGTCAGAGATCGAGCCTACTGCTGAAGACTTGGATCAGTTTGCTGAAGACACAGAGCTTTAGTTTCATTGTACACATTTCCTTTCAGTACTTTACATTCCTGTTATGCCATTGTTTAGGCATCGCTTTTACTTCAGTTGTATTTACTTTTAATGCATTGTACAAAAGAATGTTAATAAATAAAGTTGATGTTCAGTTCATATCTTTTGTCTCTTATGTATTTACTTTATATTGCTTAGATACGCTTAGCGTATTTACTTCACAATAAATACGTAGCGGCCTCGTCGTGTCCTCTGCTCGTATACTGGGAAGCGGGACGTGACACAGGCCCTGGTCGATTTTATCGTCGAATGCACCATCCCCAGTAAGGAGCCGGAGTCCACGCCGACCCTCGCGGCTCCACCCTCGATTTAGGGGGGCCTGACTCAGTCCCTGAGTGGATTGTTTACGTCGACGGGTCCTCGACCGAGGAAGGCTGTGGAGCCGGCCTCATCATTCGAGGCCCGAATGAGGCAGAAATGGAGTATTCTTTGAAGCTCGGGTTCAAGGCCTCAAACAACGCGGCAGAATACGAGGCCTTGCTGGCTGGACTTCGCATGGCCTCCGGGCTGGGGCTGAAAACAATTCGGATCCGCAGTGACTCAGCCCTAGTCGTTGGCCAAGTGATCGGCCATTTCGAAGCTCGGGAACCTCTAATGGTGAAGTATCTCACCGAGATAAGAAGACTTCGGAAGAATTTCGACGAGATCCAGGTAGAGCAAATACCCAGACAGCTCAATGCCCAAGACGACGTCCTGAGTAAGCTGGCTTCATCCTACTCGGCCAACAACAAGCGATCTATCCTCTTCGAGACCCTGCCACGGCCCAGCATGGAAGACGTGGCGACAATGCTTCATGTGTACACAGCCCAGGAAAAGGACCGAGACTGGAGAAAGCCCCTCGTGGAATTCCTAAGGGAAGGCACGCTCCCAGAATATCGGAATGCAGCCCGCCATCTCCGAGCCAAAGCCCGTCACTTCGTCTGGAGCAATGGGAACCTTTACAAGAAGTATTTTACTCAACCCCTGCTCCGGTGCGTCGACCCCCACGAAGCCGACTACGTCCTCCGCGAAATCCACGAAGGGGTCGGCTGCGCACACCAAGGGGCCCGCACCTTGATCCATAAGGCAATGCTCTAGGGGTACTACTGGCCAACTATTCACCAAGACACCCAGAAGCTCGTCAGAAGATGCAAAAGTTGCCAACTCCACGGAATCATATCTCGCCTTCCGGCTACCGAGCTAACCGCACTTACCTCCCCATGACCGTTCGCCTAGTGGGGATTGGACATGATAGGCCAGTTCCCTACCGGTACCGGCGGGCACAAGTATGTCCTCGTCGCGGTGGATTACTTTACGAAATAGATTGAGGCTGTCCCTATCAGGAAATCGGATGCCACCACGACCATCAAGTTCCTGCAGAACAACGTGATACTCCGGTTCGGCATCCCGAGGTGTATCATCACCGACCACAGAACAAACTTCGAGAACGAGAAAGTGAAGGAATTCTGCAATGAGTATCACATCCTCATGAAGTTCGCCGCGGTTGCGCATCCCCAATGCAACGGGCAAGCCGAAGCCGCTAATCGGGACGTCCTCCGAGGTCTCCGGACCCGCCTAGAAGGACGCCAAAGCAGTTGGGTCAAGGAATTACCCCGGGTCTTATGGGCCCTGCGCACGTCAAAGAAGACCCCCACCAGGGAAACCCCTTTCAGCCTCTGCTACGGGACTGAGGCAATGGTCCCAGCGGAGATCGGGCTACCCAGTCACCGGGTCGAACACTTCGACGACAAAGCCAACACCACGGCCCTCCGGACCTACCTAGATATCTTGTTGGAGAAACGAGACCGGGCTCAGATCAGAGTTGCCGCTCATCAGCAGCAAACCGCCCGATACTACAACGCGCGAATCAAGCGCCGCTTCTTCAAGACCGAAGACCTAGTCCTGAGGCGAAATGAGTTCATCGATTAAGGCAGGCTGCATAATTTTTCCCCTAAATGGGACGACCCCTTCCTCGTCTCCGAGGTCCTTCCCGGCGGAGCCTACCGATTGCAAGACGCGGACGGACGCAAGTTTCCACGGCCTTACAACGCTGAGAAACTCAAACTATACCAGTGAAGGGAATATCCACGAGCGTGTATTTCTTCTTTCACAAGAACAATGTAAACTCTTCTAAAGTCCTTTCTATTTAATAATATGAAGGGAACACTAGAACGTTGCGAAAAGAAGAAATTTATTCATTCAAAAAGGTACTATGGGCTTCTCAAACTTACAAAAAAAAGAGGTTACAACAGAGGTGGAACGGGATCAAGGAAGTACTCCTGGTGATACTCAGAGTAGATTTCAGTCAGCCAGGCCCTAGCCGTTGCAGCCCGTTCCTGCCGACGCTGCACGTGGACCCAGGACGCCACGGAAGCACCTGACCCTCCGCCCTCTGATCCTTGGCCTACGAGGTACCTCATCTTGAAGCACTCTAGAATCATAGCCAAGGATCGGTCGTGCCTGGCTTTCGAGATGAGGCCGAACAGGAAGATCGAATGCACCTTATCAAGCGCCTCGTCCAGAAGTTCCTCAGTGAAGGGGTTGTCCAACCCCGGGGACCTCCTCCAGATCGCGTACATCAACATCTGAAGCAAAGACGAATGCCGACGGAGAAGCCGGCCGAAGTGATCCTCAAGGCGCTGAACCACTCTCCAGTACTCCTCCTCGGCTAGAGATTGGTCGTACAAGGAAATATCACCAAGGGTGATAATCTCTTCGATCAAATACACCCGCCCAGTCATCTCGAAAGTAAGCAGCGCCGAAGGAGCCACCATCTCCTTCCCTATTTATAACTCCAAACAGTATCTTCAAAGACCCGGATTCTCGCGCTCACCAGCGCGAATCTTGGGAATCGCAGCAACTAATCTAATGCCATGCCGCCACGAGACGAAACCGACTCGGTTTCCCGAAACGTTCTGCCTTCCCCCGTACATCCCTGACACATGTCGCCCGTGACTATTACCCATCCCGATGCTCACACGTCAGGAGGGTCGGGCAAACCCTTGCTCGACCAGGAAACAACCTTGCTCGGTCTATCCTTAATAGGCCTCTTACGGTCCTCCCGCGCTAAGGATCGAAGCCCTCATCAAGAGACAGCCGAGAGGCTACCCTGCTCGGTTATCCCTGGCCGGTAGCTCCCTACCCCACAACGCCAGGAATCAAAGCCCTCACCAAGAGGCAGCCGAGCGGCTACCCTGCTCGGTTATCCCTGGCTGGTAGTTCACTGCCACACAGCACCAGGGATCGAAGCCCTCGCCAAGAGGCAACCGAGCAGTTTCACTGCTCGGACTATCCTTAGCAGGCCTCTTACGGCTCCTTCCGCGCTAAGGATCGAAGCCCTCATCAAGAGACAGCCGAGCGGCTACCCTGCTCGGTTATCCTTGGATGGTATCTCCCTACCCCACAACGCTAGAGATCAAAGCCCTCACCAAGAGATAGCCGAGCGGCTACCCTGCTCGACTATCCCTGGTTGGTAGCTCCCTACCCTACAACGCCAGGGATCAAAGCCCTCGCCAAGAGGCACCGGGCAGCAACCTTGCACGGCCCAGTCCTTAAGGATCAAAACCCTCGCCAAGAGGCACCGGGCAGCAACCCTGCTCGACCCGTCCTTAATAGGCCTCTTACGGCCCTTCCCGCGCTAAGGATTAAAAGCCCTCGCCAAGAGGCAACCAAGCCCGCCCTTGCTCGGTTATCCCTGGCTGGTAGCTCCCTACCCCACAACGCCAGGGATCAAAACCCTCGCCAAGAGGCAACCGAGCCCGCCCTTGCTCGGTTATCCCTGGCTAGTATCTCCCTACCCCACAATGCCAGGGATCTAAGCTCTCGCCATGAGGCACCAGGCAGCTACCCTGCTTGGCCCGTCCTTAGCATACCTCACCGCGCCTCCCGCGACTAAGGAACAAAGCACTCACCAAGAGGCATCCGGTCTATCTACGTCTGAGCGATCTCCATCTCGATTTCGGGGCTATGGAGATACCGTATCCCCACCGGTCTTTGCACACTTGGCAAATGAACAGATTCAACTCGAGGTGTGATCGCTAGACGAAAAACGGGCCTAACACGAAGGCAGAACTGTGCAAATACAAGTGTTTACCGACAAAGGAAAATATACGCGCAAATACTACTGCAAAAAGTTTTTATTCACAAAGCCAAAAGTCTTTACAAGGGTATTGTGGGCTCCCCGGCCTTATCAAATTACCCGGAGGCTTACAAAAGAGAGAGGAGGAAGAGCCAAAAAGTTTGGGTCGCAAGCCCCGCCTAGACCTCACCTCCCTCATCACCATCGGCCGGAGGCATGACCACCGAAAATAGGACCCGAGCACGGAGCTCACCGTCGGCAAACTCCGGAAACTGATCCTTGACGGCATCAAGAGCTTTGTTCCATGCAATGGCGGAAGCCTCGCTGAGGTCGACATAAAACTGGTCCGACCCCTTGTAATCAGTCACTACCTTTTTAGCCCGAATCTCGGCAACCTTCGCCGCTTGAAGCGCCGTCTCGGCATCCCGCCTGCTGGCATCCCTCGCCCTCTTCATAGCTGCAAAGCGATCGGTCAGTTCCATCAACTTCGCCTCGATGACTCGGTGGGACTCATTTAGGCGATGATAGGACTCCCGACACTTTGTGACGGCGAGCTCTGCGACGGCCGATCGAGCTTCAAGGACGGCCATCCTCTCCCTCTCTAGACGCAGCTCAAGTCGCAGATCCTCGGCCTCCGAAGAAGACTCTCCCGCTAGCCTCGTAGCATGGATAGCGCCCCCGGCCTCCATGCGAGTAACGAGGGCGCAGTACTGAAGGACCTGACGAAAAACAGCAAAAAGACTTAGAGACACTCGAACTAAAGAAATGGCGCTCGAAATATCACATGAGGGAGTACACACCTGCACCGCCTTTTGAGCTATAGCCGCCATTTGGGCCCTCAGGGTCCCCCGCGGAATCTTGCCCTCGGTCGACTCTTCCATACCAGTAAGCAGGCTGGCAGCAACGGAAAGCCCGGACGGGACTACGAAACGAATGTCCCCCTCCTGCATAGGAATCCCCTCAAGAATCTCCGTCTGTGGCGCGCGAGAGATCGTCCTCTTCCTCTTAAGAGGAACTCCGTGTTCGTCCTTTCCTGCATCCCTCATCCAGGGCTCGGGAACCCGTGGACGCCATTGGCCGCCGCCAGGGCAATCATCGGGAGCTCGTGACGAGGAAGATGACCCCGCCGCCGCCGGCACATTTGGTGCGGGGCTCGGGTCAGCCGGAAGCGCGGCCGCACCGCTAGCCTCCCGGGACAGAGCACCGAGGACATCAAGAGTCTTGGATCGATCCATTTGTCCTGCCAAAGGGAGAGGCATGCTCGACTCAGAAGGAGAAGAAGCAAAAGAAAGAAAAGGAAGAATCTGCGGGGTGCTCCCTAGACTCTATCCGAACTATTTCTACGGACTTCTCAGAAGAAGAAACCTAACCTGATGGAGAGAAGTCATCGGGAGAGAAAACGCAGAGATCCGACCTAAAAAGGAGAGCGCCGAGCTAACGAGACTCAGGATGAGGAAAAGTTGTATAGGTATGGGCCTTGATGGGGACCCCACCTCTATTTATAGCTGCCGGCGTACACATCATACGGCGATGGTCATCTCCCGCCGAAACGGCTCAGTGCATTCGACGGCCACAATCGCTCCACCCGTCGCACGCGCATTGGCCGTATCCCATAAGAAACCAGAAGTCTGTGGCCCGTCGCGTCAGCCAACCAGCGTCCGACATGTGGGTTATCGCTTCGGTGAACGTACGCACGATCCGACGCATCCTCTTTAATGCGAGGTCTGGCCCCTGATCCGCTAACGTCTCCGATGAGATACTGTTGGATGCCCAGGAATACATACGATATCTATGACATGGAGCTCACCTCGGGTGACCCGGCAAACCACTCTCGACCCGACCCGTGAGCAGGTCGAGACGAGAGTGGGAGGTTAATGATGATGCTCGATATCGGTGATCTCCCAGATCATGACACATGGCAGATGACGTATCCCGAAACGTGCAAGAAATGACCTACAGTGGACGACCAGACCACTCCTATGCCCGTCCTACAGACAACCGCTGGCTCACCTTCGAGCCCGCTGCACAATTGGCCTCCTCGGCCCTCTCAGCTCGCCTCCGGGCTACCACAGAACCAAGATAGCTCGGCATTCCCCGCCGAGCTCATCTTTCTCGGTCCTTTCGACCGACCAACGTCATCATTTGCAGGTGCTTCCGCCTCGCCTCCACGAATCTCGCCGTGCGCGAGATATTCGCTGCCCACGATCCTGCATTCCACGTCATCACGATCCCCATTAACGAGCATGTTTCGCCATTAATGGGAAATCCCGCCTATCACGCGGGCGTGACGTCGGGGGCGTAACGACCGGCGTGATTCTCGCACCTGCCCGTTGCCACCACTACATAAACCCCTCTTTCAGGCGACTCAAGTAAGTTATTTTTCCACTGACTAGGCCGTTACTCTGCTCGGATTTCCTGTCTAACTTGATCGTCGGAGGGTCCTCGGTGGTACAACCATTCCGGGACTTCCTTGCAGGTAGCTCGGCCCCAACAACCTCAAACCCATTGAGATCCACACATTTCAGGAGCTATCCTCCAACTCAAATCTCGGTCATCCATCATCGCCAACAACATATCAACGGAAGGTAACATCTTGATGCGATTCACCCCGCATCAGGAGGCCTCGAGAAAACTGATTGGAAGAAAGCTCCCTTCGTCTCGAGCTACAAAGACTTCAATGCTGGGGTGCCCATGGGAGGACCGAAACCCGGATCGTGTTTCTACGGCGATCAAGAATTGGTGGGACCAGTACGAGGCCTGGAGCATTGCCAATAGGAAACAAGAGGATTTCGAATGGGTTGGGAGAAACCTTGTTATATATGACTACTGTAAAGATTATGAGAGGTTTCCGACTTTACCAGCGGAGTGTTGTAGCCTTAGAGACTAGACACTAGTTTATGCGATCAGGTTTTCTCGGTATTCTTTTGTTAAGTTTCATGTGTTTGTATAGGCTACAGTGTTGTGAGCAGTTGGGCATATTAGCTCATCCGCTAAGAATATTTTCTTCAAAGTGAGGTCAGCGGTTTGATGCAGGAAAGGGGTCACAACCCGAAAAACTGCTATGCTGTGTTAATAGCGGTTGAAGAGTGATTTTGCATAATTCTTTCTTCTTATTTGATCGTATATTTCATTTGTTTTGAGGCATTTATTTGTTTGTTCACAAGTAATAATTTTAAAAAGATGAACTGCATGGGGTTCAGCTAGTTCAGTAAAATAGTTACTGGGGGATTTTCTGACGGCGGAATTACAAAGAATCGAAAAAACGATAGCAGATTGATAATAACAGAATTGTCAAAATGATAGCAGATTGATAAAGGGTAACCATTCATTCACCATATGATCAACTTTCATATGTGAAATCTGGAGTTTCGCTTTTTCCTTTTTTTTGGTATTGAAACACTGCATTTTCTTTCAGCTTCCTTTCCTTCATTGCATTTTCCTTCAGCTGCAGATTTCTTCGTATCTTTAGTTTGTCAGATCCCCTTGTCTTCATTAGTCTGGAAAACTAATCTATTGTTTCACTAACATAGCTTCATTCATCTGTTCTTGTATCAACCTCCCTAGCTCTATTTTTGTATCTACGTTTACAATTCTGACTCTAAATTCAGATGAACTATACTGGAACTTCTGACTCTAAATTCAGATGAACGAGACTCGAACTTTCAGCCATTGGTCACAAGAGCAAGCCATGGGTCACAAGAGCACGGTTTGTTTGAAACATCTTGTATTTGCATTTGCTTCAATAGTACGTAAGCACTAAACTCAACTCTCAAAATTACATCATTCAATATATTTTTCGCATCCAGTAACATCAAGTCACACCTGTGCACTAATCTACAGTCAAGGAATTTCTTTCAAGACCAATCATCACTTCAAAAAATCACAAAGCCTCACAGTTGTAAATCTACAGTCCAGGAATTACTCTATGAATTACATCTGAGATCAACAGCAATTCAAAAATCACAATGCCACGAACATGCAAAACCAGATAAACAATCTTCTAATTATAGCAGATCTTTTATTCATATCAATACAATAAGCATTGTAGCATAAACAAGCCATTTAAGTATATATGCTCTCCTACAGTCTTGTAAGTAAACATGCAAACCACACCAAACCAAATATAGTAAAAAGCTAAAGGAGACAGTAGACAATCTCTCTTTCCTTGCTTCAAATGCACTTCTTATGACTTCTTTATATGTACCTACTCAGAAACCATGTATTTTGATGTGCTCCTTCTTCACTATGCCAGCCTACACCCAAAAAACCAAAAAGGCGAGCTAAGATGAACGTTCAATCAACCAAAACACAGCAGGGGGACACATTATGCACAAATTTGATACCTGAACAAGGAAAGCAGAGACGTTCTTCCTTTGATCACCTTGCAGTTGAATAACCTGCAAGAAACGTGTAGGTAAGAAACCAATGGATATATACACGACCAAACACACAAAGGGAAAAAATGAACAGTTAACGGTCTCCATTAAAACGAGCGACTGAAACGATGCTACAATTGTATGTCGTCAGTTCTGAGCGCAAAAGCTAGAAGTTATTTTTTTTTATACTGATAATGCTATTTGAGACAGGTGCAACCTTAACGTTCATAAATTAATCCAAGCCATGCATTAGATGCAGGTATTGTGGAAAAACATCTTCGAACATATATCCTGCAAGGTCAAGGTGATCAAGGCCTTTTTCAATTAAAAATGGGGTAGTCATAATTTCTCAAGTGTCCCCTATCTGAATTAGAATCACATTTGACTTGGTAAACTAGGGGTTGCTATGTTTCTAAATGCTCACTTGGCACTACATCAAATTCAACTAGAATTGGAGAAACATACACAAGGGAATACATGCAGCTAGGGAACAGTAATTAAACTTCCCCAACCTAGAGAATGAAACCACAAGTAAGATTTAACATGAGTTGCTCATCTAATTTACACAGGTAACTGAGTTGCTCAATATTTCTTGCCATCCTATGCAATAAATGACTGAATACAAGGGTAAACTTTTACCTGGCCAAGTTCCGGATCCTGGACTACAGTACCATTGCAGCAGAATTCCTTCTTGAGATCCTTGAGGATCTTATTGTAGCTAAATTCTTTCTTCAACCCTTGCACAGTAGTCAGACTCTTTCTTCCGTTACGCTGCTGTATGCGCACATGCACATACTCCTTGGTTCCAGCACCAGAGTCGTCAGCATTCGCCTCAGCGAAGGGATCTTCACAAGAATCAAGATAGTTTAAGCACAGAAGAACACAAATAACAATCAGTTGAAGAAAATGAGTTTTTTTTTGGGGGGGGGGGGGGCGAATGGACATACCGAAAGCAGTGGGAATCTGAACGTCGAGATCAGACATGAACTCTTGACTGTTGAGTAAGGAAACCGACCGAACCGGCTAGGCTTGATTGGGTTTTTGGGTTTTTTCTGCTCTGTATGCTCAGGAGCTGGTATCAACGGGGATTAAAGACAAAAAAAATGATATATCAACTATCGTACTGCGAGGTTAAAATATTTCTGAAACACACACAAACAGCAAAAGATCCAATTTGAAGCCAACACACAAGTCCATATAGCAGAAGGCATCAGCTATACATTACATGATATGGCATAACTGCACGCATGTTCAACTATAAATGATCCAACTACAGCAAAATGTGATCAACGATATGTTGCCTTCTATGCTATGATGACCATCTTGTTTTAATAAGAACATTATCAAGCAACAGGATAACAAACCCCCAACTCAAGGATAATATAATAGTTTCTTCCAATATTATTCCGTCAACTACCTGTATTAATACATAATCACACTAGCAAATTCTCAACATAAAACCATGAATTCCATTATATTTACCTCAAACTAGCATGCTGACAGAATACAATCTTAAAAAGTCTAATTTAAGTATTAGTTCAGCACGCAACTGACAGATTAAACTATCATTTTCTGATTGCATAAGTCGACTAGAGCTAGCCAATTCCAAGATAAGACTACAAGTAATTTAAACAGCACAGAAATATTAACATGTGTATTTGTGAACTTGAGAACTATACTATGGGATGTCAAAACCTCAGTCCAATTTCCACTAGAACACCCAACAGAACTAAAATTGTTGTACTTTATTGTTAACAGATATATAAAATACACAAACAATAAACATACACCTTCAAGATATTTTCAATACAACAGGGAAACAAGATAGCTTCATCTATTTTCATCAAATATATGAAAGCTAGAAATTTCCCTAGGAGAAAAAATTGGTTATAAATTAATCAGCAAAACAAAGTGTATAAACCAATATACAAGGGGGGGGGGGGGGGAGTTGAGCATATCAAAATCATAACTTTACAATTTCTAATAACAATAGAACAAGGATCTACTGTGGAAAACAAGATGGAAAGTATCTAAATCAAGAAAAGCCTTAATTTCCCATGTTAAAATCACAATCACCTAAGGCATCAGGGGAAAAAACCTGATTTCCCTAAATCAAGTAACAGATCTCTTTAATTTTCCTAAAATAGCCTGAGGAATTAATCTAAAATCAAATTTTCTACCAACATACGAGTAAATTGCCCATATCGCCTAAAACCTAAAAAGCCCTAATTTTACATGGACAAAGGAGATCGATATCAATAGTCCTAAATTTCCAATATAGAAACCCTAATTCCCCCATAAAACTAAAGATCGATCACAGATCTGCTTAATAACCCTCAAAGATCAACAAATCAATCTCTATAAACATTAAAACAAGCATGGCATCAGATTTGTGAAAATTTAATTAATTTCACGAGAACACAGGAATAATCAACATATAATAGCCAAAAAGATATTTAATTTCTCAAAGAAATTAAAAGATGGATCAAAATTAATTAAGAGAGAGAGAGAGAGAGGAATTTTACCTGATGAGGCGAGATCCGCGAAGTTGACAAAAAATATGAGGAAGGAGACTGCCCACCGCTGCTTTATTTATAGATGCAGGGGGGAAGAATACGCGGTGACGCAATCCCCGCGGTATTGTTATCCGCGGCCACGCCCGAAAGCGAACCCGTTTTAGGTGCGGTTTCCGGGTTCCGGATCCGGATCCGGATCCGGATTAATGTACATATGACCAAATTCAGGGGTGGTTGAATTGATAAAATTTAATAGGTTTTTTTTATTTTGCCCCCTCAAAAATTGAATATTTTCAAAAACCCCACTCACATATGATTAATTACCTGTGGCCCGCTTGAAAATCTTAACCCAACTAAAAACCCCACCGCAGCTCACTTTGAGTTGGTCAGCATTTTTTGACCGTCTGAAATTGCCAATAGAAGGGGTAAAAATATTAAAATGCCCTCATCTTCTCCACTGCCTCCTCTCACATCCTCATCAACCGCTGTCGCGCTCATCAGCCCCCTCTTCTCCCTCAGCCTCTCCGTCTGCCTCCTCATCGACGCCCCTCTTGCATCCTCATTGACCGCCGCCGTCTCCATCAACCTCCTCTCTTCCCTCAGCCTCTTCCCCTCACTCACCTCCATCCTCTTCTCCACCGTCATTATCATCTTAACCCACCACCTTCATCACTAGCTGTCGCGCCCCGCTTCCCGGTGTACGGTGAAGGGGACGCGACTGGCCGCTACGTATTTACTCGGAAGTAAATACGCTAAGCGTAACTAAGCAATATAAAAGGAATATACACAAGAGACAAATGTAATGAACATCAACTTTATTTATTAACATTCTTTTACAGTACATGGAAAAGTAAATACATCTGAATGAAAACAATGCCTAAACAGTGGCATAACAGAAATGGAAAGTACTGAAATGAAATGTGTACAATGAATCTAAAGCTCTGGGTCGTAGGCTAGCTGGTTCAAGTCCCCGCTGATGGGCTCGATCTCCTGAAGGTCCGAACTACCTGACAACATTCCAAAGAAAAAAGAGAAGGAATGTCGTCGGCGAACAAATCGCTCGATAAGTCCTAAAGATAAGGGAGAAGTAGAATAGACAGAGAGAGAGAGAGAAAGAGAGTAACTTTTAAAGTGGTATTATATTGTTATAATGTTGTATTTAGTGTTAACGTTGTTATTTGTAGCTTGGTACAGAAGAGGCCAGTGTATACGAGAGGAGTCTCACTTGCCCCAGAGACTAAGGTATCAGGAACACAAGGAACCGTTCATGCTACGGTACAACAGCAATTGAATTCAGATTAGGTGTCTTATGGTTGTTGTCTCGTGCCACTTCTAACACCTTCCGTACCAATCTACCCCTTATAAACCCCGCGATATCTTGATTGTATTGTTTGCAATGTTTGAATTGTAAATGTGTTGTTTGTACTGTTTTGTAAATGTAAATGGAAGACTTGTATTGTAAATGGAAGACTTGCCGAAACCATAATATCGTATAAATGGAAAAGGAGGTACTAGATAATCATGTAAATGGAATATATCCATAGTTCGGTTCTGTCAAATTATATAGATTGATAAATCGAACAGATTGAATATATGAATTCATATTGAATTGTTATATATATACTTGAATCTTATTCAAGTCAGATTGATTATATCGAGACTCGGTCTGAGTCAGACAATTAGAAAAGAAATTGAATCCTTTATTAGGTTTTAGTATTATCGGCAACCGCTGCATATGGACGGCAGGATTTGTGTCTTTTTCAAAGACGATTACCGTATTGATAAAACCGTTTGTTAAGTTGTCTACCTTAAATAGGCAA
This sequence comes from Agapanthus africanus, assembly GCA_030015575.1. NCBI lineage: Eukaryota > Viridiplantae > Streptophyta > Magnoliopsida > Asparagales > Amaryllidaceae > Agapanthus > Agapanthus africanus. The sequence goes on from CM057339.1 coordinate 926,272,932, forward strand.
ACACCCATATCTCCGACTCCCTGAGGCTCAAGAGACTGCTCCAGCTTAAACCTATGTTTACTAGGATTCTTATTGTAATTTAATATAACTTGAGGGGGTTTATGTAAAAATAATTTTCTATAATTTTCAAAATACACCTCAAGTATTTTATTATCGTCTTTAAAGTTTTCATGGAAGTATATTTTATCAATATGACATTTCTAGTGAATAAAACCTATTTTTCATAATATTTGGTCTTTAATTGTAAAGTATTGAACTTGTATGGAATTGCATGGTATTTTCATGTAAAGTGATTCTTTTGATTTAGAAAAGTTGGAATATTCATATTATATCAAAAATTAGATATTTTGATGATACATATACATATATATATATATATAATTTTAATTTATTATTTTTCTAGAAATCTCATTTTCTTAAGATATTTGTATTTTTAAATGTTTTGATACCGTATGCTCCTTGCGGAGGTCTGCATCTCGCACTACTAAGCTCGAGGATGTGCGATAATCCGCACCATGCCGAACGGGTTGTCCAAAATGGGTTGTAGCGGCGCTTTGCAAAGATTTGTTTAAAATACATAATTTTGTAGAAAAAGGTTTTTATATAAGTCGGAGGTAGTTTAATGTAAAACCGTATTTTCTCAAATCTATATTTCCCAATATCATCGTGCTATACTACATATGAGTGTTTTGAAGAGGTAGGTCATTACCTCGTGAACTATCTAAAGGTATAGTAAGGAATTATGATATTTAATGTCGAAACTAAATTACATAGTATTTTTCTGAAAAGATGCGATAAAAATTACAATATATATTCTTTTGATATGGAACTTGTTCAATATGTCTTGTTAATATTTAATGGTCATGATGTGCAAGTTTGGTATTGTTGTATTTAAGAAAATAGGAACTTATTAAAGAAAACCGAATCGGAAGTCGGATTAACTCCGCTTCCATCGGGTTTTAGAAATACAAGTTTTTAGATTAGAAAAAAGAAGAGAGAGGAGGGAATTACTGGATGTTAGATTAGAGAAGAGGAAGAGGGAGTGGTAGGAGATGCCGGTGCGTCGTTTCGTCGCTCGGAGCTCTTAGGGTCGTCGTCGGAAGTTCGTCGGAGTTTCGCCCTTCGTTAACTCCACTTGTACACAAAAGTTTAGAGATTTTCTTGAGAGTTTGGACAGAGTTTGTGAGTGTGTGTGTGTGGAATGGAGTGGTATTTATAGGAAAAGATTAGGGTTAGGGTTTGATAGAAAAAAATTGCATTTAAATTGCATTAAAATGAAGATTAAAGGGATTTTATGGTCTCTGGAATAATACAGGGAAATTAAATATGACAGGGGTTATGGGGAGGTCAAAAGACACAGGAGTCAAGAAGGAAAATCGGCGATCCGACTCACCCGAACCGGCGACGCCGGCAGATTCGGCCGAGTCGCGGGTCCGAGTCGGCCGAGTCGGGCCGGGGCTCGTCGCCACGTGTCCACTGTCGATTGGTCTACCCCCATGACTCGTTTGTTTTATATGTGACTTTTGATTTTTACAAGTTAAGCACGTGTAGACTCTTGGACTTCTAAAAAGATTAAAAGAAATCAATATAAAAAATAATGTGGCTGATAGGATTTGAACTCTGGTGCTTTGGTTCAACAGAGCAAGATCTTACCAATAAGCTACAAGCTCCTTCTTGCTATTAAAAAGAAAAACAAATTTATAACTTGTGCTCAGGCTCAAGTACCCCTTTCTGTATTTTTTGAAAAATTTTGTACAGAAAGTTTAGGGATGTTACACTCTCCTCTCCTTATAAAAATTTCGTCCTCGAAATTTGTAATAGGAAAGTGTAACAGATTTAAGGAGAGTTTGGTGACTGAAATACTGATAGTGTATGAAAAATAACAAAGTGGTACAAGGGTTTTAAAAATGTGAAAGAGACCTACTAGTGTTATCTTGGTCAATTGTCTCGGCTTCTACGGCTGCTAAGGTGTAAGCCTGTCGCCGTGACACGTTCCTCCTAACTGGAGGCACATTCCTCTGTCCTCGAGGCATGTTCCTCAGTGCCTGATGAAATTGGCTATTTGGCTGTGCAGGAGATCCACATGGAGGTGGTGCTGGGAGTGCAGGACGAGTTGCAGGAGCCTGGATGGCTGGCCGCTGCAGGTAGTTGGTGGGTGTGTGAGCTGAGTTGTATCTATAAGGACATGTTTCAATTCTGTGATTGGACGCGCCACAAACTAGGCACAAGCCTTTTGCGCGCCTACAGTCCTTCACCAAATGTCCAGCCCTCTTGCAATAAAAGCAAAAATCGGGACTCGACTGATTATTGGCTTCTTCCAGTCTTCTAAGTTCAACAGTTGGCCTTGAAGAGGCTCCTCCTGCCATCTGATTGGCAGGGCGCTTCACTCCGGAAGATTGAGGTCTGCCCTTTCTCTTTACTACTGCCTCGTATCTTTGGGCAGCCTTCAAAACCAAATCATGGGTTGGGAAATCCCCTGTGGCTAGAGCAGCTTGGATTTTCGGGTCCAACCCTTACTGAAATCTTCTAGCTCTGATATCAGCAGTCGGTATGAGATGGGCCGCAAACCTGTTACGGTCTTGTGTTAGCTGTATAGTATGTGATATAAAATCGAATATTGAGACATATCTTACCTACTGAGCATGGTAAACTCAGCATCATACTCATCTACAGATTTAGTCCACATTGAACCTTGTTGCAGATGGATGAACTGCTGTTCCATATCAAAGCGGGCAGTTTTAGGGAAGTACTTTGTATCGAACATGTCACGAAAAGTCTTCCATTCGATGGGTTGATCAAGACGGCTTTCTTCCGTCTTCCACCAAACCCGTGCATTGTCCGTGAGCTGTAATTTCGCAACTCGGACCTAAGCTATCTCTGGCACTTGTGCTGCTGCCAGATCATCTTCGATACTCTGAGCTCATTCCTCAGCTTCTAGAGGGATGCAATTGGCCGTTGCGTATTTAATCGGAAGTAAATACGCTAAACGTAACTAAGCAATATAAAAGGAATATACACAAGACAAATGTAATGAACATCAACTTTATTTATTAACATTTTTTTACAGTACATGGAAAGGTAAATACATCTGAATGAAAGTAATGCCTAAACAATGGCATAACAGAAATAGAAAGTACTGAAATGGAATGTGTACAATGAATCTAAAGCTCTGGGTCATAGGCTAACTGGTCCAAGTCCTCATTGGTGGGCTCGATCTCCTGAAAGTCCGAACCACCTGACAACATTCCAAAGAAAAAAGAGAAGGAATGTCGTCAGCGAACAAATCGCGCGGTAAGTCCCAAAGATAAGAGAGAAGTAGAATAGACAGAGAGAGAGTAACTTTTAAAGTGGTATTATATTGTTATAATGTTGTATTTAGTGTTAACGCTGTTGTTTGTAACTTGGTACAAAAGAGACCAGTGTATACGAGAGGAGTCTCACTTGCCCCGGAGACTAAGGTATCAGGAACACAAGAAACCGTTCATGCCACGGTACAACAACAATTGAATTCAGGTTAGGTATCTTATGGTTGCTGTCTCATGCCACTTCTAACACCTTCCGTACCAATCTACCCTTATAAACCCCATGATGTCTTGATTGTATTGTTTGCAATGTTTGAATTATAAATGTATTGTTTGTACTGTTTTGTAAATGTAAATGGAAGACTTGTATTGTAAATGGAAGACTTTCCGAAACTATGATATCGTATAAATGGAAAAGGAGGTACTGGATAATCATGTAAATGAATATATCCATAGTTCGGTTCAGTCAAGTTATATAGATTGATAAATTGAACAGATTGAATATATAGATTCATATTGAATTGTTATATATATACTTGAATCTCATTCAAGTCAGATTGATTATATCGAGACTCAGTCTGAGTCAGAAAATTAGAAAAGAAATTGAATCCTAAATTAGGTTTTGGTGTTATCGGTAACCGCTGCACATGGACGGCAGGATTTGTGTCTTTTTCAAAGACGATTACCGTGTTGATAACACCGTTTGTTAAGTTGTCTACCTTAAATAGGCAAGCACCCGTATCTCCGGCTCCCTGAGGCTCAAGAGACTGGTCCCGCTTAAACCTATGTTAACTAGGGTGCTTATTGTAATTTAATATAACTTGAGAGGGTTTTATGTAAAAATAACTTTGTATAATTTTTAAAATACATCTCAAGTATTTTATTATCGTATTTAAAGTTTTCATGGATGTATATTTTATCAATATGACATTTCTATTGAATAAAACCTATTTTTCATAATATATGGTATTTAATTGTAAAGTATTGAACTTGTATGTAATTGCATGGTATTTTCATGTAAAGTGATTCTTTTGATTTAGAAAAATTGGAATATTTATATTATATCAAAAATTAGATATTTTGATGATACATATATATATATTTATATAAAATAATTTTAATTAATTATTTTTCTAGAAATCTCATTTTCTTAAGATATTTGTATTTTTAAATCTTTCGAGACCGTATGCTCCTTGCGGAGGTCTGCATCTCGCACTACTAATCCCGAGAATGTGCGATAATCCGCACCATCCCGAACGGGTTGCCCAAAATGGGTTGTAGCGGCGCTTTACAAAGATTTGTTTAAAATACATAATCTTGTAGAAAAAAGGTTTTTATATAAGTCGGAGGTAGTTTTATGTAAAACCGTATTTTTCCAAATCTATATTTCCTAATATCATCATGCTATGTTACATATGAGTGTTTTGAATAGGCAGGTAATTGTTGGATATATGTATGCCCTAGAGGCCATTATATGATAGTGGATGTATTTGTACATGTATATATATATATTCAGTATACATTCTTGCTCGACATGATAGTATGTTATCTGGTTCTTCTTTATCTGACATGTTGATTTGATCATGCTTTTATTCATTCATACATACTGATAAAGCCCTGAGGATATCGGCTTGACTGCTGTGATTATGATGGAGATCATACTAGTGGGACATCTGTAGTCCATAAGCATATCCTGGAATGTCACCAGAGTAGACTAGCGTACATGATACTAGACCCATACGATGGGCGATGGATGTTCCCACATTCATCGATGTATGACATCAAGATCATATACGGGTGCTCAGTGGTGACTGGGTACACTGGACGGACTCACCGAGAACTCCTATATGGAATTATATCTATCGTCGGATAGCAGTTCTCAGGTGACACTGGTACAGGTTAGTCTGTAGACCCGAGATCGTCATAGAGTCTTGTGTGTTCTCCCACTGTACTTTGATTGCCATCCTACCACGGCTCTACTGAGTCGTGCAAACAGGTGGCCGTTGGGTACAGTCTCGAAACACACGAAGGCAATGAGCGATAGGAGTGGTTTCGTCTCTCCCGATATTGGGAGTTGATGCTATGCTGTGCCCGACCGGTTATATCAGTAAGTTCCTGGCCAGGGCTGCTGAGATTTGCTGATAAGTGTTATCAGTAGTTTCTCGATCTGTTATAGACTATTCACAGGCACGACTTATTGAGTTATTGGGGTCGACGTGACCATCCCTAGGCTCGATATGCAGCATATCTGACGAAGAGACCGGACTGTACGGAAGTGTTGCCGGTTGGTTCGACGGGAGTTGAAGCAGGTTCGCTTGTTTTCTTCTGATCGCTCAATACCCGGGTGGCCGCTACGTTTAGCTGACCGCTTGCGGCTTGGGGGTGCTTGATATGATCATCATCCACTGCCGGCGTATTGACGAGTCTTAGAGTCCCACAAAGGAGTTACCTAGTCCAGGCGAAACGTTGTGGTGCGTGTATGCGATATGCGCATGGACCCGATTAAAATACGCGTATAGGATACCGAACATTGATCGGGGGGCTTGCTTTTGGTGGGGTCATATGTGATATGGCCGGATTGATAAATCAAGTGTTGATTTATGATTTAACCATTAGTTTTCTCACTTAAAACCTTTCTTGTATATGATGGATGTATGCATGCATGTATGTTTTTCTTTCTTTCTTTCTAGTTTCATGCATATATGGATGTGCATACATACATACATACATAACACCATCTATCATGGTTGATTACACATGGAAATGGTGGCAATATAAGACTCACACCATGGTTAAATGAATGGATTATTATTTGATTTATGTTTAAAACAAAATAGAAAAGGAAAGGATAATTCTTGCTTAGCTTCTACACTCTTCTTTAAACCTAACCATGCTCACCTACTTCTAACCATGAGTTATCCTTCTCTTTGTGTTTTAAACTCAAGTTAAATAATGTCTCCATCATCTAACCATGGTTTGAGATGAGGATTAGAAAATATATATACATATATTTTCTTTTTACTTCAAAAGGCTTATCATTTTACTCTTGTTAAAAAGAAAGCCACCATCTTCTTCCTCCTTCACCATTTGCTCTCTAGTTTCTTCTAGTGAGTAAAACACACATAAAGAAAGGTTTTTGAAGTGAGAATCATAACCACAACATCATTCTACACAAGTTTAGCCAACTTGTTTAGAGTGTTCTCTTCATTTCTCATCTTGAAAAGTGAAGTTGCGAGCTTGGACGAGGAACTTCGGGTGGATCGTCGTGGACGCGAGAAGACTTCAAGAGGACCTTCTTCCAACACCCAAGAGGCCAAAGAGTATAGCGAAAGGGAGCTACAAAGGTTGTAGTCTCGAAACCCTAGTTTTTATTGGCTTTAACTTTCGAAACCCTAATTTTCTAGGATCGATTCCTTTGTATGCTTGCTTAGCACCATAAAAATTTAAACTTTGTGACATGTGATGCTTCCAAACTCTACATAGGGTGCTAGGCAAACCTTTCATTGGTATCAGAGCCGACCTAGAACATTAGGCGACGCTTTTACGAAGTAAAAATCCCGATCGGACAAAAATACGATTTTTTTAGACCCTCTCTGGACAAATTTTAAAATCTGACATTTTTCAGAATTAAAAATACTTAAAAATTACAGCAGGAAATTCTAAGAATAACAGTGAAATTCGAAGCCCTGAACCCTATAAATTGCCGCGGAACCGCGGCAATTCCTTGCCTGCGCCGCGGCTCCGCGGCCGTATAGACGTATCACTGCTTTAAATTTGGACTGTAATTCTTATATCTGCTTGTACATTGTTTTGGGTATGTTTAATCTGAAAATAGTACTGTATTTTCTGGAGATGGTTTTGGACGCGTAGATTCGATCGGAATTTTCATTTCGTTGCTTTCCGGGTAAATTAGAAAGTATTGAAGTGTTTGAACGAGTATCATTTGCTCACTATTCACGGGGTTTAAATACTTTGGAGATACGTGCAAGTCTTTTTGTGGTGGACCCTCTAGAAGACAACAAACCTTAACTCGATTATGTGACCATCTTGAACTGCCCTTTGAACCTTAGGGTTTGGGGCAGTACGGCGTGCCACATGTGAGGCGTTGGCTTGACCCTTCTACGGCTGGACCGCTACTACTGTGTCACACTCCGGATTTTTTGAACCCTGTTCAAGTGTTGAGCTTTAGTGAATCTTGGGTACTTGATCGTTCGTTCGAAAACTTTAATACTGTCTGTTTATCTGGAATGTGATACAATATGTGGAATTCATATAGTTTAGGCATGAAATATGAAATATGTGATATTTCGCATTTATGATGTCTAAAGAGAATATGGATTCCAAATATTGTAGTTTTACACTTTCTTTTCTGTGACCGTAAGTGTAGTATGTTCGATATCGCCGGTTTCGTTGCTATACATCAACGACAATTGGGGTATGCATACTTACTTACATTGATGATATGAGATATCATGTGTTGCTGAGATATGATGTGCAGGACTGTCGCGATTGAATAGCCGAGGTTTTTTTTATGTGAGCTGAGAGTTTTATATTTTCATTCATGTAAATTCATATGTAATGTAATATTCTTTTATTTGGGGCACTTCCGGGTTGAGGTTGTGTCACCAGTGTTGTATATTATTTACTTTTCCGCATTAGGATGGACCCAAGGAGGGGAGCACAGGTGACCGGGTTCTAGGGTTCAGTGGGAGGCCATCTCGAGGAGTCGAGACCGGGTCTCCTAAACTCCAGAATTGGTAGGGTCGCTTGCCGCTCTCGTAGGGGTCCAGGGTGTGGGCTTGGCTATTCATCGCGACTGTGGAATCCGTATTTTCTATTCTAGCTAAAATACTAAATACGGACGTCCTAGTATATCCCACATTATATCTATGTTTCTGCTGCCTGTGTTCTGTGATATCTGAGACGAATGACATATTATATATATGATATATAGTAGACGTTGCTTATGTTTTACACCCGCGCTAGTCCCGTCCCGGTATGCCGTTAGTTAAGTAACCTAACGGTGCATAACAGAACATTGCGGCGAATGCGGATGGTATAAGCGTACGTGTTATTTTCGTTTCTTTTCTGTGATTGGCGTAAGGACTTAAATGATGAGATTACATTAATATGATTAATGTAAAGAAAATAAACCTAAAAAGATATTGTAGAATCGGATTTAAAAACCACTCGGCTATTTATGAAAAAGCTACATTTCAAAACTGCGGAGCTTAAGCCACTCCTTTTGAAAACCATTTTGATTCTACGATGATATCAAGTTCAAAGCGTTAAAGATTTTCTTAAAAATCATCCGCAAACCTCCGTCATTTTAGGAAGTAGAGTACTTAGTATTCGTGCTACGTTTGTTGACTTTAGTTAAGGCGTAGTGTACGGTAGCTAAGTGATGTCTTCCTACATTGCATATGATGCAGATTAATTAGGACATTCATACGACTTTATTGACCATAGTTAAGGGTTATATGGGTGGGTCTAATTGATCAAGAAATGATGGATAGAACTTGACCGGTACTTATGATTTGTTGACCATAGTTAAGGTCATAAGTACTAGGGGTAAAAATCATATCGGGAATTTCAAGTGTTGAGATTTGCAATGAGATTGCATACCTTCCATATGATGGTTGGATCCCGATCCCACTGTGGGCAATAGTTGCTCCTAGGAGAGTTTTACAGTTTACAATTAGCTAACTCATTAGGTGTCTAGAAAGGTGTTAACGGGGCTCCGCCTCTGGGAAAACGAGGTTTACTTTAATTAGGTCTGTGCGAAAGTACGGGGAACCTCCCTCAAGTACCGACACTGGCCTTGCTGAACAGTTAGCGAAGTTGTAGACTGTAATTAATCCTGGCTAGTTTTCTTTTTAAGGTTTGAAAGAAAAACTTGATTAAAGCAGTGGGAGACATCGATTAGACAAGATAATAACCAATCTGATCTATGCAAGAGCTTTCGCTGAGTGTATTCTTTTCTCTCTCTTAATGGCAGATATCAATGACTGGACTCAAGCTTCTACTAGATAAAAACAAACTGAATGGGACCAATTATAAAGATTGGCTGAGGAATCTGAAAATAGTCTTGACTTATGATAAAGTATCATATGTCCTCACGGCTTCAGCTCCGCCCATCCCAGGTCCAAAATCCTCAGTTGCGGACAAAGAAGTCCGCAAGACATGGGACGCTGATTGTGCCACGGCCAAATGGCTCGTGCTTGCATCGATGGACAATACACATCAAAAGCAGCACGAGAATATGGACATTCAAACCATATTGCTCCATACAAAGGAGTTGTATGGAGAGCAATCCCGCGTATTGCGATACGAAGCATCAAAGAAATTGTTTCAGATGCGAATGTCCCCCGGCACACCAGTAGGAGACCATGTTCTGAAGATGATAGCTCTTATAGAAGAGCTTGAGGATCTTGGGTGGACTATGGACAATGAACAATATATAGATATTATTCTGCAGTCCCTCCCCTCCACCTTTGCTCAATTCATAGTTAACTTCAACATGCATGGCATGGAGAAGGAGCTACCTGAAATCCTTAATATATTAAGGAGTGCAGAGAGCACTATGAAGTCAGCAAAAACTCCCGTTATGACTGTTGGACAGTCTTCTTCTTCTCGCCCGAAAGCTAAGGCCAAGGGAAAGAAAAAGAAGAAGCCCACTAATCCTAAGGGTGGAGTTAAGAAGGTGAAGGGAAAGGAAAAGTCCAAAGCTGGAGACTCGGGGAAAAGCGAATGTTTTTATTGCCACAAGAAAGGACATTGGAAGCACAACTGCACGGAGTACTTAAGTCTCAAGAAGAAGCATGGTGATGCTTCTGCTTCAGGTGCGTTTGTAACAGAAAACTGTTTTTCAATAAACTCTGCTTCCTGGGTATTGGATACCGGTTCAGGTTCTCACATTTTCAATTCTATGCAGGGGCTGAGAAATAGCAAAGTTTTGAAGACAGGTGACCATACTCTCCGCGTTGGAAATGGTTCCAATGTACATACAGTCGCAGTGGGAGAGTATCACTTGGGGTTGCCATCTGGATGTATTTTGGTTTTGAATCCATGTTATTTTGTACCAAGTATGCTATGTAATATAATATCAGTTTCTTTGTTAGACAATGAAGGATATAACTTTATATTGCAGAACAATGTTATGAACATTCTCCTGAATCAAATGTTGGTTGGGTATGGTACACTTAATAACGGAATATATGTCCTAAATCAACACACACTTTTCAGTATATTACACACTAATAAAAGAAAACTTTCAGAATTAAATGAAGCTTTTCTTTGGCACTGTAGACTTGGTCATATTAACGAAACAAGACTAAACAAGTTACACAAAGATGGATATTTAAACTCCTTTGAATATAAATCTTATGCGACTTGCCAGTCTTGTATCAAGGGTAAAATGATCAAAACTCCGTTTACCGGACACGGAGAAAGAGCTACTGAGCTCCTAGGCCTCATACATAGTGATGTATGCGGGCCAATGTCTACACAGGCTAGAGGCGGTTTTTCATACTTCATTACATTCACTGACGATTTCTCAAGATTCAGTCATGTATTTTTATTAAAGCACAAGTCTGAAGCTTTCGAGAAATTCATTGAATATAAACAAGAAGTAGAAAAACAAACCGGCTTGAGTATCAAGATACTTCGATCAGATCGAGGTGGTGAGTATCTCAGTACAGAATTTGCAAACTTCCTAAAAGAGAATGAGATTCTCTCTCAGCTCACTCCTCCTTACACACCACAGCACAACGGTGTGTCTGAACGACGGAATAGGACCCTATTAGATATGGTCCGATTCATGATGAGTGATGCTGAGTTACCCGTCTCATTTTGGGGGCATGCATTGGAGACTGCAGTGTTTCTACTGAACAGGGTTCCAACCAAAGCCATGTCTACCACGCCATATGAGATATGGCATGGGAAGAGACCATCTCTTTAGAGAATTAAGATTTGGGGTTGCCCGGCCTATGTTAAAAAGCAGAATCCGGACAAATTCGAGACACGGTCAGCCATGTGTAATTTTGTGGGGTATCCAAAGAATTCTTATGGATATCTATTCTACCACAAAGAGGAACAAAAGGTGTTTGTTTCTCAGTATGCCACATTCTTGGAAAAATAGTTTTTCACAGATAAAGATGATGGTAAAGTGGTGGATCTAGAAGAGGTTCTAGAGACACAGACTACAAATGATGATTTGGTTGAACCGGCTGTTGCAATAGACACTGAAGAACCTCAGCCACTCCGAAGGTCTGGTAGGACTTCTCGTCCACCGGAGAGGAACTACGGTTTCCTCATTGATGGTGACGGAGAAGACTGCATCATGGATGATGATGATCCTACCAGTTTTCAGCAAGCTATCACGAGTGGTGACTCTGTGAAGTGGCTGGATGCCATGAGATCCGAAATGGAGTCTATGTACACCAACAAAGTATGGACTTTGGACTTTGTACCCCCTGGGGTAAAACCTGTGGGATGCAAATGGATCTTTAAAAGAAAGATTGGTGTAGATGGGCAGGTAGAGACCTATAAGGCAAGACTTGTGGCAAAGGGTTTTCGTCAAAGACCAGGTTTGGACTATGACGAAACTTTTTCGCCCGTAGCCATGCTTAAATCCATTCGGATCCTACTTGCTATTGCTGCTCACTACGACTATGAAATCTGGAAGATGGACGTTAAAACAGCATTTCTAAATGGAGATTTAGAAGAATGCGTTTATATGGATCAGCCAGAGGGCTTCATTGACAGTGGGAGTAGCGGGAAAGCATGTAGATTGCTTAAATCCATATATGGGTTAAAGCAGGCATCTCGGAGTTGGAACATCTGTTTCGATGATGTTATCAAAGAGTTTGATTTCATCAAAAATCTAGATGAACCTTGTGTTTATAAGAAGGCTGTAGGAAGAGCTGTCACATTCCTCGTATTGTACGTGGATGACATTCTTCTAATAGGAAATGATATTCCTATGCTACAGTCGGTCAAATCTTTCTTATCACTATGGTTCTCCATGAAGGACCTGGGTGATGCCACATACATCCTGGGCATAAGGATCTATAGGGATAGATCCAAAAAGTTATTGGGATTGTCCCAAACCAGGTACATCAACACCATCCTAAAAAGGTTTAGTATGGAAGACTCTAAGCGGGGTGCCTTACCCGCTTGCCATGGGGTCACTCTCTCCAAGGATTCTTGTCCAAAGACCGATGAAGAGAGAGCTCGCATGAGCGTTATACCTTATGCTTCGGCAGTAGGATCTATAATGTATGCGATGTTATGTACACGCCCAGATGTAGCTTATGCACTTAGTGTTGTAAGCAGGTATCAATCCAACCCAGGGGAGAACCACTGGACAGCCGTGAAGAACATTCTTAAGTACTTGCGAAGGACTAAAGAATTGTTCTTGGTGTATGGTAATGCAGATCTCCAAATGGAGGCCTTTACCGATTCGAGCTTCCAGAGCGATAAGGACGACAGCAAATCTATCTCTGGGTTTGTGTTTACCCTCAACGGAGGGGCGGTAAGTTGGAAGAGTTCCAAATAGGATACCGTTGCAGACTCTATGATGGAAGCTGAGTACATTGCTGCGAATGATGCCGCCAAGGAAGCCGTCTGGATGAAGAAGTTCGTCTCGGAGCTAGGAGTAGTTCCAACCATTATTGATCCAATACCTTTGTATTGTGATAATAATGGGGCTATGGCGTTAGCCAAGGAGCCCAGATCCCATCAGCGGTCCAGACACATCCTGAGGCGTTTTCATTTGATCCGGGAGATTGTTGATCGTCGCGAGATCGAGATTAGGAGAGTAGACACAAAGAATAACACCGCGGATCCATTCACCAAGGCCCTCCCTTAGCCGCAGCATGAGCGACTTTTTGAGATGTTGGGTATGAGATACGCCAATAATTGGCCTTAGTGCAAGTGGGAGATTGTTGGATATATGTATGCCCTAGAGGCCATTATATGATAGTTGATGTATTTGTACATGTATATATATATATTCAGTATACATTCTTGCTCGACATGATAGTATGCTATCTGGTTCTTCTTTATCTGACATGTTGATTTGATCATGCTTTTATTCATTCATACATGCTGATAAAGCCCTGAGGATATCGGCTTGACTGCTGTGATTATGATGGAGATCATACTAGTGGGACATCTGTAGTCCATAAGCATATCCTGGAATGTCTCTAGTCGTAGGTATATCGAGACGGGGCATTGATATACCAGAGTAGACTTGCGTACATGATACTAGACCCATACGATGGGCGATGGATGTTACCACATTCATCGATGTTTGACATCAAGATCATATACGGGTGCTCAGTGGTGACTGGGTACACTGGACGGACTCACCGAGAACTCCTATATGGAATTATATCTATCGTCGGATAGCAGTTCTCAGGTGACACTGGTACAGGTTAGTCTGTAGACCCGAGATCGTCATAGAGTCTTGTGTGTTCTCCTACTGTACTTTGATTGCCATCCTACCACGGCTCTACTGAGTCGTGCAAACAGGTGGCCGTTGGGTACAGTCCCAAAACACACGAAGGCAATGAGCGATAGAAGGGGTTTCGTCTCTTCCGATATTGGGAGTTGATGCTGTGCTGTGCCCGACTGGTTATATCAGTAAGTCCCTGGCCAGGGCTGCTGAGATTTGCTGATAAGTGTTATCAGTAGTTTCTCGATTTGTTATAGACCATTCACAGGCATGACTTATTGAGTTATTGGGGCCGACGTGACCATCCCTAGGCTCGATATGCAGCATATCTGACGAAGAGACCGGACTGTACGGAAGTGTTGCCGGTTGGCTCGACGGGAGTTGTAGCAGGTTTGCTTGTTTTCTTCTGATCGCTCAATACCCGGGTGGCCGTTACGTTTAGCTGACAGCTTGCGGCTTGGGGGTGCTTGATATGATCATCACCCACTGCCGGCGTATTGACGGGTCTTAGAGTCCTACAAAGGAGTTACCTAGTTCAGGCGAAACGTTGTGGTGCGTGTATGCGATATGCGCATGGACTCGATTAAAATGCGCGTATAGGATACCGAACATTGATCGGGCGGCTTGCTTTTGGTGGGGTCATATGTGATATGGCCGGATTGATAAATCAAGTGTTGATTTATTATTTAACCATTAGTTTTCTCACTTAAAACCTTTCTTGTATATGATGTATGCATGCATGCATGTATGTTTTTCTTTCTTTCTTTCTAGTTTCATGCACATATGGATGTGCATACATACATACATACATAACACCATATATCATGGTTGATTACACATGGAAATGGTGGCAATATAAGACTCACACCATGGTTAAATGAATGGATTATTATTTGATTTATGTTTAAAACAAAATAGAAAAGGAAAGGATAATTCTTGCTTAGCTTCTACACTTTTCTTTAAACCTAACCATGCTCACCTACTTTTAACCATGAGTTATCCTTCTCTTTGTGTTTTAAACTCAAGTTAAATAATGTCTCCATCATCTAACCATGGTTTGAGATGAGGATTAGAAAATATATATACATATATTTTCTTTTTACTTCAAAAGGCTTATCATTTTACTCTTGTTAAAAAGAAATCCACCATCTTCTTCCTCCTTCACCATTTGCTCTCTAGTTTCTTCTAGTGAGTAAAACACACATAAAGAAAGGTTTTTGAAGTGAGAATCATAACCACAACATCATTCTACACAAATTTAGCCAACTTGTTTAGAGTGTTCTTTTCATTTCTCATCTTGAAAAGTGAAGTTGCGAGCTTGGACGAGGAACTTCGGGTGGATCGTCGTGGACACGAGAAGACTTCAAGAGGACCTTATTCCAACACCCAAGAGGCCAAAGAGTCTAGCGAAAGGGAGCTACAAAGGTTGTAGTCTCGAAACCCTAGTTTTTATTGGCTTTAACTTTCGAAACCCTAATTTTCTAGGATCGATTCCTTTGTATGCTTGCTTAGCACCATAAAAATTTAAACTTTGTGACATGTGATGCTTCCAAACTCTACATAGGGTGCTAGGCAAACCTTTCAGTAATTACCTCATGAACTATCTAAAGGTATAGCAAGGAATTATGATGTTTAATGTCGAAACTAAACTACATGGTATTTTTCTGAAAAGATGCGATAAAAATTACAATATACATTCTTTTGATATGGAACTTGTTTAATATGTCTTGTTAAGGTTTAATGGTCATGATGTGAAAGTTTGGTATTGTTGTATTTAAGAAAATGAGAACTTATTAAAGAAAACCGAATCGGAAGTCGGATTAACTCCGCTTCCGTCGGGTTTTAGAAATACAAGTTTTTAGATTAGAAAAAAGAAGAGAGAGGAAGGACTTACTAGATTTTAGATTAGAGAAGAGGAAGGGGGAGTGGTAGGAGGTTCCGGTGCTTCGTTTCGTCGCCGGGAGCTCCTAGGGTCGTCGTCGGAAGTTCGTCGGAGTTTCGCCCTTCGCTAACTCTACTTATACACAAAAGTTTAGAGATTTTCTTGAGAGTTTGGACAGGGTTTGTGAGTGAGGGGGTGTAGAATGAAGTGGTATTTATAGGAAAAGATTAGGGTTAGGGTTTGATAGAAAAAATTGCATTTAAATTGCATTAAAATGGAGATTAAAGGGATTTTATGGTCTCTGGAATAATGCAGGGAAATTAAACATGACAAGGTTATGGGGAGGCCAAAAGACACAGGAGTCAAGAAGGAAAATCAGCGATCCGACTCACCCGAACCGGCGCCACCGGCCGATTCGGCCGAGTCGCCGGCCCAAGTCAGCCGAGTCGGGCCGGGGCTCGTCGTCACGTGTCCACCGTCGATTGGTCTACCCCCTGAACTCGTTTGTTTTATATGTGACTTTTGGTTTTTACGAGTTAAGCACGTGTGGACTCTTTGGCTTCTAAAAGGATTAAAAGAAATGAATATAAAAAATAATGTGGTTAATAGGATTTGAACTCTGGTGCTTTGGTTCAGCAGAGCAAGGTCTTACCAATAAGCTACAAGTTCCTTCTTGCTATTAAAAAGCAAAACAAATTTATAAGTTGTGCTCAAGCTTAAGTATCCCTTTCTGTATTTTTTGAAAAAAATTGTACAGAAAGTTTAGGAATGTTACACCAGCTAAATCTTCACCACCACCATCACCGTCGCTTGCAAAATCTCTGTCATCAACCAAATCACCGCCTCCGTCAACACCATCACCATCAACCAACTCTCCAATAATCATTGTCACCATCACCAGCCAAATCCCACCGTCACCATTATCGCCATCGACTAACTCTCCACCACCTTCACCATCACCTGTACGATTTCCATCGTCTCCATCACCATCGCCGGTTGACCATCCTCCTGCATCATCATATCCACCAGAGAATTACCCGCCGTTACCGCCACCATCATCATTACCAACACCAGCATCCTCTGTCAGCTTTCCACCACTACCACTATCACCAGCACAATCCATGCCGCCACCATCACCATCAGCAGCCCTTTTCCACACCTCCACCGTCACCAGCACCATCATTATCACCACCAACACCACCATCGGTTAACTCCCCACCACCGCTGCTACCAACATCATCTAACTTTCCTCTACCACCTACTGGAAATTCACCATCCCACCATCATTAGTTGTACCCTCAATGCCAACGCTACAATCATCATCACCACGACCGCCACTATTGACTAACCCTCCACCACCACCCGAACTTTCCTTACCGCCACTGCCATCATCATCTTCACCAAATAAATCTACACCGCCACCCTCACCAAATAAATCCCCTCCTCCACCAACACCACTATCATCACCACCGCCGTCGCCATCAACAACTAGCTCTCCATCACCTTTACCGTCACCCGTCCAATCTCCGCAACTGCCATCATTAGGAATTGATGTTGAGGTTTGATGAGGGGGCAGCGGGTGATGGTGTCACATCCCGCCTCTCAGAAGACGAAAACAGGCACGCGACAAGCCCGCGGCGTATTTGTTTCGAGAAGGTCATTTTCCGGAGTAAATACGTTGAGTGTAAAATAAGCAATATAAAATGACAAAAAATTAACATGAGATTTAAACTTCAGTAACTTTATTTACATTCAAACTTGATATATTTACAATACATGAGTTCAACTGAAAAGGAAATATAAGAATATGAATGCCTAAATAAGTGGTATATATAAACTGAAAGAAAAGACGAGTTAAGTTAAGTTTGAGTAGTGATCTGGTCGTAATCCTCTGTAGTTTCTTCTATCTTCTCAGTCTCCAGACTACCTGACGAACATCCAAAAGAAAAAAGAGATGGGTGGATGCTTGCCAGCGAACTTTCGCTCGGTAAGTCTCCAAGAAAAGGTGTGAAATATAAAAGTATAATGACAAGTTGAAAATAGATATCATAAAGTAATGGACTAGGAGATATGGTATGTAAATATGTCATTTAATATAAGCAAGGCAATTTTATATAACATGCAGTTCTATATATCATGATAAAGTAACATGAGCATAATATAGCATGGCCGTGAAGTGTAGATATAGTGAACATGAAGTGCATGTAAGTGTCCCGAAAGGTCTCTACATGAGTAAACTAATTTAATGAAAGTTCAAGAATGAATGCCAACCACTCTCAAGAGTGTTCTCGAACCCGACAGGCTGTAATCCAGGGGTAAAGAACCATGGGTCCGAATCAAGTGTTAGTAATAGGATTTCAATCTAGTGTTGAAATATTCTAGACTCAACAGGCTATAATATAGGAGTAAGAAAACACGGGCCCTCATGATAGATTGCTTGTGTTAGTAGATATGGATTCATGATCTAAAGGGACTCCTAAGATTCCATTGGATTCACACTTAAATTACCCCAACACCCCGTGTATTCTAGATTATAGTTAAAATTACTAGTCTTGATCGAATCCATAAATACATCAAGTTGTAAGATTGAGTTCATATCAAGATCAAGTATTCGTGTCAAGTGTTCATGTATTTATGTCAAGTTGTATTCATGGTTCGAGTCAAATCAGTTAAAAAGTAGACATTGGGTTAAGGTATTCATGTTAAGTTCAAGTGTCAAGTGTTGGGTTGTCTACAACGGCAGCAAGGTTTCGGGAGGAATCGTCCATACCAAATTAAAATTTTGCCATTCTAGGTAACCCTAAATATAGATCGTTTACTAGAAATAATACGGAAAACATATGCAAATACTTTGCAAGTTATAGTGAGCAAGGAATACAACCTTTGTAGACCGGTCCTTCACTTCAAATAGCTCCATGTAGTAGTCCCCTTTGCTGCGATCGTAAACTCCGGACTCTAGAGGGGCTCCGTTGAAGAAACGAACGTGCTTGCTTCGAAAACTTCGAGGCCGAAGATGATCTACATCGAGGAGACACTAACCCAAGCTATCTCTTCACTAATCATGTAATTAGTGAAGTAAACACACTCTACTAAATGGCAAGTAGTAGAGAATGATGAGGTAGGAAGTGGGCTCACTTTAGATTTCATTTTCTCACACTTTTTCTCATACCTCCATTGAAGCTAGTAAGCTTTTTATGAAGAAGAAGAATATGAAGAAGAAACTCGTATAAATAATTCATCCAAATGAATTATTGCAACCATGGGTGAGTTAAAGCCATCATGCTTAACTCATGTAGAGAATAAACCCAAGGCTAAGGTTAAGGGTTGGGTTTAGAAATATCCTAAGGAATGACAAAAGAGTTGACTTTGTCAATATTTCTACAAGCTTCATACAAGCTTGACAACATTGACCAAGTCTTTCTCTTTTGTAATAACTTAAGAAATAAATTAAAACACTAACTTAACCCTAACATGGTTTAAGTCTCATACACCCATCTTGCATGTATCATCAAGCATGACACATTCCATGTTCACAAATATACATATCATATATATACAATGTGTACATCAAGTGAGAAAAGAAATCATAAGTGAGCCAATACTATTTAATGTAATTTAATATATCAAATATATAATTATACATTAAATTATTAAATCAACACTTAATTTAATAATCCGGTTATATCACATATAACCGACTAATATCTTAATGTAACATCTTATCGAATCAACACTTGATCCGATAACCTGGCTATATCACATATAACCAAAACATGTCACACATCGCGAGAATAGAATACGGTATCTCATATCGTATCAATCTCGATCCCGCACATATCACATATGTGCTCCTACTCCATTTCGCTTGAGCCAGAAAACCCCTATGTAGGACTCTAAAGACTCGTCAATACGCCGGCACCAGGTGATGATTATATCGAACACCCACAAGTCGCAAGCAGTCTGCTAAACGTAACGGCCACCCGGGTATTGAGCGATCAGAAGATCAACAAGCAAGCCTGCTCACACTCCTGCGAATCCAATCAGTAACACTACCGTACAGTCCGGTCTCTTCGTCTGATATGTCACATATCTTGTCTAGGGATGGTAAACATCATACCCCAGTAACTCGATAAGTCGTGTCGATATGAGGCTCATAACGGGTCGACAACTACTGATAACACTTACCAATATATCTCTGAAGCAGCCTTGGCCAAGGACTTCCTATTATAGCCAATCGAGCACAGCGCAACATCAACCCCCAATACCGGGAGAGACGAAACCCCTCCTATCGCTCATTGCCTCTATGTGATTCGGGACTGTACTCAAAAGCCACCGTTTTGCACGTTCTCTTGAACGTGGTAAGGTAGAAATCAAAGCACAGTGGGAATCACACAAGACTCTATGACGATCTCGGGTTTACAGACTAATCTGTATCAGTGTCACCAGAGAACTGCCATCTGACGTGAGGTATAATACCATCTGGGAGTTCTCGGTGAGTCCGTCCAGTGTACGCAATCTCCACTGAGCACCCGTATACTGTCTCTGATGTCAAACACCAATGGATATGGGATCATCCATCGCCCATCTACATGGGTCGAGAAGCTATACATTAGTCTACTCTGGTATATCGATACCCTGTCTCGATACACCTACGACTAGGAACATTTGAAGGATGTACTTAACGACTACTCTGTCCCCACTAGTATGATCTGCATCACAATCCTGGTAGTTAAGTACTCATCCTAAGGGCTTTATCAACATGTAACATAGAGACAATCAGTGTACATGTTAAGATAAAGTGCAACCAGATAGTATACTATCATGTCGAGCAAGAAAGTCCTCCCTATATATGTCCAAGCATCTACTACAATATACATCGAATATACAGTAATGGCCTCTAGGGCATACATATCACTAACAATCTCCCATTTGCACTAGGGACATCTGTTGTAGTATCTCATACTCAACAATCAGCAGTGGTTGAAGTATCTCATATTCAATAATTCCATAAAAGTCTCTACTGGGAATAGGCTGTTTCTCCCAATCAGAGCAAAGCTCTGTTTGAATTTCAAAATTTCAAAAATTAAAATAACGCTTCAGATTCCTTGCGCTGCGCGCAACGCGCCACGTGTCAAAAGAAGATATGCCGGCGTTGCGTCCAAGACAGCGCACCCAATCAGAGCAAGGCTCTGTTATAAAATAAAAGTAAAGGAAGCAACGCTTCAGATGGTTTGCGCTCTGCGCTGCGCGACACGTGTCGGCGCGGTTGCGCTAGCGCGGTTGCGCTTGCGCCAACTGTGCCAGAATTTAAACAATAAAATTTTGGAAAGATCTTTCTAATCTTTTTAAAACAAGAAGATTATCTTCTGTAAAACAGAAGCCCTAGGATCAAAGATCCAACGGTAGGGAGACATCCCTAAATCAATCAGAGAAAAATCTCTTTAACTGATTTAACAAATCAATTGGCACTATATAAAGGCCCATAAACTCCAAGTCTAAAATATACAGAGATAGAGATATAGAACTCCTCTAAAACTTTGAGAAGAACTCGAAGAAGAGAAAAAGGTAAACCTTTAAAAAAAAAAGAAGAAGTTCTTCTAAAAAGATCATTGATCTAAGAACAAGATCAAGATCTTTAATAAAAATAATAATAATAATAAAGAAGTAATTTTACTTCTTTATTAGATCTTTGGATCTATATAAAGGCATTGCCTTTTGATGAACCAAAGGTTCTTGAAATTTAAGGTAGAACATCTCTGGAAAAAGAAAAACTTGTTTTTTTTATCTAAATTTGATCAAGATATTAAACAGTGCCTTGCACTTTTGAAATTTGCACCGTTGCACTCCTTGGATTGGCGCAAGCCACCAGAGAGCGCCACGTGTCAATCACAGAACAACTGCGCCTTGCGCTTCTAAAAGCAGAGCACTGCTCTCTTGATTTGGCGCAAGTCCCCAGAGCGCGCCACGTGTCAGCAGCGCACTAGCGCAGAACACTGGCGCAGCGCACCGCGCTAACAGACTTGCACTCACCAGAGCGTGACACGTGTCACCTCCACATGAATTTGCGCCTTGCGCTCCTCAATTGGCGCAAAGCGCCTGACAAGCCACGTGGGGCATTGTCAGAACATTTAATGCAGTGCATTATTAAAAAGGGCAGAGCCCAATTAAAAGGTCTATTAGACCAAATAAAAAATGCAGTGCATTATTAAAAAGGGCAGAGCCCAAATAAAGGCCTGACAGGCCAAACACAAACAAAATGTTGAATATTCTCAACTGGACTTAGCCCAATTTTGGCCATAAGTCCTCAAATTAAATTGAACCGAGCACAACTACTCTCTCAAATCAATTTGCACCCGGTTCAAGGGTACATCTCTGAACTCCTCTGATATTTGTCATTGTAATCCTTCAACGTCGTCAGAGAGGTGACGGGTCCCGATAACCACACATTGCTATGGACTGTGGGGTCCTTAAACTCATGGACTAATGCGTCCTTAAACCAATATTCATCCCTAAAATGGGAATGCTGGACCACCATGTCCCTAAACTGGCAATACGGACTGTGGGGTCCTTAAACTCATGGACTAATACGTCCTTAAACCAATATTCGTCCCCAAAATGGGAATGTTGGACCACTATGTCCCTAAACTGGTAATACGGACTGTGGGGTCCTTAAACTTATGGACTAATGCGTCCTTAAACCAATATTCGTCCCTAAAATGGGAATGTTGGACCACCATGTCCCTAAACTGGCAATACGGACTGTGGGGTCCTTAAACTCATGGACTAATGCGTCCTTAAACCAATATTCGTCCCCAAAATAGGAATGTTGGACCACCATGTCCCTAAACTGGTAATACGGACTGTGGGGTCCTTAAACTCATGGACTAATGCGTCCTTAAACCAATATTCGTCCCCAAAATGGGAATGTTGGACCACCATGTCCCTAAACTGGCAATACGGACTGTGGGGTCCTTAAACTCATGGACTAATGCGTCCTTAAACTAATATTCGTCCCCAAAATGGGAATGTTGGACCACCATGTCCCTAAACTGGCAATGGACTACCATGTCCCTAAACTGGCAATGAACCACTATGTCCCTAAACTGGAACAATAGAGCCCAAATACTCTTTTGTTGGATCTAAACGATCCCATTAAGTTGATCTTAGTCTCAAATTGGACTAACGTATCCTTAACAAACGTTTAAGTTGATCTTAGCCTCAAATATGGCTAATGTATCCTTAAACCAAAACCCCAAACCCAAATCTAAGAAAATACGGATTTGGACTAATCCACATCCTACGGGCGACGACATAAATTAGTCTCCGTATACAATCCACGGGCAACCACAAACAAAACAAACACCCACGACACGAAATGAAATTCTGGAGAAGGAGAAAGTTGTTACCGCGATGCGGTTGCGTAATTAACTGCAGGGGCTTGCGCCTGCAGGGAAGAGCGTCCCCACAATCAAAAACCCCTCAAGCGAGGGGGAATCTGACGAAGTCTGCTATATCGGCCGCATCCGTCTAAACTTTCGATACACGGTGCCATAAATCAACTTGGCATCTTCGGAGAGGTGGACAGATAAAACCAAATAGCATCTGCCCCGAATCTCAGGCAAGACGTCTCTGTCGTCGCTCCGTCATTCGGAGGGGAACAGATTCTGGCACGCCCGATGGGACTTTTTCCTCTTTCCACTCCACACTTCGTGCGTCGTATTCGCGAACGAATCGCGGTTTGTTAATGGTTGCCCTCGGGTTTCAAGTTACTAAGATTTGGTCTCTTGCTTGGCGCAGAAATCAAACAGCAATGGCGTTCAACTGTTCGAACTGCTCCAACTACAAATGCAACCGACGCTCCGCCTCACCTGGAGGTGTAGCCTATGGACCTCAGGCGGCATCACTGTTCACGATGCCGGTGGAACAAATCACCCAGGCTACTACTGGGCTATTTTTCGGGACCATGCTCTCGCCAGCGAGCTTCACCATCCCTGCGCCCGTACCGGAGGCTCCTAAGAAGTCGGTCTTCGATCGGCTTGCTACTACCACGACCCCTTTCAACGGGTCGTCTAATTCCCACTCCTCAGTCTTCACCAGGCTGAACTCGAGCTCCAAAGGGCCTACCAAGAAGCCCATAATACCTGAAGTGGCCATCTCAAAGAAGATAGCCATCGCCGCTCCTGAAGTCGTCAAGGCGGCTTCTCCTCCCAGAGGGTCGGTCTTTACGAGACTGACTGTTCCCGCTCCGCTCCCACTCAAAAATCTGTCTTTGACTAGTTGGACACAGCTTCTCAACGGACGTCAGTCTTCAAGAGACTGATACCGGCAACAGCCCCTCACCTGAGCAGGGGGCAAGACAAAGCCGTCGCTGAACCAATCCCAACAACTCGTCACGCCCGAAGTCGCCACTGGCGCCGGATAAGGAAGGCTGGGGGCAACTCCCCCTCGGGACTAACTCCACCAGTCTCAACAGTGGAAATTGATGATGCTGTTCCGGTGGAGGAGACATTTTGAGCACAGCAGTTGGCGAATTCGCCAACTGCTGTGCTCAAAAGGTCTCCTCCACCGGTAGAGACCGTCGCAGAAACAAAGCCGGAGCAGTCTCCTCAACGGCTGTCTTCCAAAGTCTATAAGACTTGGCGATGAGTCCGAGAATCGGTGATTGATCCGAATTTCTCCCATCAGCATAAGAAGTCGAAAGTCCGACAGGAGGACAACCGCCCTGTTAAGCAACGGAAGACGATGGCCACCTGGGTGCCCACAACAACGCCCCCCTCAACTTCGACGGCCCACAAGAGAAGAAGGCCGGAGAAAATCCCCACGCCTGCGGCAAATGCCAAAGGCAGTGAGCCTAAACGCCCTAAGTCTGGGGGCATTGTGGTACATACCGTCTACATGGCGTCCGGGAAAGAGGATAGCCGTATATCCACAGGTCATCGACCGCTTACGCGATCAGTGACTAAAGCTCAAGAGCAACAGCAGAAGCTCCAAGAAATGATGACTGCGATGGCCGCACTCACTGGGCCAAAAAAAAGCCCAGAAGCATCCTCGGATCAGTGACAGGAGCAAGAAACCAACGCCGAATTCCTTCGCAGGATACTTGAAAAGAAGGACAAAGAGGCTGCGGAATAAACAGCCAATATAAAACGAATGACCCTTCTGTTCCAGGACATGGTAGGTATGATGATCCAGCAGAATGCTCCTGCTGAAGATCCTCCGATTGTCCTTGAAGATGACAGAGGAGAAACGTCAAATCCACCGCCAGCTATTTCAACAGCCAAGGAGGAGACAATTTCCAAAGCTGCCCTGGATGAATATATTGCTCAGCAGATACGAGTTCACCAGGCAACTGAGGCAGTCGGTCAAGTTGTCAAAACGGGGCGACCATATCCGAGCTGGTACGATCAGATCAAATACCCGCCGGGCTACACGATCCCAAAATTCCATGTCTACAAGGGGACAGGCAATCCCCATCAACATGTTGCCTAGTTCAGGGCACTTTGTGGCAATACCGGCGGTGATGATAAACTTTTGCTTCGCCAGTTCGTCGGTAACTTATCGGAGACGGCGTTTGAATGGTACTCCGAGCTTCCGAACGACTCCATCAAAACTTTCGCTGAAATGGAGTTGTTGTTTACCCAGCGTTTTGCAAGCGCCAGCGAGCGTACTCCAATAACAGCTTTGATCAATGCAAGAGTAAAGCCGGGCGAAACTTGGGTTCAATATGCAATCCGATGGCGGAACTTGTGGTCGAAGTGCGAACAGCGTATCGAAGAAGCGCCAGCGGTGGGCATGTTCGTAGGCACCTTAGATCCTCATGCAACTATTTCACAGTTCATGATGTTCTTTAAACCAACCACGTTCCAGGCCCTGATCGACAAGCTAGCTCAAATGGATCATATGGGCCATAGACCGTCTCCTCCAAAGCCGGACTCTCGAAATGAGAAGGGGAAAGGAAAAGCGATCGTCGTCGCCAATGCTCAACAACAGCCGAGCAACTTGAAGCCGGTTGTCCGTCAAAACAATATGCGTCCACGTGTATCCCTCGAGGAGAGGCTAGGACGTCCCTACTCGTTTTCTCAAGATAAAAAGAGAAAACTGTTCGAGCTGGCGCTGCGCAACTGTTTCCTGATTTAAAATCAGGAAAGCCCACGGAAGAGGCTTCAGAAAAGGGTCACGTGCTTACATGTGACCAGCAGTCACGTGTTGGCACGTGACATCTAAAAGTATCGGCAAGGCAAATTCAGTTTCCCAACTACATCGAAGAAAAGGGCTTCAGAAAGGGTCACGTGCTCCCACGTGACCTGGGTCACGTGTTGGCACATGACAATTAAAAACGGCTTCAAAGGCAAACCGGTTCCCTGATCAAATCAAGGAAAAGGCTTCAGAAGAGGTCACGTGCTCCCACATGACCAGGGTCACGTGTTGGCACGTGATAATCAAAAGCAGCAGATTTGTTCTCCGGTTAAACCAAGAAAAAGGCTCCAGACGAGGGTCACGTGCTCACACATGACCAGGGGTCACGTGGTGGCACGTGATGGTTAAGCAGCGACCAGAAAGCAGAGCGCAAAAAGAAAGAAGCAGGCTCATTCCAAGGGGGGTCACGTGCCCACACGTGACCAAGGGTCACGTGGCCACACGTGACCGACTTCAAAGCCCATTTGTTAACAGAATTAAATTCTGAGAAAAGACATCTCAGATCTTTCTAAAAGCAACCGATTGAATTAAAGATTTAAAGGTGATTAAATATCATCTATCTATAGGAAAATCTCGAATTTGGGAAGATTTCCCCGTAAAATCTAACCGAAATAACAAAGGAGAATCTCTGGATTTAAAATCCAATGGTGAATAAAATTCACCTAATAATCTAAAGGTCCAAAACGAATGATGGATACAAATCAAATCTCTCAATGAAAGATTCATCAAAAACTAATTGAATCGGCTGCTTCTCCTATAAATAGGAGCCAAGAGACACACAAAAAGAAGATATATGCAGAGGGAAGAAAAGAGAGAGAGCCTTGATACTTTAGAGGAATTTGGATCTTCCGCAAAAGAAAACCCTAGGTAAGAAAGGGAAGGTTTCATTGAAAGAAAAGAGAATTTAATTCTCAACAGAGTCTTACCCTTGCTGCGGCTCCTCTCAACGGGTCGCCCAACATCAGCGCCTCGGTTTTCTCTAGATTGGGCCAGAAATCCTGTGGACCCATCATGGGGCCTACAATCCCAGAGAAGGATGCTTCTAAGAAAGTGACCGGTCCTGCTCCCGAAATCGCCAGGGCGGCTTCTCCGGCCAAAAAGTCGGTCCTTACAAGATTGACGGCCCCAGCTCCCGCTCCTGCTACCCAAAGGACATCGATATTTGACACGCTAACACCAGCAGCGACCCCCCACCTACACAGGGGGCAAGACGAAGACATTCTCACCGCTGAACCAACGCCGTCCGCTCGACACGCTCGACGTCGCCATTGGCGCCGAGTAAGGAAGGCTGGGGGCAACTCCCCCTCTGGGCTAACTCCATCAGCCCCGATGGCAGAAGTTAATGCTGCTGTTCCAACGGGGAACAACTTCGAGATGCTAAATAAGGTGCGAAGGAATTCTCCTACTGCGGTGCTAAAGAGGTCTCCTCCCCCACTAAAAAAGGTTGTGGAAATAAAGTCAGAACAGCCTCGATCCCCTCAACGGCTGTCTTCCAAAATCTATAAGGTTTGGCGGCAGGCCCGAGATTCGATGATCGATCCAAACTTCTCCCACCAGCATAAGAAGCTGAAAATCCAATCGGAAGCCGGTCACCAGGCTAAACCACGAAAGGCTGTCTGGACGCCCACCTCAACGGCCCCCTCAACCTCCACTGCTCATAAAAGGAGGAAGCCAGAGAAGATCCCCCAGCCTGCAACGACAGCTACAAGCACTGAGCCCAGACGCCCTAAGTCTGGGGGCATGATGGTCCACACCGTATACATGGCGTCAGGAAAAGAAGACAGCCGTGCGTCTACAGGTCATAGACTGCTCACACAGTCGGTGACCAAAGTTCAGGAGCAACAGCGAAAGCTCCAGGAAATGATGAATGCTATGGCCGCACTTACCGGGCCAAAAGAAAACCCAGAAACGTCTTCGGACGAACGCCAGGAGGAAGAAACCGACGCCGAATTCCTTCGCCGAATATTGGAGAAGAAGGACAAAGAGGCTGCTGAACAAGCAGCCAACATACAGCGTATGGGCCTCCTCTTCCAAGATATGATAGGAATGATGATTCAACAGGATCCACCCGCTGAGGATCCCCCGATCGTCCTTGAAGACGACAGGGGAGAAACGTCAAATCCACCACCGGCCTTCTCAACGGCCATGAATGAGACAATCAAATCCACCACCGGCCCTCTCAACGGCCAAGGAGGAGACAATCTCTAAGGCTGACTTGGTCGACTATATAGCCCAGCAAATCCGGGTTCATCATGCGACTGAGGCAGCTGGTCAAGTCGTAAAAACGGGGCGGCCATATCCAAGCTGGTACGACCAAATCAAGTACCCGCCGGGTTACACAATTCCCAAGTTCCATGTTTACAAGGGGACCGGCAATCCCCACCAACATGTCTCCCAGTTCAGGGCCCTTTGCGGTAACACCGGCGGAGATGATAAACTGTTGCTTCACCAGTTCGTGGGCAGCTTATCAGAAACAGCGTTCGAATGGTATTCGGAACTCCCGAACGATTCTATCAAGACGTTCGCTGAAATGGAGTTGCTATTCACTCAGTGATTCGCAAGCGCCAGCGAACGCACTCCAATAACGGCGCTGATTAACGCCAGGGTAAAACCAGGTGAAACTTGGGTCCAGTATGCTATACGATGGCGGAATTTGTGGTCGAAATGCGAGCAACACATTGAGGAAGCGCCCGCGGTGGGCATGTTCGTGGGAACCCTAGACCCTCACGCAACTATCTCCCAGTTTATGATGTTCTTTAAGCCAACCACATTCCAGGCTTCAATCGACAAGTTGGCTCAGATGGACCAAATGGGTCATAGACCGTCTCCCCCGAAGCCAGAACCTCGGAATGACAAGGGTAAAGGAAAGGCCACCTTCGTCGCGAATGCCCAGCAGCAACCCAATTCCCCAAAGCTGACGGATCAACTGGAAGAAAGACGCCGGTATTATAATGAGAAGATGAAGCGTCCCTACTCGTTCCCACGGGACAAGACGAAACGGCTATTCGAGCTGGCAGTACGCAACAGACTTATAAACCTGCCAAATCCAAGGCGACCGCCACAACCCACTGAGGTGAACAACCCCAACTATTGCCCTTACCATCAAACGGTAAGCCATCCGATTGAGGATTGCTTCGTCTTCAAAGGATGGATTGAAGATCAATACCTCCAAGAAAAGTTTGCGCTGTCCGAAAAGTGGAAGGTGAACCCGCCACAGCCGCATACTCCTAAGAAGACGGACGCACCGGGGGCGACTTGTTCCTTTATTGAAGAAGCTCCATGGGAAATCGTGCTATCAGCTAAGACCAAAAGGATGCTGAGTGACCTTCATGCGTGCCCAGCGGTTGAATGGAAGAACCCGCTTGAACCTCAAATCATCGAAGGGATGTTGAAGCCGTGCCCAACTACAAAGATTCGTGGTGATGGCCCAAGTACTCACACCCAACCGTCAAAATCTTCGAAGAAAAAGAAGAGGAAATCCAAAAAGCCCGTGAACCCTGGAAACAAGCGCACGGATTTGCAGAAACAGATTGACGCGCTGGAGGAGTACAATCAAAAGGCATGAACTCCCGTCACACTGCAAGAGTTCTTCAACCACGTCTTTCAGAAGGAAGATGAGGAAGAGAGCTCATCGGATGAATCCGAGGGATATGTGGCGAGTTGTCATGTGATTTCCCACTCGGAAGATGAGAAAACTCCTGGCACCGAGAAACTGGGGGCACACCCTGAGCCAGGACTTGTGTGGCTAACAGATGAAATGGTCGACGCCTTTCTGGACGAGATTCGTCTAAAGAGTAAAGCAGATCAGGAGCGTGAGATGGCCGCATCGGAAGGAGCCGAACGCAGACGACTAAACGAAAGAGTTGAAGTACTCCCGCCAGATCGAAAGGCATCCGAGGCAGACAAGAAGATATTCAAGACGAGAAAAAGGTTTGCCAAAGCCATGTCAATGGGAATGAAGTTACCACCCTCGGAAGAAAACACGCTCAATGGGATGGAGAGACACCCTGATTATTGCGCATATCATCGGAAAATTTCACACCCCACGGAGGAGTGCGACGCCTTTAAGATATAGTGGCAAGGATATGTTACTCATCGGCAACATTTTAAGCGCATGAAACGCAAGACTCGTCGGGAACGAAGGAGTACTGCCGACGGGCACAACAGAACTATTGGCAGCTGTTACATGGTTAACACCGGAGGGTCACAAGTTCTCACCTTTGGGAGCGACTCCGATGAAGAAATGGCTCTGGGCCCTCTCTTTAAAGAATCCATTTTAGGGAAAGAGGAGAAATCGAAGGCCTGCGAGAACATTCAGCTGCGCAATTGCACACTCCCAGAAAAGAATCTCAGGCCCGCGAGTAGAAAAGATAAGGGAAAGGAAAAGGTCACTGAAGATATCACTTTAGATGACCAAGTCATGAAAGAGCTGGCTGCCAAAGACCCTCCTAGGAAGGGTAAGGTGGACTATAACATCCTAGCGCACCTAAGAAAGCTACCTTCTCAGCTTAGCATTCTCGATGCCCTCCTATTATCAAAAGAAGCGCGAGACTCACTAATTAAGGCGTTACAAGAACCTGAGCAATTCCAAGCCTTCCTCGCCACTGAAAGGATGAAGGATGAATTGGAGGAAGTGCATACGGCCGATATCACTTTCGGTGACGAAGACCTCCTTCTCGGGACGTGCGACCACAACCGTCCCCTATATGTCTCTGGATACTGCCATGATATCAAGATAGGCAAGATCCTGGTGGATAATGGATCCTCCGTCAATCTCCTTAATGTTCGGGTGTTGAAGGAAATCTGCATGAGTGTGCAACACCTCGCTCGTGACAAAATTACTATCTCCGGTTTCGATTCACAATCGTCACGGACTCTCGGATCCGTGATACTAACATGACGCTTTGGACTCCTCGTCACAGACATCAAATTCCATGTCATTGACGCCAAGACCTGCTACAACGCCTTGCTCGGTCGCCCTTAGCTACACGAGTACAACATCATCCCTTCTACACAACATCAGTGTGTGAAGTACTTTAAGGATGGTTTCGAGTATACCGTAACAGGTGAGTTGAAGCCATTTTCCGTGAACGAAGTCCAAAAATACGAAGATGCGAAGTACTTTTTGCCAGATTTCGAGGATACAGAAAGGTGTCGCAACCCGGACAACAAAGCCGCCGCCACCATCCCTATTTTCAGGAGCGATACCGAAGAAGAAGAAGAGATAGTTTATGCCGGGCCATCTCAATGCAACAACCCGGGGACATCCGCCCCCATGTTGGTCTTCGGAAGTGACTCGGAAGATGAGGTTAATGCCGTGTTCTCCAATCGGCTGTCAATACAAGCACCCCCTAGCGATGATCAGAGTTTGCAAATCACCATGGTGCCGCGGGAACACAACAAGGATCTCGACACACTTCAAGCTCACAATGTGCAGGACCTGCAAACATTTTACGTCCCTCCCAGGCAAAGGGAAGTTAATCCTATTCTACCGATCCTCAGAGTCGAAAATAGAGAAAGAGATCTGGCATGGCACGGATGTTACACTCGACAGGCTCCAACCTATCCGTTTGCCCATATACTACACAAATGGACTAAAGAGGCTATTGAAGCGCCAAGGAGTAACCTTAAAACAGACTGTTCGACAAGCTCGGTTCTACAACAGGATTTGGGATGTCCCTGGGACCCAACGCAAATTGCCCAACGGGAAAATGGAAACACTTGGGCTTGGATACGCGAGAACCGGAAAATGGGAACGGGCCCACAGTAGCTACGCCATATATACTTTTGATGAAGAAGAGGACGCCCCGTCAGGAAATGCCAACCCCTCATCAAAACTAGATCCCGCGATTGAAATGTCGAGTCCGTCGTTTGAAGAATGAATGGACAAGCCTATCAGGAAAGTGGGTCAAAAAGCTCGGGAAGACCACAACCGCGAGATGGCCATCTACGAGAAGGTCAGGACGCAACGTCTATTTCAACAGGCTGCAAAAGACAAAGATGCTCATCCTTGTCAACCCATTGTATGAAAGGCCCGACGCAGAGACGGAAATAAATCAAGAAGCGGAAAGAGGAGCCGGCAACAACGACGCAGGATTAGAGAGTTACGTGATTGGGTATTGCGCGGCTCGGATTTGTCCCTCATGAAGAAGATGAGTCGAGCGTACTCCTTCCCCCGAGACAAGATGGAGAAGTTACTCGAGCTCGCTATAAAACATCAAATGATCGCGCTTCCAGAGTCTAAGCACCCTGAGCAAGCTAACAGGGCTTCTCATCTGAGCTATTGCTCTTATCACCAAGCCATAGGACATCCTACCGAAGACTGCTTCACCTTCAAGAACTGGGTCGAGGACCAGTACCAACAGGGCAGATTCGCTTTATCCGACGGCTGGAGGGTAACGCCGCCACAAAAGCACGAACCCAAAGCCGCAAAAGCAGAACCAGATCCACCTCAGTCCTGGAAGCGGATTCGCACCTGTTATACGATTACGATATTAAAAGAAGAGCCCGAGAACATGGATGACCTTCCCTGGTGCTTTGAGAACAGCGATGATGAAGTGGTCTCAGAATTTCCGCCAGCTCCAAAAGAGCTGGAAGACGGCATACATACTACTGCAGATAACCTCAAGAAGATTGAGTTGGGATCGGCAGATGACCCACGACCGACATTTGTCAGCGAGCTGCTATCTGAAGAAAGGGTGACTGCGTTAAAGAACGTGCTTCTACGGCATAAAGACTGCTTCGCGTGGAACTACTCCGAGATGCCAGGATTAGATTCGGAGATTGCTGTGCATAAATTAGCAATATCCCCAGATATCAAGCCAGTCAAGCAGGCGCCAAGAAGGATGCGACTCGAGCTTGAAATGAGCATCAACGCCGAAATCAAGAAGCTGATCGATTCTGGATTTATCCAAGAAGTCCAGTATCCCGACTGGATGCTAATATCGTCCCGGTAATGAAGAAAAATGGGACGGTACGCATATGCGTGGACTTCAGGGATCTCAATAAAGCCTGTCCAAAGGACGATTTCCCAGTACCAGTAACCGAGCTAATGATAGATAACACGTCCACTCACGAGGTTTTCTCCTTTATGGACGGTTCGTCAGGATACAATCAGATAAAGATGCATCCCGAAGACCAGAAGCATACCGCTTTCCGGACCCCTTTGGGTATATTCTGCTACAGGGTTATGCCCTTTGGTCTAAAGAACGCCGGCGCTATCTATCAAAAGGCCATGACAAAAATCTTCGACGACCTCATACATGACATCGTCGAGTGCTATATCGATGACCTTGTAGTAAAGAGCATGTCATACGAAGAGCATTTAAAGCATCTGGAGACTGTATTTCAACGCCTTCGGCAATATAATTTGAAGATGAATCGCCTCAAATGCGCGTTTGGAGTCTCCTCGGGTAAATTCCTGGGATTCATCATCCGACATCGAGGTATCAAAATAGATCCATCTAAGATCAAGGTGATCATGGAAATGCCTCCGCCAAGAACCCTCAGACAATTGCGGTCTCTCCAAGGGAAGCTCGCATACATCCGGAGATTTATCGCCAATCTTTCAGGCAAATGCCGTCCTTACAGCCACCTGATGAAGAAGGGAACTCCATTCGTTTGGGATCACAAATGCCAAGGTGCACTAGAGGAGATCAAGCAGTACCTGCAGAACCCTCCGGTGTTGGCTGCGCCGGTCAAGGGAAAACCCCTCATTCTTTATACAACCGCCCTCGAAGGTTCCTTAGGCGCATTATGGGCACAAGAGAATGATCAAGGGAAAGAGAGAGCACTCTACTACTTAAGTCGAGTTCTGCTGGGGGCAGAAAACAACTACTCTCCCATTGAAAAACACTGCTTGGCGTTAATCTTCGCGATAACAAAACTCAGGCACTATGCGTTGGCGCACGAAGTCCGTCTCATCTCGAAGGTGGACCCTCTTAAATATTTGATGTCGAAGGCTATACTGACGGGTCGACTCGCTAAATGGGCTCTACTCTTGATGGAGTTCTCAATAACGTATCGACCTCTTAAGGCAGTGAAAGGCCAGGCCATTGCCGACTTCCTCGCTGAGCATCCAGTACCTGCCGGTTCTCCTCTGAGCTGCGATTTGCCGGACGAACATGCATTCGACGCGATCGGCGGCGGTGATACCCGATGGGAACTCTATTTTGACGGGGCATCTTCCATAAAGAAGCGCAAACAATGTACCCCCATAATCAAATCGGGAGTAGGCCTCATCTTCGTAACCCCACAAGAAGGGATAATGCGCTTTGCTTTCTCCTTAACGGAATCGAGGACGAACAATGAAGCCGAATACGAAGCTTTGATAGCGGGCCTCGAGATCGCCATTAACATGGGAATTGAAGACCTCTCTATATACGGGGATTCTCAATTGGTTGTTAGTCAAGTAAATGGTGACCACCAAACGTGCAAACCGGAGTTGGTGAAATACGGCGAAAAGGTGCAACAACTATTGACCCAAATTCCCTCCGACACTTTGGAAAGTATACCACGTGCGGAAAATAGCAAAGCAGACGCGTTAGCTAAGCTCACTAAAGAACTGGCTGACGAGAACCTCGATGACGTCAGAATCGTGGTACAAAGCCGTCGAGTGCTCGCCCCAGCAGAAATATCTCCGGAATTATACGAAGAAAAGGAGGCGACTGAGCAGACGACTCTACAAATAAAAGACCATGAGAAGGCCGAGGACTGGAGGGAAGTCTTCATAGACTACTTTAAGTCCCACCGAATGCCCGAAGAAGCGTCCTCAAGACATCAGCTCATGAAACGAGCTCTATTTTTCGCTTTTGTCAACGACACTCTATACAAAAGATCGTTTGATTCTCTGTGGCTGAGATGCTTAGGACCTGACGAAGTAGAAAGAGTCGTTCAGGAAGTTCACGACGGACTCTGCGGTTCTCACCAAGCAGGCCCGAAAATGAAATTGAAGATCAAACGGATGGGTTATTATTGGCCTACGATGGTCCAAGACTGCCTCGAGTATGCGAAGCAATGCCACTCGTGCCAGATTCATGGCGACTTTATCCACCAACATCCGAATCCACTACACCCAACGGTGGCTAGCTGGCCATTCGAAATGTGGGGACTGACATAGTCGGCCCCATCGAGCCAGCATCGTCCCGAGGACATCGTTTCATCCTGGCGACAACTGATTACTTCTCCAAATGGGCAGAAGCAGTACCGCTGAGGGAAGTGAAGACGGAGAATATCCTCCACTTCTTCAAGACGCACGTCATCTATCGGTTTGGAACCCCACGGCGGATTATCTCCGATAATGGGCCAGCCTACAAAAGCCATAAGATTAGCCGCTTCGCGCAGCAGCACAATATAGACTGGAGATATTCTTCAGTTTACAATCCACGAGCTAACGGTCTGGCCGAGGCCTTCAATAAGACCTTGACAAAGATCATAAAAAAGACGGTGTCCCGAAATAAGAAGGACTGGCATGAGAGACTGCAAGAGGCTCTTTGGGCCTATCGAACTACATTCAAGACGGCCACGAACACAACGCCGTACGCGTTGGTATTTGGGACGGAAGCAGTGCTCCCCCTCGAGATAGAGTTACCCTCTCTACGAGTGGCAGTCCACTACGAGCTGACGGACGAAGAAAATGCTCACCTTCGGCTTGAGGAGCTCGATGCCCTCGACGAAACCCGGCTCATAGCGCAACAAAATCTGGAAGCTTATAAAGCAAAGATGACGCGCTCATATGAAAGATTGACCCGACCGAGGACATTCCGCCAAGGCGAACTCGTGTTAGTGGTCAAAAGGCCTATGATCCCAAATCGAGCCAAGCGGGGAAAATTCGAGCCAAACTATGAAGGCCCGTACATCATAGATAACGTCTACCAGGGTGGGGCCTATCTACTCATGGACATGCACGGTGAAAGGACTTTCAGGCCAATAAACGATCGCTTCCTAAAGAGATACTACGCTTAATGAGCCACGGCCTAGGTCAATGATAGATGACGACGACTATGTCCGCTCGCTATCTTCCTAAGCTCGAGCTTTATAAGCAGTAGGCGGCCTTCTCCATGTCGGACCGAAATGTCCTTAAACTAATAACGGACCGAAATGTCCTTAAACTAACGACGGACCGAAACGTCCTTAAACTATCAACGGACCGAGACGTCCTTAAACTAACGACGGACCGAAATGTCCTTAAACTAACGATGGACCGAAACGTCCCTAAACTACTACCACAGCATCCTTAGGCTGACAAAAAAAAAGGGAGAAAAAGAAAAATATATATATAAAAAAATGATAAAAAATAACGGTATGTCCATAAGCAAAATGGGCACGGATGAAAACCCGAAAGGGCTCCGTGAGTAAAAACAGCAGGGCTACCGGCAAGTGTTCATGAAAACCCGAAAGGGCGCGGCCTTGTAAAAAAAAAAGACAAAAAGAATAAAAAAACGGTATGTCCATAAGCAAAATGGGCACGGATGAAAACCCGAAAGGGCTCCGTGAGTAAAAATAGAAGGACTACCGGCGAGTGTTTGTGAAAACCCGAAAGGGCGCAACCTCGCTGAAAGACACGTACAGGGTCCTCTCGACCATGTAAGGAGAAACCACCCGCGTGAGATCCTTACGACTCACAAAGGAGCAACACACTTAGGGACCCTCACGATTCCTAAGGAGAAAATACACTTGCGATATCCTTACGACTCGTAAGGAGAATTCTTTTATGGGACCCTCACGGCTCATGAGATTTGAAAGTCTTAAGTTACAGAAATCTAAACCTGTTCTTAAGCAAATCCCCCACAACCTTCGATACTGCCCTACAAGAGGCTCAATACTGACCCTTGTATACAATCCACGGGCGCGAATAAACATTTCCCCAGCAAAGTCACACCTGTGACTAGGGATATGTCCATATAATGAGCAACCCTTGTAGGTCCTCTTGACCCATAAGGAGAAAACCCTCTTGTAGGATCCTTATGACTTACAGAGGAACATACACTTAGGGATCCTCACGATTCCTAGGGAAAAAATACACCTACGAGATCCTCATGACTTGTAGGGAGAAATACCTTGGTGAGACCCTTATGGCTCATGAAGTCAAAAGCCTTGGTCGACAGGACCCTTAACCCTGTTTGCTAAGCCACCTTTGTTCAACATCGACAGAGGCAAATGATGATTCGCTCCTGGCAATATTCCATTTGTAGCGGTGCTGATGCCGAAATCGGTGTCCAAAATCCAAGCTTGCGGCGAAAAAGCTAGCAAGCCACACATGCCTACGAAATAGCCGAAATGATGGGGCAACTTGCAATAAAAAGCGGCAAGTAAAAATGTATGCATAAAAAAAAGCCGAAATGATGGGGCAACTCGTAATAAAAAGCAGCGAGTAGAAAATAAATAAATAGCCGAAATGATTGGGCACCGCGAAAAATAGCCGAAATGATGGGGCAATCGCGACCTTCGCGATATAAAAGCTGAAACGATAGAGCATCGTGGAAAAAGAAATAAAATAAAAATAAAATTTATGCCCTACAGGTGATGTTCCATCATACCCTGTACACAATCTAAGGGCGTAAACAAAAAAGGGAACATACCTCCCCCCAGGTTTCACCAAAGAAAGAAGCTAAATCTCGACGGGCCACAAGCGACCTAGAGATCATCCCAACACTCGTCTCGTAATGACGGACATAACTTCAAGCTAAGCGGAACAGCGGCAACTCCTAGTTCCATGGCTCGGTGGTATACGTATCGCCAACAGTCAAACCTCCATCCCGTGAAATGCGGATATAATCAGCAAAATTCCTGGTTACGTGGAACGCGGATAACGTCACTCTTTGACCCCGTGGAAAACGTCCAGAGCGGATCCTGGTCCTCGCAGAGCACGGCAGTGAACCCGTGTGAAGCATCCAGAGCGGAGCCCAGTCCTCGCCGAGCACGGCAGTGAACCCGTGTGAAGCATCTAGTGCAAAATTCCTGGTTACGTGGAATGCGGATAACGTCACTCTTTGACCCCGCGGAAAACGTCCAGAGCAGATCCTGGTCCTCGCAGAGCACGGCAGTGAACCCATGTGAAGCATTCAGAGCGGAGCCTAGTCCTCGCCGAGCACGGCAGTGAACCGTGTGAAGCATCTAGTGCAAAATTCCTGGTTACGTGGAACGCGGATAACGTCACTCTTTGACCCCGCGGAAAACATCCAGAGCGGATCCTGGTCCTCGCAGAGCACGGCAGTGAACCCATGTGAAGCATCCAGAGCGGAGCCTAGTCCTCGCCGAACACGGCAGTGAACCCATGTGAAGTATCTAGTGCAAAATTCCTGGTTACGTGGAACGCGGATAACGTCACTCTTTGACCCCGTGGAAAACGTCCAGAGCGGATCCTGGTCCTCGCAGAGTACGGCAGTGAACCCGTGTGAAGCATCCAGAGCGGAGCCTAGTCTTCGCCGAGCACGGCAGTGAACCCGTGTGAAGCATCTAGTGCAAAATTCCTGGTTACGTGGAACGCGGATAACGTCACTCTTTGACCCCGCGGAAAACGTCCAGAGCGGATCCTGGTCCTCGCAGAGCACGGCAGTGAACCCGTGTGAAGCATCCAGAGCGGAGCCTAGTCCTCGCCGAGCACGGCAGTGAACTCGTGTGAAGCATCTAGTGCAAAATTCCTGGTTACATGGAACACGGATAACGTCACTCTTTGACCCCGCGGAAAACGTCCAGAGCGGATCCTGGTCCTCGCAGAGCACGGCAGTGAACCCGTGTGAAGCATCCAGAGCGGAGCCTAGTCCCCGCCGAGCACGGCAGTGAACCCGTGTGAATCATCTAGTGCAAAATTCCTGGTTACGTGGAACGCGGATAACGTCACTCTTTGACCCCGCGGAAAACGCCCAGAGCGGAGCCTGGTCCTCGCCAAGCACGGCAGTGAACCCGTGTGAAGCATCCAGAGCAAATACCGGACCGTGGAGTCCTTAAAATCCACGGACTATGATGTCCTTAACCTCGACCGCGATGTCTTAAAACTAACGATCAACTACCCCGATTCCCTACGGATTCTGCCTTGGTTTAAGGGTACATCTCTTCACTCCTTTGATACCTAGCGTTGTAATTCCTCAACGTCTTCAAAGAGGTGACGGGTCCCTGCAACCAAACATCGGACTGTGGAGTGCCTAAATCCACGGACTATGAGGTCCTTAACCTTGACCGTGATGTCTTAAAACTAACATCGGACTGTGGAGTCCCTAAATCCACGGACTATGAGGTCCTTAACCTTGACCGTGATGTCTTAAAACTAACATCGGACTGTGGAGTCCTTAAATCCACGGACTATGAGGTCCTTAACCTTGACCGCGACGTCTTTAAACTACGATACCTGGAGCAGCCCCCTGGCCCCGGGAAACACGGGCAAGGGCGACCACATCCAGCACTTACAAGTCCTCACGACCTGTAAGGAAGAGAAACTCTCTTGTGAGATACTTACGACTCTCAAGGGAAAACCCGCTTAAGAATCTTCACGATTCTTAAGAAGGACTTACACCTATGGGATCCTCTCGACCTGTAGGGAGAAAAACTCTTTATGAGACCCTCGTGGCTCATAAAATGCAAAAGTCTTATGAAGCAGATCTTAACCCTGAATCCTAAGCCATCGCTGTCCTGCAAGGAGATCAAGATAGAATATCCGCAGAATACATTCAATAAAAAGGGGACATGCCATTGAGAAGAAAAATGTATCTTTTATTCATAAACCAAAATGGATACAAAGTACAATTCATGAAAGAACAAAAAGAAAATACTCTCATCCATGAGTATGTACAAAAAGGAAGAAAAAGATACAAGTCCTCAAGCCGGCGGGCGATGCAGTAATTTTACCAGCTCATCGTTCTGTTGCTGAGCCACGGCTTCATGACGCAAGATCTCCAGAAGACGAGCCTCCGCCTGAGCTTGCTGAGCCTGATACGAAGCAAGCCGAGCTTCGAGCTCTTTCTCGGTGACTTTATGAGCCTCGACCCTCTCACGAGTGAACGTGGCAGCTTTATCGAGAGCCACCACTTCTTTTATGGACTCCTGGAGCACTCGCCAGAGTTCGTATGCTTTGTTGGCCTTGGCTGTGAGGCTGGCCTGAAGCTCGCTCAGCGCCTTAGAAGCCAATTCCCTCTCCGAGAACTTGCGGCCAAGCCTCTTCTCGCATGACGTCATGTTAGCTGCACATCATGCTATCAGACCCCGCGACTCCACTTTCGCAGCCACGGCTTCCGAGGAAAGGCGAGAACATTCAAGAGCGTGCAAACAAGCCTCCACCTTCCTACAGAACTCCACCCAGACCCGCACCACCTCCTCGCTATGATAGGTGGCGAGAAAAGGAAGAGAGCCGTTAGCTTCAGCGGCAAATGCTTCGGCTGTGGTCGCGCTACCAGCACGGAGCTCCTCGACGAAAGATGATAGGGAGACAAGGCTCAATTGGGCCAAGCGTTCTGAAGCCCGCAAAGCATAAGGGCCGGGCGGCATCACGATGCGTGATCCCAACGCCATGGAGACTAGCAGGGCTGTTCAAATTTGATAAATATTAGTAAAATTCTTAAGCACAGAACGAACGGGATTATAATAAAATGTCACTCACCGACAGTCATGCAAGTAGGAGTCGAAGGTTCCCCTGGCCCTTCAACGACCTCAACCTCATCGTCAGCCTCCAAAACTATAAGAAACATCGACATCATTTCGCAAGATAGTAACAATGCTGTGGTAAAAGAAAAGATGGCGAATGACGCTAACCTTGCCCAGAGGAAAGGACAATACGCTGAGGGGAGATCGCCTGCGGAGCTGCCATCTCCAATAAACGTTGAAATGACTGTCGAGGCGACAGATCAGCGATAGTGGCCGCCAAACCGCGCAATTCTGGGGAAGATAAAAAAGTTTATACTATGAAAGGGTTGCTAATTTAAAACGCAGAGGGTTACCTTCAACGCTCCTCCCATTCTGAGCCGGGGGGATAGCAGCTTCAACGGTCTCCGCCGTAACATTAGGATTCAACAAAGGAAGAGTAGTCCCGACTACTTCTCTTCCAGCCTCTGAGTCGTCCTCAGTAAGGGTCATTGGGGTGGCGACCTCCAAAGGAACTTCCCCCAAAGGGGCAAGCGCTCCCTGATCAAGAACCGCCGCTGGAGGCTCTACCATGAGAGGAGCAGCCTCATCAGCCCCTTCCACATCAAGCAAGGCTTCATTGAGAATTCCGACGGGCTTTAGCTTTAATGGGCCCGTAGAAAGCTCCCCCAGCGTCGAAGATTCTGCACGATTCGAATAAAAATAATGATACATATGCACGGGCATAAATAATCGGAAAGACTACAAAAGGAGCATAACGTACCTATACGCAAAGAAGCCCTCAATATGGCTTCTTCAAGCCGCTGCTCCTTCTCAAGGAGGTAGGCTCGCCGGGATTCAAGGGTAGACTCATGACCACCGGTCCATAAAGAGAGTGCATCAGCTGCGTCTTCTGAAGCGGCCTGCTTCAAAGCCCTTTCCCCCCATTCCTCCAAAGGACCGATAAATCGCCGCCGAATCCACGAAGGGTCTTCGTAAAAAATTACAGCGGGATAAGACTTCTTTGGAACCTTGGCGTTATGAGACGCGTCTTTTGAACGCCGTATGGCCTCAGCCAGCTGTGCGGCCTCCTCATCAGCCAAACTCGGGAAGAGAAGTCCAGCGTCTGACTCTTGCAGGGCCAATGGTTCATCTTCAAGAATAGGCTCAGACTCCACCAAAGAATCAAGCAGGTTGGTGGCCGCTTTCCTCCGCCGTTTAGACCTAGAGCCGGTCGCTGAGGATGACCGCTTCCTCCCTCGCGAAGCCTTGGGGCGGCGCCGGCCCACATCGCCCTCAGCGCCCTCATCCCTATTACTCTCGCTCGGTGCCACAACCGAGGATGACATCGCCATTGTCGATGCCACAGGGGGCGGTGCCGCCACCGGCAGAGGTGCTTCCACTGGGGCCCGTTTACCCCGCGACCGGGAACCCAAGGGCATACCAGCTGTTGGAGTAAGGTCTACCCCTGACTCCCTCGGAATGAGCGCAGCGCCAATCTCCCTCAAAGGGAAGCGGACCGGAACCTTCGGTCGCAGCTTAGCCCCCGAAACCTGAGGAGGAGCATCGTGACCAAGAAGCACCCTTCTTTCTTCAAGAATAATTAGGCTGATCCGATGAAGATACCAGCCCGTAAATGCATCCACACATCGGGGCATGTACTCAGCTTCAGGGACCATGAAACGAGAGCCAGTGTTCAGCCTCATGAAATGATGAGCGGCATCGCGAACAACATCGAGCGAAGGGATCGGGGCGACTATAAAAGCCTCGAAAGGAACACCCTGGTCGTATCCAAGCTGTCGGGCGAATCGATGCGGATTATACCGCATGAAAGAGCTGCACTATCTTGGCGAAACACCAAGTAGCCCGGTCTAATTGTATACAAATGTGCGGCCTCCCGGGGCTTCAAAGAAGGTGCGTTGTCTTTCGACTGGCCCCAGAGTTGTTGAACTAGACCCGAGGGAGTAGACAAGACCCGATCATTAAAAACCAACCCGCCAGCGGCGGCGTGAGGAGAAATCAGCACCCGAATAGTCCCGAATTGAGTCGGGTCAGCAGCAGAAGCACCCACCAGTCGCATAAGTCGCGGGAAGGGATAGGCGTCGTAAAACGCGGGCCTCTGATGCATAGCGAAAGCCCCCAGCACATGCATTTCGACCCAGGACGTGAAATAATGAAGCGAAAAGTTCACTACATCTACGCCGGGTGTAGAGGTATTAGCTGCGGTGCCTAACCCATGATAAAGGTGCGCCAAGGCCGGGATGCCGATGGCCAACCGCGTCCTCTCAGCAATACGATGAGCCGGATAGATGACCGAGGCTCTCATGAAGCGGCGATGCATGGGGGTAACGAACCAACTGAGCCAGACACTAACAAACCCCACGAAGAACGTCTCCTCGTCCATGCCGGGAACAGCGATGGATTCAAAAGAGGTCGGTGACATAATAGGGATGTAGTACCGAGGTAAGTCCGATTCAGTGGTCGGCAGCTTCTTCGGACCGAACCCAAAGGGGTCTCCAATGTTGGCAAACTTCGGAGCCGTCTTCGATAGGGCGTCCTCGCGAAGGAAACGAGTAATGAAGCTCTTGAAAGTAACACCCTGCTCTTCGGATTCGGTGAATAATCGGTCGAAGATACCTAGCGTCTTGATTAAACTGGGACGCTTGTGGCGGACGGCATTCTCAGCAGACAGGCCGTCAACTGGGGCGAATACGGGTTCAAAAACATACTCGTCAGAAGGAAGCAACTCCTCGTATAGACTACCCCTGATTGGCAACCCCGAGATGTCATAAAATTCGGCCAGAGAGATCGAGACCTCCCGATCTCCTAGAATGAAAGTGTTGGTGGGAAGATTCCATTGGTTTAAAAACGCCTTGACCCACCAGACATGCGGAGACTTATAATGAAAGAGTGACGCGTATATTGCCTGATAAAGCCCGACTTTCTGCAACCGCGCACGATGGGCAGAAAGGATGTAGCGAGCCCAGAGAAGGTAGCCCGTAGGGTGCCGAGGAGTAAGCCCTATCTTATAAATTTGCCCCCACGGGTGGGCCTCACCCTGGCAGATACGCCGCCCCAAGATGTCTATGGCCGGGTTCGGATGGTTCGGAATACCGGTCGTCGAAGGCTCGAGCCTCCCCGTTGGAGTCCAGTTGGGCATTTCCACAGCAAAAACCGTCCTCGGAGGATCCATCGGTAAGAATGGGAAAGTGGGCTCCGTCGGTACCGAGCAAAGAAAACTCCGGTGACCCTGAATAATCTGACTATACCAAGATCCCCATTGAAGAAGGTTGGTACAGTTCGGGTCATGGGCCCGGATCATCGCCATCGCTTCCTCATCAGATGGCGACTGAGGAAAAGCAGCCTCCGAGCGAGAAAAGGGAAAGCACGGAACAGAAGCCATCGCACCTGAAATCCAATAAAAGGAGACCGTTAAAAGCAAAGTCAGCGATATATATCTATGCATGAACAGGAAGACTAGTTAAAGAAAGCAACAACAGAGTTTTCTGGGACCATTGGCTACAAAATACATGGGCCCCACAGAATCAGGATGACGGCTCATTAATAATGAGACCAAATAGTTACAATAAAACAAAGGGAATATCCTCATTTAATAAAAAATGGTAACCCTACACATTCCCCCCAACAGGATCTGCCTCGGGCTCTACAATGGATCCAACAAGATCAAAGGAATTAAATTCCCACAGAAGACATCATTACAAAGCTCCTGTTGCATTAATTGCAGAAGGACAACCTCGGGTCGAGAGCCCCCAAGAAGCCTCCGTGTGAAGAAACTGAGTTCTTCATTGGAATTAAATTCCTTACTAAGAAAAGGGAATTAAATTCCCAGAAACATTTTTGGATGGAATTAAATTCCATGGAGTTGAAACGCCATCATCATCTCCCCAAAGATCATCTAAACCCTAAGAGATCTACAATTCGAAGGTTAGGTGGTTTCCTGTTCTTATGGAAAAACTTGAAGAAAAATGGGTTCCTTGTTGAAAAAGAGTAAAAACCCTTGTTTTGGGATTTAAAATCCAAAGGAATGTGAAAATTTACTGTTTGTCCAAGAACATTACCTGAGGAGGAAGAGTCCTTTTAAACAGAGTTAAACTCTGAAAATGTTTCAAGGCAGAGAACTAAGCTTTGGAAGAAGAGAATTAAATTCTCAGAAAAAGTTCTCAAAGGAAGGAGATGAGCAAAGTGAAGGCTCTTCGGAAGGGACATGAACATTTATAGGAGGTGATGGAAACATTTCATCTCCCCAAATCCCTAGAGGAATCCAACGGTCATAAAAGGTGACAGCGTCGCACTCACGTGCGGACACGTGAGAACAGCGCTGTGGGGGCATTTGTTTCTTGATTTAAAATCAGGAAAGCCCACGGAAGAGGCTTCAGAAAAGGGTCACGTGCTTACACGTGCCAGCAGTCACGTGTTGGCACGTGACATCTAAAAGCATCGGCAAGGCAAATTCAGTTTCCCGACTACATCAAAGAAAATGGCTTCAGAAAGGGTCACGTGCTCCCATGTGACCTGGGTCACGTGTTGGCACGTGACAATTAAAAATGG
The DNA here is from genome assembly GCA_030015575.1 of Agapanthus africanus. NCBI lineage: Eukaryota > Viridiplantae > Streptophyta > Magnoliopsida > Asparagales > Amaryllidaceae > Agapanthus > Agapanthus africanus. The sequence goes on from CM057339.1 coordinate 926,317,891, forward strand.
CTTCAAAGGCAAACCGGTTCCCTGATCAAATCAAGGAAAAGGCTTCAGAAGAGGTCACGTGCTCCCACGTGATCAGGGTCACGTGTTGGCACGTGATAATCAAAAGCAGCAGATTTGTTCTCCGATTAAACCAAGAAAAAGGCTCCAGACGAGGGTCACGTGCTCACACGTGACCAGGGGTCACGTGGTGGCACGTGACGGTTAAGCAGCGACCAGAAAGCAGAGCGCAAAAAGAAAGAAGAGGGCTCGTTCCAAGGGGGGTCACGTGCCCACACGTGACCAAGGGTCATGTAGCCACACGTGACCGACTTCAAAGCCCATTTGTTAACAGAATTAAATTCTGAGAAAAGATCTCTCAAATCTTTCCAAAAGCAACCGATTGAATTAAAGATTTAAAGGTGATTAAATATCATCTATCTATGGGAAAATCTCGAATTTGGGAAGATTTCCCCATAAAATCTAACCGAAATAACAAAGGAGAATCTCTGGATTTAAAATCCAATGGTGAATAAAATTCACCTAATAATCCAAAGGTCCAAAACGAATGATGGATACAAATCAAATCTCTCAATGAAAGATTCATCAAAAACTAATTGACTCGGCTGCTTCTCCTATAAATAGGAGCCAAGAGACACACAAAAAGAAGATATACGCAGAGGGAAGAAAAGAGAGAGAGAGCCTTGATACTTTAGAGGAATTTGGATCTTCCGCAAAAGAAAACCCTAGGTAAGAAAGGGAAGGTTTCATTGAAAGAAAAGAGAATTTAATTCTCAACAGAGTTTAACTCTGATATAAAACAGAAGGATATATTTCTTCTCTCTTTGATGGAGGATCCGTAAAGTGCACATCTCCCCTTGAGTTGAGAATTTAATTCTCAATGGGTTGAGATCCTGCCATGCAGATCCAAAGCATAGAGAGGGAATGGAAGCACGAGAATTTAGTTCTCACAGAACTATAGGAATTTAATTCCTTCAAAATAAAATTAGGGTTTGACCCTGTGTTATGGGAATTTAATTCCTTCAGAATGAAAAGAATCAGGGTTTAACCCTAGTTAAGAACTTAGTTCTGTTAAAACAAAAAGAATTTAATTCCCTTAATCTTATTCCCCAGAATAATTCTCTAACAGAGAGTGGGGGTTTAATTCCTTAAAGCTTTTATTAGGGTTTAACCCTATTCAGTTCTTCACATATATGAGGAATTTAATTCCTACAGAAAATTCAGAGTTCAACTCTTCAAAAGGAACTAGGAATTTAATTCCTCTGAAATTATTGTCAGGGTTCAACCCTACGAGGGATTTAATTCCTGAAAGGGATTAATAGATCTTCTAAACAACTGCAGAAAAGCAGGGTCACGTGTCACCACGTGACCCCCCCAAAAGATCTACAGAAAGCCCTTTGAGGCAGTGCCTCACGTGACCCACGTGACCCTTGGCAGAGGCTTTAACATACTCCATTCAAACACCCGTCACGTGATGACACATGATGCTCCAAAAGATGCGATCTTCTCAGCAGAACAAACGAAGGGAGGGCGCCCTCACGTGCTACCACGTGACCCCTCTTGCCTCAGCGTCTAACGCTAAATTGGAACCCCTGAATTCAGTGTTAAAACGTTGTTTGGCCTTAGTGTTCAACAATAAGCAAAGAACTTTATTTGCAGTGTTCAACACTGATTACCTTAGTGTTCAACACTAATTTGGGATTTCTGTTGCCAGTGCTTAACACTGGTCTGTTTTAGTGTTTAACACTAATTTGAAGGCCTTGTTGCTGGTGTTGACACCAACTATCTTCTAGTGTTAAACACTGACTTATCAATCTCATTCTCAGTGTTCAACACTGATTGGTCTTTAGTGTTTAACACTAGGCATTGGCTCAATTGGCTAAATGGCCAGAGGCAAAGCTTCTCCTTCAAGGGACCAACAGGAGGGCCGATGTCCCAGACATGATTGGACTTAGCCCAAGCTGGCCATAAGTCCTCAATTCGTAATTAACTGGGCTAATGAGATCATAACATAATTAATTGGTCTTGATCCCAAATTGGGCCAAAGACTATTTAATCCACTCCGGTTTCAGGGTACATCTCTTCATTCCTTTGATACTTGGCGTTGTAATCCCTCAACGTCTTCAAAGAGGTGACGGGTCCCGATGACCACACATTGATATGGATGTCTTAAAACTAACAATGGACCGCAATGTCCTTAAACTACCCATGGACCGCAATTTCCTTAAACTAGCGATGGACCACTATGTCCCTAAACTGGAATGATAGAGCCCAAACGCTCTTTTATTGGATCTAAACGATCCCGTTTAAGTTGATATTAGCCTTAAATATGGCTAACGTATCCTTAAACCTTTCAAACAGACTTTAGTCCCAAACTGGACTATAGATCCCCACAATTAACTCTGGTTCAAGGGTACATCTCTGAACTCCTCTGACATCTGTCGTTGTAATCCTTCAACGTCGTCAGAGAGGTGACGGGTCCCGACGGCCATACATTAAATGGACCACTATGTCCCTAAACTGGAACAATGGAGCCCAAATGCTCTTTTGTCGGATCTAAACGATCCCGTTAAGTTGATCTTAGTCTCAGGTTAGACTAACGTATTCTTAACAAACGTTTGAGTTGATCTTGGCCTCAAATATGGCTAACGTATCCTCAAACCAAACCCCCAAACCCAAATCTAAGATAATACGGATTTGGACTAGTCCACGCCCTACGGGCGACGACATAACTCGGTCTCCGTAAACAATCCACGGGCAACAAAACATAAAATAAACACACACGACACGAAGTGACCATTTGGAGAAGGAGAAAGTTGTTACCGCGACGCGGTAGCGTAATTAACTGCAGTGGCTTGCGCCTGCAGGGAAGAGCGTCCCCACAATAAAAAAAACCCCTCAAGCGAGGGGGAATCTGACGAAGTCTGCTACATCGGACGCATCCGTTCAGACCTTCGATACATGGTGCCATAAATCAACTTGGGATCTTCGGAGAGGTGGACGGATAGCACCAATTAGCATCTGCCCCGAATCTCAGGTGAGACGTCCCACGTCTCGGCCGCCGTTCGTAGGGGAACAGCAACAGACTCATCAATCTGCCAGATTCAAAGCGTCCGTTGCAGCCAAACGACGTCAATGATCCCAATTATTGCCCCTACCACCGAGTATTGGGTCATTTGATCGAAGATTGCTACGTCTTCAAAAATTGGATTGAAGACCAATACCAAGAAGGCTAGTTCGCGTTGTCCGAAAAATGGAAGGTGAACCCGCCGCAACCTCATAACCCTAAAAAGATGAATATGCCCGGGGCAACGTGCTCCCTTGTTGAAGAAGCTCCATGGGAGGTTGTGCTATCAGCCAAAACCAAAAGGATGTTGAATGATCTCAAGACATGCCCGGCGATCAGGTGAAAGAACCCGCTAGAACCCCAGATCATCAAAGGGATGCTAAAACCGCGCCCAACTCCAAAGATCTGTGGTGATGGCCCAAGCACTCACACCCAGCCGTCGAAATCTTCAAAGAAGAAGAAGAAGAGATCTAAAAAGCCCATGAAGCCTGGCGACAAACGCACGGACTTACAGAAACAGATTGACGCGCTGGAGGAGTATAATCAGAAGGCACGGACTCCCATCACGCTCCAAGAGTTCCTCAGCCACGTCTTTCAGGAGGAAGATGATGGAGAAAGCTCGTCGGATGAATCTGAGGGTTACATAGCAAGTTGTCATATGATCTCCCACTCGTTTACAGACGATGAGAAAACTCCTTGCACTGAGAATCTGGGGGCAGATCCTAAACCAGAACTTCTGGGGCCATCAGATGAAACAATTGATGCATTCCTCAACGAAGCTCTTTTGAAAAGTAAAGCTGATCGGGAACGCGAGACGGTCATATTGGAAAGGGCCAAGCGCTGGCGATTAGACGAAAGAGTTGAGACACTGCCGTTAGATCAAACACATCTGTTGCGGATAAAAACAAATTCAAGACGAGGAAAATGTTTGCTAAAACCATGTCAATGGGGATGAAGCTACCACCCTTTGAAGGAAACACTGCCGGCAAAGTAGAAATGCACCCTTCCTATTGTTTTTATCATCGAAAGATTTCACACCCTACTGAGGAGTGCAATGCTTTCAATAGATACTGGCAGGGGTATGTCGTTCACTGGCAACATTTTAAGCGGGAAAAGCGCAAAACTCGTCGGGAGCGGAAAAGTACGACCGAGGAACTTAGAAGAACTACCGGCGATTGTCATATGGTTAACGCCGGGGAAGCGCAAATTCTCACATTCGGGAGCGACTCCGACGAGGAAATGACTCTTAGCCCTCTCTTTAAAGAGTCCACCTAGGAAAAAGAGGAAGAGCCGAAGGCCTGCGAAAATATCCGGCTTCGTAATCGTATGCTACCCGAAAAGAATCTCGGACCCTCAAATAAAAAAGATAAGGGAAAAGAAAAGGTCTCTGAGGATATCGCCCTAGATGACCAAGTCATGGAAGAGCTAACCGCCAAGGACCCGCCAAAGAAAAATAAGGTGGAGTACAACATTCTGGCGCACTTGAGGAAGTTACCCTCGCAACTCAGTATTCTCGATGCTCTCTTACTATCAAAAGAAGCAAGAGATTCATTGATCAAGGCGCTACAGGAGCCGGAGCAATTCCAAGCTTTTCTCGCCGAAGAGAAGATGAAGGACGAGCCAGAGGAAGTACACACAGCCGATGTCACTTTCGGTGACGAAGACATCCTCCTTGGGACTTGCGAACACAATCGGCCCCTCTATGTCTCAGGGTACTGCCACGATATAAAGATAGGCAAAATCTTGGTTGACAATGGGTCTTCCGTCAATCTCCTCAATGTACGGGTGTTGAAGGAAATCTGCATGAGCGTCCAGCACCTCGCTCGGGCTAAGATCACCATCTCCGGGTTTGACTCTCAATCATCACAGACTCTCGGGTTTGTGATACTGACGTTACGATTTGGGCTACTCGTCACGGACATTAAATTCCACGTCATAGACGCCAAGACATGCTATAATGCTTTGCTCGGCCGACCCTGGTTACACGAGTACAACATCATCCCTTCTACACAACATCAGTGTATGAAATACTTTAAGGATGGTCTTGAGTATACCGTAACAGGAGAGTTGAACCCATTCTCCGTAAACGAGATCCGTAAGTACGAAGATGCAAAATACTTATTGCCAGATTTCGAAGACATGGAGAGGTGTCACAAGCCGGAGAACAAAGCTATCACCACCATCCCTGTCTTCGGGAGTGATACTGAGGAAGAGGAAGAGATGGTTTATTCGGGTCCACCCCAACACAACAAGCCGGGACCGTCTGCTTCCATGTTGATCTTTGGCAGCGATTCGGAAGATGAAGTCCACGCTATATTCTCTGCTCGGCCTTCAATACAAACTTTCGCTGATGAAGAGCAAAGTCTGCAAGTCGCCATGGTTCCACTTAAACATCATAAAGAACTGGACGCGCTTGATACCTACAGTGTAGAAGAGCTGCAGACGTTCTATGTCCCTCCCAGGCGAGAAGACGAAAAGGCGATTCTATTCTCCCGCTTCGGGGAAACCAGAGTGGAAAAAGAAATCTGGCACGGTGCGAATCCTACGCTTAACAGGCTTCAGCCCATCCGTCTGCCCAGATATTATATAGAAGGCTTGAAAAGGCTGTTGAAGCGCCAAGGGATACCCTTCAAACAGACCGCTCGAAAAACCAAATTCTATGATAGGATCTGGAACGTTCCCGGAACTCAGCGCAAGTTGTCTAACGGGAGAATAGAAACAATCGGGCTTGGATATGTTCGGTCCAAGAAATGGGAGCTACTCCGCGACTGCTATGTCGTGCATAACTTTGAGGAAGAAGGAGATGCTCAATGGGTAGATGCTAATCCTGAGCCAGAAAAAGTCCCCGATGCAAAAATGCCCAGTCCTTCGTTCGAAGAACAAATGGACAAGCTTATAAGGGAAGCTGGTCAAAAAGTTCGAAATGACCACAACCGTGAAATGGCCATTTATGAGAAAGCCAGGACGCAACGCCTCCTCCAACAGGCCGTGAAAGACGAGAACGCCGCTCCCTGTCAACCTATTGTAAAAAAGGCCCGACGTAGAGGCAGAAACAAGTCAAAAAGCGGAAAAGGCATTCAACAACGACAAAGCGGGACCAAGAAGCCACACAGTCGGGAATCGAGCGGTCCGGATTTGTCCCTTATGAAGAAGATGAGTCGAGCAAACTCTTTTCCTCAAGACAAGACAAAGAAAATACTTGACCTAGCTATAAAACACCGAATGATTACGCTTCCAAAGTCCAAGCACCCCGAAAAAGCAGGCGAAGACTCACGCCCGAACTATTACTCTTATCACAGGGTAATAGGACACCCTCTCGAAGATTGCTTCACCTTCAAGAATTGGGTCGAAGATCAGTATCAGCTCGGCAAGTTCGCTCTATCTGACAGCTGGAGGGTAACGCCGCCACAGAAGCATAAACCCAAAGCCACGAGAGCAGAACCAGATCCACATTGGTCTTGGAAGCGAGCTCGTACTTGTCATATGATAACGATATCAAAAGAAGAGCCTGAGAATATGGATGACCTTCCCTGGTGCTTCGAAAACAGCGATGACGAGGTGATCTCAGAATTTCCACCAGCGCCGAAAGAGCTGGAAGATGGAATACACACCACTGCGGATAACCTCAAGAAAATTGAGTTGGGGACGGCGAACGACCCGCGACCGACATTCGTTAGTGAACCGTTGTCTGAAGGAAGGGTGGCTTCATTAAAAGACGTGCTTATGCAGCATAAAGATTGCTTCACATGGAACTATTCCAAAATGACAGGACTAGATCCAGAAATTGCCGTGCATAAATTGGCGATATCTCCAGACGTCAAGCCAAACAAACAAGCACCGAGAAGAATGCGGCTCGAGCTTGAAATGAGCATCAACGCCGAGGTCAAGAAGCTGATCGACTCTAGCTTCATCCAAGAGGTCCAGTATCCTGAGTGGATCGCCAACATCGTCCCGGTGATGAAGAAAAATGGGACGGTGCGCATATGTGTGGACTTCCGGGATCTCAATAAAGCCTGCCCGAAGGACGATTTCCCAGTAACGGTCACCGAGTTGATGATAGACAATACGTCCACTCAAGAAGTCTTCTCCTTCATGGACGGCTCATCAGGATATAATCAGATAAAAATGCATCCCGAAGACCAGAAGCATACCGCTTTCCGGCCCCCTTTGGGTATATTCTGTTACAAGGTGATCCCCTTCGGTTTAAAGAACGCCGGTGCCACCTATCAAAGGGCCATGACAAAGATCTTCGATGACCTTATACATGAAATCGTCGAATGCTATATCGACAATCTTGTGGTTAAGAGCAAATCATATGAGGAGCATTTAGAGCATCTGAATACAGTATTTCGACGCCTTCGACAATACAACTTGAAGATGAACCCTCTCAAGTGCGCATTCGGAGTTTCCTCGGGCAAATTCCTAGTATTCATCATCCGACACTGAGGCATTGAGATAGATCCGTCAAAGATCAAGGCGATCATGGAAATGCCTCCGCCAAAGACTCTTAAGCAATTGCGATCTCTCCAAGGAAAGCTCACGTATATCCGGCGATTTATAGCCAATCTTTCAGGCAAGTGCCTTCCTTATAGTTATCTGATGAAGAAGGGAACCCCTTTCGTTTGGGACCACAAATGCCAGAGCGCGCTGAACGAAATCAAGCAATACCTGTAGAATCCGCCAGTGTTGGCTGCTCCGGTCAAGGGAAAGCTTCTCATTCTTTATACAACCGCCCTCGAAGGTTCCTTAGGCGCATTATGGGCACAAGAAAACGATCAAGGGAAAGAAAGAGCTCTTTATTATTTAAATCGAGTTCTCCTGTGGGCAGAAAGAAACTACTCTCCCATCGAAAAACACTGCTTGGCGTTGATCTTCGCGATAACAAAGCTCAGGCACTATGCATTGGCACATGAAGTCCGTCTCACATCGAAGGTGGACCCTCTCAAATATTTGATGTCAAAGGCTATACTGACAGGTCAGCTCGCTAAATGGGCCCTACTCTTGATGGAGTTCTTAATAACTTATCAACCTCTTAAGGCAGTGAAAGGCCAGGCCATCGCCGACTTCCTCGCTGAGCATCCGATACCGGCCGATTCCCCTTTGAATTGCGAACTGCCAGACGAACATGCGTTTGATGCAATCGACGGTAGTGATACCTGATGGGAACTCTATTTTGATGGAGCGTCTTCCATGAAGAAGCGCAAACAAAGCACCCCTATAATCAAATCGGGGGTAGGCCTCATCTTCGTGACTCCAAAAGAAGGGATAATGCGCTTTGCCTTCTCCTTAACAGAGCCGAGGACGAACAATGAAGCTGAATACGAAGCTTTGATAGCAGGCCTCGAGATCGCCATCGACATGGGAATTGAGAACCTCCTCATATATGGAGACTCCCAACTGGTCGTTAGTCAAGTGAATAGCGACTGCCAAACATGCAAACCAAAGCTGGTATAGTACGGCGAAAAAGTGCAGCAACTGCTGACTCAAATTCCTTCCTACATGCTGGAAAGCATACTGCGCGCGGAAAATAGCAAAGCAGATGCACTAGCTAAGCTCGCTAAAGAATTGGCCGACGAGAACCTCGATGACGTAAGAATCGTGGTATAAAGCCGTCGGATGCTTGCCCCAGCAGAAATATCTCCGGAATCATCCGAAGAAAAGGGAGTGACTAAGCAAATGGCTATGCAAATAAAAGACCAGGAAAAGGTTGAGGATTGGAGAGAAGTCTTTATAGACTACTTCAAATCCCGTCGAACGCCTGAAGATGCGTCTTCAAGACATCAGCTCATGAAACGAGCTCTGTCTTTTGCCTTCGTTAATGATACTCTGTACAAGAGGTCGTTTGATTCTTTGTGGTTGAGATGTCTGGGACCCGAAAAGGCGAAGAGAGTCGTCCAAGAAGTTCATGACGGACTCTGCGGTTCTCACCAAGCAGGCCCGAAGATGAAGTTAAAGATTAAAAGGATGGGCTACTATTGGCCCACGATGACTCAGGACTGCCTCGAATATGCGAGGCAATGCCACTCATGCCAGATCCATGAGACTTCATCCACCAGCATCCAAATCCACTACACCCGACAGTGGCTAGCTGGCCGTTCGAAATGTGGGGAACTGACATATTCGGCCCCATCGAACCAGCATCGTCCAGGGGACATCGATTCATCTTGGCGACGACTGATTACTTCTCCAAATGGGCAGAAGCGATACCGCTGAGGGAAGTGAAGACAGAGAATATCCTCCATTTCTTCAAGACGCACGTCATTTATCGATTTGGAACTCCGCGACGGATCATCTCCGATAACGGGCCAGCATACAGAAGCCATAAAATCGGCCGCTTCGCACAACAACACAACATAGACTGGAGATATTCCTCAGTTTATAATCCCCGAGCTAACGGTCTAGCTGAGGCTTTCAACAAGACCTTGATGAAGATCGTGAAGAAGACGATGTCCCGAAATAAGAAGGACTAGCACGAGAGACTGCAAAAAACTCTCTGGGCATATCGAACTACGTTCAAGACGGCCACGAACACAACGCCGTACGCGTTGGTCTTCGGTACAGAAGCAGTACTCCCCCTCGAAATAGAATTACCCTCTCTACGAGTGGCAATCCACTACGAGCTGACGGACGAAGAAAATGCTCACCTTCGGCTTGAGGAGTTTGATGCCCTTGATGAAACCCGGCTTATAGCGCAACAAAATCTGGAGGCTTATAAAGCAAAGATGACGCGCTCATATGAAAAATTGACCAGGACGATGACGTTTCGCCAAGGCGAACTCGTGTTAGTGGTCAAAAGACCTATGATCCCCAATCGCGCTAAGCGGGGAAAATTCGAGCCGAACTATGAAGGCCCGTACATCATAGACAAGGTCTACCAGGGTGGAGCCTATCTACTCATGGATATGCACGGTGAAAGGCCTTTCAGGCCAATAAACGGTCGCTTCCTAAAGAAATACTACGCTTGATAAGTCACGGCCTAGGTCAATGATAGACGACGACGACTATGTCCGCTCGCTATCCTCCTAAGCCCAAACTCTATAAGTAGTAGCCGGCCTTCTTCAACAACGGACCGAAACGTCCTTAAACTAATGACGGACCATTGCGTCCTAAAACTAGCTGTTGACCGAGATGTCGATAAACTACGGTGGATTGAAACAACCCAAAGCCGATACAAAAAAAAGAATAAAAAAAAATAAAGACGGTATGTCCATAAGCAAAATGGACACGGATGAAAACCCGAAAGGGCTCCGTGAGTAAAAACAGCAGGGCTACCGGCGAGTGTTCGTGAAAACCCGAAAGGACGCGACCTCGTAAAAAAAAAGAATAAAAAAAGAATAAAGACGGTATGTCAATAAGCAAAATGGGCATGGATGAAAACCTGAAAGGGCTCCGTGAGTAAAAACAGCAGGGCTACCGGCGAGTGTTCGTGAAAACCAGAAAGGGCGCGACCTCGTTAAAAAAAAGAATAAAAAAAATATAAAAAAAAAGAAGGTATGTCCATAAGCAAAATGGGCACGGATGAAAACCCGAAAGGGCTCCGTGAGTAAAAACAACAGGGCTACCGGCGAGTGTTTGTGAAAACCCGAAAGGGCGCAACCTCGTTAAAAGACACTTACAGGGTCCTCTCGACCTTGTAAGGAGAAACCACCTGCGTGAGATCCTTACGACTCACAAGGGAGCAACACACTTAGGGATCCTCACGATCCCTAAGGAGAAATTACACTTGCGAGATCCTCACGACTCGTAAAGAGAATCTTCTTATGGACCCTCACGGCTCATAAGATTTGAAAGTCTTAAGTTACAGAGACCTGAACCTGTTCTTAAGCAACCCCCCACAACCTTCGATAATGCCCTACAAGTGGCTCAATACTGACCCTTGTATACAATCCACGGGCGCGAATAAATATTTCCCCAGCAAAGTCCCACCCGTGACTAGGGATATGTCCATATGGTGAACAACCCTTGTAAGTCCTCTCGACTTATAAGGAGAAAACCCTTTTGTAGGATCCTTACGACTTATAAGAGAACATACACTTAGGAATCCTCACGATCCCTAAGGAGAAAACACACCTACGAGATCCTCACGACTTGTAGGGAGAAATACCTTTGTGAGACCCTTACGGCTCATGAAGTCAAAAGCCTTAGTTAACGGAATCCTAACTCTGTTTACTAAGCCACCTTTGTTCAACATCGACAGAGACAAATGATGATTCGCTCCTGGCAATATCCCAGTTGTAGCGATGCTGATGCCAAAATCGGTGTCTAATCCCAAGCTTGCGGCGAAAAGACAGCAAGCCACGCATGCATAAGAAATAACCGAAATGAAGGGGCAACTTGCAACAAAATCAGCAAGTAAAAATGCATGCATGCAAAATAGCCGAAATGATTGGGCAACTCGCAATAAAAAGCAGCGAGTAAAAATAAAATAAATAGCCGAAATGATTGGGCAACTCGCAATAAAAAGCAGCGGGTGAAAATAAATAGCCGAAATGATTGGGCACCGCGAAAAATAGCCGAAATGATTGGGCAATCGCGACCTTCGCGATATAAAAGCTGAAATGATAGAGCATCGCGGAAAGAAATAAAATGAAAAATATATATAATGAAATTTATGCCCTACAGGCGATATCATAGCAATCCTTGTATACGATCCAGGGGCACAAACAAAGAAGGAAAACACACCTTCCCTTCCCATGCTCCATCAGAAAATGGAGCCAAGTCTTGACTGTTCCCCTCCGAACGGCGGCTAAGACATGAAGACGTCTTACCTGTGATTCGGGGCAGATGTTATTTGGTTTTATCCGTCCACCTCTCCGAAGATGCCAAGTTGATTTATGGCACCATGTATCGGAGGTTTAGACGGATGCGGCCGATGTAGCAAACTTTGTCAGATTCCCCCTCGCTTGAGTGGTTTTTGATTGTGGGGACGCTCTTCCCTGCAGGCGCAAGCCCCTGCAGTTAATTACGTTACCGCATCGCGGTAACCACATTCTCTTTCTCCAGAAATTTCACTTCGTGTCGTGTGTGTTTGTTTTGTTTATGGATGCCCGTGGATTGTATACGGAGACTAAGTTATGCCGTCGCCCGTAGGACGTGGATTAGTCCAAATCCGTATTTACTTAGATTTGGGTTTGGGGTTTTTGTTTAAGGATACGTTAATCCTATTTAAGGCTAAGATCAACTTAAACTTTTGTTAAGGATACGTTAGTCTAATCTCTAGACTAAGATCGACTTAACGGGATCGTTTGGATCAGATAGGAGAGCAATTGGCTCTATTGTTCCAGTTTAGGGACATAGTGGTCTATGTTCCAGTTTAGGGACATGGTGGTCCATTGCATGTATGGCCGTCGGGACCCGTCACCTCTCTGACAATGTTGAAGGATTACAACGACAGATATCAGAGGAGTTCAGAGATGTACCCTTGAACCAAAATTGATTGGGGGATCTATAGTCCAATTTGGGACTAAAGTCTGTTTGAAGGTTTAAGGATACGTTAGCCATATTTGAGGCTAAGATTAACTTAAATGGGATCGTTTAGATCCAACAAAAGAGCATTTGGGCTCCATTGTTCCAGTTTAGGGACATAGTGGTCCATCATTCCCATTTTGGGGATGGATATTAGTTTAAGGACACGTTAGCCATATTTGAGGCTAAGATCAACTTAAACGTTTGTTAAGGATACGTTAGCCTAATCTCCAGACTAAGATCAACTTAACAGGATCGTTTGGATTCGACAAGAGAGCAATTGGCTCTATTGTTCCAGTTTAGGGACATAGTGGTCCATTTAATGTATGGCCGTCGGGACCCGTCACCTCTCTGACGACGTTGAAGGATTACAATGACGGATATCAGAAGAGTTCAGAGATGTACCCTTGAACCGGATGTAAATTGATTTAAGAGATCAGTCTTGCTCAGTCAATTTAATTTGAGGACTTACGGCCATGATTGGGGTAAGTCCAGTTGAGAATATTCAACGTTTTTTATTTTTGGCCTATTAGGCCTGTGCTAAGGCTTTGCCCCTATTTAATAATGCACTGCATTTTATTCTGGCCTGCTAGGCCTTTTTGAATTGGGCTCTGCCCCTTTTAAATGATGCACAGCATCTGTTTTTGTTTAGGCTCTGTCCTTTTTTAGAATAATGCATTGCATTAGGCCTGTTAGGCCCTTTTTAATTGTGCTTGGCCCTTCTGTAAATAATGCAGTGCATTAATTAAACTGACAGTGGCCATGTGGCCTGTCATGCGCTTTGCGCCAATTATGGAGCGCAAGCGCATATGGAGGTGATACGTGTCATGCTCGGGTGAGCGCAAGCGTAACAGCGCAGTGCGCTGCGCCAGTGCGCTGCGCTGTTGCGCTGCTGACACGTGGCGCGCTCTGGTGAGTTGCGCCAACTTCAGAGAGCAATACTCTATCTTAAAAGCGCACAGCGCAAGTGGTCTTGGAGCTGACACGTGGCGCTCTTTGGTGGCTTGCGCCAACCCAGGAGCGCAACAGTGCAGATTTTGCAAGTGCAAGGCACTGTTCAATAACTTGATCCAATTTTGGATTCAAGAAAAGAATCTTTAAGACTCCAGAACCAATGGTTCATAAAAAAGTGCAAGGCACTGTTATTATTTTTTTATTTATTGAAGATCATTGATCTTGTTCTTAGATCAATGATCTATTCAGAAGAAATTCTTCTTTTATAAAGGTTTTACCTTTCTCTCTTTTTTGAGTTTCTTCTCAGAGTTCTTTAGAGTTCTCTCTCTGTTTCTTGAGTCTCTCTATTCTCTGTGTTGTTGATGATGATCTCGATGTTGATGATTTTTGAATTGGGGTCTAGGGGCCATTATATAGTGCCCATTAATTTGTTAAATCTGTTAAAAAGATCATTCTCTGAGTGATTTGGGGAATTTTCCCCACCGTTGGATCTTTAATCCAAGGGCTTCTGTTTTACAGAAGACAATCTTCTTGTTTTAACAAGAACAGAAAGATCTTACTGGAATTTTAATTCTGTTTGGTGCAAACGTCCCAGCGCTTGACACGTGTCGCGCAGCGCACAGCGCAGCGCAACTGCGTTTGTGCAACTGCGCTGATACGTGTCGCGCAGCGCACAGCGCAGCGCAACTGTGCTAGCGCAACTACGCTGACACATGTCGGCAGCGCAATTGCGCTAGCGCAACTGCGCTGACACGTGGCGCGCATAGCAGAGTGCAGCGCAACTGCGCTAGTGCAACTGCGCTGCCACGTGGCGCACAGCGCAGAACGCAAGTCAGCTGAAACGTTGCTTCTTTAATAGAGCCTTGCCTTTGATTGAGTGCGCTGCCTTGGACTCTGCGCTCCCTGCGTTGGCGTGTCTGATTTTGACACGTGGCGCTCTGCGCGCAGTGCAGGGGATCTGAAGCGTTGCTTCATTTATTTTAATTTTAATTTTCACTTTAATTTTCAAAACAGAGCTTTGCTCTGATTGGGGGAAACAGAAGCACTGCTTCGTTTCCCGCCTTGGAATTTGAACAGAGCTTTGCTCTGATTGGGGTAAACAAATGCCCCCCTACCGTTGCGCTTACGTGGCCCCAACGTGAGCGCAGCGGTGGCAGAATTCCAACCATCGCGGCAACTCTTGGAAGTTGAAAGGGTATTTGATGCCTATAAATAGAACCTTTGGTCCCTTAGATGATTTTCATCTTCAAAATTTTACTTTTAGAACCTAGAGCCCTGCTCTTTATTTTCAAGAACTTCAAGAGTTAAACTCATAAAACTTTTAGGTGAAAATTTTAAATTAAATTAAATTAAATTAATTTTCATTGACAGAGCCTTGCTCTCAATAGATCCTTGATTTAAAGGAAACCCATTTAGGGTTTCACTTAGCAGAGCTTTGCTCTATAGGTCCAAAGGGATCTAAAGGGATCTAAAGAGATCTAAACAGAACCCTGTTAGGATTCCATCAATAGAGTTCTGCTCTCTGAAAGATTTTTTCTTGTATATTCTTGATTCACCAATGGAGCTTTGCTCCTTCCAAATCATATAGAAGAACTCTTAAGAGTTTTTCATAGATCCTGGTGGTTAGAAATGATGTTCTATTTTTTTTAATGAATTATACTATCTTGCTTAGTCAGGCCGTCTGCTAATTTTGTTAGGTTTCCTTTACAGAAGTAATGGACGCCCACATGTACGACCTTGACGAGATCATTTCTTACGGGGACATCCGCCGACTCGGCCGTTCTCAGAATCGAGAATTTACCAACGCCGAGTGTGCCGAGATCATGAGTCGCTTCGACGCGTACAACGGTCAACTGCTTCCTCGGTGCTCCCCTCTGTTGAAGCTTATTGTGGGAGCCATCTGGAGAGCGCTTCCCCTATTCTTTACCGGCATGCCGCTTAGAGCATTGGACGCCGCCGAGGACAAGGTGCACTCAGTGTACCTGATGAACTTAATCTCGAAGAGACGGCGAGACAATCTCATCGATTTCTTGCACGAAGCCTTTCAACAGTCCACCATTCTTGCTGCTTATCGGAGGGTGGAGGACATCAGTGGGGATCCCGACGCCCGTGCTCGCGAAAGGAAGCACACCAGGATGGTTCGCCAAGCTTGGAAAGTCTTGGACAAGGTCACTTTCGAGTTCCTCAATCCCTGTCCAGGATCCGAGGTTTTGCCATTGTAATGATCCGGACAATGTCTTTGTTTATTTCTTTATGATTGTAAGAACCCTTTGCCATATGAATGGAAAATTTTTTATTTCAGCTTGTCTTATTTCTCGTTCTGAGTCTTTTACATATGCATGAATGGATGTGTCTCGAACGCTTGATCAAATGCAAATTGGATGTTCTTTCCGTCGCTTTCTTCTTTCTTTTATTGCCAACATGTTACTTTAGTAAACATGGTTGATGGATGATAGAGCGAGCATTCTGTATTGGCTCCTTCAAGAGGTAATGAGGGCTTAGGACGCAGGTTCAGATCTGCTGCCTAAGACTTTTCAACTTTATGAGTCGTAAGGGTCTCATAAAGACTTTTCTCCCTACGGATCGAGAGGATCTCATAGGTGTATTTTCTCCTTAGGGATCATGAGGATCCCTAAGTGTGTTTTCTCTTATAAGTCATAAGGATCTCATAAGGGAATTTTCCCTCTCACGAGTCGAGAGGACTCGTAAGCGGTTGTTTCCCTCCTTGTCGAGATTCGACTTTGGAGAGTGAGACCCGTGGATAGTATGTAAGAGACCGTTTTGGACTAATTTGCAGGGTCCCAGTGCTTAGGAAACAGGTTTCTTTTATGCCCACTGCCTAAGGCTTTATCTTACGAGTCGAGCCGCATCGAGAAGTTCTCGCAAAGACATCAATTTCTTCACAAGTCGAGACGAATCGAGCATTTCTTGCAAGAATATCCTAACGTCACAGTTAACCTCTGCTCTTTACGACAGAAGTCCGTTAGGGTCTGTGGTACTTAGGGTTTTGGTCGCACCGTCACATAAGCTGATATATTCCTCGATAGGCAATCGTGCTGTTTGAGTAGCCCTGCGACTGCCGTGTCTCTGATCCCTTCGGGGGCTGGACAAGACGTCTTCAAGCAATCCTCCTTGGCAGTTTGACCGTTGGAAGAGCAAGCGTTAGGTATTTTGCCATGCCGCTTTTTACTTGAGGTTAGGCTCATTTTAGAGAGCCCCGATGAGTCATAACCACTCCGCGCTGGTGTGGGATGATCTCCGATAGTCTTTCAGGTTTTATGTGAGTTGCCGTCAAGACCCTAAAGCTAGGAATTTGGCCTTTGCTTCGTTTGCTGGCACCGCGTCTGCTGTATCGAGACGAATGTCGCGGTTGTCTCTAGGTTGTTGGTGAACCGTCGAGATTTGGAACTAGGGACTTTGCCATGGTTCCGCTGTTTGATGATGTCGCATCTGCTGTGTCGAGACGAACGTCGAAGTGGTGACCATTCCGCACTGGTGTGAGATGATCTCCGGTTGTCTTTCAGGCTTTATATGATTTGCCGTTAAGACCTTGAAGCTAGGAATTTGGCCTTTGCTTCTTTTGCTGACATTGCGTCCTCTATATCGAGACGAATGTCGCGGTTGTCTCTAGGTTGTTGGTGAACCGTCGAGATTTGGAACTAGGGACTTTGCCGTGGCTCCGCTGTTTGATTGTCGCGTCTGGATCCTGTTGGAGGAAGAACGCTGGGGTGACATCTCGTCTGCTGTATCGAGCCGATTGTCAAGGTGGTGACCATTTCGCACTGGTGTGAGATGATCTCCGGTTGTCTTTCAGGCTTTATATGACTTGCCGTTAAGACCTTGAAGCTAGGAATTTGGCCTTCGCTTCATTTGCTTTGGCGTGTCCGAATCCTGTTGGGGGAAGGACGCTGTAGTGACATCTCGTCTGCTGTATCGAGACGAATGCCGAGGTGGAGCTGGGATTTTGCCGTTAATCCACTTGTTTGACCATGGGGTCTTTCGTTGCCGTTACATCTGCATCTTGCTGGACTGCGAAGGAACGCTTTTGTTGATATTGCGTCTGCTGTAACGAGACGAATGCTGAGGTGGAGCTAGGATTTTGCCGTCACTCCGCTTTACTGACCATGGGGTCTTTCGTTGCCGTTGCATTTGCATCTTGCTGGACTGCGAAGGAACGCCGTTGCTGATTCTTAGGCTGTAGATATTGCCGTTAAGATTTGGAACTAGGGACTATGCCATGGCTCCGTTTCGTTGCGACTCTGAGGTCGGTTATTGACGTCATGTCTGCATCTGGTTGGAGTGAGGAGAAACACCGTTAGCGATCTCTAAGTTGTTGATATCGACGTCGAGATCCTGAAGCTAGAGATCTTCTTTTGCTCCGTTTGTTGACATCGTGTCTGCAATATTGCGACAAATGTCGAGGTTGTCTCTAGGTTGTCTATGAACCGTCAAGATTTGGCTTCGCTTTCTGGCGGATCCTGTTGGGAAGGTATGGTTCCCTTTTTGTTTGTGCCCCTGTATTGTATACAGGGATCGATATGATCTCACCTGTAGGGCAGCAGTTTCATTCATTTTTTTTATTTTATTTATTTTATTTTCTTTCCGCGATACTCTATCATTTCAGCTTTTTATATCACGAAAATCGCGATTGCCCCATCATTTCGGCTATTTTTCGCGGTGCCCAATCATTTCGGCTATTTATTTTATTTTCACTCGCTGCCTTTTATTGCGAGTTGCCCCATCATTTCGGCTATTTCATATGCATTTTTAGCTCGCTGATTTTTTATCGCGAGTGTGGAACTTGGAATCTGGTGCCGATCTCAGCATCAGCATCGCTACAACTGGAATATTGCCAGGAGCGAATCATCATTTGCTATGACAGGACTTGGAATTTGATACCGGTTTAGGCATCAGTATCGCTACAACTTGGATATTGCCAGGAGCGAATCATCATTTGCCTCTGTCGATGTCGAACAAAGGTGGCTTAGCGAACAGGGTTAGGATCCTGTTGACTAAGGCTTTTGACTTCATGAGCCGTAAGGGTCTCACAAAGGTATTTCTCCCTACAAGTCGTGAGGATCTCATAGGTGTGTTTTCTCCTTAGGGATCGTGAGGATTCCTAAGTGCACGTCCCTCTGTAAGTCGTAAGGATCTTACAGAAGGGTTTTCTCCTTATAAGTCGAGAGGACTTACAAGGGTTGTTCACCATATGGACATATCCCCAGTCACGGGTGGGACTTGGTTAAGGAAATGTTTGTTCGCGCCCGTGGATTGTATACAAGGGCCAGTGTTGGACCACTTGTAGGGCAAAATTGAAGGTTGTGGGGGTTGCTTAAGCACAGGTTTAGATATCTGTAACTTAAGACTTTCAAATCTTATGAGCCGTGAGGGTCCCATAAGAGAGTTCTCCTTACGAGTCGTGAGGATCTCGCAAGTGTATTTTCTCCTTAGGAATCATAGGGATCCCTAAGTGTGTTGCTCCCTTATGAGTCGTAAGGATTTCAGGCTGGTGGTTTCTCTTTACAAGATCGAGAGGACCCTGTAAGTGTCTTTTCACGAGGTTGCGCCCTTTCGGGTTTTCACAAACACTCGCCGGTAGCCCTGCTGTTTTTACTCACGGAGCCTTATCGGGTTTTCATCCGTGCCCTTTTTGCTTATGGACATACCGTTCTTATATATATATATATATATATATTTTACGAGGTCGCGCCCTTTCGGGTTTTCACAAACACTCGCCGGTAGCCCTGCTGTTTTTACTCACGGAGCCCTCTCGGGTTTTCATCCGTGCCTATTTTGCTTATGGACATACCTTTTTTTTTGTCTCTGTCTCGTCAGCCTGAGGGTGCTGCGGTAGTAGTTTAAAGACGTTTCGGTCGTTTGCAATTTTTAGGACATTGCGGTTCATCATTAGTTTAAGGACGTTTCGGTCCGTTATCCAGTTTTAGGACGTAGTGGTCCACTGTCGCCGTATTTTAGGCGAATTTCTAGTTTACTGACTTTTCGGTCTATGGGGCTTTTTCTATGACTGAGCATGATGCCCCCGGCGTATCTATCTTTCTCGGAGCGTGCGGTTGTGGCGGGCTCACCTTCCAGTTTTCGGAGATGACGAACTTGCCCTGTTGGTATTGGTCTTCAACCCAGTTTTTGAAGACGTAGCAATCCTCGATCAGGTGACTTACCGTTTGGTGGTAAGGGCAATAATTGAGATCGTTAACATTGCCTGGCCGCAACGGGCGTTTTGGACTCGGCAGATTGATGAGTCTGTCGCGCACTGCCAACTCGAACAGTCTCCTTGTTTTATCTTGAGGAAATGAGTAAGGACGTTTCAACTTTTCATGGAGGGGTTGTCGCTTGTTGTTTCGGCAAACAACTGGTCTAGGGCCACTGGATTGCTGTTGAGTGTTGGCTACGAGGGCTGTTTTTCCCTTCCCTTTATCCTTTCTGCTCGATCCTTTGTTTGCGAGGCCGAGATTTTTTTCGAGTAGCGTGCGATTGCACGGCTGAACATTCTCGCAACTCCTCAATTCTTTCATTTTTGAAATGGATTCCTTGAGGAGAGGGTTGAGGGCAGCTTCTTCGTTAGAGTCGCTTCCAAAGGTGATAACTTGCGATCCCTTGGTGTCGGCTATGTGACAGTCGTCGGCGGCTCTTTTGCGCTCATCTACCGCATTTTTCTGATGTCTACGAGCTTCACGCTTTGTCCTGTTGAAGTGTTTCTCTTGAGCGACATACCCTTACCACCAACACTTAAAGGAGTCGCAGTCTTCGGTAGAATGTATGATCTTCTGATGATATAAGCAGAAGTTAGGATGCATCTCTACTCCACCGAGAGTATTTTCTTCAGAGGGTGGTAGCTTCATTCCCACTGATAGGGCTTTAGCAAACCTTTTCCTCGTCTTGAATTTATTTTTATCCGCAGCGGATGACTTTTGATTTGACGGAAGTGCCTCGACTCTTTGTTCTAGTAGTCGGTGTTTAGCTCCTTCCAGTATGGCCATCTCACGCTCTTGATTGGCTTTAATTTTCAGACGAATCTCATTCAGGAAGGCATCGATCAACTCGTCTGACGGCCGCAGAATTTCTGGTTTAGGGTCCGCCCTCGGTTTCTCGGCGCAAGGAGCCTCTTTATCATCCACCAATGAGTGAGAGATCACATGACAACTCGCTACGTAGTCTTCGGGTTCATCTGATGAGTCTTCTCCATCGTTTTCGTCCTCAACAAAAGAACAAGCTGCCCCCGGCGTGTCCGTCTTCTTTGGAGTGTGCGGCCGTGGTGGGTTTACTTTCCACTTTTCAGACAGCGCAAACTTGCCTTGTAGGTAATGATCCTCGATCCATCCCTTAAAGACGAAACAATCCTCGATCGGGTGACTTACCATTTGATGGTAAGGGCGGTAATTAGGATTGTTGAGATCGCCTGGCTGCAACGGACGTTTCGGACTCGGCAGATTGATGAGTCCGTTGCGCGTGGCCAGCTCGAACAATTTTCTCGTTTTATTTTGAGGAAACGAGTAAGGACGTCCCAGTCTTTCCTCGAGGGATGGGCGTGGACACACGTTGTTTTGGCGAACAACCGGCCTTAAGTTGCTCGGCCGTTGCTGAGTATTAGCGACGAGAGTTGCTTTCCCTTTCCCCTTCTCATTTCGAGAGTCCGGTTTTGGAGGAGACGGTCCATGGCCCATCTGGTCCATTTGGGCTAATTTGTCGATCAAGGCCTGGAAGGTGGTCGGCTTGAAGAACATCATGAATTGCGAGATGGTCGCTTGCGGATCAAGAGTGCCTACGAACATGCCTACCGCAGGTGCTTCTTCGATGCGTTGTTCGCATTTCGACCATAGATTCCACCACCGTGTTGCGTATTGAACCCACGTCTTGCCTGGCTTCACCCTGGCATTGATCAGTACTGTTATCGGGGTGTGTTCACTAGCACTCGCGAATCTTTGTGTAAACAATAGCTCCATCTCCGCAAATGTTTTGACAGAGTCGTTAGGTAGCTCCGAATACCATTCAAAGGCCATCTCCGATAGGCTGCCGACGAATTGGCGAAGCAGGAGCTTGTCGTCGCCTCCAGTGTTGCCACAAAGAGCCCTGAATTGAGCGACATGCTGATAAGAATTCCCTGTCCCTTTATATACGTGGAACTTAGGGATCGTATATCCTGGCGGGTAACTGATTTGGTCATACCAGCTCGGATAGGGCCGTCCGGTTCTAACAATTTGCCCAGCCGCTTCTTTCGCCTGATGAATTCGTATCTGCTAAGCTATATATTCATCCAGGGCAGCTTTAGAGATAGTTTCTTCCTTGGCTGCTGAAAGAGCCGGAGGAGGATTAGATGTCTCTCATCTATCGTCTTCAACAATGATTGGAGGGTCATCAGCTGGAGGGTCCGGCTGTAACATCATTCCTACCATATCTTGGAAGAGGAGCGCCATTTTTTTTATGTTAGCCGCTTGCTTTGCGGCTTCTCTGTCCTTCTTTTCGAGGACTCTGCGTAGGAAGTCAGCGTCGGTTTCTTGTTCGTGACGCTGTTCTGACGATACCTCCGAGCTTTCTTTTGGCCCGGTAAGTGCGGTCATTGTATTCATCATTTCCTGAAGCTTCTGCTACTGTTCTTGAGCTTTCGTCACGGATCGGGTGAGTGGTCGGTGACCCGTCGCAGCGCGACTGGCCTCTTTCCCGGATGCCATATAAACAGTATGCACTGTAGGGTTCCTAGGCACTCTTGTGAAGGTTCATAAGGCATCAAACATGCCCGAATAAAATTTTAGACGTGCCGAACAACCCAAAGCCGGGATCTTTGCTAGATTAATAGGGTTTTAACATGTAAGTAAACATCTTTACTAATAAGTGTGAGGGATTACAACCTTTGTAGTCCGCTCCTTCGCTTCACAAGCTCCGAGTAGAAGTCCCTTCGCCGCGATTCATGATCTCCCGGACTCAAGAGAGGCTCCACGACTCAAACGATCCATGCTAGCTTGTAGTGTTCCGCTTCTCCGATGATCTACGTCGAAATTGCTATAACTCAAGCTCTCTCACTCTAAAGAGGTGAACACCCTAATCTAATGGGCTAGATTAGATGAAGATGATGGAGTAGTATTTATGCTTTCTTTTTATATCATTTTCTCACAAGAAATCATCACAAAAGAATTAACTAGTGAGCTCTTTTCAAAACTCAAGAGAGAAGAAGATGAAGAATGAAAATGATAATCCTTTTGTGATGAATAGTAGTAAAGAATATATGATTGATTATGGAATCATGGTCAAGGATGAGAGGCTAAACCTTTGTAGAGAATAAACCAGAGCTAGGGTTTGGTTAGGTTAAGAATGAGTCATGGATAAGTATCAACCATAATATCTTAACCAAGACAAAAGGAAATCCTTCTAGAATGAATAAGAAGAAGCTAACCCTAATCAAACCCTAATCTCTTTTTATCATCCTTAAACATGTTTCATAATAAATCATATCATGTTACTATAATATATATCACATATATATTATATTTGTAACAAAAGAAAATAATACAATTAATATATATCGCATATATATCAATGTATTAATCCGGTGAGAAAATGAAATAATAAAGTGAGCCAATATTAGATAATGTAATATAATATATCATATATATTATTATATATTAAATCATCGAATCAACACTTGACCCGACAATTCGGTTATATCGAATGTAACCGACTAATATATCATGTACCGATTCATCGAATCAACACTTGATCCGATGACCCCGTTCATATCTAAATATCGCGAGAATATAATATGGTATCACATATCGCATTATCCTCGGTCCTGCACATATCACATATGTGCCTCTACTCCGTTTTGCCTGAGCCAAGAAACCTCTGTGTAGGACTCTAAAGAATCATCAATACGCCGGTAGCAGGTGATGATCATATCAAACACCCACAAGCTGCAAGCGGTCAGCTAAACGTAACAGCCACCCAGGTATTGAGCGATCAGAAGATCAACAAGCTAGCATGTCCGTTCTCCTGTGAATCCAATCAGTAACACTCCCGTACAGTCCGGTCTGTTCGTCTGATATGTCGCATATCAAGTCTAGGGGTGGTATATGTCAGACCCCAGTAACCGATAAGTCGTGTCGAGATAAGGCTCATAACAGGTCGAGAAACTACTGGTAACACTTACCAGTATATCTCTATATCAGCCCTGGCCAGGGACTTCCAGTTATAGCCAATCGAACACAACACAATATCAACTCCCTATACCGGGAGAGACGAATCCCCTCCTATCGCTCATTGCCTCCATGTGATTCGGGACTGTACCCAAAAGCCACCGTTTTGCACGCCCTCTTGGACGTGGTAAGGTGGAAATCAAAGCACAGTGGGAATCACACAAGACTCTATGACGATCTTGGGTCTACAGACTACCCTGTACCAGTGTCACCGGAGAACTGCCATCTGATGTGTGGTATATCACCATCTGGGAGTTCTCAGCGAGTCCGTCCAGTGTACCCAGTCTCCACTGAGCACCCGTACACCATCCTTGATGTCAAACACCGATGGATATGGGATCATCCATCGCCCATCATATAGGTCACGATGCGTACACGCTAGTCTACTCTGGTGTATCGATGCCCTGTCTCGATATACCCTCGACTAGGAACAGTTATAGGATGTACTCATCGACTACCGTGGCCCCACTAGTATGATCTCATCATAATCCCAGTAGTCGAGTACAGATCCTAAAGGCTTTATCAACATGTGAGAGAAAGACAGTAAACCAATACAAGTTAACATGTTAAGTTAAAGTGAAACCAAATAGCATACTATCATGACGACCAAGAAAGTCCTCTCTGTATATATCCAAGCATCCATCATATATACATCATATGTCTGGACTTCTGATGGGATCTGGGTTCTTTGGCCAAAGCCACAGCTCCATTGTTATCGCAATACAGAGGTATTGGATGCTCAATGGATGGAACCACACCAAGTTCACTAATGAACTTCTTCATCCAGACAGCCTCTTTGGCAGCATCGTTGGCAGCGATGTATTCAGCCTCCATCGTCGAATCTGCAATGGTATCCTGTTTGGAACTCTTCCAACATACCGCCCCTCCATTGAGGGTAAAGACAAATCCCGAGTGCGACTTAGAGTCGTCCTTATCACTTTGGAAGCTGGAATCGGTAAAGGACTCCATCCGGAGTTCTCCGTTACCATACACCAAGAACATATCTCTAGTCCTTCGCAAGTACTTGAGAATGTTCTTCACAGCTGTCCAGTGACTCTCTCCAGGATCTGCTTGATACCGACTCACTACACTTAGTGAGTATGCAACATCGGGTCTGGTACATAGCATCGCATACATGATAGAGCCTACTGCCGAAGCATAGGGTATCCCTTGCATGCGAGCTCTCTCCAAATCAGTCTTGGGAGACATCTCTTTGGAGAGAGTGATTCCAGAGATCGTGGGTTGGTTCCCATGCTTGGATTCTTCCATACTAAACCTCTTTAATATGGTGTCAATGTACCTGGATTGAGACAATCCCAGTATCCGTTTAGATCTATCTCTATAGATCATGATTTCCAATATGCAGGAGGCGTCACCTAGATCTTTTATTGAGAATCTTTGTGATAAGAAGAGCTTGACTGATTGCAGCATCGGAATATCATTTCCTATCAAGAGTATATCATCCACGTACAATACGAGGAAGACAACCTTACTCTCTGCTACCTTTTTATAGATACAAGGTTCATCTATATTTTTGATGAAGTCAAACTCTTTGACTACAACATCAAAACAGATGTTCCAACTCCGCGATACTTGCTTTAACCCATAAATGGATTTAAGCAGTTTGCACACCTTTCCGCTGCTCCCATTATCTACGAAACCCTCTGGCTGAGTCATGTACATGCACTCTTCTAAATCACCATTTAGAAAGGCGGTCTTAACATCCATTTGCCAGATTTCGTAGTCATGGTATGAAGCAATGGCAAGTAAGATCCGGATGGACTTAAGCATAGCCACTGGAGAAAAGGTTTCGTCATAATCCACACTTGGTCGTTGACGAAAACCCTTTGCTACAAGTCTAGCTTTGAAAGACTCGTCCACACTCTCCACTTCTTCCAAGTGATAATTATTGCGTAGTTCGAACTTCGAGGTAAGGCGGACCCAGCGCAGGATTCAACTCGCGTGACGAGAATGCAGCGGTCTAGTAGTCAAAGAAGAATTTTCATGTTTTCTACTTTCAGTAGTAATGTTGTCATCCTCTTATAAATATTTCTTTTCATTTGAAATCTTGTATCCGTCGAACTTTTAGTTGAATGCAATAAAACTTTGAATCGTAACGTATGTATCATTCTCTTGCTTTTCCCCTTATTTATACTATTCTTTGCCACAGCATTTTTAATTCTGATTTTTCAGTTCCTGCCCACCGCATATTTTTCCTATACTCCGTACCCGTAGCTATTTTCTTGATGTGTTCCACTGTCTAATCATGACTCTTTCTTTTTCAGGCCATGGCCCACCATGGAGCAGCGCCGCATCTAGATGAGGATGCACAGTCATGCGTTTCCTTAGACCGCACGCTGATGAGTTCTGACGATGAGATCAACGGTCCCCAGATCATTTTTGGGAACAGCGATTCCGAGGACGAAGGAGCAGCCGCCCCAGAGTTTGACATGATAAGCGATTCCGACGAAGAGGAAGGAGACCCTGAAGAGAACCCGATAGAGGAAGATCCCGAGGAAGACCCGATAGAAGAAAATCCAGTGGAGGAAAATCTCATGGAAAAGAATCCAGAAGAAGAGAATCACATGGAAGCAGACCTCGATGAAGAAGCTCCAGCCGAGGGAGAAGGACCAGAAGAACAAGACCCTGCGGTGGAAGAACTCCCAATGGCGGTCCCTGCGAGGCGCTATGGAAATGGACGCCCCAACCTGAGCGCGCGAGCCTACCGCAACCTGCTGAACCTCCACAACCGCGACTGACGGAATTTTTAAATGTTGTCTTCTCTGGCCAAATAAATTTATGTATAGTTTAGGGCCATCTTCGTTTTTCTAGAATGCTTTGTTTAGAATCTTCTGGAATAAAAAAAAATTGCCGAGTTCGCTAATCTTTCGACCTTCTCGGTTCACTTGATGCTTGATTATTTCTCATATACATCTATTTTCCTGCTGAGATCCCTGACTGTCAACCCCTACTTCTTGTATTGTTTTAACCCTCGCTTCGATTAAAAGTACCGCACCCTAATCTTTGGAATGGGCCACCCTTCATCCTTCGTCTATACTTCGTTTGAGATCCTTCTGGGAGGGGAAATTGATAGTAAAATTCTGAGTTGGCTGATCCTTCGGATTTTTTGATTCACATGATGTATCGACCGTTATCCTCCCAATACATTTGTTCCTTGTAGTCCTTGCTGCTCACCCTTACTTCCTGTGCTGACCCGACCCCAATCTATTCGACCTTCAGTCTAAAGCCGTCACACTCCGACCTTTTGCATGAGCCACACTCCATTGTAATCCCTACCCCAGCTAGCCTATACATATCTGTGCTTTTCCCTGTTACCCTAACTATATTTAGGGACATTGTTGTTCGAAAATTTAGTTTTCATTATTTTGTATTTATCGAAGAATGCGTGTTATTGATTACTCCGTTTTATGTATTTTAAGTACACTACTATTATTCTCATTTTCGGTAGCGCAACCATATATCGCGCATATTTTCGTTCCATGCTTCTTATTTTCACCATGTGGTTTTCTAAGCTATGTTAAAATGGTTTGATTGATACGTTACTCTAAAAATGTTTTAAACCACCGACAAGTCCTTCACTGTTTCATTATAATTATGCCTTATACTTATTATTTCTGCTGTGCTACTTTTGATATACTTATATATGCACGTATTTGGGTTTCGATTTTGTTGAACACGCCTTGATTATTATTGTTCGTTATTGTTATCTATATTCTTGTATACATGTAGTTGTTCTTATAGTTGTTCCTGCCTTATACCTATTTAGACCTATCTTTTTTTATGTTGTTCTTACATAGGTATACCTTCAAAAATTTTATTCACCCGTTTTAAGTAAATCACTATGTATTAGTGTTCGATGTGGTAGCTTTTCGCGTATTATTTTATAGCTTGTCGTTTCTTTTAAATTTCGAGGACGAAATTTTGTAAGGGTAGTATGATGTAATACCCAGCCCCTTTTTATACCAATATCTGTATTTTGTTACTCTTGAATTTTATTTATTTTTATTTATAATTTTATTTTTTCTAAACCCCCATTTTCCTTTTATCAATAAAACCCTAAAACCCAAACCCTATTATATCTTATTTTTTCCAACTAATTCCCTCAGCCCATCTTCTTTTTATAAACTTAATCCTTTTTCCAGAAAATCAAGCCCACTCACCTAATTCTTTTCTCAAAGCCCGACCCAGCAGTAATTCCCACAGCCATTTCCTTTACAATTCTTTTTATTTTTGGCAGACTAGCCCAGCCCGTTCACCCTCCTCAGCCCACATTGAAAATATAATAGGATTTAAAATTTAAACCCCGGCCCGCTTCCTTAACCCGACCTGGCCCACGCCCGACTCCTCTTCTTCCCCAACGTCTCTCCCCTTTTCCCGCTCCCGCTCGAATCTGCCCGTTGCGCCCACGTCGTCGCTCGTCACGGGCCGTGCCCCGCTCTTCGCACCCACGACGCTCGCGTTTCCCCTACGACCCGCTCCCCTAACGGCTACCTCCTTTCCCGCTCTTTACTGAGCCTCCACTCACTTCGTCGCACCCCACGCCCGTGCCCACGCCTCGCCGTTACCCCGACTCGCGCACCCCCACGACCCGATCCACTCGACCTCCTCCCTTCGTCTCTCCTTCTCTCTCCCTCACTCCTCTCTCACTCACAAAACTCTCCTCCCTCTCAGATTCCCTCACCACGCACACATCGCCGCAGCCACCTCTGCATCACCATCACCGCCGACCACCCTCTATCGACCACGACTCCCTACAACCACCTCCAGCACCACCAACCTAAGCCCTCACTACACTCGAACACCACCTCCTTCTTCTCCAATTGACCCACCTTCAAAACCCACCGAGCGCCCCCTGCACACCCGAGCTCGAGCCCCTGCGCCCTCTCGCCGGCGAGCCCCCACTACATCTCGTCAACTCCTCCGCACCATCGTCGACCGCATCATCATCATCATCGTCGTCGCCATCCCCCCTCTCTCTCTCAACCTCTGCAATCTCTCTCTCTCTCTCTCGATCTCTCCTTCTCTCCCTGTCTTTCTCTCTCTACAACTCCCTTTCTCTCTCTACACCTCTCTCCCTCTCTGTTTTCCCCTCTCTCTATTCATCTCTCTCACACTCCCTCTCTCCCTCTCTGTCTAACACTCTCTCTCTGTCTAACTCTCCCTCTCCCCCTCTCTAAATCCCATCCATCTCTCCCTCTTCTATCAACCGACCACCACCACAATATCGCCTGAGCTCGCAACCGTCGCTGCCATTGCACAGAGCCCAAGTCAAGCCTCCTATCTCTCGAGCCCAAAGCTCCACTAAAGCTCAAACCCAACCAATTTACTGCCGTGACGGATACAAGTCGTCGTACTAGTCGTTGTCGTGCCGCACGTGTGTCGTTGCCGCTGCCGTGTGCCCCAAAACGTCTCCAGGCAAGTTCCCTACTTGCTACATGCTACTTTATGTTAATTACAAACTACAATCGTATAGATTCCACATTTACTATTTCCGTTAAACTATATGGTGTAACCGTTCGATGCATGATCTCAATGGAAATCCTCCTTTAAATTGACGGAACATGAGGGCATTTGCTGGCCCATGTGATATTGAATGCTATGTATAAATTTCACTGGATAATACGACTGTTCGTGACTAAAATGAATACCCCCAAATATATCCGTAAAACTGGAACTTTCCCCGTATCTGAAAACCGTTAAAATTACCATAAATTATGTACATACTGGAATGATGCGTTCGAGAGCTTAAATCGAAGCCGACTCGACGAACTATAACCCTATGCAAGTTTCTCATGGTTTCTGTACTTAAATTGTGACAATATTTTGATTGGAGTGCGGCTCTGGACGGCAGTCCAGAGCGACTCTAATTATTATTTACTGTCCCATAATGCGTGCCACCTTATTTCCTGAACTCGTAGGTTGCAGAACTCCGTTGTTTATTAAAGGTGAATCTGTTATATAGATAACACAAGTGGTTTCATTCTGTTTCATCATCGTTTGCTATTTAATCTGTAATTTAAAAGATCAGGACGTATAACAGTCCCAACAGAATTAGAATTGACATACTAATATTGAACAGTGTATAACTCCTGACGTACAGACGCGATTGAAGATCCGTCTATTGCGTTGAAAACCTTATTGGAAACCCTAAATATCATTCAACTGTTGTATCGCTAAATTCTGATCCCTACTGGGGTTAAAAGGTATTGCGAAACAGACTTCCGATTCTGAAACCGGATTTCCAGCCGTGAACGCTTAAAATGAAATGGCCATAACTAGTGATCCTGAAACCCGATTGATGTGAAACCAAACTTGCTGGATAGATATTCAAACATACTACTTAATCCCTGTTCATCGTTTCGCTAAACTGTACACATATGATTTATGATAAATTGTGCAAGTGGTAGATTACTGATTTATGACATCCTAATCATGCTTTACATACTGTTTACTCATCATATCATACTTATGTCACTGCATTGATAACCTAGTGATTATGTGCATTACCCAGTGTTAGGTATTAGTGATGATTGTGGCAAGTACGTTAGAGTTCGTGCATGAGTGAATAAGTGAAAATGACACGTACTTGTACACAATCAGTGAAACCCTATTATTCTATTGCATTGTCGACGTCTGTGGGACGTGTGTACGTGTGACTATAAGTGGTATGGGACACTTATGGAAGCTCTTGCATGGGTGTCACAGATAAGGCACCAGACACTACCATTTACCTTGGGTTTTAGTCGGGACGTGCTTGATGGAGATCCTGTCTCCAGTTCTCGCGCAGACTTGTCACAGACCGACTGGTATTTGAGCTTATGGTTAGCGTTTGATGTAGACCACGGGGTGTGGGGTAGTTTGAGTGTGAGTTCAACAGAATCTCGGGAGTCCCATGCCGGCTTATATATATTGAGATATATGGAGATTTACAGGGTACATGATTATTACCGTGAGTTACATGTTAGGCCCGTGGTCCCTTGCCCTTGGGTCCTACCCTTGGGTGGAGGACACTCGCGAGTGGTTGACTCTCACACTTGGACTGACGATAGGCTTAGTGACCTGTACAGTGAGACTTAAAGACTGATAGGGATGATGGCATTGGTATACATTACTTACCGTTGTTGACATACCTGTCATATTATTTTACTGCTTTACTGTTCACCTGATCTATTAGACACTTCTTTGGTTACTGCATGTTCATACCTATACCGTCTTGATATACTATCATATATTTCTATTATCGCTGTTCGAGTTGTCACTTGTATCTATATATTATATTGCTATTGTGTCGCTCTGACGACCTGAGTATGCATGCTCAGTGTGAGGAGTGGATTTAGCCGGGACCAGGACCAGACGCACATCACGGACATCTTGGTTAGCTGTCCAGAGTTATACCCTTTTGTTTCCCATCAGGTCAGTCCTTTATATTGTTTTGTTTCAGTTACTGCATTTCTCATTACCTGCGCATTATTTACTGATTACCACGTAAAGCTAGAAGCCGAAGTGTGATTACGGCAGGTTATTTCCTTGACCGTAGGAGCATGGCTGGCCTTGTCAACCCCTTGTACTCTGTATTTTGGGAAGCGGGGCATGACACTACTAAATCTTCAGTTGCAGTTTGTGTTGCTGGAACCTCTTCCAGCTCTACCTCTTTGCCACTAATTTCTTTTGCAAGAAATTCCTTTTCCAAAAAGGTGGCATGTTGAGCAACAAACACTTTTTGTTCCTCAGCGTGGTAGAAAAAATATCCTTGAGAATTCTTTGGATATCCCACAAACTTGCAAAGAACTAATCGTGCCTCGAGCTTGTCCGTATTTTGCCTTTTGACATAGGCCGGATAACCCCATATCTTAACTCGTTTAAAATATGGTCTCTTCCCACTCCATATCTCATATGGTATGGTAGGTACAGATTTAGATGGAACCAGATTCAATAGATATATGGCTGTCTCAAGCGCATACCCCCAAAAGGAAATAGGTAACTCAGCATCGCTCATCATCGAGCGCACCATATCTAATAGGGTGCGATTCCTCCGCTCCGATACACCGTTGTGCTGTGGTGTATAAGGAGGAGTAAGTTGAGAGAGAATCCCATTCTCTTTTAGATAATCTAGGAACTCATTGCTTAAGTATTCACCTCCTCGATCAGATCGAAGAATCTTAATACTTTTGCCTATTTGGTTCTCTACTTCGTGCTTATATTCTCTGAATTTCTCAAAAGCTTCAGACTTGTGTTTCAACAGGAACACATGCCCATATCTAGAGAGATCGTCGGTGAATGTAATGAAGTAGGAAGAACCGTTCCTGGCGTGTGTAGATATAGGACCGCATACATCACTATGTACCAGTCCTAAGAGTTCAGTAACTCTTTCTCCGTGTCCACTAAACGGAGTTTTGGTCATTTTTCCTTTGAGACATGAATGACAAGTGTCATAAGATGATAATTTGAATGAATTCAAATATCCATTCTTATGTAACTTAGCTAGCCGTGTCTCATTGATATGGCCAAGTCTACAATGCCACAAGAAAGATTCGTTCATTTCTGAACTTTTCCTCTTGTGTGTGTTTTGTATATTGAGGACTGTGATTTAGAATGAATATGCCATTATGTAACGAGCCTGATGCAATCAACTTTTGATCTAGGAATATGTTCATAACATTATCCTTTACTACAAAATTATATCCTTCTTTACTTAATAAAGAAACTGATATAATGTTGAACATCATGTTCGGTATATAATAGCACTCATTTAGAATCAGTGTATCACCACTTGGTAATACTAGGTGATATTCGCCAACTGTTTTGGCTGCAACATTTGCCCCATTCCCTACTTGAACGGAATGAACACCTTTTCCCAGTTCTCTACCTTTCCGTAGCCCATGTAACAATTTACATATGTGGGATCCTGATCCGGTATCTAATACCCAGGACGTAGGGTGAACTGAGAAACAGTTCTCAATAACTAACACACCTGAAGAAGATGCATCAACATGCATGTTCTTTTGGGCGGCTTGAGAATCCAAATATTCTCCTATTCCCTGTTCAGTTTTATAACTCTTATAAGAAAGAACGGGTCCAACGTTCCCCTGCTCAGTATAATAAGCAGGTTCAGTCAATACATCCATATTATTATCTTGATTATGGCCTGACATGGTCGCTATCTGGAGAGAGAGAGAAGAAAACACTTTAGCGTATGCTCTTGCAAGATTAGATTGGTTATTATCTTATCTAATCAGGATGTCTCCCACTGTTTTTATCAAATCTACCTTCAAATCCTAAAAGGTAAGACTAGCCGGGATTAATTACACCCTACAATTTCGTCAATCTTTCAGCCAGATCAGTGTCGGTACTTGAGGGAGGTTCCCCGTGCTTTCGCACGGACCTAATTAAAGTAAACCTCGTTTTCCCAGAGGCGTAACCCCGTTAACACTTTTCTAGACACCTACTTGATCGGCTAATTGTCCTGTGTAAAACTCTCCCAGGAGTAATTCTTACTCGCAGTGGGTATCGGGATCCAACTATCTCATAGGAGGTATGCAATCTCATTGCAAATTTCAACACTTGAAATTCCCGATAATATTTTTCCCCTAGCGATCTATGACCTTGACTAAGTCAACAAACCATAAATCGCAAGTCAAGTTTAACCCGTACATTTCTCGATTGAATTAAACCCACTCGTACGACCCTTGACTGAATCAACAAGGCCGTGCGAATACCCTAATCCAATCACATTTCATGTTTTAGCAGATAAACACTATTTAGCTACCGTACATTACGCCTTGACTAAGTCAACAAACATAGCACGAATACTAAATAATATCTATCTGAAATGACGGAGGGCTATGCAGGTTTTTCAGAAAACCATGAGCGTAATGAACTTGATATCGTCGTAGAATCATGTGAAATTTTGAAATGGAGTGTTTTTGAGGCTTTCATTAGTTTTGCTAAAGAGGTCACTCCCGGTGAAGAGATCTCGGCTCTTTCCTCATCGAATAAGGTGCAGGGTATATCATATATACCGCTATGCAAAGCAAAACTCTAAAAGCAATCAAAAGACAAACCGAGTTTTGTAACATCTGCCAGTTTCGCTAAAGAGGTCACTCCCGGTGAAGGGATCTCGGCTCTTTCCTCATCGAATAAGGTGCAGGGTATATCATATATACCGCTATGCAAAGCAAAACTGTAGCTACCCTTTTTATAAAGTTTTGATTCTACAACATCTTTTAGGTTTCTTTTCTTTTTATTAATCTCATTAATAAAATCCCATCAGCTTATGCTTCCTAAGCATCACAGAAGAAACGAAAGCAGTAATATTTATATATCAGCATATATATATAGTATAGCATTCGTCTCAGGCAGTAATATGATCTCATCACAGAACATTGCAGCAGAAGAACATATATGAAATATTGGATATACTAGGACGTCCGTGTTTTCAATACGAGCCTGTATAAAACATGGATTCCACAGTCGCGATGAATAGCCAAACCCACATCCCTAGACCCCTATGAGAGCGGCAAGTAACACTGCCAATTCTAGGGTTAGGAGACCCGGTCTCGACTCCTCGAGATGGCCTCCCACTGGTCCCTAGAACCCGGTTACTTGTGCTCCCCTCCCTGGGTCTACCTAATGCGGAAAAGTAAATAATATACAAAGGTGACATCAACCTCATCCCGGAAGTGCCCCAATAAAAGAATATTATATATAAATGAATTTTACATGAATGAAAATAAAAACCCTCATCTCACATAAAACCCCCGGCTATTCAAAACACGACGATCCAATATAACATATCACAGCAACACATAATATCACATATCATCAACGTAAGTAAGTATGCATACACCGATCGTCGTAGATGTATAGCAACGAAGACCGGCAATACAACTACATACTACACTTACGGTCACAGAAAAGAAATTGTAAAACTACAATATTTGGAATCCACAATCACTTTAGACATCGTAAATCCGAAATATCACATATTTCGCATTTCATGCTTAACTCTATGAATTCCACATATTGTATCACATTCCAGATAAATAGACAGTATTAAACTTTCCGAACAGACAATCAAATACCTAAAATTTCCTAAATTGCTCAACACTTGAGCGGAGTTCAAATAATCCCAGAATATGTGACAGTACCGGTGATCCAGCCGTAGAAGGGTCAAGCCAACACCTCACATGTGGCACGCCGTACTGCCCCAAACCCTAAGGTTTAGAGGCAGTTCAAGACGGTCACATAATTGAGTTAAGGTTTGTTGTCTTCTAGAGGGTCCACCGTGCTACTTGTACAATTTTTCCGAAAGATTTAAACCCGATAAAAATTCAACACTTGAAAGTTTTTCGTGCCGGGAAAAAGTGAGTTAAGATATCCGTTCGAACATTTTAACAGTTTCTAAATATCCGGAAATCATAACGAATTAAAATTTTCCGATCGAATCAACGATTACAAAATAAACCCCAGAACACTCAACACTTGAGTCAGATTAAAAATACCCAGAAAATATAAAATACAGATACTGATATTACTGTAGAAAACCTAAGACCCAACTCTACATTCCCACCGCGGATCCGCGGCCTAAGCGCGGTACGGCCGCGGTTCCGCGGTGGTATGTACGGATTGGAGACACGTTTTTCACAATAATACTTATATTTACCTGCTGAATTTTTTAGGAATTTTTAATTCAGAAAATTCCCAGATTTTAGAAAAAGTCCAGAGAGGGGTTCATTTTCTTCATATCGGGTTCGATCGGAGTTTTAACTTCGTATACACGTCGCCTAATGCTCTAGCTAGGCTCTGATACCACTGTAGGGTTCCTAGGCACTCTTGTGAAGGTTCATAAGGTATCAAACATGCCCGAATAAAATTTTAGACGTGCCGAACAACCCAAAGCCGGGATCTTTGCTAGATTATTAGGGTTTTAACATGCAAGTAAACATCATTACTAATAAGTGTGAGGGATTACAACCTTTGTAGTCCGCTCCTTCGCTTCACAAGCTCCGAGTAGAAGTCCCTTTGCCGCGATCCACGATCTCCCGGACTTAAGAGAGGCTCCACGACTCAAACGATCCATGCTAGCTTGTAGTGTTCCGCTTCTCCGACGATCTACGTCGAAGTTGCTATAACTCAAGCTCTCTCACTCTAAAGAGGTGAACACCCTAATCTAATGGGCTAGATTAGATGAGGATGATGGAGTAGTATTTATGCTTTCTTTTTATATCATTTTCTCACAAGAAATCATCACAAAAGAATTAACTAGTGAGCTCTTTTCAAAACTCAAGAGAGAAGAAGATGAAGAATGAAAATGATAATCCTTTTGTGATGAATAGTAGTAAAGAATATATGATTGATTATGGAACCATGGTCAAGGATGAGAGGCTAAACCTTTGTAGAGAATAAACTAGAGCTAGGGTTGGGTTAGGTTAAGAATGAGTCATGGATAAGTATCAACCATAATATCTTAACCAAGACAAAAGGAAATCCTTCTAGAATGAACAAGAAGGAGCTAACCCTAATCAAACCCTAATCTCTTTTTATCATCCTTAAACATGTTTCATAATAAATC
Source organism: Agapanthus africanus (assembly GCA_030015575.1). Lineage (NCBI taxonomy): Eukaryota > Viridiplantae > Streptophyta > Magnoliopsida > Asparagales > Amaryllidaceae > Agapanthus > Agapanthus africanus. The sequence goes on from CM057339.1 coordinate 926,354,171, forward strand.
ATATCATGTTACTATAATATATATCACATATATATTATATTTGTAACAAAAGAAAATAATACAATTAATATATATCGCATATATATCAATGTATTAATCCTGTGAGAAAATGAAATAATAAAGCGAGCCAATATTAGATAATGTAATATAATATATCATATATATTATTATACATTAAATCATCGAATCAATACTTGACCCGACAATTCGGTTATATCGAATATAACCGATTAATATATCATGTACCGATTTATCGAATCAACACTTGATCCGATGACCCGGTTCATATCTAAATATCGCGAGAATATAATACGGTATCACATATCGCATTATCCTCGGTTCTGCACATATCACATATGTGCCTCTAATCCATTTTGCCTGAGCCAAGAAACCTCTGTGTAGGACTCTAAAGAATCGTCAATACGCCGGTAGCAGGTGATGATCATATCAAACACCCACAAGCTGCAAGCGGTCAGCTAAACGTAACAGCCACCCAGGTATTGAGCGATCAGAAGATCAACAAGCTAGCATGTCCGTTCTCCTGTGAATCCAATCAGTAACACTCCCGTACAGTCCGGTCTGTTCGTCTGATATATCGCATATCAAGTCTAAGGGTGGTATTCGTCAGACCCCAGTAACCGATAAGTCGTGTCGATATAACGCTCATAACAGGTCGAGAAACTACTGGTAACACTTACCAGTATATCTCTATATCAGCCCTGGCCAGGGACTTCCAGTTATAGCCAATCGAACACAGCACAACATCAACTCCCTATACCAGGAGAGACGAATCCCCTCCTATCGCTCATTGCCTCCATGTGATTCGGGACTGTACCCAAAAGCCACCGTTTTGCACGCCCTCTTGGACGTGGTAAGGTGGAAATCAAAGCACAGTGGGAATCACACAAGACTCTATGACGATCTCGGGTCTACAGACTACCCTGTACCAGTGTCACCGAAGAACTGCCATCTGACGTGTGGTATATCACCATCTGGGAGTTCTCGGCGAGTCCGTCCAGTGTACCCAGTCTCCACTGAGCACCCGTACACCATCCTTGATGTCAAACACCGATGGATATGGGATCATCCATTGCCCATCATATGGGTCAAGATGCGTACATGCTAGTCTACTCTGGTGTATCGATGCCCTGTCTCGATATACCCTCGACTAGGAACAGTTATAGGATGTACTCATCGACTACTGTGGCCCCACTAGTATGATCTCATCATAATCCCAGTAGTCGAGTACAGATCCTAAGGGCTTTATCAACATGTGAGAGAAAGACAGTAAACCAATACAAGTCAACATGTTAAGATAAAGTGAAACCAAATAGCATACTATCATGACGAGCAAGAAAGTCCTCTCTGTATATATCCAAGCATCCATCATAATATACATCATATGTACAACAATGGCCTCTAGGGTATATACATAACTAACATGCACCACTATGCCCCCAGACTTGGGGCGTTTGTGCTCAACGCTTTTACGGTTCGCCATATTCACATGGGCTTTTTGTGGCCTCCTTTTCTTTTGAGTGATTGACGTCGAGGGAGCCGTTGCAGTGGGCACCCAGCCAGCTATTGCTTTTTCTAGCTTGACAGAGTAGTCCTTCTCCTGCCGAACCTTCATCTTTTTCTGTCGGCGGAGATAATCTTGATCCATTACGGAGTCTTGGACTTGACGCCAGACTTTGTAAATCTTAGAGGACAGCCGCTGAGGGGGCTGCTCCAGCTTCGCCTTTGGGGACTTCCCCATAGGTGGAGTAGATCTTTTCAGCACAGCAGTTGGCGAGTTCCTGCGCACCTTGTTAAGTAGTTCAAAGCTGTTCTCGGTTGGAACAGCAGCATCAATTTCCACTGTCGGAGCTGGTGCAGTTATCCTAGAGGGGGAGTTGCCTCCAGCCTTCCTTACCCGGCGCCAGGACGGTGAGCATGTCGAGCGGACGGCGTTGGTTCAGCGATGGGGATGGCTTTGTCTTGCCCCCTGTCCAGATGAAGCACTGCTGGTGCCAGTCTCTTGAAGACTGACGTCTTTTGAGTAGCGGTATCCAACCTGTCAAAGACAGACCTTCGAGCAGGAACGGGAGCCGGAATAGTCAGTCTTGTGAAGACCGACCCTTTGGCAGGAGAAGCCGCCTTGACGACTTCAGGAGCAGGGATGGCTATTCTCTTCGGAACAACCTTTTCTGGTATTACAGGCTTCTTCATAGGCCCACATGAGTTTTGGCCCAGTTTGCTGAAAGCTGAGGCATTGGGCTTGGGCGACCCGTTCAGAGGGGCCGCGATAGTTGTAAGCTGACCGAAGACCGACTTCTTCGGATCTTCTTGCAATGGTAATGGGGCATTGAAGCTCGTTGGTGGGATCATGGTCCCGAAGAATAGCCCAGTGGTGGCTTGAGTTACCTGTTCCACTGGCATCTTGAAAAGGGAGGCCACTTGGGGCCCATAAGTCACTCCTTCAACAAGGACAGAGCGAGAGTTGCAATTGCAGGCAGTGCAGTTTGAAGCCATTGATCTTCTATTTTCTGCACGGAGTAAGACACCAAATCTAAGTATCTCGAATCTACAGGCAACACAGCAAACCGCGATTTGTTCGCGAACACGACACATGAAGTGTGGAGTGGAAAGAGGAAGAGGTCTCACCGGGCGTGCCAGAATCTGTTCCCCTCCGAACGGCAGCCAAGACATGAAGACGTATTTCCTGTGATACGGGGCAGATGCTATTTGGTTTTATCCGTCCACCTCTCCGAAGATGCCAAGTTGATTTATGGCACCGTGTATCGGAGGTTTAGACGGATGCGGCCGATGTAGCAGACTTTGTCAGATTCCCCCTCGCTTGAGGGGTTTTTGATTGTGGGGACGCTCTTCCCTGCAGGCGCAAGCCCCTGCAGTTAATTACGTTACCGCATCACGGTAACCACTTTCTCCTTCTCCAGAAATTTTACTTCGTGTCGTGTGTGTTTGTTTTTTTTATGGATGCCCGTAGATTGTATACGGAGACTAAGTTATGCCGTCGCCCGTAGGACGTGGATTAGTCCAAATCCGTATTTACTTAAATTTGGGTTTGGGGTTTTTATTTAAGGATACGTTAGCCCTATTTAAGGCTAAGATCAACTTAAACTTTTGTTAAGGATATGTTAGTCTAATCTCCAGACTAAGATCGACTTAACGGGATCGTTTGGATCCGATAGGAGAGCAATTGGCTCTATTGTTCCAGTTTAGGGACATAGTGGTCCATGTTCCAGTTTAGGGACATGGTGGTCCATTGCATGTATGGCCGTCGGGACCCGTCACTTTTCTGACGACGTTGAAGGATTACAACGACAGATATCAGAGGAGTTCAGAGATGTACCCTTGAACCAAAGTTGATTAGGGGATATATAGTCCAATTTGGGACTAAAGTCTGTTTGAAGGTTTAAGAATACGTTAGCCATATTTGAGGCTAAGATCAACTTAAACGGGATCGTTTAGATCCGACAAAAGAGCATTTGGGCTCCATTATTCCAGTTTAGGGACATAGTGGTCCATCATTCCCATTTTGGGGACGGATATTAGTTTAAGGACACGTTAGCCATATTTGAGGCTAAGATCAACTTAAACGTTTGTTAAGAATACGTTAGCCTAATCTCCAGACTAAGATCAACTTAACAGGATTGTTTGGATCCGACAAGAGAGAAATTGGCTCTAATGTTCCAGTTTAGGGACATAGTGGTCCATTTAATGTATGGCCGTCGGGACCCGTCACCTCTCTGACGACGTTGAAGGATTACAATGACGAATGTCAGAGGAGTTCAGAGATGTACCCTTGAACCGGATGTAAATTGATTTAAGAGAGCATCCTTGCTCAGTCAATTTAATTTGAGGACTTACGGCCATGATTGGGCTAAGTCCAGTTGAGAATATTCAACGTTTTTTATCTTTGGCCTATTAGGCCTGTGCTAGGGCTTTGCCCCTGTTTAATAATGCACTGCATTTTATTCCTAGGCCTTTTTGATTTGGGCTCTGTCCCTTTTAAATGATGCACAACATCTGTTTTTGTTTCGGCTCTGCCTTTTTTTAGAATAATGCATTGCATTAGGCCTGTTAGGCCCTTTTTAATTGGGCTTGGCCCTTCTGTAAATAATGCAGTGCATTAATCAAACTGGCAGTGGCCATATGGCCTGTCAGGCACTTTGCGCCAATTATGGAGCACAAGCGCATATGGAGGTGACACGTGTCATGCTCGGTTGAGCGCAAGCGCAACAGCGCAGTGCGCTGCACCAGTGCTCTGCGCTGTTGCGCTGCTGACACGTGGCGCGCTCTGGTGAGTTGCGCCAACTTCAAAGAGCAATGCTCTATCTTAAAAGCGCACAACGCAAGTGGTCTTGGAGCTGACACATGGCGCTCTGTGGTGGCTTACGCCAACCCAGGAGCGCAACAGTGCAGATTTTGCAAGTGCAAGGCACTGTTCAATAACTTGATCCAATTTTGGATTCAAGAAAAGAATCTTTAAAACTCCAGAACCAATGGTTCATAAAAAAGTGCAAGGCACTATTATTATTTTTTTATTTATTGAAAATCATTGATCTTGTTCTTAGATCAATGATCTATTCAGAAGAAATTCTTCTTTTATAAATGTTTTACCTTTCTCTCTTTTCTGAGTTTCTTCTCAGAGTTCTTTAGAGTTCTCTCTCTGTTTCTTGAGTCTTTCTATTCTCTGTGTTGTTGATGATGATCTCGATTTTGATGATTTTTGAATTGGGGTCTAGGGGCCTTTATATAGTACCCATTAATTTGTTAAATTTGTTAAAAAGATCATTCTCTGAGTGATTTGGGGAATTTTCCCCACCGTTGGATCTTTGATCCAAGGGCTTCTGTTTTACAGAAGACAATCTTCTTGTTTTAACAAGAACAGAAAGATCTTACTGGAATTTTAATTCTGTTTGGCGCAAACGCCCCAGCGCTTGACACGTGTCGCGCAGCGCACAGCGCAGCGCACAGCGCAGCGCAACTGTGCTTGCGCAACTGCGCTGGCACGTGTCGCCCAGCGCACAGTGCAGCGCAACTGTGCTAGCGCAACTGCGCTGACACGTGTCGGCAGCGCAACTGCGCTGACACGTGGCGCGCAGAGCAGAGCGCAGCGCAACTGCACTAGCGCAACTGGCGCAGAGCGCAAGTCAGCTGAAGTGTTGCTTCTTTAATAGAGCCTTGCTCTTGATTGAGTGCGCTGCCTTGGGCGCTGCGCTCCCTGCGCTGGCGTGTCTGATTTTGACACGTGGCGCTCTGCGCGCAATGCAGGAGATCTGAAGTGTTGCTTCATTTATTTTAATTTTAATTTTCACTTTAATTTTCAAAACAGAGCTTTGCTCTGATTGGGGGAAACAGAAGCGTTGCTTCGTTTCCCGCCTTAGAATTTGAACAGAGCTTTGCTCTGATTGGGGTAAACATTGATGGCAAGTCATATAAAGCCTGAAGGACAATCAGAGATCATCTCGCACCAGTGCGGAGTGGTCACCACCTCGACGTTCGTCTCGACACAGCAGACGCAACAATCAAACAACGGTGCCACGACAAAATCCCTAGTTCCAAACCTCGACGGTTCACCAACAACCTAGAGACAACCGCGACATTCGTCTCGATATAGAGGACGTGATGCCAGCAAACGAAGCAAAGGCCAAATTTCTAGCTTCAGAGTCTTAACGGCAAGTCATATAAAGCCTGAAAGACTATCGGAGATCATCCCACACCAGCACGGAGTGGTTATGACTCATCGGGGCTCTCCAAAATGAGCCTAACCTCAAGTAAAAAGCGGCATGGCAAAATTCCTAACGCTTGCTCTTCCGACGGTCAAACTGCCTAGGAGGATTGCTTGAAGACGTCTTGTCCAGCCCCCGAAGGGATCAGAGACACGACAATCGCAAGGCTAATCGAACAGCAAGATTGCCTATCGAGGAATACATCAGCCAATGCGACGGTACGACGGACAAAACCCTAGTACCACAGACCCTAACGGACCTTTGTCGTAAAGAGCAGAGGTTAACTGTGACGTTGGGATATTCTTACGTGAAACGCTCGATTCGTCTCGACTCGTGAGGAAATTAGTGTCTTTACGAGAACTACTCGATATGTTTCGACTCGTGAGGAAAAGCCTTAGGCGGCAGCGATTAAAAAACCTGTTTCCTAAGCACTGGGACCCTGCAAGTCGGTCCAAAAATGGACTCTTGCATACTATTCACGGGTCACACTCTCCGAAGTCGAATCTCGATAAGGAGGGAAACAACCGCTTACGGGTCCTCTCGACTCGTAAGAGGGAAAATTCTCTAGTGAGATCCTTACGACTCTCAAGAGAAAACACACTTAGGAGTCTTCACGACTCCTAAGAAGAAAATACACCTATGAGATCCTCTCGATCCGTCGGGAGAAAAGTCTTTGTGAGACCCTCACGGATCATAAAGTTGAAAAGTCTTAGGCAGCAGATCTAAACCTACCTCCTAAGCCATCACTACCTCCTGAAGAAGCCAATACAGGATGCTCGCTCTATCATCTGTCAACCATGTTTATTAAGGTAACATGCTGAGAATAAAAGAAAGAAGAAAGCATAGCAATGACACAAGACATTATGAAGAATGTATATCTTTTATTCATAAATCTGATTGAGTACAAGATACATTGTGTTAAAGAATAAAAGAAACAAATACATTTTATTTACAATTGCAAATGATACAAAATGTTCATGGAGAAGGAAGCGTCTTCAACAAATCCGCAAGCTGCTCTCGCACTTCCTTCAACGCTTCCTCCTGAGCGGCTGCCGCGGCCACTTCTGCTTCCACCTGGGCCTGCTGCTGCAGGTAGGATGAAAGTTGTTCCTCAACGGCCTGCTGGGCTGCCTCCTGATTTGGTGCATCCCGCTCGACGACGTCAAGCTGCTGCCTCAGTGTTAACCTTTCAGAGATGCATCGCAGAAGGCCTTCAAAGATAACCTTCAACTGTGCAGCATTTGCATCCACCTGAGCATGTAGTCGAGCCGATTTGCTCGAAGTCTCTCCGCGCTCCTTACGCCTTAAAGCAACTTCTTGTTCAAGATGGCGGAAGTAAGGAGCGCTCTGCTCGATCCATGCCGCCCGTTGAGTGCTCGCGGCCAAGATCTCGGGGGCAGGATGCATAAGCTCCAGCTGATGCAGGCGGGCCTCGATCTCCCTGCAGTGATTAACCCAAGACTCGACGACGCCTTCATTATGAAAATTTGCAAGCGTCGCCAGAATCGGATTAACCTCCACAACGAAATCCGCGGCAGATGGGGGAGCTTCTTCGTCAAGCTCTTCGATGCATCCACTCAACATACTCAAACTCATCGCAGCACCCTGTGAGGATGGACGCCTAGAGAATGGGCCCGCCGGCATCATGATGCGAGACTCGAAGGGGACCGGAATCGGAAAGACAGCTTGAAAAAAAATCAAAACACAATCAGATGACGGTTCAAGAAATATAAAAAAAAGTCATCAATGAGGGAATTCACTATACCAGCTGCAACATGCGGCAAAGCCGGGAGGACCGGTGGCGCAACTGATCTCTCATCTCCCCCTTCGATCTGTAGCACTGCAATCAGGGCAAGGAAGAATCAAAAACAAGTTCATTAGTGGAAAAAGAAAGAGTATTAATTGAAAACTATACTCACCAGCGCCACTGGAGGAAGCAAGCTCCGACGGGAAGGAGAAGTGTGGGTGCAGCACCTGGTAAAGGTGATCAAAAAGCACTCCTGCAAAGACGCAATAGTACGACATCAGTACATAAATTATGCAGTAAAAATAAGACTGATGAGTCATGAATCCATACCTTCCAGTATTTGCAACGGTGCGAGAGAAGGTATAGAGGTGGCCACCGTCAAAGCAGTAGCTGACGGCGCTCCCTCGAGCAATGAAGCATTAACACTGGCTGCGCCTGCATTAGAAACAAAATAAGCACTGTCAGAAAAGTTACAGAATAAAGAAAAGGACGGTAACCCAAAATTTACCTGATGAGTCATCAGCCGAAACGGCGGCGTCTCCTTCCTCCATTGACACGGGTTCACCTCTCGTTGCCTCATCACCAGACTCTACGGGAGCCGTCGTCGTGCTCGCGAGGCCAGGAGACGGCGGAGAACCGTAGGCGGGGAGAGCAATGATCAGAGCATTGCCAGACTCTTGAGAAAGAGCGGCCGGCTTGTCCTCGGGAATCATGCCCGTCTCACCCGCTACTCCCTCGAGCTCAGCGGTCACGGCCGTCTCGTCCACCGTTGCCATAGGGTCGCCGGTCTTTGCCGCTCCATCCGCTGCTGCCCCAGGCTGGGTTATAGCAGCCTTCTCATTTGCCGCTACCTCGCGCTCGGCAGTGGTGGCCGTCTTGGGCGCAGTAGGTGTGACTGTCTCACCAGCTACTATCTTGGGTCCAGCAACCCCGGCTACGTCGCCCACCGTCACCTCGGGTTCAGCCAGTACCTTCTCCACCGTCCCCTCAGGCTCGACGGTTTCCGCCGCTCTTTCAGTTGGACTCGGCCCTGCAGGACAAGATATATAAGAACCGATAGGTTTACAATTCTTACAACAAAAATTTCGAAAAACACATTGCCTGAGGTGGATTGATCGTTGGCCCCCCGAGCTGCATGCACCGCCCGCCTATAAGCAGTGGACAAGGCGACCGGAGACTCTTCTGAAAGAGTAGCAGCACGAGGAACGGTGCTTGGGCCCGCTCCTATGGCCAAAGCAGCTCTGCGATCCTTCGCTGCGCGCCTCAAGCGCTTCCTCTCTTCCCGGGCCGTCACGACGGACCTCTTGGAAGTCTCTAACAAGGCGTCGTCGTCCGCGTTCAGAGTTGCCTCCAGAGCCTTCAAGGCATCCATCATCGGCTTTTTGAGTTGAGTCTCTCGCGGCAGCCCCGAAGAGGCCGGGACTTCGGTAGCTGGCCCGGGGAGAGTCCCCGCATCGGCTTGCGTGGCCCCTACAAAGAGACAAAGAAAAGATTAGATTGGCCATAGAAAGCAGAATAAAGACTCAGCGAGCCGAGACATACCAACACCCGATAGAGTGTGTTTCATCTCTTGCTCCTGGAAGGTTTTCAGGGAAGCAGCGATGGCTTCTCCGGTAGAGACGCCTGTTTAAAAAAGAAAAGCATTAGTCAAAGACAATGATAAAAGTACGATGAAATGACAAGGAATACGACTAGTGATTACCTGATTGAGCAAGTTTAGCCAACCATGCTTCGAGCCTGGCTGATCGCTCAGAAGCCGCAATGGCGGCCGCCAGATCGGTGTCTTCTGGCTCTACCAAGAAACCCTCATTGCTCCCGTATTCGCGTAAGCCTTCGGTGAGAGGGGCCTGAGGCTCTGAGCCAAGGACAGCATCAAGAGAAAGAACAGACTTCTTCTTCCTCTTCTGCGCGCGGACCCTGGTTGCCAGCAAAATCAGCTTACGCTTCGCAGGCACCTTAGGACGGCGGGTCCCGATGTCCGAGCCCACGCCAGACTCAGGCGAAACTACATTCACCGTCTCCACCGGAACATGGGATGCTGGGGGCACGTCCACGGTATCACGAGGCAATCCGCGCGGAGGGCTCAACACGCGCGGTGGCTCGGCTCTAGCATCTCTCAGCGAAGGAACGACCGGGATCCTTGGCCTTAAGGGAGCTTTGCGGTCACTGCCAGGGGGCGCACCCTTGCGGTCAACCAACAACCGTTTCTCTTCCCGGATGACGGCACCCATCGCATGCGCATACCAAGCCACGTACATATTGAGGGCCCGTGGGACGCAGCTCGGCTCGCTGATAAAGAAGTGGGAGCCTGTGTTCAGCCGCATAAAGTGGTGCAGCGCGCTCCGTATCCCCTCCCTGGTGGCCGCAGGCTCTTCCAAAAACGCCTCCAGTGGGACCCCCTGGTTATAGCTTGATTGTTGGGCAAACCGATGGGGGTTGTACCTCATGAAAAGCGCCATGTCATTTTGCCGGAACACCAGGAAGCCCGGCCGGATGGAGTATAAGTGAATAATCTCCCGGGCTTTCAATACGGAGGCCCCGTCCTTGAAACCATCGCGCAGCGCCAACACCGCCTTGGAGGTCTCCGAGCCGATAGTCACGACTTTGTCCATGAAAGAAATTTTCGCTCCGACCATGTGCGGATGAAGAAGCAACCCCCTAACCTCCCGCGGAGACGGATTCACAATTGAGGCGCCAATCAGCCGCATGACTCTTGGGAGTCTGCACTTCTCGAAAAACGAGGGGCTCTTATGAATGCCGAATACCCCGAGCACATGCATTTCCATCCACGAAGTGAAGTAGTGCATCGGGAATTTGGCAGGTTGTACCCCAGGTTCATTTGCGTCCGCTGCCACGCTGAGTCCATGGTATAGGTGGGATAACCCGGCGATTCCGATCAACAACTGTATGCCAGCCACCATTCGATGCGCTGGGTAGAAAACGGACAACCTCATGTAGCGCGGGTGCATGGGGAGCGCGAACCAGCACAGCCATAATCCCAGAAACCCTAAAAAGAAGGTCTCATCATCAATGCCCGGGGCGGCGATTTCTGATAAGGGCATAATGGCGACATCGGGGAGATAGAAATCCTTTTGATCGTCTTCCAATACTGGTCGACGATCTAAGCTGAAGCCGAAGGGGTCGTCAAGCTTGGCGAACTTTTCACTCCGCTGCGATAGAATCTCCGGTCGAAGAAAGCGGGCGATGAAATCTGCAAACTGACTCCCCGGACTCCCGATTCCAAATAGAGACCTTCATATATATTCAGCACCTTCACCAGACTCGGAAACTGGTGTTGAATAGCATTCTCCGGCGTTAGGCCCATTACTAGCGGCTTGGTGGCGAAGACATACTCGTCAGGAGGAAGCAGCTCCTCATAATGCTCCCCCCTCACTGGCAGACCCGAAATCTCAGCAAACTCTTCCAGGGGGATGGAGACTTTCCTGTCCGATAGAAGGAAGGTATGGGTGGGTATGTTCCATTGTTCTATGAATTCCTTAACCCACCACGTCGGAGGAGCAGGGTACTCGAACAATGAGACGTAGACTGCGGAGTACAGACCAACTTTCATCAAATGTGTCCTCTTTGCTGATAGGATGTACCTGGCCCACTGCAAATATCCGGCCGGTTGTCGAGGGGTCAATCCAATATTATAAGGTTGTCCCCAAGAGCGTGCCTCACCCTGGCATATGCGCCGCCCCAAAATGTCCACGGCTGCCGGCGGCTGCACGGGAATGGCAGCAATCGAAGGCTGGAGAAGATCCTCCGAATTCCAGTTCACGACCTCCACGACATACTTCACCGGGGGTGCATCCGCATAGGGGATCGAAGAGATAACCTCTGACGGTGTCGCGCAACCGAACCTTCGGCGACCCCTGATGATTTCACTGTACCACCTACCCCACAGGTGAAGGTTCTTATACTCGGGGTCATGATCTTTAATGAGAGCGAGAACCTCCCGGTCCACCGGCGCCTCGGGGAATCCTCCCTCTGAGCGAACAAATGAGAAAGACAGATCAGCAGACATGATTGCCTGCAAAGAAAAACGAAATTCAGCCGTCAGTATCATAATTTAATTTTAAAAGCCCAACGCTTGGTACTTTAAAATTTATACCACACTGCAATGCAGTGGAAAGGGGACCAAAAGTGGACCCACAAAATCTGGATGACAATGCATCAGTTAATAAGACAGCCCCATCATTGGATGAGACTGTCAATTAATGATGAGATCCCCAAAAGAATATTCTCATTAAATGAGAAATCCCTTGAGGCAAGAAGAAAATCTCCCTTTTCAGAGCAAAACACTGTCACAGAGTGACACTTGTCAAACTCTGGTCACAAGAGAATAAAATTCCTTAAAAGATCCTAGCTCTGTAATAATGATGGAAAAATCCATCAAAAGAAAAAATTAACTCCTAAAAAAAATTAGAGTTTGGGATCTTAAAGATCCATGAAAAACTTCTACTTTCTTTTGATCAAAAGATCTATGTTTTGCCAAAGAGCAAAGCTCTGTTCATGGGTTAAGAAACCCTGAAACAAATTCTTGAGAGCAAAGCTCTGTTGGTGAAGCCCCAAAGGGGTTTTCTTTAGATCAAAAGATCTATGAGAGCAAAGCTCTATTAATTAAAATTAATTTAATTTAAAGATTAATTTTTACCTAAAGTTTTTCTAAAAAGTTCTAACTTTGGAAATGAGAGCAAGGCTCTGAAGTTTTTGAAAGCAAGAGCAAGGCTCTGAAAATCAAATTCTTGAAGATGATAATCATCTGCTGAGGACCAAGGGTCCTATTTATAGGCGCTTAAGAGCCCCTTCAACTCCTGAGTTGATCTAACGGCTAGGATCTTGCCACCGCTGCACTCACGTGTGCGCCACGTGAGCGCAACGGTAGGGGGGCATTTGTTTCCCCCAATCAAAGCAAAGCTCTGTTTGAATTTCAAAAATTCAAAAATTGAAGCAACGCTTCAGATTCCTTGCGCTGCGCGCAACGCGCCACGTGTCAAAAGCAGATACACCGGCGCTGCGCCCAAGACAGCGCACCCAATCAGAGCAAGACTCTGTTTTAAAATAAAAATAAAGGAAGCAACGCTTCAGATGGTTTGCGCTCTGCGCTGCGCGACACGTATCAGCGCAGTTGCGCTAGCGCGGTTGCGCTAGCGCGGTTGCGCTGCGCTCTGCGCTGCGTGACACGTGTCAGCGCAGTTGCGCTTGTGCCAACTGTGTCAGAATTTAAACAATAAAATTTTGGAAAGATCTTTCTAATCTTGTTAAAACAAGAAAATTATCTTCTGTAAAACAGAAGCTTTAGGATCAAAGATCCAACAGTAGGGAGACATTCCTAAATCAATCAGAGAAAGATCTCTTTAACTGATTTAACAAATCAATTGGCACTATATAAAGGCCCCTAGACTCCAAGTCTAAAATATACAGAGATAGAGATACAGAACTCTTCTAAAACTTTGAGAAGAACTCGAAGAAGAGAAAAAGGTAAACCTTTAAAAAAAAAAAGAAGTTCTTCTAAAAAGATCAATGATCTAAGAACAAGATCAAGATTTTTAATAAAAAAAATAATAATAAAGAAGTAATTTTACTTCTTTATTAGATCTTTGGATCTATATAAAGGCATTGCCTTTTGATGAACCACTGGTTCTTGAAATCTGAGGTAGAACCTCTCTGGAAAAAGAAAAACTTGTTTTCTTTGATCTAAATTTGATCAAGATATTAAACAGTGCCTTGCACTTTTGAAATTTGCACTTTTGCGCTCCTTGGATTGGCGCAAGCCACCAGAGAGCGCCACGTGTCAATCACAGAACAACTGCGCCTTGCGCTTCTAAAAGCAGAGCACTGCTCTCTTGGTTTGGCACAAGTCCCCAGAGCGCGCCACGTGTCAGCAGCGCACTAGCGCAGCGCACTGCGCTAACAGACTTGCGCTCACCAGAGCGTGACACATGTCACCTCCACATGAATTTGTGCCTTGCGCTCCTCAATTGGCGCAAAGCGCCTGACAAGCCACGTGGGGCACTGTCAGAACATTTAATGCAATGTATTATTAAAAAGGGCAGAGCCCAATTAAAAGGTCTATTAGACCAAATAAAAAATGCAGTGCATTATTAAAAAGGGCAGAGCCCAAATAAAGGCCTGACAGGCCAAACACAAACAAAATGTTGAATATTCTCAACTGGACTTAGCCCAATTCTGGTCGTAAGTTCTCAAATTAAATTGAACTGAGCACAACTGCTCTCTCAAATCAATTTGCACCCGGTTCAAGGGTATATCTCTGAACTCCTCTGATATTTATCATTGTAATCCTTCAACGTCGTCAGAGAGGTGACGGGTCCCGACAACCACACATTGCTACGGACTGTGGGGTCCTTAAACTCATGGACTAATGCGTCCTTAAACCAATATTCGTCCCCAAAATGGGAATGCTGGACCACCATGTCCCTAAACTGGCAATACGGACTGTGGGGTCCTTAAACTCATGGACTAATGCGTCCTTAAACCAATATTCGTCCCCAAAATGGGAATGTTGGACCACCATGTCCCTAAACTGGTAATACAGACTGTGGGGTCCTTAAACTTATGGACTAATGCGTCCTTAAACCAATATTCGTCCCCAAAATGGGAATGTTGGACCGCCATGTCCCTAAACTAGCAATACGGACTGTGGGGTCCTTAAACTCATGGACTAATGCGTCCTTAAACCAATATTCGTCCCCAAAATGCGAATGTTGGACCACCATGTCCCTAAACTGGTAATACGGACTGTGGGGTCCTTAAACTCATGGACTAATGCGTCCTTAAACCAATATTCATCCCCAAAATGGGAATGTTGGACCACCATGTCCCTAAACTGGTAATACGGACTGTGGGGTCCTTAAAATCATGGACTAATGCGTCCTTAAACCAATATTCGTCCCCAAAATGGGAATGTTGGACCACCATGTCCCTAAACTGGCAATGGACCACTATGTCCCTAAACTGGCAATGGACCACTATGTCCATAAACTGGAACAATAGAGCTATTCATATCAGATTTTTGCATTTTTATACCGCCCAATTTTTATCACATTGCTTATCGGTAGGTACTCTTGAGCCGTGTTTGCTAGTCAATTGCATGATACATGTTCTCGGCTCTAAACGGTGAAACTCATTGAAAAGCACGACAAAATCCGGATTACTGCCAACCACAGATAAAACACGGGTCTCCGCTCTCTATCCGTATGTTGCCGCACACCAGTTTAAGAGACAAAATGGCAAATCAATGTCATTTTCATGCACAAAGCTCAATGGCAACACAAGATCCAACATATCTACGCGGAGCTCGAGGAAATCATGGCAAAAGATCCACATCACATCACCTTTTGATCAACAGAAATTCTGGAAAAATCGTGAAGAAAATCTGAGAAAAAACATATACCAGACTAAAGGGCACAGCAGACCAGGGTAGCACACAAAAGCCTATGACCCAACTCCCCTATAGGGCCGCGGATCCACGGCCAATAGGGGGTCTAGGCCGCGGATCCGCGGCCGTACAGTCTTATCAGATGAAGAAATTTTAGGGGTGTTTTGGTCCTTCCATATTTATTCTGAATGTTGTCCTAGAATTTCGGTTTCCTGCCTATAAATAGTCTAGAACTTGCCAAAAGGGTGCTTATTCTTGTATTTAGATTTTAGAATACACGTGTTGTTCTTCTTCCTCCTCTCATCTCTTCTCCATTAAAAACTTGTAGTGAGCTTTTGTGAGTGAAGAATGAATAAAGGAGTTCTTTTTATTATCATGCTTGTCTTGTTCTTGTTATGTTATTAATTATAAATTGCTTGTAATTTTCCTTTGCTAATCTGGTTGTTGTTATTTGCTATTTGTTCTTTCTTGTTCTCTTTTTCTTTATCCTTACACAACCATGATACTTGCGCTTGATCCTTGCCAAGATGAGGTCGCAAATAGCTAGTTGTAATCTTCTAACCTCTTTCTTTCTATCTTCCTCCTTTGTTTTATTTTCTTTTCCTTATAATGGGTGAGTAGTTTTCATACTTATTAGGGTAGGATAAGGAAAGTTTGAGAGAAGGAAATCTCGCTCACTCTTTCCTTGCCCAACATCTTAAATCGGACTCCCGTTAATTGAACCACAATCCGCTCCCTACGGCATCCTATCCTACATGATAGCGGTGATTCCGTAGTGAGACCGGTTGTGGTTAAATTAACCGGAGGTTAAGGATAAGAGCCAAGAACGGACGGACAAGCACCAAAAGGAAGAACTTATGCGTTGGAAAGCCTAGCTTATACTCGCAAGTTCCTTCCTAGTCGTGCTAATCCCCGTTGTTGCCGATTACCGTAACACCGATATTAAGAGTGGCAACGAAAGAAGTGAGCGGCTCCTAACTCAAACTAACCTAATCCTAACCCTAACAAGCTCTCTTTACATATCATTTTAGCTCATAGTTAATCTCAAAACAAATCTGGACATTTGGACTTAACTCGTTAAAACACATAGAAAAAGATTCCCATCTCCCTGCGGACGATC
The DNA here is from genome assembly GCA_030015575.1 of Agapanthus africanus. Classification (NCBI taxonomy): domain Eukaryota; kingdom Viridiplantae; phylum Streptophyta; class Magnoliopsida; order Asparagales; family Amaryllidaceae; genus Agapanthus; species Agapanthus africanus. The sequence continues at coordinate 926,370,178 of CM057339.1, forward strand.
CGTACTCAACCGGCTGGCTACAAGCGAAACCGTCTTGATTACGGTAATAAACTTGAACATGCAAAATCTCTACCAATCAAATGGCGCCTTTGCCGGGGAGACGGTAGTTTATTTCTTTGTGTAATTTCGGGTTAATTTGTGAATATAAATATAACCGAAAAACAAACAAAAAAAATATATATTGTAAAAAAATCATCTTGTTATTTTTTATTAGTTTTTGTGCAAGTGTGCAGGATAAAAATACGGTCGAGTTCAGTGCCAAAGACGTGGGAAGTTAGACCCATATCTCGCGGCTACACCGCGACGGATCAATACGGAGTCAACGGTCTACTGTAAGATTCTGGAGCAGATCCAGTAAGCAAATAAAGATTCAGGACAACCAGACAAGAAGAGGACAGCCAAGTGAGCACCCACAAGCAAAATGAAGCTCCGAGGGCACCTTCAAGCCGCGGAACCGCGGAATTAGAACGCTTAGGCCGCGGAACCGCGGCGGGTTGAAGCTTTCAGGAGCCTAAATTTTGGGTAAGTCTTTCTCTTCTCTTCCCCACTCCTCTGCACCCCACTAAACTGTGTTTTCTGCAGCATTCTTTGCGCAAACTCTCTTCCCCCTTCCAATAAATTGCTTTTGTGCAAGATTCTTTGCGCCGCACTAAAAATATAAAAATTGATTGCAGTTGATTTGTTACTGCTTTGCATTTATTAATACAGACTTTAAGGGGCTTGAAACCAATCCAGATTGGGTGGGGATTTCATCACCCTTCCCAGGACCCCAGAAATCACAAAAGCATATGCATTGACCATTGTTAATTAAAAAATACTAGACTCAGCCCTAAGGACTTCGCGCTCATTAGGACAGAGGACTAGTTACAGGCATCGGCCGTTTATCCTATCCTGATTTTGCGGTGTCTAGGCAAGTGTGTCCAAGGCAAGTGGTTACTTAATTAGGACCACTACTTACGTAGTGGGAAGCCTCCCATTTACCTGGCACTTACCTGGTCGCAATTGGCGGAGAAGAGGTGGTTTGAGGTCCTATTTCTAGCCCTTTGGAACAGTTAGGAGCTGTCTAGCTGACCTAGGTGACCCTAGATATAGGTGTGATTGTGCATATCTTGTTTGTGATTGCTTGAAGCCGTAAGTCCGTACATATTTCTGTAAAGCTCTTTCTAAAAAAAAGGAAAAAATCAAAAACTTTTATAAAAACTTGCCCTTTGTCACCAAAATCCCATTTTTCACCCACCACCCATCATATTTCTCCATTGACGTTTTCTTACCCTCACCTTCTCCGCTTTGACTATACTAAACTCGTTTAGTGTATGTCCGCTTGGACTCGGGACACTAGCACCCGCCTAGTCCGTGTTACATTAGTCGCTACCGACTACGCAATCGACTCACACGTCGAAACTCCGTCCACGCCTCTTTCACCCTTACCTTTGCCGGCCAACTCCGACATTGACCGGAATTCTGTTCATACATCCTCACCTTCACCTTCACCAACCTCTTCTTCCGCGATGTCAGGATTTAATCCAAACATCCCTTTGAGTCCCCCGGGATTGATTCCGCCACCTATGGATGCGAATAACCCACCACCACCGCCTGTTGTAGCGCCACAGCGAATCGCGCTCCAGGATCGTTTCTATCCCACCCGCTCTGCACTTCCCACCTGTCTTTCCCTTCCACCGGCCAATGGGGATAATTTTGAAATTAAGCCCCACTTCATTAACATGCTTCCGAAATTTCATGGGCTTGAATCTGAAGATGCCTATATCTTCATCAACAAGTTTCAAAATGTTTGTGCCATGATGAAAACCACCCAGCTGTCGGACGATGCTATACGGCTACGGGTCATTCCGTTCACTTTATGCGATCTTGCTGAAAAATGGCTGTATAGCACCGCATCCCACTCCATAACCAGTTGGGACGAGTTTGTGAAAGCGTTTCTCAATAAATTCTATCCGAATCATAAAACCGCAAGGATCCGTAACGAAATCAACCAATTCTCTCAGCTTCCTACTGAACCCTTCTGGAAGTGCTTTGACCGGTATAAAGACCTTCTTGTTCAGTGCCCTCACCATGGTATCGAGAAATAGCAACTTTGCCAAACCTTATACGAGGGCCTGAACCCAGCAACCAAACAGTTGTTGGAAACCATTTGTCAGGGCCACTTCCTATCGAAATCTGACGAGGAAGCGTGGCAATTCTTCGACGACCTTGCGGAACAAACGCTTCAATGGGAGAGCACCAGACCAACTTCTTTTTCTTCCTCCACTTCTACTGGTCAGTCTAGGGTAGGAATTCACCAACTCGATGTCTCTATTGCAATGAAAGCTGAAATGGCTGCAATAACAAGAAAACTCGAAGCGATAGAAAGCAAATTTTCATCTCCTGCTCCTGCCCCTGTTCTTCCCCTTCGTACCATTTGTGCTTGTTGTTCCGATCCTTCTCACTTGACCGAAGAGTGTCCTTACAATCCACCATCTCAAGGACAGGATCAGGTTAATGCTGCATTTCAGCAAAGACCAAGAAATGATCCATACTCTTCCACCTACAATCCCGGTTGGAGGAACCACCCCAATTTTGCCTGGAATCAGAATCAGCATCAATTCCAAGGCAACAATTTCCAGAGGCCCCCTCCTCCGCAACAACAAGCGCAACAACAAACTCAACATCAGTTTCAGCAGCCCTTCCAACCCCAACCTTTTCAAAATCAGACGAACAACTTTTCTCCCAACAATTCTTTTCTGCAAAACAACTTTGTTCCGTCAAACAACGATAAGGTTTCCTCGCTAGAACGAAGTCTGGAGGCGTTCGTTAAACAATCGACACAATCCACCGCCAACATCCAGTCTTCCATTCAGTCCTTGGTGCAACACACTGCCGCTCACGGGCAAAGCATCAAAACCATCGAAGCCCAGATTGCACAACTGAATGCGGCCTTAAGCGAGCGAGAGAAGGGGAAGCTTCCGTCCCAACCACTCCCAAATCCCGGTCACCCACATAATGTACATGTTGCTCTTGAACAACAGAACCATAATGTGAGTGCTGTGACTACATTGAGATCGGGAAAAATGCTGCAAAACAACATTGGCACACGGATCGACGATGACACCCCGGCCGCTTCTTCTTCTTCTTCTTCTTCTTCTTCTGCTTCTTCGTCTTCTGAGCCTATTCTCCATTCTTCAAAAGGCTCTTCCTCTTCTTCTGCTCTGAACGGACCCACTTCTCACTCCACGAAAACACCAGCTCTGGGATCCGTTCCAGCTCCACAATCTCCTCCACAAGCATTGGACTCAACCAATTTTAAAAACGTTCCATTTCCAAACCGGTTGAGGTCCAATAAACAAAATCCACAAATGGAGAAGATTCTGGAGTTGTTTAAACATGTTAACATTAACATTCCCCTTTTAGATGATGTCCAACAAGTCCCGTCCTACGCGAAAATCTTAAAGGACTTATGCACGAAAAAGAGGAAGTCTCAGGTACCCAAGAAAGTTTTCTTGGCTAGTGCTGTGAGTGATGCTCTTACCCAATTTTTACCTCAAAAACGGAAGGACCCCGGCTGTCCTACGATTTCTATTACCATTGGGGATAAGAACATCAACCGCGCACTATTAGATCTTGGTGCCAGTGTTAACCTGCTTCCGTACTCAGTATATGAGCAACTAGGTGTAGGAGAGCTGAAACCCACACACTGCACTCTCCAAATGGCCGACCGATCGATCACCCATCCTAGGGGTGAGCTAGAGGATGTGTTAATCAAGGTTGGGGACTTCATATTCCCTGTTGACTTCATTGTTTTAGACACACAGACTGTAGCTAACCCCCGGAATCAAATTTCGGTGATACTCGGTCGCCCATTCCTTGCAACCTCAAATGCTGTGATCAATTGTCGAAATGGTTCTGTCACGCCCAGCTTCCCAAAATACGGAATACGAGGGGTTGACAAGGCAAGCCATGCTCCTACGGTCAAGGAAATGTCCTGCCGTAGTCACACTTCGGCTTTTAGTTTTACATGGTAAACAGTAAATAATGCGCAGGTAATGAGAAATGTAGTAACTGGAACAAAGCAATATAAAGAACTGGCCTGATGGGAAACAAAAGGTATAACCCTGGATAGCTAATCAAGATGTCCGTGATGTACGTCTAGTCCTGGTCCAGGCTAAATCTTCTCCTTACACTGAGCATGCATACTCAGGTCGTCAGAGCGACACAATAGCAGTATAATATATAAATTCATGTGACAATTCTAACAGTGATAATAGATATATATAATAGTAAATCAATGACGGTATAGGTATGAACATGCAGTAATCAATGCAGCGGAACAGTAAAAGCAGTAGAATGATATGCCACGTATGTCAACACAGTAAGTATGTATATCGATACTATCATCCCTATCAGTCTCTAAGTCTCACTGTATAGGTCACTAAGCCTATCGTCAGTTCAAGTGTGAGAGTCAACCACTCACGAGTGTCCTCCACCCAAGGGTAGAACCCAAGGGCAAGGGACCACGGGCCCAACATGTAACTCACGGTAATCATCATGTACCCTGTAAATCTCCATATATCTCCCTAAACTAAACCATGTCACGCCCCGCTTCCCAAAATACGGAATACGAGGGGTTGACAAGGCCAGCCATGCTCCTACGGTCAAGGAAATGTCCTGCCGTAGTCACACTTCGGCTTCTAGTTTTACATGGTAAACAGTAAATAATGCGCAGGTAATGAGAAATGCAGTAACTGGAACAAAGCAGTATAAAGAACTGACCTGATGGGAAACAAAAAATATAACCCCGGATAGCTAATCAAGATGTCCGTGATGTACGTCTAGTCCTGGTCCAGACTAAATCTTCTCCTCACACTGAGCATGCATACTCAGGTCGTCAGAGCGACACAATAGCAGTATAATATATAAATTCATGTGACAATTCTAACAGTGATAATAGATATATATATAACAGTAAATCAATGATGGTATAGGTATGAACATGCAGTAATCAATGCAGCAGAACAGTAAAAGCAGTAGAATAATATGCCACGTATGTCAACACAGTAAGTATGTATATCGATGCTATCATCCCTATCAGTCTCTAAGTCTCACTGTACAGGTCACTAAGCCTATCATCAGTTCAAGTGTGAGAGTCAACCACTCGCGAGTTTCCTCCACCCAAGGGTAGAACCCAAGGGCAAGGGACCACGGGCCCAACATGTAACTCACGGTAATAATCATGTACCCTGTAAATCTCCATATATCTCCCTAAATATATAAGCCGGCAAGGGACTCCCGAAATTCTGTTGAACTCACACTCAAACTACCCCACACCCCGTGGTCTACATCAAACGCTAACCATAACCCTAAATACCAATCGGTCTATGACAAATCTGCGTGAGAACTGGAGGCAGGACCTCCATCAAGCACGTCCCGACTAATACCTAAGATAAATGGCAGTGTCTGATGCCTTATCTGTGACACTCGTGCAGGAGCTTCCATAAGTGTCCCATACCACTTATAGTCACACGTACACGCGTCCCACAGACGTCGACAATGCAATAGAATAATAAGGTTCACTGATTGTGTACAAGTACGTATCACTTTCACTTATTCACGTATACACAAACACTAACGTAGTTGCCACAATCATCACTAATACCTAATACTAGGTAATGCAGATTATCACTAAGTTATCAATGCAGTGACATATGTATAATATGATGCGTAAACAGTATGTAAAGTATGATTAGGATGTCATGAAACAGTATTCTACCACTTGCACGATTTATCATAAGTCATATGTTTACAGTTTAATGAAACAATGAATGGGGAATAAATAGTAGGTTCAGTTTTCTATTCAGCGAATTCTGTTTCATGCCAATCGGGTTTCAGAATCATTAATTATAGCCATTTCATTTTAAGCGTTCACGACTGGAAATCCGGTTTCAGAATCGGAAGTCCGTTTCGCAATGCATTTTAATCCTAATTGGGATCGGATTTTAGCGATGCTACAGTTGAATGAAATCTAGGGTTTTCAGTAAGGTTTTCAACGCAATAGACGGATCCTCAATCGCGTCTGTACGTTGAGAGTAACACACTGTTCAATACTAGTATATCAATTCTGATTCTGTTGGGACTGTTATACGTCCCCAACCTTTAAATTACATGTTAAATAGCAAAATGATGACGAAACAGGGTGAAACCACTTGTGTTATCTAGCTATCAGATTCATCTTTAATAAACAGTGGAGTTCCGCAACCTACGAGTTAAGGAAACAGCGTGGTACACATTACGGGACAGCATACAGTAAACAGAATCGCTCTGGACTGCAGTCCAGAGTCGCATTCCGATCCAAATATTATCACAATTTAAGTACAGAAATATTTAGAAACTTGCATAGGGTTATAGTTCGTTGTGTCGGCTTCGATTTAAGCCCTCGAACGTATCATTCCAGTATATAAATAATTTATGGTAATTTTAACGGTTTACAGGTACAAGAAAATTCCAGTTTTACAAGTAAACTTGGGGGTAATTGTTTTAGTCGTTAACGGTCATATTTTCCAGCGAAATTTGTACAAGGTTTTCATCACAAGGGCCAACATAAACAATCCAATTCCGTCAAATTAGATAAGTATTCTCACTGGGATCATGTATCGAACAGGTACGTAGTATATTTTATTCAGAACATAATTATAGAGTCTATACTATTTTAGTTTGTAACCAGCATAGCTTAGCATATAGCAAGTAGAGAACTTGCCTGGAAACATTCTGGCGATACACGGCAGCGGCAGCGACGATTTCTGTAGGTGCTCGACGTAATGTCGGGGCTTGACCGCGACGGCTAGGGATGCAGTGAGGGGTGTCTCGGCTGGGGGTCGCTGGTGCTGTCGAGGCCGATGGTGAGGGATTGCAGAGGGAGAGAGATATTGAGAGAGAGAAAGAGTTAGAGAGAGAAAAAGTTAGGGAGAGAATTCAGAGAGTGAGAGAGAGAGGACAGAGAGAAAGAGAGTGTAGAGGGAGATGGAGACAGAGAGTGAGGGAGTGAGATGAGAGGGAACACAGAGAGAGATTGAGAAAGAGAGGGGGAGTTAGAGATATACAGAGTGAGAGAGAGAGGAGAGAGAAACAGAGTGAGAGAGAGGAAGATTGAGAGAGAGGGAGTGAGAAAGAGAGAGATAAGTGATGGCGACGATGACGACGACGACGACGATGATGATGATGATGCTGCGGAGGCGGATGAAGGGAGTCGACTAAGGCGATTCAGGGCGTCGGGGTACGGGTGGCCGAGCTCGGGTGTGTAGGGGAAGTGAGGGGTGCGGTCGGGGATTTTGGGTTGAGGAGGAAGGAGATGAGGAGAAAGGTAGGAGTTGATGTGGGAGGAGACGAGGGTAGTGACGGTGGTCGTTCTCGTCGTCGTCGGCGACGGAAACCGGGTGCGCAGGGGCACGAGTGTGTGCAGGTGAATTCGAGGAGGAAGGAGGACGAGGGGGAGAGAGAGTGAGATGAGGAAGAGGGTGTGAGGGAGGTAAGGAGGAGCGAACGTTGGGGGAGCGGGTCGCAGGGGAAACGTGCGCGTCGTGGGCAAAGGCGCGGGCGTGGGCGGAGGAGGCGGGTCGAGGAAAACGGTGGGCGGGAAAAGGGGGTAGCCGTTGGGGAAGATGGGGTTAAGCGGGTCGGGTCGGTGAGCGGGTCGGGTTGGGGGCGCGGGTGAAGGGGAAGTGAGTGGGCCGGGCCTGGGATAAGATTTGATTAATTAACAAATGAAAAAAAAAGAGTGGGCTGAGGCACTGGGCCGTTGGAAAAAACTGGGGAAATAAATTGAAATGGGAACGGGCTGGGCTGAGGGAATATAAGGGAAAAATGAAATTTGGTTAATAAAAGGGAATGGGCTTGGGGCCGGGCTGAAGGAATAAACCAAAAATAAATAAGAGAGGAAAGGCCGGGCTTGAGGAATAAAAATTCAATGATAAATAAAAAAAGGGGCCGGCTTGGAAATAGCAATAAAAGAGTTTGGGGAAAGTCTAAAATAGATAGGTGATAGGGTATTTTTTAAACTAAAATAATTTTAAATATAAACTAACGAATTTGTAAGTGATAATTTTCATAAATACGGATATTGGTATAAAAGGGCTGGGTATTACATCATACCACCCTTACAAAAATTTCGTCCTCGAAATTTAAAATAAAAGATAAGTTATACAAACATAGGTGAAAGCTATTATATTGCAAACTAATACATAGAGATTTACTAGAAATACGTGGACGAAGAAATTTGAAGGTATAAATATGTAAGAACAACATACAAAAATATAGGTTTAAATAAATAGAAGACAGGAACAACTACAAAGGCAACCTATATGTATACGAGAATAACAATAACAACAATAATGAACAATGATATTCGAGGCGTACTCGATAAAATCGAAACTCAAACATGTGCACGTATAAGTATATCAAAAGTAGCACCGCAGAAATAAAAGTATAAGATACAGTCATTTATAATAGTAATCATAGGCACAATACCCGAAAATGAAGTAACGATAATAAAGTAGTGAAAAATTTGTCGGTAGGTTAAAACATTTTAGGATGATGTATCGATCAAATAGTTTTGAATTAACTTAGAAAACTCATATAGTGAAAATAAGAAACATGGAACAAAAATATGCGCGGTGTAAGGTTGCGCTACTGAAAATAATGGGAAGGCTAGTAGTGGAGTACTTGAAATGCGTAAAACGGAAATAGTCGATAAAACACACTCTTCGATAAATATAAAAATAATGAAAACCAAATTTTCGAATAATAATGTCCCTATATATATTTAGGGTAATAGGAAAAACACAACGAGGTATAGGGCTAGCTAGGGTAATGATTACAAGGAAGTGTGGCTCATTCATAAGGTCGGTGTGTGGCGGTTTTAGGCTGAAGATCAAGAAGACTGTGATCGGGTCTGCACAGGAAGTAAGGATGAGCAACAAAGGAATACAAGAGGAAAAGTATAGGGGAACAACAGTCGGTACATCACACGAATCAAAATTTGAAGGGTTAGCGAACTCGAAAGTTTCCCTAAAATTTTCTCCTCCCAGAAGGATCTCAAACGAGGCACAGACGGAGGATGAAGGGTGGACCTCTAAAAAAAAGGTGTGGTACTAGTTAATCTTAGTGAGGGTTAAGACAAGGTAAGGAGTAGGGGTGGACAGATCTCAGTAGAGAAAATAATTATATAGAAGAAATGATCAAGCATCAAGTGAACTAAGAAGATCGAAAGGTTAGCGAATTCGGCAATTTATTTCATTCCAGAAGATTTTAAACAAAGCATTCTCAAAGAAGAAAGGTGGCCCTAAACTATACACAAATTTACTTGGCCAGATAGAATAACATCTAAAAGAAATCCCGTTAGTCGCGGTTGTGGAGATTCAACAGGTTGCGGTAGGCTCGCGCGCTCAGGTAGGGGCGTCCATTCCCATATCACCTCGCAGGGATCGCCATTGGGGGTTCTTCCACGGCAGGGTCTGGATCTTCTGGTCCTTCTTCCTGGGCTGGAGCTTCTTCATCGAGGTCTGATTCCATGGGATCCTCTTCTTGGGGATTTTCCTCCACTGGATCTTCTTCTATCAGGTCTTCATCGGGATCTTCCTCCATCGGGTTCTCTTCAGGTTCTCCTTCCTCTTCGTCGGAATCGCCTACCATGTCAAACTCTGGGGCGGCTGCTCCTTCGTCCTCTGAATCGCTGTTTCCGAAAATGACCTGGGGATCGTTGATCTCATCATCAGAACTCATCAGTGTGCGGTCTGCGGAAACGCATGACTGTGCATCCTCATCTAGATGCGGCGCTGCTCCAGGGTGGGCCATGGCCTGAAAAGAAAGAGTCATGATTAGACAATGGAATACATCAAGAAAATAGTTAAGTGTACAAAGTATAGAAAGATATGCGGTGGCAGGAACTGAAAAAGTCAAGATTAAAATGCTGTGATAGTGGATGGTATGAATAAGGGGAAGGACAAGAGAAAGATACATATATTACGATTCAAGTTTTATTGCATTCAACTAAAAGTTCGACGGATACAAGATTTCAAACGAAAAGAAATGCTTATAAGAGGATGACAACATTATTACTGAAATTAGAAAACATGAAAATTCTTCTTTGATTGCTAGACCGCTGCATCATCGTCACGCAAGTTGAATCCTGTGTTGGGTCTGCTTTATTCTCAAAGTTCGAACTACGTAATAATCATCACTTGGCAGAAGTGGAGAGTGTGTGGATGAGTCTCCTCGTTGTAGCTCCTTCCTTTTTGGGCAACCGTTGATAAGATGTCTGTTGGATCCGCAAATCAGACATTTCCCTTGGGCGCGGCGACAATCCCTCTGAAGATGTCCTGGCCTCTTACAATACCCACAACATGGGGTCTTCTGCTGCTTCTGCCGCGGTGAAACAATTTGGCGCTTCTTCTTCTTCTCTTTTCCTCGTCTATCAGGGATCCCTTTAAAGTTTGGGACTCCCGCTGGTGCTTGATTCACCTGCCTTCTCAGTCCTTCAGTTAGCAAGTCGTTCGTCCGCTCCTGGGATTCCTTTAAACCTTGCAGTACACTCAGAATCTTAATGGTCTGAATCTGGGGAGTGGAGTTAGATGAGGAGACGTTGGAAGACATGATCCTGAAACAATAATTTTGAGAACGATATAAGAATCAATTTATAATATGGATTGGGAAAGGAATCAAGAACATCGGATGTGATGAGATTTATTACAAGTGGAAATCAACTGTAGCATTCTAAGTCATTTAAACAGAGTACGGTAGTGCAATTGCAACAACGTAACCTTGCCAAGTCACTCGAAACCCTAGCGAATGGATAGCAGAACACTCAATGTGAATATGGATCAAGAATAACAAGTTTACAACCTAGACCAAGGGATGTCTTAGAATGTCAAGCTATACACGGAAAACTGCAATCCCAATCGAAGCAAAACCTGGGCTTTGATACCAACTAAATCATGTCAAGCCCGCTTCCCAAAATACGGAATACGAGGGGTTGACAAGGCCAGCCATGCTCCTACGGTCAAGGAAATGTCCTGCCGTAGTCACACTTCGGCTTCTAGTTTTACACGGTAAACAGTAAATAATGCGCAGGTAATGAGAAATGTAGTAACTGGAACAAAGCAGTATAAAGAACTGACCTGATGGGAAACAAAAGGTATAACCCTGGATAGCTAATCAAGATGTCCGTGATGTACGTCTAGTCCTGGTCCAGGCTAAATCTTCTCCTCACGCTGAGCATGCATACTCAGGTCGTCAGAGTGAAACAATAGCAGTATAATATATAAATTCATGTGACAATTCTAACAGTGATAATATATATATATAACAGTAAATCAATGACGGTATAGGTATGAACATGCAGTAATCAATGCAGCGGAACAGTAAAAGCAGTAGAATGATATGCTACGTATGTCAACACAGTAAGTATATATATCGATACTATCATCCCTATCAGTCTCTAAGTTTCACTGTACAGGTCACTAAGCCTATCGTCAGTTCAAGTGTGAGAGTCAACCACTTGCGAGTGTCCTCCACCCAAGGGTAGAACCCAACGGCAAGAGACCACGGGCCCAACATGTAACTCACGGTAATAATCATGTACCCTATAAATCTCCATATATCTCCCTAAATATATAAGCCGGCAAGGGACTCCCGAGATTCTGTTGAACTCACACTCAAACTACCCCACACCCCGTGGTCTACATCAAACGCTAACCATAACCCTAAATACCAATCGGTCTGTGACAAGTCTGTGCGAGAACTGGAGGCAGGACCTCCATCAAGCACGTCCCGACTAATACCTAAGATAAATGGCAGTGTCTGGTGCCTTATCTGTGACACTCGTGCAAGAGCTTCCATAAGTGTCCCATACCACTTATAGTCACATGTACACGCGTCCCACAGACGTCGACAATGCAATAAAATAATAAGGTTCACTGATTGTGTACAAGTACGTATCAATTTCACTTATTCACGTATACACGAATACTAACGTACTTGCCACAATCATCACTAATACCTAACACTGGGTAATGCAGATTATCACTAAGTTATCAATGCAGTGACATATGTATAATATGATACGTAAACAGTATGTAAAGTATGATTAGGATGTCATGAAACAGTATTCTACCACTTGCACGATTTATCATAAGTCATATGTTTACAGTTTAATGAAACAATGAATGGGGAATAAATAGTAGGTTCAGTTTTCTATTCAGCGAATTCTGTTTCATGCCAATCGGGTTCCAGGATCATTAATTATAGCCATTTCATTTTAAGCGTTCACGACTGGAAATCCGGTTTCAGAATCAGAAGTCCGTTTCGCAACGCATTTTAATCCTAATTGGGATCGGATTTTAGCGATGCTACAGTTGAATGAAATATAGGGGTTTCAGTAAGGTTTTCAATACAATAGACGGATCCTCAATCGCATCTGTACGTTGAGAGTAACACGCTGTTCAATACTAGTATGTCAATTCTGATTCTGTTGGGACTGTTATACGTCCCCAACCTTTAAATTACAGGTTAAATAGCAAAATGATGATGAAACAGGGTGAAACTACTTGTGTTATCTAGCTATCAGATTCATCTTTAATAAAAAAGCGGAGTTCCGCAACCTACGAGTTAAGGAAACAGCGTGGTACCCATTACGGGACAGCATATAGTAAACAAAATCGCTCTGGACTGCAGTCCAGAGTCGCATTCCGATCCAAATATTATCACAGTTTAAGTACAGAAATATTTGGAAACTTGCATAGGGTTATATTTCGTCGTGTCGGCTTCGATTTAAGCCCTTGAACGTATCATTCCAGTATATAAATAATTTATGGTAATTTTAACGGTTTACAGGTACAAGAAAATTCCAGTTTTACGAGTAAATTTGGGGGTAATCGTTTTAGTCGTTAACGGTCATATTTTCCAGCAAAATTTGTACAAGGTATTCATCACAACAAGGGCCAACATAAACAATCCAGTTCCGTCAAATTAGATAAGTATTCTCACTGGGATCATGTATCGAACAGGTACGTAGTATATTTTATTCAGAAAATAATTATAGAGTCTATACTATTTTAGTTTGTAACAAGCATAGCTTAGCATGTAGCAAGTAGAGAACTTGCCTGGAAACGTCGGACGATACACGGCAGCGGCAGTGGCGATTTCTGTAGGTGCTCGACGTAATGTCGGGGCTCGACCGCGACGGTTAGGGATGCAGTGAGGGGTGTCTCGGCTGGGGGTCGCTGGTGCTGTCGAGGCCGATGGTGAGGGATTGCAGAGGGAGAGAGATATTGAGAGAGAGAAAGAGTTATAGAGAGAAAAAGTTAGAGAGAGAATTCAGAGAGTGAGAGAGAGAGGACAGAGAGAAAGAGAGTGTAGAGGGAGATGGAGACAGAGAGTGAGGGAGTGAGATGAGAGGGAACAGAGAGAGAGATTGAGAAAGAGAGGGGGAGTTAGAGATATACACAGAGAGAGAGAGGAGAGAGAAACAGAGTGAGAGAGAGGAAGATTGAGAGAGAGGGAGTGAGAAAGAGAGAGAGAGAAGTGATGGCGACGATGACGACGGCGATGATGATGATGATGATGATGCGGAGGCGGATGAAGGGAGTCGACTGAGGCGGTTCAGGGCGTCGGGGTACGGGTGGCCGAGCTCGGGTGTGCAGGGTAAGTGAGGGGTGCGGTCGGGGATTTTGGGTTGAGGAGGAAGGAGATGAGGAGAAGGGTAGGAGTTGATGTGGGAGGAGACGAGGGTAGTGACGGTGGTCGTTCTCATCGTCGTCGGCGACGGAAACCGGGTGCGCAAGGGCACGAGTGTGTGCAGGTGAGTTCGAGAAGGAAGGAGGACGGGGGGGGGGAGAGTGAGATGAGGAAGAGGGTGTGAGGGAGGTAAGGAGGAGCGAACGTTGGGGGAGCGGGTCGCAGGGGAAACGTGCGCATCGTGGGCAGGGGCGCTGGCGTGGGCGGAGGAGGCGGGTCGAGGAAAATGGTGGGCGGGAAAAGGGAGTAGCCGTTGGGGAAGATGGGGTTAAGCGGGTCGGGTCGGTGAGCGGGTCAGGTTGGGGGCGCGGGTGAAGGGGAAGTGAGTGGGCCGGGCCTGGGATAAGATTTGATTAATTAACAAATGAAAAAAAGAGAGTGGGCTGAGGCACTGGGCCGTTGGAAAAAACTGGGAAAATAAATTGAAATGGGAACGGGCTGGGCTGAGGGAATATAAGGGAAAAATGAAATTTGGTTAATAAAAGGGAATGGGCTTAAGGCCGGGCTGAAGGAATAAACCAAAAATAAATAAGAGAGGAAAGGCCGGGCTTGAGGAATAAAAATTCAATGATAAATAAAAAAGAAAGGAGCCTGCTTAGAAATAGCAATAAAAGTGTTTGGGGAAAGTCTAAAATTGATAGGTGATAGGGTTTTTTTTAAACTAAAATAATTTTAAATATAAACTAACGAATTTGTAAGTGACAATTTTCATAAATACGGATATTGGTATAAAAGGGCTGGGTATTACAGGTTCGATGAACCTATCTTTTGGAAACATGACAATTGAACTCAACATTTTTAGGTTGGGGAATCAGCCCTCCGAACCTAATGCTCATATACTAGACGTTTGCTCGATCCAGGAGATCACCCCAGAAGAATGTGAATTCGAGGAGTTTCTGTTTGATCATGATAACCTTAACGCCACTAGTGCGTTCCTCTTCGAACCTGCTGCTGTTTCTGCGCCCGACAATGACTACGAGTGTTTCACTTTCTCGAACGATCTTAGCCACTCACCACCCGAGTTTGAATCCTTCGAATTTCTGGATGAGTTACCTGAACCATCCAACTCGGTCGCTTACACTCGTTTTGAAACTTTGCTGGAATCCTTTGAGTTCGAGACCTTTTCACCAATCTTGCCTTCAATCGTTTCACCTCCAACACTCGAACTCAAGCCTTTGCCGTCTCACCTTAAGTACGCTTACTTGGGTGAGAACGAGACCCTCCATGTTATCATCTCGGCTTCTCTAGCTCCCGAGCAAGAGAGAGCCCTTCTCGCGGTCTTGCACAACAATAGGCAAGCTTTTGGCTGGTCCATGGTGGACATCAAGGGGATTAGTCCCCTGATCGTTGAAGATCACATTCATTTGATGGATGATGCCAAACCAGCCAGGGATCCACAAAGACGTCTCAACCCAGTCATGAAGGATGCTGTAAAAAAGGAGATCGTAAAGTGTCTGGATAGTGGTATTATTTACCCTATCTCTGATAGCCGGTGGGTTAGCCCCATTTACGTTGTCCCCAAGAAATCAGGCATAACGGTCATCACTAACGAGGCGAACGAGTTAATCCCTACTCGCACCCAAACTGGGTGGCGAGTATGCATCGATTACAGAAAACTCAACGCCGCAACGCGGAAAGACCACTTTCCGCTACTTTTCATTGACCAAATGCTTGAACGATTGGCCGGACACGAGTACTACTGCTTTCTTGATGGCTACTCCGGCTATAATCAGATTCCCATCGCCGAAAAAGACCAGGACAAGACCACATTCACTTTTCTTTTCGGCACGCTCGCATATCGTCGCATGCCCTTTGGGTTATGCAATGTGCCCGCTACCTTCCAGCGGTGTATGATGGGAATCTTCTCAGACATGGTGGAAAAATTCCTGGAGATCTTCATGGACGATTTCTCCATCTTCGGCGATTCCTTCAATGAGTGTTTGCTGCATCTCGACGCTATCCTTACCCGATGTAAGGACAAGAACCTCACTTTGAATTGGGAGAAGTGCCACTTCATGGTACGCGAAGGTATTGTCTTAGGACATATCATCTCGCAAAATGGTATAGAGGTTGACAAAGCGAAGATTAAGGTCATTTCCAATCTCCCTCCTCCCAGATGCGTCCGAGACATCCGAGCCTTCCTTGGCCATGCCGGTTTCTATAGACGGTTCATCAAGGACTTTAGCAAGATTGCTAGGCCCTTGACTCTTTTGCTGGCCAAGGACACGCCATTCGACTTCAACTCGAGCTGTGTGACTGCGTTCGAGTCATTAAAAAGCTCACTCACTTCTGCTCCCGTTCTTTCTTCACCTGACTGGACGCACCCATTTGAGATCATGTGTGATGCATCCGACTTTGCCATTGGTGCTGTCCTTGGACAATACATCAACAAGATACCGCACGTAATCTATTATGCTAGCCGAACCCTAAACGACGCCCAACTCAATTATACAACAACTGAGAAGGAATTCTTGGCTGTTGTATTTGCTTTAGAAAAGTTCAGGCCCTACCTCATCGGCTCTCCAGTCATTGTCTACATAGACCATTCTGCTCTACGCCATCTTTTTGCGAAGAAAGATGCAAAATCTCGGCTGATACGTTGGATCCTCTTGTTTCAAGAGTTTGACCTTGTCATCAAAGACAAAAGAGGATGTGAAAACGTAGTCGCCGACCATCTCTCACGACTTCCTTCTTCGCCGTCGCTTCACATTCCGATCAACGACGTTTTTCCGGATGAACAACTCTTGACAGTATCTTGCGAACCCCGGTTCGCAGATATTGTGAACTATTTGGCCACAGGGTTACTACCGACTGAATGGTCAAGTCAGGACAGACTTCGATTTTTATCCCAAGTAAAACACTTTTACTGGGACGAACCCTATCTGTTCAAGTACTGTCCCAACCAGATTATTCGTCGGTGTGTCCTTGACGATGAATTCAAGAGTGTGCTGTCATTTTGCCACGACCAATCATGCGGCGGGCATTTTGGCCCCAGAAAGACAGCTGAGAAGATCTTGCAATGTGGTTTCTACTGGCCACAACTCTTCAAAGACGCTCATGACTATTGCAAGACTTGCTCCCGGTACCAACACTTGGGCTGGATATCCAGGAGGAACGAGATGCCGCTCCAACCAATCTTGGTTGTGGAGATTTTCGACGTTTGGGGGATAGATTTCATGGGGCCATTTTCCAGCTCTTTTGGGAACTTGTACATCTTTCTCGCTGTTGATTACGTCTCTAAGTGGGTCGAGGCTGTGCCCAGCCGGACTGACGACAACAAGGTTGTCGTTAGGTTTCTTAAAGAAAACATTTTCTCCCGGTTTGGGCACCCCCGAGCGATCATTAGCGACAATGGAACTCATTTCTGCAATAAGACTTTCGAAGCCTTGATGCGGAAATATTCCATTAATCATAAGCTATCTATGCCCTACCATCCCCAAACCTGTGGGCAGGCCGAAATTTCAAATCAGCAAATCAAGCAGATACTGGAGAAGACGGTTTCCAAGAACCGTAAGGATTGGTCGTTGAAACTCACTGATGCCCTTTGGGCATTTCGAACCGCTTATAAGACCGATCTTGGCATGTCTCCCTATCGGCTTGTGTACGGAAAAGCTTGCCACCTCCCTGTCAAAATAGAGCATCGCGCATTTTGGGCGATAAAGGAGCTGAATCTGTCTCTTGAAGATGCGGGCAGCCATCGGAAGCTGCAGTTGAACGAATTAAGCGAGCTTAGGGATGAGGCTTACGATAACGCGGTTATCGTTAAAAACCGAACGAATGTGTTTCACGATAAACACCTTTTGCGCAAAACTTTCGTACCTGGTCAACAGGTAATGCTTTACGACACCCGGCTACACTTCCATCCAGGAAAGCTCAGATCTCGATGGAAAGGGCCGTATTTTGTGCGGAATGTGTATCCGCATGGCGCTGTGGATTTGGAGAATCCAAATGACGGTTCATTTTTCAAAGTAAATGGACATCGACTTAAACCGTACCTTAGCGCCGAACCAACAGAGGAGCTCCTGGTCTTACAGGAGCCGGTTTACCCTGCATAATCTTCCTCTGCCTACCACCAAACTTCGGTTATCCAGCCAAGAACAGTGGACACTGTTCCAAATAAGTTTGGGGGTATGTATATACCATCTTGTTTATATTTGAGGATATTTTTTTTCCATTTTTACTATTTTTTCTTTTCTTTAAAAACAAAAACAAAAAAATTGTGTATATCTAACCGACAATTTTGACCCTTCAATGATCTCTTCATGCAACGACAATGAGGACACTGTCCAGTTTAAGTTTGGGGGTACGCTTGGTACGTATTTCTAACCTTCGCATTCATATGTATATTTTGCATCTGCATACTAAAATCCATAAAATCCATAAAAATCAGAAAATTTTCTAAAAACATAAAAACTTTTCTGTCAAGTTAGCTAATGGGAGAACTCTGATTCAACATTTCGACGGTTTTGTTTGATAAGATAAGAATAACTAAATCTTATTTTTTAGATTTTGAAAACCTGAAAGATAACTCTCCTTTGAAGTTAACTATAGCTGATATACGTCTTTACATCACACTACACGTGTCGTGAGTTTTGAAATTAGACGACAAGTCTTTTATGTCTAAAAACTTTTAAATGGATAAATAATTTTCTGAGGATCAAATAGGTTTGTTCTGAAATAAGTAATATCAAGAATAGTTTATGAAGTGAAGTGAATATGAAGGGATATTATTGATGCCTTAATTGGAACTAAGTCTGAAAAATAACCCATCTGAAACTTGATTGGAATGATTACACACCTAACCCACTAAACACGTCTTTTATCCAAAAAAATTAATTGAACTGCCGGTTATATCTCCGTTCGCATTAAATCATCATGATTTTCACGCTAAATTGTCTTTTGTTTTTGGGCCTAGGTAACTTGAGTAATTAAGTCCGCTGGGGTGTCTCCACACCTAATGCCCTAAAACCAACTGGTTTGGGTGCATTGGCCCAAAGTTCGTTAAGAAGCCTAGAAAGTTCAGATTAAAACAAAGTCAAGCAAGTGTTCTCTCCGAGTTAAAATTCCTAACGGTTCTTTGTGTGAGAATAATCTTGACAAAAGACAGGTTTTTATAAAAAATATTTCTAGCGGAGATATGAAGGTTTTATTCTATGATAAAGACTATTGCACGTTCACAGAGGTGTGTATGAAATAAAAATAAGAAAAAGATGGAGTGAAAAATAAGACCTAGTTTCCTGTTAGGGAAGATAGAAATTCTGAAGTTGAAACTTTACTGGAAAACGAAACTTGAAAAATGCTTAACTCTTTATAAAACTTATGTGATCCTTTTAAAAAATTTATCTAAGCTTTATTGTGTGACATGATGACTTTAATCGATCCTTCTGAAACTTAACGACACTATTTGCACTGCACGTAAAGACATATAAAATCTTTAGTTAAATAAGAAGCGAGGTGTGAAAAATAAGGGTTCGATAGTCTAGACTTAGGATAATAGAATTGTTATTTTCTGCAACAAAACTTCAGGGTTTGAATCATAGTTATTTTGCAAAACTAGCTTAACCGGATTTTGTGGGTAGTATCCGCTGAAAACCCTCAGGAGACAACACTCCTCCTACTAGGGACACCTAGAGCTTTAACGGCTTGTTGCACATGCTCAATGCAATCGTGTTCCCTGCGAAAGTGAGGTCAGGAATTTTTTGTGAATAAATTGGCTTTGCTCGGGACGAGCAAATGATAAGTTTGGGGGTATTTGTTCATATCAGATTTTTGCATTTTTATACCGCCCAATTTTTATCACATTGCTTATCGGTAGGTACTCTTGAGCCGTGTTTGCTAGTCAATTGCATGATACATGTTCTCGGCTCTAAACGGTGAAATTCATTGAAAAGCACGACAAAATCCGGATTACTGCCAACCACAGATAAAACACGGGTCTCCGCTCTCTATCCGTATGTTGCCGCACACCAGTTTAAGAGACAAAATGGCAAATCAACGTCATTTTCATGCACAAAGCTCAATGGCAACACAAGATCCAACATATCTACGCGGAGCTCGAGGAAATCATGGCAAAAGATCCACATCACATCACCTTTTGATCAACAGAAATTCTGGAAAAATCGTGAAGAAAATCTGAGAAAAAACATATACCAGACTAAAGGGCACAGCAGACCAGGTTAGCACACAAAAGCCTATGACCCAACTCCCCTATAGGGCCGCGGATCCGTGGCCAATAGGGGGTCTAGGCCGCGGATCCACGGCCGTACAGTCTTATCAGATGAAGAAATTTTAGGGGTGTTTTGGTCCTTCCATATTTATTCTGAATGTTGCCTTAGAATTTCTGTTGCCTGCCTATAAATAGTCCAGAACTTGCCAAAGCCAAGGGTGCTTATTCTTGTATTTAGATTTTAGAATACATGTGTTGTTCTTCTTCCTCCTCTCATCTCTTCTCTATTAAAAACTTGTAGTGAGCTTTTGTGAGTGAAGAATGAATAAAGGAGTTCTTTTTATTATCATGCTTGTCTTGTTCTTGTTATGTTATTAATTATAAATTGCTTGTAATTTTCCTTTGCTAATCTGGTTGTTGTTATTTGCTATTTGTTCTTTCTTGTTCTCTTTTTCTTTATCCTTACACAACCATGATACTTGCACTTGATCCTTGCCAAGATGAGGTCGCAAATAGCTAGTTGTAATCTTCTAACCTCTTTCTTTCTATCTTCCTCCTTTGTTTTATTTTCTTTTCCTTATAATGGGTGAGTAGTTTTCATACTTATTAGGGTAGGATAAGGAAAGTTTGAGAGAAGAAAATCTCTCTCACTCTTTCCTTGCCCAACATCTTAAATCGGACTCCCGTTAATTGAACCACAATCCGCTCCCTACGGCACCCTATCCTACATGATAGCGGTGATTCCGTAGTGAGACCGGTTGTGGTTAAATTAACCGGAGGTTAAGGATAAGAGCCAAGAACGGACGGACAAGCACCAAAAGGAAGAACTTATGCGTTGGAAAGCCTAGCTTATACTCGCAAGTTCCTTCCTAGTCGTGCTAATCCCCGTTGTTGCCGATTACCGTAACACCGATATTAAGAGTGGCAACGAAAGAAGTGAGCGGCTCCTAACTCAAACTAACCTAATCCTAACCCTAACAAGCTCTCTTTACATATCATTTTAGCTCATAGTTAATCTCAAAACAAATCTGGACATTTGGACTTAACTCGTTAAAACACATAGAAAAAGATTCCCATCTCCCTGCGGACGGCCCGTACTCAACCGGCTAGCTACAAGCGAAACCGTCTTGATTGCGGTAATAAACTTGAACACGCAAAATCTCTACCAATCAAGAGCCCAAATGCTCTTTTGTTAGATCTAAACGATCCCATTAAGTTGATCTTAGTCTCAAATTGGACTAACGTATCCTTAACAAACGTTTAAGTTGATCTTAGCCTCAAATATGGCTAACGTATCCTTAAACCAAAACCCCAAACCTAAATCTAAGAAAATACGGATTTGGTCTAATCCACGTCCTACGGGCGACGACATAAATTAGTCTCCGTATACAATCCACGGGCGACCACAAACAAAACAAACACCCACGACACGAAGTGAAATTCTGGAGAAGGAGAAAGTTGTTACCGCGATGCGGTAGCGAAATTAACTGCAGGGGCTTGCGCCTGCAGGGAAGAGCATCCCCACAATAAAACCCCTCAAGCGAGGGGGAATCTGACGAAGTCTGCTACATCGGCCGCATCTATCTAAATCTTCGATACACGATACCATAAATCAACTTGGCATCTTCGGAGAGGTGGACGGATAAAACCAAATAGCATCTGTCCCGAATCTCAGGCAAGACGTGTCGCGCCGTCATTCGGAGGGGAACATAGGCCTTTGTGAGTGGATCCGCCATGTTTTCCTCTGTGTTTACTCTCCTAAACTCGATCTCCCTGTAGATCAATCATCTTCAAGATCAGGTGATACTGCCTAAGAATATGTCTGGATCACTAATGGGACGGGGTTTCTAGGCATAAGCCACAACTCTATTGTCACACAATGGTAGGAACGAAATTCATCTCATGAACTAATATACATCCAGACTACCTCTTTGGTAGCATCCTTGGTAGCAATGTATCCAGCCTTTATCGTCTAGTTTGCCACGGTATCTAGCTTGGAACTCTTCCAATATACCGTCCCTCCACTGAGGGTAAAGACAATTCCTGTGACTGACATTCAGTCGACCTTACCACCCTGGAAGCTATCCAGTAATTCTCCCCAGGATCGATTGATACCATCTCACTACACCTAGTGAAAATCCTTACATCCTGTTCCCGCCAAATTTCTGCACAAAAGAGTCCAAGGCATCAAATGGCAGCGATAAGCTTAAGAAAATGAGAACCAGTATTTTTCGGACTGTATTTTGATAAACTACAGAATGATAAATAGATAAATTCTGATGGTATTGAAAGCATCTCGAAAAAACCTTCGATTTGATATATTATGGGCCTCATAATTCATCCGGGATCAAAAGTTATGAGCAAATGTCTATGCACATGTGATCTAAAGAAGAAGATGCGAACCAGTATTTTCCGAGCCGTATTTTGACAACTTTTGGAATGAGAAACAGCTAAATTTTGATGGTATCGAAATTATCTCGAAAAATCCTTCGATTTGATATATTATGGGTCTCATAATTCATCCGAGATCAAAAGTTATGAGCAAATGTGCTATGCACGTGTAATCTAAAGTAATACTCTACTACATGGGGAATGCATTTTTAGTCCCACATCGGGAAAACGAGAGATGGCTTCTCTACCACTCCCATATAAATAAGAGGGGATACCTCTTAGAAAGGGTGGAGTTCAATCCTCAAAGGATTCAATTCTCAAAGGAGCTTAGTTCTCCATATTTAGAAGCCCTGCTTCTCCCTATAATGAGCATGTGCGCTACGTGCAACGCACGTGTGCCCGCCACGCGCGCACCAAGTGCAACGCACGTGCATCACATGAGAACGTTTAATAATATTAAAAGGAGCTTAGTTTTCCATATATAGAAGCCCTGCTTCTCCTCATAATGCGCATGTGCGCTACGTGCAACGCACGTATGCCCGCCACGCGCGCACCACGTGCAACGCACGTGCGCACCACGTGCAACGCACGTGCGCACCACATGAGAATATTCAATAAAAGGAGACTATAGGAGCTTGCTCCCCCCATAATGCGCATATGCGCAAGCTCCATGTGCGCTGCGTGCAAATATGAGCGCCCAACACGTGCGACGCACGTGCGCCCAACACGTGCGACGCACGTGCGCGAACGCAAAGAAGCCTTTTTCAGCGGCGAGAAGCTTAAGCTCTAGCCTGTTCTTCCCCCCTAATGAGTAAGACATGGTTCAAAGGGTACATCCCTCCATACCTTCGATATATGGCACTGTAATCTCTTAGTGTCGTCGGAGAGGTGGTGGGTCCCGACGACCAATGATCCTTCTTTCTAAAATAAAAGAAGAAGAAGAAGAGAGAAAAGATACAGAGATGAACATAGAGAGAAAAGAGAGAACTCCTCTAAAGAAAATTTTGAGAAAAAGCTCAGAGAAAAGAAAAAAGGTAAAAAACCTTTGAATAAAAAGAAGAATTTTCTTCTATAAAGATCAATAATCTAAGAACAAGATCATGATCTTCAATTAAAATGAAAAAAAGATCAAAAAGATCCAATCACAAAAAGATAAAAGAAGTATTACTTCACAGATCATTTGATCTACATAAAGGCATTGCCTTTTGATGAACCATTGGTTCTGGAATCTTAAAAGATTCTTTTCTTTGATCCAAAATTGGATCAAAATATTGAACAGTGCCCTGCACTTGTAAAATTTGCACTGTTGCGCTCTTGGGTTGGCGCAAGCCACCAGAGAGCGCCACGTGTCAGCCCCAGAACGAACTGCGCCTTGCGCTTCTAAAACAGAGCACTGCTCTCATAAATTGGCGCAACTCGACAGCGCAACAGCGCAGCGCACTGCGCTTGCGCTCATTAGAGCGTGACACGTGACACCTCCACATGCGTTTGCGCAAAGCGCCTGACAACCCACGCGGCGCTCTGTCAGACTAATTAATGCAGCGCATTATTAAAAAGAAGGGCAGAGCCCAAATAAGGGTCTGTCAGACCAAAACAGATGCTGTGCATCATTTAAAAAGGAACATAGCCCAAATAAAAGTCTAAACAGACCAAAATAAAATGCTTTGCATTATTTTAAAAGAGGACAGAGCCCAAACAAAGGCCTAACAGGCCAAACATAAATAAAATGTTGAACACCTTCAACTGGACTTAGCCCAATTCTGGCCGTAAGTCCTCAAATTAAATTGACTGAGCACGACTGCTCTCTTAAATCAATTTACACCTGGTTCGAGGGTACATCTCCGAACTCCTCTGATATTTGTCGTTGTAATCCTTCAACATCGTCAGAGAGGTGACGGGTCTCGACAACCACACATTGATATGGACTAATGCGTCCTTAAACACATGGACTAATGCGTTCTTAAACTCATGGACTAATGCGTCCTTAAACTCATGGACTAATGAGTCCTTAAACTCACAGACTAATGCGTCCTTAAACCAGTATTCGTCCCTAAACTGGCAATGGACCACTATGTCCCTAAACTGGAACAATAGAGCCCCCAAATGCTCTTTTTTCGGATCTAAACGATCCCGTTTAAGTTGATCTTACCCTCAAATATGGCTTACGTATCCTTAAACCTTCAAACAGACTTTAGTCCCAAATTGGACTATAGATCCCCTAATCAACTTTGGTTCAAGGGTACATCTCTGAACTCCTCTGATATCTGTCGTTGTAATCCTTCAACGTCGTCAGAGAGGTGACGGGTCCCGACGGCCATACATTCAATGGACCACCATGTCCTTAAACTGGGAATCGACCGCGATATCATTAAACTAAACAATAGATCCAATTACTCTCTTGTCGGATCCAAACGATCCCATTAAGTTGATCTTAGTCTGGAAATTAGGCTAACGTATCCTTAACAAAAGTTTAAGTTGATCTTAACCTTAAATAGGGCTAACGTATCCTTAAACCAAAACACCAAACCCAAATCTAAGAAAATACGGATTTGGACTAATCCACGTCCTACGGGCGACGACATAAATTAGTCTCCATATACAATCCACGGGCAACCACAAACAAAACAAACACCCACGACACGAAGTGAACATCTGGAGAAGGAGAAAGTTGCTACCGCGATGCGGTAGCGTAATTAACTGCAGGGGCTTGCGCCTGCAGGGAAAAGCGTCCCCACAATCAAAAAACCCCTCAGACGAGGGGGAATCTGACGAAGTCTGCTAAATCGGCCGCATCCGTCTAAACCTCCGATACACGGTGCCTTAAATCAACTTGGTATCTTCGGAGAGGTGGACGGATAAAACCAAATAGCATCTGCCCCGAATCTCAGGCGAGACGTCCCCACGTCGTCTTGGCCGCGTTTCGGAGGGGAACACATCCATTTAGATCTATCTCATAGATCCAAAATTCAGGATTTAGGAGGTATCACCTTGATTCTATATGGAGAACCCATGTGATAAGAGAAGATTGACCGATCGTAACATAGGAAACTTCTTTTCTATCAACAGTATGTCATCCACGTACAATATGAGGATCATCACTATACTCCCTACTACCTTTTTGTATATACAAGGTTCATCTACCATTTTGATGAAGTTAAACACTTTGACTACCACATCAAAACAGATGTTCCAACTCCGCGATGCCTGCTTTAACTCATAAAGCAACTTGCACACGTTTTCGCTACTCCCACTGTCTACGAAGCCCTCTGGTTGTGTACTTATAGACGCTCTCTTCTAAATCATCATTTAGAAAAGCAGTCATGACACCCAACCGTCAGATAGTGTAGTCATGGTATGTAGCAATGGCAAGTAGGATCCGGATGGACTTAAGCATAGGCACTAGAAAATGTTTCATCATTATCCGCATCTGGTCGATGACGAGAACTTTTTGCAACTAGTCTTAGCTTTGAAATTCTCAACTTTTCCATATACACCAAGTAATCTTTTCAAGATATACTTGCTCCTGATGGAGATTTAACCCTTCAAATAAAACAACCAAAGTCCATACTTTATTGGTGTATATGGATTCCATCTCAGATCGCTTAGCATCCAGCCATTCTCACAGGGTCTCCACTCTTGATGGCCTGCTCGAAACTAGTTGGGTCATCATCTCATGATGCAATCCTCGCTCCCACTGTCATAGAGAAAACCGAAGTATCTCTCAGGTGGGTCAGGAATTCTACCAGATCGGCGGAGAGGCTGAGCTTTGTTGGGAACTATTGGATCCTCCGGTTCTATCAAATCATCAGCTGTAGTTTGTATAGCTGGAACTCCTTCCAGTTCTACCTCATGCCCACTGATTTCTTCACAAGAATTTCCCTTTCTAAAAGGTGGCATGCTGAGAAACAAAACACATTTTGCTCCTCAGTGTGGTAGAAGATATTACCTTGCGAATGCTTGGGATATACAACAAACTTCCACAGAACTGACCTTGCCTCGACTTGTCCGGATTTTGCTTTTGACATAGGCCGGACAACACCAAATCTTAACATCCTTAAGAGATGGGCTCTTCCCATACCATATCACATATAGAGTGGTAGGCACCTGATTTGGTTGGAACCCTATTCAATAGGTATGCATCTTCTCATGTGCATAACCCCCAAAAAGGAAATAGGCTACTCAGTAGTACTCATCATAAAGCACACCATCACATAGGGTGTGATTGCTCCGCCCCGATATACCAACGTGTTGTGGTGTATACGGAGGAGTAATGCTGAGAGAGAATCTCATTCTCCTTTAGAATAGTCCAGGAATTCCGTGCTCAAGTATTCTCCTCCTTGATCACATCAAAGGACATAATACTTATACCCGTTTTGGTTCTCTACTTCTATCTTATATTTTTTGAATTTCTCAAAAGTTTCAAACTTGTGTTTCAACAGGAACACATGTGCGAATCTTGAGAGATGATAAGTGATTGTAATGAAGTATAAAGAACCAATCCTGGCATATACAGACAGGGGAGCTACATACATCATCTTGTAACAATCCCAAGAGTTCAATAATTCTTTCTCTGTTTCCAATAAACAGAGCTATGGTCGTCTTATCTTTGTGACATGACTGGAAAGTTTCACAAGATGTAAATTCAAACTGATTTAAATATGCATCTTTATGTAACTTAGCTAGTCGGGTCGCATTGATATAACCTAGTCTACAATGCCTCAAGAAGGATTCGTTCATTTCTGAACTCTTCCTCTTGTGTGTGTTTTGTATGTTAAGAACTGTGGTTTGATTTAGAACGTATATGCTTTTAGATAACGTGCCTGAAACGATCAACTCTTGATATAGGAACTGTTCAAAACATTATCCAATAATACAAAATTATATCCTTCTTTACTAAATAAAGAGACTGATATGATGTTTTATATCAGGTTCGGTATCTAATAACATTCGTTCAGAATCAATGTATTTGGTAATACAGGGTGATAACTGCCAACTACTTGGCTTGCAATAATTGCATCGTTTCCAACTCTTGAAACTTATCACCCGTTCTCAGTTCTCTACCTATTTGTAGCCCATGTAACAGATTACATATCTGGTATCTTGATCGGGTATCACATACCCAGGACGTAGAGGATACTGAGAAACAGTTCTCGGTAATGAACACGCCCGAAGAAGATGTATCATCATACACTTTCTTCGTTTGGGCGGCATGAGAATCCTGACAATCCTTTATATCCTACTCGGTCTTTATAACAATTATAAGTTGGAGCGGGACCAACGTTCCCCAGCTCAGTATAATAAGCGGGTTCGGTCAATACATCAATATTATTATCTTGATTAAGGCATGACATGGTCGCTACCTGGAGAGAGAGAGAGAGAAGAAAACACTCTGCGTATGCTCTTGTAAGATTAGATTGGTTATTAATTTATCTAATCAGGACGGCTCCCACTGTTTTAGTCAAATCTTCCTTCAAACCCTAAAAGGTAAGACTGGCCGGGATTAATTACACCCTACAAGTTCGCCAATCTTTCGGCCAGGCCAGTGTCGGTACTTTGAGAGAGGTTCCCTGTGCTTTCGCACGGACCTAATTAAAATAAATCTCGTTTTCCCTGGGGCGTAACCCCATTAACACCTTTCTAGACACCTACTTGATCTGCTAATTGTAATGTGCAGAACTCTCCCAGGAGTAACTCTTACTCGCAGTGGGTATCGGAATCCAACTATCTCATAGTAAGTATGCAATCTCATTGCAAATTTCAACACTTGAAATTCCCGATAATATTTTGCCCCTAACGTGCTATGACCTTGACGCAAGCCAAACAACCCATAGTCCGCTAGTCAAGTTCAACTGTGCATTTCCTGATTGAATTAAACCCACCCGTATGATCCTTGACGCATGCCAAACAACGTCGTACGAATACCCTAATCCAATCGCATCGTATTCTAGCAGATAAGCACTAGTTAGCTACCGTACACTACCCTTGACGCATGCCAAACTACCGCAACACGAATACTAAGTAATACTTATCTGAAATGACGGAGGGTTACGACAGGTTTTTAAGAAAACCTTTTGCGTAATGAACTTGATATCGACGTAGAATTGAGTGATTTTAAAAAGGAGTGTTTTTAAGGATTTTACTAGTTTTGCTAAAGAGGTCACTCCCGGTGAAGGGATCTCGGCTCTTTCCTTATCGAATAAGGTGCAGGATATTTCACACATACCACTATGCAAAGAAAAAACTATAGAAGCAATCAAAAGACAAATCGAGGGTTGTAGCATCTGTTAGTTTCGCTAAAGTGGTCACTCCCGGTGAAGGGATCTCGGTTCTTTCCTTATCGAATAAGGTGCAGGATATTCTATAAGGAATATCGCTATGCATAGCAAGAACTAGAGCTACCAGTTTTCGAGACAAGTTTCTACAACATATTTAGGTTTCTTTTATTTCATTAATCTCATTAATGAAGTCCCATTTATTATGATTCACAAGTATCACATATGAAACGAAATCAACAATATATAATATATATCATATATATATAATATAAGCATTTGTCTCAGGCAGTAATATGATCTCATCACAGAACATTGCAGCAGAAGAACATATATGAAATATTGGATATACTAGGATTTCCGTGTTTTATATTAAGCCTATATAAAACATGGATTCTACGGTCGTGATGAATAGCCAATCCCACACTCCTAGACCCCTACAAGAGCGGCAAGTAACCCTGTCAATTCTAGAGTTAGGAGACCCGGTCTCGACTCCTCGAGATGGTCTCCCACTGGACCCTAGAACCCGGTTACTTGTGCTCCCCGCCTTGGGTCTACCCTAATGCGGAAAAGTAAATAATATATAATGGTGACATCATCCTCAAGCCGGAAGTGCCCCAATAAAAGAATATTACATACAATGAATTTTACATGAATGAAAATGAAAAACTCTCATCTCACATAAAACCCCCGACTATTCAAACACGACGATCCAATATAACATATCCCAGCAATACATAGCATCATATGTCATCAACGTAAGTAAATATGCATATTCCAATTGTTGTTGACATATAGCACCGAAACCGGCGATACACCACATATTACACCTACGGTCGCATAAAAGAAAGTGAAAAACTATAATAGTTGGAATCCGCAACCACCTTACACATCATAAACCCGAAATATCTCATATTCGGATTTCAAGCCTAACCAAATGAATTCTTTAGACATCGCATGTCTAACAATTATAAACCCCGCATTTTAGTCTCGATCTCGAAAACACTTTTCAATATCTAATCGGGCAATTCAACAAGATTCCCGACATCCTGATCGAATGCTCGTCGGAAACTTTAGTAGACAGTCGCACCCCCGATACCGTCGACGAAGTGCACTAAGGCGGAACACTGCTGCCGTGAGCATCCGAACGGATGCTTTTAGCGACGGGGTTTTCCTACAGTCACTTGGTCGGAGCTATGGAGCGTGACTATCTATTAAGTTTACCCAGCAAGTATCCGCGTACACTACGTGATTGCGACGGACTTTTAATCTCATCAAAATCCCGTGGTAACCGATCATCTGAGGCTAAACTGCTAGATTTATAACATTCAAATTAGTTATCTCATAACTACTTATGGATTCCAAATATTGTATCCCATCACATGATACCCGGACGACGTTAAACTTTTCGATCGATTCATCAAAGTCCCACAATTTCCCGACAGCTCAACACTTGAGCACAGTTCAATGATACCCAGAAGATGCCACGGTACCTATGAACCAGCCGTAGAAGGGTCAAACCAACGCCTCACATGTGATAACTCTGAACTACCACAAACCCTAGGGTTTAGTGGCGGTTCTGACGGTCACATAATCGAGTTAAGGTTTTTGTTCTTCTAGAGGGTCCACAGAATCACTTACATATAATTCCGAATACGTTAAACTTGGAAAAATGGGTTTTTGGCATTCAATCGAACTTTCTAATTTCATCTAGACAACATGCGAAAAACCCGAAACAATGTTAAAACTACGAATACGAAACACTCCGATTTGCTTATAGTTTAAGATTACATCACATGCAAAATTAGCAAAAATAGACAACACCTGAAACACCAAACCCAAGTCACTGTAACACACCATAAAATTCAACCCATTCCACCATAGGAAATCCGACGTCGCCGGAAAACCTAAGCATGTCGCCGGCCAATGTCCGAGCACTAGGGTTGGGTTTTGTTTTGTGTTCATGTGGTATCACATACTACATTCTGCAATTGTTTAAATAATTTTTTGAACTCTTTTCAAAATTGACAGAAACTATAGTTTTGTGTTTCAAGTTTCGGAGTTGTTTCAGTTTCGTGATCTTAACAAAATCCGTATAAATTTCTAGCATGGCTCTGATACCACTGTAGGGTTGTCTACAACGACAGCAAGGTTTCGGGAGGTATCTTCCATGCCAAATTAAAATTTTGCCGTTCTAGGTAACCCTAAACATAGATCGTTTACTAGAAATAATATGGAAAACATATGCAAACACTTTGCAAGTTATAGTGAGCAAGGAATACAACCTTTGTAGACCGGTCCTTCACTTTAAATAGCTTCATGTAGTAGTC
Organism: Agapanthus africanus; assembly: GCA_030015575.1. NCBI lineage: Eukaryota > Viridiplantae > Streptophyta > Magnoliopsida > Asparagales > Amaryllidaceae > Agapanthus > Agapanthus africanus. Next base: position 926,401,113 of record CM057339.1, read on the forward strand.
TCCTTCGCTGCGATCGTAAACTCCGGACTCTAGAGAGGCTCCGTTGAAGAAACGAACGTGCTTGCTTCGAAGACTTCGAGGCCGAAGATGATCTACGTCGAGAAGACACTAACCCAAGCCATCTCTTCACTAATCATGTAATTAGTGAAGTAAACACACTCTACTAAATGGCAAGTAGTAGAGGATGATGAAGTAGGAAGTGGGCTCACTTTAGATTTCATTTTCTCACACTTTTTCTCATACCTCCATTAAAGCTAGTAAGTTTTTTATGAAGAAGAAGAAGATGAAGAAGAAACTCATATGAATAATTCATCCAAATGAATTATTGCAACCATGGGTGGGTTAAAACCATCATGCTTAACTCATGTAGAGAATAACCCCAAGGCTAAGGTTAAGGGTTGGGTTTAGAAATATCCTAAGGAATGACAAAAGAGTTGACTTTGTCAATATTTCTACAGGCTTCATACAGGCTTGACAACATTGACTAAGTCTTTCCCTTTTGTAACAACTTAAGAAATAAATTAAAACACTAACTTAATCCTAGCATGGTTTAAGTCTCATACACCCATCTTGCATATATCATCAAGCATAACACATTCCATGTACACAAATATACATATCACATATATACAATGTGTACATCAAGTGCGAAAAGAAATCATAAGTGAGCCAATACTAGTTAATGTAATATAATATATCGAATATATAATTATACATTAAATTATTAAATCAACTTGATTTAATAATCCGGCTATATCACATATAACCGACTAATATCTTAATGTAACATCTTATCGAATCAAAACTTGATCCGATAACCTGGCTATATCACATATAACCAAAACATGTCACACATCGCGAGAATAGAATACAGTATCTCATATCGTATCAATCTCGGTCCCGCACATATCACATATGTGCTCCTACTCCATTTTGCTTGAGCCAGGAAACCCCTATGTAGGACTCTAAAGACTCGTCAATACGCCGGCAGCAGGTGATGATCATATCAAACACCCACAAGCCGCAAGCGGTCTGCTAAACGTAATGGTCACCCGGGTATTAAGCGATCAGAAGATCAACAAACAAGCCTGCTCACACTCCTGCGAATCCAATCAGTAACACTACTGTACAGTCCGGTCTCTTCGTCTGATATGTCGCATATCTTGTCTAGGGGTGGTAAACGTCAGACCCCTGTAACTCGATAAGTCGTGTCGATATGAGGCTCATAACGGGTCGAGAAACTACTGATAACACTTACCAGTATATCTCTGAAGCAGCCTTGGCCAAGGACTTCCTGTTATAGCCAATCGAGCACAGTGCAACATCAACCCCCAATATCAAGAGAGACGAAACCCCTCCTATCGCTCATTGCCTCCATGTGATTCGGGACTGTACCGAAAAGCCACTGTTTTGCACGTTCTCTTGAACGTGGTAAGGTAGAAATCAAAGCACAGTGGGAATCACACAAGACTCTATGACGATCTCGGGTCTACAGACTAACCTGTACCAGAGTCACCGGAGAACTGCCATTTGGCGTGAGGTATAATACACTCTGGATGTTCTCGGCGAGTCCGTCCAGTGTACCCAGTCTCCACTGAGCACCCATATACTGTCTCTGATGTCAAACACCAATGGATATGGGATCATCCATCGCCCATCTACATGGGTCGAGAAGCTATATGCTAGTCTACTCTAGTATATCGATACCCTGTCTCGATACACCTACGACTAGGAACATTTGAAGGATGTACTTAACGACTACTCTATCCCTACTAGTATGATCTGCATCACAATCCTGATAGTCAAGTACTCATCCTAAGGGCTTTATCAACATGTAACATAGAGACAATCAGTGTACATATTAAGATAAAGTGCAACCAGATAGCATACTATCATGTTGAGCAAGAAATTCCTCCCTATATATGTCCAAGCATCCACTACAATATATATCGATTGTACAGTAATGGCCTCTAGGGCATGCATATCACTAACATCAAGTTCATATTCAAGTTTAATTTCTAGTTCGAGTTTAAATTCACATCTGAGTCATGTTCGAGTTATAGTCATTTAATAGTACTAAATTTAAATCTTTTAAACAGTTTTAATCTTGTAAATTCTTAAGTTCAGGAATAATCAGACAACAGTTGCACATGGACGGAGGAATTTGTGTCATTTTCCAAGACAGTTGCCATTGATAACTCCGTTAATTTGCAGTGTTATCTAATCTGGATAGGCAAGCACTCACTTTCTCCAGCTCCCTGAGGCTCAAGAAAAATGATACCGCTTAAACTTATATCAATTCAGGGTCCATAAACATTTATTCTTATTTATTTATTATTTATTTACATTGTTTGTATTTCTCGATGGGGTTTTATGTAAAATATTTTAATATTGTTTAAAAATAAATCTTAAGGATGATTTATAATATTAAGAGTTTTATATAAATGTATTTTAGTTTTAGTGGTATTTTAGCGATAAAACCTACCTTTTAAAACTTTATGGTATTTTTATGAAAACTACACTTTTGAAAACTTTAGGGTATTTTATTAAAATTTTAATATTTCATTTAAAAATATTTTTTTCACGATTTGTTTTCATTGAAAATACGGATTCATAATTTTATATAAATTTTCCAAAGTTTAATTTGTTTTAAAAAAAATATCTGTAACGACCCTAAAAGTCCTATACACTTTTATTGATCCAATATTAATAAAAGAATGTATTTCTGTCCTGATTTCGAGTTATAAGTTATTTTTGATAACTTATATACAAGAAACTCCTTCTAGCTCATTAGTTAAGCCTCTACAATGCCGTCCTATAGTTTGCAAGTTCGAATCTCATCAGTTCCAATTTTTTTTTTATATTTTCTTTTTAAATTTTCAGAAGCCCAAGAGTTGCACGTGTATTACACGGAGAAACGAAGAGTAAAAAATAAATCAAACAATAAAAACGAGACATAAATACCCAGATGAATGCACTGCACGAATCCTGAGACTAACCCCCACTTTTGGACCGCCGGTTTCCCCATTTTTACCGCTACCGGCGGATGGAATGACCCCAAATCCCTCCAGTTTTTTCCCGTGCACCACTTCAACTCTCCTCTACTTTATTTTCTTGTTTGATTTCTCTGATTTTAATTAGATACTCTTCAATTCCTCCATTAACACTATTTCAATTCTTTTAATTCAATTCTTTAAATTCACACACCTTCATTTTTTCTTCTATAAATTCCTAGACCAGTCCTACCTCTTTCACTAGGCATACCACTCTCTCAAATCTATTTTCTCTCTCAAAATTCTCAGGCACTCTAGTTCCCTCAAGGAGCGAGCACGTTTCTTCTCTCTCGCGTCGTCGTTCCCTCAAGATCTTTCATCCCTCTCCGTTACTCCACAATTCGCTCAAGTAACATCTGTAGATCGAACTCGCCCCCTAGTCGCATTCACGGTCTCGATTCTACAAACCGAGACCTCTACTTTTTCTTCTCGTTCTACTACGAATGCGCAACGATAAGTCCTCTCATTCTCTATTCTTTCCCTCTTGTATACTCACTTCTGCTTTTACATGTCGCCACTCCACATCACTTGTAACTATACTAACTCTCCCTCCACTTCTTTCTCTTTTTGATTCTCCTCATATATCGACGTGAAAGAGTACGGTATTATAAATAAGTTTAATAAAAAACTAATATATTCATTATAATTCGACATGTTCATCATAAATTTCATGCCATGATATCAAGAAAATATAAATTTACAACTCTATTCATGTCTCACAATTTTTATATGATATTTATTATGTTGAATAACCTGTGGATTACAAATAACGAATAAATACCATGAATTTTAAGAAACGGCCCTTTTATCGATATCTAGAACATATACCTCTAGAAATTTCACGGGGTAACGATCTACCCCACTCACAACACCATGGTTTCATAACACGATATTTTGGTTAAGTTTTATTTAAAAGAAATAATTTACATTAAAATACCATCACTTTTATAAAATGTTTTATTGTTATTTTTAAATTCTTTGCAATTGAGCCTCTATAACCCTTTTAGGGGGACCCATTTACGGATTATGCGGGTTATCGCATGTCCTTGGGGTAGTAAAGTGAGATACAGAGCTCCTCACGGAGAATTCGGTCTCAAAAGGAAATAAAATACGGTTTTTAAGAAATACGACTTTTTCTAAACAAAACAAACTTTGGAAAATTTATATAAAACCATGAATCCGTATTTTTAATAAAAAACATATTGTGAAACTATATTTTTAAAATAAAAAATTAGAATTTTAATAAACTACCAACACATTTCTAAAAGTAGCAGTTTTCATAAAAATACCATAAACTTTCAAAAGTTAGGGTTTATCACTAAAATACCACAACAATTAAAATACATGTTCATGAAAACCTTAAATATTACAAATCACTCTCGAGGATTATTTTTAAACTATATTAACATATTTTTCATAAAACCCTCTCGAGATATGCAAACAATAGTTAATGACTCTAAATTAATATAGGTTTAAGCGGGATTAATTCTCTTGAGCCTCGGAGAGCTGGAGAAAGTGAGTGCTTGCCTATTCAGGTTAGATAACTTAACGGAATTATCAATGGCAATTGTCTTGAAAAAAGAAACAAATCCTGCCGTCCATGTACAGCAGTTGCCGATTACTGCCGAACTTAAGAAATTTAAAAACTAAATCTTTTCATAAGATATTTACTCTAACCTGAATACAAACTCAACCAAGATCCAAATTTTAATATAAACTTGAACCAATGATCATGAACTAGAACACTTGATATCACGCCCCACCCCCAATACAGAGAGTATTCTCCGCTCTGGCCGAAGCCACACGGTTTTGTCCTCCGGAGCGAACCGGACCCGACCAGGGGCCACTTCCTAGGAGGTCATCCATCCTAGAACTTCCCTGGCTCGAGCACGCTTGACTACGGAGTTTTCAAGCCCCTGTAGTGCCGGTTCACTTAAAAGGCGCCTCTGTATTGAAAAGTGGTATCATTTCATTTATAGTTCCTTATCCGTCCTCTTTCAGAATGTATTCCAAAGATTCCCTATTGTTCTACAGTAGGTCCCACGGATTCAAGAGGTGGCCCCCGCCCACTTAAACATGACACTTTGTTTGGCGTGGCACTTTGTTCCGTGTGGCACTTTGTTCCGTGAGCAAGAACCGGGTCCCGACATTCTCCCTACCTTTGAACAATGGTTCGTGCTCGAAGTATAGACCTACTATTGAGGGACCAGCTCTGATACCATTCTGTCATGCCCCACCCCCAATACAGAGAGTATTGTCCGCTCTGGACGAAACCGCACGGTTTTTTCCTTCGGAGCGAACCGGATCCGACCAGGGGCCACTTCCCAGGAGATCACTCATCCCAGAACTTCCATGGCTCGAGCACGCTTAATTACGGAGTTCTCAAGCTACTGTAGTACCGGTTCACTTAAAAAACGCCTCTGTATTGAAGAGTGGTATCATTTCATTTATAGTTCCTGATCCGCCCTCTTTCAGAATGTATTCCGAAGATTCCCTACAGTGGGTCCCACGGATTCAAGAGGTGGACCCCACGGATTCAAGAGGTGGACCCCGCCCACTTAAACATGACACTTGGCGTGTCACTTTGTTCCGTGTGGCACTTTGTTCCGTGAGCAAGAACTGGGTCCCGACACTTGAACTTGAATATCCCAAAACTTGAATACTGGATTATTATGACTTGACATAAACTTAACATGAATACCATAACACAATGACTACTCTTGAAACTGACTTGACTTGAACCATGAATACAACTTGACATGATACATGAACACTTGACACGAATACTTGACACTGAAATGAACTCAATCTTGCACCTTGAGGTATTCATGGATTCGAGAAAGGCCGGCAATTTTAACTATAATCTAGAATACACAGGGTGTTGGAGTAGTGAAAGTGTGAATCCAATGAAATCTCAGTAGTCCCCCTAGATCATGAATTCATGTCTACTAATACAAGTAAGCTATCATGAGGGCCTGTGTTTCTTTACTCAAGGATTATAACCTGTTGTGTTTGAAATACTTCAACACTAGGTTAAAGTCCTGTTACTAACACTTGATTCGGGACCGTGATTCTTTATCCCTGAATTACAGCCTGTTGGGTTCGAGAACACTCTTGAGATTGGTTGACATTCACTCTTGAACTTACGTTAAATTAGTTTATCCATGTAGAGACTTTTTAGGACACTTACATGCACTTCATGTTCACTATACTTACATTACACGGCCATGTTATACTATGCTCATGTTATTTTACCATGATATATATAGAACTGCATGTTAAATAGAATTTCCATGCTTACACACCATATTTCATAGTCCATTTCTTCGTGATATCTATTTTTCTTTGTCATTATAATTTTATACTTCAAACCCTTTTTTTTCTTGGGGAATTCCCAAGCGAAAGTTTGCTGACGGGCATTCCACCCACCTTTGTTTTCTTGGAATATTCGTCAGATACTGTGGAGACCGAGAAGGTGGACACCACAGAGGAGGAGCACGATCAGATCGCGACTCTGACCTAGACTGGTTATCCTTTTCTTTACTTTATGTATGCTACATGTTTAGACATTTTTCTTTTCTTGTATTTTCTTTTCAGTTGAACTCATGTGTTGTAAATGTATCAAGTTTGAATGTAAATAATGTTGTTGAAGTTTAAATCTTATGTCAATTTCTTGTCATTTTATATTGCTCATCTACGCTTAGCGTATTTATTCCGAAAAATGACCTTCTCAAAATAAATATGTTGGGGACTTGTTACGTGCCCGTTTCCGTCTACTGGGAAGCGGGGCGTGACAATATCGTATTCTTTAAAATTCGTATTTTTATTCCTTTCGAAACCGAATTCTCCATGAGGAGTTCTGTATCTCGCTCTATTATGTTAAGGACGTACGATAACCCGCATCATTCGTAAATGGGTTCCTCTAAAAGGGTTGTAGAGACGTAATTGCAAACGATTTAAAAAAACGATAAAAAATATTTTATAAAAGTAATAGTATTTTAATGTGATTTGTTTCATTTTGGATAATCTTGTAAGCTAGCATATCGTGCTATGAAGTTATAGTGTATGTGATTGGATAAGTCGTTACCCCGTGAGTTTTCTAGAGGTATGTATGTCTAGGTATCGATAACAGGCTCTTTTTAAAGTTCATGGTACTTATGTGAAAAGGTTCGTTTTATGTTCATTTCTTATGAAATTTTAATTACATCAAAAGGCTAAAATGTGAATAATATTTTGAAGTGATATTATGGTATTTGTGTGACATATTGAGCTATCAAAGATGATAAAAATATTTAAAAGAAATGATTTTTTTAATGGTAACTTCGTTTTGTCGATATGATTTTTAGAAGGTGATTTGAATCGAAATAAAGGAGAAAAATAGGGACTTACTGTTTTGAAGCGTTGACGATGGAGGAAGAAAGAGAGAGAGAGGGTCTTCGTGGATCGTGGTAACGTCGATGATGGTTTCGTTCTTTGATGGAACGAACTTGGACCGCTAACTCCATTTGACTAGTCTTTACCTTTCTTGAACTTAGAAAATTTTAGAGAATTTTGATAATGATTTTCAGAATAAGGAAGAACCAGAAGATGGGATGATATTTATAGGGTAAAATGAAAAAGTGTGTGAAATAAAAATGAATTAAAAATAGGTTTAATAATGATAATGGTGGAATAGAAAGGTCTCTGGTTGAAATCAGAGAAAACAAATAATAAAATAGAGTAGAGGGGAGTCAAAAGGACGCACGGGTAAAGAATTGAGGCATTTGGGCCTGATAGAACCGCCGGTAGCGGTTTTGGGGGTGATTCCGACGGTCGAATGAAAGCCACGTGTCTCGAGATTTGGGCCATGTGTGTTATTTGGTTTTAACTCCTCATTTATCCCGTTTGATTTCTCTGAAATTTTTCGATTCTCCATGTATTACACGTGCAACTCTTGGGCTTCCGAAAAGCTAAAAAGAAAAATTATAAAAAGAAATGGGACCGATGGGATTCGAACATGCAGGCTAAAAACAGTAGCAGAGAGTATTAAACAGTGAGCTACAAGTTGTTTCTTATACATAAGTATCAATAATATGTTATAACTCAAAATCAGAATAGAAATACACACTTTTATTAATATTGGTTTAATAAAAGTGTATGGAAATTTTAGAATCGTTACAGATGACGAGGGTGAGGGACAGCGGCGGAGGGTGTAGGGAGGAGGTCGACGGCAATGAGAGCAGGGAAGAAGTGGATTGAGAGGAGAGAGAGAGAAGGGTGAGGAAGCGCAGAGAGGGGGAGAGAGAGGTGAGGGTATTTTGGTATTTTTATCCTTCTAACCAACCATGGTTAAGGTATTGGGTTAACAAAAACCTACGGAAGTGTGGTATTTAGTTGATGGAGGCTTTTTGAGTGGGGTATGGGCAAATAGTCATATGTGAGTGGGGTTTTCGAAAACAGTCAATTTTCGAGGGAGCAATATAAAAAAAACTAAATTCAATGACTTAATTTGAAATTTGAAAATTATATTACAAAAAGACCCGCAAAACATATGATTTAAAGAATAATTATATATGGCTTTTATGCAACAAATATTGTGACCATTGTTTATAAAATAAAATGGTCTTTGCACACAGAAGAAAATACTGTGATGTTGTCGCACTACGTAACATTTTGACTATACATGGAAGAAATTCACTAATAAATTATCAATAGGAAGGTGCAAGAAAATGCTTGGTTCCTTTTTAATGTTTTACCAAACAAATTTGATTAATCAATTTAATCTTTGATAATTTAAACTAATTTGGCCGTGTTTGGACATGGAGTTAGGATAACAATAGTTTATTTTTAATTGGAGTTAGGGGATGCAACCCAAGCTGCAAAAATACAGATTACAAAACTTATATCAGCTTCAGAGCTGAGATAACTACAGTTATCTTAACTCCAAAATGATTGCCAAACAAGATGAAGTTTAGTTTTGCCGACTTTATGAAACTATAGTTTAAAATACTTCAATCCATTCCCGAACAAAGCCTTCATGGTTTCATCAACAGAATATTATTTTTCTATTCAATTAACAAAATTCACCTCTTCAAATTAGAGGTATCGGTTTAGATTTGGTATAAAAACCTATTTAAATGTGCTTTTACGATAAATCCGAATCCGACCCAAAATGGAGTTTATCGGGTCGGATCTTTGTACAAAAAAACCATGGGTCTTAGAATAATCAGGAGAGTTACGGGAACTCTTGGGATCCTCTTTCTGGAACGCTCCACAGCTGTTGTCGGTTAGCTGGCGTCCGTTGGATCACGTGATGGCGAAACCAACGGCTGTGATCGCTCCGTTAGCCTCCTCTCGTCACGTGGGAGAACCGAATTCCCTTGGGCCTCACATGCGTTAGAAGTACGCAGTTCACGGCACCGATAACGCTCCTGTCATATTGTGCCCTCCATCAGCTGTCGACCCCACAACAGCGGACAGCCCATAGCATGCCATCTCTGGGGCCCAAGCCTTTAATGGGCCTGCAGAAGAAGATCGAGACCCCTGTTTATTGAAGTAAAGCCCAACCCAAATTAACATTCCGTATCACTTTTAGGGCTTACACCCACCTTCAATAATTTCCAGTCGTCTCGTTTTCACAAGAGGTAAAATATTTGGAGTTCTTGTTTGCTATTTGAGGTAATTTATTTGTTTTATTTTTACTCATTTTGATTAAATTTTGCATCAAAATTACGTTGTTAGCTATTTGATTGTCATATTTTCTGTTTGATTGATGAGCCAAGAATATGAGATAAAAGCTCATTTTATTATAAATATTTTCTCCACGAAACTCGATGCATTGATTATTAGCTCCATAAAACCCCAAAATTTATATCCCAACCTCCGCTATACTTAAGATTCAGTTTGATTTTCTGAATGCGGGTTGTCATTGATGCATTTTGAGTGAGAATGTTAAGATGAATGAATGGTAATATAAGAAATGAGTGTATTCATAAGCAAGCAGACTTAAGACATTAAGTGTTGTGTTAGGTTTGGTCGAGTTATTTCCCCCCGTTGAATCAGGCTTCGTTTTACTGTAGTGGGATAAGCCCAATGGAATGCATATTCGTGTTCGATTTTTATGAAATAAGGATACTGATATTCATTTCCGATGGCTATTTGTATCCTCCAATGATAACCAGACATACATATGGTAACACATATATTTCTACCGCTGTATCCATATCCGAATCAATATCGGACCTTTTATACTATATATGACAGATACATATGCAAATCGCATATGAGTGTAAAAAAGATTTAATTCAAAACAAATATAAAGTTGAGAGCAAATATGTATGTAACTGAAACATTTTTTTTTATTGAAATCTACTTAAAACTATTTGATAGAGATAAATATGCATGAAAATGAATATTTTATATGAGTAAATAAATAAGCTAGCATATATAATTAGCTCATTTTACATATTTATTTTTAAAAAGAAACGATGAAGAATGTTTCAAAACATTATTAACAAATGCATAATATATAAAATGATTAAAAATTACATGGTTTAAATAAGCGTTATTAACTAAAATTTTAATTAGCATGATATATTTAATTGTATTTTTCTGTGGATATCCGGGCATGGATCCGTATCCGAAAAAATTGCTAAATCGGTATCCGTATCCATATCCGGTTTGCATCCGTATTCGACCGGATCTAAAAATCTGTAGAAAATATCTAAAATTGATTTGAATCCAGATATTATCCGCATTCAACCCTACATATAAAATAGTAAATTGGATTTTAACATCTATCTCTGAGTTGGTTTGTGTTTATAATGTAAAAAAAAAGTTATAAAAATGTAAATAGGATTTAAAGTCGGTCAAATTTTGCTCCACAGGGAAAAATCACGTTTTTATCCTAAATTTCTATGCATCCATATTGGGATGATCTATGCATCCATATTGGGATGAACACGCTCGTTAACCCAGTGATCACTAAAATACTACTTAACATAGGCTCCCTCACCTTCTCAACTCTCTCTCTCTCTCTCTTTTTCGGTCTCTGTAGGAAAAAAGACAGGACAAGACGCACTACTCAATAAAATAAATTAAAATATTTATAAGACAAAATATTTGTGCATCAAGGTAAAACATAAGTGTTTAAAATAATATCTTATGATTGTATTTATGGAAGGACAATGTTCATTATCCTTCACACAACTGCAACGTTCTATCTCTCTCTCTCTCTCTCTCTCACACACAAACCGCTTAAATATGCCCCCAACCAAAACTCAATCTGCACTGACAGCCTTTCTGACGGCGGCGTCACCACCAACTCAACCAGCAGCACTGCGGCTGTCCCTGCCAAACAAAGCTGAGGAACTGCAGCCATTCCCGTTGTCGTCCCTCGCCAGCATTGGGAAGGGGTGGGGTGGGCGGGCCTCCCTGTATTGTGCCTTTTCAAGCCCCAGGTGGGCATTGCCCTCATAGAGTGGAATGTGCACGCGCAACATCCCCAACAGGCTCGTGGACTGGTACAGGTGTATAGCAGAAGCAACTGACCCTCTAAATTATAATATGTTTGAAATGTTGATTACTATTGTATTAGAAATATTTTGCTCAGTGTAATAGGGTGCTGTGTAATTTCAAAATTTGGTATTAAATAAAAATTTACTTGGTTTTATTTTGTACCTTTTGATTGCTATGTTGATGAATGTCCCATGTTATAATTGAACTAAAGACTTGCATGTCCTTTTGATGATAGGTTTTTTGGATACTTTCAAGATGATTATTTCTATATACATAATCCTCACGTTGAAACCAAAAATTAATCATACAAACCCCCCATAATTCGACAAGAGAGCCCTGTCGAGCCAGGGTTTGACCGAAGTCAAAAACCCTAACCCGATTCAGCCCCTCCTCTCTCTCATACTAAACGAAGAACAAATATTTGTATCCTATAATATGGCTCCTGAATTATATATGATATACTCTTTATATAGTACAACTTTTAATTCTTGGAATTTTGCTCCCCAAGTTATTGTGTGAAAAAACTCTGATGTCACCTCAGATGTGCATCACATCAGGGTGTGTTAAATTCACTACATAGTTTTCTTTTCCTTTTTTAACATTAGTTCTTGGTCCATGTAACTTCCCTTGGTACATTCTTCTCTATTAACAAGGATTATATACTTTCTTGTTGCATCAAGAATGGGCTACAGTTTTGGTAAAGCAAGGTCCGATATACAATTTATTTAGAACTTCGATTGGGCTTTCGTATTAGGCTCGCATCGGCTCTTTCATCCTTTCTCAATCTGAAATTTTCCGGTTGTCTCATTTTCTCAAAGGCAATATTTTGAGTTCTTCTTTGCTAACACCTTTCCCACCCACGTAGCATAGACAAGCACCATGGGCCTCATGCAAGGCATTAATATCTAGATGACTCGAGCCCCGCCCTTTTATCTAATTGGGTACACGCGGGTAGGGAATAAAAGTGGGTACGTAAAGTATTTCTCTTTCAGTAACTTGTTTCTATCTTTACTCCTTTGATTCAACTTTGCATCAAGGTTATAGTATCAGATCTTGGACTGTCATATTTTCTGTCTAATTTATGATGCTTGTTCAAATCTCCATCGATCTTAACTGGCATTTGAATTGTAATGCCAGAGACAACTCATAAAGTTTTTTCCCCCCTAATGCAACGAACTCATTGCTGTCGAATTTGTTCTAATTGGTGCATTTGATTTGTAGGTCATGTTAGCAACCAAAGCTAGAATCTGCAGACAGAAAGTAAATGCGTTGGAAACTTTGTACTAGGTGCGCATACACGTGTATTTCTGCTGTTAAATTTCATACTTAGTTATTCGTGTATCATGACTGTGATGCTCCCACAATGAATTAATTTGATGAACTTGGTTATATATTTGTTTAATTCTTAACCCAGTAAATTATATCCTCCAGTTGTTGTAGCAGTAATGTGATTCTTATACGAGAACCAATATGAATTGCTTTGAGTAACTTTTATCCCCGTTAGGTTATGAAGAAACCAACAGAAGTAGAAGACAATCGATTTACTGATCTATGTTGTGATAAACATATAGCTCATACCCCTACTCCTCGAATCCCACTTTGTAAGACCCAAGTAATTAAGTGAGAAAAGACAGGCTTCTTACTTTCATATCCCAACTCTCAAATTACTTGAATTCAATTTGATTTCCCAAATGGAGCCATCATTGATGCAGCAATTAACTGCACTAAGGAAACTAATGATTAGAACAATTAATCCTAGTGCTAGGTAAAATGAATAATTGATACAAGAGAAAAAATATAACCCTCAAAAGCAGGATTCTAAAAGGCGTGTCGTGTGTGCGGAAAGATAGAGTATAAAATTATATGGACTGCATACTATCGTCATTATTGTAGCGGATGTGTGTGATTGGAGAGAATCACATATGGTGGCACACATGCATGCATGCACACAGAGAGGGGTGTGCGGGGGGGGGGGGGGAATAAAATGAGATGGTGAATCTGTGTAATAATGGGAATCTGATTCTTGCAATGAGAGCATGGCATCTAAAATTGTTTTCTTGTCCTCTTCTTCCACCTTCATGTTCTTCTGTCTGTTTCTCCTCCGTTCCTCGATCATCTCTTGTAATAACTTGTCGATCTCTTTCTCTAATTTCATTAGCCTTTTCTTGAGCTTGTTCACTCCGAGCGGTTTCATCAGAGGCAAAAAGCCTTCTGGATTTGATGTCGTGATCAAATAAAATGCTTCCTCTATGATCTGTTGGAACCTACGGCCCTCCTTAAGGCCTACCGTGCCACTCACACCGTAGTACCTGTTGGAAAGATTTTACGATTTTCGATTTTCGATGTGCAATAGATTCGTTTTCTATTTAAGCAATACCTTTTTCAATATTCTTTGCTCTAGCAAATTAAGCTAACCTCCAATACATTGCACAATGATCAACCCGAATCTTTGTGGACTTCGTTGGTTAAGGCCATTCTAATAATTTCTTTGAACTATATCTTGCCACAGTAGCACACCCAAGAGATTCTAGAAAACATATATTCGTTGCACAAAAATCGCTAATCAATTATTACCAGAAAACACTAAACATATTTATGTTTCATAAACATTTTTTCTTTAGAATGCTAGAATAATGACTCTTTACAGTTTTCAATTCTAAATCTAAGTCTAATAATATTAACCCAAGCGAATTCTCATGATATAACAAAAATGAACCGATAACTTTAGTAGAAAATCAAAATTTTCATATATGCAGCTACAACTTATTAAACATTAAATTTGTCCGGTGATACAAGATATTCACCGACCCGGCCCATACATCCAAAAAACCAATCAACTCAAGATAATCTCATACCCAAAGTTGGAAGACCTAAAGCACCTAGCTTATTATCATCATCCATCGCCATCGCCATCGCCATCGACCCCTTGACCTCATATAAAAAATGAAGATAGCATTGAAAGAGTTATGAGGCTGAAGGAGGAAAAGTGAAAGAGAATAAAGGTAAAATAAGACGTGAGAAGAAAGGAGAAAGGTGACGGTAGTTTACTGAAATAAATTTCAAGGAAATTCAAGGATTCCTGGTCACATGTTATGCCTGCAATGGAAATTTAATGGAGGTTATCGATAAAAGTTCTAATGGAAATTTTGATAGTGCATTGTAATTAGCAAGGTTTTTGATGATTTAGTGAAAGTCGACGAATAATAATCACAGTACTTTAGTGGTTTGTAGACCATACTAGAGGGTGACGAGCTTTGGCGTATGTCGGACAACCTGTAATCTTGAAGGAATCTTCCCAACCAGATCCCTTTGCTCTGACAAATTTTCATGTAATTTTTATACTTTGTTTATATATTACACTAGGATGCAAAAGTATCTACGGTGAGAAAATTTTTAATTTCACTACCATCTGAATCAAAGATTAGATTCCTTGGTAAAGCCTAAGGGGCTAAGTTTCATTTTTCTTTATTTAAATATTTGTCTCTAATACCATTACAGTCAATGTTTGAAGTTGGTCCGTATATGATACCAGCCGTATAGCGGTCAGTATACCGCCTTAATCGGACATTAATATATACATATATGTATATATATATATATATATATTTATTGGTATAAAGATGTTATAGTATAACAATCAATACCAGTCATGAATTAGGTTAGATGTTATTACTATTATTTCAACGTCACGCTATAAACTAGATGCTTAAATCGTATCTTATTCAAAGAATTTTGAATATAAAAGTACAAGATTTCTTAGGTTAGATGACTGTAATTTCAGATTACTCTTTCCAGATGGATGTCCAATATGTTTGCGGTACATTCTTAATAAAAGCTATAACTAACAAAGGAAGGCGCTACTAACAGATCAATTTAATACCATTTTATATAATCAATAATATATGTTATCAGATGTTTAGGTGATGTATCAGTAAGAAAAGTTCGAGAAGCATTTATAACCAGTATTATACCTTATTATAAGACTTGATTGGTTTTAATCAGCAAACCATCGTCCTTCACAAGCTTCCTCAGACGATCAACCATTTGGGGATGAGTTAGTTTCTTCTCCTGCATCGTATAAATTTTATGTCACATCAGCACAAATCAAATCAAATATAGTTTTCTAAGATAAAAAAAAACTATATATGTGCAAGCTTTGCTCACCTTATAGTCTTGTTGAACCTTCTTCATCAAGCACATAGTTTTTGGCGTCAGCGATTCTGATAATATTGATATCAGTTTTGAGATAGGAATGTACACTGAGGTCGGTCCCCTAGCAACGCTACATCCTGCGGTCTCATTCTTGCTTTCAGATCCACCGGCCATGCATGGTACATCCTTTCATTAACAGAAGATGAAAATTAAGATAGCCAATTTATATAACAGAAGTAGTATCGATAAGAGGTAGCCAATTTAACAAACCTTACCTTCACTGTGCTATAATACCCAGAAGTCATTTTTAAAAAATCTGTTCTTATTTTTTCTAATCAAAATGATAATTTGTACAAGCGATAACCACAAAGGATACGTAATGATCCGTTTACAGCTTCATGTCAATATTAACATATAATGCGATTATAAGAAGAAGAAAGGGCATTACTCTTAATTAAAGCTTAAGCTATAAACTTCATACAGGCTATATTATATGAAATGATTGATAATTAAGAATTATTTGAAGTACAACAATGAAGAAATAAGTGTGAGAAAAGCACCTTAAGCGAGCGGTACAACAAAGGTTTTGCCTTGTCTTGCTTCGTCTTTGTTGGATAGTGTAGGTGAGTGATAGTACTGCAAGGTATTTATAACCGGGAGAAGGATATATATGTTAGTATCCAGCTTAATTGTGGGGCTAATACTTTCAAGATTGCTCCGCAAGAAGTTCGATACAAGAAATTCAGACAGGTCACTCAACATATGCATGTATTCTAATATATGGTTCATGAATTGTATATGGTACACTCTTTATACAGCAAATGTTTTAATTCTTTGAATAACAAATGTTTAAATTCTTTGAATATTGCTCCCCAAGCTATTGTGTGAAAAAAACCCTTCAACATCCCACCTTACATCACCTTACAAATGTGCATTGCCTCTGATATGCACTATATAAATTAAGAGGATTATTAATTTACTATGAAGTTATATTTCTGTCATCCTTTTGGTTAGTGCTGACACTTGATTGAATTTGACACTTCAGTTTTTATCGACTAGCTAGGATCATACACTTGTAATATTGTCGATTATGAAATATCTGGGAAATATCTTAACATTTGCTAAAAGATCCATGGTTAAATTTTTTACTGTTACCTCCAATACATTGCACAATGATCGACCCGAATCTTTGCGGACTTCATTGGTTAAGCCCATCCTAATAATTTCTTTGAACTGTATCTAGCCACAGTAGGACACCCAAGAGATACAAGAAGACATATATCGTTGCACAGAAATCACTAATTTATTAGTACCAGAATCCACCATAATTGAGTTGAACTATGAAAATATGTTTCATAAACATTTTTTCTTTAGAATGCTACACCAATGACTCTTTACACTTTTCAAAGTTTCTAAATCTAAGTTTAACTATGAAAATATTTCTCTTGTAATTTCAGCACTTCGTCTATATATTCTAAACTAGGATCCAAAAGTATCTTGGTGAGAAAATGTTTAATTTCACAACCATTTGATTCAAAGATTAGGTTCCTCGGAAAAGCCTAAGGGCTAAGTATCATTTTTTTAATAAAAATGTCTATAGTCCTATTATAGTCAATGTTTGAAGCCGTATACCGGTCAATATACCACTATTTAATTATAGGGACGATCTCAAACTGCCATGCCAATCATTATGATGAATACATCGAATAGTTTGGGGGAGGCATGAAATGAATTGCAAAAAAAAAAAAGTCGTAGCAAAAAGAAGTGATACTGAGATCATTTGTGCTATATGTGCAAATAGAATTCGGATAAATCTTTCTCCGGAGTAGAACATGAATCTAAAAGAGTTGAAAGGCCTATTCAGAAACAAGAAAATGACATCGTGATTTGAATCTCGACGAAACAATACATCAATGAGTGGTTAATTCAATAAGTTTAGTAAATTATTTTTTTTTCTAGGGAAGGAGGGCAAAACTCTTTTTTTTTTTGAAAAATAGAAGAAAAAAACCCTTTCATTAGAAAAACAGAAATCTGTTACAAAAATATATTTTTTGATATAAAGATATTACATAACGATGAACACCAGTCACGAACCTAATATTTGTTTGTTACAAATTGCTACATCTAACATTATTTTATCTTAAATAGTTAATTAGTGTTATTAGAGATATTTAATTCAAAGTTTATATTGTTTTTAATGACTGATCCATACCTTGATATATGGGCTTGTATAATAACGGCAAAAAATTGGTATCACGATCTTGTATCATTAAGATTAACACATGCTTTCAGTTTGTTGTTTAATGGGAGAATTGCAATGTTAACAATTACCCTTGTATTTTGCTATTATAATATGAACACATGTGATCGAGTCTGTCGTAATTGGTGTTGTTGAATTGTAGGCCATGCTAGCAACTGAAGCTACAGTCGGAGAACGTACGCAGGTGGGCTACAACAAAGAGTTGCCGCTATTATATAAGCCATGAAAACTGTGAATTAGGTATGTGCTTTCTCCTAGTAGGTTAAAATTTACACCCAGTTCCCCCCGTATTTTTTATCGATCTGCTCCGGCCACCATGATCTATATGTGCTAAATAGGCTATGTATCAAATTTTACGAGATTTAAAGATCTCTAGCACACCCATCAAACGATCTTGTTTTTCATGCATCGTAAAGCCGTCGGCTTTTAGTCTATCTGATGGATTAGCTAAAGATCTTCAAATGTCGTAAAATTTGATACATACTCTATCTAATATGTGTAGATCATGGTGGCCAGAGTGGATAGGTGAAAAACACAGGATTGGATGTTTGAAAATAGGACTTCAAAATAAGAAATGAGGCCGGACGGATCATCTATCTATCTATCTATATATAAGTTCTTAACCTGTTCAGTTTTATCCTTAATTATCGAAATGTCGTGTTGGATGCGTCTAAGCAAACCAATATGAATTACTTCAAGTATATTTGGCTCTCTTAAGCTATAAGCAGAGCAATAAAAGTAGAAGTTGATGGATGACCTGATACAATGTGGGGATGAATTAAGCCTTTTATCAACAGTATGGATTTTGTGTTGCATATTGCTATACTTTTTTTTGTGTGTGGCATTGGACGCATAAGTTGGTTAGAAAGTCTTCTAGGATTATATAGATATTGGAAACTCATGTAGTGCCAAAATGTTATTAAATCTACCAATTAGGTGTTGATATAAATTTATATCGATTTCAGCTTGAACAGTTCTTTCTTATCATCAAGAGGAACTTAGTATGAGATGTTGCAGAGTTGTTATCTCCTGTACTCCAATAACTCCAATTTAAGGCCTCCAATTATTTCTTATTATTTTTATTGTAATCTTTGTCTGTGTTGATTATTATTACAATCTAAAACTTTGGCCCCATAGCCTTTGTTCTTCGATTTTTACCTTCCTTTCCTCTCCAATTCCTTCTTTTGGTTTCTCTTGAATCATTCCTATTCTTTTTACCCTCCTCTTCTACTCCGTTGGGATGGAAAAAACCGATACACGGAACAATGCTCACAACAACATTCAAATTACGCAAACACAATTACGCAATTAAACGACGAAAGAACAAAATAAATATGCGAGCATGAAAATAGAAAATCAAACACAGAAAGGTAAAAGATTTGTTAACGAGGATCTCCCACCGTATGGCTAGTCTCCGGTAGAGCGGAATCTGTAAACGTGTATTATAATCTTGAATCAAATACACCACGAGCAACTCTAGGAGTTTTCTCTCAAAACTCTCTAACTCAACCCTAGAAGTTTTCTCCCAAATCTCTCTACATCTAAGCCATTACCCTCTCATACAATGATCTCTTTTTTATTTGGCTGTAGCGTTGGTGTACAAAATACATATGAAAGGATTCTATTTATGCACAAACCAATTCCTTAATTAACTACCATAATTAAGAATCTGCCATAAGACACTCTTTCTATTCCAACTAAAATTCTGTCACCTTCTTAATTAAGAAACTGCCATAAGACACCTCTTAATTAAGTAACCTTGGTTTTGGTAAAATATGATATGACTTGTGTTTGAAGTTTCTCCATAATTTTAACAATCTCCCACTTGGAGATACTTCAGCCTTGACATCCACACCGACAGACATCCACACCGACAGGCAACGGTGCCAACTGATTGGTTGATTTTTTTAGAGTTGTAACCGCAATCAATAACGGTGTCGCGTGTAGCTAGACCGAGATGAGTACGGGTCGTCCTCTGGGAAACGTTGAATCTTTTAATCTTACTTTACGCGTGCTGAGAAAGAAATGAGGAAGAATAAAGAATAGTGAAGAATGGTTGTAGGTTCTAAATCTACGTCAAACACGGATGAAGAATATAGATCTAGATTAACTACGGATGTAGGTTTTATAGTAGAAAGAGGCTTGTGGGGTTCTTTAAGATTTAGTAGTTATGGATGATTACATAAAAATTACTCTTTTTATCCTTTAATATATTTAAAACTAGATCGACAGTGATGCATGTAAATTATGATTTTTGGAGGGAATAGGGTTCCTATTCTTAACCCGTATCTTGACATGTATCTCCGTTCATGTCTAGCCCAAAGCAATTGTTAATCTAATCTCTAATTGTGATCGTGACTGTCAATGAATTGATAGCGCGTCTGATTAGGATGTTAACTATTCTTTTGATAAAATTTATAAATTTTATAGGATTTAAAAAGAGTTAAGGATCTTCATCATCCATTAATCTATCTTAATCCTACGAACCCTAACAAGCGGAGAATTACTCGCGCATGTTGGGAAAAGAAAAGATAGAGAGGGAAAACATAATGTAAAATGCAGAAAAATAAAATGATATAAGAAAACAACTACCTTTATTAATTAACAAGATCAAGTACACTTTATTTCCTTAGAAAATAATAACAAAACCCTATTTTGCTTCTCGATCTCTTCTAAGGAGGTAGATGAACTGTTGATGATCAACCTGGATGCGTGAGCCATCTTGGACTTCAGGATCGCGTCGGTTTGATGATTTTTCCAAGAAGCTCTGGGTTCTATTTATACTCACAGAAGTTGAAAACCTTAGATCGTGTTAGTTAGGGTTTGTTGATAAAATCCTGCGTAGAAAATCTAATATCCCAACTTCTTTAACAGGCCGCGGATCCGCCGCCAATAGCGGGTTTTGGCCTTGGAACCGCCGCTCTCTTGAGGGATCTTGGGCTCTAATTTCTGGGGCTTCATCTCTGCAGCACTTGGTGATCTTTTGAATATCTAGACCTTGAAAATCTTCTCTACGTTTCTGCCAGAATTGGTTTCTTCAATTTACTTGAATATTTTCGGCAGATTTGATCTCGCCAACTCGGATTTTCTTGATTTCAGTCATGATATAATTCCTGCACAATTATCTTAATAAATGATGTTAGTAGAATTTGTTTTTGTTGAGATATTATCTTAACCATTTGTCATGATATTTTAGTTTTAAGAGAATTGGTCAAACATATTTAATAAGGTAAGCATATTTAAATAGACCAAATATTACATGAATATTATATGCTTACATTTTCCTTCATAATGTTAATTATAATATATAAACACATGAAAATAGTATTTTTACGGATAAACCCTTATATCTGTCATATTTATAATAAACATCTTTTATTATATAGACATAGTGAGGAAAATGTCACATTAATAGTGCAGTTTTATCAACTGAACAAATACCCCCAAACTTAACTTTGATCGTTCCGAGCAAACTAGTTTTTCAAGAGAAGGAGAAAAAGAAAAAGAAAAAACTAAATAGCACATTTTCGTAGGCAACACGATTGCACTGAGCACGTGCAACAAGCCATTAAATCTTTAGGTGTCCCTAATAGGAGGAGTGTTGTCTCATGAGGGTTTTTAGCGGATTACACCCATAAAATCCTATAATAAAAGAAAGATAGTGAAAGTTACATACAAAGATAGGAACTATAAAAGAAAAACTTGAAAATAAGAGTATCCAACTATACCAGCTTTTCAGTTGCTATGAGCCCTATCTTAATAGTCGTGAAAAAATATTAGAAATCACATCATCTCTCAATAAAATATCGCCTTTAGCCTTCCTCCCTATTTTTCATCCAAATATTGATCATATACCCCTACGTGTGTTTAAAAGACATCCCTACATTTACAGAATTCAATTCAAGCTGTTATACTCTTGTCCATCTTTCAAAGTATTTTATAGTTGGTGAATATTTTCAATAAAATTGCTCACACATTCTTCATGCGACCGTTAATACTTCTTGAGATACTAACCGACTGATTACAAAATGTGCTCGCACATTTAGGCGTAATTCCTCGTCATGCAACACCTAAGGCTTAGCAGTGACTCCCAAACCAGTTGGTCTAAGACACTAGGTGATAAAGCACCCTCGCTATATTTTTTTTATGCTGCCTTGGTAGTTACAAAACCAGTGTTCATTTTTTTCTTCACCACTTATATTTATTTATTTATTTATTTTTATACTAAGGCTTTTAGACAAGAGCATTTCAAGGTATCCTTTACTATCCCAAGTTTCAAGATGTGTGTAAATGCGTACAGTAGGGTATCAACATTCAGATGTTTGGCGTCAAGAATAAGGACTATTTTTCAGACTTAATTTTATTCTCAGATTAGTAATTTCTTTCATCTTATTAACCCTTGGAACAACAACTCATAACTACTTATTACTAGTTTTGTTTAAAAAAACCTCTAACTTTATTGTTTTTCTCAAACTATTCATATCTTTCATTTATAATTTTTCACTTTCAAACTTTCATTATAAAAAAAAGTTAAAATTTTTGTGCTTATATATAGTATAATGCAAAGTATCGCGTGAATAAGCACAAACCTCCCCCAAACCTGTTTACATCAGTGTCCTCACTGTTGTCATCTTTTTAAATCTCAAAATCTATAGATTTGGGAGGAAAAGTTAGCAAAGGGGACAAGAAATAATGAAAGTAAAATTCTCCTCCAAACCTATTTTTTGGCTCGTAATTTTGTAAAATTTTTCTTTTAAGAGCCAAAATATTCCCCCCCCCCCAAACTTGAGTAAAATAGTATTAAGCATTTAAAATTATTGAGGGGTTAAAGTTATTGGTCAAACTAAAGCCTTACAAAGACCAAAAGTCAACACGAACCATTCAAAAATTTTATCGATGAAGCACCAAGGTTGGTGGAAGAACATGTCGCCTATTGACGTAAAAAAGTGGAGAGGAGATAAGAGGTGTAATGGAAAAGGTTTACGTCTCGGTTTGTAGAGACGAAACAGGGATGGTGGGTTACTCGTATTCTCATTCTTGATAAGAAGAAAATGTGGCGGTTCAATTTCTTTGGGTTGGGGTTAATTCATCACAACGCCCATGTCTTCTAAAAATGCGAGTTCTTCAGCGAAGATTTTTTCAAAGTTTTCATCGATATCCCGAATAATAATCTCATCGAAAAAAATGGGATGATACTCGGAAATCATAAAAGGTTCACATTTAGCGTTAGATGTTGACCCGGACAACAACGTAATAGCGGAGTCGAGATCAGTATCGTGAAGCTCTTCAATTTCGCTGCTGTCGGAATCTATTGTTTCGACAGAACACACATGAGTATAGGGTTCAGAGGATTCATTTCCCAACTTGTAAATGTTAAGCTCAATTGACATCTTCCCGAAAGATAGGGTCATAGAGCCATTTCGATAATTTATTATTGCGTTGGAAGTCGCAAGAAAAGGTCGACCTAAAATCACCGGAATTTGGTTTCGTGGGTTCGCTACAGGTTGTGTATCTATAACGATAAAGTCCATAGGGAATATAAATTTCCCGACTTTGATTAACACATACTCTATCTCACCCCTAGGTTGGATGATAGATCGATCGGCCATCTGAAAAGTGCAATGCGCCGGTTTTAACTCTCCGATCCCTAATTGCTCATAAATAGAATACGGAATCAAGTTAACACTAGCACCTAAATCGAGTAGAGCACGATTGATATTTTTACCCCCAATAGAAATAGAAATTGTAGGACTTCCGGGGTCCTTTCGTTTCTTGGGTAGTTGTTGTGTAAAAGCAGTGCTCACATTACTCGCAAGGAAAACTTTTTCAGGTACTTGAACTTTTATCTTCCTAGTGCACAAGTCCTTTAGGATTTTCGCATAAGACGGAACTTGTTGAATAGCATCTAGGAGAGGAATGTTTATATTAACTTGCTTAAAAATTTCCACAATCTTCTTCATTTGTGGACTTGGTCTGTTGCCCCTTAACCTGTTTGGATAAGGTGCTTTATTAATAAGGGTTGAGTCCAACATTGGAGAGAATTGTGGGGATGGAATGGATCCCAGAATTGGAGTGGGGATCGTTTTAGATAGATTTATGGAAGCGGGCTGAGGGTTCAAGCCTTGGGGAGAACGGAGAATAAGCTCGGAAGAAGGTGGGAGACTAGACGAATTAGGGGAAGAAGTAGAAGCCGAGGTATCATTGGTATCATTAACGTTATCAACTTGTTCGCCCACTCGGTTATCCAGCACTCTTCCCGATCTCAATGTAGTAACGACACTCACATTATGATTTTGTGAGTGGCCAGGATTTGGTAGAGGTTGAGATGGGAGCTTCCCTTTTTCTCTCGCACTCATCGCGGCATTCAACTGTGCAATTTGGGCTTCTATTGATTTAATACTCTCACCGTAGGAGGCGGGGTCTTTCTTTATGGTATCAATAGAAGACCTCATATCAGCCGACATTTGGATGGAATGTTTCATAAACAAATCCAAAGTTTGTGCGAGTGAAGAGGAGTTATCAGTACCGGTCGTTTGGAAAGAATTATTGGTCGGGTTTTGAACAGGTTGCGATTGAAAGGGCTGCTGACTCTGTGGTGGTGGTTGCTGTTGCTGTGGAGGAGGTCTTTGGTAATTGCTTTGGAACTGGTTTTGATTTTGGGGTTGGTATTGGTTCCAAGCAAAATTAGGACGATTCCTCCATCCCTGATTGTATGTGGAAGAATAAAGATCATTTCTAGGTCGCTGCTGAAAAGTATTAGTTTGCTCGTGATCTTGAAACGGTGCATTTATAAGACATTCTTCCGTCAAGTGTGATGGATCGGAACAGCAACCACACACGGTTTTGGGAAGCGTTACCTGATTTAGGGAGACTAATGAGAATTTGTTTTCAATAGCGTCGAGTTTCTTTTGCATCGCTGCCGTTTCGGCTTTTACTGCGATGGAAATATCGAGCTGGTGAATACCTCCCCTAGATGAAGGTGGTCTAACGCTTTCCCACTGCAAAGTGTTTTCAGCGAGATCTTCCAGATATTTCCAGGCTTCACCATCGTCTTTGGATATGAAATTGCATTGACACATGGTTTCAAGCATCTGCTTTGTCGCTGGATTAATGCCTTCATATATAATTCGGCACAGATCTCATCTATGTATTCCATGATGAGGACATTGGACAAGAAGATCCTTAAAACGTTCAAAGCACTTCCAAAATGGTTCATTGGGAAGCTGGGTGAACTGGTTGATTTCGCTCCTAACACGGGCGGTCTTATGATTTGGGTAAAATTTCTTAAGGAATGCTATCATGAATTCATCCCAATTAGTAATAGAGTGTGCGGCAGTATTATAAAGCCATTTTTCTACCAAGTCGCACAAAGTGAATGGAAGAAGACGCAAGCGCATAGTATCCACGGACAGTTGTGAAGTACCCATCATTGCGCATAAGTTTTCGAATTTAGTGATAAAAACGTACGCGTCTTCAGACTCAAGCCCGTGAAATTTGGGCAACAGATTGATGTAGTGGGGTTTAATTTCAAAATTTTCCCCGTTGGCTGATGGAATGGATAGACAGGTAGAAAGTAGACCGCGTATAGGATAGCATCTTTCTTGGAGAGAGATACGCGGTGGATTCTGCTCACCTACAAGCGATGGCAGCGTGGTGTTATAATTTGATGGAGTACCGTCCATCTTGGTCGTTATGGTGGGTGGTGAGGAAAAAGAAAATAAAGAAGTACCGACTTCGGAGTCGATAGCAGGAACGCGGATAAGACGGGCACTAGAATCCCGTGTCCAGCCGAGCATGCACTAAGCGGTTTAGCGCAAGTGGCAGCGTGTGTGTGATTTAAAATTGGTTTGTTTTTTAAAAAGTGTCGGATTTAAGACAAATCACACAAAAATTCACAAACAATCCTAGAACTAAGGTTACCTAGGTCAAGTCTCTAGACCGCTCCTAGACTTCCAAGGACAAGCTGCAGGATCAATCCTCTACCACCTCTTTACTACTCTTGTGGCCAGGTAAGTTCCAGATAAGTGGGAGGTATCCTCTATACGTATCACCGAAAATAGCGGGCCTAATTAAGCAACCACTTGCTTTAGACACACTTGCCTAGACACCACAAATGTAATGCGGATAAGCGATAGATTATCCACGACTTTCCTCTGTCCTTATTAACCGCGACAGTCCTTAGAGTCTTGTCTAAATATTTTTTAATTAATGTAGGGTTGATGCGGATACTCGTTTTGTGATTTGTGGGGCCTAGGAAGGGTGATGAAATCCCCACCTAATCTGAATTTGGTCTTTGCTCCTTAAAGTCCGTATTAAAATATGCAAAAACAAACCGCAAAACAAAACTTGTAAAAAGATCTTTGCACAGTGATATTTTGCAAAGAATTCTGCAGAAAAGATATTTTATTGGATTTCAGAGGGGAGAGAAGGATATAGAAAAGATACCAGAGAACTTTGCAACCCTAATTCCCTTAGAAAGCCGCGGTTCTGCCGCACTTTTGCTTATTTGTTGCGGTTCCGCCGCCGACTTGGGAGATCTGGTGGAGATTTTTGCTATGTGGCCTCCTTTTCTTCTCTGGATCTTGATGAATGTCTTTGGCTCTCTTTTTCCTCAATTCTGTGACTTCAGATTCCCTCGCAAAAATCGCACACTAATCGTTAAATATGCAAGATGCAGTTTGTTTTGTTTTATGATATAGATCGAATAAGAATTCAACACAAATAGTAAGAATAAAAAATTACGCACGTATCCCCGGCAACGACGCCATTTGATTGGTTGATATTTTTGGAGTTGTGTTGTAACCGCAATCAATAACGGTGTCGCGTGTAGCTAGACCGAGATGAGTACGGGTCGTTCTCTAGGAAACGTTGAATATTTTAATCTTACTTTAGGCGTATTGAGAAAGAAAGGAGGAAGAATAAAGAATGATGAATAATGGTTATAGGTTCTAGATCTACGTCAAATACGGATGCAGAATATTGATCTAGATTAACTACGGATGTAGGTTTTATAGTAGAATGAGGCTTGTAGGGTTCTTTAAGATTTAGTAGTTATGGATGATTACATAAAAATTACTCTTTTTATCCTTTAATATATTTAAAACTAGATCGACAGTGATGCATGTAGATTAGGATTTTTGGAGGGAATAGGGTTCCTATTCTTAACCCGTATCTTGACATGTATCTCCGTTCATGTCTAGCCTTTACCAAAGCAACTGTTAATCTAATCTCTAATCATGGTCGTGACTATTAATGAATTGATAGCACGCCCGATTAGGATGTTAACTATTCTTTTGATAAAGTTTATAAACTTTATAGGATTTAAAAAGAGTTTAAGGGTCTTCATCATCCATTAATCTACCCTAATCCTACGAACCCTAACAAGCGAAGAATTACTCGCGCATGTTGGGAAAAGAAAAGATAGAGAGGGAAAACATAATGTAAAATGCAGAAAAATAAAATAATATAAGAAAACAACTACCTTTATTAATCAACAAGATCAAGTACACTTTGTTTCCTTAGAAAATGATTACAAAACCCTAGTTTGCTTCTCGATCTCTTCTAAGGAGGTAGATGAACTGTTGATGATCAGCCTGGATGCATGAGCTGATTTGTGTTGGATTTTACGATCAAAAATATATGTTACCGCAATCAAGAACGGCGTCGCTTGGTAGCTAGCCGGTGAATACGGGTCGGTCCACAGGGATTGGGTTAATTTCCTAATTGTTCTAACGAGCTAATTCCAAAGGGTGTTTGGAGCTTTATCACTAAAACTAATTTGATTTAGACTAGGATTAGGAAACTTGCTAGGGTTAGGTTTAGGTTAAGTTTGGTAAAATAAAATTTTCCACCTCTTTCAATGCCCTAAATTAAATTTTTTTAGGAGTTATGGTAATTATTAATAAAGGGGATTAGGATGATCGGGAAGAAACGATGTTTCTTCCTCTAGATCCTTGTCCGTCCTTTCTTAATCCTTACCCTAATCTCCATGGAAGACATGCATATCCGGTCTTTTATACTACGGTATCACCGTTACCTGGGTAGGGTGCCGTAGGGAGCGGAATATGCATGTATGCATGGAGTCCTAATTATTAACATGTGATGGGCAAGAAAGGGGTGAGAGATTCCCATCTCTCAAACCCTTTTCTATTCCTAACCCTAACAAGCGAGGAAACTACTCGCTCATTAAGGGATCTACGAAAAACATAATTTTTATTTTGGTTTTAGAGTTAAGAGATTAATTATCTACTGCAGAAAAAATTCTAATCTAGATTTAAAACTAAGGCAGAGAATAGATCTATCTAGAGCAGAAATTAAAACTACGAACTAAGGCAGAAAATAAAACTACTTACAAATTGATGCTCTCCAAAACTTCAAGAGAATTCTGAATTTTATTAATAAAAGGAGGCATGACCTAATACAAGAATTTGGGTTTCTATTTATAGGACATAGAAAACCCTAGGTTTACAATCGCCGCATGTATGCTTTTACAAAAATACCCCTAGGAAGACTAGTCAGCGCCGCCAAGATTTTTGGTAAAATTTTCCGCCACTACGGGCTCAGCACGGCCGCGGAACCGCGGTCGCAGGCCAGGTTTGGCCGCGGTTCCGCGGCCAAATAGTAGGCTCCTGTGCTGAAATTTGGGCTGCTGCTTTTTGTTGACTTTTACTTCCTGTTTCTTCAGTTGGTTCTTCAGATTGTCTTCTATATCTCTTCCAGATCTCCACAGTGAGTAATGTAGTGGACTTTTACCATTTGCTTCGTGTCGAAATCTTGAACCTTGCGCTGCCTTGTACTTTGTGAACTGATCTTCGTGTAGGCTTGATCAAGATCCTTCTATTTGTTGGTCGTAGTCTCACTTTTGCATCGTCTTTTGTCTTTTTCACTGTTTTTGTTCCGAAAACCTGTAACCTGTAACTATGTAGCAGACATGGGTCAAAAGCACCTGTTTATTTGTAAAATGCATAAGAATGGGGAATATAATAATGCAAAATTACGGTATGAACAAATACCCCCAAACTTATCTTTTGCTCGTCCTCGAGCAAACCTAGTTTTATTCTCAACAAAAACCTAACCTCACTTACGCAGGGAAACGCGATTGCACTGAGCTCGTGCAACAAGCCGTTAAACCTCTAGGTGTCCCTAGTAGGAGGGGTGTTGTCTCCTGAGGGTTTTCAGCAGATACTACCCACAAAATCCTATCAATTTGGCTTATCGACTTTTATTCTCCAAGTAGGTTTTCTAACAAGAAACTCTATTATCTTCGACTCATTAATTATCTACCCATATTCTTCACGCTTCCTTATCATTTAACTTAAGATTATAAATGTTCTGTAGATCTATTTAGGTTTTGGCATCTCTTAAGTTTTTCTTCTAGGGTTCTATCTCAACTTAGGAATTTTTATCATCTCTACTAAAGATACAAGTCCTATTTTTTATTCCTATCTCTTATCTAAACCCCAATCACATACCCCTGCGTGTGTGTATAAACCACCCCTACACTTGGAAATTCAAATCAAGCAATCATACTCTTGTCCGTCGTCCAAAGCACTTCATAATAGATGAATTTTTAGATGAATTTCGCTCACACATCCTTCATGCGACTGTTAATACTTCTTGAGGTACCAACAACCGATTACAAGATGTGTTTGCACATTAAAGCGTAATTCCTAGTCTTGTAACACCTAAGGCTTTAGCAGTGACTCCCAAACCAGTTGGTCTAAGACACTAGGTGATGAAGCACCCTCGCTAAATATTTTTTTCTATTTTTGCAGCCTTAAGTAATCACAAAAACCAGTGTTCATTTTTTTATTATCTCTTTATTCACACTTGTATTTTTATTTTATTTTCCTCGTACTAAGAACTTTAGACAAGAGCATTTCAAGGTCTCCTCTACTATTCCAAGTTTCAAGGTGCGTGTTTGTGCAATTTGTAGGGTATATATTTTCAGAATTTAGACTTAAGCTTAGGAATTATTTTTCAAACTTACATTTTAATAAAAATATCAATACTCTTCTTTTATTTTAACTTAGCCCAAGAAGTCAACTCGAAATTTGCCTATTTCTAGATAAACTACAAAGACATATACTTTCTACCGTTAAACTTTAAGAAAGATTGTTTTTAGGGTTTAGAATTTACTAAGTCTAAAATCTAGTTGTTCCTAGCTAGTTAACCTTTTTGTAAAACTCAAGTCAATTAGGTCCAAAATTGAATACATTAGTTTTTATAATTTTTAAAATTTTCAATTTTTATGGATTTTAAAATAAGTATGCAAATGCAAAAATATACACATGAATGCGAAGGAAGAAGGCTTACCGAGCATACCCCCAAACTTAAACTTGACAGTGTCCTCACTGTCATGCTACACCAAGAGGGTCAAGATGTCGGCACTCACCTGTTTATTTATTTATAGTTTTTTTTTTGTTTTTTTTGTTTTTTTATTTGTTAATAGAAAAAGAAAACAAAAAAATATATACATATATACAACAAGGTCCTCCCCAAACTAAACAAGGCCTTACACGGGCCAAAAGTTAACACTAACCATTCAAAATTTTTATCGTGATAATGGTAGGGTTGGTGGAAGAATGAAATGTAGAGGAAAGAAATGAGAAGCACACGAGACCGTTTGGAAAGAAAGGTAGAATATGGTCTCGGTGGAGGAGAAGAAGGGCGGAAAAAAGAAAGAAGTGTAGCACGATCTTAAGGGTGTAAATCAAGTGAATAAATTAGCACAATTTGTGATGACCGATCTGTTAAAAGCGATTGTGCTAATCTATCAACCCGTCAAGAAATGGGGTTAAATCCCTCAAGATTCGCAAGAAAATATGGGTACGCCGAACTTGGTAAACCCTCCATTGAAATTGGCAACGCGACGGAGTCTTGCGTGGTCGAAACGATAGGAAGGACGAAAGAGAGTGAATTAGGGATAGTCTTATTCTCACCGTAGTAAACTGTCTCGAACTTGAAAGATTCCATCAATGGTTCGAAATGATTGTAAGCAACCGAGTCTGATGGTTCATCTGAAAATTCAAAGGACTCAAACTCGGGCGGTGAGTCTCCAAAATCGTCCGAAAAAGTGAAACACTCGTAATCATTATCGTCTGTGAGAACTGTGTTCGATTCAAAGGGATACGCACTAGTGGAGTCCAAATTGCTGTGATCGAACAGAAATTTTTCAAACTCACAGTCCTCAAGCGTGATCTTTTGCATGGTCGGAACGATGGAAAGAAGGGGGGGTGATTTAGGAAGTATAACAGTTAAAGGGTTCGGAGGATGACTTGGAAAATCCGACACATCAAATAAAAATGGTTCATCCTCAATACTATCCTCAACACACTCCTCAATACTATCCTCATAATTCTCCTCAAAAGTTATCTCATCCATGCAATTATCATCAAAATCAAGACGCATATGAAGTTCGGGAGAAACATTTAATGACTTGGAATGATGAATTGGAGATAAAATTTCAGTCAAATTTACGGGTTCATCATCCAAAATATTTCCAGCATCAATATCCTCAATCAAGTGAAAATTAATTTTCTCGGACACCTCATCAACAACATGGATATCAATCAATTCAGGTTCTAGAGTGGAAGTGTAGAGGTCAAAAGGATTGGTGATGGTTTCACTCGAAAAGGACCCTTCACAATCTGGCAAATCAAGCACTACAAAGTCACACAACTCATTAGACGTTCTATCTCCAACTGGTGAATCATTTGGAACATTTGATAGACATTCAAAACCGGAGTTGTATGATTCAATTGGGTATGGTAGGTTTGATTTGGAAGGGTGTATAGCTCACTTTCTCCACTCAAATTCTCAATCTGTCCAACCGCTTCCTCATACATTGGAAGATTTGGAGCTAGTTGGAAACTAGCTACCGGTTCATTAGGTTGCATAAGGGCGGCAATGGACGCATCCACATTCCTAATCATTTGGTTTGTCGCTACCATATAAACCTCCAACGACTGTTCTAGACTAGACATGGGTTGTGAAGGGGTTTCGGTAAAAGATTCAAAATTGTTTGGATACGTGAAACTCCCAAATGGCTGTGTAGAAGCAATGTCTAGAGAAGGTGCGGAAGTCGGGTAGGACTGGTAGGAAGTGAATGGTTGGACAGGAGTAGGATCAACATTTGGATAAAAAGGTGAATGGACTTGTTGATCCCTAGAACTGGATGTGTGGAGAGGAGTGAAAGATCAGCTACGAGATTGTTCAATGTGTTCAGCAATAGACATGGGTTTCGGAGTTACATTCGGACTCGAAAAAGGAGTATCAACGTAAGAAGGTGGTGAAGGTGGCAACGGTTGATACAAAGTGGATTGCGGAGTCCAACTGTTTCTCCTAGACGCTTCTATTCGATCTTTTAAAGAAATTTTGGGCATGGAGGGGTTGTCCGTAATTCGACCAAAACAATTCGCGTAAGAAGCAAAGTTTGGTTCGGAATACCAAACTTCGGCAAGAGTTTTATGAGGTGGGGTACCCATGATGGAAGAAAGGAGAAGAGAAAGAATGTGGGGTGCACGGATTTCTTAGCGACAAAATTTTGCAAGTTTTTATAAAAAAATTTCTTTTTTTCTTTTTCTCTTTATTTGGAACTTTTTGCAAAAAAGATTTTCGATAAAGGGCTTAGACACACTTTCAATCAACCACAAATGCACAATCAGGCCTAGATCTAGGGTCATCTAGGTCTGCTAGACAGCTCCTAACTGTTCCAAAGGGCTAGAGGACCTCAAACCATCTCATCACCGCCAATTGCGGCCAGGTAAGTGCCAGGTGAGTGGGAGGCTCTCCACTACAAGTAGTGACCCTAATTAAATAACCACTCGCCTTAGACACACTTGTCTAGACACCGCAAAGTCAGGTTAGGATAAACGGTCGATGTCTACAACTAGTCCTCTGTCCTATTGAGCGCGAAGTCCTTAGGGCTGAGTCTAATTTTTTTTAATTAAGAGATGGTCAATGCATATGCCTTATGTGATTTCTGGGGTCCTGGAAAGGGTAATTAAATCCCCGCCCAATCTGAATTGGTCTCAAGCCCCTTAAAGTCCGATTAAAATATGCAAAACAGTAAAAATCACTTGCAATCAATTTTTTTAGCGCGGCGCAAAGAATCCTACACAAGATCAATTATTGGAAGGGGAAGAATTTTTTTTTAAGCGCAAAGAATCCTGCAGAAGATTTGACAGAAGATATATTGGGATTTGCAGAAGAGAGAGAAAGAAATCTTACAGTGCAAATTTTACGCGCTGACGCCACAGGCCCGCCGCGTTTCCACCGCCAGATGACCTTCCCGACCGCGGTTGGTTCCCAAAAAAAATCTTCTCCTCTGGTTTCACTTTTCTCTGTTGTTCAGATCTTTATTTTCGCTCTCTGGATTTTTCCAGATCCGAACTTGTACATCGATCCTGCAAAGATTCACACAAGAAACCGTTCAAACAATAAAAGATGATAGAATTTTTATAATTTTTTTCTTTCAGTTTTTATGATTTTTATAATTTTAGATTAACCCGAAATTGCAAAAAGGAAATATTACGCCATCCCCGGCAACGGCACCATTTGATTTTGTGTTGGATTTTACGATCAAAAATATATGTTACCGCAATCAAGAACGGCGTCCTTGGTAGGTAGCCGGTGAATACGGGTCGGTCCACAGGGATGGTGTTAATTTCCTAATTGTTCTAACGAGCTAATTCCAAAGGGTGTTTGGAGCTTTATTACTAAAACTAATTTGATTTAGACTAGGATTAGGAAACTTGCTAGGGTTAGGTTTAGGTTAAGTTTGGTAAAATAAAATTTCCCACCTCTTTCAATGCCCTAAATTAAATCTTTTTAGGAGTTATGGTAATTATTAATAAAGGGGATTAGGATGATCGGGAAGAAACGATATTTCTTCCTCTAGATCCTTGTCCGTCCTTTCTTAATCCTTACCCTAACCTCCTTGGAAGACATGCATATCAGGTCTTTTATACTACGATATCACCGCTACCTCGTGGGATAGGGTGCCGTAGGGAGCGGTGTGTGCATGTATGCATGGGTCCTAATTATTAACATGTGATAGGCAAAAAAGGAGTGAGAGATTCGCATCTCTCAAACCCTTCCCTATTCCTAACCCTAACAGGCGAGGAAACTACTCGCTCATTAAGGGATCTATGAAAAACATAATTTTTATTTTGGTTTTAGAGTTAAGAGATTAATTATCTACTGCAGAAAAAATTCTAATCTAGATTTAAAACTAAGGCAGAGAATAGATCTATCTAGGGCAGAAATTAAAACTATGAACTAAGGCAGAAAATAAAACTACTTACAAATTGATGCTCTCCAAAACTTCAAGAGAATTCTGAATTTTATTAATGAAAGAAGGCATGACCTAATACAAAAATTTGGGTCTCTATTTATAGGACATAGAAAACCCTAGGTTTACAATCGCCGCATGTATGCTTTTACAAAAATATCCCTGGGAAGACTAGTCAGTGCCGCCAAGATTTTTGGTAAAATTTTCCGCCACTACGGGCTCAGCACGGCCGCGGAACCGCGGCCGCGGGTGAGGTTTGGCCGCGGTTCCGCGGCCAAATAGTAGGCTCCCGTGCTGAAATTTGGGTTGCTTCTTTTTGTTGACTTTTACTTCCTGTTTCTTCAGTTGGTTCTTCAGATTGTCTTCTATATCTCTTCCAAATCTCCACAGTGAGTAATGTAGTGGACTTTTACCATTTACTTCGTGTCGAAGTCTTGAACCTTGCGCTGCCTTGTACTTTGTGAACTGATTTTCGTGTAGGCTTGATCAAGATCCTTTTATTTGTTGGTCGTAGTCTCACTTTTGCATCGTCCTTTATCTTTTTCACTGTTTTTGTTCCGAGAACATGTAACCTGTAACTATGTAGCAGACATGGGTCAAAAGCACCTGTTTATTTGTAAAATGCATAAGAATGGGGAATATAATAATGCAAAATTACGGTATGAACATGAGCTGTCTTAGACTTCGTGATCGCGTCGGTTTGATGATTTTTCCAAGAGACTCTCGGTTCTATTTATACTCACAGAAGTTGAAAACCCTAGATCGTGTTAGTTAGGGTTTGTTGATAAAATCCTGCGTAGAAAATTCAATATCCCAACTCCCCTAACAGGCCGTGGATTCGCCGCCAATAGTGGGTTTTGGCCACGGAACCGCCGCTCTCTTGAGGGATCTTGGGCTCCAATTTCTAGGGCTTCATCTCTGTAGCACTTTGTGATCTTTTGAATATCTAAACTATGAAAATCTTCTCTACGTTTCTGCCAGAATTGGTTTCTTCAATTTACTTGAATATCTTCGGCAGATTTGATCTCGCCAACTCGGATTTCCTTGATTTCAGTCATGATATAATTCCTGCACAATTATCTTAATAAATGATGTTAGTAGAATTTATTTTTATTGAGATATTATCTTAACCATTTGCCATGATATTTTAGTTTTAAGAGAATTGGTCAAAGATATTTAATAAGGTAAGCATATTTAAATAGACCAAATATTACATGAATATTATATGTTTACATTTTCCTTCATAATGTTAATTATAATATATAAACACATGAAAATAGTATTTTTACGGATAAACCCTTATATGTGTCATATTTATAATAAACATCTTTTATTATATAGAAATAGTGAGGAAAATGTTACATCAATAGTGCAGTTTTATCAACTGAACAACTGCTATTGATTAATCTTCCTTCTCTGCCGGACAGGTACCTTTATCCAGTGATGAGTGGGGCCAGTTACGTCGTCTTCTCTTTTCTGTAGCTTCTGCCAACCTTTCTATTCCGTCAGGTATATCTTTACTTTCTCATTCTGATTCTTGGGTAGCCGATTACGACACCTCACATCACATGTCTCGTGATGGACCATTTGATCTTTCTTCTAGTTCTCACAAGCTTATTTCTATGGTTGATGGTAATATTACACCTGTTTCGAGTTCCGCTTATTTATCACTTACTTCATCTTTACATTTTAAAAATGCTTTAATTGTATCATCTTTAAAACAAAACCTGCTTTCCATTCGTCAACTTACAAATGATTCCAACTGCTCAGTAGCATTCTATCCATCTTACTTTGTGATAAAAGATCTTCGGACGAAACAACGGATTGGTAAGGGGCATGAGAAGAATGGACTGTATTATGTTGATCACCTTCCCAGTACATATGCAGCTATTTCTACTGTCCAGTGGCACCGAAGACTTGATCACCCATCCCTTTCGTCTTTACGTTCTATGTTACCTTCTATTAGTTTATCAAAATTTAGTTGTGAGTCTTGTATTCTTGGGAAGTATTATCGCTCCTTTTTTTCTCCGGTTAATAAAAGACATTATTTAGCTTTTGTTTTAGTTTACTCCGATATTTTGGGACCCTTTAAATTTCTTAGTGTGTTTGGTTATAAATATTTTATTGCATTTATTGATCATCATTCACGCATGACTTGGCTGTATCTTCCGCATAATAGGTCTGAGCTTTTATCTACTTTTAAAACCTTTGGCGCTGAAATTTCTAATCAGTTTGGTGTTTCTGTTAAGATTCTTCGTTCAGATAATGCTAAGGAGTATATAAGCACGGACTTTACTGCATTTTGTAAGGCACGGGGAATATTGCATCAAGTTTCGTGTTCTTATACTCCTCAGCAAAATGGAATTGCTGAACGAAAGAACCGGCATTTACTTAAGGTAGCTCGTTCTCTTCTCTTACATATGCATATTCCTAAACGTTTGTGGAATTTTGCAGTTTTAGCTGCCTGTTTTTATATTAATCGCATGCCTTCTTCAGTCCTAAGCAACCAGCCTCCTTTCTCTATTTTATTTCCACAGGACAAGCCTTTTCCTATTCCTCCAAAGGTGTTTGGTTGCCTATGCTACTCCCATGTTCTCAGTCCTCATATTGAAAATTTTGATCCTAGAGCTACACGTATGGTGTTTGTAGGTTACTCTCGATCCCAAAAAGGGTATGTTTGCTTTGACCTTGCCACATCCAAATTTTGTACTTCATGTGATGTGATTTTCTTAGAATATGAAGCTTATTTTCCACCACCTCTTAAGAAACCCACTTCTCCTATTTCGGTTCCACACATACCTTCCCCGGAACTTAATTCAGCTGTTCAACTCATGCTCCTGAGTGATCAACCTATAGTCCCTTATCCACAGGTATACCACCGTCGTAAGAAAGCTGTCCAGCCATCTCCCCCAATGATTCTTCTAACAATTCTTCTGCAGGTACTATAATACAGTCTATTGTTCCCGACTCTTCACCACCGCTGCTTTCTGACGAAGATCTTTCTTTTCCTATTGTCTTACGCAAGGGTAAGCGTTCCTGTACTACTGCACATCCGATTTCTATCTTCGTTTCCTATTATAGACTGACCTCATCTGCTCGTCGGTTTGTTTTTCCCTTGTCTGACATTACTTTTCCTTCCTCTGTTTAGGAAGCATTTCAACACCCAGGTTGGCATGCAGCTATGTTAGAGGAGATTTCCGCACTGCGTTCAAATCAGATTTGAAAATTGGTACCTCCTCCTTTCGATAAGAAGGTTGTTGGCTGTCGATGGGTCTTTACTGTCAAGCAAAATTCAGATGGGATGACTGACCGTCTCAAAACTCGATTGGTAGCCAAAGGATTTACTCAGCGGTATGGTTTGGATTATGTTGAGACCTTCTCACTAGTTGCCAAATTACCATCGGTTCGTGTTCTTATATCCTTAGCTGTTTCTAAGTCATGGCCTCTTCATCAGTTTGATATGAAGAATACTTATCTTAATGGCGATATATTATAGACTATTTATATGCAGCAACCTCCTGATTTTGAGCGACCGGGAGATTCTATGGTTTGTCTTTTACATAAATCGTTATATGGATTGAAGCAGACACTCCGCCTCAGGGATAAGTCGACCAGCGTCCCTCCGTGCCAGGGAAACGTCGACCAGCGACACTCCGTGTCGGGGATACGTTGACCAGCGACACTCCGTGCTGGGGGAAACGTCAGACAGACACTCCGCCTCGGGGATAAGTCGGCCAGCGACACTCCGTGCCGGGGAAACGTCACATGCAGACACTCCGTCTCGGGGAAACGTCCAACACAGACAATCCGCCTTGGGGACACGTCAACCAACGACACTCCGTCTCGGAGACACGTCAAGCATCGACCGTCCAACAACAACAACAACAACAACAACTGAGCCTTTTATCCCAAGCATATGAGATAGGCTACATGAACCAACATGAGAATCACGCCGGGTCCAGCACATGAATCCTCTGCCTCCACTCACTCCTATCGAACAATATACTTTCATTGAGTCCTTTGGCAACCATATCATTTCGTATCACCTCCATTCATGTTTTCTTCGGTCTCCCTTTTGCCTTTTTGCCATTGCCCATATCAAGAGTATCTATTCGTCGAACCGGTGCTTCCATAGGTCTGCGTCGTACATGACCAAACCATCTTAGCCGGTTTTCTCGCATTTTCTCCTCCACAGGTGCTACACTAACTTTTGCACGAATATCCTCATTTCACACCTTATCTTTTCTAGTGTTACCGCACATCCAACGAAGCATGCGCATCACCACTACGTGCATCTTCTGTGTATGATACTTCTTAGGAGCCCGGCATTCTGTACCATATAATAAGGCAGGCCGAATAGCGCTCCGATAAAACTTCCCTTTCAATTTTAACGGAAAGTTACGATCACACAAAATCCCTGTTGCACTCCTCCATTTCAACCAACCAGCTTGGATCCTTTGATTAACATCACTATCGATCTCCCCATTCTTTTGGATGATGGAACCTAGATATCTAAATTGGTCGCTCGGTGATATCTCTTGCCCTTCCAATATTATACCAATATGGTTTTGACTTCTCATGTCGTAAAAAGGGCAGTGCCAGCCTCCCCAAAAGCGGGAACCAAATCAAGTCACCTCCACACGAAAGAAGATTCATCAATTTCATGCACACGACCCATATACGCGGTGTGCATTTATTGATGGGGGGAATTTTGTTGGGGCCAAAATTTACACATCGGTTGACCAAGTCAAAATCAAAGTCAACCCCAAACCAAACAGGCCCAAGCCCAGGCCAAGTAATCCCATGCCCAAGTTAAGCCCGAACATGAAGCGGATGGCCTCCTCCATGCCAAGAAGAAAATTATTTAATAAATAAGTTTGATGTAATTTTCATGCATGAATGTAAAATAAATGGGCAAAAAACCAAATTTTTGTAAAGCCCATGGCTCATGCGCAAAAAGAAATAAGCACATGAGACATGCGATGGACAAAATGTCATTTTGTAAAGCCCAAAGGATTGTGTAAATTTGTAATCCTATATAAGGCAACATGATAATGAAATAAAGAACAATTAATTCATTCCCCTCAAAATCTAGGATTTTTGTGCCTCTTTCTCCTTCCTTAAGGTTCTAAACCTTCTTCCTCTTTTTCGAATTAAATCAAGAATTTAACTCTTCTTTTTCCAAAAAGAAATAGTTTTTTACCATAAAACCCTTGAAGGAGAGCTCGGATCTTCCATCAAATCCCCAAAATGGGTGATTTTTAAGTCTCACCCCCTTCTCTCTAAGATCCAGCCAACAGAGGGGGAAGAATGAGACCCATTTCCAAAGAAAAAAAACGCCCCACTTTGGGAAGATCCAAGGCTCAAGAAAAGATCTAGGGCTCAAGGGAGAAGAAAGAGATCCCCTTTCATCATCTTCGAAAATCTCTTATGAGTTTAACTCCACAATATATATATATATATATAATAATAATAATAATAATAAATTTTTCTTTTTAGGAGTTCAACTCCAAAAGTCAATTAGGAGTACAACTCCCGGCGCAGGGGCTAAGCCCCTTTGTCCTTTTTTAGGAGTTTAGCTTCAAAAGTCAATTGGGAGTACAACTCCCATTATAGGGGCTAAGCCCCTTTTTCCCGCTGGCGTCCAGCATCCACGCGCCAAGCACGTGAAGCGCCGGCGCCCCGCGTCCGCACGCTAAGCACGCGAGGCGCCAGAGCCCGTGTGCCGGGCACGAAAGGCGCCGGCGCCCAGCGCCTGCGTGGCACCCACGCGTCCTTTGATGCTATTCGCCCTTTTATACACACACATACTCTACAACACTTTCCCTGTTAGAAAAAATATCTAACGGGGTGCTGCCCCGCACCCCGTAAGGGGGATACTAGCACCCTTAACCACCATCCCGCTATCTGGATAGTGAGACCTCTGTAAACTTTGCGAGGCCCCTAATATACCTAAGACCTTTCAAAACATAACACACGCATACTGCACATTAAGTTTGCATGACCAGTTTGACCTGTCAATCGGAGATTCTTTCGCTCCAAAGATGAGTGGTAATTAACGGCAGCTTAGTCTGCGGCTTCCGGAGATTCGGATCGCAACAATCAATAAACCCTTGCCTATTCTTGACAGGGAGAATCTGCAGTACGCCTGACAAGCGACGCGTATCTCCCATCTCAATGGGGTGACCAAAAACACCATACAATAACTTACTGTTCAAATGTGCAAATGTGCATAACCCTATATTGATGCATTGGAAATTG
Source organism: Agapanthus africanus (assembly GCA_030015575.1). Lineage (NCBI taxonomy): Eukaryota > Viridiplantae > Streptophyta > Magnoliopsida > Asparagales > Amaryllidaceae > Agapanthus > Agapanthus africanus. The sequence goes on from CM057339.1 coordinate 926,441,629, forward strand.
AGTTAGATTTCATATGCCACTGGTTTCACTAAATTACGTCGTTGTTTGATATTCATAACATATTTTATATTGTCGAGATGCACGGATAATTTCTGCAGTATTAGTTTAAACATAGTGACAATAAACTGAACATAACTCGAAGTTCAAGACGGTTATTACTGATCCTTCTTTTGCGTTGAAACCCTAACCGATAACCCTAAATATTATTCAACTGTAGCGACGACCAAATATGAATGTAACTGATGGAAAAACACGTTCGAAGATGGACTTTCAGTTTCGAAACTGAAATTCCAGCAGCGAACATCCGTATTGAAACAACCGTATCTCCCTATCTAGAAGCCCGATTGGTATGAAACCAATTTTATTGTCTATATAATTGACTCTATTATTTATTTCTTTTATATTGTTTAGCCAAATTCTATATGTATAATTAACTGTGATTTTCCAAACCTGAATGACATCGGCTGCCCATATATTATTAGTGGTGTATTTTATTGCATTTCTATTGTATTGCATGGTTGTTGTGCCCTTAGTTTATAATGATCGTTTGCATTGACACCATATTCATTATAGCGCATTGTCGAGCGATAGTGATATAAATTGGTTGTGTCATGTACGCCAGTGAAGGTGATTGAACAGCGATAGTGATATGTACTTGTGTACAACCAGTTCGATACGTGACATATACGAAAACCTGGGAAAATAAGGAAATTATGAATGTAACCGAATTGTAACTCAAAAGGATTATTGACTTGTACCGTTTTCCCGGGTGTGGACAGGATATTATTGATTGACATGTACCGTTTTCCCGGATGTGTACGGGATATATTTGTATCGTGATCCCGGGCGTGGACGGGATATTATTGATTGACATGTACCGTTTTTCCGGGCGTGGATAGGATATTATTGATTGACATGTACCATTTTCCGGACGTAGACGGGATATACTTGTACCGTGATCCCGGGCGTGGACGGGATATACTTTTGAGTTACGTTGAGAATTACATTAATTGGTTTCAAATACCTGTATGATAGATAACCTAGCGACATGGATCTATAGGATACATATGATATGATTAATACTGATATCTTACTTGTTACCTCACATGATACTGTTGTTGCTTATTGTTTATATTCATAACATCTCATTCTTGCACATGACATACTATATCACATATTTTTTACCCTATTGTTATGATATCTATGACGCACTGACGTCTGGATTTTGCATGACCCAGATTCTTGACCTTAACACAGGAGGATTGTGATTACTTCGACAGGATTGCCGAGAAGCATCACACTGATCTAGTTCTTATTATGGTTTAGGTATTCTTTATTTCCTTTTTCTCTATTGCTTCCGCTACTGTTTCCTGTTATCGTTTCTTGTTACTATTGGACATGTTTAGAGATAAATGTTTACATTCCTGTTCTTGATTACCGATTGACAGCCGTAATATGATTATGGAAGGATATTTTCTTACCGTAGGTAGCATGGTTGGTTTTGTTACGTTCCTGTATTTATATATTTTGGGAAGTGGGACGTGACACTAGCCATAGAGCAATTTTGGGATTTGGTAGATATACTTGTTGATTTATGTAGAATCCAATTTTAGACTAGCCATAGGGCAATAGGTTTAGAGTTAGATATATATGAATGGATGAGTTCAAAAATGGGTTTGATGGCAAGTGTGGGGACCTCTGGAAGGTACTTGATGCTGGATTTGGTAAGGACAAGGACCTTTAGGGGTCGCCGCCATTGAGTTTTGGTAGGGACGAGGATTTCTGGGGTCTCCGCCTTTGAATTTAGAAGGGATGCGGGGATCTTTGGGGGTGTTCGACATTGGATTTGGTGGAGACGGAACCCTCTGGGGGTCTCTGGCATTGATTAGGTAGGTATGGGGCCCGCTGGGGGTCTCCGCAGTTGAATTGATAGGTGTAGAGCCCACTAGGGGGTCTCCGAAGTTGGATTTGATTAGGCTTGGGAAGTTCTGGAGGCCACCGCCAGTGGTTCTTTCATGGGAGGGGTACCCGCTGTTGATTATTTTGTTAACGAAAATATTCAAGTCTTCATTCGTATGAAAATAGAATTCTTCTTCTTATTCAATTAATGAAGAAATACATATATATTTATATTAGAGTTTACGGATACGGGTATTAATCTAATATCAAAGCCAACTACTTTATCTAATATTATCTCAAACACTCCCTCTTAAGCTGGCGCACATATATCATGTAGACCCAGTTAAACATTCAATTCTTGTTTTTCCTAATGTCTTTAAGAAAATATCTGCTGGTTGATCGTTACTTTCAATGTAATAAGAGTTAAGAAATCCATTCTCTTTCTTTTCCCGAATAAAATAGCAATCAAATTCAATGTGCTTGGTTCTCTCATGAAAAACAAGATTAGACGAAATATGGATTGCTGCTTGATTGCCACAAAGGAGAGAAATAAGACAATGAATTTGAAATCTAAGCTCACATAATGGGTTAGTTATCCAAATTAACTCGCACATAGTATCATCTGTAGCACGGTACTCAGCCTCCACACTTGATCTAGCTACAACCGGTTGTTGCTTGCTTCTCCACAATACAAGATAACCACCGAGCAAGGTACAATAATCTGTAGTAGACCTCCTATCAGTAGGAGATTCCGCCTAATCAGCATCATAAAATCCCATTAATTGTTGAATATCTCCATGATTATGGTAAATTAACCCTTGACCAGGTGAATTCTTCAAATAGCGAACAATACAAATAACTGCCTTCCAATGAGGCTCCCTTGAAGAATCCGTAAACTGGCTCACCATGTTAACATCGAAGGAGATGTCTAGTCTTGTTATCGTAAGATAGTTAAGCTTCCCAACCAATCGACGGTACCTTCCTAGATTTTCTAATAATTCTCCTCGATCAACATAGAGTTTCATATTAGGATCCATTGGTGTATCTATGGGCTTGGTATCCAAAAGTCCAGTCTCTTCTAGAATATCTAAGACATACTTCCTCTGAGACAAGCAAACACTCTCTGGGGAGTGTGCAACCTCAATCCTCAAGAAATATCACAATAGCCCCAAGTCCTTTGTATGGAAGTGATGTTGGAGAAATTTCTTAAGAACAATAATCTTGTCAGCATCATCTCCACTGATAACAATATCAACATACACTACTAATATAATTCTCTTTTTTTCAAGAACTCGTGTAAAAACAATATAATCACTCTTACACTGATATAAACCAAACTCTTGCACAACGGTACCGAATCTACCAAACCAAGCCCGAGGAGATTGCTTGAGCCCGTATATAGATTTTCGCAGTCTACATACTATACCTGTCTCCCCCTCAACCACGAAACCAGGTGGTTGGTCCATATATACTTTTTCTTCAAGCTCACCGTGGAGAAATGCATTCTTAATATCCAACTGATTTAAAGGCTAATTCAAATTTGTTGCTAAAGAAATCAGAATGCGCACATACGGAAGCTTTGATATTGGAGAGAACATCTCCGCATAATCAATTCCATATGTCTGTGTATAGCTTTTAGCAACAAGACAAGCCTTCAGCCGCTCAATAGTCTCGTTAGGATGATATTTAATAGTGTATACCCAACAATATCCAACCGATGATTTACCAGACGGTAAAGAAACCGAATCTCATGTGCCATTCTAATACATAGCTTCCATCTCTTCCTCCATAGCCTTTTTCCATCCAGGGTGACCCAAAATTTTATGTAAAGAATCAGGTAAAGAAGTAGATAATAAGGAAGATACAGAGGACCGATACCTGAATAAAAATTATGAGTAACAAACAAATTTCGATATGGAATGAGGAGTACAAGAGTGTGTACCTTTTCGTAACGCAATAGGAAGATCGAAATCAGGTTGTAGAGCTTTTGCGGGATCTACATATCGTAGAGCTGATTGAGTGGCTGGTTGTAATCGTGCACTTCATGAATAAAAACGATGGACTAGTGGTTTGGTAGGAATAATATACCGTTCTTCAGGACTCAAATCAATATCCACAATAGGTAAACAATTAGGAGACAACATGGATGGTTCAGTAGAAGATTCCCTTGACGGAGAAAAATATGGCACATTATCAAAGAAAGTGACATCTGCTGAAACATAATATTTATTTAATATAGGGTCAAAGCATTTGTAGCCTTTTTGAAGTCAAGAGTACCCTAAGAAAACACACTTAATAGCACGAGAATCTAATTTATCTCATTCAGGAGCAAGTCTATGAACAAAATATACACTATCAAACACTTTAGAAGGTAGTGGGAAAGGCAAAATTCCTGGGAACAAATATGATGAGGAGACTTTCCTCCTAAAGTAGGAGTGAGTAGACGATTAATAAGATAACATGCAGTTAAAACGGCACCACTTTAGTACTTTTTAGGAACATGCATATAAAACAACAAAGAATGAGCAATTTCCAATAAATGACACATTTTCAGTTCAGCAACCCCTACTGAACCATTTTGTTGAGGGTATATGAACAAGACGTCTACTGTACAATCTCTTTATCAGCAAGATATTTATTGAAATAATTAGAAGCATATTCTTTTGCATTATTTGTATGTATGATTTTCAACGGCACACCAAATTGGTTTTGAACTTCCAGATGAAAGAAACGAAATATATTACTTAATTCCGAGCGATTTTTCATCAACTACAAATAAATGACACGAGAGAAATCATCCACAAATATGACAAAATATTTAAAAGCTAAATATGATGGCCTATTGAAGGGACCCCAAATATCTGAATGCACTAAATGAAAAGGGTTCAACACACGACTCTCGAAAATAGGAAAAGATGCATGATAATATTTACCAAACTGACACGACTCACAATCAAATGATTTTATTGACCTAAGATGCGGGAATAAATCCTGAAGAACTTTCAAGTTGGGATGACCCATCTGACAGTGGAGTTGAAGAGGAGAAACTGATAAGAACAAAGCTGCGGAATCTGAAGAAAAAACATCATCCGTGTTCAGATAATAAAGACCTTGAGATTCATGTCCGCCACCAATCAGCTTTCTGATATGTAAATCCTGAAAAGCAAAATTTGAAGGATAAAATGTCACGGAACAGTTCAATGATCTCGTAAGTTTATTATCGGACAATAAGCTAATAAGGAATTGTGGAACATGATAAACAGATGAGATCGAAAGATCCTTGGACAGATGTACCGACCCACCTCCAGTGACAGAGGAGGAAGAGCCATCAACCAAAGTGACATAAGATTTTTGTGTAGATGGTGTGAAAGCAACAAAAGAATCACGATTACCTGTCATATGATCTGTAACACCTGCATCAATGATCCAGGTCTTTTTAATGGCACTACAAACTACAGGAGTACCTGAAGCATGGGTTACTGTGGCAACAGAAGCAGACTGAGTAGAGAGGTGCTTGTGGTACTCTTTCTCAAAAATAGATATTATCTTTAAGGTCGAAGATTCCGCATCCGATGGAACAGTGGGATGTGAAGATTCCAATATATCACTCTGAGAGAATGCAAGATAAACAGAAAGTCTACCATGTAGATCCCAACAAAAGTCAACAGAATGGTATGATCTTCCACAGCGTATGCACAACTTTCCATCTCGACTACCACCATGATCACGTCCTCCATCATGACTATCACAATGACCATCACGAAAATATCCACGACCACGACCATGTGTACTGCCAGATGTAGTCACCAATGCAGACTTATCCATACTATTATCACCATGCACATTAGACGAGGAATCTGATACGGAAGAACGGCGTAACCTGAAGAATACCTCATAAAGAGTCGGAATTTCTGAACTCCCTAAAATAGCAGATCGAACGGATTCATACTCTGGAGGGAGACTCGATAAAAATCGCACAACATTCAGCATCTCATGTTGCTTCTTCATCTCCGCAACATTAGAAGAAATGTGCTGATACAAATCCAATTCCTAGCATAATTTATTGAAAGATGAATAATGATCTTCAAGAGAGTTTGCTTATTTCTCCACCCGGAAATAATCCTGATACAGCTGATAAATGCGTGCAATATTGCTAAAACATGAGTATGTATTTTTAAGTTGCTCTCATATCTCTTTCGATGTAGGCAAAAATACAACGTTGTTGTTCACCTTAGATTTCATGCTATTCCACAACCAAGTCCGAATCCGTGTCTCTTTGGCAAGCCGATCATCATATTTCTTCTCAGCCTTATTCTTAGCAGGAAGACTTTTTAGTAAGTAATCCAACTTCCGTTTGCCCATCAAGAAGGTCTCAACTGCAACAGACCATTGGGCATAATTATCGCCATTAAGCTTTGTCGGCACCATATGAATAAAATCAGCCGAGGTAAATAAACTTCCTCTGTTGCCCAACGTCATCGACATGATTTCACAAGTAAGGATCGACCACAACGACAACCAACAATGATCAACGACGAACAACAATCAACGACGAATAACGATCAACAACCAAAACCAACGATAATCAAACCAACATCCGCATCAATGACATCCAACATTTAACGATCAACATCCAACGTGGAGGCGACTGTAAACTGCAAGATCTGCAATTTGGCTTTGATCTGAACAGCAGATCTGAACAGCAGAGGAAGTGGAGGGCGACGTGCAAAGGAAGATCTGGTCTTGCGCAGGGAGGCTTCGATGGTGCAGGGAGAGACGTGGATGGTGCAGAGGAAGATCCGGTCTTACAGCAGGAAGTGGAGGGCGACGGCGCAGGAAGTGGAGGCATAGGTAGGTCTTCGATGGTAGGAAGGCGTTGGGACGTGGCAGGAAGGCAGGTTGTGGCAGGGAGTGCAGGGCGAAAAGAGAGGATTTGCAAGGCGGAAGGGAGTAGACAGGAGACGTGGAGGATCTGGAATTTGATGATGGAGGATGACGGCGGCTAAGGTTTGGTGTTGGCGGCTAGGGTTTGGCTCAATATGGCTCCGATACCATAATAAGGAATTTGATGAAAATAGAATTCTTCTTCTTATTCAATTAATGGAGAAATATACACACGCACACACACTAGAGTTTACAGATACGGGTTTAATCTAATATCAAAACCCAATTACTTTATCTAATATTATCTCTAACAATCTAACATTATCTCTAACAATGTCCAGTGTCTATATATGCATATTTGGTGCATTTGACCATTTTTCACCCATGTATACGTCCGTAGAGTCCACTATGGGGGCGATCTCACAGTGGATAACCCAAATGAGCATCCGTATACATGGGGATAACTCCGTAGAGCATCTGAAAGAGGATAACTTTTGCAAACATCCCATAATTTAGTTTTACAGCCGTCAAGAGGCTTTTAAAGTTTTCTATGTCATTGAGCAGTTCAAAATAGGGTCTTTTCAGGGATAACTCTTATCAAGCATCCCTTGTTCCAGAGCAAATGAAGAATGCATCATTAAACAAGAGGGAATTTGCAGAGAAGAGAGGCCTTGTATGCTCCACACTTGCATGATGTTTTAAATCTCTTCTTCTTCTTCCTCTTCGAAACATGGACTTCAATTTGCAGAGAAGAGTGTCTTTTTGATGTTCTTCAATGCTCCAACAGTGGTACTTCATGAATTTTTTTGAGTAAGAGTGATTAACCCTTCCTTGGAGGCTTCTGAGGAGTATTTATAGGCCTTGGGAAGTTAATAGAGTAGCCACAAACGTTGACATGAAGCAAGGAACGTGGGGTGCAGTTATAGCCTGCTCCCCACGTTCCTCATGGGTGTCCCCACCGTCGGGGCCCCTCGAAAGAATGGCAAGACCCCCATAGACACGGCGGCCCATTTGAGTGCTGCAGGAGCTTCGGTCGGAGGCTTACCATCCACAGAGAACGGCGGAGACCCTATTTCGGGGACCCTTGGAGCGTAGCAGTAGGGACTTCTGTTTGAGGATGTAGCGGGGGCCTTTCAACGTTGGGAACCCCTGTTTGAGGATGTGGCGGAGACTTCGTGGCGGAGGCTCTTTATAGAGAGCGGCGGGACCCTGCGTCTGGGACCCCCTAGAGAATGGTTCTCTAGGGGACCCCTTTTTGGTATAGCGGAGACCTCTATGTCGGAGACCCCCTTTTGGCTGTCTTCATGGGCTTTTGAATCCTGTTTGATGGCTCAAGTGGGTGCACTCTTTTTGAGACTGCAAGTTTGGAGAACAGACAAAAGCGCCGTCATCCAAAACAGAGCCAGTCTCCTCCAGAGTGGGCCCACTCAATAAAATAGATAGAGTAGATCTGCTTGGTATTTTTATAAAGGTCAACAGTATTCTCGTCAGAAAGCTGATATTTAGCCTACATGTTTTCAACAGTTATAATTTTGGATGAAGCATGATGAAAAGTTTGTTTGGTGGTGCAGGCAGAAGTATGTAAAGATGCATGATGTACTTTCTGATATAAGCATGATTACTGATCGGAACTTCCAAATGGCGCCCGAGGGAAAGAGGAGGCAGCGGTTGCCCAAGGTGGAGGCAGCGGGGGATGATGGCAAGGATTCAGGCGGCAAGGAGGATGACGAGACTATAGAGGATGAAGGAAGTGGTGCCTGCGTCTAGAACTGGGGTAGGAGGGAGAAGTGAGGCCTTGGTTTGTTTGTTTTGGACTTGGCTACCTACCGATCACGAGGATGTCGTGATATAATTTGGTACCTTTTATTTTGGCGGCAGACGGTGCCGAACTTGTAGGACTATCTGTACTTTGAAATGTTTATCTGGGTGAATGGTATGCTGGTGGATAATTAACCATCTTTAAATAAAAAATTAAAATAAAAAGTCCTCTTCTTGGTAAAAAAAATTACAGGAATCCAGAATGCAATAAGCTGTGACGAGCTCAAGAAATCCGCAAAGTGCCATGTCAGGAGCTTGTCGTGTTTAAAATCCAGAATGCAATATAACCAGATCCCTTTGCTCTGACAAATTTTAATGTAATTTCTATGCTTTGTTTATATATATTATAAACTAGGATGCAAAAGTATCTATGGTGAGAAATTTTTTAAGTTTCACAAACATCGATTCAAAGATTAGGTTCCTTGGTAAAGCCTAAGGGCTAAGTTTCCTTATTCTTTTTTTAAATATTCAAATCGGTATCATGATCCTGTATTATTAAGATTAATACGTGCTTTCAGTTTGTTATTGACGGGAGAATTGCAATTATAGCAATCACCCTTGTATTTTGTCTTTATAATATGAAAACATGTGATCAAGTCTGCTGTGATTGGTGTTGTTGAATTGTAGGCCATGCTTGCAACTGAAGCTACAGCCGGAGAACGTATGCAAGCGGTCCGCTATTACATAAGCGATGAAAACTGTGAATGAGGTATGCTCCTTGTCCTAAAAGGTTAAAATTTACACCCAGGTGTTCATGTATCATGATTTTGCTCCTCCTATGCACGACAAATACCTTGATATAAGAGATAAATTTATATCGATATTTTGTAAGTTCTTGACATGTTCAATTTTACCCTTAATTATCGAAATATGGTGTTTGATGCTTCTAAGCAAAACCAATATGAATTACTTAAAGTATATTCTACTCCCTTAAGCTATTAACAGAGCACTATAAGTGGGGATGAATTATGCCTTTTATCAAGTAACAGTTTCGATTTTGTGTTGCATATTGCTATACATTTTTTGTGGCATCGGACACATAAATTGGTTAGAAAGTCTTACAGGATTATATCGATATTGGAAACTCATGTTGTCCCGGCGTGTTATTAAATCTACCAATTAAGTGTCGCTCGATTTCAGCTTGAACAGTTCTTGCATATCATCAAGACAAACTTTGTATGAGATGTTGCAGAGTTGCTACCTCCTTTAGTCGATTAACTCTTCTTTTAGGCCTCCAATTATTTCTTATTATTTTTATTGTTATCTTTTACTTTGTTCATTTTTGTTACAATCTAAAAACTTTGGCTCCATAACCTTTGTAATTCAATTTTTACCCTCCTTTCCTCTGCAATTCCTTCTCTCGGTTTCTCTCTTTTGAACCATCCCTCTCCTTTTTACCCTCCTCTTCTTCTCCCTCACCTTCTTCCTAAGGTTCCTCACTTCATAAATTGCACATAAAGATTGAATTCTCTGCGGTCAGAGTTTCTATTTTAATCTTCCCGTGTTTATTTCTTCTTTTTTCTTTTTTTCAATTTTTGAGATAAAGTTCTAGATAGTATCTATTCTTGAAGGGTGCTTATTGCGTATGGCTTGGAATTCATGCCCAAAATCCCCCCCCCCCCCCCCCCCCCCAAAAAAAAATGGTTTGTCCAAAGTCAAGCATTGCTGAAGTGATAAGGATAAAGAATTTTATTTATTCCTCATAAACAGTACATAATTGTTAATGCTCTTTAATCCCGCCCGACACATTAATTATTAATGATATCAGGGTCTAGTTTTCCAGCCTCAGGAGTCATTGTTCCGATCATTTGCTGCACAAGAAAGATATTGAATCAATCCTAAAACAATTGATAATAAGGAATATCTGACGAAACAGAGAATAAATTGTCAAGAGTGAATTGTTAACACTTGAATAATTCACCATAATTTTATTTTACTAACAAAGGAAGGGCGGTTGCATAAGCAGCAACTTGTTATCTAACACACTAAAATTTATGAACTTTAATCATAATGGAAAACACTATCTAAAGTAATAGTTGAGGAAATTCATATATTGGCTTGAAATACAATCAATACATCGAATTATTCATAAAATACGTTGTTCTTGAGAAAAAGAGAGCTTAAAATACATTTGACTTCTAGGTTCTAACTATAAATAGCATGTATGAAAATCCCGATGAAAATTAGGTCCGATGTTATTACTATTATTTCAACGTCGTTTTATATACTAGATGCTTAAATTGTATCTTATCAAATGTTTTCGAATATAAAAGTGAAAGATTTCTTAGTTTAGATGATCGTCATTTCAAATTACTCTTTCCAGAAGGATGTCCAATATCTTTGCGGTACATTCATAATAAAAGTTATAACTAACAAAAGGAATTTGTTAATGAAAGATTAAGTTAATAGCATTTTATCTACTCAATAATATATGTTATCAGTTGTTAGGTGATGTATTGATTGATCATGAAAAAGTGTTTGTAAAATAACCGCAATCAATAACGGTGTCGTTTTTAGCTAGCCGAGATGAATGCGGGTCGTCCGCAGGGATGCGTAGAACTTTTAATTTTACTTACGAGTTGAATAAAATAAAAGAAGAAAGAAGAATAGTTTATTTAAGATCTAAATTAATTACGGATATAGATTTTGTATAAAGAAGGCTTGTAGGGTTCGTTAGGATTTAGTAGTCATGGATGACTAATAAAGATGACTTTTTTTTATTTATTGATAGATTTAATACTAGATTGATAGAGATGGATGAGGATTAGGGTTCTTGAAAGAAACTAGGGTTTTCCTACTATTAACCCTTGTCCCTTGTCCCTTCATTGATCTATATTCATGTCTAGTCCTTAACAAAACAATTATTAATCTGATCTCAAATCGCGGTCGAGACTAGCAATAGATTGGTAGCGCGCCTGATAAGGATGTTACCGATTCTTTTGCTAAACTTTATAAATTTCATAAAACTTAAAAGAAATTAAAATATTTTCTCATACATTATTCTACCTTAATCCTACGAACCCTGACAAGTGGAGAATTACTCGCGCATGTTGGAGATAAAAGAAGAAAGCATATTTAAACAAATCATAATGCAGAAAATTAAATACAAAAAATAAATAATTAAACAAAATAATCTACCTTTATTAATCAACTTCACAAGTACAAATCCTACGAATTTAGATTACAAGAGAAAGAAATTGCTCTCGATCTCTGCCCCGTAGGAAGTAAATGCCCCGTCGATTTTCACGTCGCCCTATCACGTCGAATCGTGAACCTGTCGTGAATCACTTGTTTTTTGACGGTGATTTGCTTTGCGGTAAAGGTGATGCTTTCTAATTTTAGCCATCGGTCATTTATATAGCTCTCAAATCAGAAAACCAAGTTACCTAATACGGTGATTTCCTAATATGGTGATTGCTTAATATGGTGATTTCCATGCCTGAATTCTGAGCCTTTGTCAGTATTGATTTTATGATTTTGGCAGATTTTTTATCCTGGCATCTTGAACATCTTGATCTCTTGACCTGAGCTAAATTTTGCACAATATCTCCATGAATAATGTTAGTACTATTTATTAAATTAGAGACAGTATCTTAATCACTATATATGCTAATAAACCTTTAAGAAACTTGATTAAGAATATTTAATATGCTATGCATCTTTTAATTACTAAAATATTATGCATATATTTTGAAATATTATTCTAACCATTTGTATGATATTATTTCTTTTAAGAATCTTGATTAGAATATTTGATATGATATGCATATTTTCAATTACCAAAATATTATATAAATATAAAATGCATATGTTTTCCTTCATTATGTTAATTATAATATATAAACATATGGTAAATAGTATTTTGCAGATAACTCCAAATATATTCTCTATTTATAATAAACACCTTTAAATATTTAAGAAAAATAAGAAAAATGTTATAACAAATGTGCAATATTTTCGACTGAACAAATACCCCCAAACTTAATTTTGATCGTCCCGAGCAAACTTTTTATTCAAGAGAGAGAGAAAGAAGAAAAGAAAAACTAACTAGCACACTTTCGTAGGCAACACGATTACACTGAGCACGTGCAACAAGTCTTTAAATCTCTAGGTGTCCCTAGTAAGAGGAGTGTTGTCTCTTGAGGGGTTTCAGCTGATTACACCCACAAAATCCTATAATAAAAGCATGATGGTGAAAGTTACATATAAAAATAAGAACTATAAAAGAAAGAACTTGAAAATAAGAGTTTCCAACTACACTAGATTTTCGGTTGCCATGAGCCATATCTTAATGGTCATGAAAAGATGTTAGAAATTACATTACCCCTCAATAAAACTTCGCCTTTATTCTTCCTCCCTACTTTTCATCCAAACATCGATCATATACCCCTACGTGTTTGTGAAAGACATCCCTATACTCGGAGAATTCAATTCAAGCTATCATACTCTTGTCACTCCGCCTTAATACTTTTTAGTCGGTGAATATTATAGATAGAATTGCTCACACATTTTTCATGCGACCGTTAATACTTCTTGAGGTACTAAAAGACCGATTACTAAATGTTCTTACTAGGCGTTGTTCCCCTCCGAATGGCGGCCGAGACATGGGCTGTCTAGCCTGAGATTCGGGGCAGATGCTAATTGGTGCTATCCGTCCACCTCTCCGAGGATGCCAAGTTGATTTATGGCACCGTGTATCGGAAGTTTAGACAGATGCGGCCGATGTAGCAGACTTCGTCAAATTCTCCCTCGCTTGAGGGGTTTTTGATTGTGGGGACGCTCTTCCCTGCAGGCGCAAGCCCTTGCAGTTAATTACGCTGCTGCATCGCGGTAGCAACTTTCTCCTTCTCCAGATGGTCACTTCGTGTCGTGGGTGTTTGTTTTGTTTGTGGTTGCCCGTGGATTGTATACGGAGACTAATTTATGTCGTCGCCCGTAGGACGTGGATTAATCCAAATCCGTATTTTCTTAGATTTGGTTTTGGGGGTTTTGGTTTAAGGATACGTTAGCCATTTTTGAGGCTAAGATCAACTTAAACGTTCGTTAAGGATACGTTAGTCCCATTTGAAACTAAGATCAACTTAACTGGATCATTTAGATCCGACAAAAGAGCATTTGGGGCTCTATTGTTTAGTTTAATGACATTGCGGTCGATTGCCAGTTTAGGGACATGGTGGTCCATTGAATGTATGGCCGTCGGGACCCATCACCTCTCTGACGACGTTGAAGAATTACAACGACAGATGTCAGAGGAGTTCAGAGATGTACCCTTGAGCCAGAGTAGATTGGGGGATCTATAGTCCAATTTGGGACTAAAGTCTGTTTGAAGGTTTAAGGATACGTTAGCCATATTTGAGGCTAAGATCAACTTAAACGGGATCGTTTAGATCCGACAAAAGAGCATTTGGGGCTCTATTGTTTCAGTTTAGGGACATAGTGGTCCATTGCCAGTTTAGGGACATGGTGGTCCATTGCCAGTTTAGGGACATGGTGGTCCATCATTCTCATTTTGGGGAAGGAAACTGGTTTAAGGATGCATGAGTTTAAGAACCCCACAGTCCGTATTATGTGTGGTTGTCGGGACCCGTCACCTCTCTGACGACGTTGAAGGATTACAACGACAAATGTCAGAGGAGTTCAGAGATGTACCCTTGAACCAATGAGTTGGTTGAAAGAGCAGATGTGCTCAGTTTAAGATGAATTGAGGACTTATGGCCAGTTTGGGCTAAGTCCAATTATGTTTGAAATATTGGCCCCTTTGGGCCATTAGACATTTGTTTGGGTTCAGCCCCTCATCATTCAGCAGTGCTAAACAGGAGTTTGAGGGGTCTGACAACATTTTGTCTTTGATTTCCTCAATTTTGAGATTCATTTGGAGGAGGGCCTTTTGCCTATGGAAAATTAGCCAATTTGGCTAAAAGTAGTGTTAAACACTAGAGAACAACAGTGTTAAACACTGGAGGTAGAACTCTCAAATTAGTGTTAAACACTAAAAGACAATCAGTGTTAAACACTGAAAATATAATCTTCAATTTAGTGTTAAACACTAGAAACAGTCAGTGTTAAACACTGGAAATATAATCCCCAAATTAGTGTTAAAAACTAAAGAAAGAGGGGTCACGTGTGGACACGTGAGAGCGCCCAAAAGTGGGACCAGATCCCTTTTATTTTGTTCTGCAATTAAGTGTTAAACACTTTTCATTTCCTGGCCATCACGTGTGGGCACGTGATAGGCATTCATCCATTGGATATCAAAGGGATTTGTTAGGGGTCACGTGGGGACACGTGAGGGCGCCCTAAATGTGGAGCCAGATCTCCTTTGTTTTATCCTCAAATCTGCGAATAAGTGTTAAACACTTTTAATCTTTATTTTAGAGCATCACGTGTTGGCACGTGATGGGGATTTATGCATCGATAATTACAGCACTTGCTGAGGGGTCACGTGGGGACACGTGAGAGCGCCCAAAGCTTCTTTTCTTTTGTTTTTTCTTTCTGCATTTTGGGAGTCACGTGGGAGCACGTGAGGCATTGCCTCAAAGCTTCTTTTCTTTAGGGATCTTTTCAAGGGTCATGTGGGGGCACGTGACCCTAATTCTTTTTATGAACAGAGATCTTTTAAGTCTCCTTATTTTAAGAATTGAATTCTCTGTAGGGTTAAACCCTAATTTTGTTTTGGAGGAATTAAATTCCTATTGTGAAAGAATTAAATTCTTATTTAGGATAAAACCCTGATTTCTTTTTAAAGGAATTAAATTCCCAGATATGTAAAAGAATTAAATTCTTGATTAAGGTTAAACCCTAGTTTTGTTTTAGGAGAATTAAATTCTCAAAACTCAATTCTCCTTCTAAGTTTAGGATCTGCATGGCAGGATCTCGACCCGATAAGAATTAAATTCTCAACTTATGGGGAGATGTGCTCTGTGCAGATCTTCAACTAGATGAAGAATTAAGTTCTTTTTTGTATAAGAGTTAAACTCTTGGATTTTTAGAATTAAATTCTCTTTTTGAAGTTGATCTTTTTTCCTTTTCTCACCTAGGGTTTTCTTTGTTGAGAATTAAATTCTCCTTTCTTTTCTTCCCTCTTGAGAATTAAATTCTCCTCTCTCTATTTTTCTCTCCAAAAAAGGTTTTCCTCTTCAAATTCTATCCTCCCTTCTCTTCTCTTGGCTCCTATTTATAGGAGGAAAAAAAGAATCAATTTGTTTAGCAAATCTTTCATTGAAAGATTTGATTTGTTTTCATAATTAATGTGATCCTTTAGATCATTCAGTGAATTTTATTCACCGTTGGATTTTCAATCCAAAGATATTCTGTTTGTTATTTCGGTGAGATTTAGGGAGATCTTTCCTTGTTTAAGATTTTTCCATAAATTGGTGATATTTAATCACCTTTGGATCTTTAATCCAACGGTCCCCATAATCCTTTTCCATTTGGAAAGATTTAGAAGCT
Organism: Agapanthus africanus; assembly: GCA_030015575.1. Taxonomy (NCBI): domain Eukaryota; kingdom Viridiplantae; phylum Streptophyta; class Magnoliopsida; order Asparagales; family Amaryllidaceae; genus Agapanthus; species Agapanthus africanus. The sequence goes on from CM057339.1 coordinate 926,457,679, forward strand.
TTTAGAATTTAATTTTATTAAACCATAATGCTTTCGAAGCCAGTCACGTGCTGACACGTGACCCTTGGTCACGTGTGAGCACGTGACCCCCGATTGAGTCCCTTTTTCAGCATTTACTTACGGTTCAGTTTTAACCATCACGTGTCAACACGTGACCATTGGTCACGTGTGAGCACGTGATACCTCATTGAGGTAACTTCTGATTTTTAATCAGGGAACAGATTTTAGAATTTAATTCTATTCATTATTTTAGAGGTCTTAAGAGCCCATCACGTGTATGCACGTGACCCATGGTCACGTGTGAGCAAGTGATGCCCCATTGGGGTCTTTTCTGAGTTTTTTATTATATCTTTTAACTCCTCCAGCGGGTTCTTAAAGGTCCATCATGTGTGGACACGTGATACCTCATAACTTTTGATCCCGGATGAGTTATGAGGCCCATAATATATCAAATCGAAGGGTTTTTCGAGATGCTTCCAATACCATCAGAATTTAATAGTTCCTCATTCAGAAGTTTATCAAAATACAGGCCGGAAGATACTGGTTCGCATTTCCTTAAGCGTATCGCTGCCATTTGATACCTTGGACTCTTCTGCGCAGAAATTTTTGGCGGGAACAAATGCCCCCCACTATTTTGCCCACGTAAGTATATACGTGGGTGAAGTAGTGCAGAGTTATGCATGGTGTATGACCAGTTTCGGATTGGTATATAACTTTCAGGATCTTGATCTGAGAAGATAACGAGCGGACACAAGCGTCGTCATTTATCATTGACTCAAATCTTGACTCTTAAGAGAAATAGTTCCAAACCCTTAACTCCATGAGCCGCACCCTTCTATCTCTTTATGTCTTATTCTGGCGTGAAGTAGTTTATATGCTCATGAGTAAGTTCTCCATTTCAGTGGCATGTAGTTTTGGCAAGTGTGGCTCATAGATGGTCCATCTTGACCTCTTTGCAGGGCGGTGATGGCTTAGGAGACAGGGTTAGGATCTGCCACCTAAGACTTTTCAACTTTATGAGCCGTGAGGGTCTCATAAAGACTTTTCTCCTTACGAGTCGTGAGGATCTCGTAGGTGTCTTTTCTCCTTAGGAGTCGTGAGGATTCTTAAGTGTGTTTTCTCTTGAGAGTCGTAAGGATCTCACAAGAGAATTTTCCCGCTTATAAGTCGAGAGGACTCATAAGTGGTTGTTACCCTCCTTGTCGAGATTCGACTTTGGAGAGTGAGACCCGTGAATAGAATACAAGAGACCGTTTTAGGTCGACTTGCAGGGTCCCAGTGCTTAGGAAACAGGTCTTTTAATCCTTGCTGAGGCTTTATCTCACGAGTCGAGACGAATCGAGAAGTTCTCGCAAAGACATCAATTTCCTCACGAGTCAAAATGGATCGAGCAGATCTCGCAAGAATATCCTAACGTCACAATTAACCTCTGCTCTTTACGACAGAAGTCCGTTAGGGTCTGTGGTACTTAGGGTTTTGGCCGTCGTACCGTCGCATGAGCTGATATATTCCTCGATAGGCAATCGTGCTGTTCGAGTAGCCCTGCGACTGCCGTATCTCTGATCCCTTCGAGGGCTGGACAAGACGTCTTCAAGAAATCCTCCTTGGCAGTTTGACCGTCGGAAGAGCAAGCGTTAGGAATTTGCCATGCCGCTTTTTACTTGAGCTTAGGCTCATTTTGGAGAGCCCCGATGAGTCATAACCACTCCGCGCTGGTGTGGGGTGATCTCCGATAGTCTTTCAGGCTTTATATGACTTGCCGTTAAGACCCTGAAGCTAGGAATTTGGCCTTTGCTTCGTTTGCTAGCATTGCATCCTCTGTATCGAGAAGAATGTCGTGGTTGTCTCTAGGTTGCTGGTGAACCGTCGAGGTTTGGAACTAGGGATTTTGCCATGGCTCCTTTTGGTGATGTTGCGTATGCTGTATCGAGACGAACGTCGAGATGGTGACTACTCCGCATTGGTTCGAGATGATCTCCGATTGTCTTTCAGGCTTTATATGACTTGCCGTTAAGACGTTGAAGCTAGGAATTTGGCCTTCGCTTCGTTTGCTTTGTCATGTGCGAATCCTGTTGGAGGAAGAATGCTGTCGTGACATCTCGTCTGCTGTATCGAGACGAACGTCGAGGTGGTGACCACTCCACGCTGGTGTGGGATGATCTCCGATGGTCTTTCAGGTTTTATATGACTTGCCGTTAAGACGTTGAAGCTAGGAATTTGGCCTTCGCTTCGTTTGCTGGCATTGCGTCCTCTGTATCGAGACGAATGTCGCGGTTGTCTCTAGGTTGCTGGTGAACCGTCGAGGTCTGGAACCAGGGATTTTGCCATGACTCCTTTCGGTGATGTTGCGTCTGCTGTGTCGAGACGAACGTCGAGGTGGTGATCACTCCATGTTGGTGTGAGATGATCTCTGATTGTCTTTCCGGTTTTATATGGCTTACTGTTAAGACCCTGAAGCTAGGAATTTGGCCTTTGCTTCGTTTGCTGGCATCGCGTCCTCTATATCGAGACGAATGTCATGGTTGTCTCTAGGTTGCTGGTGAACCGTCGAGGTCTGGAACCAGGGAATTTGCCGTGACTCCTTTCGGTGATGTTGCGTCTGCTGTGTCGAGACGAACGTCGAGGTGGTGATCACTCCATGTTGGTATGAGATGATCTCTGATTGTCTTTCCGATTTTATATGACCTACCGTTAAGACCCTGGAGCTAGGAATTTGGCCTTCGCTTCGTTTTCTTTGGTGTGTCCGGATCCTGTTGGAGGAAAGACGCTGTAGTGATATTTCGTCTGCTGTATCGAGACGAATGTCGTGGTGGTGACCACTCCATGTGGGATGATCTCTGTTTGTCTTTCCGGTTTTATATGACTTACCGTCAAGACGTTGAAGCTAGGAATTTGGCCTTCGCTTCGTTTGCTTTGTCGCGTCCGAATCCTGCTGGGGGAAGAACGCTGGGGTGACATTTCATCTGCTGTATCGAGACGAACATCGAGGTGGTGACCACTCCGCGCTGGTGTGGGATGATCTCCGATTGTCTTTCAGGCTTTATATGACTTGCCGTCAAGACCCTGAAGCTAGGAATTTGGCCTTCGCTTCGTTTGCTGGTATCGCGTCTGCCGTATCGAGACGAATGTCGCGGTGGTGATCACTCCATGTTGGTGTGAGGACCAGGATCCGCTCTGGACGTTTCCCACGGGGTCGAAGAGTGACGTTATCTGCGTTCCACGTGACCAGGAATTTTGCTCTAGATGCTTCACATGGGTTCACTGCCGTGTTAGGCGAGGACTAGGCTCCGCTCTGGATGCTTCGCACGGGTTCACTGCCGTGCTCCGCGAGGACCAGGATCTGCTCTGGACGTTTCCCACGGGGTCAAAGAGTGACGTTATCCGCGTTCCACGTGACTAGGAATTTTGCTCTAGATGCTTCATACGGGTTCACTGCCGTGTTAGGCGAGGACTAGGCTCCGCTCTGGATGCTTCGCACGGGTTCACTGTCGTGCTCTGCGAGGACCAGGATCCGCTCTGGACGTTTTCCACGGGGTCAAAGAGTGACGTTATCCGCGTTCCACGTGACCAGGAATTTTGCACTAGATGCTTCACACGGGTTCACTGCCGCGTTAGGCAAGGACTAGGCTCCACTCTGGATGCTTCACACGGGTTCACTGCCGTGCTCTGCGAGGACCAGGATCCGCTCTGGACGTTTTCCACTGGGTCAAAGAGTGACGTTATCCGCGTTCCACGTGACCAGGAATTTTGCACTAGATGCTTCACACGGGTTCACTGCCGCGTTAGGCGAGGACTAGGCTCCGCTCTGGATGCTTCACACAGGTTCACTGCCGTGTTCAGCGAGGACCAGGATCCGCTCTGGACGTTTTCCACGGGGTCAAAGAGTGACGTTATCCGCGTTCCACGTGACCAGGAATTTTGCTCTAGATGCTTCACACGGGTTCACTGCCGCGTTAGGCGAGGACTAGGCTTCGCTCTGGATGCTTCACACGGGTTCACTGCCGTGTTCTGCGAGGACCAGGATCTGTTCTGGACGTTTTCCACGGGGTCAAAGAGTGACCTTATCCGCGTTCCATGTGACCAGGAATTTTGCACTAGATGCTTCACACGGGTTCACTGCCGCGTTAGGCGAGGACTAGGCTCCGCTCTGGATGCTTCATACGGGTTCACTGCCGTGTTCTGCAAGGACCAGGATCCGCTCTGGACGTTTTCCACGGGGTCAAAGAGTGACGTTATCCGCGTTCCACGTGACCAGGAATTTTGTTGATTATATCCGCATTTCATGGAGTTGGGATTTGACTCTCTGTGGGAGTACATCGTCGAGTCATGGAACTGGGAGTTGCCGCTGTTCCGCTTTGCTTGATGATGTGTCCGCTGTGACGAGACGATTGTTGAGATGATCTCTAGGTTATTTGTGGCCTGTCGAGATTCGGCTTCTTCTTCTGATGAAACCTGGGGAGGAGGAGTGCGACTCCTTCTTTGTTTGCGCCCCTGGATTGTATACAGGGATTGATGTAGCATCACCTGTAGGGCAGAAATTTCATTTTTATTTTATTTCTTTTTCCGCGATACTCTATCATTTCAGCTTTTATATCGCGAAGGTCGCGATTGCCCTATCATTTCGGCTATTTTTCACGGTGCCCAATCATTTCAGCTATATTTTTTTATTTTTACTTGCTGCTTTTTATTGCGAGTTGCCCAATCATTTCGGCTATTTTTCATGCACACATTTTTACTTGCTGGTTTTGTCGCAAGTTGCCACATCATTTCGGCTATTTCGTATGCATGTGTGGTTTGCTGGTTTTTCGTTGCAAGCTTAGATTTAGACATCGATTTCGGCATCAGCACCGCTACAACTGGGATATTGCCAGGAGCGAATCATCATTTGGCTCTGTCGATGTTGAACAAAGGTGGCTTAGTAAACAGGGTTAGGATTCTGTCGACTAAGGCTTTTGACTTCATGAGCCGTAAGGGTCTCACAAAGGTATTTCTCCCTACCAGTCGTGAGGATCTCGTAGGTGTGTTTTCTCCTTAGGAATCGTAAGGATTCCTAAGTGCATGTTCCCCTGTAAGTCGTAAGGATCTTACAAAAGGGTTTTCTCCTTATAAGTCGAGAGGACTCACAAGGGTTGTTCGCCGTATGGACATATCCCCAGTCACGGGTGGGACTTTGTTAGGGAAATGTTTATTCGCGCCCGTGGATTGTATACAAGGGTCAGTATTGAGCTGCTTGTAGGGCATTAATGGAGGTTGCGGGAGTTGCTTAAGAACAGGTTCGGGTCTCTGTAACTTAAGACTTTCAAATCTTATGAGCCGTGAGGGTCCTATAAAAGAGTTCTCCTTACGAGTCGTGAGGATCTCGTAAGTGTAATTTCTCCTTAGGAATCGTGAGGATCCCTAAGTGTGTTGCTTCCCTGTGAGTCGTAAGGATCTCACGCGGGTAGTTTCTCCTTAGAATGTCGAGAGGACCCTGTAAGTGTCTTTAACGAGGTTGCGCCCTTTCGGGTTTTCACAAACACTCGCCGGTAGCCCTGCTGTTTTTACTCACGGAGCCCTTTCGGGTTTTCATCCGTGCCCATTTTGCTTATGGACATACCGTTTTTTTTAACGAGTCTGCGCCCTTTCGTGTTTTCACAAACATCGCCGGCAGTCCTGCTGTTTTTACTCACGGCGCCCTTTCGGGTTTTCATCTATGCCCATTTTACTTATGGACGTACCGTTTTTTTTAACCACGTCAGCCTGAAGATGCCGTGGGTTGGTAGTAGTTTAACGACGTTTCGGTCATTGGCAAGTTTTTGGACATAGTGGTCCATCGTTAGTTTAACGACGTTTCGGTCTACAGCCAGTTTTAGGACATAATGGTCCATCGTTAGTTTAACGACGTTTCGGTCTACAGCCAGTTTTAGGACATAATGGTCCATCATTAGTTTAAGGACGTTTCGGTCCATATCCAGTTTTAGGACATAGTGGTCCAACATTAGTTTAAGGACGTTCCGGTCCGACGTTATCGTATTTGAGGCAAATATCTAGTTTACTGACTTTTCGGTCTTTGGGGCTTTCCCTATGACTGAGCATGATGCCCCCGGCATGTCCACCTTTTTAGGAGCATGAGGCTGTGGCGAGTCCACCTTCCATTTTTCGGATAACGCGAATTTGCCTTGTTGGTATTGGTTTTCAACTCAGTTTTTGAAAACGTAGCAGTTTTCGATCGGATGGCCCAATACTTGGTGGTAAGGACAGTAATTAGGATTGCTGACCTCATTCAGTTGCAGCCGGCATTTCGACTCCGGTAGAGTGATAAGCCCGTCGCGCACTTCTAGTTCGAACAGCCTCCTCGTTTCATCCGGAGGAAATGAGTAAGGACGTTTCAACTTTTCATAGAGGGGTTGCCGCTTGTTGCCTTGGGGAACAACCGGTCTATGGTCACTCGATAGTTGTTGAGCGTTGGCGACGAAGGCCATTTTTTCCTTCCCATTATTCTTTTTGTTCGATCTCTTATTTGCGGGTCCGAGATTCTTTCTGGGTAGCGTGCGATTGCACGGCTGAATGTTCTCGCAACTCCTCAATTCTTTCGTTTTAGAGATGGATTCCTTGAAGAGAGTGCCGAGGGCTATTTTTTCATCGGAGTCGCTCCCGAAGGTTAGAACTCGCGATCCTCCGGGATCAACCCTATGACGATTGCCGGCAATTCTTTTATACTCATATGTCGCATTTTTCCGCTGTCTATGAGCTTCACGCTTTGTCCTGTTGAAGTGTTGCCTGTGTGCGACATACTCTTGCCACCAACACTTAAAGGAGTTGCAATCTTCAGTAGGATGTACGATCTTCTGATGATATAAGCAGAAGTTAGGATGCACGTCCGCTCCATCTAGATGTATACCGCCAGGAGAATTTTCTCTGAAAGAGGGCAGCTTCATCCCCATTGATATGGCTTTGGCGAATCGTTTCCTTGTCTTAATCCTGCTTTCATTTGCGTCGGATGTACTTTGATCCGGTGGGAGTGTTTCGTCCCTTTCATCTAGTCGCCGGCGTTTGGCTTTCTCGAATATGGCCATCTCGCGCTCTCGATCAGCCTTGCTTTTAAGACGGGCTTCGTCCAGGAATGCATCAATCATTTCGTCTGATGGTCCTAGAAGTTCTGGCTCAGGATCTTCCCCCAGCTTCTCTGTGTAAGGAGTTTCTTCGTCATTTATTGACGAGTGAAAGATCACATGGCAGCTTGCCACATAATCTTCAGATTCATCCAACAAGTCTTCTCCATTGTCATCATTTCCGTCCTCAAGGACGTGGCTGAGAAATTCTTGGAGTGTGACTGGGGTCCGCGCCTTCTGATTATATTCTTCCAACGCGTCAATCTGTTTTTGCAGGTCCGTGCGCTTGTCACCAAGCTGCACGGGCTTTTTGGTCTTCTTCTTCTTCGAAGACTTTGACGGCTGTGTGTGTGCGCTTTGACCATCACCACCCATTTTTGGAGTTGGGCGCGGTTTCAGCATTCCCTCGATGATCTCGGGTTCTAGTGGATTTTTCCACCTGATTTCCGGGCATGTTTGGAGATCCTCCAGCATTCTTTTCGTCTTGGCTGAAAGAACATCCTCCCATGGGGCTTCCCTTATGAATGAGCACGATGCCCCCGGTGTGTCCGTCTTTTTAGGATTGTGCGGTTGTGGTGGGTTTACTTTCCACTTCTCAGACAGCGCAAACTTACCTCGTAGGTACTGATCCTCGATCCATCCCTTAAAGACGAAGCAATCTTCGATCGGATGGCTTACCGTTTGGTGGTAAGGGCAATAATTGGGATTGTTGACATCGCCTGGCTGCCACGGACGTTTCGGACTCGGCAGGTTGATGAGTCTGTTGCGCACTGCCAGCTCGAACAATCTCCTTGTTTTATTCTGAGGAAACGAGTAAGGACGTCCTAGTCTCTCCTCGAGGGATGGGCGTGGACGCACATTGTTTTGGCGAATAACCGGCTTTGAGTTGCTCGGCTGTTGTGGAGTATTGGCGACGAAGGTTGCTTTCCCTTTGCCCTTTTCATTCCCAGGCTCTGTCTTTGAAGAGGAGGGTCTATGGCCCATCTGGTCCATTTGGGCCAGCTTGTCAATCAAGGCCTGGAAGGTGGTCGGCTTGAAGTACATCATGAATTGGGAGATGGTCGCTTGGGGGTCGAGAGTATCTACGAACCCACGGCAGGAGCTTCTTCTATGCGTTGTTCGCATTTCGACCATAGATTATGCCACCGGATTGCATATTGGACCCACGTCTCGCCTGGCTTCACCCTGGCATTAATCAGTGCCGTTATCGGGGGGCGTTCACTAGCACTCGCGAATCTTTGTGTAAACAGTAGCTCCATCTACGCAAATGTTTTGACAGAGTCGTTAGGTAGCTCCGAATACCATTCAAAGGCCGTTTCTGCTAAGCTGCCGACGAATTGGCGGAGCAACAGTTTGTCGTCGCCTCCAGTGTTGCCACAAAGAGCCCTGAACTGGGCAACATGTTGATGGGGATTGCCTGTCCTCTTGTAGACATGGAATTTCGGGATCGTGTAGCCCGACGGGTATTTGATCTGATCATACCAGCTCGGATATGGTCGCCCCGTTTTGACAACTTGGCCGGCTGCCTCAGTTGCCTGATGAACTCTTATTTGTTGAGCTATGTAGTCATCCAGGGCAGCTTTGGAAATTGTCTCCTCCTTAGCTGTTGAAAGAGCCGGCGGCGGATTTGACGTTTCTCCCCCGTCATCTTCAAGGACAATCGGAGGATCTTCCGTAGGAGGATCTTACTGGATCATCATACCCACCATGTCCTGGAACAGAAGGGCCATTCGTTTTATATTGGTTGCTTGTTCCGCAGCCTCTTTGTCCTTCTTTTCCAGTATTCTCTGAAGGAATTCGGCATCGGTTTCTTGCTCCGGGCGTTGATCAGATGACGCTTCGGGGCTTTCTTTTGGCCCAGTGAGTGCGGCTATCGCATTCATCATTTCTTGGAGCTTCTGCTGCTGCTCCTGAGCTTTAGTCACTGATCGCGTAAGCGGTCGATGACCTGTGGATATGCGGCTATCCTCTTTCCCGGACGCTATGTAGACGGTATGCACCACCATGCCCCCAGACTTAGGGCATTTAGGCTTACTGTCTTTGACATTTGCTGCAGGCGTAGGGATTTTCTCTGGCCTTCTCCTCTTTCGTGGACGGTCGAGGTTGAAGGAGCCGTTGCAGCGAGCACCCAAGTAGCTTTCGCCTTTTGTGGCTTGATAGGATGGTCCTCTTCCCGCTGAACTTTCACCTTTTTCTGTCGGCGGGGATAATCTTGATCAATTACCGAGTCTTGGACTTGACGCCAGACCTTGTAGATTTTAGAGGACAGCCGTTGAGGGGGCTTTCCCGGCTTAACCTTTGTAGCGCTCTCCATTGGTGGAGGAGATCCTTTCAGCACAGCGGTCGGAGAGTTCTTATGGACCTTCCTAAGTGGTTCAAAGCTGTTTCCAGTTGGAACAACAGCATCAATTTCCGCCGTTGGAGTCGGTGGAGTCAGTCCAGAAGGAGAGTTGCCCCCGGTCTTCCTTACTCGACGCCAGTGGTATATCTCTAGTAGGAGAGGTGTTGTCTCCTGAGGGTTTTCAGCGGATTACACCCACAAAATCGTATAATAAAAAGAGAGATGGTGAAAGTTATATAAAGATAAGAACTATAAAAGAAAGAACTTGAAAATAAGAGTTTTCAATTATACCAGCTTTTCAGTTGCTATGAGCCCTATCTTAATGGTCATGAAAAAATGTTAGAAATCACATTATCCCTCAATAAAACATCGCATTTAGTTTTCATTCCTACCTTTCTTCCAAACATTGATCATATACCCCTACGTATGTGAACTGGACATCCCTACACTCAGAGAATTCAATTCAAGCAATTATACTCTTGTTCATCTACCTTAGTACTTTTTAATAGATATTTAGATGGAATTTGCTCACACATTCTTCATGCGACCGTTAATACTTCTTGAGGTACTAACCGACCGATTACTCATGTGCTTGCTAATTAGATATTTTTCCTCGTCTTGCAACACCTAAGGCTTAGCAGTGGCTCCCAAACCAGTTGGTCTAAGGCACTAGGTGATAAAGCACCCTCGCCATATTTTTTTATTGCTGCCTCGGTGATAACAAAACCAGTGTTAATTTTTCTCTTCACCATTTTACCTTTTCTTTTCCATTTATTATTTCCTTCATACTTTGGCTTTTAGACAAGAGTATTTCAAGGTATCCTCTACTATCCTGAGTTTCAAGATGTGTGTAAGTGCGTATAGTAGGGTATCAACGTTCAAATGTTCGGCTTCCAGAATAGGAACTATTTTTCAGACTTATTTTTATCCTCAGATTAGTAATTTTCTTCATCTTACTAACCCTTGGGACAACAGCTCATAGCTACTTATTACTAGTTTCATTTAAGAAAACATCTAACTTTCTTATTTTTCTTAAACTATTCGTATCTTTTAAATATAATTTTTCACTTTCTACTCTTTTCTTATCACAATTTTTGTGTGCAGAGTAAGGCGTAAATAAGCACTGGAGCGCTGAAAAACGACTTCTTGGGAGCTTCTTACGATGGCACAGGAGCGCTGAAGCTCGTTGGCGGGAGCATGGTCCCGAAGAATAGCCTAGTGGTGGCTTGAGTTGCCTGCTCCACTGGTATAGTGAAAAGGGAGGCCGCTTGGGGCCCGTAGGTTACTCCTCCAGATGGGACAGAGCGAGAGTTGCTGTTGCAGTTAGTGCAGTTCGAAGCCTGTTGATTTCTTGAAGAGCTTGAATATTCTTCCCCCTGCGTCGACCTTGGTCTTTGGCATGTGCCAGTTGTTTGAGGACCGATTCCGTCGGCAAGGCTGCTGCTTGACGGACATCCTCTGGGCTTCCTCCATCGGCGTTGAGGCACCGAGGGTGGGAGGTGGGAGCATCGACCGAAAAAGAATCCCGTTGATTTCTTGAACAGCTTGAATATTCTGCCCCCTGCGTCGACCTTGATCTTTGGCATGTGCCAGTCGTTTGAGGACCGATTCCGTCGGCAAGGCTGCTGCTTGACAGACATCCTCTAGGCTTCCTCCATCGGCGTTGAGGCACCGAGGGTGGGAGGTGGGGGCATCGACCCAAAAAGAATCCCGTTGATTTCTTGAAAAGCCGGATTGCAGAGATTTGAGGCTGCAAGTGACCCATACTTGACTCCCCCGGATATGACAGAGCCTGAGTTGCTGGGGTGGGAGCAAATGCCATTCTTTATAGAGACGAAATGCCGGCTTCAATATCCACTCCCCTAAGGACAACCAAAAACATATACACCGCGATTATTTGATCGCGGGAAAAACACGACACACGAAGTGTGGAGTGGAAAGAGGAAAAGGTCCCACCGGGCGTGCCAGAATCTGTTCCCCTCCGAATGGCGGCCGAGACATGGGCTGTCTAGCCTGAGATTCGGAGCAGATGCTAATTGGTGCTATCCGTCCACCTTTCCGAGGATGCCAAGTTGATTTATGGCACCGTGTATCGGAGGTTGAGACAGATGCGGCTGATGTAGCAGACTTCGTCAGATTCTCCCTCGCTTGAGGGGTTTTTGATTGTGGGGACGCTCTTCCCTGCAGGCGCAAGCCCCTGCAGTTAATTACGCTGCCGCATCGCAGTAGCAACTTTCTCCTTCTCCAGATGGTCACTTCGTGTCGTGGGTGTTTGTTTTGTTTGTGGTTGCCCGTGGATTGTATACGGAGACTAATTTATATCGTCGCCCGTAGGACGTGGATTAATCCAAATCCGTATTTTCTTAGATTTGGTTTTGGGGGTTTTGGTTTAAGGATACGTTAGCCATTTTTGAGGCTAAGATCAACTTAAACGTTCGTTAAGGATACGTTAGTCCCATTTGAAACTAAGATCAACTTAACTGGATCGTTTAGATCCGACAAAAGAGCATTTGGGGCTCTATTGTTTAGTTTAATGACATTGCGGTCGATTGCCAGTTTAGGGACATGGTGGTCCATTGAATGTATGGCCGTCGGGACCCATCACCTCTCTGACGACGTTGAAGAATTACAACGACAGATGTCAGAGGAGTTCAGAGATGTACCCTTGAGCCAGAGTTAATTGGGGGATCTATAGTCCAATTTGGGACTAAAGTCTGTTTGAAGGTTTAAGAATACGTTAGCCATATTTGAGTCTAAGATCAACTTAAACGGGATCGTTTAGATCCGACAAAAGAGCATTTGGGGGCTCTATTGTTCCAGTTTAGGGACATAGTGGTCCATTGCCAGTTTAGGGATATGGTGGTCCATTGCCAGTTTAGGGACATGGTGGTCCATCATTCTCATTTTGGGGAAGGAAACTGGTTTAAGGATGCATGAGTTTAGGGACCCCACAGTCCGTATTATGTGTGGTTGTCGGGACCCGTCACCTCTCTGACGACGTTGAAGGATTACAACGACAAATGTCAGAGGAGTTCAGAGATGTACCCTTGAACCAATGAGTTGGTTGAAAGAGCAGATGTGCTCAGTTTAAGATGAATTGAGGACTTATGACCAGTTTGGGCTAAGTCCAATTATTTTTGAAATATTGGCCCCTTTGGGCCATTAGACATTTGTTTGGGTTCAGCCCCTCATCATTCAGCAGTGCTAAACAGGAGTTTGAGGGGTCTGACAACATTTTGTCTTTGATTTCCTCAATTTTGAGATTCATTTGGAGGAGGGCCTTTTGCCTATGGAAAATTAGCCAATTTGGCTAAAAGTAGTGTTAAACACTAGAGAACAACAGTGTTAAACACTGGAGGTAGAACTCTCAAATTAGTGTTAAACACTAAAAGACAATCAGTGTTAAACACTGGAAATATAATCTTCAATTTAGTGTTAAACACTAGAAACAGTCAGTGTTAAACACTGGAAATATAATCCCCAAATTAGTGTTAAAAACTAAAGAAAGAGGGGTCACGTGTGGACACGTGAGAGCGCCCAAAAGTAGGACCAGATCCCTTTTATTTTGTTCTGCAATTAAGTGTTAAACACTTTTCATTTCCTGGCCATCACGTGTGGGCACGTGATAGGCATTCATCCATTGGATATTAAAGGGATTTGTTAGGGGTCACGTGGGGACACGTGAGGGCGCCCTAAATGTGGAGCCAGATCTCCTTTGTTTTATCCTCAAATCTGCGAATAAGTGTTAAACACTTTTAATCTTTATTTTAGAGCATCACGTGTTGGCACGTGATGGGGATTTATGCATCGATAATTACAGCACTTGCTGAGGGGTCACGTGGGGACACGTGAGAGCGCCCAAAGCTTCTTTTCTTTTGTTTTTTCTTTCTGCATTTTGGGAGTCACGTGGGAGCACGTGAGGCATTGCCTCAAAGCTTCTTTTCTTCAGGGATCTTTTCAAGGGTCATGTGGGGGCACGTGACCCTAGTTCTTTTTATGAACAGAGATCTTTTAAGTCTCCTTATTTTAAGAATTGAATTCTCTGTAGGGTTCAACCCTAATTTTGTTTTGGAGGAATTAAATTCCTATTGTGAAAGAATTAAATTCTTATTTAGGATAAAACCCTGATTTCTTTTTAAAGGAATTAAATTCCCAGACATGTAAAAGAATTAAATTCTTGATTAAGGTTAAACTCTAGTTTTGTTTTAGGAGAATTAAATTCTTAAAACTCAATTCCCCTTCTAAGTTTAGGATCTACATGGCAGGATCTCGACCCGATGAGAATTAAATTCTCAACTTATAGGGAGATGTGCTCTATGCAGATCTTCAACTAGATGAAGAACTAAGTTCTTTTTTGTATAAGCGTTAAACTCTTGGATTTTGAGAATTAAATTCTCTTTTTGAAGTTGATCTTTTTTCCTTTTCTCACCTAGGGTTTTCTTTGTTGAGAATTAAATTCTCCTTTCTTTTCTTCCCTCTTGAGAATTAAATTCTCCTCTCTCTGTTTTTCTCTCCAAAAAAGGTTTTCCTCTTCAAATTCTATCCTCTCTTCTCTTATAGGAGGAAAAAAAGAATCAATTTGTTTAGCAAATTTTTCATTGAAAGATTTGATTTGTTTTCATAATTAATGTGATCCTTTAGATCATTCAGTGAATTTTATTCACCGTTGGATTTTCAATCCAAAGATATTCTGTTTGTTATTTCGGTGAGATTTAGGGAGATCTTTCCTTGTTTAAAATTTATCCATAAATTGGTGATATTTAATCACTCTTGGATCTTTAATCCAACGGTCCCCATAATTCTTTTCCATTTGGAAAGATTTAGAAGCTTTTAGAATTTAATTTTATTAAACTATAATGCTTTCGAAGCCAGTCATGTGCTGACACGTGAACTTTGGTCACGTGTGAGCACGCGACCCCCGATTGAGTCCCTTTTTCAGCATTTACTTACGGTTCAGTTTTAACCATCACGTGTCAACACGTGACCATTGGTCACGTGTGAGCACGTGATACCTCATTGAGGTAACTTCTGATTTTTAATCAGGGAACAGATTTTAGAATTTAATTCTATTCATTATTTTAGAGGTCTTAAGAGCCCATCACGTGTCTGCACGTGACCCATGGTCACGTGTGAGCACGTGATGCCCCATTGGGGTCTTTTCTGAGTTTTTTATTATATCTTTTAACTCCTCCAGCGGGTTCTTAAAGGTCCATCATGTGTGAACACGTGATACCTCATAACTTTTGATCCCGGATGAGTTATAAGGCCCATAATATATCAAATCGAAGGGTTTTTCGAGATACTTCCAATACCATCAGAATTTAATAGTTTCTCCTTCGGGAGTTTATCAAAATACAGGCCGGAAGATACTGGTTCGCATTTCCTTAAGCGTATCGCTGCCATTTGATACCTTGGACTCTTCTGCGCAAAAATTTTTGGCGGGAACAGGCGTAATTAGCAATTTTCTTGTCTTGCAATACCTAAGACTTAGCAGTGGCTCCCAAACCAGTTGGTCTAAGGCACTAGGTGATAAAGCACTCTCGCTATATTTTTTTTATGCTGCCTTAAGTAATTACAAAATCAGTGTTCATTTTTCTTCACTATTTTATACTTTATGCTTTGTTTATATTTATTTTTCTTCATACTAAGGTTTTTAGACAAGAGCATTTCAAGGTATCCTCTACTATCCCAAGTTTCAAGATATGTATAAGTGCGTATAGTAGGGTTACATTCAAATGTTTGGCCTCAAAACATGGACTATTTTTCAGACTTATTTTTATCCTCAGATTAGTGACTTCTTTCATCTTACTAACCCTTGGGACAACGACTCATGACTACTTATTACTAGTTTTGTTTAAGAAAATATCTAATTTTCTTGCTTTTCTCAAACCATTCTTATCTTTCATATGTAATTTTTCACTTTCTTGCTTTCATTATCAATTTTTTTTTGCTTATATATAGTATAATGTAAGATAATGCGTGAATAAGCACAAACATCTCCCAAACCCGTTTGCAGCAGTGTCCTCGCTGATGTCATCTGTTAAGCTTAAAAAATGCTGTAGACTTGGAAGGAAAAGTTATGAAGGGGGACAAGAAATCATGACAATGAAATTCTCCCCAAACTTATTTTTGGCTCACAATAAAAAATTCTTTTCGTTCAAGAGATAAAATATCCCCCCCCCAAACTTGAGTAAAATAGTATTAAGCATTTAAAATTATGAGGGGGTTTTTAAAGTTATTGGTCAATATAAAGTTTTATAAAGACCAAAAGTCAACACCAACCATGCAAAAATTTTATCGATATAACGCACTGGTTGGTAGAAGAACGTGTCACCTATCGATGTAAAGAAGTGGGGAGGAGATAAATGGTGGAATAGTACGGGTTTACGTCTTGGTTCATAGAGACGAAACAATGATGATGGATTACTCGCATTCTCGTTATTGTTAAGAAGAAGGGGTGGTGGTTCAACTTCTTTGTGTTGAGATTGATTCATCACAACTCCCATATTTTCTAAGAATGCGAGTTCTTCAGCGAAGATTTCTTCAAAGGTTTCATCGATATTCCGAATAATAATCTCATCGGAAAGAATAGGATGATACTCAGACTCCATAAAAGTTTCATAATTAGTGTTAGATGTTGACCTGGACAACTCGATAGAAGGGTCTGTATGTGTATAATAAATAGCAGGGTCAAACAACAACGTAATAGCGGAGTCGAGATCAGTATTATGAAGCTGTTCAAATTCACTGCTGTCGGAATTTATTTGCTTCGACAGAAAATACTTGGGCATAGGGTTCGGAGGGTTCACTTCCCAACTTGTAAATGTTAAACTCAATTGATATCTTCCCGAAAGATAGGGTCATAGAGCCGTTTCGACAATTGATTATTGCGTTGGAAGTCGTAAGAAAAGGTCGACCTACAATCACGGGGATTTCGTTTCGTGGGTTAACTACAGGCTGTGTATCTATAACGATAAAGTCCACAGGGAATATAAATTCCCCGACTTTGATTAACACATCCTCGAGCTCACCCCTCGGTTGGGTGATAGATCGATCGGCCATCTGAAGAGTGCAGTGCACCAGTTTTAACTCTCCGATCCCTAATTGATCATAGACAGAATATGGAAGCAAGTTAACACTAGCACCTAAATCGAGTAGAGCACGATTGATATTTTTACCCCCAATAGAAATAGAAATTGTAGGACTTCCGGGGTCCTTTCGTTTCTTGGGTAATTGTTGTGTAAAAGCAGTGCTCACGTTACTCGCAAGGAAAACCTTTTTAGGTACTTGAGTTTTTCTCTTCCTAGTGAACAAGTCCTTTAAAATTTTCGCATAGGACGGAACTTGTTGGATAACATCTAGGAGAGGAATGTTTATATTAACTTGCTTAAAAATTTCCACAATTTTCTCCATTTGTGGACTTGGTCTGTTGCCCCTTAACCTGTTTGGATAATGTGCTTTATCAATAAGGGTTTGGTCCAACATTAGATAGTGTTGTGGGGATGGAATGGATCCCAGAATTGGAGTGGGGATCGTTTTAGATAGATTCGAGGAAGTGGGCTGAGGGTTCGAGCCTTGTGGAAAACGGAGAATAGGCTTGGAAGATGGTGGGAGACTAGACGAATTAGGAGAAGAAATAGAAGCCGGGGTTTCAATTGATTCCTCATCATCAATCTGTTGACCCACTTGGTTGTTCAGCACTCTTCCCGATCTCAACGTGGTAACGGCACTCATATTATAATTTTGCGAGTGGTCAGGATTCGGTAGGGGTTGAGATGGAAGTTTCCCTTTCTCTCTCGCACTCATTGAGGCATTTAAGTGTGCAATTTGTGCTTCTATTAATTTTATACTCTCACCGTGGGAGGCGGAGTCCTTCATTAACGTTCCGATAGAAGACTTTATATCAGCCGACGTTTGCATGGACTGTTTCATAAACATATCCAAGGTTCATTCGAGTGCAGAGGAGTTTTCAATACCGTCCGTTTGGAAATAATTATTATAAGGTATAGAATTGTTGGCCGGATTCTGAAAGAATTGTGATTGAAAGGGGTTCTGACTCTGTGGTGGTTGTTGTTGCTGTGGAGGAGGTATTTGATAGTTGCTTGGGAACTGGTTTTGATTTTGAGTTTGGTTTTGGTTCCAAGCAAAATTAGGATGATTCCTTCATCCCTGATTGTATGTGGAAGAATAATGATCGTTTCTAGGTTGCTGCTGAAAAGTAGCATTCATTTGTTCTTGACCTTGAAACGGTGGATTCAAAGGACATTCTTCCGTTAAGTACGATGGGTTGGAACAGCAACTACACACGGTTTTGGGGAGTGTAAATTGGTTTAGGGAGACTGAAGAGACTTTGTTTTCTATAGCATCGAGTTTCCTTTGTACCGTGGCCATTTCGGCTTTCACTGCGATGGAAACCTCGAGCTGATGGATACCTCCCATAGAGATGTTGGTCTAACGCTTTCCCACTGCAAAGTATGCTTGGCGAGATTTTCCAGAAATTGCCAAGCTTCACCATCATCTTTAGATAGGAAATGACATTGACACATGGTTTCAAGCATTTATTTTGTTGCAGGATCAATATCCTCATATATAATGCGACACGGATCCCATCTATTGATTCCGTGATGAGGGCATTGTAGAAGAAGATCCTTGAACCGTTCAAAACATTTCCAAAATGGTTCATTGGGAAGTTGGTAAAACCGGTTGATCTTGCTTCGAACGCGGGCGGTGTTATGATTGGGATAAAATTTCTTAAGAAATGCTACAACGAATTCATCCCATTTAGAAATAGAATGTGCGGCAGTGTTATAAAACCATTTTTCTGCCAGATCGCACAAGCTAAAAGGGAGAAGAAGTAATCTCATAGTATCCACAGAAAGTTATGACGTGTCAATCATTGCACATACGTTTTCGAATTTTTTTATAAAAACGTACGCGTTTTCGGATTCAAGCCCGTGAAATTTGGGCAACAGTTTGATGAATTGGGGTTTAATTTCAAAATTATCCCCATTGGCTGGTGGAATAGATAGACAGGTAGGAAGGGGACCACGTATAGGATAGTATCTCTCTTGGAGAGAGATGCGCGGTGGATTCTGCACACCTGCGGGTGGTGGCAGAGTGGTGTTATAATCTGATGGAGAACCGTCCATCTCGGTTGATGTGGTGCGTGGAGGGGAAAAATAAGATGAAGAAGCACCGACTTCGAAGTCGATAGCAGAAACGCGGACAAGACGGGCACTAGAATCACATGTCCAGCCGAGCATTCACTAAGCGGGTTTAGCGCACATGGTAGCGTGTGTACGATTTTTAAAAAAATGGTTTGTTTTGAAACAGACGGACGTGAGACAAATCACACAAAAATGCACAATCAAACCTAGAACTAAGGTCACCTAGGTCAAGTCATTAGACCGCACCTAGACTTCCAAAGGACAAGCCGCAGGATCAATACTCTACCACCTCTTTATTATTCTTGTGGCCAGGTAAATGCCAGGTAACTGGGAGGTATCCGCTATACGAATCACCGAAATAGCGGGCCTAATTAAGTAACCACTTGCCTTAGACACACTTACCTAGACACTACAAAAGTAATGCGGATGAGCGATAGATTACCCACGACCTTCCTCTGTTCTATTTGAGCTCGGCGGTCCTTAGAGTCTTGGTCTAGATATTTTTTAATTAATACAGATTGATGCGGATACTTGTTTTTTGATTTTTAGGGCCTAGGAAGGGTGATGAAATCCACACCTAATCTGAATTTTGGTCTTGCCTCTTAAAGTCCGTATTAAAATATGCACAAACAAACCAATTACAAAACTTACAAAAATATTTTTTTTGAGCGGCGATATTTTGCAAAGAATCCTGCAGAAAATTATTTTATTGGTTTTTAGAGGAGAGAGAAAGAGTTGAGAAATATACCAGAGAATTTTGGGAGCACAAATCCCCAACTCCGCCGCCGTTCCGCCGCCAAATTAAGAGATCTTTTGAAGATTTTTGCTACGGTGGCCTCCCTTTCTCCTCTGGAATTGTCTTGATGTCTCTGAATCTCTGTTTCCTCAAATCTATGACTCCAGATTCCCTTGCAAAAATCGCACACTAATCGTTAAATACATAATTTGCTGTTTTGTTTTATTTTTATATTATGTTTTCTGGATTTATAAAAATTCAACACGAATAGTAAGAAAAAATTACGCACGTATCCCCCGGCAACGACGTGATTTGATTGATCGTGAAAAAGTGTTTGTAGAATAACCGCAATCAATAACGGTGTCGCTTATAGCTAGCCGGGATGAGTACGGGTCGTCCGCAGGGATGCGTGGAACTTTTAATTTTACTTTAGACGAGTTGAATAAAATAAAAGAAAAAAGGAGAATAGTTTATTAAAGATCTAAATTAATTACGGATGTACATTTTATATAAAGAATGCTTGTAGGGTTCGTTAGGATTTAGTAGTCATGGATGACTAATAAAAATGACTTCTTTTATCTATTGATAGATTTAAAACTAGATTGATAGAGATGGATGAGGATTAGGGTTCTTGAAAGAAACCAGGGTTTCCCCACTATTAACCCTTGGCCCTTCATTGATCTATATTCATGTCTAGTTCTTAACAAAACAATTGTTAATCTGATCTCAAATCGCGGTCGAGACTAGTAATAGATTGGTAGCGCGCCTGATAAAGATGTTAACGATTCTTTTGCTAAAGTTTATAAACTTCATAAAATTTAAAAGAAATTAAAATATTTTCTCATCCATTATTCTACCCTAATCCTACGAACCCTAACAAGCAGAGAATTACTCAAGCATGTTGGAGATAAAAGAAGAAAGCATATTTAAAGAAATCATAATGCAGAAAAATAAAAATACAGAAAATAAATAATTAAACAAAATGATCTACCTTTATTAATCAACTTCACAAGTACAAATCTTACGAATTTAGATTACAAGAGGAAGAAGTTGCTCTCGATCTTTGCCCCGTAGGAATTAAATGCTCCGTCGATTTTCATGTCGCACTATCATGTCGAATCGTGGACCTGTCGTGGATCACTTGTTCTTTGACGGTGATTTGCATTGTGGTAAAGGTGATACTCTCTAATTTTAGCCCTCGGTCCTTTATATAGCTCTCAAATCAGAAAACCAAGTTACCTAATATGGTGATTGCCTAATATGGTGATTTTCATGCCTGGATTCTGAGTCTTTGTCAGTATTGATTTTATAATTTTGGCAGATTTTTGATCCTGATATCTTGAATATCTTGATCTCTAGACCTGAGCTAAATCTTGCACAATATCTCCATGAATAATGTTAGTATTATTTATTAAATTAGAGAGAGTATATTAATCACTATATATGGTAATAAATTTTTAAGAAAATTAATTAAGAATATTTAATATGCTATGCATTTTTTAATTACTAAAATATTATACATATATTTTGAATCATTATTCTAACCATTTGTATGATATTATTTCTTTTAAGAATCTTGATTAGAATATTTGATATGATATGCATATTTTCAATTATCAAAATATTATATAAATATAAAATGCATATATTTTCCTTCATTATGTTAATTATAATATATAAATATATGGTAAATAGTATTTTGCAGATAAATCCAAATATATTCTCTATTTATAATAAACATCTTTAAATATTTAAGAAAAGTAAGGAAAATATTATAACAAATGTGCAATATTTTCGACTGAACATGTACCAACAAGTAAAGTTCGAAAAGAATTTATACCAGTAGTTTACCTTATTATAAGACTAGATGGTTTCAATTAGCAAGCCATTGTCCTTCACAAGCTTCCTCAAACGATCAACAATTTGCGGGCGAATAAGTTTCTTCTCCTGCATCGTATATATTTTATTTCACACAGCACAAATCGAATCAAATATAGTTTTTTAAGGGGAATTTTTTTTATATGTCAGCTTCTGATGGAGGTCCTTTTCAGGTCTCCGTCAGATGTTGCCTTCCGTTGATCTCCCGGTGGATTTTGACTGTTATCTTCTGTTGCGTGTGGGTCTCAATGGGTTTTGGTGGAAGAGCTGGTATGGGGAGTTTGGTGCCGAGTACCTGCAAAGAAGTCCCGGGTACCACCAAGGACCCTCCGACGATCAAGTTAGTGATGAGATCCGAGCAGAGTAACGGCTTAGAAGAGTAAAGAATGGCTTACTTGACCCCTCTGTGATGGGGGTTTATATAGCGATGGCGGCACGCAGCGGTAGGTGGGAGAATCTCGCCAGCAGTCACGCTCCCGACGTCACGCCCGCATAGAGAGCGGATCGCCCATTAATGGGGATCGTGATGGCGTGGAACGTGGGATGTTGCTAGCGTAGAATCTGCGCATGGAGAGATTCACGGAGCGGCGGTTATGCCTGTGAGTGGTGGAGCTGGTCGGAGGGCCGAGGAAGACGGCCTCGGCCGAGAGCTCGGGGACGAGCGAGGAGGCCGAGGAGTCTTGGTCCTGTGGCAGCTCGGGGCAAGCTGCGGGGCTGAGGAGGCTAATTTGCAGGGGGGCCCGAAGAGGGCCAGCTTGTGCTTGCAGGTCGGGCACAGGGTGGCCTGGTCGGCCCCCGCGGGCCCTTTCTTCCGAGTCCTGAGACACGTCATCTGCCACGTGCCCTGATCTTGGAGATCGCCAATATTGAGCATCATCATTAGCCCCCCACTCTTGTCCCGACCAGCTAGCGGGTCGGGTCGGGTCAGGAGTGGACTGCCAGGTCTTCCAAGGCGAGCTCCTTCCCAGGGCCTTTGTCGGGACGAGTCCTCGGGCCGTCAGTTGTCTTGTCTGTTTAGCGAATCAGGGTGAGATCTTTGCATTTAATGAAGGAGCGTCGGTTCGTGCACTCTGCAATTGAAGCGACGGTCCACGCGTCAAGCGTCGATTGGCTGACGCGACGTATGCAGGCCTGCGGCATCTGATGGGACGTGGACCAGCGCAGAATCGACACGTGGAGCGATCGGAGCCGCTGGGCACGAGGAGTCGTTTCGGTGGGAGATGACGGGCGCCGTTGGATGAGGCCGTTCACGGCAATAAACAAGGGTGGGGTCGGCCCTTGGGCCCCCACTCTTTCATATTTCCCTCTCTTAAGTTCTGGTTGCTCGGCGCTCGTCTCTTTTCTCTCGCTTTCGGCCCCTGAAGATTTCCCCCTCTTTTTTTCAAGGTTAGATGTCTTCTTTTGTAGAGTCAGTAGGAGTTGTAGAAGTAGGTTCTAGTGTTCCTTTAGTTGTGCCTGAGTCCCTCCAGGGGGCAGGGGTTGGATCCTCTCCCTGGGATCGTGACGCGGGGGCCGCCTCCAGGGAGGAGGAGGCAGATGCGGCCCTTGGCTCTTCGTGCTGGGTGAGGCATGAGGATGAGCTCGCCAATGCTCAGGCTCGCTTCCACATCCCCTCATGCTACACGCTCCGACTGGCTAAGGAGGGAGAGAGGGCGGACCAAGTATGGGGAAAGGAAATCGCCCTGTACTTGGAAGCTTTTTGGGGCGAAATGCGCATGCCCTTCTCTCCCGAGGTCGTCGCTGCGCTGAATTTTTTCGGTTTGGCCCCCGGCCAGCTAGTGCTGAACTCGTGGAGGATCCTCCTCGGGTTCTTGATCCGCCTGAAGTTACAGGCGGTTCCCTTCAGCCTTTCCCTTCTTGACTCCTCTCTTATCTTCAAAAATCACCCTGGCAGTCGAGCAGGCGACCCGAGATGGGTCTATCTCTCTTTCAGGAAGCGGCCGGGGGGCGATGCCGGGACTGGGGTCGTGGCCTTGCCCTCTTCTATCCATGATTGGAAAAAGAAAATTTTCTTCGTTTCCCCTCCCGAGGGCGAGGACTGGCCTGTACCTACCAAGTGGTCGAGGGAGAAATGTTTGCCGGGGAACCATTCCGATGACCCCGCCGCTGTGAGGGTGGCGTCGTGGGAGCCCATCCCCCGACCTGACGTGCTGCTGTCCGAGAGGGTTCTGAGCTGGGCCGGGCTTAGCCCCGTTGAGTTCATCGGTAAGTTAGGTTAGCTTTTTGGCTTGTGTTTTGCTCGTGTCACTGATTTATTGGGTATTTGTTTCGTGCAGGATCCATGAACTTCGTTTCGCTCAAAGCCTCCATGAGCCAGCCGAGGCAGGATACGAAGGCTGGGGGTGCCAGTTCTTCTCGCGCGAAGCCTGCCCGGCTCCTACTGCTCCGGTGGCGGTGCCCCGCGAGCGCTCGGGGACGGATCCCGACCCGGGTCCCAGCAGAGTATCGGGCCGGAACCGGGCCCTGATTCAGGAGGATCCGGCCTCGGAAGAGGAGATCGGCTCTCCTTCGGAGCCGCTCAAGAGGGGCTCCCGGAGACCTTCCCAGGGCCGGTCCTCGCCGACCATAGTGGAGGAAGGGGGCCTCCGGTTCACGGTGCCGTCGGGGCTCTCCGTTGCGGATAGCCTCCTGCATCAAATAGAGACCTCGGCCGGGGGTAGAGTTCCCCGGGGGACCTTCAGGGCTCAGCTGGCGTCTATTGCCCAGGAGTCCGTGTAAGTAAGTGTTTGGTTCATTGTGAGATTCGGTGCCTCCTTCACCTTTCTGATCTTTTTCGTGTCTTCCAGTTTCTCCAGCACGTGGCACTCGCACTGCGCATGGAAGCCGAGGTGGTAGCCCCGGCGCTGGAGGCTGCGGGCCGGCTCGCCTCGCTGGAAGAGAGCTCCAGGCGGGAGCTGGAGGCAGCGATGGCGAGGGTCGCTGCCTTGGAAGGCGAGGTGGAGGCCGGGAAGCGGGAGGTAGCCCGGCACCGTTAGGCCACCGTGATTGCTGAGGTCAAGATCGAGGATGCCCAGGTGCTCGCCGGCAACTTGAAGAGGACGGTGAAGACCCTCCGAAAGGAGCTGGGGACGGCGGCCGAGGCGGCCAAGTCGGCTGAATCGAGGGCGGTGGGGGCTATAAGATGTCGAAGGACTTCTATGACGACTTGGCCGTGGCCACGACCCATATTTGGCACGACGCTCTCGATGCCGTTAAGGCCCGGATGTCGGAGTTCGCCGACGCAGATCTCCGGGCCGAGTTCCCCCTCGTGGACGCTGATGAGCAGGGGGAAGAGGTTTCTGACGAGGAAGCCGCCGAGGACCCCGCGCGTCTCGTGGTGGAGGTTGAGGACCTCGAGGTCGTACCTGGCCCCGAGGTGTAGAGCCCCCGTTTTCTTCCTTTTATTTTGTTTTTTGAATTTTGTAAGGCTGGGGAGCCCCAAAAAATACCCTTTGTAAAAACTTTGCTTTTGGTAATAAAAGAAAATTCTTGCTTTGTCGGTTTGCATTTCATCTTCTGTGTGTGATGAATGCTCGTAAGGTATCTCTGCCTGTATCGTTGTGTTTTCATGTCAGGTTGGCCATCTGTCTGGCGATCGTCCGTCGAGTTAACTTCAATCACTAGCCGACGAGCATGCTAAGCGCTGCCGAAGAAGTATCCCCATGGGCCCCGGAGTTGAGGGGAGATCGTTTATACTTGGATAGACCTGACGCCCCTCACTGGGGTCTCGGATCTTCCGTGGGCCACATGGCATCTTTGACTTCGAGCATCGACCACCAGCCGGGGGTGACTGGGCAGGGTAGCTGCTCAGTTGCCTCTTGCGAGAGCTTTCTGATCCCTGGCGTTGCGGTAGGGAAGCTACCCTTCGGGGATAGCCGAGCAAGGACTCGACTTCCTCTGGGAGGACTTGTGTCCTTAGCGCTGGAGGGGCTGTAAGAAGCCCACTAAGGATGATCGGGTAGTGAAGCTGAGCGGTTGCCTCTTGGCGAGGGCTTTGACCTCTGGCGTCGTGGGTAGGCAACTACCAGCCTGGAATGAACGAGCGGGGTAGCCGCTCTGGTGCCTCTTGTGAGGGCTTTTGATCCCTGGCGTCGTGGGTAGGGAGCTACCAGCCAGAGTTGACCGAGCAGGGTAGCTGCCCGGTTGCCTCTTGCGAGGGCTTTGATCCTTCAGGACAGGGACCGAGCAGGGTTACTGCCCAGTGCCTCTTGGCGAGGACTTTGATCCCTGTCGGTTGTGGTAGGAAGCTGCCAGCCGGGGATAGCCGAGCAAGGACTCGACTGCCTCTGGGAGGACTTTGGTCCTTAGCACGGGAGGGGCTGTAGAAGCCTTCCAAGGACCCTTGGCCGGGCAGGGTTACTGCCCGGTGCCTCTTGGCGAGGGCTTTTGTCCTGAAGGATAGCCGAGCGAGGGATCCTCGGGCTTGACTGCCTCTGAGAGGGCTTTTTGATCCCCGGCGTTGTTGCAGGGAAGCTGCCCGCTGGGGATAGCCGAGCGAGGGATCCTCGTACTCGACTGCCTCTGGGAGGGCTTTCTGGTCCCTGGGGTTGCGGTAGGGAAGCTACCCGCCAGAGGTACCGAGCAGGGCAGCTGCTGGGTTGAATCTTCGCGAGTTGTAGCCCGACTGTCCAGCTGTAGGCATAGGGAATAGGAACGGTCGCGGCAACAGGGTGCGCAGCGTGCGCATTGAATGAGGGGGGAGGCGAAGTGCTAGGGGCGCGTCGCTTCGATTCCATCAGAGAAGGCTCGATGACCGCCGCGTGGCATCATCCTTGCAGTGAAAGCGTCCAAATGGTTCTTCGGGTCGGTCTTCCTGTCGAACAGAGAGGCCTTTGGGGGCTTGTTGCGCGAGGAGACGTGGACGGCGAGCAATTCCTCGGTGAATGGCTTTGTGAGCTAATCGGAGGCGTACTTAGCCCCGTCGCTCGAGAGGTGAGCTTCCCGGCGCATGCCCTCGATTTTCTTCTCGAGGGCGTCGAGCCGACCGTGGTATCCGAGGGATTGGCGCTTTGGGATCCCTGGCCTCCGCTGCGGGAGACCTGCGTCTGGGAGCGGCCCCGGTTCCTCTCGATGAGGTGCCTCAGGTCCCGGGGCGAGGTGGCTCTCAAGCCGCCGAGGCAGACCCCTTCTGTGCGGCCCCGCCGAGGGTGGTGGTGTCAACCATGCCTGTGGATAGGCGAGGTGACTGACATCTCCTCTGGGGGATAAGGGTCGCGAGGAGGCTCGAGCCGGGGCGCTCTGGCGGCGGACCTTGGCGTAGAGCCGTGGAGCGCCCAGCGGGCCTCAGGGTGTACCGGCTCGAGAGATCGGTGGTTAGGGGACGTAGCCTGCTGGTGGTCAGCCGTCCAGACAGGGGCAGAGCCTTCTGGAGGCGGTGGAGCGACGATCTGGGGCCTAGGCCCAGCCGTTTGGACACGGACGAGAGCCTCCACGAGGGATTGTAGCCGATCTATCCGGCCTGCGAGGGCGTTGATGATGGTCGCTAGAGGAGGCTCATCCCCGCCTTCGGTGAGTGGAAGGCGGCGGCTGGTACCGGGATCTTCAGGATGGTTGCTTGCCATGTGGGCGGAGATAGGAAGGCCAACCTTGTGTTTTGTGGAGTTATGTTCTCACAGACGGCGCCAACTGATGGAGGTCCTTTTCAGGTCTCGGTCAGATGTTGCCTTCCGTTGATCTCCCGGTGGATTTTGACGGTTACCTTCTGTTGCGTGTGGGTCTCAATGGGTTTTGGTGGAAGAGATGGTATGGGGAGTTTGGTGCCGAGTACCTGCAAAGAAGTCCCAGGGTAGTTTGGTACCACCAAGGACCCTCCGACGATCAAGTTAGTGATGAGATCCGAGCAGAGTAATGGCTTAGAAGAGTAAAGAATGGCTTACTTGACCCCTCTGTGATGGGGGTTTATATTACGATGGCGGCACGCTGCAGTAGGCGCGAGAATCTCGCCAGCAGTTACGCTTCCGACGTCACGCCCGCGTAGAGAGCGGATCGCCTATTAATGGGGATCGTGATGGCGTGGAACGTGGGATGTTGTTGGCGTAGAATCTGCGCATGGCGAGATTCGCGGAGCGGCGGTTACGCCTGTGAGTGGTGGAGCTGGTCGGAGGGCCGAGGAAGACGGCCTCGGCCGGGAGCTCGGGGACGAGCGAGGAGGCCGAGGAGTCTTGGTCCTGTGGCTGCTCGGGGCGAGCTGCGGGGCCGAGGAGGCTAATTTGCAGGGGGCCCCGAGGAGGGCCAGCTTGTGCTTGCAGGTCGGGCACAGGGTGGCCTGGTCGGCCCCCGTGGGCCCTTTCTTCCGAGTTCTGGAACACGTCATCTGCCATGTGTCCTGATTTTGGAGATCGCCAATATTGTGCATCATCAGCTTCTCACCTTATAGTCTTGTTGAGCTTCTTCATCAAGCACATTGTTTCAGGCGTCAGCGATTCTGATAATATCGGTATCAGTTTTGCGACAAGAATGTACAGTGAGGTCGGTCCCTAGCAACACTACACCCTGTTGTCTCATTCTTGCTTTCAAATCCACCGGCCATTATACCCAATGTTCAAGGTTTCGGCCGAAACCACCGATACGTGGTGGTTTCGTATCGGTTTCGGTAGAGACCGATACGAAACTAAGACCGATACGAAACAACCCATGCAATATCATTTTGGCCAAAACCTTTAAAACTTAATTTTATACTATTTTTACTGTATCATTGTAGGCCTTCGTTGTTAGAAAACCATAAAAAAGTGAACCCAAAACCTATATTAATACTTATCTAAGTATACTTTTTAATATATTTTGCATCATGGCTGGATTTTTAAACACTAGGATCAATGTCTTGTAATATTGAACCATAAATTTAAGTATTTAATATATCCATACTTACAAATGTTCTATTACCGTCGAAACCGAAATCCAAACCGAGATTAGCGAAACTAGCCGAAACCCAGCGAAACTAATAAAATTATGAGAGGCCGAAACCAAAACCAAAACCGAGTTCTCAAACCTTGATTGTACCTCTTTTCATAAACAAAAGATGAAAAGGCCATCAATTTATATAACAAAGGAAGTATCGATAAGAGGTGTCGAATTTGAGAAATCTTACCTTTACCGTGCTATCTTACCCAGAAGTCACTTTTTAAATTTAAAAAAAATAATCAGTTTTGACGTTTTCCAATCAAAATGAAATCCTGTACAAGCACTAACTTCATTGTCTAAAACCACCAAGGATATGTGCTGATTGTACCTCTTTTCATAAACAAAAGATGAAAAGGCCATCAATTTATATAACAAAGGAAGTATCGATAAGAGGTGTCGAATTTGAGAAATCTTACCTTTACCGTGCTATCTTACCCAGAAGTCACTTTTTAAATTTAAAAAAAATAATCAGTTTTGACGTTTTCCAATCAAAATGAAATCCTGTACAAGCACTAACTTCATTGTCTAAAACCACCAAGGATATGTGCTGATCCATTTTCATCTACATGTCAATCATGAAACCTTTACGGCTTAAAGGAAAAGGGCAAATAGAATTGTCATTAGAGCATGCATTTCATACTCCTAATTAAAGCTGAAGCTGTAAACTTCATGCAGACTATGATATATGAAATGATTGATAAGAACTATTCGAATTACGACAATGAAGAAGTAGGTGTGAGAGAAGCACCTTAAGCGAGCGGTAAAACAAAGATTTGCTGGATAGTGTAGGTGCGGGATAGAGCAATGGTATTTATAACATGGAAAAAGGATTTACATGTATCCAGCTTGTGGGGCTAATACTTACAAGATTGCTCCGCAAGAAGTTCCACACAAGGAATTTAGACAAGTCACTCAACATATGCATGCATCTTAATATATGGTTCATGAATGATATATGGTATACTCCTATAATAAATGTTTTAGTTCCTTGAATATTGCTCCCCAAGCTATTGTGTGAAAAGAACTTCAACATGTCACCTTAAGAAAGTGCATTGCCTCTGATATGCACTATATAAATTAAGAGGAATATTAATTTACTATTAAGTTCTTATATTTCTCTCATCCTTGATCAGTGCAACTTCTTTTGACACTTGAATTTCTATCAACTAGGATCATGTGCTTCTAATATAGTAGATTTTGAAATATCTGGATAATATCTTAACATTCGCTAAAAGATCCATGGAGTTTTTGTTAATTTTACACCCTGTTATTTAACTGTGAGTTTAGTATGTTCTAAAATGTCTTCCAGCATGTTTTTGCTTACAAGTTACAGTACATTATATATTGCAGATCACATTTGCAATTACCCTTTTCAATTCATAATGTGTAACATATGTTTTACTTTAATTTCGTCGTATTTAGGTTTATAGTATTTTTATCAGATATCTAGATATCTGATATGTAGAGCGCGACGTTTAGCCTAAGTTTTCAGCATTTGTAAGATTTTGGATGAAGCGTGATGAGGAAGTCTGTGAAGATGCATCATGTACTTTCTGGAATAAGGAGGATTAAATGGCAAAAAAAATTACAGGATTGGAGAATGCAATATAATAAGCTGTGGGGAGCTCAAGAAATTCGGGAAGTGCCATGACTTTCTGGAATAAGGAGGATTAAATGGCAAAAAAAATTACAGGATTGGAGAATGCAATATAATAAGCTGTGGCGAGCTCAAGAAATTCGGGAAGTGCCATGACGGGAGCTTATTGTGTTTAAAAATCTCTTGCTACCAAGCTCAGCTTATACATTTCAGAGAACATAGTTATGTAATTTACTTGGGAAGGTGGTTGTTACTCAATTTCATTTGTTTTGAAATGGTTCATTATATACGCCCCTCAACTGAGTATTTTGAGATTTTGTGCTGATTTGTTGGCTAAAATTCCATTATCCTTGGACGAATTTCTTGTAGTAATTGAGCTTCTAGTTGATTACAGTACAGTCGGTACTCCGTAAACCGCTACGGTAGGTAGCATTTGCTGTTGAAAGCTTTGCAAATAAGCCTGAAAAAAGGGAGTTGAAGGCACCACCAGACTATTGCTGCCGCGGATATGAATCAACATTGTAGGAGAAAGGAAACAAGAATAATTTCATTGAATGATGCATGGAAATGCCAGGCATAATTGAAAACTGTGTATAGCTCCAGACTCGGAGTGCTAAAAAATTAACAGCAGATCACAGAACTAAGGCATGAACCATAAACCCTGAAACAATTTGTTTATTTACAGTACCAGATCATAATATAATTGAAAGAAGAGAGTTTAAGCTAAAACACAAATACCTGAT
The DNA here is from genome assembly GCA_030015575.1 of Agapanthus africanus. NCBI lineage: Eukaryota > Viridiplantae > Streptophyta > Magnoliopsida > Asparagales > Amaryllidaceae > Agapanthus > Agapanthus africanus. The sequence goes on from CM057339.1 coordinate 926,488,111, forward strand.
CAAAATCAAACACAAGCAAGCAACAAGCATTAATTAAGTTCCGACTTGATAGATGTGAAACTATTTATAGCAACCCAGCAACGGAAAATAGAACCAAAGCATAAGCATTCGTTTAAGATGATCAAGATCAGGTTACTACTTTAACGAGAATTTATTTACCAAATAAGTTGATGAACCACCACAAAGTACCATTAAACCGGAACATAAACGATATTAGAAACAACTAAGGAGAACATAGAATACAAGTTCATAGAGTACCAGCCATTACTTATGCTGGCAATTCACTAATAGCAGTAGATTTTAGAGAAAGACACAACCAACTAACCAGAAAGCATAGCAAACCACGCCACAAAGCACCCAAACACACATTTTCACATTCCACCACGGAGACGGAGCACCAAGTGAAGGGTGGACTCCTTCTGAATGTTGTAATCAGCAAGGGTCCTCCCATCTTCCAGCTGCTTCCCAGCAAAGATGAGCCTCTGCTGGTCCGGGGGGATCCCCTCCTTGTCCTGAATCTTCGCCTTCACGTTATCAATGGTGTCTGAGCTCTCCACCTCCAGGGTGATGGTCTTCCCCGTCAAGGTCTTCACAAAAATCTGCATACCACCACGGAGACGCAACACAAGGTGAAGGGTCGACTCCTTCTGGATGTTGTAGTCAGCGAGGGTGCGGCCATCCTCAAGCTGCTTTCCGGCAAAGATCAGCCTCTGCTGGTCCGGGGGAATACCCTCCTTGTCCTGGATCTTAGCTTTGACGTTATCGATGGTGTCGGAGCTCTCAACTTCAAGGGTGATGGTCTTCCCAGTGAGGGTCTTGACGAAAATTTGCATGCCTCCCCTAAGCCTGAGCACCAAGTGGAGGGTCGACTCCTTCTGGATGTTGTAGTCAGCGAGGGTGCGGCCATCCTCGAGCTGCTTGCCAGCAAAGATCAGCCTCTGCTGATCCGGAGGGATCCCCTCCTTGTCCTGGATCTTGGCTTTGACATTATCGATGGTGTCTGAGCTCTCAACCTCAAGAGTGATGGTCTTGCCGGTGAGGGTCTTGACAAAAATCTGCATACCTCCCCTAAGCCTGAGCACCAAGTGGAGGGTGGACTCCTTCTGAATATTGTAGTCAGCGAGGGTGCGGCCATCCTCCAGCTGCTTGCCGGCAAAGATCAACCTTTGCTGATCCGGAGGGATCCCCTCCTTGTCCTGGATCTTAGCCTTGACATTATCGATGGTGTCAGAACTCTCGACCTCGAGGGTGATGGTCTTTCCCGTGAGGGTCTTGACAAAGATCTGCATCCCACCACGGAGACGAAGGACAAGGTGGAGAGTGGACTCCTTTTGGATGTTGTAGTCAGCCAGAGTCCGGCCATCCTCGAGCTGTTTCCCAGCGAAGATCAGTCGCTGCTGGTCTGGGGGGATGCCCTCCTTGTCTTGGATCTTGGCCTTGACATTGTCGATGGTGTCAGAGCTCTCGACCTCGAGGGTGATAGTCTTTCCTGTAAGGGTCTTTACGAAGATCTGCATCTGTGGAGTATAGCCAAATCAACAATCAGCAAAACGGAATATGAAGATACAAGAGAGATTTAAAGAAAAATAAATTAAAACCCTACATATGGTTCATATATGGATAATGCCATACAAAATAAAACATACGTGAAGAACCTAGAATTAGCTAGAGGGGCAGATTCTTTCCACAAACCACAAGGTCCAAAAATAACCTAAAAAGATATCACAATCGTATGTCTCATCAAAGCTGCCAAAATTTGTATTTAACAAAGATTTTGAGATTAGATCCTTTCTAGATCTGATAAGATTATTCATGATGGATTCGTCTAATTCAAAGGATCCACATCATATAATTACAGACTAAGATCAAGAAGATTGAAAATAAATGGAACCACCATGTCAATATCACGACAGATCTCAGATCTTGATCAAACCCGCACTAAATTCTATGATCACATCGAATCTAACATTATCAGAATGCTTGATCCTTGTTAACACCGGCCTTTGAGCAACACAGTTAAAGAAACAAAATAACATAAAAGATAGAAAAGAACAAGATGCAACAAGATCGTCAAACTCTAATCTATATTTGATGAAGGGGGAACAAATTCTTACAGATTATCAAATCCGATTCATCAAAAATCATACAAATTCTTCCAGATATAATAATGAATACAGACATTCAATTATAGAAACATCATCTGCCCAAATTTTAAGATTCAAGAAATTAAAATATAGAAAATCACCACAGAATCAAGGGTGTGTCTCGCAAACATCAAGCATACCATTAATTTGCAAGAAATCGTAATAAATCTTAGATCTGGCAACAGATCCCTAAATTTTGCAAGAATCAGAAACCCTAGATCTGAAACATGATATGAAACCTAAGGCTACATCAAGATTCAAGAACACAGATACAAGGATGCGTTTCGCAACATCAAGACAACCATTGATTTGCAAGAACTCGTGATGAATTTTAGATCTGACAACAAAGTCATAAATTTTGCAGGAATCAAGAATACTAGAGCATAAACATGATGATAAAACCCTGAAACTACATGAATGAACAACAAATCACTTCACAAATCTTTACGAAAATATAAATAATTAACAACGAGAGAATCGAGATCAAACCTTGAGAGATAGAGAGGATTGAGGTCTTTTCAGCGTTCGAAAGAGAGAAATTTTGATGAGAAGAGGGGATGAATTTAGGGCTTTATTTATAGCTGAGATTGCCGACCTAAAGCAGATTTCCTAACCAATTGGAGAGCGACACGTGTGCGGTGTGAGCTGCAAAGACGTGACCTAAACGGCACTGTTTGTCCCGTGGCTTGAGGTTCGGGAAAGATCAAGGTTGGTTTGTGGTTAGGTTCCCGTTACTTGACGCCGTTTGTCAAGTTTGCCGTTAAGATTCTTCTGGATATAGGTCCTATATTAATGGGTTGTCCACAATTTTCATATATTTTTTTTATATGCATTGATGGTTTAATATTTTTGGTTTACTTGCAATTATTGACCTGCTCATAATTGACTGAATCCTATAGAGATTTATTTTTTCTTCTTTTTTCATTTTTTGGTTATATTATCTCTGAATATTTTGATGCTTTAAAGAAATAGATTAATAAGAATATAATATATTTTAACAAACACATATTTTTTATTTCAATAAGAAAACAACAACATATTTAATCCAAATTTTGTCTATTCTTAAAATTCCAAATTGTTTGTTACTTTATAAAAAATAAGGATAAATTTATATAACAATAACAACAACTAAGCTTTTTATCCCAATAAGGATAAATTTATATCTATATATAAAATATGAAATATTATAGAGAAAGATATAGATATAAAAAAATTTGGTTAAATGATAATGTGAGATCAAATCTTTTCAAATTCGCTCAAAATTTTAAAATCCATGGTTTGCATAAATACAAATGGTTAACAAGCCGGCAACGAATCCAAAATTTGATTGGATTTTGTACTTGCAACAGTGTTTTGTCTCCCCCTTCATCTTAGATCCATGAAAGGTTTTGCGACCAAATAGCCGCTAGGTTCCTTTCTGTATATTTTTGTCTCTACTCATATAATGCAAACTTTAAATCTACTCCGATAATGCAAATTTTAAAAGATGTAAAGGTTGAACTCGTGTTATCTATTGATGGCATGTCTTTCTAAGAAATGAAAAAAAATTGTAAATGAATTCTCCTATTTTGAGCTTCTCAACTTTTCAAATTTAAAATTCTCACTCTATCTATCACTTTAAAAAACTATCCTCGGCATCATTTTTTTAGGGCATGTTTGGTTGCAGGATTATGGAATTTGGATTCCAAAATAGTACGGTTGAAATTTCTGGATTTGGTAATTTGTTGTTTGATTGGTTTTGGATTCCTAGTATTGGATTTGTAGATTCTTGTAATCTTTGTTTGGTTGGTGATAAAAAATGGGATTTGGATTTGCGGATTTTAGAGAGAGATAGATAGAGAGAGGATTATTAAATAAATGAAGTACACGGGTCCTATCTAAAAGTACAATGAATAGTGCCAAATCCTTGAAAATGTTTGAAATTTTTAGAATTCAAGAATCCTGATTTTGCGGCGGGCCCCCATAACAAACAAAGGAATCCCGGAAATCCAAATGTATCAACCAAACACAAAATTATGGAATTCTAGGATTCCATAGTCCAAACAGTTAATCCAAGTCCATAATCCTGCAACCAAACAAGCCCTTATATAAAATATATGATTGATTCTTTTAATTTCCAACTACCCGTGTTACCATCCAAGAGCTCCATAAAAATCCATTGTGTAAAATATTAATTTCATTCACATGCAAAAAACTCGTCTCATTGTACTCTAGCCATTAAGAAGTAACAAGTTGCCGAGTTATATATTGACGCTGGGTTTTCAATTTAGTATAATAGTGTCCAAAAATAACTAATTTACTTACATCACAACCTGATGGAGGTCAGGATCTACTTCAGATATTGTCCTCCGTCGATCTGTCGCGAGCGTGGATGAATGGCTGAGATTGATGTTGAGAGTTGCCTCCTTGAACGTGTGGATCTCAGTGCGCTTGTTTTGACGAGCCGAGCAATCTGCAAAAGAAGTCCCGGGATGGTTGTACCACCGTAGACCCTCCGACGATCAAGTTAGCCGGAGTATTTGGACAGAGTAGCGGCTTATTGGGTTAAAATTGCGTTACCTGAGTCGTCCGGGAGAGGCGTTTTTATAGTGGTCGTTTGGAACGAGCTGGCGCGAGATCTTCGTCGGCGGTTGCGCCTGCATGAATGACGGGATTCCTCCATTAATGACGAGATACACTCATTAATGGGGGGATACGACGGCGTCGAACGCGGGATGTTGGGTGGCGGATATCTCGCTTCTGGAGAGATACGCGGAGCCGTAGCGGAGGCGTTTGGGCTCTGCGTCCTAGGTCGCTTGGTAGAACTGAGGAGGTCTAAAAGAGGGCGGGAGGCCGAGCTAGATCGGTTCAATGATAGTTTGGAGACGAGCTGGGAGGGCGGAGGAAGCTCAGCGCGTAGGGGCACTCGGAGACGAGCTCACGGTTGTAACAACCCTAATTTTCTTATACACTTATTTTTTCTATACAAATTTTTAAATTAATTTTTTAAAAATCCATAAAGAGGTATTTTAGCCTGAGCACAAGATATAAGTAATTATTTTGTTTTTTAATTACAAGTTACAAGAATATAATAACTCCTTTTTTAATGTACAAGAAATTACTTTAAATTTAATGTATACTTGGAGTATTTATTCTTGCTGCTATCATTTTAAGTAATTAAATACCACAATAATTATAAGAAGGAGCCTGTAGCTCATTGGTAATACCTTGCACTGCTGAACCAAGCCACCAGAGTTCAAATTCCTTGCCCCACATTATTTTTATATTGTTTTTGTTTTAAATTCTTAGGAAGTCCAACAGTCCACACACCATAACTCCCAAAAGTTGAACTGTACCTGAAAAAGTAAAACTACCAGAGGACCCACCTGAAGACTCCCCACCTTCCGGCGACCCGACTCGGCCGACTCGGTCCGGCGCCGCCGGCCGGACTCGGCCGGACGGCCGAGTCCCCAACACGAAAGTTGGGGCTCTTCGTCTCCTGTACCCCCTGCATACTTTATTTTTACAGATCGGTTTCAGAGAAGCCAGAAAACCTCATTTACTACAATTTTTAATATATTTTCATATATTTTTACAATTTTTTTATCAATTACCCTTCACCTACCATATCCCTAACCTACCCTATAAATATACCCCCTACCCTCTACTCTCTCATCCCAAAACCCTAAGCTCACTCTCTCAAAAAATTTCCAAGAGTTGTGTACTTTGAAAACAAGTTCGCGGCGAAACTCCGACGAAATTCCGGCGACGTTTTTAGGAACAACCGACGACATTTTTAGGAACAACCGGTAACGAAGCAACGCCTCGGAAACCCCGTTAGCTCCCCCTTCACTCCTTTGCTTAATCGAAACCCGTAAGTCCCATTCTATCTCTCTTTCTTATTCTCTAAAATACGAAATTTCAAAACCCGACGGAATCGGAACAAATCCGATTTCCGATTCGGTTTTCTATAAAATTTCACTTCTCACCAATACATTCATGCTTAAACATCTTTATTTTGACTATTAAATATTTAACAAACAATTTGAATAAGTTTCATCATATGAAATGATAGCCTTTCCAATTTATCGTATTTTCACCTAAATACCACAATATTTCGATTTCACATTTAACCCCTTAACTTTGCTATACATTTAAAGTAGAGCACGAGGTAACGACCTACCTCCACACACACGCATATACAACCTAAAACGATATCATTAAAAACTTAGAATACGATAAAACAATACTTTCATTTAAATACCATATTCTTAATAAAATCATTTCTAAAAGTTTTAGCTTTGATATACTTTTAAATAAATAACTCTTATTAGGAAAACACGATAAGTTGTGGACATCGATCGTTTATATAAACCTGACTTTGTGGTGTCTAGGCTAGGCAAGTGAGAAAAGGTAACTTTAAAAGGCCCGTCTCACGGTGATTCGTGAGCGGATCCCTCCTTTCCTCATTTGTACTTACCTGGCCAAAATTGGTGGTGAAGAGGCGATTTGAGGCATTTAACAACTTGTCGTTTAGACCATTTAGAAATAGGCTAGTTGACTTAGGTAACCCTAGAATCTAAAATACGGAAAATTTACACATTTGCAAATAAATACCTTTTACTTTATAAAACCGTTTTCTAAAAGATTAGTATTTTACAATCATTGCAAAGCGCCGCTACAACCCATTTTTGGGGAACCCGTTCGGGATGGTGCGGATTATCGCACATCCTCAGGCTTAGTAGTGCGAGATTCAGACCTCCGCAAGGAGCATTCGGTCTCGAAAGGTTTAAAATACGACATCTTAAGAAAATGAGATTTTTGGAATATAAAATATTTATTAAAATTATTTTTGTATAAATATATATATATTTATCATTTAAATATCTATTTTATTATAATATAAATTTTCCACCTTTTTCTAAAAATCACAAGAATAAATTTTATACTAAAATACCATGAACTTCAAATAAATCAATATTATAGATAAATACCCTTATTCATAAAAATAGGATATTTTCACTAGAAATGTCACAATATAAAATCCACCCTCATTACAACTCTAAAGACGAACAATAAATACTTGAGATGTATTTTGAAAAGTATATAAAAGTATTTTTACATAAACCCCCCTCAATTTTTATAAATTACCCTAAGGACCCTAGCAATTATAAGACTTCGATTTACATTTCTGATTGTCTGACTCGGGTTTGAGTCTGATTAATCTGACTTGAATATGATTCAAGTCAATCTATAATCTACAAAATTCCAATTCAATAGGAACACATGAATCCATGAATCCAATCATCAATTTATACAACTTGACTGAACCGAACCATGGATATACATGATTCTCAGTATTCCATTTACATGACTCTACGGTTACAACCGTTTACTTATATCATGGTGTCGGTCAGTCAGTCAACCAATTATACAATCAATACAATTTACAAGACAAACAATACAATCAAAACACTATGGGGTTTAAGGGGTAGATTGGTACGGAAGGTGTTAAAAGTGGCACGAGACGGTAAGATTAAAACACCTAATATGAATCCAATTGCCATTGTTCCGGGTTGTATAATGGAGCCTTGTACTTCCATTTGCCCTGGTCTCTAGCATACTGAGACCCCTCTCGTATACACTGGCATCCTTCTGTACCAAGCTACAAACAACAGCGTTAACACAATACTACAATAATATAACAATATAATACAACTGTAAAAGCTACTCTCTCCCTCTCTCTCTTACTCTCTGTCTATTCTATTTCTCCTCTTATCTTTGGGACTTACCGAGCGACCTGTTCGCTGACGACATTCTATTTCTTTCTTCTTTGAATGTCGTCAGGTGGTTTGGACCCGGCAGAGACCGAGCCATCTGTAGAAGACTTGGAGCAGTTTGCCGAAGATCCAGCACTTTAGTTCATTGTACACTTTTCCATTCAGTATTTTACATTTCCTGTTATGCCACTATTTAGGCATCTTTTTATTTCAATTGTATTTCCGTTCATGCATTGTACAAAAGAATGTTAATAAATAAAATTTGTTGTTTTTATTACTTCTTGTCTCTTGTGTATTCTTTTTATATTGCTTAGATACGCTTAGCGTATGTATTTCTGAGTATATACGTAGCGGACCTCGTCGCGTCCCCTTCGCCGTACACCGGGGAAGCGGGGCGTGACAACGGTCATTTGTAAGGTGTGCGTAAGAGCGTTCAGGGGTCCATAGTTCGTCGGGACGATAGCTCGGAGAAAGTCTCCAACACATAGTGCTTGCCCTGTTTGCGTGAGCCCCGGGACACGTCATCTGTCACGTGTCATGATCTGGGGAGTTCCTACTTATGAGTATCATCATTAGCCCTCCACTCTCATCCCGACCTATTTATGGGTCGGATCGAGAGTGTCCGATCTGTCTCCCGGGCTCAGCTTGTAGTCAAGAACCTACTGACGCGGATCTCTAAGGCCGTTAGGCATATTTTCGATGACGTCAGCGGATCAGGGGGAGATCGTGCATTTGCAGATTCGCTTGTACGTCCGTTGAGGCGCGGGCCACGTGTCCGACGTAGATTGGCGGACGTGACAGGCTGTCGCTGTCACCTGCGCCCGAAGGAACGTCTCCAATGGTTGTGTGACACGTGGGGCGTCGACGGCTAGCGGGCGTGATGTTGGATATAGTGCCCTCAGAGTCAATTATTGGATCACAGGCACGTGATTGCAATGATTGAGGGAGGACCTATACCGGTAGGACAGTCTTACTCAAGATGATAGCATGTTATCTGGTTTATCTTTATCATCGTGTAGGTGACCTTACAGGTCACTATTGCGCGTTGATAAAGCCCTTATGATTCTTTCTTGACGGCCAACAGTATGATGGCGATCATATACGTGGGAGTTGGGGTCTATAAGCACATCCTTAAAAGGTCCCTAGTCATGGGAGTTCTTGAGACAGGGCAACGATACTCCAGAGTAGACTAGTGTATACAGTCGAGACCCCGACGAGAGGCGGTGGCCGGTCTCACAAGCCACTGGTGTCAGTTGGTTCACCTAAGATGTATACAGGTGCTCATTGGGTTATGAGTACACCGGACAGGACTTGCCGGGAACATGCTAATTGATATTATACCAGACGTCAGATAGCAGTTCCCTGGTGACATGTGTACAGGTTAGTTCATCGACCTGAGATCGTCATTTGTCTCGTGTGAGTTCCCACTGTGCTTTGATTACTATCCTACCACGGCTCAAAGGAGTCGTGCAAACAGGTTTTAGTTGGGTACAGTCCCGAGTCATATGGAGGCAGTGAGCGGATCGGCAGGGGTTTCGTCTCTCCCGGTATTGGGGGTGAGATCGCGCTGTGTCTAGGAGAGCCATTACACAAAGCCCTCGGCCGAGGCAGGAGATTTACTGGTAGATATTCCAGTAGTATCTCAGGGTGTTCTGGTCTACACTCTGACACGACTTGTACCGCTTTTGGGGGTCTGACTTTTACCAACCCCCTAGGCTGGCCATGCGATGCTCATAAACGAACGGACCGGACTGTACGGATATTGTCACTGACAGGCTCAGTAGGGTGTCAGGATGAGTTCGCTCATCGACCTCCCTTTTGGTCAATACTTGGTAGCCTGTTACGTACGGCTAATACTTCTGACGTGCTAGTGGTTAAATCCACAGCCAAACTATTGACGAGTCTTTAGAGTCCCTCATAGACAGTTTCTCAAGTTTCGGGCGAAACGCTGTAGAGGCCGTATGGATATATGGCAGGGTTCGATCATATATGTGCGGTATTGCACGGATCATGATCGGACGGATAATACTAGCGGGCTTTGGTTTAAGCCGGATCCTAGTATTGTACAGTGTAGATTTTGTCTCATTGCATTTGTATTCGGTCGGAATACAAATGCGGGTATGTATATACAGTCGCGGGGTTTTCCTGTAATTTATTACGGGATCGCTTTTTTGAAGTTGCCAGTTTTTATTTCGTTTCGGCCATTTTCCTTTCTATCTTTCTTTGGCTGAAAATTGGTGTGGAGGGGGTTATTTGCAAATGTGCAAATTAGCAAAGTAAATGGTGTTTTTTGTAAGTGGCTGCTTCATGATGGTTCTAGATTGACTTTGACTTCTTTATGTTCATCATGACTTGCTTTTTGTGATGGGATTAGGATGAGACTTTGTGGTGATCATGATTGCTCATCATCACCCACTCTTTTCTCTTATGCTCACCCACCTTGTTTGTGCTCACCTCCCCCCTCTTCCTTTTGATGGCCGGCCATAAGATGAAGGGGGCTGTCCAAACATTTTAGGGGTTGGGATTTTATCTCATTTGCTTGCACAATATTCATATAGCTCCATTTAAAAGCTCATTCCTCCACCTTCACACAAATGACAACTTCACTAACCTCTTGAGACAAAAGTTTTCTACACTCAGTCTACAGCAATCTTGGACACGTCGTCTTGCCAACTTCGTGTCCGAGTTGCCTTGGTCCGGAGGTGGGAGCCCATAAAAAGACTCGGTGATGTGGTGCCTTTCCGACGAGGAGATCGAGACCGGAGATGCCGCGAGGAGATCGGGATGGTGGCCAAAGACCGAAGGACACGGATCGCTCGGTATAGCTCTCTACTCTTTCTCTAGTTAGCTAGTAGTAGGTTAATGGTCCGATCCGGGTTTATAGTCCGCGGTAGCGCCGGTTTCTAGTTTAAAGAAAAGTTTTTGTTTCCGCATTTTGGCCTCGGACAGATGGCCGGGGTGCTGCCGTGCACTTACATGGCATCAGAGCCACGCCATTAACCTTTTCTAGCTTGCTCTAACATGTTTAGAACTTCGATCGAACAAAAATTCCAAAAACCACAATTTCAAAATGTAGTTTCTGTCGATTCTGTTTTGTTGTCAAAAAATTATTTGGTATATTGCAGAAATATGTGCAGGTTTTTTCAAGAGAACTGAAGAAATTTGGTTGGCTGATTTTACTGTAGCGTGGCGGATCCGTGGCCAAAACCACGTTTTGGCCTCGGATCCGCCGCCGTACTATAGCCACAGTGCACCAAATTTCTTCAGTAGGTCTCTGTGTTGGAATTGGGGTTTTTGGTATATTCTGTTTGGGCCCAGATTTATTTTGAGTGCTACAGTTGTGCTTGGGGCCCACTTCGGGAAATTTAGTCGATCGAAAATTTTAAACATGTTAGTTCACAGTATTTACATTATATCTGCGACCATGAATGTCATTTGATCGGTAAATCCTGTCTAATTGCTATAGCTCTGTTAGACGGATTTGCGAACGTGACATTCATGTTGATGTTTTGTGATTGTGCTGTGATGTTGCGGATTTGTCGTGGTGGATAGCCTGGATGCAATGTTAGTACAGTTTGGTTTTATATGTACATTTGATATTGCGGGGCGAGCGTCCGACATGTGGACTGCCGTCACTGCCTGTTTGTATATTATTCTTTTGGGGCACGACCGGGCTGAGGTCGATGTACCCGTTGTATATTTTACTTTCTGTACTAGGATTACCCCGTGGTGGGATGCACGGATAGCCGGGTTCTAGAGGGCAACGAGCCGGCATCTCATGGCTTTGAGACGGAGGGGGCCTCACTCTAGAATTGGCGGGCTATTCGCCGCACTCGTAGGGGGTACAGGTTGACCCAAGGAGGGGTGCCCAAGTTACCGGATTCCGTGAAGTGCTGGGTGGTCCATTCACGTTACTGAAGGGGGCTGCCTCGCTTCAGGTTTTGGCGGGTAACTTGCCGCGCCCATAGGGGTCTAGGATTTCGTTGCACAGGCTATCCACACGACCAGGGGAACGTCGGGTTTCAGTAGCGGCTCTATGAAACCCGGGGATCCCAGATATCTGTATTGTTCTGTGATACTTATTACATTTCTGTGATGTTGCATTTTATCACGCCTTGAGCGATTATTATATATTGATATATATACTAGTAGATGTTGTATATGTTTTGCATCCGCGCTAGTCCAGTCCCCGCTCTGTCGTTAGTTAAGTAACCTAACGGGTGATGACGGGACCCAGTGGCGAATGCGGATGACATATACGTACATCGTATTTTTGTTCTTTATTGGTGTGATCAATTGATGGGACCGCATTGATTCGGATCAATACAAGCTAAACAAACCTATTTTGATGTTGTTGGAACAATTTTTCAAAAATCTGTTATTGCAAGGACGTTCTCTTTTGTTTTGCACAGTGGTATTCGGGTATGAATATCCTACACCTCAGTCGACGAGGTAAGGGCCGAGATCCCTTCACCGGGAGTGACCCCTTGGACAGAATTTTGCGTCAGGGTAATAACTTCACTATAGCCGATTGCCTTTTGCTTTGCATCGTGGTATTCAGTTGGAATATCCTGCACCTCATTCTACGAGGAAAGAGCCAAGATCCCTTCACCGGGAGTGACCTCTTTAGCAAAGGGTTTTCGCCACTATATATTTATAAAAAGCTATGCAGTTCCTTCAACGATATCAAGTTCATTACGTCAAAGGGTTTTTCGCCAAAAACCAGTCTTAGCCCTCCGTCATTTCTTACGGGTATTATTTAGTATTCGTGCTGCGTTTGTTGACCTAGTCAAGACGTAGTGTTCGGTAGCTAAGTGGTACTTGTTTGTTGCATAAGTGGGATTGGTTAGGACAGTCGTGCGGCCTTGTTGACCTAGTCAAGGGCACGTACGGGTGGGTTTAATGCAATCCAGAATGATAACGGGTTGAACTTGACTGGCGGTTTATGGTTTGTTGACCTAGTCAAGGTCATAAGCCGCTTGGGGTAAAAATCACATCGGGAGTTTCTAAAGAAACTGAAACTTGCCAGATATGCGCATACCTTCTGGAGTGTGATAACGCGAGTGGATTCCATCACGTTATCATGCGATGATAGTTGGATCCCGATTCCCACTGATGATTTGTTTTACTCCTCGGGTGATCCCGGCTAATTCTTCTTTTAGCTTTGGAGGAGAATTTGACGGTACAGTGAGAGGTTTCCTGATTGGATAAAGTGATAACCATTCTGATCTAGGTTAGAGTGCACGCTGAGTGTTTCTTCTCTCTCTCTCTTTGGCAGCGACCATGGCCCGACCCTTGGCTATGACTCAGTGACCAAAATTAACCGAACCTTCTTAAACACTGGCTTTTGGATTGTCAGAGTTGCATACCTCATTGCCACTCCTACTTTTACCCTTTTCTCTAGGACACCCCGTATTACTACGAACGTCCACTTCCATTGGATAAAACCATCGTATGGTTATATACGAACTCGAAGGAACTTGTTCCAGATTCGAGAATGGTTTCTGGTTCTGGAGAAAACGAATAGGACTATTCAGTTGTCTTTTCCTTTTACCTTCTCTCAGGTTGCGAGTGTTTCTTGGATTAGGACAATACACCTATTACGCTAATTAGATAGTCTTCTTCCAAACCATAGGCAGGTGCCGAACGGTAGGGAATGAAGAAAACCAATTAGCCTAACGATGGTGTACAGAAAGTAATAAGTTAAGACAAATAAAGGGATTAGTAAGAGGGCAAAGTAAATTGCGACTGCTATTCACGACCAAACCAAGTATTTCATCGCCATTCCTACTTCACCTTTGTATTTCTCCAGAACACTCCGTATCACTACGAAGATCCACAGTTATTTGGATATTCCATCGTATGGTTATATACGAACTCGAAAGGAACTTGTTCCAGTTCGGGGATGGATTCTGGTTCAGGAGAAATAGGAATAAGGTTTATTCAGATGTTTTTTTATCTTCACCTTCTCTCGCATTGCGAGTGCTCCTAGGATTAGGACAGTACACCTGTTACGCTTATTGGATAGTCTTCTTCCAAACCATAGGCTGGTGCCGAAAGATAGGGAAGGAAGAAAACCATTTAGCCTAAGAGGGTGTACAGAAGGTAATGACTAAAGACATATAAATGGATTTGGAGAGATGGCAAAGAAATATACGGTTACAGTTGTGAATCTGGATAATGGAAGAGGCATTACTAGGAATACCCGGATACCCTTTCGAAACATATCCATGTTTCAGTTTCACTGTGTATTGTTAATAGAAAACTGATTTCCCAATTAGAAACTTGCTCCAGGGTATGTATTTACCAGGTATGATTCTTACATCTGTATGGTTTTACAGATGATGAGTGGGATTAAGTTATTGGGAATTAGGTGATTGTCCTCATTATATCGGAATTCGTTGTAATTGGTGATATTTGAGGAAATCACCTGGGTTATTTGCCGGACGGCAAATATTTGGTTTTGAATATCTGTTATAATGCACCAATTTCAAATTGATATATCTGTACGTTTATTTTAATAAAGTGAGATATAACTTTTTGAAATTATGTCTATGACATTTACCTATATCAGTGGATGGTTAGGTAAGGAGCATTAAACAGCGGTGTAATTCTTCACAACCATAGTACATTTTTCAACCTACGACGCACAGGGTTTGAGTTATTCAACTCAGGGGACTTATACAGAGTATTTTATGTTGTCCAGTGTCCATTAGGACAGAGAGGTTGGTCCTCGTACTACATTCTGTTTACTTGTGACTTCTCTAGTTGACATGTGTTTCGTAGAAATACAAGGTCCAAGTTTTGAGAAGTTATAGGTATATGAATAAAGTAGAGAACCAGGTGTTGCAAGTATCGGGATTCTTCAAGGTGATCGAAGATGTAGATACTTGTGTATAGTATTCAGTTGATAGTAATGGTTTTGAGAGACTTGTTTCTCTTTCAGGTTACTCATATCTGGATGCATTCCTAAGTTGAGTAACGCTGATCGGCCTTTTTCCATTTAGTTGACATGCACTGGAGACAGCTGCATGATTTGAATCTAGTTCCAATTAAATCAGTACCTCTGTTTCTATATTGGATATAGAACGGTTCATATCTTAACGATGTTAAGGTACGGGGAGTTTTCCGGCTTATACTTAAAACCAGACTCTGGATAACTCAAGGCACGTTTCTGTAATGGCTGTTTGTGGGTCGACCCGGGCTATGACGAGGGTTGACTTTCTACCATCTGAAAGATCAATAGTGATATTGTTCTTAACTCGCCACAGTTTTAGTAAAATGGATTTTTTCAGAAAACAGTAGTGGGAGTATGGTAGAACTGGAAGTGATTCCAGAACCGCAAAGGATTACTAAAAATTTGATGAGAACCTAAAGATTCAATCTGACTTGACATTCCATTAGCCACTCCGCAGATATGGTGGGTAACCTCAGGCACTCGAGAGGTACTTCGGTATGCTCAAAGACGGTGACAGGGAGGTTCTTGTTTACCCAGACTTGCCATTGCTGTTGTTCCAGACTGTGAGACCCGGCAGGAGGATGGGTATAGCGTCGTTCTAAACTAGCTTTAGAAGTATACGCGTATATTATTCTGCCAGAGGGTTGTCGTAGTCAGTGGGAGCAGCGGAAGTATAGTGGACAGGGAGCTTATGTCTATTTATAGACTAAAGCAGATATAGCGGAGATAGATCATCTATTTTTGATGTGACGGTCATAGGTTTGACTTCATCAGAATAGGGAATGGATCTGTTAAGAAGGTAGTAGGGTGTGATGTCCTGGTATTTGAATGACATACACAAAGTAGGAAGTGAAATTCCTATACTATGATCGGTTGTACTTTGGTTGTCACACAGTAGTTTCTCCACATAGGGCTTGGATATTATATCAGGCATTCTGGTTACTAGATCTATGGTTTTAGATCTAGATTTGGGTAGTTTCCCAATCTGGGTACTTAGACAGCATTCTACAGGTGTTTTAGAATGGACGACTCCTGGCACGGTGGTGTACCTGTAGGTGATGGAGTCACCCTCTCTAAAGGTGTCTTACAGACTAAAGTGGAGAGGGATGTGCATGATTGGTAGATCACTTGTTTAGGCAATTGAGTCAATCATGAGATGTCAAGTACCACACCAGATGTTGTTTTTGCACGAGATGCAATAAGTTGATATTAATCCAATCCTGGAGAAACATTAGGAAGCAGTTTTAGAACATAAGTGAATGTTCTAGGGATATGATAACAGCAACCTCTTTTTAGGATACGGTTATCATTCCAGACTTCCAAGTGACCTGGATGACAGAGTGACTGTCGGAGTTATAGTTTTCCTTCTGACGAGGAGCAGTGTTTTGGACAGGTGATCCAAGCGGACACTGAGGGAGACATTATGCAGGATACTGATTAAGTTCAGTTGACGATACAGTTAAGAAGTTTGGATTTGGAGTTCATTTATGAGCTAGGTCCCATCAGATATCCAGACATATTCTGAGACAGGTATTGCTCATTTCGGGAGATGGGTTTCTCCGTGAACTTGAGATAAAGAGAGACATAGAAAGGAACATCAGAGCGGATCCACTCGCTGAGGCTATTCCTCGAATGCATTAGTTTCGCAAACGGGTTTTGTGAGACTGATTAGTAGAGGAGTTGGGTGTTCGGTATCACACGGGCTGTGAGTATGCGACATCGCAATAATTAGCCTTGAGTGCAAGTGGGAGATTGTTGGATATAGTGCCCTCAGAGTCAATTATTGGATCACAGGCACGTGATTGCAATGATTGAGGGAGAACCTATACCGGTAGGACAGTCTTACTCAAGATGATAGCATGCTATCTGGTTTATCTTTATCATCGTGTACTGCTTTAGGTGACCTTGCATGTCACTATTGCGCGTTGATAGAGCCTTTAGGATTCTTACTTGACGGCCAACAGTATGATGGCGATCATATACGTGGGAGCTGAGGTCTATAAGCACATCCTTAAAAGGTCCCTAGTCGTGGGAGTTTTCGAGACAGGGCATCGATACTCCAGAGTAGACTAGTGTATACAGTCGAGACCCCGACGAGAGGCGGTGGCCGGTCTCACAAGCCACTGGTGTCAATTGGTTCACCTAAGATGTATACAGGTGCTCATTGTGTTATGAGTACACCGGACAGGACTCGCCGGGAACATGCTAGTTGGTATTATACCAGACGTCAGATAGCAGTTCCCTGGTGACGTGTACAGGTTAGTTCATCGACCTGAGATCGTCATTTGTCTCGTGTGAGTTCCCACTGTGCTTTGATTACTACCCTACCACGGCTCAAAGGAGTCGTGCAAACAGGTTTTAGATGGGTACAGTCCCGAGCCACATGGAGGCAGTGAGTGGATCGGCAGGGGTTTCGTCTCTCCCGGTATTGGGGGTGAGATCGCGCTGTGTCTAGGAGAGCCATTACACAAAGCTCTCGGCCGAGGCAGGAGATTTACTGGTAGGTATTCCAGTAGTATCTCAGGGTGTTCTGGGCTACACTCCGACACGACTTGTACCGCTTTTGGGGGTCTGACTTTTACCAACCCCCTAGGCCCGCCATGCGATGCTCATAGACGAATGGACCGGACTGTACGGATATTGTCACTGACAGGCTCAGTAGGGTGTCAGGATGAGTTCGCTCATCGACCTCCCTTTTGGTCAATACTTGGTAGCCCGTTACGTACGGCTAATACCTCTGACGTGCTAGTGGTTAAATCCACAGCCAAATTATTGACGAGTCTTTAGAGTCCCCCACAGACAGTTTCTCAAGTTTCGGGCGAAACACTGTAGAGGCCGTATGGATATATGGCAGGGTTCGATCATATACGTGCGGTATTGCACGGATCATGATCGGACGGATAATACTAGTGGGCTTTGGTTTAAGCCGGATCCTAGTATTGTACAGTGTAGATTTTGTCTTATTGCATTTGTATTCGGTCGGAATACAAATGCGGGTATGTATATAAAGTCGCGGGGTTTTTCTGTAATTTATTACGGGATCGCTTTTTTGAAGTTGCCAATTTTTATTTCATTTCGGCCATTTTCCTTTCTATCTTTCTTTGGCTGAAAATTGGTGTGGAGGGGGTTATTTGCAAATGTGCACATTAGTAAAGTGAAGGGTGTTTTTTGTAAGTGGTTGCTTCATGATGGTTCTAGATTGACTTTGACTTCCTTATGTTCATCAAGACTTGCTTTTTGTGATGGGATTAGGATGAGACTTTGTGGTGATCATGATTGCTCATCATCGCCCACTCTTTTCTCTTATGCTCACCCACCTTGTTTGTGCTCACCTCCCCCCTCTTCCTTTTGATGGCCGGCCATAAGATGAAGGGGGCTGTCCAAAAATTTTAGGGGTTGGGATTTTATCTCATTTGCTTACACAAAATTCATATAGCTCCATTTAAAAGCTCATTCCTCCACCTTCACACAAATGGCAACTTCACAAACCCCTTGAGACAAAAGTTTTCTACACTCAGTCTACAGCAATCTTGGACACGTCGGCTTGCCAACTTCGTGTCCGAGTTGCCTCGGTCCAGAGGTGGGAGCCCGTAAAAAGACTCAGTGATGTGGTTCCTTTCCGACGAGGAGATCGAGACCAGAGATGCCGCGAGGAGATCGGGATGGTGGCCAAAGACCGAAGGACACGGATCGCTCGGTATAGCTCTCTACCCTTTATCTAGTTAGCTAGTAGTAGGTTAATGGTCCGATCCGGATTTATAGTCCGCGGTAGCACCGGTTTCTAGTTTAAAGAAAAGTTTTTGTTTCCGCATTTTGGCCTCGGACAGACGGCCGGGGTGCTGCCGTGCACTTACACGTGAAGCTTCATTTTGGCAGGAAACGATCTGAGCCGTTGGATGCATCGCCCAAGTAGTATAAATAGGGGTGGGATCCCCCCAGGGTCTACACTTTTGCCATCATTTTCCTTTTGTGAGAGATAGCTCGGCGCTCTGTCCTTTAGATCGGGTCCCTCGCGCTCTTTCCTTGGAGGACTCCTTCTTTTGAATCAAGTTAGATGTCTTACTCTGAGGAGTCTGTTGAGATGGTTAGGGTAGAGTCTAGGGAGTTTTCTCCCGCTTCTTCCTCTGCCCCATCTGAGTCTGGTTCCCCTCATAGAGTTAGGGCCACCCGCGTTGTTCGTCGTCAGGCGACGGTAAGGGTCCCCAAAGTACGCATCAGGAACGCTCGCGATGCGCCCTCCCTCCGAAGAAACGTGGACGAGCTCACTGAGATTCGGGCTCATTTCCATATTACCCTTAGCTATTCGCTTGGTTTAGCTAAGGAGGACGAGAGGGCGGATCAGGTGCAGAGCAAGGAGATTGCTTTGTACTTAGACATATTCTGGGCTGGGATGCGTCTGCCCTTTCCCCCGATGTTTGCGGGGTACTACGTTGCTTCCAACTTGCCCCGGGCCAGCTAGTGTCGAACTCATGGAGAATTCTCCTCGGGTTCCTGGTCCGGTTGAGACTTGAAGAAATCCCTTTCAGCTTGACCCTTCTCACGTCCTTCCGTTGTTACAAAAATCATCCCGGCACCCGTAAGGACAAACCGAGCTGGGTGTACATTTCCTTCAAAAAACGCAAGGGAGGGGCGGCCAGGTCGAGGGTAGTAGTAGTAGTTCCTTCTTCCATTCACGAAAGGAAGGAGAAGTTCGTATTCGTCGGGCCACCCGAGGGCGAGGATTGGCCTGTGCCTGTACAGTGGCACAGGGCCGACTGCTCGCTGGTAAAGCGGCCGTCCTCTTTTGAGGCGAGGGTGGTGTCTATGTGGGGGCCGATCCAGCGGGCCGAGGTTTTGCTTTCCAAGCAGGTCCTTAGCTGGGCCGGACTCAACTCCGCTCGATTCGTGGGTGAGATAGGAGCTTGGACGATCTGTTTAGACTTAAATATTTTTATTTTGCTCTTTTCAGCGTCGCTAACCCCCTTTATGCATTCTTCTTTCTGCAAGGCCAATGGACCGATCCAAATTCTTGGCTGTTATAGCCGCAAAGAAGGGGAGGAAGATCGGGGGTGCTAGCTCGTCCCACCCTGGTTCAAGCTCGGCCCCGAAGCCAGCAGCACCGGCTAAGCCTTCCGCTGCCTCCCAAGCCTCGGAACCTAGCCGCGGGGAGAGCCATAAGCACGCTTGGGAAACGGAACCCCGGGCGAGGGAGGTGGAGGATGAGGTCGACCCCTCCGAGGCCCCCCTCAAGAGGTACAAGAGGACGGTTTCTCGATCGCTAGCCTCCCCGATCCCCGTGGAAGAGGGGGACGTTTGTTTCGAGGTGCCCTCGGGGCTTTCCGTTGCCGATAGCTTGCTTTCGGATATGGAATAATCGGCCGGGTGTAAAATACCCCGGGGGACCCTCAAGGCCCAGGTAGGCGCCATCGCTCAGGAGGCTGTCCAAGTCAGTATCTGCTTTCCGTTGAGGTTTTCATCAAGTATTTTTTTCTCGGATCGGATACATTTAACCCCGTCCTTTACTTTCCTTAGGTCCTTCAGCACTGCGCCCTCATCGTCAACATGTAGCACGAGAAGATTGCCCCGGCGATGCGGAAGGTGGGCGAGTCGTCCTCACGGGAAGAGGACCTATGCCTAGAGCTGCAGCAGGCGAAGGAGAGGATAACCGCCCTCGAGACCCGGGTGGTCGTCGAGGAGGTGACGAACTCCAAATGCAAGGAGTCATTCGACTTCTGAGTGAATCCAACAAGGTCGTCCAGACTAAGTTGGAGGAGGCTAAGGTGCTTAACGCAACGATGAAGAAGTCGCGGGACGCCTGCAAGAGGGAAACCGAGGCGGCGAAGGATGCAGTGAAGCTGGCCGACCTCCGAGCTGTGAAGTCGGTGGAGAGGTACAAGACGTCGGACCAGTTTTATGCCGACCTTGCTGACGCCTTGGCCATCGTTTGGCACCAGGCCCTCGACACTGTCAAGGCGTTGATGCCGGGGTTTGCTGATGGCGAGCTTCGGCTCCAGTACCCACTCTCCGAGGATGAGCCACAGGGGGAGACCGCCGGGAGTGCCGCCGGGGGAGAGGCCGCCGGTGGGAGTGCTAGAGATAAGGCTCCTGGTGGGAGTGTTTCCCTCAATCAGTGCAAAGCTCTGTTCAAATTTTAAAATTTGAAATGAAGCAGCGCTTCATAAAAGCGCTCGCGCCAAGAGCGCCAGCGCTCCGAGGCAGCGCTCACGTGCAAAGCACGAGTGCGCTCGTGCCAAGAGTGCCAGCGCTCCGAGGCAGCGCTCACGTGCAAAGCACGAATGCGCCAAGAGCGCCAGCGCTGAGAGTCAAAGACTCCGAGGCAGCGCTCACGTGCAAGGCATAAGAGCGCCAAGCGCTAGAACTAAATATTCTCCACCGTTGGATCAAAGATGCAACGAAAATGATAAATCATCAAATTACCAGAATAAAATTCTGTTAAGGAAATACTTCTCAGAATCTTTCCAAACAAGGAAGATTATGCTCTGAAAATTAAAGCACCGTTGGATCAAAAATCCAATGGTGATTAAAAATCACCAAGATACAGAATAAGTTCTGTATGGGAAAAGATTTTTCCAATCTTGCTAAAAACAAGAAGATCGTCTTCTGTAAAACAGAAGCCCTTGGATCAAAGATCCAACGGTGGGAAACATTCCCAAATCAATTAGAGAAAAGATCTCTTCAACTGATTCAAAAAATCAGCCTCCCCTATATAAAGGACCCAAGACTTCAAGTCTCGCACAGAAGAACCCTCTATAAGTTTTGAGAAATTTCAAAGAGAAGCGTAAGCTCTGAGAAGAAGAACTTTTCTTCAAAGTAAAAATAGAGAGATAAAAAACATCTCATCAAAGAATAAGAACACAGTTCTTTTTCAGATCATAGATCTATAAGACAGAGCTCTTTCACAAAAAGAGATCATAGCATCTCATCATAAAAAAGGGGGAGAAGAATTTCATTCTCTTCAGATCATAGATCTACAAAGACAAGGTCTTTCACAAAAGAAAATAAGAGAGATCGTAACATCTCCTATAAAAATAAGAACTTTGTTCTTAGAACTATGAGATAAAGTCTCTTGTAAGCGAGAACTTATTTCTCAGATCAAAAAATTGATCAGAAGTGCTTTGCGCTCATTGTCTGGTGCTCAGCGCCAAGTGCGCCACGTGCTCCTCACGTGTGCGTTACTTCATAAGAAGCGCCTTAGCGCTCAAAATCTGGTGATCAGTGCCAAGCGCGCCACGTGCTCCTCACGTGTGCGCTACTTAACAGAAGCGCTCTGCGCTCATTGACTGGCGCTCATCGCCAAGCGCGCCACGTGCTCCTTACGTGTGCGGTACTTAACAGAAGCGCTCTGCGCTCATTGACTGGCGCTCAGCGCCAAGTGCACCACATGCTCCTCACGTGTGCGCTGAGGGAACATAAATTGTTCTTTAAATAAAGCCCCATAGCTATAATGAGTGCTCAGCACTCAATAAAAGACAAAAATGATTGTTAGAATCCAAACCAATACTCAGCATTATTAAATGAAAATGTACCAAGCCTAATTAAATGTCCAACATTTTAACTGAATGGGCCAAGCCCAAGTTGGCCACAGATCCCTTCAAATTATTTGAGCCCATATGCTCATAAATATTTGATCTTAGTCCCAAATTGGACTACAGATCTCCCAACCAACATTGGTTCAAGGGTACTTCTCTGCATTCCTCTGATATTTGTCATTGTAATTCTTCAGCGTCTTCAGAGAGGTGACGGGTCCCGACAACCAGACATTTCACGGACTGTGGGGTCCTTAAACTCATGGACTATGATGTCCTTAAATTTTACGGACTGTGGGGTCCTTAAACTCATATACTATGATGTCCTTAAACTTTACGGACTGTGGGGTCCTTAAACTCATGTACTATGATGTCCTTAAACTTTACGGACTGTGGGGTACTTAAACTGATGTCCCTAAACTTTACGGACTATGATGTCCTTAAACTTTACAGACTATAATGTCTCTAAACTACCATGGACTGTGAGGTCCTTAAACTCATAGACTATGATGTTTTTAAACTTTACAGACTATGCCGTCTTTAAACTATGGACTATGATGTTCTTAAACTCCATGGACTATGATGTCCTTACATTTATGGACCGCAATGGCCCTAAACTAAAACAATAGAACCCAAACGCTTTTTTGTTACATCTAAATGATCCTGTTAAGTAGATCTTAGTCTGCAATTAGGCTAACGTATCCTTAACAAGCGTTTAAGTTGATCTTAGTCTCAAATAAGATTAACGATCCTTAAACCCAACCCAAACCCAAATCTAAGAAAATATGGATTTGGACTAATCCACGCCCTACGGGCGACAACATAAATTAGTCCCCGTACACAATCCACGGCAACCAAAAACAAAACAAACACACACGATACAAAGTGACCATCTGGAGAAGAAGAAAATGGTTACCGCGATACGGTAGCGTAATTAACTGCAGAGGCTTGCGCCTGCAAGGAAGAGCGTCCCCACAATCAAAAACCCCTCACAATGAGTGGGAATCTGACGAAGTCTGCTACATCAGCCGCATCTGTCCAAACCTCCGATGCACGGTACCTAAATCAACTTGGTATCTTCGGAGAGGTGGACGGATAAAACAAAATAGCATCTGCCCCTAAATTCAGGCAAGACGACCCACGCGGTTCCGTCTCTGTTTCCGGCGGTGAACAGATTCTGGCACGCCTGGTGGGACCTTTTCCTCTTTCCACTCCACACTTCGTGTGTCGTGTTTCGCGAACGAATCGAGGTTTGCTATGGTTTCCCCTGGATTCGAGGTACTAAGATTTGGTGTCTTGCTCCGTGTAGAAAAAAAGATCAATGGCTTTCAACTGCAACAACTCCCACTCTATCCCTGTCGTAGGAGTGACCTATGGGCCTCAAGCGGCCTCTCTTTTTACGATGCCAGTGAAACAGGTGACGCAAGCCACCACTGGGCTATTCTTTGGGACCATGATCCCACCAGCAAGCTTTAGCGCTCCAATGCCATCGCACAAAGTTCTAAAGAAGTCGGTTTTTGATCGGCTTACCATTACCACGGCCCCTCTCAACGGGTCGTCCAAATCCAGCACCTTAGTCTTTGATAGGCTGAGCCGAAGCTCAGATGGACCCGTCAAGAAGCCCACAATACCTGAAGGGGTTATCGTGAAGCGGATAGCCATTCCTGCTCTTGAAATCGCCAAGGCGGCTTCTCCTGCTAAGGGGTCGGTCTTCACAAGACTGGCCGTTTCAGCTCCTGCTCCACGTGAAGTCACGAAGGCTGCTTCCCCTGTTTGAAAGTCGGCCTTCGCAAGATTGATTATCCCCTCTCAATGGACGTCGGTCTTCGACAGGCTAGCGCCAATAACAGCCTCTCCTCAAAGCAGGGGGCATGAGGAAGCTCATCCAACAGCAGAGGTGGTCACATCCGCTCGACACGCTCGACGTCGCCACTGGCGCCGAGTGAGGAAAGCTGGGGGCAATTCTTCATCAGGACTTACCCCGCCAGCTCCAACGGTGGAAGTCGACGCTGTTGTTCCAACTGGAAACAACTTTGAACCACTCAGGAGGGTCCGCAAGAACTCTCCGACTGCCGTGTTGAAAAGATCTCCTCCACCTGTGGAGAATGCTACAAAGACAAAGCCAGAACAGCCCCCCCAGTGGCTGTCCTAAAAAATTCACAGGGTCTGGCGAAGGGTCCAAGAATCAGTAATCGACAAGGACTACTCCCGTTAATCTAAGAAAATAAAGATTCAGCAAGAAGGGGACCATCCCTCCGCCACGTCACGAAAAGTGTCGTCTGCATAGGTGTCTACATTGCCAGCTCCCTCAACTTCAACCGTCTACAAAAGGAGAAGACCGGATAAAATTCCCGCGTCTGCGATGAATCTAAAGGGTGTGTTCCCTCATGGGAACTAAATAAAATACAAATAAAGCAGCAAGGAAAACCTCAAATGAGGCATCACGTGCCTACACGTGACCGGGCATCACGTGCTCATACGTGACCGGGCCTCACGTGCAGACACGTGACCTTTTACAGGCAAAAGCTATAAGCGCTGAATAAAATAAACAAATACTTAATCAGTGGCATCACGTGCCCACACGTGAACTAGCCTCACGTGCAGACACGTGACCTTTTACAGGAAAAGCCTATATGCACTGAATAAAATAAACAAATTGGAAATACTTAATCAGTGGCATCACGTGCCCACACATGACCAGGTCTCACGTGCAGACACGTGACCATTTGCAGGCAAAACCTGTAGGCACTGAATAAAATAAATAATTGGAAACGCTTAATCAGTGGGGTCACGTGCCAACACGTGATAGGCTCTTAAACCCTCTGAAACAATAGAATTAAATTCTAAATTGAATGCTTAATCAGTGGGGTCACGTGCCAATACGTGATGGGTTCCTGAGCCCTCTAAACCAATAGAATTAAATTCTAATTAGATGCTTTATCAAGTAGGGTCACGTGCCAACACGTGATAAACTCCTAAACCATCTGAACTAATAGAATTAAATTCTAATTAAAAGGGAATCAAAAACCCTAATTGGAAAAATAATTCTCTAGATCTTTCTAAAAAAATGATTGTACTCTGTAAAAGGGAGCACCGTTGGATTAAAAATCCAATGGTGATTAAAAAATCACCAATTTATAGAAAGATTCTATACAAGAAAATATTTCCCTAAAATTTGCCAGGAACAACAAATAAAATATCTTTTGGATTAAAAATCCAATGGTGAATAAAATTCATCGAATGATCTAAAAGATCATGTTGGTTATAAAATCAATAAAAATCTTTCAATGAAATTTTGACTAAACAAACTGATTCTTTTCTTTCTCCTATAATAGGAGCCAAAAAGAGAAGAAAAAGGGATATACAACAACAGAGAGAGAATGCAATTTTTTTTTTTAATTCTCCAGAGAGAAACGAAGATCTCTTCAGAAAAAGAAAACTCTAGGTAAGAGAAAAAGGAGATCATTCTATAAGCTCCCACAAAAAAAGAGAATTTAATTCTCAAAACCAAGAGTTTAACTCTTCTAAAAAGAACTTAGTTCTTCCTCTGGTTGAAGATCTGTAAAAGCAGATCTCCCCACAAGTTGAGAATTTAATTCTCATCGGGAAGATTCTGCCATGCAGATCCAAAACTTAGAAGGAGAATTGGGTTTAAAGAATTTAATTCTTTTAAACATATAGGAATTTAATTCCTCCAAATAAAATTAGGGTTTAACCCTGTTTCCCCAATTAGAGCAAAAATCTGTTCAAAATTCAAAATTTGAATTGAAGCCGCGCTTTTATAAAAGCGTTGCGCTACAACTAGCTCATCCCATGCAAAGCGCATAGGCGCTAGCGTTAGATGCGCTGCGCTCCAAGTAGCGCACCACGTGCAAAGCACGTGTGCGCTAGCTCTAAAAACGCTGCGCTCCAAATAGCTCACCATAGACAGAGCGCATAAGCGCTAGCGCTGAAACTAAAAGCTCCCCACCGTTAGATCAAAGATCTAATAATAATGATAAATCATTAATTAACCAGAATTAAATTCTGTTAAGGAAAGATTTCTCAATCTTTCCAAACAACAAGATTGTGCTCTGTAAATCAGAGCACCGTTGGATCAATGATCCAATGGTAAATAAAAATTACCAAAGACAGAATAAATTCTGCATGGAAAGATTTCCCAATCTTGTTAAAAACAAGAAGATTGCCTTCTCTAAATCAGAAGCCCTTGGATCAAAGATCCAACGATGGGAAATTCTCCAAATCAATTGGAGAAAAGATCTCCTTAACTGATTGAACAAACCATCTTGCCCTATATAAAGGCCCCCAGACTTCAAGTCTAAAACAGAGGAACCCTCCATAAACTTTGAGAAAATCTCAAGAAGAAGAAGAAGCTCTCGGCAAAAGAAGACAATTCTTTTTCAAGGTAAAAAGAATATACAAACGAAATCGTCTCAATATAAATAGAAGTCTTTACCTCTTTCACAGATCATAGATTTATAAGACAAAGTTGTCTTTCACAAAAGAGATTATGAACATCTCATTATAAAGGGAGGGGGAGAATTATTCAATTCTCTTAGGGTCACAGATCCATAAAGGCAAAGCCTTTCATCAAAAAGAAATTGAAATATCTCCTATGAATTAAGAACTTTGTTCTTAGAATCTTGAGACGAAGTCTCTTATCAAAGAACAGACAATCTTCAGAGCGCAAAGTTAACCTAAGAAGAGCTTTAGCGCTCCTAATTTAAGAAGAGCCTTAGCGCTCCTAATTCAAAAGTGCCTTAGTGCTCTTCACCTAACGCAAAAGGCTGCAGTGCCATAACGCTTCAAACACAGCGCACCGCGCTCATTGGCTAGCGCTCAGCACTAAGTGCGCTACGTGCTCCTCATGTATGCGCTGCATTACTAAAAGCACTCTGCGCTCATTATATGACACCAGCGCCAAACACCTCAACGCTTCAACCATAGCGCATCAGCGCTCTACATCTAGCACAAAGCGCTAAGCGCATCAGCGCTCTTCATATCTGGCGCTAGTGCCAAGTGCACCACATGCTTTTATGTGCTCTTAGACAGAACATAAAATGTTCTTTGAGTAAACCTGGGGCTATGATAAATGCATAGCATTCAACTAAAGACAAAATATTGTCAGAGACCAAACCAATGCTTAGCATTTTTAAAGGGATTGGGCTCAAACAAACATCTAACAACTCAAAAACAAATATTGAACATTGTATTTGAATGGACTTAGCCCAAATTGGCCATAAGTCCTCAATTCAGATTAATTGAGTTCATATGCTCATAAATCACAGACCTTAGTCCCAATTGGACTACAGGTCTCTCAACCTACATCGGTTTAAGGGTACATCTCTGAACTTCTCTGATATTTGTCGTTGTAATCCTTCAACGTCTTCAGAGCGGTGACAGGTCCCGACAACCATACATTTCATGGACTGTGGGGTCTTTAAACCCACGGACTATGATGTCCTTAACCTGAACTGTGGGGTCCTTAAACTCATGGACTATGATATCTTTAACCTCGACCGCAATGTCTTTAAACTAACAATCGACCGCGATGTCTTTAAACTAGCATTGGACCGTAATGTCTTTAAACTAATTATGGACCGCAAAGTCCCTAAACTAAACAATAGAGCTCAATTGTTCTCTTGTTGGATCTAAACGATCCTGTTAAGTTGATCTTAGTCTAAAATTAGACTAACGTATCCTTAACAAACGTTTAAGTTGATCTTAGTCTCAAATGAGACTAACGTATCCTTAAACCCAGACCCCAAACCCAAATCTAAGAAGATACGGATTTGGACTAATCCACGCCCTACGGGCGACAACATAAATTAGTCTCCGTATACAATCCACGGGCAATCAAAAACAAAACAAACACACACGACACGAAGTGACCATCTGGAGAAGGAGAAAGTGGTTACCGCAACGCGGTAGCGTAATTAACTGCAGGGGCTTGCGCCTGTAGGGAAAAGCGCCCCCCACAATTAAAAACCCATCAAACGAGGGGGAATCTGATGAAGTCTTCTACATCGGTCGCATCCGTTTAAACCTTCGATATACGGTGCCATAAATCAACTTGGCATCTTCGGAGAGGTGGACGGATAGCATCAATTAGCATCTGCCCCAAAATTCAGGCGAGACGGACCCGCGCGGTCGCGTCCTCGTGTTTTCGGCGGGGAACAGATTCTGGCACGCCCGGTGGGACCTTTTCCTCTTTCCACTCCACACTTCGTGTGTCGTGTTCGCGAACGAATCGCGGTTTGATATGGTTGCCCTTGGGTTCGAGGTACTTAGATTTGGTGTCTTGCTCCATGCAGAAAACGAAAGATCAATGGCTTCTACCTGCACAAAATGATCCAGCTGCAACTGCAACTCCCGTTACGCCTCATCTGGAGGTGTAACTTACGGGCTTTAGGCGGCCTCCCTTTTCACAATGCCGATAGAGCAGGTAACGCAGGCTACCACCGGGTTGTTTTTCGGGACCATGCTCCCACCAGTGAGCATTAATATCCCGCTACCGCAAGAAGCGCAGAAGAAGTCGGTCTTTGATCGGCTCACTACCATCACGGCCTATCTCAACGGGTCATCCAATACCAAGCCGATAGCATCAGTCCTCGATAGGCTGGGCCTGAACTCCAATGGGCCCGTCAAGAAGCCCACGATACCTGAAGCGGCCATCCCAAAACGGATAGCCATTCCTGCTCTCGAGGTCACCAAAGAAGGTTCTCCCATCAAAGGACCAGTCCTTACAAGGCTGGCCACTTCGGCTCCCGCTCCTGCCCAAAGGTCTGTCTTTGACAGATTGGGTACTGCTTCTCAACGAACATCAGTCTTTAAGAGGCTGACACCGGCGACAACCCTCCGCCAAGACAAAGGGCATGAAGAAGTCATTCCCATAGCTGAACCTACACCATCCATGCGATATTCTCGCCGTCGTCACTGGCGCTGAGTAAGGAAGGCCGGGGGCATCTGGGTTAACTCCACCAGCTCCTCATCTGGGTTAACTCCACCAGCTCCAACGGTGGAAATCGATGTTGCTGTTCCAACTGGGAACAGCTTTGAACTTCTTAACAAGATACGCAGAACTCTCCTACTGCCGTACTGAAGAGATCTCCTACACCTATGGAGATTGCCACAGAAAAGAAGCCGGAGCAACCCCCTCAGCGACTGTCCTCCAAAATTTATAAAGTCTGGTGACAGGTCCAGGAATCGGTGATTGACCAGGACTACTCTCAGAAGCTTAAAGCTCGACAAGGAGAAAATCATCATGTCAAGCCGCCAAAGATGTCATCCGTCTGGGTGCCTGCTGCAAGGTCCCCTCGACTTCAACTGCTCACAAGAGAAGGAGGCCAGAGAAAGCCCCTGTGAACGCGGCAAACCGCAAGGACGTTGAATCTAAGCGCCCCAAGTCTGGGGGCATGGTAATACATACCGTTTATATGGCTTCTGGAAAAGAAGAAAGCCGTGCTTCTACGGGTCATCGACCGCTTACCCGATCAATAACGAAGGCTCATGAACAACAGTAGCAGAAAATTCAGGAGATGCTGACTGCAATGGCCGCACTCACTGGGCCGAAAGAAAATCCAGAGATCTCAGAGCAGCATCGGGAACAAGAGACTAATACTGAGTTCCTCCGAAGAATGCTCGAGAGGAAAGAAAAAGAGGCTGCGGAGCAGGCATCCAATATAAAACGAATGGCTCTTTTGTTCCAAGACATGGCTAGGATGATGTTACAGCCGGAACCTCCAGCTGATGTCCCCTCGATCATCATTGAAGACGACAGAGGGGAAACGTCGAACCCTCCTCCGGCTCTTTCAGCAGCCAAAGAAGAGACAATCTCTAAGGCCGTCTTGGATGACTAATCGCTCAGCAAATACAAGTTCACCGGGCGAATGAAGAGGCTGGGCAGATCGTTAATATTGAACGACCTTATCCAATCTGGTATGACTAAATAAAGTACCCGCCGGGATATACGATCCCTAAATTTCATGTATATAAAGGGACGGGGAATCTACATCAGCATGTCGCTCAATTCAGAGCCTTGTGCGGCAACACCGGGGGTAATGATAAACTTCTGCTCCGCCGGTTTGTTGGTAGGTTATCGGAGACGGCATTCGAGTGGTATTCTGAACTTCCAAACAACTCCGTCAAAACTTTTGCAGAAATTGAGCTACTATTCACCCAGCGTTTCGCGAGTGCTAGTGAACGCACCCCAATAACGGCATTGATCAATGCTAGGGTGAAGCCAGGTGAAACGTGGGTGCAGTACGCAATACGATGGAGGAATTTGTGGTCGAAATGTGAGCAGCGCATCGAAGAAGCGCCGGCAGTAGGTGTTCCCCTCCGAACGGCGGCGGCGACGTGAAGACATCTATGCCTGAGGTTCGGGGTAGATGCTATTTGGTTTTATCTGTCTACCTCTCCGAAGATGCCAAGTTGATTTATAGCGCCGTGTATCGGAGGTTTAGACGGATGCGGCCAATGTAGCAGACTTCATCAGATTCCCCCTCGCTAGAGGGTTTTTTGATTGTGGGGACGCTCTTCCCTGCAGGCGCAAGCCCCTGCAGTTAATTAAGTTACCGCGTCGCGGTAGCCAGTTTCTCCTTCTCCAGAATTTCACTTCGTGTCGTATGTGTTTGTTTTGTTTGCGGTTGCCCGTGGATTGTATACGGAGACTAAGTTATGCCGTCGCCCGTAGGACGTGAATTAGTCCAAATCCGTATTTACTTAGATTTGGGTTTGGTGTTTTAGTTTAAGGATACGTTAGCCGTGTTGAGGCTAAGATTAACTTAAACGTTCGTTAAGGATACGTTAGTCCTGTTTAAGACTAAGATCTACTTAACGTGGTGATCTATTTAATATATGGCCGTCAGAACTCGTCACCTCTCTGACGTCGTTGAAGGATTACAACGATAGGTATCAGAGGAGTTCAGAGATGTACCCTTAAACCGAAGTTGATTAGGGAATATGGAGTCTGTTGAAATGCTTAAGGATACGTTAGCCTTGTTTAGGGCTAAGATCTACTTAAGCGGGATCGTTTAGATGCGACAGAAGAGCGCTTGGAGGCTCTATTATTCCAGTTTTGGGACGTGGTGGTCCATCGCCAGTTTAGGGACATGGTGGTCCAATATTAGTTTAAGGACGTTTCGGTCCATCATTAGTTTAAGGATGTTTCGGTCCATCATTAGTTTAAGGACCCCGCAGTCCGTAATGATGTGTTCGTCGGGACCCGTCACCTCTCTGACGTCGTTGAAGGATTACAACGATAGGTGTCAGAGGAGCTCGGAGATGTACCCTTGAACCGGTTGTAAATTGATTTTTAAGAGAGCAGCTATGCTCAGTGAATTTAATTTGAGAACTTACGGCCATGATTGGGCTAAATCCAGTTGAAAGAAGTTCAACACTTTTATTTGTTTTTATTTTTGTTTGGGCTCTGTCCATAAAGGATGCAGAGCATCAATTTGTTTTGGGCTTTGCTCATTTTATAAATGATGCAGAGCATCAATTTTACTTGGGCTCTGCCCATTTATTGCTTTGCAATTTAATTAGGCCTACTAGGTCTTTTTTATTTGGGCCTGGCCCTTTAGGAAATGCATTGCATTTGTCAGGCGCTTTGCGCCAATCACTGAACGCAAGCGCTTATGATGTTGACACGTGTCACGCAAGCGCAGTGCGCTGCGCCAATGCGCTGCGCTTGCGCTGCAGACACGTGGCGCGTTCTGGTGAGTTGCGCCAATTTCAGAGAGCAAAGCTCTATCTTAAAGCGCATAGCGCAAGTGGTTCAGATACTGACACGTGGCGCTCTCTGGTGGCTTGCGCCAACCCAAGAGCGCGATAGTGCAGATTTTCAAGTGCAGAGCACTATTAATTTGAGAATCTTTTAGATTCTAGAACCAAAGGTTCATAAAAGAAGTGCAAAGCACTATTTGATTTCTTGATCTAA
Source organism: Agapanthus africanus (assembly GCA_030015575.1). Classification (NCBI taxonomy): domain Eukaryota; kingdom Viridiplantae; phylum Streptophyta; class Magnoliopsida; order Asparagales; family Amaryllidaceae; genus Agapanthus; species Agapanthus africanus. The sequence goes on from CM057339.1 coordinate 926,520,438, forward strand.
TTTAGATCAAAGAAAAACAAGCTTTTTCTTATTTCAGGAACCAGAAGTTCATAAAAAGTGCAAAGCACTATTATTACTTATTTTTTTTATCATTGATCTTCTTCTCAGATTAATGATCTGTTTTTAAGAGAATTTTCTCTTTTTTCTAAAGGTTTTTACCTTTTTTGTTCTTGAGGAATTCTCTCCAATTCTTCAGAGTTCTCAATGATAATGTTGATGCCTTTGATCTGAGGTCTAGGGGTCTTTATATAGTGCCCATCAGTTTATTGAATTTGTTAACGAGATCTTTCTCTGAGTGATTTGGGAAATTTTCCCCACCGTTGGATCTTTGATCCAAGGGCTTCTGTTTTACAGAAGAAAATCTTCTTGTTTTAAGAAGAACAGAAAGATTTTTCTAAAATTTTAATTCTGTTTGGCGCAAATGCCCCAGCGCGTGACACGTGTCAAGCAGCGCACGGCGCAGCGCAACTGCACTGCCACGTGTCGCGCAGCGCAAAGCACAGCGTAACTGCGCTTGCGCATCTGCACCGACATGTGTCAAGCAGCGCAAAGCGCAGCGCCACTGCGCTGACACGTGTCGTGCAGTGCAAAGCGCAGCGCAACTGCGCTAGCGCATCCGTGCTGACACGTGTCGCGCAGCGCAGTGCTTGCGCAACTGAAGCGTTGCTTCCTTTTGTTTTTTAGTAGAGCTTTGCTCTAAATGGGCGTGCTGCCTTGGGCGCTGCGCTCTCTGCACTGGCGTGCCTGATTTTGACACGTGGCACCCTGCGCGCAGCGCAGAAAATCTGAAGCGTTGCTTCATTTATTAAAGTTTAAATTTTCAAAGTAGAGTTTTGCTCTGATTGGGGGAAACAAAAGCGTTGCTTCGTCTCCCGCCTTGGAATTTGAACAGAGCTTTGCTCTGATTGGGGTAAACAAATGCCCCCCACCGTTGCGCTTACGTGGCCCTCCCGATGTGAGCGCAACGGTGGCGGAATTCCAAGCGTTGCGGCAGCTTTTGGAAGTTGAAGGGGCATTTGATGCCTATAAATAGGACCTTTGGTCCTCAAGAGATGATTATCATCTTCAAAATTTTTTATCTTCAGAGTTTTGCTCTTGTCTTTAAGAACTCTAAGAATTAGAATTTCTTAGAACTTTTGAGGTAATTAATTTAAATTAAATTAAGTTAACTTTAGTTAACAGAGCCTTGCTCTTAATAGATCCCTGGTCTAAAGAAAACCCATCAGGGATTTCACTTGGCAGAGCTTTGCTCTATAGGTCTGAAAGGATCTAAAGAGAACTAGAAGGAATCTTATTAGGGTTCCATTAGTAGAGCTTTGCTCTCTAAAAGATTGTCCTTGTGTTTTCTTAATTCATTAATGGAGCTTTGCTCCTTCCAAATCATACAGAAGAACTCTTAAGAATTCTTCATGGATCCTGGAAGTTAAAGATGGCATTTGATATTATTATTATTATTATATCATCTTCTTAGAGCAAAGCTCTCAATGTTCTCAAGGGATTTTCTTCAAATTCTCCTCATAACTGATTTTGACCGAAGTCACTCCTGTTTGCAAAGCATTGCTCTCAAGGAGTTTAACTTTTAACTTTCTGTATCTTATTATTTTCTAATCTCCCTGTACTGTTTTCTTCAGGTATCATGGTGGTGCGTCTATATAGCCTGCACGAGTTCATCACTTATGAAGACATCCGTGTACAGGGCCGTCAACAAAACCAGGAGTTTACAGATTCCCAGTGTGCGGAGGTTATGGGTCGCCTTCACGCAAGCGTTGGTTGGCTGCTTCCTCATCGTTCAGCTCTCTTGAAAGCCGTGCTGGGAGCGATTTGGATAGCACTCCCGGGGCTCCACGAGGCCATGCCGCTCGATGCGCTGGATGACGCCGAAGACAAGGTGCATTCAGTGCACCTGTCGGGGTTAATCTCGAAGAATCGACGGGACAGCCTCATCGACATTCTTCATCAAGTCTTCCAACAGACGACGACAATCGCTGCTTATCGAAGGCTGGGGGGCTTGCTGAGGATCTTGACACCCAGGAGCACGAGAGGCTGCGCATAAGGATAATCAGAAAGGCCAGAAGAACTCTGGATGGCCTTTCTTTTGACTTCCTCAATCCGTGCCCCGGATCTGAGGTTATTCCATTGTAATAATATTTCTTGTTTACTGCTTTATGATTGTAAGAATTATTTTTAGCAATATTAATGAAGCAGTTTTATCCCAGCTTGTCTTATTTCTCGCTCTGAGTCTTTTGCACATGCACGAATGAGTGTGTCTCGAGTGCTTGATCAAATGCCAATCAGATGTTCTTTCTGTCGCTTTCTTCTTTCTTTTATTATCAGCATGTTGACTTGCTAATCATAATTGGCAGATAACTTAGTTTTTCCAAGAGATAGCGATGGCTTAGGCCGCAGGTTCAGATCTGCCGCCTAAGACTTTTCAACTCTATGAGCCGTGAGGGTCTCATAGAGACTTTTCTCCCTACGGATCGAGAGGATCTCGTAGGTGGATTTTCTCCTTAGGAATCGTGAGGATTCCTAAGTGTATTTTCTCTTATAAGTCGTAAGGATCTTTATAAGAGAATTTTCCCCCTTACAAATCGAGAGAATCCGTAAGTGGTTGGTGAGTTGACTTGTTTCTAAGTCGAAGTATAGCTCCACCTGGGAGGTCGTCGGTTGACTTGTTTCCGAGGCGGAGGTCGCTGATTGACTTGTTTCTGAGGCGGAGGTCGCTGATGACTTGTTTTCGAGACAGAGGTCTTTGATTGACTTGTTTCCGGGTCGGAGGTTGTTGCTGACTTGTTTCCGGGACGGAGGTCTTTGATTAACTTGTTTCTGGGTCGGAGGTCGTTGCTGACTTGTTTCCGAGACGGAGGTCTTTGATTGACTTGTTTCCGGGTCGGAGGTCGTTGCTGACTTGTTTCCGAGACGGAGGTCTTTGATTGACTTGTTTCCGGGTCGGAGGTCGTTGCTGACTTGTTTCCGAGACGGAGGTCTTTGATTGACTTGTTTCCGGGTCGGAGGTCGTTGCTGACTTGTTTTCCGAGACAGAGGTCTTTGATTGACTTGTTTCCGGGTCGGAGGTCGTTGCTGACCTGTTTCCCGAGACGGAGGTCTTTGATTGACTTGTTTCCGGGTCGGAGATCGTTGCTGACTTGTTTCCGAGACGGAGGTCTTTGATTGACTTGTTTCCGGGTCGGAGGTCGTTGATTGACTTGTTTCGGGGTCGGAGGTCGTTGTTGACTTGTTTTCGAGACGGAGGTCTTTGATTGACTTATTTCCGGGTCGGAGGTCGTTGCTGACTTGTTTCCGAGACGGAGGTCTTTGATTGACTTGTTTCCGGGTCGGAGGTCCTTGCTGACTTGTTTCTGAGACGGAGGTCTTTGATTGACTTGTTTCCGGGTCGGAGGTCGTTGCTGACTTGTTTCCGAGACGGAGGTCTTTGATTGACTTGTTTCCAGGTCGGAGGTCGTTGCTGACTTGTTTCCGAGACGGAGGTCTTTGATTGACTTGTTTCCGGGTCGGAGGTCGTTGCTGACTTGTTTCCGAGACGGAGGTCTTTGATTGACTTATTTCCGGGTCGGAGGTCGTTGATTGACTTGTTTCCGGGTCGGAGGTCGTTGCTGACTTGTTTCCGAGACGGAGGTCTTTGATTGACTTGTTTCCGGGTCGGAGGTCGTTGCTGACTTGTTTCCGGGTCGGAGGTCTTTGATTGACTTGTTTCTGGGTCAGAGGTCGTTGCTGACTTGTTTCCAAGACGGAGGTCTTTGATTGACTTGTTTCCGGGTCGGAGGTCGTTGCTGACTTGTTTCCGAGACGGAGGTCTTTGATTGACTTTAGGTTGTCTGTGAACCGTAGAGTCTTGGAACTGGGGACTTTGCCGTGGCTCCGATTGGTGATGTCACGTCCGTGTCCTGCTCGAATGAGGGGGAAAGCCGCTGTTGGTCTCCAGGCTGTTGGTGAATCATCGAGATTTGGCTTAGCTTTATGGCGGAGCTTGTTGGGAAGGTGTGGTTCCCTCTTTGTTTGTGCCCTTGGATTGTATACAGGGATCGATGTGATCTTAACTGTAGGGCAAAAGGTTTCATATATTTCTTTTTATTGTTTTATTTCCGCGATGCTCTATCATTTCAGCTTTTATATCACGAAGGTCGCGATTGCCCAATCATTTTGGCTATTTTTCGCGGTGCCCAATCATTTCGGCTGTTTATTTTTATTTTTATTTTTACTCGCTGCTTTTTATTGCGAGTTGCCCAATCATTTCGGCTGTTTATTTTTATTTTTACTCGCTGCTTTTTATTGCGAGTTGCCCAATCATTTCGGCTGTTTATTTTTATTTTTACCCGCTGCTTTTTATTGCGAGTTGCCCAATCATTTCGGGTATTTTGTGTGCATACGTTTTTACTTGCTGCTTTTTATTGCAAGTTGCCCCATCATTTCGGCTATTTCGTATGCATGTGCGGCCTACTGGCTTTTCGCTGTAAGCCTGGAATTAGACACCGATTTCGGCATCAGCACCGCTACAACTGGGATATTGCCAGGAGCGAATCATAATTTGCCTCTGTCGATGTCGATCAAAGATGGCTTAGCGAACAGGGTTAAGGTCCTGTTGACTAAGGCTTTTGACTTCATGAGCCGTAAGGGTCTCACAAAGTTATTTCTCCCTACAAGTCGTGAGGATCTTGTAGGTGTATTTTCTCCTTAGGAATCGTGAGGATTCCTAAGTGTTTGTTCCTCTGTAAGTCGTAAGGATCCTACAAGAGGATTTTCTCCTTGTAAGTCGAGAGGATTCACAAGGGTTGTTCACCATGCGAACATATCCCTAGTCTCGGATGGGACTTGATTAGGGAAATGTTTATTCGCGCCCGTGGATTGTATACAAGGGCCAGTATTGCAGTATCGGAGGTTGTGGGGCTGCTTAAGAACAGGTTTAGGTCTCTGTAACTTAAAACTTTCAAATCTTATGAGCCGTGAGGGTCCCATAAGAAAGTTCTCCTTACGAGTCGTGAGGATCTCGCACGTGTATTTTCTCTTTAGGAATCGTGGGGATTCCTAAGTGTGTTCTCTCTTGTGAGTCGTAAGGATCTCACGTGGGTGGTTTCTCCTTACAAGGTCGAGAGGACCCTATAAGTGTCTTTTAACGAGGTTGCGCCCTTACGGGTTTTCACAAACGCTCGCCGGTAGTCCTGCTGTTTTTACTCACGGAGCCCTTTCAGGTTTTCATCCGTGCCCGTTTTGCTTATGGACATACCGTTTATTTTAACGAGGTCGCGCCCTTTCGGGTTTTCACGAACACTCGTTGGTAGCCCTGCTGTTTTTACTCACGGAGCCATTTCGGGTTTTCATCCGTGCCCTTTTTTCTTATGGACATACCGTTTTTTTTATATTCTTTTTTTTTATTTTCTTCTTCTTTTTTCCTTTTTTTTACGAGGTCGCGCCCTTTCGGGTTTTCACGAACACTCGCCGGTAGCCCTACTGTTTTTACTCACGGAGCCCTTTCGGGTTTTCATCCGTGCCCTTTTTTGCTTATGGACATACCATTTTATTTATTTATTTATTATTATTATTATTTTCTTTTCTCTCTCTCTTTTTTTATCTCGTCAGTCTACGGATGCTGCGGTATTAGTTTAAGGACGTTTCGGTCCATCATCCAGTTTTAAGACGTAGTGGTCCGCCATTAGTTTAAGGACGTTTCGGTCCGCTATCTAGTTTTAGGACGTAGGGGTCCGCCATTAGTTTAAGGACGTTTCGGTCCGCTATCCAGTTTTAGAACGTAGGGGTCCGCTGGGCTTTCTCTATGAATAAGCATGATGCCCCCGGCACATCCATCTTTTTCGGAGCATGTGGTTGTGGCGGGCTCAACTTCGAGTTTTCAGACAGCGCGAGTTCGCCTTGTTGGTACTGGTCTTCAACCCAGTTTTTGAAGACGAAGCAATCTTCGAGCGGATGACTTACTGCTCGATGGTAGGGGCAGTAATTAGGATCGTTGACATCTCCCGGCTGTAGCGGACGTTTCGGATTTAGCAGATTGACGAATCCGTTGCGCACTGTCAGTTCAAACAGTTTCCTCGTTTTATCTCGGGGAAACGAGTAAGGACGTCCCAGTCTTTCCTCGAGTGATGGGCGTGGGTGTATGTTGTTTTGGCGAACAATCGATTTTGAGTTGCTCGGCTGTTGTTGAATGCTGGCGACGAAGGTCATTTTTTCTTTTCCTTTATCCTTTTTGTTCGCTCCGTCGTTTGCGGGTCCGAGATTCTTTCCGGGTAGTATGCCCTTGCACGGATGAATGTTCTCATGACTCTTCAATTCTTCAGAGACGGATCCCTTGAAGAGAGGGTTGAAGGCTGTTTCTTCATCGGGGTCGTTCTTGTGGTAATTGCCGGCGACTCTTTTATGCTCATCTGTCGTATTTTTTCGACGTCTACGAGCTTCCCGCTTTGTTCTGTTGATGTAATGCCTATGAGTGACATACCCTTGCCACCAACACTTAAAGGAGTCACAGTCTTCAGTAGCGTGTGCGATCTTCTGATGATATAGGCAATAATTAGGATACGTCTCTATTCCACCGAGAGTGTTTTCTTCAGAGGATGGTAGCTTCATTCCCAATGATAGGGCTTTGGCGAACCTTTTCCTCGTCTTGAATTTGTTTTTATCGGCAGCGAATGTCTTTTGATTTGATGGGAGTGCCTCGACTCTTTCGTCTAGTCGGCGGTGTTTAGCTCTCTCCAGTATGGCCATTTCACGCTCTTGATTGGCTTTAACCTTCAGACGAATCTCATTCAGGAAAGCATTGATCATCTCATCTGACGGTCGCAGAATTTTTGGTTCAGGGTCCGTCCGTAGCTTCCCAGCGCAAGGAATTTCCTCGTCGTCTGTAAACGAATGGGAAATCGTATGACAGCTCGCCACGTATTCTTCAGATTCATCCGATGAGCTGTCTCCCTCATCTTCTTCTTGAAAGGCGTGGTTGAGGAACTCTTGGAGTGTAATGGGAGTCCGCGCTTTCTGGTTGTATTCCTCCAGCGCGTCAATTTGTTTTTGTAAGTCCGTTCGCTCATCGCCAGGCTTCACGGGTTTCTTGGATTTCTTCTTCTTCTTCTTCGAAGATTTTGACAGCTGGTTGTGAGTGCTTGGGCCACTACTATCGATCTTTTGAGTTGGACGCGGCTTCAACATTCCCTCAATGATCTGAGATTCCAACGGGTTCTTCCACCTAATCGCTGGGCATGCTTGAAGATCGTTCAGCATCCTCTTTGTTTTAGCTGATAGCACAACCTCCCATGGGGCTTCCTCAACGAGAGAGTACGTTGCCCCCGGCGTATTCATCCTCTTAGAGGCGTGAGGTTGCGGCGGATTCACCTTCCACCTATCGGATTGCGCGAACTTGCCCTGTTGGTACTGGTCTTTGAGCCAATTTTTGAAGACGTAGCAATCTTCGATTGGATGACCCAGTACTCGGTGATAGGGACAGTAGTTGGGCTCACTGATATCATTTGGTTGCGACAGACGTTTTGGCTCCGGCAGATTTATGAGTCGGTTGCGCAAGGCCAGCTCGAATAATCTTTTCATCTTATCTCGGGGAAACGAGTAAGGACGTCTTAGTCTCTCCCCAAGGGGTACCTGCGGACGCATATTATTCTGACGAACAATCGGCTTCGAGATGTTCGGTTGCTGTTGAGCATTAGCGACAACAATCACTTTTCCCTTCCCCTTTTCATTTCGGGAGTCCGGCTTTGGAAGAAGGGGTCTATGGCCCATCTGATCCATTTGCGCTAGCTTGTCAATCAAGGCCTGAAAGGTAGTCGTCTTGAAGAACATCATAAATTGCGAGATGGTTGCTTGCGGATCAAGGGTTCCCACAAACATACCTACTGCAGGAGCTTCTTCAATGCGCTACTCGCACTTTGACCATAAGTTCCGCCACCGTATAGCATATTGAATCCATGTCTCGCCTGGCCTTACCCTGGCGTTAATCAGTGCCGTCATCGGGGCGCGTTCACTGGCGCTTGCAAAACGCTGGGTAAACAACAGCTCCATCTCCGCGAAGGTCTTGATAGAGTCGTTCGGGAGCTCAGAGTACCACTCGAACGCTGTGTCTGATAAGCTTCCAACGAACTGGCGAAGCCACAGTTTATCATCGCCGCCAGTGTTGCCGCAGAGTGCCCTGAACTAGGCAACATGCTGGTGGGGATTGCCAGTCCCCTTATACACATGAAATTTTGGTACCGTATAACCTGGCGGGTACCTGATCTGGTCGTACCAGCCTGGATACGGTCGCCCCATTTTTACGACCTGTCCTGCTGCTTCAGTCGCTTGATGAACCCGGATCTGCTGAGCTATATATTCATCCAGGTCGGCTTTGGAGATCGCTTCCTCTTTGGCTGTTGACAGAGCCGGTGGAGGATTCAACGTTTCTCCCTTATCGTCTTCAAGGACGATCGGGGGATCTTTGGCTGGAGGATCTTGTTGGATCATCATCCCCACCATGTCTTGGAACAGGAGGGCCATACGCTTTATGTTGGCTGCTTGTTCAGCAGCCTCTTTATCTTTCTTCTCCAATATTCATCGAAGGAATTCGGCGTCAGTTTCTTGCTCCTGGCGTTCATCTGAGGACGTTTCAGGGCTTTCTTTTGGCCCAGTAAGTGCGGCCATTGCGTTCATCATCTCCTGGAGCTTTTGCTGTTGCTCCTGAGCCTTGGTCATTGACCGTGTAAGCGGTCAATGACCCGTGGATGCACGGCTGTCCTCCTTTCCTGACGCCATGTATACTGTATGGACTGTTATGCCCCCGGACTTAGGGCGTTTAGGTTTACCATCTTTGGCATTTGCCGCGGGCACGGGGGTTTTCTCTGGCCTTCTTCTTTTGTGGGCCGTTGAAGTTGAAGGGGCCGTTGTAGTGGGCACCCTGGCGATTGCTGTCCTTTGTTGTTTAATAGGACGGCCTTTTTCTTCTTGCACCTTCGCCTTTTTCTGTTGACGAGAGTGATCTGGGTCAATTACAGAGTCTTGAATTCTCCGCCAAACTCTATAAATTTTTGAGGACAGCCGTTGAGAGGGCTGCTCTTGCTTCGTTTCCGGAACTCTCTCCGCAGGTGGAGGAGATCTCTTCAGTGTAGCGGTTGGAGAGTTCTTACGTACTCTCCTAAGTGGTTCAAAGCTGTTCCCAGTTGGAACAGCAGCATTGACTTCCACCACTGGAGCAGGTGGAGTTAGCCCTGAAGGGGAGTTGCCCCCTGCCTTCCTCACTCGTCGCCAATAGCGACGTCGAGCATGACGAGCCGCTGGGACTGGCTCGGCGATAGAGACAACTTCTTTTTGCCCCCTGTCCGGATGAGGCGCTGCTGGTGTTAACCTTTAAAGACTGAGGTTGTTCTTTGAGGGGTGATATTCAATCTGTCAAAGACAGATCCTTGAGCAGTGGCAGGAGCAGGAATAGTCAACCTTGAAAAGACTGACTCTTTGACAGGAGAAGCCGCCTTGGCGACTTCGGGAGCGGCCGTCTTCTCTGGGATGGCCTTCTCAGGTATCATGGGCTTTTTGGCGAGCCCTTTAGAGTTCGGACTCAGTCTGGTAAAGACCGAGGAGTTGGACGATCCGTTGGTAGGGGTCGTGGGAGTAGCAAGTCGGTCAAAGACCGACTTCTTCGAAGCTTCCGGTACGGGTATTGGCAGGGTGAAGCTTGCAGGAGGGATCATGGTCCCGAAAAACAGGCCGGTGGTGGCCTGGGTTACCTGTTCTACCAGCAGGGCAAGGATGGAGGCCGCTTGAGGCCCATATGCTACACCTCCAGGTGAGGTGGAGCGTCGGTTGCATTGGCACTTCGAGCAGTTCGAGCAGTTAGAGGCCATTGATGCTTGATTTCTGCGCAAGGCAAAAGACCAAATCTTAGTAACTTGAAATCCAAAGGCAACCATTAACAAACCGCGATTCGTTCGCGAAGACGACACACGAAGTGTGGAGTGGAAAGAGGAAAAGGTCCCACCGGGCGTGCCAGAATCTGTTCCCTTCCGAACGGCGGCGGCGACGTGAGGACGTCTATGCCTGAGGTTCGGGGCAGATGCTATTTGGTTTTATCCGTCTACCTCTCCGAAGATGCCAAGTTGATTTATGGCGCCGTGTATCGGAGGTTTAGACGGATGCGGCCGATGTAGCAGACTTCGTCAGATTCCCCCTCGCTAGAGGGGTTTTTGATTGTGGGGACGCTTTTCCCTGCAGGCGCAAGCCCCTGCAGTTAATTACGCTACCGCGTCGCGGTAGCCACTTTCTCCTTCTCCAGAATTTCATTTCGTGTCGTATGTGTTTGTTTTGTTTGTGGTTGCCCGTGGATTGTATACGGAGACTAAGTTATGCCATCGCCCGTAGGACGTGGATTAGTCCAAATCCGTATTTACTTAGATTTGGGTATGGTGTTTTAGTTTAAGAATACGTTAGCCGTGTTGAGGCTAAGATCAACTTAAACGTTCGTTAAGGATACGTTAGTCCTGTTTAAGACTAAGATCTACTTAACGTGGTGATCTATTTAATATATGGCCGTCGGAACTCGTCACCTCTCTGACGTCGTTGAAGGATTACAACGATAGGTGTCAGAGGAGTTCATAGATGTACCCTTGAACCGAAGTTGATTAGGGAATATGGAGTCTGTTGAAATGCTTAAGGATACGTTAGCCTTGTTTAGGGCTAAGATCTACTTAAGCGGGATCATTTAGATCCGACAGAAGAGCGCTTGGAGGCTCTATTATTCCAGTTTTGGGACGTGGTGGTCCAATATTAGTTTAAGGACGTTTCGGTCCATCATTAGTGTAAGGACGTTTCGGTCCACGAGTTTAAGGACCCCGCAGTCCGTATTGATGTGTGGTCGTCGGGACCCGTCACCTCTCTGACGTCGTTGAAAGATTACAACGATAGGTGTCAGAGGAGCTCGGAGATGTACCCTTGAACCGGTTGTAAATTGATTTTTAAGAGAGCAGCTATGCTCAGTCAATTTAATTTGAGGACTTACGGCCATGATTGGGCTAAGTCCAGTTGAAAGAAGTTCAACACTTTTATTTGTTTTTATTTTTGTTTGGGCTCTGCCCATAAAGGATGTAGAGCATCAATTTGTTTTGGGCTTTGCTCATTTTATAAATGATGCAGAGTATCAATTTTACTTGGGCTCTGCCCATTTATTGCTTTGCAATTTAATTAGGCCTACTAGGTCTTTTTGATTTGGGCCTGGCCCTTTAGGAAATGCATTGCATTTGTCAGGCGCTTTGCGCCAATCACTGAGCGCAAGCGCTTATGGTGTTGACACGTGTCACGCAAGCGCAGTGCGCTGCGCTAATGCGCCGCGCTTGCGCTGCAGACACGTGGCGCGCTCTGGTGAGTTGCGCCAATTTCAGAGAGCAAAGCTCTATCTTAAAGCGCATAGCGCAAGTGGTTCAGATACTGACACGTGGCGCTCTCTGGTGGCTTGCGCCAACCCAAGAGCGCGACAGTGCAGATTTTCAAGTGCAGAGCACTATTAATTTGAGAATCTTTTAGATTCTAGAACCAACGGTTCATAAAGGAAGTGCAAAGCACTATTTGATTTCTTGATCTAATTTAGATCAAAGAAAAACAAGCTTTTTCTTATTTCAGGAACCAGAGGTTCATAAAAAGTGCAAAGCACTATTATTACTTATTTTTCTTTTTATCATTGATCTACTTCTCAGGTTAATGATATGTTTTTAAGAGAATTTTCTCTTTTTTCTAAAGGTTTTTACCTTTTTTGTTCTTGAGGAATTCTCTCCAATTCTTCAGAGTTCTCAATGATAATGTTGATGCCTTTGATTTGAGGTCTAGGGGTCTTTATATAGTGCTCATCAGTTTGTTGAATTTGTTAACGAGATATTTCTCTGAGTGATTTGGGGAATTTTCCCCACCGTTGGATCTTTGATCCAAGGGCTTCTGTTTTACAGAAGAAAATCTTCTTGTTTTAACAAGAACAGAAAGATTTTTTTAAAATTTCAATTCTGTTTGGCGCAAATGCCCCAGCGTGTGACACGTGTCAAGCAGCGCAAAGCGCAGCGCAACTGCGCTAGCGCATCCGCGCTGACCCGTGTCAAGCAGCGCAACTGCGCTAGTGCATCCGCGCTGACACGTGTCGCGCAGCGCAGTGCTTGCGCAACTGAAGCGTTGCTTCCTTTTGTTTTTTAGTAGAGCTTTGCTTTAAATGGGCGCGCTGCCTTGGGCGCTGCGCTCTCTGCACTGGCATGCCTGATTTTGACACGTGGCGCCCTGCGCGCAGCGCAGAGAATCTGAAGCGTTGCTTCATTTATTAAATTTTAAATTTTCAAAGTAGAGCTTTGCTCTGATTGGAGGAAACAAAAGCATTGCTTCGTCTCCCGCCTTGGAATTTGAACAGAGCTTTGCTCTGATTGGGGTAAACAGTAGGCATGTTAGTGGGCACTCTTGACCCTCAAGCGACTATTTCTCAATTCATGATGCTCTTCAAGCCGATCACGTTCCAGGCCTTGATCGACAAATTGGCCCAAATGGACCAGATGGGTCATAGACCGTCTCCTCCAAAGCCGGAGCCGCGGAACGAAAAGGGTAAAGGGAAGGCGACGTTCGTTGCGAATACTCAACAGCAGCCCAAAACTAACTGATCGCCTAGACGAGAGGCAGCAATTCTATAATGAGAAGATGAAGCGCCCTTATTCGTTTCCCCGGGACAAAACGAAGAGATTGTTCGAGCTAGCGGTGCGCAACAGGCTCATCAATCTGCCAAATTCAAGACAACCATTGCATCCCGGCGAGGCTAATAGTCCCAATTATTACCCCTACCATCAAACGGTAAGACATCCAATTGAGTATTGCTTCGTCTTTAAACGCTGGATTGAAGGTCAATACCAACAGGGCAAATTTGCCCTGTCCGAGAATTGGATGGTGAACCCACCATAGCCACACGCTCTGAAGAAGACGGACACACCGGGGGCATTGTGTTCTTTCGTAGAAGAAGCTCCATGGGAGGTCACTCTTTCAGCCAAAACAAAAAGAATGCTGAAGGATCTCCACACATGCCCGGCAATCAGATGGAAGAATCCACTGGAACCCGAGATCATCGAGGGAATGCTGAAGCCGCGCCCAACTCCAAAAATTGGTGGGGATATCCAAAATACTCGCACCCAGCCGTCAAAGTCTTCGAAGAAGAAGAAGAAGACAAAAAAGCCCGTGAAGCTTAGTGGCGAGCGCACGGACCTGCAAAAATATATTGACACGCTGGAAGAATATAACCAGAAGGTGCGGACCCCAGTCACACTCCAAGAATTTCTCAGCCACGTCCTTGAGGACGGAGATGATGACAATGGAGAAGACTCGTCGGATGAGCCTGAAGATTATGTGGCAAGTTTCCATATGATCTCTCACTCGTCGATAAATGATGAAGAAGCTCCTTATGCAGAGAAACTGGGGGCAGATCCTGAGCCGGAACTTCTAAGGCCATCGGATGAAATGATTGATGCATTCCTGGACGAAGCTCTTCTTAAAAGCAAAGCTGATCGAGAGCATGAGATGGCTATATTTGAAAAAGCCAAACGCCGGCGACTGGACGAAAGGACTGGAACACTCCCGCCAGATCGAAGTGCGTCCGCCGCAAATAAAAGCAGGTGCAAGACGAGGAAGAGGTTCGCCAAAGCCATATCGATGGGAATGAAGCTGCCACCCTTCGAAGCGAATGTTCTTAGTGAAGCGGAAACACATCCTAGCTACTGCTTATATCATTGAAAGATTGCGCACCCCACTGAAGAGTGCAACGCTTTTAAAAGATGGTGGCATGGATATGTTACTCACCGACAACATTTCAAGCGAATGAAACGTAAAACTCGTCGGGAGGAAAGAAATACGACCGAGGAGCATAAAAGAACTACCGGCAGCTGTCACATGGTCGACGCTGGGGGACCGCAAGTTCTCACCTTCGGAAGCGACTCTGACGAAGAAATGACTCTTGGCCCTTTCTTTAAAGAGTCCACCTCGGGAAAAGAGGAAGAACTAAAGACCTGTGAAAATATTCAGCTGCGCAAGCGTACACTGACCGAAAAGAATCTTAGGCACTTGAACAGTGGGTCAAATAAAAAAGATAAAGGGAAAGAAAAGGTCCCTGAGGATATCGCCCTTGATGATCGAGTCGTTAAAAAGATGGCAGCCAAGGACCCGCCCAAGAAAAGTAAGGTGGATTACAACGTTCTTGCACACTTGAGAAAGCTACCTTCGCAGCTAAGCATTCTCGACGCCCTTTGTTCCCGCCAAAAATTTCTGCGCAAAAGAGCCCAAGGTATCAAATGTCAGTGATACGCTTAAGAAAATGCGAACCAGTATTTTCCGGGTTGTATTTTGATAAACTCCCGAAGGTGAAACAGATAAATTCTGATGATATCGAAAGCGTCTCAAAAAATCCTTCGATTTGATATATTATGGGCTTCATAATTCATCCGGGATCAAAAGTTATGAGCAAATATGCTATGCACTGTTCCCTGATTAAAAATCAGGGATTACCTCAATGAGGTATCACGTGCTCACACGTGACTAATGGTCGCGTGTTGACACGTGATAGTTAAAACAGAAATAAAAACAATGGCTGAAGAATTACCTCAATGAGGTATCACGTGCTCACACGTGACCAATGGTCACGTGTTGACACGTGATAGTTAAAACAGAAATAAAAACAACGGCTGAAGGAAATACCTCAATGAGGTATCGCGTGCTCACACGTGACCAATGGTCACGTGTTGACACGTGATGGTTAAAACTGAAGCGTAAATAAACACTGAGAAAAGGACTCAATTGGGGGTCACGTACTCACACGTGACCAAGGGTCACGTGTCAGCACATGACTGGCTTCGAAAGCCTTACAGTTTAATAGAATTAAATTCTAAAGGCTTCAAATCTTTCCAAACGAAAAAGGATTGTGGGGAACCGTTAGATTAAAAATCCAAGGGCGATTAAAAATCGCCAATTTATGGAAAAAATCTTAGACAAGGAAAAATTTCCCCTAAATCTCACCGAAAATAATAAACAGAATATCTTTGGATTTAAAATCCAACGATGAATAAAATTCACTGAATGATCTAAAAGATCATATTAATTATGAAAACAAACAAAATCTTTTAATGAAAGATTTACTAAACAAATTGATTCTTTTCCTTCTCCTATAAATAGGAGCCAAGAGGAGGGAGAGATATATAGAGAAATTTTGGAATCTTGAAATTTGAGAGAGAAAAGAAAGGAGAATTTAATTCTCAACAAAGAAAACCCTAGGTGAGAAAAGAAAGGGGATCAAAACTTCAAACAGAGAATTTAATTCTCAAATCTAAGAGTTTAACTCTTCTGCACAAAAGAATTTAGTTCTTCCTCTGGTTGAAGATCTGCAGAAACACATCTCCCCATAAGTTGAGAATTTAATTCTCATCGGGTTGAGATCCTGCCATGCAGATCCAAAATTTAGAGGGGGAATTGAGTTTAGAGAATTTAATTCTCCCAAAACAAAATTAGGGTTTAACCCTATATGAGAATTTAATTCTCCCAAACTCACAGGAATTTAATTCCTTCAAGATAAAACTAAGGTTTAACCCTATATGAGAATTTAATTCTCCTAAATTTATAGGAATTTAATTCCTCCAAGATGAAACTAAGGTTTAACCCTGATTGAGAATTTAATTCTCCTAAAATTATAAGAATTTAATTCCTCCAAGATAAAATTAGGGTTCAACCCTGCATGAGAATTCAATTCTCCCAAAATCATAGGAATTTAATTCCTCCAAAATCATAATTAGGGTTTAACCCTACAGAGAATTTAATTCTTAAAAAATAAGGAGACTTAAAAGATCTCCATGCATGCAAAGAATTAAGGTCACGTGTCCCCACGTGACCCCTGAAAAGGTCCCCAAAAATGAGAAGGAAAAAGTTCTGAGGCAACGCCTCACGTGCTCCCACGTGACCTCCAAAAACACAGAAAGAAAAAGCAAAGGAAACGTTGGCTCTGGGCGCTCTCACGTGTTACCACGTGACCCCTAATAAATGCCTTAACAAATCAGTGCATGAATGCTTATCACGTGTCCGCACGTGATGGCCAGAAAGTCAAAAAGTGTTTAACACTTATTTGCAGAACAAAGTAAAAGGAAATCTGGCCCCATCTTCAGATGCCTCACGTACTCACACATGATGGCCTGAAAGCTAAGAGTTTAACACTTATTTGCAGCTTTGAGGGTAAAATAAAGGAGTTTCGGCCCAATTCTCAGGCGCCTCATGTGACCCTACATGACCACCCCATTTTTAGTGTTTAACACTATTTTTAAAGCGCATCACGTGGGAACACGTGATCGTCAAATACCTTCTAGTTTTAACACTATTTCAAAACCAACCTAGCCCAAAATGGCTAAGTTTTTCCAGAGGCAGGATTCCCCTTTGACTGGACTTCAAATATACCCTTGTTCTCCAAACTTGATCATTTCACATGACATTCAAAGTAAACTCCAGAGCCATGATGAATGGTCAGTGCCTAATAAAAGACAAAATGTTCTCAGAGCCTTCAAACCCTGATTTAGCATTGCTAAATAATATGGGTTTGAACCCAGAAAAATGTTTAATGGTCAAACAAGAGCCAATATTTCTAACTTAATTGGACTTAGCCCAAATTGGCCATAAGTCCTCAATTCAGATTTAACTGAGCCAATGTGCTCATAATCTAAATTAATTGATCTTAGTTATAAATTGAACTATAGATTTCCCAATCAACTTTGGTTCAAGGGTACATCTCTAAACTCCTCTGATATTGTCATTGTAATCCTTCAACGTCTTCAGAGAGGTGACGGGTCCCGACAACCATACATTTCATGGACCATGATGTCCTTAACCTTGACTGTGAGAACTTTAAACTCACGGACTATGATGTCCTTAACCTTGACTGTGAGGTCTTTAAACTCACGGACTATGATGTCCTTTACCTTGACTGTGAGGTCTTTAAACTCACGGACTATGATGTCCTTAACCTTGACTATGAAGTCTTTAAACTCACGGACTATGATGTCGACTGTGAGGTTTTTAAACTCACGGAGTATGATGTCCTTAACCTTGACTGTGAAGTCTTTAAACCCACGGACTATGATGTCCTTAACCTTGGACCACTACGTCCTTAAACTGGTATGGACCACCATGTCCTTAAACTGGTAATTGATCGCAAAGTCCCTAAACTAAAACAATAGAGCCCAAATGCTCTTTTGTTGGATCTAAATGATCCTGTTAAGTAGATCTTAGTCTAAAATTAGACTAAAGTATCCTTAACAAACTGTTAAGTTGATCTTAGTCTAAAAATTAGACTAACGTATCCTTAACTTAAAACCCCCTCGTTAAGTAGATCTTAGTCTAAAATTAGACTGACGTATCCTTAACTAACGTTTAAGTTGATCTTAGTCTCAAATGAGGCTAACGTAACTTTAAACCCAACCCCACAAACCCAAATCTAAGAAAATACGGATTTGGACTAATCCACGTCCTACGGAAGACGACATAAATTAGTCTCCGTATACAATCCATGGGCACCCACAAACAAAACAAACATCCACGACCCGAAGTGACCATCTGGAGAAGGAGAAAGTTGTTACCGTGACGCGGTAGCGTAATTAACTGCAGGGGCTTGCGCCTGCAGGGAAGAGTGTCCCCACAATCAAAAACCCCTCAAGCGAGGGGGAATCTGACGAAGTCTGCTACATCGGCCGCATCCGTTTAAACCTTCGATACATGGTGCCATAAATCAACTTGGCATTTTCGGAGAGGTGGACGGATAGCACCAATCAGCATCTGCCCCGAATTTCAGGCAAGACGTCCTCCACGTCTTTGCCGCGTCTTTCGGAGGGGAACACCCTTCTGCTATCCAAAGAGGCGAGAGATTCTCTGATCAGGGCATTTCAAGAGCCCGACCAATTTCAAGCTTTCCTCGCGAAGAAAAGATGAATGACGAGTTGGAAGAAGTGCACACAGCCGATATCATCTTCGACGATGAAGATCTTCTCCTCGGGACGTGTGAGCATAACCGTCCCCTATATGTCTCTGGATACTGTTATGATATCAAAATAGGCAAAATCTTGGTTGATAATGGGTCCTCCGTCAATCTCCTCAATGTGAGAGTGTTGAAGGAAATCTGCATGAGCGTTCAGCACCTCGCCTGTGATAAAATCACCATCTCGGGGTTTGACTCCCAATCATCACGGACGCTCGGGTCTGTGATACCGACGTTGCGCTTTGGGCTACTCGTCACGGACATCAAATTTCACGTCATTGACGCTAAGAAATGTTATAATGCTTTGCTCGGCCGGCCCTGGTTACACGAGTACAACATCATCCCTTCTACACAACACCAGTGTATGAAGTATTTCAAGGATGGTCTCGAGTATACCGTAACAGGGGAGCTTAACCCGTTCTCCGTAAACAAAGTCCGCAAATATGAGGATGCAAAATACTTCCTACCAGATTTCGAAAAGATGTCGCAAATCGGAGGACCAGAACAAAGCTATCACTACTATTCCAGTCTTCGGGAGTGACACCAAGGACGAAGAAGAAATAATTTATTCAGGGCCGCCCCAATGCAACAAGCCAGGACCGTCCACCCCTATGTTTGTCTTCGGCAGCGACTCGGAAGATGAGGTCAATGCTGTATTCTCTGCTCAGCCATCGATACAAACCTTCGCCGCTGAAGATCAAAGTTTGCAAGTTGCCATGTGATTGATTGTTTCTTTCAATGTCGTATATAAGATGTTTCACAACCAAAGAAATTTATATCGCAATCAATTAACGGTGTCGATGTAGCCCGTTAATGAATACGGATCGTCCACTGAGATGTGTGTTTTGCTCGCTTTCATTTTAGATGAGTCGAAATGAAAAGATAAAAGAAAAATTGCAAGAAAATTGATTCTAGAATTTTGAAATTTAGTTTCAAGAATAGTAAAGGACTAGATCTAAAGATCAAGAATCAATAAAATTCTAGAAGATGTCCAAATCTAATGAACTATCAAGATTTGTAATAAAGCTCGTAGGAATCGATCGAATCGATAGCGATGATGAAGACTTATGATTACGTATTCTTATCCATTGATGATTTGTTGCTAGATCGATGACGATCAACGGGAATTAGGGATCTCTTGCGGAAACTAAGGTTTTATCATCTATCCCTTGTCCTTTCATTGATTATCATTCAAATGCTAGCCTCTAGTGAATTGAATTATCGATCGTTGATCTCTAATTAGGAGCGAAAACATTCAATAAAGCATCTCGCTCGAAACTAGGTTGTCGATGATTCAATTTACTAGAGTTTACAAAACTCATAGAACTTAAGAATCGTTCAAAAATATAATCATCATCTATCTATTTTCTCGATTCCTCCACGAGCGGAGTTTTTACTCAAACATCATATCAAAGAAATCAATCAAGAATTGAAAACTCATCATAATGCTCAAATATAAAGATAAGCAAGACAAATAAATTTCACCTTTTATTATCCAACAATTTCATTACAATTCGCTCAAGAACTATAATAATTGAGGAAGGAACTCGATCGTCGAATTAGCTTCGCATCGTTCCGTGAGTCGCGGATCGTCTTGGATCACTTGCTCGGATGAAGATCGGTGTCACTTCAAAAAGGCTTGATGGCTTCTTGCTTGAATCGGCACTCGATAGATCTTGATTTTTGATCAAATTGTGTCACTTAATTTGATTTTGATTTTGATTTGGATCTACAATTTTTTTCCTCTCAAATTTCAATAACTTTTCCCTCCAAAATCAACAACCCTAAAACCCTAGATCTAGATCTCATTTTATAGCCTCTTCATTTGAATCTTCCCTCCAAAGCTAGGTTGTTAGAGAGAGACTTCTAGAAGAAGTTTGTTGGAGGGAAGATTCTAGAATAAGGAATATTCTAGGATAAGGTTGTTAGGCCGAGCCTTCTGGATGAAGCCACGTGGACTTTGGGAGTCTTCTGGAAGCATTGGCCGTTACGAGAAGCCACGTGGAGGAATTTGCTGCAATGACGTGTCCAAAGTGCCGCGGATCCACGGCGGATAGGTCCATTCGGTCGCGGATCCGCGGCCGTTTAGGAAGCTTGCTGCATGAAATTTCCATGGTGATTTGGTGCGGACTTTTTGGAACTTTTATGATGTCTGGAATCTTTTTATACTTTTCTTCTTACTGCCAGATCACAAGTCTTGGACTTGGCGTATTTTTGTCAGCACTTTTAACAGTTTCGGCTCTTTTTACCTGGAATTTCCTGCACACAATCTCGAGACAAGTGTTGCGATATACAAAGATCATGTGTGCAATAATAAACACTCAATTTCTCTCAAAATGCCGGTTATAATATATAACACATGTTATTTGGCTTACAGACAATTTGCTAATATGTGCTATATTCATACCGGACACCTTTAGATGAGTGCAAATAGTAGGGAAATTGATGTGTTAAAAATGCAATATTTTCGACTGATCAAATTCCCCCAAACTTATTTTTGGTCGTCTCGAGTAAACTGTTTTATTAGAAAGAGAAGGAGAAAATATAAGAAAAAGAAAAACTAACTACCACACTTTCGTAAGCAACACGATTGCACTGAGCACGTGCAACAAGCCTTTAAATTTCTAGGTGTCCCAAGTAGGAGGAGTGTTGTCTCCTGAGGGTTTTCAGCGGATTGCACCCACAAAATCCAATAATAAAAGGAAGACCGTGAAAGTTACATATAAAGATAAGAATTGTAAAAGAAAGACTTTGAAAATTAGAGTTTCCAACTATACTACCTTTTCGGTTGTCATGAGTCCTATCTTAATAGTCATGAAAAGATGTCAGAAATCACGTCATCCCTCAATAAAACGTCTTTATTCTTCATTCCTACTTTTCTTCCAAACATCGATCATATAATCCTTAGTGTGTATAAAAGATATCCTTACACTCAGAGAATTCAATTCAAGCTATCATACTCTTGTCCATCTACCTCAGTACTATTTAATTTGATGAATATTTAGATGAGATTGCTCACACATTTTTCATGCGACCGTTAATACTTCTTTAGGTACTAACCGACCGATTACTCATGTGCTTGCTTATTAGGCGTATTAGTATTTTTCTCGTCTTGCACCACCTAAGGCTTAGCAGTGACTCCCTGACCAGTTGGTCTAAGACACTAGGTGATGAAGCACCCTCGCTATATTTTTTTATTGCTGCCTTGGCGATAACAAAACCAGTGTTCATTTTTTTTCTTAACACCATTTTATATTTTCTTTATTTATTATTTCCTTCATACTTTGGCTTTTAGACAAGAGCATTTCAAGGTATCCTCTACTATTCCGAGTTTCAAGACATGTGTAAGTGTGTATATTAGGGTATCAACGTTCAAATGTTTGGCTTCTAGAATAGGAACTATTTTTCAGACTTATTTTTATCCTCAGATTAGTGCCTTCCTTTATCTTACTAACCCTTGGGACAACGGCTCATAACTACTTATTACTAGTTTCGTTTAAGAAATCTTCTAATTTTCTTGGTTTTCTTAAATTTTTCTAATCTTTTGGATGTAATTTTTCACTATCTAATCTTTTATTATCTTATTTATGTACAATTTTTTTTATTTTTTTTATTTTTTTTTAATTTTTATATGTTTTAAATGATATGTTTTGTGCTTATGTGAAGTATGCGAAGTGGTGAAAATAAGCACAAATCTCTCCCAAACTTGTTTTCAACAGTGTCCTCGCTGTTGCTATCTGCTAAACCTCAAAAGAAAACCTGTAAGCTTGGGAGGACATTTATTAACGGGGGCAAAATATATTAAAGTGAAAATCCTCCCCTAAACTTATTTTTGGCTCACAATATTGAGGACAACAGTTATTTCAAGAACCAAAAATACACACCCTCTCAAACATGAGTTAGACAATTTGAAGCATTTTAAGAGGGGGTGAGTCATTTGGTGAAAGTAAGACTTTATAAAGACCAAAAGTTAATACCAATCATTCAAAGATGTTATCACTGTAGCGTATAGGTCGGTGGAAGAATGTGTTGTATCGAGTCAGGAAAAAATGAGGAAGGGATAAGAGGTGGTTTGGAAAGGATTTGAATTTTAAATTAGAGAAAAAAAAGAATGAGGATGAATGTGAATGATTAGGAAGAAGGAATGGTGGCGGTTCAACTTCTATAGGTGGAGGTTGATCAATCACAAAATCCGTATTGTTTAAAAATTCAAGTTCGTCGGCAAAAAGTTCTTCAAAACTTTTATCAATGGTATGATCGAACATTTTGCTGTCAAAAAATTTTGTGCCAGATTTTACCATACTTGATTTGTCAAAATATGTGGAGGTGAAAAACTCATCTACCTCATTTTCAAAAATATCCAAATCAAGTTGGCTTTCTGGGATTGTCGAACTTGAACTGTCGGATTGTGATTCATTAACACTCACTATCATTTCAGGGATCGAAGAAGAACCAGAGAGAGTGGAAGATGAAATGGGTAAACATATCGATATGTCGAGTGTCGCTAAACTAGATATGGGAGATGAAGGCTGAATTTCGGTCTGATCTTCGGTTATACGATTATCATCAACTTCAAGACGTATTTGGGGTTCGGGAAGAATTAAAGGCTCAAGATGATGACCATAAGGAAGTGAAAGGATCTGATGAATTGTTAGGACAAACTCATCCAAAATTTCGGGTTCATCAATCAATATATCCCCAACGTCAATCACCTCATTCAAGTGAAGGTTAAAATTCTCAAACACCTCATTTAAAGAATGGTTTTCAATCAATTTTGGTTCAAGAGTGGAGGTGTAGAGATCACAAGGATTTGATATGGTTTCACTTGAAATGGACCATTCACAGTAGGGTAAATCAAACATTGCATTATTACACAACTTGTCATACATTCTATCGTCAATTGGTGAATCATTTGGTGCACTCGATGAATCTGTGAAACTGGAGTTGTGGATTTCAGTTTGGAAAGGAAATGTTTGATTTGGAAAGGTGTACAGCTCTCTCTCACTACCCAAATTTTCATTTTGTCCCATGGCCGAATTATATACTGAAAAATTTTGGGCCGGTTTGAAATTATTTGCTTGCATCCACTCTGTTGTTACCTTCCTAAATTAGTTCATCAATTCCAGATATTTTTCTAATGTCTGCTCAAGACTAGAATTGGGTCGATAAGGAGTTTCAGGATAAGATTGAAATTCTTGTGGACAAGTAAAACTCGCAAATGGCTGGTTAGAGAAGGTGGAAAAGTCGGATTTGATTGATAGGAACAAAATGGTTGTGAAAATTGGGCGGGAGTAGGGTCAATATTGTGATAAGAAGAATTTTGATATTGGTTCGTCGGTTGGCTATTGGACATTATACATGCCATAAACCGATTATGAAATTCTTCTTTGGAAAGTGGAGATGATGGTTGATATTGGACCAGGTTGAAACTTTGGCTTCTAGCCCTAGCTATATGCTCAGCAATGGACATTCGTCTAGGGGCTTCATCACTCGGAATATCAACTGAAACGGATGTAGGATTAGGATTCGGTTGATAGGACCTAGTCTGAGGTGGCTAACTATTTCTACCCGCTTGTTCTATCCGATCTCTTAGGGACATGGAAGAGCCGTACGGTATACCGAAGGGATTACGAAAACAAGCAATATCTGGTTGTGGACAATAAAGCTCGGCAAGAGTTTTTCTGTTCGGGTCACCCATTATAAGAAGAGAAGAGGGGGAAAAAGGGTAAAAAGGGGAAAAGGGTAAAGAGGGAGGGGGGAATAATTGGTTTGTTTTAAAAAAAAAGACGGATTTATGAAAATTCACACAAACATGCACAAGCAACCCTATATCTAATGGTCACCTAGGTCAAGCCTCTAGACCGCTCCTAGACTTCCAGAAGACAAATCGCAGGATAAATTCTCTACTGCCTCTTTGCCCCTTCTGTGGCTAGGTAAGTGCCAGGTAAGTGGGAGGTTCTCCACTACGTAATTAGTGGGCCTAATTAAGTAACCACTTGCCTTAGACACACTTGCCTAGACACCACAAAAGAAACACGGATAAGCAATAGATTATCCACGACCTCCTTCTGTCCTAAATGAGCGCGACGGTCCTTAGAGTCTTGTCTAGATTTCTTTTAATTAATGAGGGTGATGCGGATGCAAGTTTGTGATTTCCGGGGCTTAGGAAGGGTAATGAACTCCCCACCTAATCTGAATTTGGTCTGTGCCCCTTAATTTCCGTATTAAAAAATGCAAACAACCAAGATCAAACACGCACAAATTTTTTCTTTTTGCGGCGCTGAGAATTTTTGCAAAGAATCCTGCAGAAAATGGTTAATGGAGAAGATAAGAGAGGAGATAAGAAAGTCAGAGAGATACCAGCGAAATTTGGAACAGTGAAGCGCCTAAACGGCGGCGGTTCCGCCGCAAAAACCCTCTGTTGGCCGCGGATCCGCGGTGATGAGGAGGAAATAGGACTTCAAAATTTCTGCGTTGCTTTTTGTACTCCTCTGGACTTTGTAAAACTTCTATGAATCTTGATTTCCTCAGTACAATGATTCCAGATTCCCTCGCAAAATTCACAACTAATCGTTAAGCACTTGATGCGAATTTGATCTAAAAATTCTGATGGAATAATAATTTTTCAACTCAAATAATTAAACGAACAAAATAGCACACATCCTCGACAACGGCGCCATTTGATTGATCGTTTCTTTCGGTGTCGTATAGAAATGTTTCACAACCAAAGAAATTTATACCGCAATCAATTAACGGTGTCGATGTAGCGCGTTAATGAATACGGATCGTCCACTGAGATGTGTGTTTTGCTCACTTTCGTTTTAGATGAGTCGAAATGAAAAGATAAAAGAAAAATTGCAAGAAAATTGATTCAAGAATTTTGAAATTTAGTTTCAAGAATAGTAAAGGACTAGATCTAAAGATCAAGAATCAATAAAATTCTAGAAGATGTCCAAATCTAATGAACTATCAAGTTTTGTAATGAAGCTCGTAGGAATCGATCGAATCGATAGCGATGATGAAGACTTATGATTACGTATTCTTATCCATTGATGATTTGTTGCTAGATCGATGACGATCAACGAGAATTAGGCATCTCTTGCGGAAACTAAGGTTTCATCATCTATCTCTTGTCCTTTCGTTGATTATCATTCAAATACTAGCCTCTAGTGAATTGAATTATCGATCATTGATATCTAATTAAGAGCGAAATCATTCAAGAAAGCATCTCGCTCAAAACAAGGTTGTCGATGATTCAATTTCCTAAAGTTTACAAAACTCATAAGACTTAAGAATCGTTCAAGAATTTAATCATTATCATCTATTTATTTTCTCGATTCCTCCACGAGCGGAGTTTTTACTCAAACATCATATCAAAGAAATCAATCAAGAATTGGTAACTCATCACAATGCTCAAATATAAAGAAAAGCAAGTTCAAGAATTTTCACCTTTTATTATTCAACATTTCGTTACAATTCACTCAAGACTACAAGAATTGAGGAGAGAACTCGATCGTCGAACTAGCTTCGCATCGTCTTCGTGAATCGCGGATCGTCGTGGATCACTTGCTCGGATGAAGATCGGCGTTGCTTCAAAAAGGCTCGTTGGATGCTTGCTTTGGCTCGGCACTCGATAGATCTTGATTTGGATCAAATTGTGTCACTCAATTTGATTTAGATTTGATTTGGATCTACGATTTTTTCCCTCCAATTTCAAAAACTTTTCCCTCAAAAATCAACAACCCCAAAACCTAGATCTAGATCTCATTTTATAGCCTCCTCATTTGAATCTTCCCTCCAAAGCTAAGTTGTTAGAGAAAGGCTTCTAGAAGAAGTTTGTTGGAGGGAAGATTCTAGAATAAGGAATATTCTAGGGTAAGATTGTTAGGCTGAGCCTTCTGGATGAAGCCACGTGGACTTTGGGAGTTTTCTGGAAGCATTGGCCGTTACGAGAAGCCACGTGCAGGAATTTGCTGCAATGACGTGTCCAAAGTGCCGCGGATCCGCGCCGGATCGGCCCATTCGGCTGCGGATCCGCGGCCGTTTAGGAAGCTTGCTGCTTGAAATTTCCATGGTGATTTGGTGCTGACTTTTTGGAACTTTTATGATGTCTGGAATCTTTTTATACTTTTCTGCTTACTGCCAAATCACAAGTCTTGGACTTGGCGTATTTTTATCAGCACTTTTAACAGTTTCGGCTCTTTTTACCTGGAATTTCCTGCACACAATCTCGAGACAAGTGTTGCGATATACAAAGATCATGCATGCAATAATAAACACTCAATTTCCCTCAAAATGCCGGTTATAATATATAACACATGTTATTTGGTATTTTACAGACAATTTGCTAATATGTGCTATATTCATACCGAACACCTTTAGATGAGTGCAAATAGTAGGGAAATTGATGTGTTAAAAATGCAATATTTTCGACTGATCACCATGGTTCCACAGGAGCATTACAAAGAGCTCGATGCACTTAATGTCTATAGTGTGCAAGAACTGTAGACATTCTACGTCTCTCCCAGGCGAAAGGGTGAAATGGAGATCTTATTCTACCGATCCGGGGAAACCAAAGTGGAGAAAGAAATTTGGCATGGTACGGATTCTACACTTGACAGGCTCTAGCCCACCCGTTTGCCCAGATATTACACGGATGGACTAAAGAGACTCTTGAGACGCCAAGGTGTACCCCTTAAGCAAACTGCTCGACAAGCACGAATCTATAACAGGATCTGGAACGTTCCCGGAACTTAACGAAAGTTGCCCAATGGGAGAATGGAAATGATCGGGCTTGGATATGTTCGATCCAAGAAACGGGAGCTATTCCGTGACTGCTACTTCATACATGACTTTGATGAAGAAGGAGATGCTCTGTGGGGAAATGCTAACCCTAAACCAGAACGAGCTCCCGCCGTGAAAATGCCAAGTCCGTCATTTGAAGAACAGATGGACAAGCTTATAAGGAAAGCGGGTCAAAAGGCTCGAGACGATCATAATCGCGAAATGACCATCTATGAAAAAGCCAGAACGCAGCGCCTCCTTCAGCATGTTGCGAAAAATGAAAATGCTCTTCCTTATCAACCCGTCATACAAAAAGTCCGACGCAGAGGCAAAAATAAATCAAAGAGCGGGAAAGGCGTTCGACAGCGACAAAGCGGGACCAAGAAGCCACGCGATCGGGAATCGAGCGATCCGGATTCGTCTCTTATAAAGAAGATGGGTCGAGCATACTCTTTTCCCCAGGACAAGACACAGAAGAAACTTGATCTTGCCATAAAATATCAAATGATTACCCTCCCGGAGTCCAAGCACCCCGAGCAAGCAGGTGAAGTTAATCACCCGGATTATTGCTCCTATCACCGAGCAATAGGACATCCTCTCGAAGACTGCTTTACCTTCAAGAACTGGGTCGAAGACCAATATCAACAAGGCAGGTTCGCTTTATCCAGCAGTTTGAGGGTAAGCCCGCCACAGAAGCATGAACCAAAAGCAACGTGTATAGCGGGAGTAGAACCAGATCAACATCGATCTTGGAAACGATCTCGTACTTTTCATGTGATAACACTGTCAGAAGAAGAGCCCGAGAATATGGATGACCTCCCCTGGTGCTTCAAAAACAATGATGATGAGGCGATCTCAGAGTTTCCACCGGCGCCAAAAGAGCTGGAAGATGGATTACATACTACTGCAGATAACCTCAAGAAAATTGATTTGGGGACGGCAAGTGACCCGCGGCTGACATTCGTCTGTGAGCTGTTGTCTGAAGAAGGGTGGCTACGCTAAAGGACGTGCTCATGCAGCATAATGATTGCTTCGCATGGAATTATTCCAAGATGCCAGGACTAGATCCATAGAATGCTGTACACAAATTGGCAATATCCTCGGACGTCAAGCCGATCAAACAAGCACCGAGAAGAATGCGGCTCGAGCTTGAGATGAGCATCAACGCCGAAGTCAAGAAGCTAATCGACTCCGGTTTTATACAAGAGGTTCAATATCCTGATTGGATCGCCAACATCGTTCCGGTGATGAAGAAAAATGGGACTGTGCGCATATGTGTGGACTTTCGGGATCTCAACAAAGCTTGCCTAAAAGACGACTTCACAGTGCCAGTTACCGAGCTGATGATCGACAATACGTCCACTCATGAAGTTTTCTCCTTCATGGACGGCTCGTTAGGTTACAATCAGATAAAGATGCATCCCGAAGACCAGAAGCATACCGCTTTCCGGACCCCTTTGGGCATATTCTGCTATAAGGTGATGCCTTTCGGTCTGAAGAACGCCGGTGCCACCTATCAGAGGGCCATGACGAAAATTTTCGATGACCTCATACATGAAATAGTCGAATGCTATATCGACGACCTCGTAGTAAAAAGTAAATCATACGAGGAACATTTAGAGCATCTGAAGATTGTGTTCCAGCGCCTTCGGAAATATAACTTGAAGATGAACCCTCTCAAATGCGCGTTCGGAGTTTCCTCAGGCAAATTCCTAGGATTCGTCGTCCGCCACCGAGGCATCGAGATAGACCCGTCGAAGATCAAGGCGATCATGGAAATGCCCCCGCCAAAGACTCTCAAGCAGCTGTGATCTCTCCAAGGAAAGCTCGCATATATCCGGCGATTCATAGCCAATCTTTCCGGCAAGTGCTGCCCCTACAGTCACTTGATGAAAAAAGGAACCCCGTTCATCTGGGATCACAAATGCCAAAGCGCACTAGACGAAATCAAGCAATACCTGCAGAATCCTCCAGTGCTGGTCGTTCCCGTTAAAGGAAAACCGCTCGTCTTGTATACGTCAGCCCTCGAAGGTTCTTTAGGCGCTGTGGGCATAAGAGAACGATCAAGGGAAAGAGAGAGCCCTCTACTACTTGAGTCGAGTTCTACTGGGGGCGGAAAGCAACTACCCTCCCATTGAAAAACACTGCCTGGCGTTGATCTTCACGATAACAAAGCTCAGACACTACGAGTTGGCGCATGAGATTCATCTCATATCAAAAGTGGATCCCTTCAAGTATTTGATGTCGAAAGCCATATTAACAGGACGTCTTGCTAAATGGGCCCTGCTCTTGATGGAGTTCTCGATTACTTATCGGCCTCTTAAGGCAGTGAAAGGCTAGGCCATCGCCGACTTCCTCGCTGAGCATCCGATACCTGCCGACTCTCCCTTGAACTGTGAATTGCCAGACGAACACGCGTTTGACACGATCGACGGGGAGAGAAGAGAGAATGATACCCAATGGGAACTCTACTTCGATAGAGCATCTTCCATGAAGAAGCACAAATAAAGCACCCCCATAATCAAATCAGGGGTAGGCCTCATCTTCGTGACTCCACAAGGAGGGATAATGCGCTTTGCCTTCTCCTTAACAGAGCCGAGGACAAATAATGAAGCCGAATACAAAGCTTTGATAGCAGGTCTTGAGATCGCTATCAACATGGGAATTGAAGACCTCCTCATATACGGAGATTCCCAACTGGTCGTTAGTCAAGTAAACGGCGACTATCAAACGTGCAAGCCAGAGTTGGCGAAGTACGACGAGAGAGTACAGCAACTGCTGACTCAAATTCCTTCCTACGCTCTGGAAAGCATACCCCGTGCAGAAAATAGCAAGGCGGATGCGTTAGCCAAGCTCGCTAAAGAACTGGCTGACGAGAGCCTCGATGACGTGAGGATCATTGTGCAGAGCCGTCAGGTTCTTGCACCGGCGGAAATATCTCCGGAGTCGTCCGAAGAAAAGTGAGCGACCGAGCAAATGGTTATGCAAATAAAAGACCAGGAAAAGGCTAAGGATTGGAGAGAAGTCTTTATAGATTACTTCAAATCCAGTCGAATGCCTAAAGATGCGTCCTCAAGACATCAGCTTATGAAACGAGCTCTGTCTTTCGCCTTCGTCAATGATACTCTGTATAAGAGATCATTTGATTTTCTATGGTTAAGATGCCTGGGAACCGAAGAGGCAAGGAGAGTCGTCCAAGAAACTCACGGTGGACTCTGAGGTTCTCACCAAGCCGGCCCGAAGATGAAGTTGAAGATCAAAAGGATGGGCTACTATTGGCCCACGATGATCCAAGACTGCCTCGAATATGCGAAGCAGTGCCACTCGTGCTAGATTCACGGAGACTTTATCCATCAGCATCCAAATCCACCGCATCCGACGGTGGCTAGTTGGCCATTTGAAATGTGGGGAACTGACATAATCGGCCCCATCGAAGC
This sequence comes from Agapanthus africanus, assembly GCA_030015575.1. NCBI lineage: Eukaryota > Viridiplantae > Streptophyta > Magnoliopsida > Asparagales > Amaryllidaceae > Agapanthus > Agapanthus africanus. The sequence goes on from CM057339.1 coordinate 926,550,660, forward strand.
AGCATCGTCCAGAGGACATCGGTTCATACTGGTAACAACCGATTACTTTTCCAAGTGGGCAGAAGCAGTACCGCTGAGGGAAGTGAAGACGGAGAATATCCTCCATTTCTTCAAGACGCACGTCATTTTTCGGTTCGGCACTCCGCGACGGATTATCTCCGATAACGGGCCATCCTACAGAAGCCATAAAATCAGCCACTTTGCACAACAGCATAACATAGACTGGAGATACTCTTCAGTTTATAATCCCCGAGCCAACGGTCTAGCTGAGGCTTTCAACAAGACCTTGATAAAGATCATAAAAATGATGGTGTCTCGTAATAAGAGGGACAGGCATGAGAGACTGCATGAAGCGCTTTAGGCGTATCGAACTACGTTCAAAACAGCCACGAACACAACGCCGTATGCATTGGTATTCGACACAGAAGCGGTACTCCCCCTCGAGATAAAGTTACCCTCTCTATGAGTGGCGGTTCACTACGAGCTAACAAACGAAGAAAATGCTCACCTTCTGCTTGAGGAGCTCGATGCCCTTGATGAAACCAGGCTCATGGTGCAGCAAAATCTAGAAGCTTATAAAGCAAAGATAACGTGCTCATATGAGAGATTGACTAGGCCGAAAACATTCGGCCAAGGCGAACTCATGCCAGTGGTCAAAAGACCTATGATCCCTAATCGTGCCAAGCGGGGGAAATTCGAGCTGAAATATAAAGGCCCATATATCATAGACAAAATTTACCAGGGTGGAGCCTACCTACTCATGGACATGCATGGTGAAAGACCTTTCCGGCCAATAAACGATCGCTTCTTGAAAAAGTACTATGCCCGACGAGTCACGGCCTAGGTCAACGATAGATGACGACGCCTACGTCCGCTCGCTATCTTCCTAAGCCTAAACTCTGTAAGTTGTAGCCGGCTTCCTTTTCTTGGAACGAAATGTCCTTAAACTAACGATGGACCACTATGTCCTAAAACTGGCGACGTACCGAAACGTCTTTAAACTAACGATAGACCACTATGTCCTAAAACTGGCTATTGACCGAGACGTCAATAAACTACTACGGACCGCAGCATCCAAAGACAAAAAAAGTATGTCCATAAGCAAAATGGGCACGGATGAAAACCCAAAAGGCCTCCGTGAGTAAAAACAGCAGGGCTACCGGCGAGTTTTTGTGAAAACCCGAAAGGGCGCAACCTCGTTAAAAGACACTTGCAAGGTCCTCGCGACCTTGTGAGGAGAAACCACCTTCGTGAGATCCTGACTCACAAGGGAATAACACACTTAGGGATCCCCACGATTCCTAAGGAGAAATTACACTTACGAGATCTTCACGACTCGTAAGGAGAACCCTCTTATGAGACCCTCATGGCTCATAAGATTCAAAAGTCTTAAGCTACAGGGATCTGAACCTGTTCTTAAGCCATCACAACCTCCAATTTTGCCCTACAAGTGGTTCAATATTGATCCTTGTATACAATCCACGGGCGCGAATAAACATTTCTCTAACAAAGTCCCGCCCGTGACTAGGGATACATCTACACAGTGGACAGCCCTTGTAAGTCCTCTCGACTTATAAGGAGGAAATACTTTCGTAAGATCCTTACGAATCACAAGAAGCCATACACTTAGGAGTCCTCACGATTCTTAAGGAGAAAACGCACCTACGAGATCCTCACGACTTGTAGGGAGAAATGCCTTTATGAGACCCTTACGGCTCATGGAGTCAAAAGCCTTAGTCGACATGATCTTAACCCTGTTTGCTAAGCCACCTTTGTTCGACATCTTCATAGGCAAATGATGATTCGCTCCTGGCAATATCCCAGTTGTAGCGGTGCTGATGCCGAAATCGGTGTCTAAATCCAAGCTTGCAGCGAAAAGCCAGCGAGCCACACATGCATATGAAATAGCCGAAATGATTGGGCAACTTGCAAATCAGCAAGTAAAAAATATATATATATATACATATATATATATATATATATATATATATGCATGCAAAATAGCCGAAATGATTGGGCAACTCACAATAAAAAGCAGCGAGAAAAAATAACATAAATAGCCGAAATGATTGGGCAACTCACAATAAAAAGCAGTGAGAAAAAATAACATAAATAGCCGAAATGATTGGGCAATCGCGACTTTCGCGATATAAAAGCTGAAATGATAGAGTATCGCGGAAAGAAAAAATATATAAAATGAAATCTTTTGCCCTACAGGTGATATCACATCAATCCCTGTATACAATCCAGGGACGCAAACAAAGAGGGAACCATACCTTCCCTGCAGGCTCCATCAGAAAAGAAGCCACATCTCGATGGTTCACAAAGCAGCCTAGAGATCATCTCAACATTCGTCTCGTTTCAACAGACGCAATATCAAGCAAAGTGGAACCGCGGCAATTCCCAGTTCCATGACTCGGCGGTGCACAGATGATCGAGAGTCAACCCCCGACTCCGTGAAATGCGGATAAAGTCAACCCTTCCTGGTTACGTAGAACACGGCCTATGTCAATCCTGACCCCGTGGGAAACGTCCAGAGCGGATCCTGGTCCTCGCAGAACACGGCTATGTCAAACCGACCCCGTGGGAAGTATCCATAGCGGAGCCTGGTCCTCGCAGAACACGACTATTTTAATTAGACCCCGTGGGAAGCATCCAGAGCAAATTCCTGGTTACGTGGAACGCGACCTATGTCAATCCTGACCCCGTGGGAAATGTCCAGAGCGGAGCCTGGTCCTCGCAGATCACAGCTATAACCCCAAGGGAAGCATCCGGAGCAAATTCCTAGTTTCGTGGAATGCGGCCTATGTCAATCCTGACCCTGTGGGAAACATCCAGAGCGGAGCCTGGTTCTCGCAGAACACGGTTATGTCAATCAGACCCCGTGGGAAGCATCCAGACCAAATTCCTGGTCACGTGGAACACGGCCTATGTCAATCCTGACCCCGTGGGAAATGTCCAGAGCGGAGCCTGGTCCTCGCAGAACACGGCTATGACCCCGTGGGAAGCATCCAGAGCAAATTCCTGGTCACGTGGAACACGACCTATGTCAATCCTGACCCCGTGGGAAACGTCCAGAGCGGATCCTGGTCCTCACAGAACACGGCTATGACCCCGTGGAAAGCATCCAGAGCAAATTCCTAGTTTCGTGGAACGTGGCCTATGTCAATCCTGACCTCGTGGGAAACGTCCAGAGCAGAATCTGGTCCTTGTAGAACACGGCTATGACCCCGCGGAAAGCATCTAAAGCAAATTTCTGGTCACGTGGAACACGACCTATGTCAATCCTGAACCCGTGGGAAACGTCCAGAGTGGAGCCCGGTCCTCGCAGAACACGGCTATGACCCTGTGGGAAGCATCCAGAGCAAATTACTGGTCACGTGGAACGCGGCTTATATCAATCCTGGCCCCGTGGGAAACATCCAGAGCGGATCCTAGTCCTCGCAGAACACGGCTGTCAAACCGACCCCGTGGGAAGTATCCAGACCAACCCTTGACTCCGTGAAATGCGGATAAAGTCAACCCCTGACACCATATGGCCAATGTTAATCTTGACCCCATATGGCTTATGTCAACCTTTGTCATAGAGCTATGCTCCGACACTTCCTCGTCGTTAAGGAAAGCTTCGACTTGGACCTTATGTCAATCTTGGTCGTAGAGCAATGCTTCGACACTTCCTCGCCGTTAAGCAAAGCTTCGACTTGGACCTTATCACCTCCCTGTCATCGAGCAATGCTGCGGCGTTTCCTTGTCGTCAGGCAAAGCCTCAATTTGGATACATGATAACTCATAGCTCCCCTTGTCGTCGAGCAATGCTCCGACACTCCCTGTCGTCAAGCAAAGCTCCGACACGGAAAAATATCAACTCATGACCCTCTCAAACAGAACAATGCTTCGTCTTAAAAAATAATATATACATTAATTCATAACTTTTCCATCATAGAGCAATGCTCCGTTTCGGGGATAAATCAAATCACAAATATCTTAACTTGAAAAAGAAGGGCACAGTCTTGCAAAGAGATTTAAATAAACTATCAACGAAATGCATATCTTAAAATGAACACATCACCATAAAAAAATATACGTCTTTTTATTCATGAATCAAAATGAATACAATGTACAATTTATGAAAGAATTAATAATATATTTTCAGTTAAGAACACATATAAGAATATATATATATATATATATATATATATATATATATATATATATATATAGAGAGAGAGAGTACATCTTTCAAGCCGGCGGATGATTCAAAAGGTTCATCAGTTCATCCTTCCTTTCTTGGGTCTCTGCTTCAAAATTGACTATGGCTACGAGACGGGCCTCCGCTTCTGATTGTTGGGCCTGATGCGAGGCAAGCCGGCCTTCAAGTTCCTGCTCGGTAGCTTTATGAGCATCGACCATCGTGCGGGTAAAAGTAACAGCTTTATCAACAGCCATCACGTTCTTGATTGCGGCTTGAAGCTCCTGCCAAAGTTCATATGCGTGGGTGGTCTTAGCTGTAAGTTCGGCTTGAAGCTCCCCGAGCGCGGTTGAAGCCAGCTTCCTCTCTGAGAATTTTCGGCGGAGCCTCTTTTCACAGGAAAGCGTATTAGCGGCGTATCGCTTAATCAGCCCCTGCAAGCTCGTCTTCGCAGCCACCACCTCCGAAGGAAGGAGTGCACATTCAAGACTATACAAGCAAGCCTCCACTCGACGACAGAATTCAACCCAGACATGCATCGATGCTTCACTGTGATAAGTGGCAAGATAGGGGAGAGAACCATTGGCTTCAGCAGCAAATTCTTCGGCCGTAAGCGAACTTCCAACACGAAGGTCTTCGATCAATGCTAACAAAGAGTGAAGACTTGACTTGGCCATACGTTCGGAGGCACGCAACGCATAAAGGCCAGACGACATGAGAATTTCCAACGGGGTAAAAATAGGCAGAGCTGTTAAAGATTGATAAATGATCGGCGAAGGTTGCAAACGGAGGACAGATACCAAGGCGTCGAAATTTTACTTACCCACGTTTATACAAGAAGAGTTTGGAAGATCCCCAGGCCCATCGAGGACCTCAACCTCATCATCAGCTTCCAGAACTACAGAAGACATGAACATTGTTACATGAAGAAGTAAAAATACCGAGAGAAGAGCGAACAATGCTAACCTTGTCCGGAAGATAGAATGATACGCTGAGGGGATATCGCCTGTGGAGCAGCCAGTTCCAGCAGATGCTGGAAAGACTTCCTGGGAGACAGGCCAGCGATGGACGCCGCCAAACCTTGCAGCTCTGAAAAAGACAAGGAAGGTTCAGATAATCGAAATATCGTTTAAAACAAAGTATGGGATAATACCTTCGATACTTTTCTCGCTTTGAATATGAGGGATAGCAGCCTCAGCAGCCTCCTCCGTACCATCGGGCACATCACTGGAAACATTTGCTGGTTGAGGCACAGCAGCCACTTCGGGAACGGTAATCTCAGCCATTTGTTCCACCGCCTCTAGGCCGTCACCGGAAGGGTCCATTAAATCTACGACGGGTAAAGGCACCTCTTAAGGGCCAACGAGCGCGGAAGGAATGGAGGCCGTCAGTGTAAGCTCTATAGCAGGAATGGCAGCCGTGGCAATCCCCTCCATACCTACGAGTGTCTCATCGGGGATATTTGCAGAATCCATAGTCAGGGCGCGACTTGGACTCAGACCCTCTGCCATCAGCGAATTCCTTGCAAAGTTTGCACGAGGATACGGATATTTATGTATATATAAGCAGTGTAAGACACTACAAAAAGACTATATAAGTATACCAATGCGTAAAGGAGCGTCTCGTATGGCTTGTTCAAGCCGACGCTCCTTTCCGAGGAGGTATGCCCGCCGGGGTTCGAGGGTAGACTCGTGGCCACTGTTCTACAACGAAAGTGCATCCTCGGCGTCAGCTGAGACAGCCTGCTTAAGGGCTCTCTCGCCCCCTTCTTCCAAAGGACCTATGAATATCCGCAGTATCGATGGAGGATCTTCGTAACAGATGACGGCGGGATAAGGCCTCTTTGGGATCCTTACATTCTCGGATTCATCTTGTAAGCGTCTTATAGCATCAGCCAATTGTGCGGCTTCCTCAGCAGATGAACCGGGAAAAAGAAGACCGTTTTCCGGCGGACTAGTAACGGTCTTCTTCCCCCGCTTTAGCCCAGAGCTAGTAACTGTAGAAGCTCGCTTCCTTCCCCTTGCCGCCCGCTTTCTGAGCTGCTTCTCGGTTTTGATAAAGAGGGAAGGCTTCTTCAAGACCTCCGCCAAAGGGATATTATCATCCGAGCTAGGTTTTACTTCCAGAACCATTACGGTATCCATCATCGGTCATTCAAGCGAAGGCTCTGTTGGAAATGAGACGCGAAGCCTTTCCTCCTCTCCAAAAGTCTTAAGCGAAGCAGCAATTGCTTCTTCTGTGGAGGCACCTGTTAAGATTGCAGGCGTCAGTCAAAGCATGATAAAAGAATGAACAACGGAGAGATAAGGGTAAAGTATACCTGACTGCGCAAGGGCGGCCAGTTCTTTTTCGAGGATGGCTGACTGTTTGGAAGCTTCGATGGAAGCCTCCAAATCGGTATCATCAAGCATCCCGAATAAACCCTCATTGGTCCCATATTCGCTCAAGCCTTCGCTAGACGGAGCAGAGGGCGTCGAGCCTAATATGGTGTCCAAAGAAAGTACTTATTTCTTTTTCTTCTGAGGACGGGCACCGGTGGCCGGTAACACGAGTTTGTGTTTGGTAGATGCCTTTGGACGACGAGTCCCAATTTCTTTTCCTACGTCCGACTCGGGGGACGCGGCAGCCACCTCTTTTTCAGGCGCGCTGGATGGGGGCAACCCGCGCATAGGGCTTAGCACGCGTGGAGGCTCAACTGCAGTGACCTCTCTCAAGGGAGGATGAACAATGTCCGTCGCTTTAGAGGAACATTTCGATCACCAGCCGGCACTGCGCCCTTGTGATCAAGCAGCAATCTCTTTTCCTCCCTAATGACGGCACCCATCGAATGTTGGTACCACGCCACATACACATTTAGGGCTTGCGGAACACAACTCGGTTCGCTGATAAAGAAGTTAGACCCTGTGTTCAAGCGCATATAATGATGTAGTGCGCTCCGAGTACCCTCCTCAGTGGCAGCCGGTTCTGCCAAGAAAGCCTCGAGTGGGACGCCCCGATTGTAGCTTGACTGCTGGGCGAAGCGATGTGGGTTATACCTCTTAAATAAAGCCGAGTCATTCATCTTAAATACGAGAAAGCCCGGCCGGATAGAGTACAGATGAAGAATCTCCCGATCTTTCAAAACGGAGGCCCCATCTTTAAATATATCCTGCAGTGGCAATACCGTCTTCCCCAACTCCCGGCCGACGGTCAAAACTTTATCAGTAAAGGACATGCTAACTCTAACCGTGCGTGGGTGAAGAAGCAAGCCTCTAGCTTCCCGTTGCGTCAGAGTTACGATAGACGCGCCGACCAGTCGCATGATCCGAGGGAACCTGCACCTGTCATAAAAACTTGGCCTCTTGTGGATGCCGAAGATGCCTAGCACGTACAACTCGAGCCATGACGTAAAATAATGCATCGGGAAATTTACCGACTGCACCCCTGGCTCAGTGGTATCAGCTGCCAAGCTGAGGCTGTGATATATATGGGCTAACCCAGCGATCCCCACAGCCACTTGCATCCCAGCAACCATCCGATGCGCAGGATAGAAGACGGACGGCCTCATACGGCGGGGGTGCATGGGAACCGCAAACCAACTCAGCCATAACCCAAGGAACCCTAAAAAGAACGTTTCTTCGTCAATCCTAGGAGCCGCTAGCTCTGCAAAAGGGATGACCGGGGTATCGGGTAGAAAGAAGCTCTTCTGATCCGCCTCCGCCACCGGCAGGTTGCCCAAACCTAAACCAAAGGGGTCATCAAGACTGGCGAATTTCTCGACTTCTTCCCTCAATACTTCTGGGTGAAGAAAATCGGCGATAAAAGCCGTAAAATTAACTCCACGACCTTCGGATGCAAGAGAGAGGTTCTCGTACATATTCAACACCTTTATCAAGCTCGGAAACTGGTGTTGAATAGTGTTCTCGAGAATAAGACCCATTACCATTGACTTGGTAGCAAAAACATACTCATCCGGGGGAAGCAATTTCTCAGAATGTTCCCCCTGACGGGTAAACCCGAGACCTCTGCAAACTCCTCCAAAGAAATGGAGACTTCTCGATCTGATAGGAGGAAGGTGTGGGTCGGAATGTTCCACTGTTCCAGAAATGCCCTGACCCACCATGTAGGAGGTGTTGAATATTGAAACAAAGAAGCGTAAACGGCGAGATACAATCCGAGCTTCAGCAACTGTGATTTCTTCGCTGATAAAATATACCGAGCCCACTGCAAATACCCGGCTGGGTGACGGGGAGTTAGTCCTACATTGTATGGCTTTCCCTAAGGGCGCGACTCGCCCTGACATATACGCCGTCCTAGGATGTCCAAAGCCACCGGCGACTGCACGGGTACTGCGGCAATAGAAGGCCGAAGGAGACCTTCTGAAGTCCAGTTGACCTCATCTACAGTGTAATTTATCGGAGGTGCATCTGCATAAGCGATCGCTGAAATAGGCTCCGAGGGTGTCACACAGGAAAAGCTCTGTCAGCCCATAATAATTTGGTCGTACCATTTACCCCATAAATGAAGACTCTTGTGCTTCGGGTCATGGTCTTTTATCAATGCAAAAACCTCGCGATCTACGGGTGCTTCAGGGAACCCGCCTTCTGAGCGAATGAACGGGAAGGAGATGTTGGAAGACATAGTACTTGCGCGGAAAAGAATGAATTTTCAGCTGCCAATGCTATAAATTAAATTCTATTACAAAGTACTATAAATCCGTACCACACTGCAATGCAGTTAAAAGGGACCAAAGGGGACCCACAAAATCTAGATGACAGTTCATCATTAATAAAACAGCCTTATCATTGGATGAGGCTGTCATTAAATGAGGAAATCCTCAAGAGATTCTCATTAAATGAGAAATCTCTCGGGCAGAGGAGTAAAACTCCCATTGAGAGCAGCGCTCTTCACTAGACAGACGTCTGTCAAAGTCTAATGATGAAGGAATAAAATTCCTCAAGAAGAGCCTTGCTCTGAGAGGATGATGGAATAATCCATCAAAAATAAAATTTCATTTTTGATCTTCAAGATCCATGAACAAACTCTTAAGAGTTCTTCTATATGATCTGAAAAGAGCAAAGCTCCATTAATGGATTAAAAGAAATCATAAGCAAGATCCTTTTAGAGAGCAAAGCTCTGTTAATAAAACCCTAAAAGGGATTTTCTTTATATCAAAGATCTATGAAGAGCAAAGCTCTGTTAATGGGTCAAACCCTAAAAGATGTTTCAAAAAGATTTAATCTCTTACCTAATCTGACAGAGTTCTGTCCTTAAAGATTCTCAAGAAGAAGAGCCGCGTTCTGAAGAAGAAAATAATTTCTCAAGAAGGATTGAAGATGAACAGGAGTCATCTCAAGGGCCAAGGGTCCTATTTATAGGCACTAAGCGCCTTTTCAGTTCCTCGGTTGATCCAAGAGTCAAGATGTTGCCACCGCTGCACCCACGTGCGGGCCCCATGAGTGCAACGGTGGGGGGCATTTGTTTCTCCAATTAGAGCAAAGCTCTGTTCAAAATTCAGAATTTGAATTGAAGCTGCGCTTTTATAAAAGTGCTGCACTACAACTAGCGCACCCTTTGCAAAGCGCATAGGCGTTAGCGCTAGATGCGCTGCGCTCCAAGTAGCGCACCACGTGCAAAGCACGTGTGCGCTAGCGCTAAAAGCGCTGCGCTCCAAATAGCGCACCATGGACAGAACGCATAAGCGCTAGCGCTGGAACTAAAAGCTCCCCACATTAGATCAAAGATCTAATAATAATGATAAATCATTAATTAACCAGAATTAAATTCTGTTAAGGAAAGATTTCTCAAAATCGTTCCAAACAACAAGATTGTGCTCTGTAAATCAGAGCACCGTTGGATCAATGATCCAATGGTAAATAAAAATTACCAAAGACGGAATAAATTCTGCATGGAAAGATTTCCCAATCTTTTTAAAAACAAGAAGATTGCTTTCTGTAAATCAGAAGCCCTTGGATCAAATATCCAACGATGGGAAATTCCCCAAATCAATTGGAGAAAAGATCTCCTTAACTGATTGAACAAACCATCTTGCCCTATATAAAGGCCCCCAGACTTCAAGTCTAAAATAGAGAAACCCCCCCATAAACTTTGAGAAAATCTCAAGAAGAAGAAGAAGCTCTCGGCAAAAGAAGACAATTCTTTTTCAAGGTAAAAAGAATATACAGACGAAATCGTCTCAATATAAACAGAAGTCTTTACTTCTTTCACAGATCATAGATCTATAAGAAAAAGTTGTCTTTCATAAAAGAGATTATGAACATCTCATTATAGGGGGGAGAATTATTCAATTCTTTCAGGATCACAGATCCATAAAGGCAAAACCTTTCATCAAAAAGAAATTGAAATATCTCCTATGAATTAAGAACTTTGTTCTTAGAATCTTGAAACGAAGTCTCTTATCAAAGAACAGACAATCTTCAGAGCTCAAAGTTAACCTAAGAAGAGCTTTAGCGCTCCTAATTTAAGAAGAGCCTTAGCGCTCCTAATTCAAAAGTGCCTTAGTGCTCTTCACCTAACGCAAAGCGCTGCAGTGCCATAGCACTTCAAACACAGCGCACAACGCTCATTGGCTAGCACTCAGCACTAAGTGTGCTACGTGCTCCTCATGTATGCGCTGCATTACTAAAAGCGTTCTGCGCTCATTATATGACACCAGCGCCAAACGCCTCAACACTTCAACCATAGCGCTTCAGCGCTCTACATCTAGCGCAAAGCACTAAGCGCATCAGCGCACTTCATATCCGGCGCTAGTGCCAAGTGCACCACATGCTTTTATGTGCGCTTGGACAGAACATAAAATGTTCTTTGAGTAAACCTAGGGCTATGATAAATGCACAGCATTCAACTAAAGATAAAACATTGTCAGAGACCAAACTAATGCTTAGCATTTTTAAAGGGATTGGGCTCAAACAAACATCTAACAACTCAAAAACAAATTTTGAACATTGTATTTGAATGGACTTAGCTTAAATTAGCCATAAGTCCTCAATTCAGATTAATTGAGTTCATATGCTCATAAATCACAGACCTTAGTCCTAATTGGACTACAGGTCTCTCAACCTACATCGGTTTAAGGGTACATCTCTGAACTCCTATGATATTTGTCGTTTTAATCCTTCAACGTCTTCAGAGAGGTGACGGGTCCCGACAACCATATATTTCATGGACTGTGGGGTCCTTAAACCCACGGACTGTGATGTTCTTAACCTGGACTGTGGGGTCCTTAAACTCATGGACTATGATGTCCTTAACCTCGACCGCAATGTCTTTAAACTAACAATCGACCGCGATGTCTTTAAACTAGCATTGGACCGTAATGTCTTTAAACTAATTATGGACCGCAAAGTCCCTAAACTAAACAATAGAGCTCAATTGTTCTCTTGTTGGATTTAAACGATCCTGTTAAGTTGATCTTAGTCTAAAATTAGATTAAGGTATTCTTAACAAACGTTTAAGTTGATCTTAGTCTCAAATGAGACTAACATATCCTTAAAACCAGACCCTAAACCCAAATCTAAGAAGATACGGATTTGGACTAATCCATGCCCTACGGGCGACAACATAAATTAGTCTCTGTATACAATCCACGGGCAACTAAAAACAAAACAAACACACACGACATGAAGTGACCATCTGGAGAAGGAGAAAGTGGTTACCGCAACGCGGTAGCGTAATTAACTGCAGGGGCTTGTGCCTGCAGGGAAGAGTATCTCCACAATCAAAAACCCCTCAAACGAGGGGGAATCTTACAAAGTCTACTACATCGGTCGCATCCGTTTAAACCTTCGATATACGGTGCCATAAATCAACTTGGCATCTTCGGAGAGGTGGACGGATAGCACCAATTGGCATCTACCCCGAAATTCAGGCGAGACGGACCCGCGCGGTCGCGTCCCCGTGTTTTCGGCGGGGAACAAACCCTATCAAAAGAATTTAATTCTTAAACAAAGGATTTATCTCTCCAGGCACGTAAAAGGATCGAGTACCCAACATGATCATGTGGTAACACGTGACCCTCCCCTTCATTGACCAAAAGAGAACGAATAAGATTAGGTCACGTGTTCCCATGTGACCCTTGAACAAACTTCTCAGAATAAAGAGAGAGTAAAGCCAAGGCAGAACAGATTTTGGGCTTCTCAAGTGTTCCCACACGATCCCTAGCAATTATAAAAAAAAGAGGATTCTACCCAAGGGCAATGCCCACCTAAAGGATGCCTCACATGTCTCCACGTGACCCCTGACAAACACCATTTTTGGGATAAAACTGAAGGATTAATATCCAACGCATGGGCGCCCTCATGTGTCCCCACATGACCCCTAACAAATACTTTTAATATCCAATACATGGGTACCCATCATGTGCCCACACGTGATGGTCATAAAGATTAAGTGTTTAACACTTACTTGCATATCCTGAGAATAAAATAAAGAAAGTTTGGCCCAGCACTCAAGCGCCTCACGTGACCCCACGCGAGCGCTTCTCTTTTTTAGTGTTTAACACTATTTTGTGCGCTTCATTATTAATGTTTAACACTATTTTAAGCGCATCACGTGGAAGCACGTGATAGATGAGTGTACTCTAGTGTTTAACACTATATTCGAGCCAATCTTAGCCCAAATTAGCTAAGTCTTCTAGAGGCAGGACCCCCCTTTTGACTGAACCTCAAATACACTCTTGTCTTCCAAAATCGATCATCTCTTATGACATTCAAAGCAAAACTCAGAGCCTTTCAACCAACATTGGTTCAAGGGTACATCTCTTCACTCCTCTGATATTTGTCGTTATAATCCTTCAGCGCCTTCAGAGAGGTGACGGGTCCCGACAACCAGACATTCCGCGGACTGTGGGGTCCTTAAACTCATGTACTACGATGTCCTTAAATTTTACAGACTATGATGTCTCTAAACTACCATGGACTGTGAGGTCCTTAAACTCATAGACTATGATGTCTTTAAACTATGGACTATGATGTCCTTAAATTCCATGGACTGTGATGTCCTTAAACTTTTGGACCGTAATGTCCCTAAACTAAACAATAGAGCCCAAATGCTCTATTGTTTGATCTAAATGATCCTGTTGAGTAGATCTTAGTCTAAAATTAGACTAACGTATCCTTAACAAACGTTTAAGTTGATCTTAGTCTGAAATGAGACTAATGCATCCTTAAACCTAACCCAAACCCAAATCTAAGAAGATACGGATTTGGACTAATCCACGCCCTACGAGCGACAACATAAATTAGTCTCCATATACAATCCACGGGCAACCAAAAGCAAAACAAACAGACACGACACAAAGTGACCATCTGGAGAAGGAGAAAGTGGTTACCGCGATGTGGTAGCGTAATTAACTGCAGGGGCTTGCGCCTGCAGGGAAGAGCGTCCCCACAATCAAAAACCCCTCAACGAGGGGGAATCTGACAAAGTCTGCTACATCGGCTGCATTCGTTTAAACCTTCGATACATGGTGTCATAAATCAACTTGGCATCTTCGGAGAGGTGGACGGATAGCACCAAATAGTATCTGCCCTCGAAATTCAGGCCAGACGTCCCAACGTCCCGGTCGCATCTTTCGGCGGAGAACAGATTCTGGCATGCCCGGTGGGACCTTTTCCTCTTTCCACTCTACACTTCGTATGTCGTGTTTCGTGAAAAAATCACGGTTTTGACATGGTTGCCTTTGGATGTGAAATACTAAGATTTGGTATCTTGATCCGGGCAGAAAAAATAGAAGATCAATGGTTTCAAACTGCACTAACTGCAACTGCAACTCTCACTCCATCCTGTCCGGAGGAGTGACTTACGGGCCCCAAGCGGCCTCCATCTTCGCCATGCCAGTGGAACAGATGACTCAGGCCACCACTGGACTGTTCTTAGGGTCCATGCTCCCGCCAATGAGCTTCAGCACTCCTGTACCATCGCAAGAAGCTCCGAAGAAGTTGGTCTTTGATCGGCTTGCAACTACTGCGGCCCCTCTCAACGGGTCGCCCAAATCCAGTGCCTCGGTTTTCAATAGACTGGGCCAAAGCTCCAACGGGCCCATGAAGAAGCCCTCAATACTAGAAGGCGTTATCCCGAAGAGGATAGCCATTCCTGCCCCTGAAGTCGTCAGAGCGGCTTCCCCTACTAAGGAGTCAGTCTTTGCAAGACTGAACGTTTCATCTCCCGTTCCAGGCAAAGTCATGAAGGCTGTTTTCCCTGTTCGAAAGACGGCCTTCGCAAGACTGACTATCCCTTCTCAATGGACGTCGGTCTTCAACAGGCTAGCACCAATAACAGTCTTTCCTCAAAGTAAGGGGCAAGAGGAAGCTCGTCCAATAACGGAGGTGATCCCGGCCGCCCGACATGCTCGACGTCGCCACTGGCGCCGAGTGAGGAAAGCTGGGGGCTGCTCACCCTCTGGATTTACGCCACCAGCTCCGACGGTGGAAGTCGATGCTTCTGTTCCAACTGGAAACAGTTTTGAACCACTTAGGAGGGTCCGCAAGAACTCTCCGACTGTTGTGCTGAAAATATCTCCTCCACCCGTGGAGAATGCCACAAAGGCGAAGCTCGAACAACCCCCTCAGCGGCTGTCTTCTAAAATTTACAAGGTCTGGCATCAATTCCAAGAGTCAGTGATTGATCAAGATTACTCCCGTCGACAGAAAAAGATGAAGGTTCGGCAGGAGAAGGACCATTCTGTCATACCATAGAAGATGTCGTCTACTCGGGTGCCCACTACAATGGCCCCCTCAAGTTCGACCACTCACAAAAGAAGGAGGCCGGAGAAAGTCTCCATGTCCACGACGAATCGCAAGGGCACTGAATCTAAACGCCCCAAGTCTGGGGGCATGGTGGTGCACACTGTTTATATGGCATCCGGGAAAGAGGATATGTTGGATATATATGCCCTAGAGGCCCACATTGTATAGGATGCTTGGGATATGTATGTACATGACAGTCTTGCTTGATATGATAGTACGCTATTTGGTTTGACTTTGTCTTAACGTGTGATATTTTTTACTTGGTATTTATATATATATGTTCATAAAGCCCATAGGGTGTTTTGTCTGACTACCGGCGTTGTGATGGCAGTCATACTAGTGGGAGTTGGATAGTCAATAGGCACACCCTTAGATGTCCCTGGTCGTAAGAGTATCGAGATTGGGCATCGATACTCCGGAGTAGACTACTGTATACATATCTAGACCCTGATGAGGGGCAATGGATTGGTCCCGCAACCATTGGTGGTGTTCACCTAAGATTGTATACAGATGCTCACTGGGTGTGAGTACACCGGACAGGACTCGCCGAGAACTGACTGGATGGTATTATACCTAACGTCAGATAGCAGTTCTCAGGTGACATGTGTGCAGATAGTCCGTTGACTTAAGGTCATCATTTGTCTCGTGTGAGTTCCCACTGTGCTTTGATTATTACCCTACCACGGCTGAAAGGAGTCGTGCAAACAGGTTTCAGTTGGGCACAGTCCCGAGCCACGTGGAGGCAGTGAGTGACTGTTAGGGATTCGTCTCTCCCGGTATAGGGAGTTGATAACGCACTGTGGTCGGTTGGTCATTACCATAAGTCCCTGACCAGGGCTGATTGAGAATTACTGATGGAATGATCAGTAGATTCTCGGGTGGTCTTGAACCATACCGACACGACTTGTACGGTTATTAGGGTTCTGACGTCCACCATCTCCCTAGACCATACATGCGATACTCTTAGACGAACAGACCGGACTGTGCGGATATTGTCACAGACAGGCTCAGTAGGATTTCAGATGGGTTACCTCATCAGGTTTCTTATCGACAACTACCTGGGGACCGTTACGTACAGCTAGTGCCGCTTGCGGTCTGTGGTTAAACCCACTGCCAGCGTAGTAGTTGAGTCTTTAGAGTCCCACATGGAGATTTCCCAAACCCAGGCGAAAAGATATAGAGGTCGTACGGTTTTACGACAAAGGTTCGGGCGCATACGTGTTTGAACGCACGTACGACATTCGGACAGTTTTTACTAGCCGGCTTTGGTTTAAGCCAGATTCTAGTATCAGGTTATTGGATTTATACAGTCTAAAGTTTTTCCGTGTTTTCACGGATGAGAGGGGCGTTCTCGTAATTTTCCGAGAAGCTTCTAGAAGGATGTGACATGGAGGGAGAGGTGGCATTTTAATTTAATGATTTAGTGACTCATTGTGAGTGATTCATCATGTCATTAATGCTTTAGTAAATGCTTAATGACTCACATAATGAATCACCCACTTGCATTAATGAAACATGATGAATAATCTCATATTATTCATTTCTTTTTATTCATTATGTTTCATATATCAAGTGAGAAGCTATTTCATTATTATTATTATTATTATCATTATCATCTTCTCACTCTCTCTCTTCAAGTTCTCTCTCCTTCACCAAACCTAATCCTACCCTCATGAGTTGAGAACAAGGATTAGGAAAGACTAATTACTCCATAACCTATCTCTACATCACCTTAGCTACTCTATTTAGCAACTAGAGAAACTAAGTAACCTCAAGTTTAGGGGTTATACCTTGGATTAGGGTTCTCGGGTGGATCGTCTATCACGGAAGAAAGCCGAAGAGGACGTGGAGATCCGAGGCCGTAGATAACATTAAGACAAAGGACTAGAACCGTTTGGTATAATCTCTTAACATAGTAGTTTAGAATTCTATAGCTTTTGTTAAAACTTGTTTAGCAAACGATTCATACGGTTATTTGATGTTTAATCATAGAACAAGATTGTTATTCATATTTCCGCCTCCCCATAAGTATTGGGGTGTTGAACATCGACTTACAGTGGTATCAGAGCCTAGCTAAACTGTATTTAACACACTTGTAAATTTGTATGAATTTCGAACGGAAAAACAAACCGGAAAAACCCCGATATCATGTACTTTCTGTCGAATTTTAAATGAGGTCCAAAAATTTTTCAGGGACCTTCACAATGACCTAAATGAATGTATTAGAACACCCAAGAAAATTGGGCTCATGAATCGGCCATAGCGCCGCGGAACCGCGGCCGATCCCACCGATCCGCCGCGATTCCGCCGCGCTTTGGACGATTCATCATCCCAAGTTTCTTGTGTTGTTTCTCTGTGATATTTGGTGTTTTCTGGTAATTTTTATTTTTGCTCAGGTTTCATATTTACAGAGAAGTATTGGAGCAAAATTAAATGTGTTTAATCGATCGAAATTATACGGTATTTGCTTGATTGATTATATCTGTGAGATGTTTTATGTGTTCGTAAACCTCCCCTAACTGCTAGTATGTCGGTTGGCAGGGGGTTGCACATATCTGTGATGTTATATATAACTGTTTGTGTATATAAACTGTATTGGACTATTGTGGTGTTTGGCCGGGTTTTGTGATGGGTTTTTGTATTAATTCATTTGATGTAAATGTAATAAGTTGTAATATTATTTTGCGGGGCACATCCAGGTTGCGGTTGTAGCCACCGTTGTATTATTTCTTTTTACTGTTTTTGCTCCTAGGATAGACCCAAGGTGGGGTGCACAAACTACCGGGTATTTTGAAGTGTTGGGGCAGACCGCTTCACTTCTGGTACTAGGCGGGTAGTTTGCCGTACCCGTAGGGGTCTGGGGTGGGAAAATGGCTATTCATCACAACTGTGTAATCCGTCTTTCATTGCAGGCTAAAAAGAAATGTGGATTGCTTGCAAATCCAATATTGTTTATCTGAGATCTGGAATGCCTATTATTGCGTCTGACGAATGTACAATATCTATATATAATAGCTATTTAGGCGTCGCTTATGTTTTACACCCGCGCTAGCCTAACCCCCGCTCTGTCGTTAGTTAAGTAACCTAACGGGTGATGACGGGACCCCGTGGCGAATGCGGATGGCATAAGGGGACGTTGTATTTTCGTTGTTATCTGTAATGATAGGTTAAAGATGGGACGCATTATTATTAATGCAAAGAAAATAACACCTAAACTGAATCGTTGGAACAATTTCTAAAAACCACTCGGTTTTCTTGAAAAAGCAAATTTTAAATGCGGAGCTTAAACCACTCCTTTTAATAAAAGCTATCTTAGTTCCTTCGATCAAATCAAGTTCACTACGTTAACGGTTTTTTGCCCAAAACCAGCCGTAACCCTCCATCGTTTCAGATAGACAGCACATCGTATTCATGCTATGCTTGTTGGCCTACGTCAAGGCATAGTGAATGGTAGCAGTGTGTGTGCCTATTTGTTGCATAGATAGATGCATTAGTTTAATACAGACGTACACCTTGTTGGCCTACGTCAAGGGCTTGTACGATGTATTTAAATTGATCAGGACAACGACGGGTAGAACTTGAGTTGCGTCTTATGACTTGTTGGCCTACGTCAAGGTCTATAAGAGCTTGGGGTAAAAATCACATCGGGAGTTTCAAACATAAAGGAAACTTGCAGATTTAGCTTACCTTCTGGAGTGTGGTGACTAGAGTGGCTTCCATCTAGGGCATCATGCAATGATAGTTGGATCCCGATCCCACTGATGAGTAGGATTACTCTCGGGAATTTCTCTCACTTAACAATCAATGCTATAAACCAAGTAGGTGCCTAGAAAGGTGTTAGAGGGGCTACGCCTCTAGGGAAAAGAGGTTCTTTAATTAAGAAACTTCGCGAAAGCGTTGGAAAACCTCCCTCGAAGTACCAACACCAGCCTGGCTGAAAGGTTAAGCAAGAATTGTAACGTGTGATTAAATCCTGACTAGTTCTTCTTTTAGGTTTTGAAGAAGGATTTGAGGAAACAGTGGGAGTCATCCTGTTTAGATAAAATAATAACCAATCTAAACTTGCAAGAGCATATGCTAAGTGTTTTCTTTTCTCTCTCTCTGGCAGCTACCATGACTGGACTAAAACTATTACTTGAAAAGAATATACTGACCGGGCAGAACTGTAAAGATTGGCTAAGGAACGTCAATATTGCGCTGACTTATGACAAAGTTGCATATGTTACCACCGCTGTTCCTCCCCTTATCCCAGGACCAGATTCCTCAGTTGTGGACAAGGAAGTTCGTAAAACCTGGGATCTAGACTGTGAGCGAGCTAAGTGTATCGTGCTGGCGTCCATGAATAATGAACTCCAGAAATAGCACGAGAGTATGGATATTGTATCCATATTCCTCCATTGCAAGGAATTGTATGGTGAACACTCCCGTATCGCAAGGTACGAAACCTCAAGGAAACTCTTCCAGATGAGGTTAGTTCCAGGATCGCCTGTTGGAGAGCACGTCCTCAAAATGATCACCCTCATTGAGGAACTCGCAAACCAGGGATGCGTGCTAGAAAATGATTTATATATCGACTTGATTTTGCAATCCCTTCCCCACACCTTCTCTCAGTTCGTGCTGAACTTCAACATGCACGAAATGGAAGCGGATCTTCCAAACCTCCTCAATATGTTGAGGGTAGCAGAGACCTCCTTGAAAAAGGAGAAGACCCCCGTTCTGTATGTTGGCCAATCATCTTCTTTTAAATCTAAAGTGAAAGCTAAAGGGAAGAAGAAGATGAAAGCCACCAAACCGAAGGGTGGGGTCAAGAAGGTGCAGGGAACGAACAAGGCAGGAAGGGTGAAGGCAGAAAAGAACGAGTGCTTCTATTGTCACAAGCAAGGGCACTGGAAGAAGGACTGTTTGGCCTTTAAAGCCAAGGACATGAAGCAAGCTGTTGCTTCTGCTTCAGGTGTGTTCGTAATCGAAAATTGTCTTTCAGTAAACTCTACTTCATGGGTACTTGATACCGGTTCTGGTTCTCACATCTGTAATTCTTTGCAGGATCTGAGAAATAGTAGAGTACTGGGGGCAGGTGATATGACTCTCCGGATGGGCAATGGAATGCATGTAGATGCAGTTGCAATAGGGGAATATCACCTAGGGTTGAATAGTGGACACATTTTGGTATTGTACAACTGTTTTTGTATTTCCAGTATGTTGTGTAATATTATATCAGTATCTTTGTTGTCTAATAAAGGATATAATTTTGTGCTTGAAAGAAATGTCATGAACATTCTCCTAAATCAAGAACTGATTGGGTTTGGCACACTGGAAAACGGCATATACATACTTAATCGACCTCAAATTTTCAATATTCAAAACACGCGTACAAGAAAGGCTCCAGATTCGAATCAAGCCTTCCTATGGCATTGTAGACTTGGTCATATAAATGAAACAAGGTTGACTAAGTTACATAAAGATGGATATCTAGATCCGTTTGAATATTTATCATATGCAACTTGTCAATCATGTATCAAAGGAAAAATGACCAAATCTCCGTTCACCGGACACGGAGAAAGAGCCACTGAACTCTTAGGACTAGTACACAGTGATGTATGTGGTCCGATGTCTATACATGCACGAAGTGGTCACTCCTACTTCATCACTTTTACTGATGACTTCTCTAGGTATGGACATGTGTTCTTAATGAAGCATAAATCCGAGGCTTTTGAGAAGTTTAAGGAGTATAAAAATAAAGTAGAGAAACAAACTGGTAAAAGCATCAAGACACTTCGATCTGATCGAGGTCGAGAATACTTAAGTACCAGTTTCCTTGAACACTTAAAAGCGAATGGAATTCTTTCTCAGCTTACTCCACCTTATACACCTCAGCATAATGGTGTATCAGAAAGAAGGAATCGCACGCTATTAGATATGGTGCGTTCAATGATGAGTAGTGCTGAGTTGCCACTTTCCTTCTGGGGATTTGCTCTAGAATCAGCCGCATACCTATTGAATAGAGTTCCAACTAAGTCTGTACCTACCACTCCATATGAAATGTGGTGTGGGAAGAGACCATATCTCAAGTATATCAAGATATGGGGGTGTCCGGTATATGTTAAAAAGCATAATCCGGACAAACTCGAAGTACGATCGGTTTTATGCAAGTTTGTAGGATACCCCAACCATTCAAGGGGGCACATGGTCTACCACACTGAAGAACAAAAGGTGTTTGTCGCTCGTCACATTGTCTTCTTAGAAAGCGAATTTCTTGCAAAAGAAATTAGTGGGAGCGCGGTAGAACTGGAAGAAATTCCAGAACCTCAAACTGCAACCGAAGACTTAGAAGAATCTCAGATTTCAATAGAACATGACGAACCAACGCCACTCCGCAGATCTAGTAGGCTTTCTCATCCTCCTGAAAGATACTATGGTTTTCTTCTTGATGGGGATCGAGAGGATTGCATCATCGATGATGATGAGCCTACTAGTTTTCAGCAGGCTATCACGAGTAGCGACTCAGTGAAGTGGCTGGATGCAATGAGATCCGAAATGGAATCCATGTACACCAATAAAGTATGGACTTTAGAAGTTGCTCCTCCTGGGGTAAAACCAGTTGGGTGCAAATGGATCTTCAAAAAGAAGATTGGTACATTTGGACAAGTGGAAACCTACAAAGCTAGACTAGTAGCAAAAGGTTTTCGTCAAAAACCAGGATTGGACTATGATGAAACTTTTTCACCAGTAGCTATGCTTAAATCCATTCGGATAATGCTTGCCATTGCTGCCTTCCATGACTATGAAATCTGGCAAATGGATGTAAAAACAGCTTTTCTAAATGGACATCTAGAAGAGAGTGTTTACATGGATCAACTAGAAGGTTTCTTAGACAGTGGGAGCAGCGGAAGAGTGTGCAAATTGCTTAAATCCATTTATGGGTTAAAGCAAGCATCGCGGAGTTGGAACATCTGCTTTGATGAAACAGTCAAGGAATTTGACTTTATCAAAAATATAGATGAACCATGTATTTATAGGAAGATTGTAGAAGGAGCAGTAGTCTTCCTCGTTTTGTACTTCGACGACATACTACTGATAGGGAATAATATCCCTATACTACAATCAGTAAAGCTCTTCTTGTCACAGAAATTCTCTATGAAAAACTTGGGAGATGCATCATACATTCTGGGCATTAAGATCTATCGAGATAGATCTAATAGAATATTGGGACTTTCACAGTCCAGGTATATAGACACTATACTAAAGAGATTTATTATGGAAGATTCCAAGCGCGGCAATATGCCCGCTTGTCACGGAATCACCCTCTCTAAGGAGATGTCTCCAAAGACTGATGAAGAGAGGGCTCGCATGGGCATTATACCCTACGCTTCGGCGGTAGGATCAATAATGTATGCGATGTTATATACCAGACCGGATGTAGCTTACGCACTTAGTGTGGTAAGCAGGTATCAGTCTGACCCAGGTGAGAAACATTGGAGAGCGGTGAAGAACATTCTCAAGTGCCTAAGAAGGACTAAGGAGATGTTCTTGATTTACGGTAATGGGGACCTCCAGGTAGAGGCTTTTACCGACTCCGGCTTCCAAAGTGACAAGGATGATTCTAAATCCATTTCGGGTTTTGTGTTTACCCTCAATGGAGGGGAGGTATGTTGGAAGAGTTCCAAACAAGATACCGTCGCAGACTCAACTATGGAGGCTGAGTATATAGCTGCTGGTGAAGCCGCAAAAGAGGCTGTCTGGATGAGGAAGTTCATTTCTGAATTTCAGGTGGTTCCGTCCATTGCCAATCCAATACCTTTGTAATGCGATAACAATGGCGCTGTAGCTTTAGCGAAGGAACCAAGGTCCCATCAGAAATCCAGGCATATCTTAAGGCGGTTTCACCTGATCAGAGAGATCGTGGATCATCGGGAGATCGAGATACGGAGAGTGGACACAAAAGACAACAAGACAGATCCATTCACCAAGGCCATTCCTCAAGTACAGTTCGAGAGGCTATTTGAGATGTTGGGCATGCGGTACGCAAGCAACTGGATCTGGTAGAGACAGTGGGTACTCATTGCGCCAATTATAGGCCTTAGTGCAAGTGGGAGATTGTTGGATATATATGCCCTAGAGGCCTACATTGTATAGGATGCTTGGGATATGTATGTACATGACAGTCTTGCTTGATATGATAGTAGGCTATTTGGTTTGACTTTGTCTTAACGTATGATATTTTTTACTTGGTATTTATATATATATATATGTTCATAAATCCCATAGGGTGTTTTGTCTGACTACCGGCTTTGTGATGGCAGTCATACTAGTGGGAGCTGGATAGTCAATAGGCACACCCTTAGATGTCCCTGGTCGCAGGAGTATCGAGATTGGGCATCGATACTCCGGAGTAGACTAGTGTATACATATCTAGACCCTGACGAGGGGCAATGGATTGGTCCCGCAACCATTGGTGGTGTTCACCTAAGATTGTATACAGATGCTCACTTGGTGTGAGTACACCGGACAGGACTCGCCGAGAACTGACTGGATGGTATTATACCTAACGTCAGATAGCAGTTCTCAGGTGACATGTGTGCAGATAGTCCGTTGACTTAAGGTCATCATTTGTCTCGTGTGAGTTTCCACTGTGCTTTGATTATTACCCTACCACGGCTGAAAGGAGTCGTGCAAACAGGTTTCAGTTGGGCACAGTCCCGAGCCACGTGGAGGCAGTGAGCGACTGTTAGGGATTCGTCTCTCCCGGTATAGGGAGTTGATATCGCACTGTGGTCGGTTGGTCATTACCATAAGTCCCTGGCCAGGGCTGATTGAGAATTACTGATCGAATATCAGTAGATTCTCGGGTGGTCTTGAACCATACCGACACGACTTGTACGGTTATTAGGGGTCTGACGTCCACCACCTCCCTAGACCATACATGCGATACTCTTAGACGAACAGACCGGACTGCGCGGATATTGTCACAGACAGGCTCAGTAGGATTTCAGATGGGTTACCTCATCAGCTTTCTTATCGACAACTACCTGGGGACCGTTACGTACAGCTAGTGCCGCTTGCGGTCTGTGGTTAAACCCACTGCCAGCGTAGTAGTTGAGTCTTTAGAGTCCCACATAGAGATTTCCCAAACCCAGGCGAAAAGATATAGAGGTCGTATGGTTTTACGACAAATGTTCGGGCGCATACGTGTTTGAACGCACGTACGACATTCGGACAGTTTTTACTAGCCGGCTATGGTTTAAGCCAGATTCTAGTATCAGGTTATTGGATTTATACAGTCTAAAGTTTTTCCGTGTTTTCACGGATGAGAGGGGCGTTCTCATAATTTTCCAAGAAGTTTCTAGAAGGATGTGACATGGAGGGAGAGGTGGTATTTTCATTTAATGATTTAGTGACTCATTGTGAGTGATTCTGTTGGAGATAGTGCCCTCAGAGTCAATTATTGGATCACAGGCACGTGATTGCAATGATTGAGGGGAGGACCTATCCCGGTAGGACAGTCTTACTCGAGATGATAGTATGCTATCTGGTTTATCTTTATCATCGTGTACTGCTTTAGGTGACCTTTCGAGTCGCTATTACACGTTGATAAAGCCCCTAGGATTCTTGCTTGACCACCAGCAGTATGAGGGCGATCATATAAGTGGGAGCTGGGGGTCTATAAGCACATCCTTAAAAGGTCCCTAGTCGTGGGAGATTCGAGACAGGGCATCGTTTCTCCAGAGTAGACTAGTGTATACAGTCGAGACCCCGACGAGGGGCGGTGGCCGGTCTCACAAGCCACTGGTGTCAGTTGGTTCACCTAAGATGTATACAGGTGCTCATTGGGTTATGAGTACACCGGACAGGACTCGCCGGGAACCTGCTAGTTGGGATATACCAGACGTCAGATAGCAGTTCCCAGGTGACATGTGTACAGGTTAGTTCATCGACCTGAGACCGTCATTTGTCTCGTGTGAGTTCCCACTGTACTTTGATTACTACCCTACCACGGCTCAAAGGAGTCGTGCAAACAGGTTTTAGTTGGGTACAGTCCCGAGCCACATGGAGGCAGTGAGCGGATCTGCAGGGGTTCGTCTCTCCCGGTATTGGGGGTGAGGTCGTGCTGTGTCTAGGAGAGCCAGAACATGAAAAGTCCTTGGCCAAGGCAGGAGATTTGCTGGTAGGTATTCCAGTAGTATCTCAGGGTGTTCTGGGCTACACTCCGACACGACTTGTACCGCTTTTGGGGGTCTGACTTTTACCAACCCCCTAGGCCCGCCATGCGATGCTCATAGACGAACGGACCGGACTGTACGGATATTGTCACTGACAGGCTCAGTAGGGTGTCAGGATGAGTTCGCTCATCGACGTCCCTTATGGTCAATACCTGGTGGCCCGTCACGTATTGGCTTATACCTCTGACGTGCTAGTGGTTAAATCCACAGCCACAGTATTGACGAGTCTTTAGAGTCCACCACACAGACAGTTACTCAAGTTTCGGGCGAAACGCTGTAGAGGCCGTATGGAGATATGGCACGGTTCGATCAGATACGTGCGGTATTGCACGGATCGTGATCGGACAGTTTTTACTAGCCGGCTTTGGCTTAAGCCGGATTCTAGTTTTAGATAGTGTAGTTTTGTCTCTTTGCATTTGTGTTCAGTGCGAATACAAATGCGGGCATGTATTTGCAGTAGTGGGGTTTTCCTGTAATTTATTACGGGATCGGTTTTCTGAAGTTGCCAGTTTGCATTCCGTTCCGGCCGGTTTTCTTTCATTCCTTCTCGGCCGGGCTTTGTGGTGGAGAGTGTTAATTGCAAGTTCGCAATTAACATTTTGTGAGGGGTTTCTTTGCATAAGTGTGGCTTCATGATTATCCTCTTAATCATGAGATTCCTTTCTTTTCCATTTGATGGCCTTTCACTTGATGGTTAGTGAGTGGATTGATAAGGAAATGGTTGTGACCATTTTCCTTTTGATTTGTTTTTTCCATTCTATTATGATACATATTGTGGTGCCATTCTCTTTTCTCTCTCCAATCTATTTTCTCATTTTAGAGGGCCGGCCACTTTGGCTAGAGGGAGAGTGTGGATCATTTCCTTTTGTGTGAGAAAAATGCTTCATATCCTTTTCCATGCTACCAAGTTCACAAGCACATTTTTGAGTTGCTTTCTTCACCTCCACCATATCATGGCAACCTCATAAACCCCAAGAGACATGGCTACTACACTATTCTATAGCAAGCCTTGGACGCGTCGGCTAGCCAACTTCGCGCCCGAGTTGCCTCGGTCAAGAGGCGGGAGCCCGTAAAAGATTCCGGCTACGTGGTGCCCTTTCCGACGAGCGAGGAGGTGACGGAGATTCCGCGGGAGATCGGAGCGGAGACGAAGACCGAAGGACACGGATCGTTTGGTATAGCATCTCTACTCTTTTCTTTTTGCTAGCTAGCTAGGTTAATGGCCCGATCCGGGTGAAAAGTCCGCGGCGGTGCCGTTTTGCAAAGTTCGCAAAGTTTTTGTTTTCCGCGTTTCCGGCGTCGGATCGACGGCCGGGGCGCCCCCGCGGGCTTACAATGGTATCAGAGCCACGCCATTAACCTTACCTAGCTTGCTCTAGCGCGTTTAGAACCCGATCGAACAAAATCCCCAAAAACCGTATTTTTAGCACATGTGTTCTCTGTTGAATTTTTTTGAGCTCCTAAAATTTTTCAGGTTGTTTCAGAGGCATGTACAAGCAATTATGAGAAATCTGGGAAAATACGATCCACTAATTCCTCAGTTCCACCGCGGAAGCGCGGCCAAAACCCTGGTTTGGCCGCGCTTGCGCGGTGGAAAAGAGGAATCGTGGCACCATATTTTCCCAGTTAGCTTGTGTGTGGAAAATAGGGTATTTGGGACATTTTCTTTGGGCCCAGATTTTCTGTAAGTGCTACAGTAGTGTGTGGGGCCCACTTTGATAAATTTGTTCGATCGGATATTTTAAACATGCTAGTTCACAGTTTTTACATTATATCTGCGACCGTGAATGTCACTTGATCGGTAAATCCCGTCTAACTGCTATAGCCCGGTTAGACGGATTTGCGAACGTGACTTTCACGTTGATGTTCTGTGATTGTACTGTGTTGTTGCGGATCGGTCGTGGGGGATAGCCTGGTTGCAGTGGTAGTACAGTTCTATTTTTTTATGTACATTTGATATTGCGGGGCGAGCGTCCGACATGTGGACTGCCGTCACTGCCAGTTTGTATTATTCTTTTGGGGCACGACCTGGTTGCGGTCGATGTACCCATTGTATGTATATTTTACTTTCTGTACTAGGATTACCCCGCGGAGGGGTGCACGGATAGCCGGATTCTAGAGGGCAACAAGCCCGCATCTCATGGCATTGAGACGGAGGGGGCTTCACTCTAGAATTGGCGGGCTATTCGCCGCACTCGTAGGGGGTATAGGGTTGACCCAGGAGGGGTGCCCAAGTTACCGGATTCCGTGAAGTGCTGGGTGGTCCATTCACGTCGCTGAAGGGGGCTGCCTCGCTTCAGGTTTTGGCGGGTGACTTGCCGCGCCCGTAGGGGTCTAGGATTTTCATTGCACAGGCTATCCACACGACCAGGGGAACGTCGGGTTTCAGCGGCTCTGTGAAACCCGGGGATCCCAGATATCTGTATTGATCTGTGTTGCTATACATTTCTGTGTTGCTTTTTATCACGCCTTGAGCGAAAATTATATTGGTATATATATTTATAGATGTTGTATATGTTTTTCATCCGCGCTAGTCCAGTCCCCGCTCTGCCGTTAGTTAGCTAACCTAACGGGTGATGACGGGACCCAGTGGCGAATGCGGATGGCATATACGTACGTCAGTATATTTTCGTTCTTATTGGTGTGATCAATTGATGGGACTGCGTTGATTCGGATCAATGCAAGTTAAACAAACCTATTCTGATGTTGTTGGAACACTTTTTCAAAAAGCTGTTATTGCAAGGGCGTTCTCTTTTGTTTTGCACAGTGGTATTCAGTTGGAATATCCTGCTCCTCAGTCGACGAGGCAAGGGCCGAGATCCCTTCACCGGGAGTGACCCCTTGGACAAAAGTTTGCGTCAGGGCAGTAACTTCACTATAGCCGATTACTTTTGCTTTGCACCGTGGTATTCAGTTGGAATATCCTGCACCTCATTCTACGGGGAAAGAGCCGAGATCCCTTCACCGGGAGTGACCTCTTTAGCAAAGGTTGTCGTCACTATATTTTTATAAAGCTATCAGTTCCTTCAACGATATCAAGTTCATTACGTTAAAGGTTTTCGCCAGAAACCATTCGTAGCCCTCCGTCGTTTCATATGGATGGTCAATAGTATTCAAGCTGTGTATGTTGGCCAAAGTCAAGGCACAGTGTTTGGTAGCTGTTGGGTATCCATATGCAGCATAGATAGATGCGTTGGTTTGGGACAGTCGTACTGCCATTTTGGCCAAAGTCAAGGGTAAGTACGGGTGGGTTCAAATTAACCAGGAGAACGACGGGTAGAACTTGACATGTGACTTATGATATGTTGGCCAAAGTCAAGGTCATAAGAGCATGGGGTAAAAATCCACATCGGGAGTTTCAAAAGTACTGAAACTTGCCAGATATGCGCATACCTTCTGGAGTGTGATACCGTGAGCGGATTCCGTCACGTTATCATGCGATGAGAGTTGGATCCCGATTCCCACTGATGAGTTGGTTTACTCCTCGGGTTATCCCGGCTAATTCTTCTTTCAGGTTTGGGGAATAATTTGACGATACAGTGGGAGGTTTCCAGATTAGATAAAGTGACAACCATTCTGATCTAGGTTAGAGTGCACGCTGAGTGTTTCTTTTCTCTCTCTCTCTGGTAGCGACCATTGACCCGACCCTAGACTATGACTCAGTGACCAAGTTGACCGAACCTTCTTAACACTGGCTTTTGGATTGTCAGAGTTGCAGACCTCTTTGCCACTCCTACTTTTACCCTTTTCTCCGGGACACCCCGTATTACTACGAACGTCCACTTCCATTGGACAAAACCATCGTATGGTTATATACGAACTCGAAGGACTTCGAGGATGGTTTCAGGTTCTGGAGAAAACGAATAGGACTATTCAGTTGTCTTTACCTTTTACCTTCTCTCAGGTTGCGAGTACTCCTTGGTTTAGGAGATAGTATACCTATTACGCAAATTGGATAGTCTTCTTCCAAACCTTAGGCTGGTGCCGAACGGTGGGGAATGAAGAAAGCCAATTAGCCTAAACGGTGTACAGAAGGTATTAAGTTCAGACAAAGCAAGGGATTAGTAAGAGGGCAAAGTAAATTGCGACTGCTATTCACGACCAAACCATGTACTTCTTTGTCAATCCTAAATCACCTATGAATTAAGTACATTCGGTTGTCTTTTATCCTTACCTTCTCTCGCATTGCGAGTGCTCCTCGGATTAGGACAGTACACCCATTATGCTTATTGGATAGTCTTCTTCCAAACCATAGGCTGGTGCCGAACGGTAGGGAAGGAAGAAAACCATTTGGCCTAAAGGGGTGTACAGAAGGTAATGACTAAAGACATGTAAAGGGATTTAGAGAGGTGGCAAATAACTATACAGTTATAGTTGTGAATCTGGATAATGGAAGAGGTATTACTAAGAATACCAGGATACCCCATCGAAACATTTCAATGTTTCAGTTCCACTGTGTACTGTTAAAAGAAAACTGATTTCCCAATTAAGCACTTGCTCCAGGGTATGTATTTACCAGGTATGAGTCTCACATCTGTATGGTTTTACAGATGATGAGTGGGAGTAAGTTATTGGGAATTAGGTGATCATCCTCATTATATCGGGATTCATGATATTTGAGGAAGTCACCTGGGTTGTTTGCCGGTCGGCAAATATTTGGTTTTGAATATCCGTTGTTGTGCACCAATTTCAAATTGATATATCTGTACGTCTATTTTTATAGAGTGAGACATATCTTTTTGAAATTATGTCTATGACATTTACCTATACCAGTGGATGGTTAGGTAAGGAGCATTGAACAGCGGTGTATTTCTTCTTAACCAAAAGTACAGTTTTCAACCTACGACACACAGTGAATGAGTCACTTGACTCAAAGGACTTATACAGAGTATTGTATATTGTCCAGTGTCCATTAGGACAGAGGGGTTGGTCCTCGTACTATATTCTGTTTACTTTTAACTTCTCTAGTTCTTAGACATGTGTTTCGTAGAAACACAGGGTCTAAGTTTAGAGGAGTTATAGGTATAAGAATACAGTAGAGAACCAGGTATCGCAAGTATCGGGATTCTTCAAGCTGATCGAAGATGTAGATACTTGTGTATGGTATTCAGTTGATAGTAATGATTAAGAGAACTTGCTTCTTTTTCAGGTTACTCATAATTGGAAGTACTCCTAAGTTGAGTAACGCTGATCGGCCTCTCTTCCATTTATTTGACATGCACTGGAGACAGCTGCATGATTTGAATCTGGTTCAATTAAATCAGTGCCTCTGTTTCTTGGATATAGAACAGTTCATATCTTGACATTGTTAAGATACGGGGAGTTGTCCGGCTTATGCTTGAAACCAGACTCTGGACAACTCAAGGCACGTTTCAGTAGTGGCTGTTTGTGGGTTGACCCGGGCTATGACGAGGGTTGACTTTCTACCATCTGGAAGATCAATAGAGATATTGTTCTTGACTCGCCACAGTTTTAATAAAAATGGACTTTTTCAGAAAACAGCAGTGGGAGTATGGTAGAACTGGAAGTGATTCCAGAACCGCAAACGATTACTGAAGATTTGATAAGAACCTAAAGATTCAATCTGGTTTGACATTCCATTGGCCACTCCGCAGATAAGGTGGGTAACCTCAGGCACCCGAGAGGTACTTCGGTATGCTCAAGGACGGTGGTAGGGAGGTTCTTGTTTACCCAGACTTGCCATTGCTGTTGTTCCAGGCTGCGAGACCCGGCGGGAGGATGAGTATAGCGTCGTTCTAAACTGGCTTTAGAAGTGCACGTCTATATGACTCTGCCAGAGGATTGTCGTAGTCAGTGGGAGCAGCGGAAGCATTGGGTGGATATCAGGCTTATGTCTATTTATAGACTAGAGCAGATATAGCGGAGATAGATCATCTATTTTCTGATGTGACAGTCACAGGTTTGACTTCATCAGAATAAGGGATGGATCTGTTAAAAAAGGTAGTAGGGTGTAATGTCCTGGTGTTTTGATGACATACACAGAGTAGGAAGTGATATTCCTATACTACGATCGGTTATACTTTGGTCGTCACACAGTAGTTTCTCCACATAGGACTTGGATATTATATCAGACATCTGGTTACTAGATCTATAATTTTAGATCTAGATTTGGGGTGGTTTCCCAATCTGGGTACTTTGACCGCATTCTATGAGTGTTTAGAATGGACGACTCCTGGCACGGTAGTATACCTGCAGGTGATGGAGTCACCCTCTCTGAAGGTGTCTTACAGACTAAAGGGGAGAGGGATGCGCATGATTGGCAGATCACTTGCTTTAGGCAACTGAGTCAATCATGAGATGTCAAGTACCACACCAGATGTTGTTCTTGCAGTAGGTGCAATAAGTTGATATTGATCCAATCCTGGAGAAACAGTCGGAAGCAGTTTTTAGAACATAAGTTGATGTTCTAAGGAATTGATAAACGGCAGCCTCCTTTAGGAGACGGTTATCATTCCAGGCTTCCAAGGTGACCTGGATGGCAGAGTGGCTGTCAGAGTTATAGTTTTCCCTCTAACGAGGGGCAGTATTTTGGACAGATGATCCAAGTGGATTGAGGGAAGGCATGGCGCAGGACACTGATTAAGTTCAGTTGTCGATACAGTCTAAGAAGTTTGGATTTGGAGTTCATTTATGAGCTAGGTCCCATCAGACATCCAGACGTTTCTAAGACAGGTATTGCTCATTTCGGGAGATGGCTTTCTCCGCGAACATGAGATATAGAGAGACATAGAAAGAAACATCAAAGCGGATCCACTCACCGAGGCTATTCCTCGAACGCAATAGTTTCGCAAACGAGCTTTGTGAGACTGACTAGTAGAGGAGTTGGGTGTTCGGTATCACACGGGCTGTGAGTATGCGACATCGCAATAATTAGCCTTGAGTGCAAGTGGGAGATTGTTGGAGATAGTGCCCTCAGAGTCAATTATTGGATCACAGGCACGTGATTGCAATGATTGAGGGGAGGACCTATCCCGGTAGGACAGTCTTACTCGAGATGATAGTATGCTATCTGGTTTTATCTTTATCATCGTGTACTGCTTTAGGTGACCTTTCGAGTCGCTATTACACGTTGATAAAGCCCCTAGGATTCTTGCTTGACCACCAGCAGTATGAGGGCGATCATATAAGTGGGAGCTGGGGGTCTATAAGCACATCCTTAAAAGGTCCCTAGTCGTGGGAGATTCGAGACAGGGCATCGTTTCTCCAGAGTAGACTAGTGTATACAGTCGAGACCCCGACGAGGGGCGGTGGCCGGTCTCACAAGCCACTGGTGTCAGTTGGTTCACCTAAGATGTATACAGGTGCTCATTGGGTTATGAGTACACCGGACAGGACTCGCCGGGAACCTGCTAGTTGGGATATACCAGACGTCAGATAGCAGTTCCCAGGTGACATGTGTACAGGTTAGTTCATCGACCTGAGACCGTCATTTGTCTCGTGTGAGTTTCCCACTGTACTTTGATTACTACCCTACCACGGCTCAAAGGAGTCGTGCAAACAGGTTTTTAGTTGGGTACAGTCCCGAGCCACATGGAGGCAGTGAGCGGATCTGCAGGGGTTCGTCTCTCCCGGTATTGGGGGTGAGGTCGTGCTGTGTCTAGGAGAGCCAGAACATGAAAAGTCCTTGGCCAAGGCAGGAGATTTGCTGGTAGGTATTCCAGTAGTATCTCAGGGTGTTCTGGGCTACACTCCGACACGACTTGTACCGCTTTTGGGGGTCTGACTTTTACCAACCCCCTAGGCCCGCCATGCGATGCTCATAGACGAACGGACCGGACTGTACGGATATTGTCACTGACAGGCTCAGTAGGGTGTCAGGATGAGTTCGCTCATCGACGTCCCCTTATGGTCAATACCTGGTGGCCCGTCACGTATTGGCTTATACCTCTGACGTGCTAGTGGTTAAATCCACAGCCACA
The DNA here is from genome assembly GCA_030015575.1 of Agapanthus africanus. Lineage (NCBI taxonomy): Eukaryota > Viridiplantae > Streptophyta > Magnoliopsida > Asparagales > Amaryllidaceae > Agapanthus > Agapanthus africanus. Next base: position 926,583,751 of record CM057339.1, read on the forward strand.
GTATTGACGAGTCTTTAGAGTCCACCACACAGACAGTTACTCCAAGTTTTCGGGCGAAACGCTGTAGAGGCCGTATGGAGATATGGCACGGTTCGATCAGATACGTGCGGTATTGCACGGATCGTGATCGGACAGTTTTTTACTAGCCGGCTTTGGCTTAAGCCGGATTCTAGTTTTAGATAGTGTAGTTTTGTCTCTTTGCATTTGTGTTTCAGTGCGAATACAAATGCGGGCATGTATTTGCAGTAGTGGGGTTTTCCTGTAATTTATTACGGGATCGGTTTTTCTGAAGTTGCCAGTTTGCATTCCGTTCCGGCCGGTTTTCTTTCATTCCTTCTCGGCCGGGCTTTGTGGTGGAGAGTGTTAATTGCAAGTTCGCAATTAACATTTTGTGAGGGGTTTCTTTGCATAAGTGTGGCTTCATGATTATCCTCTTAATCATGAGATTCCTTTCTTTTCCATTTGATGGCCTTTCACTTGATGGTTAGTGAGTGGATTGATAAGGAAATGGTTGTGACCATTTTCCTTTTGATTTGTTTTTTTCCATTCTATTATGATACATATTGTGGTGCCATTCTCTTTTCTCTCTCCAATCTATTTTCTCATTTTAGAGGGCCGGCCACTTTGGCTAGAGGGAGAGTGTGGATCATTTCCTTTTGTGTGAGAAAAATGCTTCATATCCTTTTTCCATGCTACCAAGTTCACAAGCACATTTTTGAGTTGCTTTCTTCACCTCCACCATATCATGGCAACCTCATAAACCCCAAGAGACATGGCTACTACACTATTCTATAGCAAGCCTTGGACGCGTCGGCTAGCCAACTTCGCGCCCGAGTTGCCTCGGTCAAGAGGCGGGAGCCCGTAAAAAGATTCCGGCTACGTGGTGCCCTTTCCGACGAGCGAGGAGGTGACGGAGATTCCGCGGGAGATCGGAGCGGAGACGAAGACCGAAGGACACGGATCGTTTGGTATAGCATCTCTACTCTTTTCTTTTTGCTAGCTAGCTAGGTTAATGGCCCGATCCGGGTGAAAAGTCCGCGGCGGTTGCCGTTTTGCAAAGTTCGCAAAGTTTTTGTTTTCCGCGTTTCCGGCGTCGGATCGACGGGCCGGGGCGCCCCCGCGGGCTTACAGATTCATCATGTCATTAATGCATTATTAAATGCTTAATGACTCACATAATGAATCATCCACTTGCATTAATGAAAACATGATGAATAATATCATATTATTCATTTCTTTTTATTCATTATGTTTCATATATCAAGTGAGAAGCTATTTCATTATTATATTATTATTATCATTATCATCTTCTCACTCTCTCTCTTCAAGTTCTCTCTCCTTCACCAAACCTAATCCTACCCTCATGAGTTGAGAACAAGGATTAGGAAAGACTAATTACTCCATAACCTATCTCTACATCACCTTAGCTACTCTATTTAGCAACTGGAGAAACTAAGTAACCTCAAGTTTTAGAGGTTATAGCTTGGATTAGGGTTCTCGGATGGATCGTCTATCACGGAAGAAAGCCGAAGAGGACGTGGAGATCCAAAGAGGCCGTAGATAACATTAAGATGAACGACTAGAAAACCGTTTGGTATAATCTCTTAACATAGTAGTTTAGAACCTCTATAGCTTTTGTTAAAACTTGTTTAGCAAAGGATTCATACGGTTATTCGATGGTTTAATCATAGAAACAAGATTGTTATTCATATTTCCGTCTCCTCATAAGTATTGGGGTGTTGAACATCGACTTACAGTGGTATCATAGCCTAGCTAAACTGTATTTAACACACTTGCAAATTTGTATGAATTTCGAACGGAAAAACAAACCGGAAAAACCCCCGATATCATGTACTTTCTGTCGAATTTTAAATGAGGTCCAAAAATTTTTCAGGGACCTTCAGAATGACCTAAATGAATGTATTGGAACACCCAAGAAAATTGGGCTCATGAATCAGCCATAGCGCCGCGGAACCGCGGCCGATCCCACCGATCCGCCGCGATTCCGCCGCGCTTTGGACGATTCATCATCCCAAGTTTCTTATGTTGTTTCTCTGTGATATTTGGTGTTTTCTGGTAATTTTTATTTTTGCTCAGGTTTCAGATTTACAGAGAAGTATTGGAGCAAAATTAAATGTGTTTAATCGATCGAAATTATACGGTATTTGCTTGATTGATTATATCTGTGAAATGTTTTATGTGTTCGTAAACCTCCCCTAACTGCTAGTATGTCGGTTGGCAGGGGGTTGCACATATCTGTGATGTTATATATAACTGTTTGTGTATATAAACTGTATTGGACTATTGTGGTGTTTGGCCGGGTTTTGTGATGGGTTTTTGTATTAATTCATTTGATGTAAATGTAATAAGTTGTAATATTATTTTGCGGGGCACATCCCAGGGTGAACGGGCACAAGGGGAACAGAAACCGCCAATGGAACCTCCGCAGCAGGAATAACAACTGTTGCAACCCCTCCACACCTACTGGTGTCTCATCAGGGATACTTACGGAGTCTACGGTCAGGACGCTACTCTAGCTCAGATTCTCCGCCATGGCCGAAGTCCCTGCAAAGTTTTATGAAGATAAGAAAACATAAAAAGAGAAACAAATTACTTGCCAAAGGAAAAATACAGAATACATGCATACCGATGCGCCAAGATGCCTCTAGTATGGCTTTTTCAAGCTGACGTTTTTTCCTGATAAGGTATGCTCGCTGGGGTTCAAGTGTAGATTCATGGACGCCGGTCTACAACGACAACTTATCTTCAGAAGCGGCTGAGATAGGCTGTTTGAGGGCTATCTTGCCTCCCTCTTCCAGAGGACCTATAAATATTCGCCGTATTGATGGTGGATCTTCATAGAATATGAAGACAGGATAAGGACTCTTCAGGACGCGCACTTTCTCGGTCTCGTCCTGAGTTATAGCCTCAGCCAATTGTGCGGCTTCCTCGGCGGATGAACCTGGAAAAAGAAGACCATAATACAGTTCTTGCATAGATATTGGTTCGTCTTGAATGATAGGCTCGAATTCCGTTAAAAAGTCAAGCAGACCGGTGACTGTCTTCTTCCTCCGCTTCGATCCGGAACTGGCACTGGAAGTTGATCGCTTCCTTCCCTTCGGCGCTTTAGTGTGACGTTGACCCACTTCGCCTTCAGTATCCTCTCTCGGCGGTGCTACCGATGATGACACTGCCATTACTGACGCCGCAGCTGATGAAACTGCTACTGGCGCCTTATCAGAAGCCCTTGCCTGAGCTCTAGTGCGCATCGGCATGCCAACTGTGGGAGGAGTCAGATCCGCGTCCACCGCCTCAGGAATTAGTAAGGCGCCAATACCCCTCAAGGGAGGGCGAACCGTTGTCCGCGGTCGCGGCGGGACTCCTATAGCTTGGAGCGGGGCGGGAGCTATATGTCCAAAAAGTATCCTCCTCTCCTCAGCAATAATGGGACTGACTCGGTGGCGGTACAACCCGTAAAATCCCCCACACACCTTGGAATGTAGTCGGCCTCGGGGATCATGAAGTGAGAATCGGTGTTCAGCCGCATGAAATGGTGGGTGGCGTCACGAACAGCTACCAAAGAAGAGCTAGGCTCCACCATGAATGCTTCAAAGGGAACACCCTGGTCATAACCCAATTGCCGGGAAAACCGGTGTGGATTATACCGCATAAAAAGAACTGCATCATTTCGGCGAAACACCAAATAGCCCGGGTTGATCGAGTACAAGTGCATGGCTTCCTTGGGCTTCAAAGATGGTGCTCCTTCTTTCGATAAATCAAACAGCTGCTGAACAGGTTCCGAAGGAGCAGAGACTATTCGGTCATTAAATACCATCCCGCCTTCGTTGGCATAAGGATTAAGCAGCACACGAAGAGCCCTTAACCGAGTCGGGTCAGGAGCAGAAGCGTCCACCAACCTCATGAGCCGTGGGAAAGTATAAGCATCGTAAAAGCCCGGTCTCTGGTGCACAGCGAACGCCCCTAATACATGCATCTCGATCCACTACGTAAAATAATGAAGAGAGAAACTCACTGCATTCACACCAGGGGTTGAGGTATTGGCTGTAGTGCTCAGCCCGTGGTACAAGTGCGATAACCCTGCAATGCTTACGGCTAGTCGCGTCCCTTCGGCAATGCGATGAGCAGGGTAAATGACCGAGGCTCTCATAAAGTGACGATGCGTTGGAACGACAAACCAACTGAGGCAAATGCTGATAAAAACGACGAAGAAAGTTGACGCCGGGAGCCGCAATCGATTCAAAAGGTACAATCGACAAGATTGCGATGTAAAACTGCGGCGGATCTTCTTCTCTGGCCGGTAGATTATTTAACCCAAACCCGAAGGGGTCGTTGATAATCACGAACTTCGGAGCCTCCTTTGATAGGACGTCTCCACGAAGGAAGCAGGCAATAAAGCTCTTAAAAGTGACACTCTGTTCCTCTGACTCGGTGAATAGCTTCTCAAAAATACCCAGAGTCTTGATTAGACTTGGATACTTGTGACGGACGGCATTTTCAGCTGAAAAGCTGTTAAGCGTAGCAGGCACAGTTGCGAACGCATACTCGTCAGGAGGCAGCAATTCTTCATAGGGCGCTCTCCTGATCGGCAATCCAGAGATTTCGCGAAACTCTTCCAAAGAAATCGAAACTTCGCGATCCCCTAATAAAAAAAGTGTTGGTAGGAAGATTCTATTGATTTAGGAAAGCTTTAACCCACCATACATGGGGAGACTGATAATGGAAGAGGGACGCGTACACTGCCTGGTAAAGCTTGACCCTCTGCAGTCGCCACGATGAGCGGAAAAGATGTAATGAACCCAGAGAAGATAGCCCGTAGGATGGCGAGGGGTAAGCCCTATCTTGTAGACCTGTCTCCAGGGCTGGGCTTCACCTTGGAAAATACGACGCCCTAAGATATCTATGGCTGGCACAGGCTGGTGCGGTATCCCAACTGTAGACGGCTCAAGACGGCCCGTAGGAGTCCAATCCGCCACCTCTACGGCAAAGGCAGTCTGCAGATGATCCAACGACAAGAACGGGCGGAGAGGTTCTGTTGGCACCTCGCAAAAAAAAACTTCGGCAATCGCGGATGATATGACCGTACCAGGTTCCCCACAAAGCAGATTGGCGCAGTCCGGGTCATGAGCTCTAATCATCGCCATCACCTCTTCGTCAGACAATAACTGAGGAAAGGTAGCCTCCGAGCGGGTGAAATGAAAGTATGGAAGAGAAGCCATTGTTCCTGAAACAAAGGAAGGGGAAACTCTTAATGAAACCCACATATATGTGTGTGTGTGTGTGTGTGTGTGTATAAATATATATATAAAAAGACAGTGGAAGAAAACGATAAGCCACTTATTTCATGGGATCATTGGTTGCAAAACACATAGGCCCCACAAAATCAATATGGTGGCTCACTAATGATGAGGCAGGGTAATCATTATGAGAATAAAAGGAAGATTCTCAATAAATGAGTAGTGGATTTCAAACATCTCTACACATTCCCTCAAGAAAAACCCCATCATGAAATCTGTGCAAATCAAGCAGAATCTCTCCTAATTTTTTTTTTGTTTCATCAAGAACAACTGAAGATGAAAATCTCAAGAAGTCTTCTTGTTAGAACTACGTTCTCTGGGGAATTAAATTCCTCTTGAACAAAGGAATTAAATTCCAAGAAAATTTTCAGAGCTAAGCTCTTTGGAATGGAATTAAATTCCAGAAGGAAACAAGTATCATCATCAATCCCCTGAGATCAGAAAAACGCCTAACATTGGGGGTTTACTACCTAAAGATCGAGCATTCTTAGAGCTTCGAAAGATGAGTTCTTATTAAAGGGAAAAACCTTTGGCGTGGATTTAAAATCCAAAGAAAATTTCTACAAAAAGTTACTCGGCCGTTCAAGATCCTTACCTGAAAAAGGATTCCTTTTCGTTGACAGAGTTAAACTATGGATTTTGTTTTAATGAACAGAGAACTGAGCTCTGAGGAAGAGAATTAAATTCTCAAGGAAAGAACGAAGAAGGAAGAAGATGAAGGAGTGGAGGCGCTGCTGAAGAGACCCTTGCATTTATAAGACATGATAAGAAACGGTTCATCTTCCCTGTTCCCTAGGCAAATCCAACGGCCACAAAAGTTACAGCGTTGCACTCACGTGCAAACACGTGAGAACAACGCTGTGGGAGCATTTGTTCCCTCATGGAAACTAAATAAAATACAAATAAAGCAGTAAGGAAAACCTCAAATAAGGCATCACGTGCCCACATGTGACCGGGCATCATGTGCTCATACGTGGCCGAGCCTCACGTGCAAACACGTGACCTTTTACAGGCAAAGCCTATAAGCGCTGAATAAAATAAACAAATACTTAATCAGTGGCATCACGTACCCACACGTGACCTGGCCTTACGTGCAGACACGTGACTTTTTACAGGCAAAGCCTATATGCACTGAATTAAATAAACAAATTGGAAATACTTAATCAGTGGCATCACGTGCCCACACGTGACCAGGTCTTACGTGCAGACACGTGACCATTTACAGGCAAAGCCTGTAGGCGCTGAATAAAATAAATAATTGGAAACGCTTAATCAGTGGGGTCACGTGCCAACACGTGATAGGCTTTTAAACCCTCTGAAACAATAGAATTAAATTCTAAATTGAATGCTTAATCAGTGGGGTCACGTGCCAACACGTGATGGGTTCCTGAGCCCTCTAAACCAATAGAATTAAATTCTAATTAGATGCTTTATCAAGTAGGGCCACGTGCCAACACGTGATAAACTCCTAAACCATCTGAACTAATAGAATTAAATTCTAATTAAAAGGGAATCAAAAACCCTAATTGGAAAAATATTTCTCTAGATCTTTCCAAACAAAAAGATTGCACTTTGTAAATGGGAGCACCGTTGGATTAAAAATCCAATGGTGATTAAAAAATCACCAATTTATAGAAAAATTCTATATAAGGAAATATTTCCATAAAATTTTCCAGGAATAACAAATAAAATATCTTTTGGATTAAAAATCTAATGGTGAATAAAATTCACCGAATGATCTAAAAGATCATGTTGGTTATAAAATCAATAAAAATCTTTCAATGAAAAATTGATTAAACAAACTGATTCTTTTCTTTCTCCTATAAATAGGAGCCAAGAAGAGAAGAAAAAGGGATATACAACAACAGAGAGAGAATACAAAAAAAAAGAATTTAATTCTCCAGAGAGAAATGAAGATCTCTTCAGAGAAAGAAAACTCTAGGTAAGAGAAACAGGAGATCATTCTATAAGCTCCCACAAAAAAAGAGAATTTAATTCTCAAAACCAAGAGTTTAACTTTTCTAAAAAGAACTTAGTTCTTTCTCTGGTTGAAGATCTGCAGAAGCAGATCTCTCCACAAGTTGAGAATTTAATTCTCATCGGGGAGATTCTGCCACGCAGATCCAAAACTTAGAGGGAGAATTGGGTTTAAAGAATTTAATTCTTTCAAACATATAGGAATTTAATTCCACCAAATAAAATTAGGGTTTAACCCTATCAAAAGAATTTAATTCTTAAACAAGAGATTTATCTCTCCATGTACGTAAAAGGATCGAGTACCCAATATGATCACGTGGTAACACGTGACCCTTCCCTCCAATGACCAAAAGAGAATGAATAAGATTAGGTCACGTGTTCCCACGTGACCCTTGAACAAACTTCTCAAAATAAAGAGAGAGTAAAGCCAAGGCAGAACAGATTTTGGGCGTCTCACGTATTCAAACGTGATACCTAGCAATTATCAAACAAAAGAGGATTCTACCCAAGGGCAATGCCCACCTAAAGGATGCCTCACGTGTCTCTATGTGACCCCTGACAAACACCATTTTTGGGGTAAAACTGAAGGATTAATATCCAACGCATGGACGACCTCACGTGTCCCCACGTGACCCCTAACAAATACTTTTAATATCCAATGCATGGTTACCCATCTCGTGCCCACACATGATGGTCATAAAGATTAAGTGTTTAACACTTACTTGCATATTCTGAGAATAAAATAAAGGAAGTTTGGCCCAGCACTCAAGCGCCTCACGTGACCCCACGTGAGCGCTTCTCTTTTTTTAGTGTTTAACACTATTTTGTGCGCTTCATCCTTAGTGTTTAACACTATTTTAAGCGCATCACGTGGGAGCACGTGATAGATGAGTGTACTCTAGTGTTTAACGCTATATTCGAGCCAATCTTAGCCTAAATTAGCTAAGTCTTCTAGAGGCAGGACCCCCCTTTTGACTGAACCTCAAATACACTCTTGTCTTCCAAAATTGATCATCTTATATGCATTCAAAGCAAAACCCAGAGCCTTTCAACCAACATTGGTTCAAGAGTACATCTCTTCACTCCTCTGATATTTGTCGTTGTAATCCTTCAGTGTCTTCAGAGAGGTGACGGGTCCCGACAACCAGACATTCCACGGACTGTGAGGTCCTTAAACTCATGGACTACGATGTCCTTAAACTTTACAGACTATGATGTCTCTAAACTACCACTGTAAGGTCCTTAAACTCATAGACTATGACGTCTTTAAACTATGGACTATGATGTCCTTAAACTCCATGGACTATGATGTCCTTAAACTCTTGGACCGCAATGTCCCTAAACTAAACAATAGAGCCCAAATGCTCTTCTGTCAGATCTAAATGATCCTGTTGAGTAGATCTTAGTCTAAAATTAGACTATCGTATCCTTAACAAACGTTTAAGTTGATCTTAGTCTCAAATGAGACTAATGCATCCTTAAACCCAACCCAACCCAACCCAAAATCTAAGAAGATACGGATTTGGACTAATCCACGCCCTACGGTCGACAACATAAATTAGTCTCCGTATACAATCCACGGGCAACCAAAAACAAAACAAACACACACGACACGAAGTGACCATCTGGAGAAGGAGAAAGTGGTTACCGCGATGCGGTAGCATAATTAACTGCAGGGGCTTGCGTCTGCAGGGAAGAGCGTCCCCACAATCAAAAACCCCTTAACGAGGGAGAATCTGACGAAGTTTGCAGCGTCAAGAATAGGAAACCGGTGCCGAATTCCTCCGAAGAATGCTCGAGAGGAAAGAAAAAGAGGCCGCGGAACAAGCGGCCAACATAAAACAAATGGCGCTTCTATTTCAAGATATGGTGGGCATGATGATACAGCCGGATTCTCCAGCTGAAGACCCCCCAATTATCCTTGAAGACGACAGAGGGGAGACATCGAACCCTCTTCCGGCTCTATCAGTAGCCAAAGAGGAGATGATCTCCAAAGCCGCCCTGGATGACTATATCGCTCAACAGATACGAGCTCATCAGGCGAGCGAAACGGCCGGCCAAATTGTTAAGACTGGACGACCATATCCGGGTTGGTACGACCAAATAAAGTACCCGCCAGGATATACGGTCCCTAAATTCCATGTATATAAGGGGACGGGTAATCCACACCAGCACGTTGCTCAATTCAGGGCTCTATGCGGCAATACTGGGGGTGAAGACAAATTGCTGCTTCGCCGGTTTGTTGGCAGCTTGTCGGAGACAGCGTTTGAATGATACTCTGAGCTCCCGAACGAATCCGTTAAGACATTTGCAGAAATGGAGTTACTGTTTATACAAAGGTACGCAAGCGCTAGCGAACGCACCCCAATCACAGCATTGATCAATGCCAGGGTGAAACCGGGCGAAAAATGGGTCCAGTACGCGATACGGTGACAGAATCTATGGTCGAAGTGCGAACAACGCATAGAAGAGGCTCCTGCAGTAGGCATGTTCATGGGTACCCTTGATCCGCAGGCGACCATATCCCAGTTCATGATGTTTTTCAAGCCGACTACCTTCCAGGCCTTGATTGACAAACTGGCCCAAATGGATCAGATGGGCCATAGACCGTCTTTCTCGAAAATGGAGCCTTGAAATGAGAAGGGGAAGGGGAAAGAGACCTTCGTCGCCAATGCTCAACAGCAGCCTAGTGGTCCGAAACCAGTTGATCCCCAAAGTGATAGATGGAGACTCTTCAATGAGAGGCTAAAACTCCCTTATTCGTTTCCTCGGAATAAGATGAGAAGACTGTTAGAGTTGGCGGTGCGCAACAGGCTCATCACCCTACCGGATCCGAAACGCCCACTACAGCTCGGTGACGTCAACAGTCCCAACTACTGCCCCTACCATCGAATAATGGGCCATCCAATCGAAAATTGCTTTGTCTTCAAAAACTGGATTGAGGATCAGTACCAGCAAGGCAAATTCACGTTGTCTGAAAATTGGAGAGTAAACCCGCCACAACCACACGCTCCGAAAAAGATGGACACGCCGGGGGTATCATGCTCATTTATAGAGGAAGCTCCATGGGAAGTTGTTCTTTCGACAAAAACGAAAAGAATGTTGAAGGATCTCTAAACATGCCCGGCGATCGGGTGGAAGAGCCCGCTGAAGCCAGAGATTATTGAGGGGATGCTGAAGCTGCGCCCAATGCTGAAAGTTGGTGGACAAAACATTCAAGTCAAGCCTCCAAAGTCTTTAAATAAAAAGAAGAAGGCCATGAAGCCCGTCCAACCCGACGATAGCCATACAGGTCTGCAGAAATATATCGATGCACTGGAAGAATATAACCAGAATGCGCGGACTCCAATCACGTTGGATGAATTCTTTAAGCATATTCTTGAGAATGAAGCCGATGACGCCGATGAAGGAGACAATTCTTCAGAAGAACCCGAGGATTATGTGGCGAGCTGCCACATGATCTCTCACTCGTCAATAGATTGTGAAGAAGCTCCTAATGCAGAGAAACTGAGGGCAGATCCCGAACCGGAACTCCTAGAACCGCCAGACAAGATGATTGACATGTTGCTAAAAGAGTAAAGCTGATTGAGAGCGCGAAATGGCCATATTTGAGAAAGCCAAACGCCGGCGGCTAGACAAAAGGGTTGAAATACCCCAACCGGATGGAAGCACTTCTGCCGCCAGCAAAAGCAGGTTTAAGCCAAGAAAGCAGTTCGCTAAAACCTTGTCGATGGGAATGAAGCTGCCGCCTCTCAAAGAAGTCACTTCAGAAAATACGTTCCCCGACGAACTAGATGCACATCCAAACTACTGCTTATACCATCGGAAGATCACACACCCTACCAAGGAATGCATGGCCTTCAGGAATTGGTAGCAGGGATACGTTGCTCATCGGCAGCATTTCAAGCGGATGAAGCGCAAAACACGTCGAGAGCAGAAGAGCATGACAGATGAGCGCAAAAGAACTGCCGGTAACTGTCACATGGTTGATTCCGGGGGATCGCAAGTTCCCACCTTTGGGAGCGATTCCGATGAAGAAATAACCCTCGTCCCTCTCTTCAAGGAATCCATCTCCGAAACAGAAGAGATGAAGATCTGCGAGAACATTCAGCTACATAATCGCACGTTACCTGAGAAGAATCTCAGATCCACAAACAAGGGGTTGAGTAAACAAGATAAAGGGAAGGAAAAAGTCCATGAAGATATCACCCTCGATGATCAAGTCGTCAAAGAGCTGACAGCCAAGGACCTGCTAAAGAAAAACAATATCGATTACAACGTTCTGGCACACCTGAGGAAGATACCTTCGCAGCTAAGCATTCTCGATGCCCTTTTGCTATCTAAAGAGGCAAGAGATTCTTTGATCAAGGCACTACAAGAGCCCAAGCAGTTCCAAGCTTTCCTTGCCGAAGAAAAGATGAAGGACGAGCTGGAAGAAGTGCACACTGCTGACGTCACTTTCGGCGATGAAGACCTCCTCCTCGGGACGTGCAAACACAACCGTCCCCTGTATGTCACCGGATACTGCCATGACATCAAGATAGGGAAGATTCTAGTTGACAACGGGTCTTCTGTCAATCTTCTAAATGTGAGGGTACTAAAAGAAATCTGCATGAGCGTTCAACACCTTGCTCGGGATAAAATCACTATCTCCGGGTTCGACTCCCAGTCATCACGGACGCTCGGGTCTGTGATATTGACGTTATGCTTTAGGCTGCTCATCACTGACATCAAATTTCATGTCATTGACGCCAAGACATGCTACAACACCTTGCTCGGCAGGCCTTGATTGCACGAGTACAACATCATACCTTCTACACAACATCAGTGTATGAAGTATTTCAAAGATGGTCTTGAGTATACCGTGACAGGGGAGCTGAACCCATTCTCCGTGAATGAACTCCGAAAGTACGAAGTTGCAAAGTATTTCTTACCAGACTTAGAAGACACAGAAAGATGCCATAAACCTGAGAATAAGTAGAAAGCTATCACCACTATTCCGGTCTTCGGGAGTGATACCGAGGAGGAAGAAGAGATAGTTTATTCAGGGCCGCCCCAATACACCATGCCAGGACCGTCCATCCCTATTTTGGTCTTTGGCAGTGACTCTGAAGACAAAGTCAATTCAGTGTTCTCGGTCCGGCCATCAATACGTGCCCTCACTGGCGATGAACGGAGTTTGCAAATCGCCATGGTTCCGCAAGAGCATTACAAAGAGCTTGACACACTTGATATCTATAGTGTGTAAGAACTGCAGACGCTCTATGTTCCTCCCAGGCGAAAAGATGAAAAGGCGATCCTCTTTTATCGATCCATTGAAACCAAAGTGGAGAAAGAAATCTGGCATGGTGCCGATTCTACACTTGACAGGCTCCAGCCCATCCGTCTGCCCAAATATTACACGGAAGGGTTAAAAAGGCTGTTGAGACGCCAAGGCGTACCCTTCAAATAGACTGCTCGACAAGCTCAGTTCTACAACAGAATGTGGAACGTCCTCGGAACTCAGCGAAAATTGCCCAACGGGAGAATGGAAACGATCGAGCTTGGATATATTCAATCCAAGAAACGGAAAAGATTCTATAGCTGCTATGTTATACATGACTTCGATGAAGAAGGCGACGCTCTGCTAGAAGACGCTGCAGTTGAACCAAAACAAGATCCAGCCACAAAATGCCGAGTCCATCGTTTGAAGAACAGATGGACAAGCTAATAAGGGAAGCGGGTCAAAAGGTCCGGGATGACCACAACCATGAAATAGCTATTTACGAGAAAGCCAGGACACAGCGCCTCCTTCAGCAGGATGCGGAGAACGACGATACTCTTTGTCGCCAGCCCGTCATACAGAAGACCCGACGCAGAGGTAAAAACAAGCTAAAGAACGGAAAAAACGTTCGACAGCGGCAAACCAGGTCTAAGAAACCATGCGATCGAGAATTGAGCAGCCAGGATTCGTCTCTTATAAAGAAGATGGGTCGAGCATATTCTTCTCCCCAAGACAAGACAAGGAAGATATTTGGTCTTGTCATGAAACATCAAATGATTACGCTCTCGGAATCCAAACACCCCTAACAAGCAGACGAGGTCTCTCACCCAGATTATTGCTCCTATCACCGAGCGATAGGACATCCTCTCGAAAACTGCTTCACATTCAAAGACTGGGTAGAAGACCATTATCAGCAAGGCAGGTTCGCTCTATCCATCAGTTGGAAGGTAACCCCACCATAGAAGTATGTACCGAAAGCCACGTATATAGCGAGAGTAGAACCGGATCAACATTGGTCTTGGAAGCGATCTCGCACCTGTTACGTGATAACGATGTCGGAAGAAGGAGAGCGCGAGAATATGGATGACCTATCCTGGTGCTTTGAAAACGAGGATGAAGAGGAATCGATCTCGGAATTTCCACCGGCGCCAAAGGATTTGGAAGATGGAATACATATTACTGCAGATAACCTCAGGAAAATCGACTTGGCGACGGCAAATGACCCACGGCTAACGTTCGTCAGTGAGCTGCTGTCTAAAGAACAGGTAACTATGCTAAAAAACGTGCTCATGCGGTATAAAGACTGCTTCACGTGGAACTATTCCGAGATGCCGGGATTAGATCCAGAAATAGTCGTCCACAAGTTGGCAATATCTCCGGACGTTAAGCCAATCAAACAAGAACCAAGAAGGATGCGGCTCGAGTTTGAGATGAGTATCAACGCCGAAGTCAAGAAGATAATCGACTCCGGTTTCATCCAAAAAGTTAAATACCCCGACTGGATTGCCAACATCGTCCCAGTAATGAAGAAAAATGGGACAGTGCGCGTCTGCGTAGATTCCGGAACCTCAACAAAGCTTGCGCGAATGATGATTTTCCCGTGTCGGTTACCGAGCTGATGATAGATAACACGTCCACTCACAAAGTCTTCTCCTTCATGGACGGATCATCAGGGTACAATCAAATAAAGATGCATCCTGAAGACCAAAAGCATACCGCTTTCCGGACCCCTTTGGGCATATTCTGCTACAAAATGATGCCTTTCGGTCTGAAGAACGCCGGCGCCACCTATCAGAGGCCATGATGAAGATTTTCGATGACCTCATACATGAAATCGTCGAATGCTATATCGATGATCTCGTGGTTAAGAGCAAATCGCACGAGGAGCATTGGGAGCATCTGAAGATCGTGTTCCAGCGCCTTCGGAAATACAACCTGAAGATGAACCCTCTGTAATGCGCATTTGGAGTTTCCTCGGGAAAATTCCTAGGGTTCATCATCCGACACCGGGGCATCGAGATAGACCCGTCGAAGATCAAGGCGATCACGGAAATGCCTCGGCCAAGAACTCTCAAGCAACTGCGGTCTCTCCAAGGAAAGCTTGCATATATCCGGTGGTTCATAACTAATATCTCCAGCAAATGCAGCCTCTATAGTCACCTAATGAAGAAGGGGAACCCATTAGTCTGGGATCATAAATGCCAGAGTGCACTCGACGAAATCAAGCAATACCTGCAGAATCCGCCTGTGCTGACCGCTCCAGTTAAGGGGAAGCCCCTCATCCTGTACACAACGGCCCTTGAAGGTTCTTTAGGCGTGCTGTGGGCACCGGAGAATGACCAAGGGAAAGAGAGAGCCCTTTACTATTTGATTCAAGTTCTCATGGGGGCAGAAAACAACTACTCCCCCATTAAAAAACACTGCCTGGCGTTAATCTTCGCAATAACGAAGCTCCGACACTATGCGTTGGCGTATGAGGTCCACCTCATATCAAAAGTGGATCCTCTCAAATATTTGATGTCAAAAGCCATACTAACGGGACGGCTCGCTAAATGGGTCCTCCTTTTGATGGATTTCTCGATAACATATCGACCTCTCAAGGCAGTGAAAGGCCAGGCCATCGCTGACTTCCTCGCTGAGCATCCGATACCTGCCGATTCACCCCTAAATTGCGAATTGCCAGACGAGCACGCGTTTGACACGATCGACAGGGAAAGAGGAGAATGTGATACTCGATGGGAACTCTACTTCGATGGGGCATCTTCCATGAAGAAGCGACAACACAATACCCCTATAATCAAATCGGGGGTAGGCCTTATCTTCATGACTCCGCAAGGAGGGATAATGCGCTTCGCCTTCTTCTTAACAGAGCCGAGAACGAACAATGAAGCCGAATATGAAGCTTTGATAGCAGGTCTTGAGATTGTTGTCGACATGGGAATCGAAAACCTCCTCATATACGGAGACTCGCAACTGGTCGTTAATCAAGTAAATGGCGACTATCAAACGTGCAAACCAGAGTTGATGAAGTACGGTGAGAGAGTGCAACGATTGCTGACTCAAATTCCCGCCTACGCCCTGGAAAGCATACCGCGGGCGGAAAATAGCAAAGCGGATGCGTTAGCCAAACTCACTAAAGAACTGGCTGACGAAAAGCTCGATGATGTGAGGATCGTTGTGCAAAGCCGCCGGGTTCTTGCACCAGCAGAAATATCTCCGGAGTCGTCCGAAGAAAATGGAGTGACCAAGCAAACGGCCTTACAAATAAAAGATCAGGGAAAGGCTAAGGATTGGAGAGAAGTCTTTATAGACTACTTCAAATCCCGTCGAACACCTGAAGATGTATCCTCAAGACATCGGCTCATGAAACAAGCTCTGTCTTTCACCTTCGTCAATGATACTCTGTACAAGAGATCGTTCGACTCTATATGGCTAAGATGCCTGGGGCCGGAAGAAGCAAAGAGAGTCGTCCAAGAAACTCACGACGGACTCTGCGGTTCTCATCAAGCCGGGCCGAAGATGAAGCTAAAGATCAAAAGGATGGGCTACTATTGGCCCACGATGATTTAGGACTGTCTCGAATACGCGAAGCGGTGCCACTCGTGCCAAATTCACGGGGACTTCATCCACCAGCATCCAAATCTGCTATACCCAACGGGGCTAGCTGGCCGTTTGAAATATGGGGAACCGATATAATCGGGCCCATCGAACCAGCGTCATCCAAAGGACACCAGTTCATATTGGCGACAACCGATTACTTCTCTAAGTGGGCAGAAGCCATACCGCTAAGAGAAGTGAAGACGGAGAATATTCTCTACTTCTTCAAGACACACATCATCTATCGGTTTGGCACTCCGCGACGGATTATCTCTGATAACAAGCCAGCCTACAGAAGTCACAAAATCAGCCGCTTCGCACAGCAACATAATATAGAATGGAGATACTCTTCGGTCTATAATCCCCGGGCTAATGGTCTAGCTGAGGCCTTCAACAAGACCTTGACGAAGATCATAAAGAATACGGTGTCCAGAAACAGAAAAGATTGGCACGAAAGACTGCATGAAGCTCTCTGGGCGTATCGGACCACGTTCAAAATGGCCACGAACACAATGCCATTTGCATTGGTATTCGGCGCAGAAGCGGTACTCCCCTTAGAGATAGAGCTACCCTCTCTACGAGTGGCGGTTCATTACGAGTTAACAGATGAAGAGAACGCTCATCTTCGGCTGGAGGAGCTCGACGCCCTTGACGAAACCCGGCTCATGGCGCAGCAAAACCTGGAAGCTTACAAAGCAAGGATGACGCGCTCGTACGAAAGATTGACTAGGCCGAGAACATTCCGCCAAGGCGAACTCGTGCTAATAGTCAAGAGGCCTGTGATCCCCAATCATGCTAAACGGGGAAAATTCGAGCCAAACTATGAGGGCCCGTATATCATAGACAAAGTCTACCAAGGTGGGGTTACTTGCTCATGAATATTCATGGTGAAAGACCCTTTAGGCCAATAAACGGACGGTTCCTGAAGAAATACTACGCCTGATGAGTCACGGCCTAGGTCAACGATAGATGACGACGCTTACGTCCGCTCGCTATCTTCCTAAGCCCAAACTCTATAAGCAAAACTGTTGTCTCCAAAACGGCAACAATGGACCGAAACGTCCTAAAACTAACTACTGACCGAAACGTCTTTAAACTATTGCAAACCCGCAGCATTCTTGGGCTGGCGCGTTAAAAAAATGGTACGTCCATAAGCAAAATGGGTACGGATGAAGACCCGAAAGGGCTCCGTGAGTAAAAACAGCAGGGCTACTGGTGTAACATTTCATAAAAATAAAATATTATTTTTGGGGAATTTATAAAATTAAATAATAAATATTATGAATATTTTAATAATGCGGTATATTTATATACCGATAAATTGGGAAATATTTGGAAATTATGTTAGTTATTGAATTTGAAAGATATTACAAGATTTGATGCATTATAGATTGTTATATAATTAGTTATATTCTATTTTTAATGCTAATCGCGATTAAATATCGCTAATCTTGTATTAATCCGGTTTTATACACATGACCTGTACCATGTCAAATTACACTTTTTGCATTTTTCCTACCATGTTTTCTTCTTCATTTTTCCATGCATTCTTTGTTTTATGGGAGAAGGGAAAAGAAAAAAAAGAAAAGAAAAGAAAAGAAAAAGAAATGAATATTGTAATGAGGGATGGGCATGAGAGAGTGGGTGAGGGGTCAAACTTGACCATGGCTCTTATCCCCTTCATTATTCCTTCTTCATTCTTTCTCTCCTCTTCATCTATGGTTGCCTTCATCTCCCTTCTCCACAAAACACTCACAAACACCCTCAATCTCACCTCAAAATCTCATCCCCACTTCATTAAAAACATGCACAAGCTTCTTACAAACACTTTGGACCAAGAAAAATCCGATTTTGGAGACATGGGGCAACTCAAGAAAATTCTTGAGTTACCAAATGAGATATTTCCTTTGCCATTTGTATTGTATTTCACTTACTTTAGAATCCTTGCAAGTTTAGAAGTGTTTTAGTGTTGTTTTGTGAACTTAGAAAATTCCTAGATGAAGGTTAGGGTTTGAGTTGGATCCTAAGGTATAATTGAGATTAGTAGAGACCCTACCACCCCTTTAGTGTATGACTAGAGACTTAAACCAGAGAATTTAACCATGAAACATAAACTTAGAAACCCCGATATCGGGAAATTGTGATGGAATTTGGTGATCTGCTAACACCCGGGTGACTTGAAAATCTTTTAGCAAACACAGAGATTCAAGCAGGCGGCCTAGATGATAACCCCAAGACCTGAGACCCAACCCCCCCACTTTTGGCCGCAAATAAATTCATCCTGGCCACAAATTGTGGCCAGGTTAGAGTAGTTTGGCCTCGTGCTTATTCTGTGGTTCCAGTATCTGCAATCAATCCCCTTTGCATATGCAAAATTGGCTAATTTCACCTAGGGTAAAATCTGGGACCATTTTCTTGAGTTGCTGCTTTGTTTTGCGATTCCGTTTTAACTTGATTTTTGGTATTTGATATTGTATTCCGTCGTGTGGCGTTTGATCGCCAACGACTAGGGTTATTGGTTGTGTTTTTCATGCGAGACTATAGGTTTTGACCTATGAACAATACGCGTGCCGATTTGGTTTTCGTGCGCGATTTCTATTTACGATGTCATGTGATATACATGTAGGTACCCCCATGTGGATTTCGAGACGACGGGGAGAGCGTGGCGTCATTGACTCTAGCAAGCGAGGATCAGGTGAGTAGATATATATCTACGGGGGAAGTCGGATGGATGGCGTATAGCACTCCCGCAGTTTCGTAGTATAGAATGCGAATGCGTTATGATATATATAGATATATACTTATATATTATTATAAGATGTGTGTACTTGGCTAGAAATTCTTTAGAGTACTTTGGATGATAATGTCGTTAGTATTTTCTTAGTCGCGAACCCTAGAATAAGGTTTATATACACGCGCGCGCGCACACACACATGCATTTTATATTCTTATGCGTATATGGGGATATGTATACAAACACACACACACACACACACACATAGGTATGAGACTATGTATATATTTAACGTATTCATATACATGGATGATGAGGATAGTATATGGTATTTGGAGATGAGTCGATGAGATTGGGCATGATGTACATGGATGATGATGATAGTATATGATATTTGAAGATGAGTCGATGAGATTGGGTATGATGCCATGAGATCGGTGATGTGTATTGGTTCGTATTATGAGATACGACATGATGTTATAGCGGGTCCTTTAGGCGATGTGTTTTCATACACACGCTTACATATATATAGATGGTATCAGTATGTACTAGACTTAGATCAGCACCCCCAGATCATGATATATGATGAAAAGGATACCAGATGAGTAATGAGATAATGCGATAATTGACACGTACCCAGATTTGGAATGTCATACGATAGATTTACCGTACGAGCTATATATTGATGATAGATCCGCACTCTTGACTAGAGAATGTCATATTATATATTGTATCATATGTGATACTATTGAGGCGGGATCACCGACTATTTTATATATATATATATGTATATGTATATATATATATATATATATATGTATGTATATGTATGTATGTATTTATCGACTCAGACTTAGGTGGTTTTCCTTACACTTTTGATTAGTCGGTTAGTTTAGTCCAGTAGTTTACTTGTAGATGTTAGACTAGACTCGGGTCATACCTATTTCAAAACTAACGAATCGTGAATATTTTAAGGACAGGCCAAGGGATTCTACAGATATTTCAAAGGACGTATCTTTTCTTAAAAACGCCGTAGCTCTATTTTCTAAACACCATGATTCATGTTATTTCAAAACGGCAAATTGTATGACCCATATATATTAATGTAGATTATTTATTGTTGTGTTTATTATTCAGCTCCTGCATATTCTTATTGTTCTCATCATATTACATGCTTATATTTTGTTTTCATATGCTATTATTGAAATCATACTGTCAGGACACCATCACCATTACCGATGATGCGTATGTTCCACGTACACCTGCTTGCCGGCTCACACACAATATCATCAGTAATTGTCATGCCACGTACACTGTAGAGAATATTAATTCATTGATATCACTTGTTAGCTGATAGTTCCGATATATATTATTATTGTGCTAGCCTAGACATTTCATTATTACTGTGATTGTCATGCATATTTATACGTTCGTTTTCATGCATTATTATTAGGGCCAGTCCGGATTGCCGGAGCCCAATATTTTAGAATTCATTGTTTATTTATACTTGAGATTAGGGCTTCAGATTTCCATGAGATTTCTGGATTTGGAGAAACCACAAGGATTTTATAAACTGATTATCATTTTAAAATGAAAGTTGCGGTTTTCTCATGATATGATTTGAGAGGAGTCCACCATGAGTTTTCTCAGCTCTTGAGCGATATGATACACCCGATTCGAGGAGGAGGAAGAACCGTCTGTGGGTGCATGGTGGACCCGGTGCAGTACCCCGGGATGAGAAGGTCGCAGATGATGGAGTTGAGCCTGTGACAAGGGAGCACTACTAACCGGTGATTGTATTGTGACTCGATGGATATCCGGAGGATACCGATCGGAGTTGGGCCAGTCCGGATAGCCGGAGCCCGGGGGCCAGTCCGGATAGCCGGAGCCCGGGATTTTGAGATTTGAGGTATTGAGATTTATGATATGGGCCAGTCCGGATAGCCGGAACCCGAGATATCAGATATTTGGATACATGTTTTGTGTCGATACTTGACACAGATTTTATATTGATTTCATTGATGATACCTCGATTTATATATATAGAAATCTCACCAATTAAAGAAAACAGTTTTCTCATTTATTTGTATTCTGTTTTCATGCATTCATACCTCACAGTTATGATATGTTGCTACCTGAGGCACTGACAAGAGTACTTGGTATTACACTCATGTTTAGATGTTTACCCAGGCCATTATTTTATGCTTCAGGCTTTATCATTTGAGGATATTACTGATCGTATGACCTAGGATTGCGTCATACATACGATTTCTGCTTTGTGATATTTTCTACTCATGAGTTGGCAACTCACCCCCGTTGTGCCACAGTTTCTTGCAGGTTTTGCCGTACAAGTTTTTCCCCTTGGCGGCTTTGCTAGCACACTACTTCATTCCAGGTGATTGCTTTGGTAGGTGGGTTCTCTCGCATCGTGACCACCATTGTACCTTTATTTATTTCAGTTGTATCTAGTAAACTCTATCAACCAGACTTGTATTATTTGATAACCTTAGAAGACCAGTTGTATATTATTTCGACCTTAGAGTCGCGCTTGTATTATTATGGTTTTCTTGATGATTTGAGTTTCTTGTTGAGTTTTGATTCTCGCCCTTCGGCGTTGTATATTATATTGCTTGCGTGGTTATGACCGCCAATTGGCGAAGAGCTAACTCCCGCTTGGGGATGCCTTTATTCATATTATGCATGTTGTACCCGTTTGGGGCCAGTATTTATAAAGGAAACTCTGCCGAAATTTTCAGAAAAGACTTGATGTTTTAAAAATGCATACTTCGGCTTATGCTATTAAAACCACTTGCTTTAAAAAATAAGTTTTCTTCATTCCGTTCTTAAAAATGATTTAGATTTCTGGGATTTTTTTGGCTTACTTGAATTAGATGGGGTCCTATAGACTTCATATGATTCAAGTGCCAGTCACCTGCCATTTCGGATCGTGACAAAGTTGGTATCAGAGCGCTAGGTTAACCTTGGTTCGAGTCTATGTTTAACTATGCGGAGCCTAGGGCGTTTATATATATACGGAATCTAGGCTTGACCTTACGGAACTTAGACTTAGTCGAGAGGGTATTAGACCCGAACTTTCGTCGCATAGGTTGACCTTGGTTGATGGAGTAGGTGACTTAAGGAGAGTGACGTACCGTGTGTATGTTCCGCGGCATACTTACGATACGCTACTCCGCTTAAGAAGCCTTAGGATGTACATTTCCTTGCACATTATTATATTCATTCATATGATATATCCTTATCGTTATCGGTTTATGGTTTTTGCTGCCACGATTACACGGACAGAGAGAGCTACGGCTAGAGTTGCGGTCAGCATGAGCTCGTCATGAATGAGGACTGATCAGGGCATGATTCCAGGGACACATGATTGCATAGATGTATCGTCCTATTGTGTTTCGCGCCATGAGCGTTAGATGGATTGCTTTTACAAGATTTTTCGGACGTGCAGATCAGCACCAGAGGATTGGGCTACTGCTAGAGGCCAGCCAGAATCTGATGACCGTCAATGCACCGATTATTTTGATGATTGAGGCACTATTCAGTGTGTGGACGAATGATTAAGTTGTTGCTGCGACTGATGAGATGTCACCCAGATGTTTAAGGCTAACGCCGCACGAGTTGTATTTAGAGATATGATAGAAGATCGCTATTCACCGAAGGATGAGGGACTAGGACATGTGATTCGTTGCCTACGCCGATGCGAGGTCATCAGATTGATTGATTCCACTTAGAGACGACTTCACACAGGTACGTTGAGAGTCGATAGAAGACGATCGAATGTCAGGAACCCATTTTTCCAAGTTTAAAGTATTCGGAGAAACATGCAAGTAATTTCGTGGACCCTCTAGAAGAATGAAACCCTAACTCGATATAATGACCATGAGAACGCTCTGAAACTTTAGGGTTTGCAGCAGTTCCACGGTGCCATTAATGAGGCTTGGGTTTGCCCTTCTACAGCTGGTCCATAGGTACTGTGGCATGCACTAGAATACTATTAAACTGTATCCAAGATGTTGAGCTCTTGGGAGATTATGGAACTTTGACGAATCGATCGAAAGGTTCGACGTCATTCGGATATCATGTGATGGGATACATTGCTTGGGAGACTCCAGATATGAGTTTAGCCGTTGGAGCACAGTTCATGCAGCCACGACGAGACGAGTCCGAATCAGTCAACATTAGAGAAAAGTGGAGTAAGAGGTTCATACGAGATCTTGATGAGATGATGTTTTACTTCGCTGACATCAGAGATGTGATACGCATGCAAAGCCGTTGTAAATGGATATATCTTCCAGGAGGAGTCATGACGATTATACAGCCGTTTCGGAACAAGAAATAAATTTAGTAAAAGGTGATAGCTTCCAGGCAGTTCGGCAGAAACGAGATTCGGGAGAGACCCCGACAAGATCTTTCTGGAATACTATACGAGAAGATTTGGACCCAGGATCGGTCATATTACGCATACCCAGTAGGCCAGAGTTCGGCATCGTCGACGAGACATGTTATGAGTGACCATGACAGTTAGCCAGAGATCTTTAGAGGATGTTCCAGAGCGGGACGGTTTCCTGTAAGTCCACGTTGCTCACCCCGGTTCTTACGGGGAGGCGGAAACGATGAAAAACAATAATTTGGCCCAAGGCAACATGGACTTAAAGCACGGATCTTTGCTAAACTAGAAACTAGCAAACTACTAGAGGCTTTAACTACTATGCCGTAGAAATTATACCTCACGAAACCGGTCCTTCGGGTCTTTATACCGCTGTCCCGCTCGTCCATCCAAGTTCCAAGGAACGATCCGGATCTTGGTCACTTCCGCGACCTTCTTGAGTCGAAGACGATCCACCCGAGAGTTGTATACCGAGCTCCGCCTCGAGCCGAGGCAACTAGGGCAACGAGATCGCTAGTTTAGATTCCCTAGGTTGTGTAGAAGTAGTAGAGGGATGGTTTTGTCAAGTGGGATCCTTTTTCTCTCAACACATAAGATCAAAGGATGATTTCAAGAGGAAGAAGATGAAGGAGAGTTTTTGCAACCATGGAGCTCTCTTTCTTTTTCTTTTCTCACAAGAACAAGAGAGAGTGTGAGAAATGAATTATGAGCTAAAGAAATGAACCATGGTTGCAATAAAGCAAAACTATCATCATTACCAATCCTTTCATGATAAAGTTGATAGCTACTAATTGAATTGACTATTTTCATAATCCATAAAAGAAAAAGAAATCCAAAGAAGAGTGTAGACCTCTCATGAAGGTCAATGGTCAACTCCGGTCAACGGGTCAACAAAGTCAAGAGAGGTCATGGTGGTCAAATGGTCAATGCAATTAGCCATCACAAAATTATCACTAAAAGGATTAGTAAACAATGTCTCCGGCTCATAATGGTTCTGACCGAACGAACTTCCAAAACCCTAATGAGCCTGCCACATAACGGTTTTGGCCGAACCATCTGCCAAAACCCTAATGAGGCAACTCCTCCTTTATCGCTCCTCAAAACTGTGCTTACACACCTGCATCCGCATTCCGTAGAATGTGAATGCACAGAAGACAAAACAGATCCATTCGTGCAATACTAGGATCTGGCTTAAACCAAAGCCCACTAGTATTGCCTGCCCGAACAGCATATGCACACAAGTGTACGTAAGTGATCGCAGCCCTGCCGTAAAACCATACGACCTCTACACGTTTCGGTCAGTGCAGGGAAACTCTCTGTGTGGGACTCTAAAGACTCGACACTACGCTGGCAGTGGGTTTAACCACAGACCGCAAGCGGCACTAGCTGTACGTAACGGTCCCTAGGTAGATGTCAATAAGAAGGCCGATGAGGTAAACCCATCCGAACTCCTACTGAGCCTGTATATGACAATCTTCGTGCAGTCCGGTCTGTTCGTCTGATACATCGCATGGCGGGCCTAGGGGGCGGTAAACGTCAGTCCCCTAATAGCGGTACAAGTCGTGTCGGAGTGAACCCCAGAACACCCTGAGATAACACTGAAAACCTACCAGTATATCTCGCTTGCCCTGGCCAGGGACTACTCGTGTAATGGCTCTCCTAGACACAGTGCGATGTCAACCCCCAATGCCGGGAGAGACGAATCCTGTCTAACCGTCACTGCCTCCAAGTGCTTCGGGACTGCACCCAACTACTACCTGTTTGCACGACTCCTTTGAGCCGTGGTAGGGTAGTAATCTAAGTACAGTGGGAGCACACTCGAGGCGAAGTGACAGTGTCAAGTCAGCGGACTAAGCTGTACTCATGTCACTTGGGAACTGATAACTGACGATAGGTATAATACGAACCAACAGTTCCCGACGAGTCCTGTCCAGTGTACTCGTAACCTAACGAGCACCCGCATACTATCTCAAGTACGACATACTGATGGCTGTGGGACAGACCATCTCCCCTGCTGGGATGAGAAGCGCATACGCTAGTCTACTCCGGAGTATCGATGCCCTGTCTCGATAGTCCTACGACTAGGGATCTGTATAAGGATGTGCTCATAGATTACCCAGCCCCCACGAGTGTGACTGCCATCACAATGCTGGTAATCAAGCAAAGATCCTAAGGGCTCTATTAACATGTATAAGCTATATGCTAAAAGAAACACATGCACATATTAAAGTAGAGACAAACCAAGTAGCATACTACCATTTTGAGCAAGATTGTCTATACAACTGTGAATATCCCAAGCTTTCATTAAGTAATATACAAACTAGTATGATACAGTAATGGCCTCTAGGGTATATACACTAACAATCTCCCACTTGCACTAAGGCCATGTACTGGCGTATCGAAGACCTATCATCTCGATCAGCCGCTCGAACTGAATCTGGGGTAGGGCCTTCGTGAGTGGATCTGCAGTGTTATTCTCCGAATTTACTCTCTTCACCTCGATCTCCCGGCGATCAACGATCTCCCTGATCAGGTGGTACCGCCTCAAAATGTGCCTGGACTTCTGATGGGACCTGGGTTCCTTCGCTAAAGCTATAGCTCCGTTATTGTCGTAATACAGCGGTATTGGATCAACAATGGTAGGAACCACCTGAAGCTCTGTGAGGAACTTCTTCATTCAGACAGCTTCCTTTGCGGCATCGCAAGCAGCTATGTACTCCGCTTCCATAGTTGAGTCAGCAACGGTCTCCTGCTTGGAACTCTTCCAGCAAACCGCCTTTCCATTGAGGGTAAAGATATAACCCGACATGGACTTGGAGTCATCCTTGTCACTCTGGAAGCTGGAGTCAGCAAAGACCTCGATCTGGAGGTCTTTTCCGCCATACACCAAGAACATCTCCTTAGTCCTTCTCAGGTACTTGAGAATGTTCTTTACCTCTATCCAGTGTTTCTCTCCTGGGTCCGACTGATACCGGCTTACAACGCTCAATGCGTATGCTACATCTGGTCTGGTACATAACATCGCATACATTATAGAGCCTACCGCAGAAGCGTAGGGTATAATAGACATGTGATCCCTTTCCAAATCAGTCTTGGGAGACATCTCTTTGGAGAGGGTGATCCCGTGACAAGCCGGTAAATTACAGCGCTTGGAATCTTCCATACTGAATCTTTTCAGTATGGTGTCAATGTACCTGGACTGTGAAAGTCCCAACATCCTCTTATATCTATCATGATAGATCTGGATCCCCAGAATGTAGTTGGCATCGCCCAGGTCCTTCATGGAGAACCTCTGCGACAAGAATCCTTTGACTAACTGTAGCATAGGAATATCATTTCCTATTAGGAGAATGTCATCCACGTACAAGACGAGGAATACCACAGTTCTCCCTACAATCTTACTGTAAATGCATGGTTCATCTGGGTTTTTGATAAAGTCGAATTCTTTGACAGTATCATCGAAGCAGATGTTCCAACTCCGCGATGCCTGCTTCAGTCCATAGATAGACTTTAGCAACTTGCACACTCTACCGCTGCTCCCACTCTGAATGAATCCCTCCGGCTGATCCATATAGATGCACTCTTCTAAATTTCCATTTAGGAAAGCCGTCTTTATATCCATCTGCCAGATTTCATAATCGTGGAAAGCAGCAATGGCAAGAAGAATCCGAATGGATTTGAGCATAGCCACTGGAGAAAAGGTCTCGTCATAGTCCAAACCAGGTCTTTGATGAAAACGCTTTGCAACAAGTCTAGCTTTATAGGTTTCAACCTGCCCATCTACACCAATCTTCTTTCTGAAGATCCATTTGCAGCCTATGGGTTTTACCCCTTCTGGAGCAAAGTCCAAAGTCCAAACTTTGTTGGTGTACATAGACTCCATCTCGGTCCGCATTGCATCCAGCCATTTTACCGAGTCACCGCTCTGAATGTCTTGCTGGAAGCTAGTAGGCTCACCATAATCCTTAGTGCAATCCTCTCTATCCCCGTCTATGAGAAAACCGTAGTATCTCTCGGGCGGATGAGACTGCCTACTACTCCTGCGGAGTGGCGCTGGGATGTCCGGTTCTCTTGAACCTTCTGGTTCTACCAAGGTTTCAGTAATAGCCTGCGGTTCTGGAATTTCTTCCAGTTCTATTGCGCTCCCACTTATCTGATTTTCTAAAAATTCAGTTTCCAAGAAGTGGGCATGCTGAGAAACAAAAACCTTTTGTTCCTCTGCGGAATAGAAAAGATATCCTCTGGAGTTCTTTGGGTATCCCACAAACTTACACAGTACTTAGCGTGCCTCGAGCTTGTCTGCATGCTGCTTTTTTACAAAAGCTGGACACCCCCACGTCTTAAGATACTTAAGACAGGGTTTCTTCCCACTCCACATCTGATATGGGGTGGTAGGCACAGTCTTGGTTGGAGCCTTGTTCAAGAGATATGCAGCTGTTTCTAGTGCATAACCCCAGAAAGATCGTGGCAACTCAGCCTTATTCATCATGGAACGAACCATATCCAATAGGGTTCGATTCCGCTTTTCCGATACACCGTTGTGTTGTGGTGTGTATGGAGGAGTAAGCTGAGAGAGAATTACATTCTCTTTTAAGTAGCCCAGAAACTCGGCACTCAAGTATTCACCACCTCGATCAGATCTTAGTGTCTTGATACTTTTGCCTGTTTGTTTTTCAACTTCATTCTTGTATTCCTGAAATTTCTCAAAGGCCTCGGATTTGTGCTTCATTAGGAAGACATGTCCATACCTAGAGAAATCATCTGTGAAAGTAATGAAGTATGAATAACCACTTCGCGCATGTGTAGACATTGACCTCACACGTCACTGTGTATGAGTCCCAAGAGCTTACTTTCTCTTTCTCCGTGTCCAATGAATGGAGTCTTTGTCATCTTTCCCATGAGACAAGATTCACAAGTGGCATAAGACTAGTACTCGAACGAATCCAAGTATCCTTCTTTATGTAACTTTGTCAACCGTGTCTCATTAATGTGACCCAGTCTACAATGCCATAAGAAAGCCTGATTTGTTTCCAGAGACTTTCTTTGAAGTGTGTTCTGGACATTGAAGATCTGAGCTTGATTCAAAACGTATATCCCGTTTTCTAATGTACCTGACCCAATCAAAACTTGATTTAGGTGGATGTTTACTACATCGCTTACAAAAGTAAAATCATATCCTTCCTTAGAAAGTAAGGATACAGATATGATATTACAAGTCGCACCTGGTACATAAAAACAGTTACGTAGAATCAATATCTGCCCAGTTGTCAGTCCAAGATGATATTCCCCTACGGATTCAGCATACATGCTCATTCCGTTAGCAACCCTGAGAGTCATATCACCTTTCCTGATAACCCTACAGTTTCTCAGAGCCTGTAACGAATTACAGATATGAGATCCTAATCCGGTATCCAATACCCAGGAAGTAG
This sequence comes from Agapanthus africanus, assembly GCA_030015575.1. Taxonomy (NCBI): domain Eukaryota; kingdom Viridiplantae; phylum Streptophyta; class Magnoliopsida; order Asparagales; family Amaryllidaceae; genus Agapanthus; species Agapanthus africanus. The sequence continues at coordinate 926,612,471 of CM057339.1, forward strand.
GGTTAACTGACATACAGTTCTCTATTACAAACACACTCGAAGCCGAAGCCACAACATACTTCGAATTTTGGCAACTGGCTATACTAGCCCTGCAATCCTTCTGCCAATGTTCATTCGTGTAACAATAGGAATGTCCCTCTTTTACTACATCCAGCCCCAAAACTTCTGCTCTTCCCTTTCCTTCTACTTCCCTGGTTTCCTTCACGGTAGAAGGTAGAGACTGCAGAATCAAGTCAGTACTTGACTCGTTTTTCAACGTGGTCTTCAGGTCCGTGAGCTCAAAATAGCTGGTCTCTGTAAGGACGTTGCCCCCCACAGATGACCCGATAGCCAACCTCGCTTGAAGCAATTCGTTCGAGGTCTCATATCTTGCGATACGAGATTGCTCTCCATATAAATCTTTGTTATGGAGGAAGATAGAAACTAAGTCCATCTTCTCGTGCTGCCTCTGGTATGCACCATCAACTGAGGCTAACACGAGGCACTTGGCTTTCGCACATTCCTTTTCCGATGTCCTACGGATATCGATATCCGTGACGGGGAAAACTGGACCTGAGACGGCTGGGGTTGGATTAGTTAGAGGTGTCCCAGCTTGTCATGGGCAATGGACATCTGGACAGACCTTTTCCAATCATAACAGTCAGATTCAGTCATTTTATTATCTAGATGTAACCTAGGTGTGGTCACTGGGTCGCTGCAATTAAGAGAGAGAGAAGAAAACACTCAGCATGATGCTCTTGCAAGTTTAGATTGGTTTTTAATTTATCTAAACAGGATGGCTCCCACTGTCTCTCGAATCCCTCCTCAAACCATAAAGGAAGAATTAGTCGGGATCATTCTCACCGTACAATACTTGCTTAACCGTTCAGCCAGGCCAGTGTTGGTATTTCGAGGGAGGTTTTCCAACGCTTTCGCGAAGTTCCTTAATTAAGTAACCTCTTTTCCCTAGGGGCGTAGCCCCGCTAACACCTTTCTAGACACCTACTTGGTTTATAGCATTGATCATTAAGTGAGAAAGTTCCCGAGGAGTAGCATATACTCACAGTAAGATCGGGATCCAAATATCATCGCGTGATAAAGCTGAAGGAATCCTACCAGAATCATCACACTCCAAATGGTATGCAGCGCTAGCAAGTTTCAGTACTTTTGAAACTCCCGATGTGGATTTTCGCCCTATGCTCTTATGACCTTGACGAAGGTCAACAAATCATAAGTCACATGTCAAGTTCTACCCGTCATTGTCCAGGTTAATTTGAACCCACCCGTATATACCCTTGACGAAGGTCAACAAGGTAACACGACTGTCCCAAACCAACGCATCTATCTATGCTACATATGAACACCCAACAGCTACCAATCACTATGCCTTGACGAAGGTCAACAAACATAGCTTGAATACTATTGAATTTTCATACGAAATGACGGAGGGCTACGAATGGTTTTGGCGAAACCGTGAACGTAGTGAACTTGATACAATCGATGGAACGAGATAGCTTTTAAAAAGAGTGGTTCAAGCTCCGCGTTTAAAAAGTTGGTTTTTGAAAAGAACCGAGTGGTTTTGAAAGTGTTCCAACGACTTTTACTTGGTTTATTTTCTTGCATTAATTTTAATGCGTCCCATCATTTAATCCTACCATTGCAGAAAACAACCAAAATATGGGCTACGCTTATGCCATCCGCATTCGCCACGGGGCCCCGTCATCACCCGTTAGGTTACTTAACTAACGACAGAGCAGGGGCTGGACTAGCGCGGACGCAAAACATAAGCAACACCTAAATAGATATCATATATAGATATATAGCAATGATAGCCAATCCAGATCATAGATGAACACTTTGGATATACTAGGAACCCGCGATTCGTTCGAGCCTGCAACGAAAAGCGGATTACACGGTCGCGATGAATAACCAAACCCCACCCTAGACCCCTACGGGTGCGGCAAACTACCCGCCAAGTACCCGAAGCGAAGCAACCTCCCTCAACCCGTGAGTAGGCCACTCGGCACTTCGAGATACCCGGTAGTTTGTGCACCCCACCTTGGGTCTATCCTAGGAGCAAAAACAGTAAAAAGAAATTATACAATGACGGCTACAACCTCACCCCGGTTGTGCGGCCAAACAAATAATATTACATCAATTTACAAATTTTACAATGAATGAAAGAAAAAGAAACTCTCATCTCACATCCACCCCGGCTATTCATCCGCGACAATCCACCGAGTTCATATCCACAAACCATCAACATTACAGATCACAGATATGTATAACCCCCACTAATCGACGTATAGCGATTAGCAGACGTTCAATACATATATCATATCACAGAAAATAACCAATAGCCAAAGTGTACGGAATATCGATCAAAATACGGTTTTGTAACCACCCCAAAAAGTCAACTTGTTCTCTGGAAAATCTGGGTGGAAACAACATGTACTAAAAATCCCAAAATAGTCCAAACAGAACACTGCAGCAAAACGGAGTCGCGGCCGAGTCAACTCGGCCGCGGATCCGCGGCTAAACACATGGTTTGGCCGCGGTTCCGCGGTGAGTTGGCCGAGTCAGCGGCTCAATTTTGCTGGGTGTTCTAACAAAAGCCTGAGCCGATTTTTCAAGTATGTCAAATAATTTTTTGAACAGTATAAAAAATCGACAGAAAGTGAAAATTTTCCCGGACTTGTTTTGTGATTTTTTCCGATCGATATTCTTAACACTTTGCTAACTTGCTAGTTTATGTTTAGCTAGGCTCTGATACCACTGTAAGTCTACGTTGCTCACCCCGGTTCTTACGGGGAGGCGAAAACGATGAAAAACAATAATTTAGCGCAAGGCAACATGGACTTAAAGCACGGATCTTTGCTAAACTAGAAACTAGCAAACTACTAGAGGCTTTAACTACTATGCCGTAGAAATTATACCTCACGAAACCGGTCCTTCGGGTTTTCATACCGCTGTCCCGCTCGTCCATCCAAGCTCCAAGGAACGATCCGGATCTTGGTCACTTCCGCGGCCTTCTTGAGTCGAAGACGATCCACCCGAGAGTTGTACACCGAGCTCCGCCTCGAGCCGAGGCAACTAGGGCAACGAGATCGCTAGTCTAGATGCCCTAGGTTGTGTAGAAGTAGTAGAGGGATGGTTTTGTCAAGTAGGATCCTTTTTCTCTCAACACATGAGATCAAATGATGATTTCAAGAGGAGGAAGATGAAGGAGAGTTTTTGCAACCATGGAGCTCTCTTTCTTTTTATTTTCTCACAAGAACAAGAGAGAGGGTGAGAAATGAATTATGAGCTAAACAAATGAACCATGGTTGCAATAATGCAAAACTATCATCATTACCAATCCTTTCATGATAAAGTTGATGGCTACTAATTGAATTGACTATTTTCATAATCCATAAAAGAAAAAGAAATCCAAAGAAGAGTGTAGACCTCTCATGAAGGTCAATGGTCAACTCCGGTCAACGGGTCAACAAAATCAAGAGAGGTCATGGTGGTCAAATGGTCAATGCAATTAGCCATCACAAAATTATCACTAAAAGGATTAGTAAAACAATGTCTCCAGCTCATAATGGTTCTGACCGAACGAACTGCCAAAACCCTAATGAGCCTGCCACATAACGGTTTTGGCCGAACCATCTGCCAAAACCCTAATGAGGCAACTCCTCCTTCATCGCTCCTCAAAACTGTGCATACACACCTGCATCCGCATTCCGTAGAATGCGAATGCACAGAAGACAAAACAGATCCATCCGTGCAATACTAGGATCTGGCTTAAACCAAAGCCTACTAGTATTGCCTGCCCGAACAGTATACGCACACAAGTGTACGTAAGTGATCGCAGCCCTGCCGTAAAACCATACGGCCTCTACACGTTTCGCTCAGTGCAGGGAAACTCTCTGTGTGGGACTCTAAAGACTCGACACTACGCTGGCAGTGGTTTTAACCATAGACCGCAAGCGGCATTAGCTGTACGTAACGGTCCCCAGGTAGATGTCGATAAGAAGGCCGATGAGGTAAACCCATCCGAACTCCTACTGAGCCTGTATGTGACAATCTCCGTACAGTCCGGTCTGTTCGTCTGATACATCGCATGGCGGGCCTAGGGGGCGGTAAACATCAGTCCCCTAATAGCGGTACAAGTCGTGTCGGAGTGAAGCCCAGAACACCCTGAGATAACACTGGAAACCTACCAGTATATCTCGCTTGCCCTGGCCAGGGACTACTCGTGTAATGGCTCTCCTAGACACAGCGCGATGTCAACCCCTAATACCGGGAGAGACGAATCCTGTCTAACCGTCACTGCCTCCAAGTGCTTCGGGACTGCACCCAACTACTACCTGTTTGCACGACTCCTTTGAGTCGTGGTAGGGTAGTAATCTAAGTACAGTGGGAACACACTCGAGGCGAAGTGACAGTGTCAAGTCAGAGGACTAAGCTGTACTCATGTCACCTGGGAACTGATAACTGACGATAGGTATAATACGAACCAACAGTTCCCGACGAGTCCTGTCCAGTGTACTCGTAACCTAACGAGCACCCGCATTCTATCTCCAGTACGACGTACTGATGGCTGTGGGACAGACCATCTCCCCTTCTGGGATGAGAAGCGCATACGCTAGTCTACTCCGGAGTATCGATGCCCTGGCTCGATAGTCCTACGACTAGGGACCTGTATAAGGATGTGCTTATAGATTACCCAGCCCCCACGAGTGTGACTGCCATCACAACGCTGGTAATCAAGCAAAGATCCTAAGGGCTCTACTAACATGTTTAAGCGATATGCTAAAAGAAACACATGCACATATTAAAGTAGAGACAAACCAAGTAGCATACTACCATTTTGAGCAAGATTGTCTATACAACTGTGAATATCCCAAGCTTCCATTAAGTAATATACAAACTAGTATGATACAGTAATGGCCTCTAGGGCATATACACTAACATTTCCGCTATCTTGATTTCGGTATTTTAGGCAATTTATTTGCATGATTGAGATTTTGTGCACCACAGTTGTACTTGACTTCGGTTTGATGTCATTTGAGATATTTATTTTGATTCCATGTCTATGGTATGCATGTGGTTTGACTTATGCTTTCAGTATAGTTTTCATGCACTTTTAGTATTTTGATTTGATTTTGTGCACGCTGATGCACATGGTTGTGAGATTATATACCACGGTATACCTGATTTGGATTTGGATTGAAATGTGTTGTATACCGTCGATTTCGATTGTGATATTCGATATTTTTTTCATGCACCTTGTGCACTGGATTTGGATTCTTGCGCATACTTGACGTGCTTGATGCGATTTTGGTGCACGCCAGATGCACTAAATCGAGATTCTTCGTGCATATCAGATGCACATGATATTGCTGTCAGGCACAACCGTTGCCTTTGACAGGTGTTTCGTGCACACCCGTTGCACTTAGATTTTGTTTCTGTGCACATGTATGGCACATTCATGGATTTCGATTTCCGTGCGCACCATATGCACGTGGCATTCATATATGCATTTTAGGATTGATTCCTTGAGCAACATGTTTTATGATATTTACAATTTGATATAGTGACTGAGCAGGACTAGTCAGAAGACAGTACCTGAATATATTGTTGCATGCATTTATAGTTATTGAAAGGATTTCCAGAAAGGAGCTATAGTTTCAGTATTTACCTACGTGTCTGAGATGACACAAGACATTTAATAAAGGAAATCCTTTTAAATTGTTTTCAAAACGGCGGGACGTGCATATTAAACAAAGGATATATATATATATATATATATATATATATATATATATATAGCTATTTTCTTATAATAAACGTCCGCCATCGTGCCGTGTTACGTGCATCGCACAGTGATTTGAAAAAGGTTTGGCATGCATTTATTTTAGATGTTTTGACGAAGTACAACGATGTGTACATGTATAGTTTTGATGTATATCATGTTGGTTTTCGTATTGGATTTTGACATTAGTGTCTTCACCATAACTCCGATGATTGCGAGATACTTGACGGAGTTTGGATTTTGGTATATATACTCATTTTTCATGCGCATGCATTGCGCTACGATGTATTTTATGTACTCATGATTTCGGAACCCCCAACAATTGATCTTTTTACTGAAATGTTTTCGAAATTGGGGGAGTTTAAATTTAAATTCGGGGACCGAATTTCTTTAAGGGGGGAAGACTGTAACATTTTAGAAAAATAAAATATTATTTTTAGGGAATTTATAAAATTAAATAATAAATATTATGAATATTTTAATAATGCGGTATATTTATATACCGATAAATTGGGAAATATTTGGAAATTATGTTAGTTATTGAATTTGAAAGAGATTACAAAATTTGATGCATTATAGATTGTTATATAATTAATTATATTCTATTTTTAATGCTAATCGCGATTAAATATCGCTAATCTTGTATTAATCCGGTTTTGTGCATATGACATACACCAAGTCAAATTACACATTTTACATTTTCCTACCATGTTCTCTTCTTCATTTTTCCAAGCATTCTTTGTTTTATGAGAGAAGAGAAAAGAAAAGAAAAGAAAAAGAAATGAATATTGTAATGAGGGTTGGGCATGAGAGAGAGAGGGTGATAGGTCAAACTTGACCATGGTTCTTATCCCCTTCATTATTCCTTCTTTATTCTTCCTTTCCTCTTCATCCATTGCTGCCCTCATCTCCCTCCTCCACAAAACCCTCACAAACACCTTCAATCTCACCTCGAAACCTCATCCCCACTTCATTAAAAACATACACAAGCTTCTCACAAACACTTTGGACCAAGAAAAATCCGATTTTTGGAGACTTGGGGCAACTCAAGAAAATTCTTGAATTGCCAAATGAGGTATTTCCTTTTCCATTTGTATTGTATTTCACTTACTTTAGCATCTTTGCAAGTTTAGAAGTGTTTTAGTGTTGTTTTGTGAACTTAGAAAATTCCTAGATGAAGGTTAGGGTTTGAGTTGGATCCTAGGTATAATTGAGGTTAGTAGAGACCCTACCACCCCTTTAGTTTATGATTAGAGACTTAAAACAGAGAATTTAACCTTGAAACATAGACTTAGAAACCTCGATATCAGGAAATTGTGGAAATTGTAATGGAATTTGGTTATCTGCTAACACCCGGGTGACCTGAAAATCTTTTAGCAAACACAGAGATTCAAGCAGGCAGCCTAGATGATAACCTTAAGACCCGAGACCCAACCCCCCACTTCTGGCCGCAAATAAATTCATCCTGGCCAAAAATTGCGGCCAGGTTAGGGTAGTTTGGCCTCGTGCTTGTTCTGTGGTTCCAGTATCTGTAATCAAGACCCTTTGCATATGCAAAATTGGCTAATTTCACCTAGGGTAAAATCTGGGACCATTTTCTTGAGTTTCTACTTTGTTTTGCGATTCCATTTTAACTTGATTTTTGGTATTTGATATTGTATTCCGTCGTGTGGCGTTTGAACGCCAACGACTAGGGTTATTGGTTGTGTTTTGCATGCGAGGCTATAGGTTTTGACCTATGAACGATAAGCGTGCCGATTTGGTTTTCGTGCACGATTTCTATTTACGATGTCATGTGATATACATGTAGGTACCCCCATGTGGATTTCGAGACGATGGGGAGAGCGTGGCGTCATCGACTTCAGCAAGCGAGGATCAGGTGAGTAGATATATATCTACGGGGGAAGTCGGGTGGATGGCGTATAGCACCCCCACAGTTTCGTAGTATAGAAAGCGAATGCGTTATGATATATATAGATATATACTTATATAGTATTATAAGATATGTGTACTTAGATAGAAATGCTTTAGAGGACTTTGGATGATAGTGTCGTTAGTATTTTCTTAGTCGCGAACCCTATAATAAGGTTTATTTACACGCGCACACACATGCATGCATTTTATATTCTTATGCGTATATGGGGATATGTGTACACACACATACAGGTATGGGACTATGTATATATATATATATATATACGTATACATATACATGGATGATGAGGATAGTATATGGTATTTGGAGATGAGTCGATGAGATTGGGCATGATGCCATGAGATCGCTGATGTGTATTGGTTTGTATTATGAGATATGACATGATGTTATAGCGGGTCCTTTAGGCGATGCGTTTTCATACACACGCATACATATATAGAGATGATATCAGTATATACTAGACTTAGATCAGTACCCCCAGATCATGATATATGATGAAAATGATACCAGATGAGTAATGAGATAATGCGATAATTGACCCGTACCCAGATTTGAGATGCCGTAAGATGGATTTACCATACGAGCTATATATTAATGATAGATCCACACTCTTGACTCGAGAATGTCATGTTATATATTGTATCATATATGATACTATTGAGGCGGGATCACAGACTATTATATATATATATATATATATATATATATATATCGACTCAGACTTAGGCGGTTTTCCTTACCCTTTTGATTAGTCGGTTTCCAGTAGTTTAGTTGTAGATGTTAGACTAGACTCGGGTCATACCTATTTCAAAACTAACGAATCATGAGTATTTTAAGGACAGGCCAAGGGATTCTACGGATATTTCAAAGGACGTACATTTTCTTAAAAACACCGTAGCCCTATTTTCTAAACACCACGATTCATGTTATTTCAAAACGGCAAACTGTATGACCCATATATATTAATGTAGATTATTTATTGTTGTATTTATTATTCATCTCCCGCATATTCTTGCTGTTCGCATTGCATTGCATACTTATATTGTGTGTCATGCCCCGCTTCCCGGTATACGGCGAAGGGGACGGGACTGGTCCGCTACGTATTTACTCAGAAGCAAATACGCTAAGCATAACTAAGCAATATAAAAGAAAATATACGCAAGAGACAAGGTATAATAAAAACATCAATTTTATTTATTAACATTCTTTTGTACAATGCATGAAAAGGAAATACAACTGAAATAAAAGTAATGCCTAAACAATGGCATGACAGGAAATTAAAGGTACTGAATAGAAAATGTACAAGTCTAGAGCTCAGGGTCTTCGCTGTACTGATCCAAGTCTTCTGCAGTTGGCTCTCTCTCCGACGGGTCCAAAGCACCTGACAACATTCAAAGAAGAAAGAAATAGAATGTCGTCAGCGAACAGGTCGCTCGGTAAGCCCCAAAGATAAGAGGAAAGTAGAATAGACAGAATAAGAAGGTATCTTTTAAAATTTTATTATATTGTTGTAATATTGTGTTAACGCTATTATTTGTAGCTTGGTACAGAAGGATGCTAGTGTATACGAGAGGGGTCTCTATATGCTTGAGACCAGGGCAAACGGAATGTACAAGGAACCGTTAAGCCACAGTACAACAGCAACGGAATATAGGTTAGGTGTCTTAATCTTACCATCTCGTGCCACTTTTAACACCTTCCGTACCAATCTACCCCTTAAACCCCTTAATGTTTTGATTGTTGTATTGTATTGAATAGGTTGTATAGTTGGATGACTGACCAAAACCATGATATCAGTAATGGATGTAACTGTATAATCATGTAAATTTGATGTATATCCATGGTTCGGTTCGGTCAAGTTGATAGATTGAATATATGGAATAATGGATTCATGGATTCATGTTGAATTGTAATATTGTAATTTGTAAATTGTAGATTGTACTTGAATAATATTCAAGTCAGATTATAACGAGACTCACTGAGTCAGACAATTAGAAAAGTAAATTGATGTCCTGATTGTTTTGATCTTATCGGTAACCTTTCGTGTCTTTTTCAAAGACGATTACCGTATTGATAACACCGTTGTTAAGTTGTCTACCGTAAATAGGCAAGCACCCACTTCTCCGGCTCCCTGAGGCTCAAGAGATTGGTCCCGCTTAAACCTATATTTACTAGGGTCCTTTGGGTAAATTATAGAACTTGAGGGGTTTTATGTAAAAATACTTTTATATACTTTTCAAAATACACCCCTGGCATCTTCGGAGAGGTAGACGGATGCGGCCGATGTAGCAGACTTTGTCAGATTCCCCCTCGCTTGAGGGGTTTTTGATTGTGGGGACGCTCTTCCCTGCAGACGCAAGCCCCTGCAGTTAATTACGCTACCGCATCGCGGTAGCCACTTTCTCCTTCTCCAGAATTTCACTTCATGTCGTGTGTGTTTGTTTTGTTTGTGGTTGCCCGTGGATTGTATACGGAGACTGAGTAATGCCGTCGCCCGTAGGACGTGGATTAGTCCAAATCCGTATTTACTTAGATTTGGGTTTGGTGTTTTTAGTTTAAGGATACATTAGTCGCGTTGCTACTAAGATCAACTCAAACATTCGTCAAGGATACGTTAGTCCTGTTTTGGACTAAGATCAACCTGACGTGGTGATTCATTTAATCTATGGCCGTCGGGACTCATCACCTCTCTAACATCGTTGAAGGATTACAACGATAGGTGTCAGAGGAGCTCAGAGATGTACCCTTGAACCAAAGCTGATTGAGGGTTTTATAGTCCATTTAAATGTTTAAGGATACGTTAGCCGTGTTTGGGGCTAAGATCAACTTAAACGGGATCGTTTAGATCCGGCAAAAGAGCAATTGGCTCTATTGTTCCAGTTTAGGGACGTAGTGGTCCATTATTAGTTTAGGGACGTCTCGGTCCGATACCAGTTTAGGGACGTAGTGGTCCATTATTAGTTTAGGGACGTTTCGGTCCGATATTAGTTTAGGGACGTCTCGGTCCGATATTAGTTTAGGGACGTCTCGGTCCGATATTAGTTTAGGGACGTCTCGGTCCGATATTAGTTTAAGGACGTCTCAGTCCACGAGTTTAAGGACCCCGCAGTCCATAGCGATGTATGGTCGTTGGGACCCGTCACCTCTTTGACGTCGTTGAGGAATTACAACGATGGATTTCAAAGGAGTTCGGAGATGTACCCTCGAACCGGTTGTGAATTGATTTAGGAGAGCCATTTTGCTCGATCAATTTAATTTAAGGACTTACGGCCAGAATTGGGCTAAGTCCAGTTGAAAATGTTTGGCATTTTTATTTGTTTTTGGCCTAATAAGATTGTGTTAGGGCTTGGCCTCTTTTTAATAATGCATCGCATTATTTATTTTGTCAGGGCTGTTCTCATTTATAGATGATGCAAAGCTTCAGTCTTATTTGGGCTCTGCCCTGTCTATTTTTGTTTGGGCTTCGTTCTGTTATTAAAGATGCAGAGCATCAATATTGTTTGGGCTTTGTCCCCTTACAATTGTGTTGAAATTTAATCTGGCCTACTAGGCCCCTCTGATTTGGGCTTGGCCCTTTAGTAAAAGAAATGCGTTGCATTTGTCAGGCGCTTTGCGCCAATCATTGAGCGCAAGCGCTTGTGGTGAGGACACGTGTCATGCTCTAGTGAGCGCAAGCGCAACAGCGCAGTGCGCTGCGCTAGTGTGCTGCGCTGTTGACACGTGGCGCGCTCAGGTGAGTTGCGCCAGTTCCAAAAAGCAAAGCTCTATTTTAAGCGCGCAAGTTGTTCTGCAGCTGACACGCGGCGTTCTCTCGGGAGCGCAACAGCGCAGTTTGGAAGTGCAAAGCACTAAGAATCTTTTTAGATCCAAGAAAGGAAGTGCAAAGCACTTATTTGTTTTCTTTGATCAAAAATAAATTTTTCTTTTTTGTTTCAAGAACCAGAGGTTCATAAAAGTCCAAAGCACTGTTTCTTATGTGAAGACATTGATCCGATTTTTTAAATCAATGATTAAAAAGAAGTGCAAAGCACTAAGAATCATTTAGATTCAAGAACAGAAGTGCAAAGCACTATTTGTTTTCTTTGATCTAATTAGAATCAAAAAAAAAAATTCTTTTTGTTTCAAGAACCATAGGTTCATAAAAGTGCAAAGCACTATTTTCTTTTTGTTGTTTTTTCTTGTTTTTTACAGAACCAGGGGTTCATAAGAAGTGCAAAGCACTGTGTTTTTTTTATGTGAAGAACATTAGTCCAAAAAGAGATTTTTCTTCTCTCGTGGAGGTTTTTTTACCTTCTTCTTTGAAATTTTCTCAGAATTTTCTCTGTTTGAAGCTCTTGACTTTTTTCAAGAAAATGTTGATGCCTTTGAATTAAGACTTAGGGTCCTTTTTATAGTGCTCACAAATTAGTTAAATTTGTTAAAGAGATCATTCTCTGAGTGATCTGGGGAATTTTTCCCACCGTTGGATCTTTAATCCAAGGGCTTCTGCTTTGCAGAAGAAAATTTCCTTGTTTTAACAAGAACAGAAAAGATTTCTTAAAATCTTAATTTAGTTTGGCGCAGATGCCCCAGCGCGTGACACGTGTCGCGCAGCGCAGAGCGCAGCGCAACTGCGCTAGCGCATCTGCGCTGACACGTGTCGCGCAGCGCAACTGCGCTAGCGCATCTGCGCTGACACGTGTCGCGCAGCGCAGAGCGCAGTGCAACTGAAGCGTTGCTTCAGACAAATAGAGCTCTGCTCTGATTGGGTGCGCCTTCTTGGGCGTTGCGCTGACGTATTAGCGCCTGACGCGTGGCGCGTTGCGCCCGAGACTTGAAGCGTTGCTTCAAAATTTTGAATTTTGAAATTGAACAGAGCTTTGCTCTGATTGGGCGAAACAAATGCCCCCCCACCGTTGCGCTCACGTGGCGCACACGTGAGTGCAGCGGTGGCAACCCCCCTGACCGTTAGATCAAGGGGGTGAGCTCAAGAGGCGCAAGCGCCTTATAAATAGGGCCTCCGGCCCTTAGAAAACTCTCCACCATTTTCTAGATTTAGATTTTCAGAGCTCTGCTCTTGCTTAAGAATTTCAGAGGTTTGCTCTTGCTTTCAGAACTCTAGAGCTTTGCTCTCATTTCCCAAAGTTTAGAAAACTTTAGGTAATAATTAATTTAGAATTAAGTTAAATTAATTTAAATCAATTTTAACTAACAGAGCTTTGCTCTCATAGATCTTTTGATCTAAAGAAATTTCCTTTGGGGTTTCATCAGCAGAGCTTTGCTCTCACAAATCCATAGATCTACAGAGATCTTGTTCATGGGTTCTAACCCATGAACAGAGCTTTGCTCTTGAATCAAATGTAGATCTTTTAGATCTGAAAAATGAAGAAAATTTTTTTTATAAGTTTTTCGGATTTTTCGGGATTCCAGAAATTTTAATTTTAAATTTCTTTTCAAAAATTTTCTCTTTGATGGGAAATTACAGAGCTAAGTTCTCTTTATAGAATTTTATTCTTTTGAGACCAGAATTTGACAAGTGTCATTCTGTGACAGAGCTTTGCTCTGAAAGAGGAGATTTTCTCCTTGTCTCTAGGGATTCTTCTCCCTTTTCAAAATGGGAATGTCTCCCCGGGGGCCAACTGACAATCTCATCCAATGATGAGTTTGTCTTATTAATTGACGTATTGTCATTTAGATTTTGTGGGTCCCTCTTTGGTCTCCTACTCACTGCACTGTGGTGCGGTGTAATTAATTAATTTTGATTTTTATTTAATTAATGCATTTTCTTTTTTTTTTCTTTAATGCCAAACGTTTTTTTTAATGCATTTTCTTTTTTTTCTTTTTTTTTAATGCCAAACGTTGGGATTACAATACTAACGGCTACATTGTTCTTTTGCAGCGATCATGTCTGAAGACACTTCATTCCCGTTCGTCCGCTCGGAGGAGGGATTTCCCGAGGCGCCCTTGGACCGTGAAGCCCTAACCATGATTAGAGAGTACGACCCTGAGTACAAGAAACTCCACCTTTGGGGGTCTTGGTATAACCAGATTATTATGGGTCGACGCAGCTTCACTTGCGCGGTGCCGTCAGAACCTATCACGGCGATTCACTACGCTAACCCACCTCCAGTGCAGTATGCCGTGGAGATGATAGACTGGACCGCGAACAGCTTTCTTCATCCCGCTATGGATGCGGTCCCGGTTCAGCGTCCTATGGTTTTGGATATCCTAGGACGCCGTATCTGTCAGGGAGAAGCACGACCCTGGGGGCAATCATATAACCTTGGTTTGATTCCCCGCCACCCAATTGGATATCTGCCGTGGGCCCGGTATATCTTGTCGACGAGGAAGTCACAGTTGATAAGACTAGGACTGTACACCGCGGTCTACGTCTCTCTTTTCCAATATCCTACGCTCCCCACTTGGTGGTTCAAGGCTTTCTTGGAGCAATGGAATATTCCCACCCACACTTTCCTTGCCATGGATCGGGAAGTGTCCATTTCTTTGGAGGAATTCGCGGAGGTATCCGGCCTACCAGTCATGGGGGAACACTATGAAGAGCTGCTCCCGACAGATGAGTACGTCTTCGGTGCTAAGCCGATGGTAAGGGGGATTACGTCGGAAAATGCCGTTCAACACCAATTCCCAAGCCTGATCAAGGTGTTGAACATCTACGAGTCCCTTTTCATCGAACACGGGAGCCGAGGAGTTAATTTTGAGGACTTCATTGCTCGCTTCCTCCGTTCTAGCGTCATTTCGCCAGGAGCCGTCAAATCTGCTATTCTGGATTATCCTTTTGGTCTAGGTTTGGCTAACCTGCCGACGAAGGAGACAGACCAAAAGGCTTTCTTCCTCCCAGACTTCCCTATCATATCTTTCGCGGAAATTGCAGTCCCTGGGATGGATGAGGAGGCCTTTTTCTTAGGATTTCTCGGGCTGTGGCTGAGTTGGTTCGCGATCCCAATGCATTCTCATCGCATGCGGCCCTCTGTCTTTTATCCAGCCCACCGCATGGTCATTAGGGTAAAGGTGGCCGTGGGGATTGCCGGCCTGGCGCACCTATATCATGGCCTCAGCCGAGCAGCGGATGCCAACGAGCCCGGGGTACTGCACGTGGTCTTCCCGATGCACTACTTTGCATCGTGGCTCGAGCTACACACGACGGGTGTCTTTGGTATGCATAAAAGGCCTTCATTCTTTGACAAGTGCGGTTTTCCTCGCATTTTACATCTGATTGGCTCATCAATCGTGACCCCTTCACCACGGGACGCCAGGGGTTTACTGCTTCGCCCTCACACCGTTGGAGTCGGAATGTCCTTTATTGATAAGGTATTAACCATTGGGAAGGCGTCCACCACTGCGGTGCGACCATTACAGGACTCCTTCAAGGATGGAGCTTCAGTGTTGACGGCCCGGAAGATCCTCCATTTGTATTCTATTAGACCGGGTTTCCTAGTCTTCAGGCAGGGCGGTGCAGCAGTCTTTATGAGATATAACCCGCCTCGTTTTGCCCGACAGCTGGGTTACGATCAAGGGGTACCCTTAGAAGCTTTCTTACTGGAACCTGCTGTAAATGAAGAAGGGATGGAGAACGCGTTATACCATTTCATGCGCCTGAACACGGGTTCTCGTTTTTTCATTAGCACGCCGGTCTGTGCTCCACGACTCCTTAACGTATATAAAGAGTGGTACAATCATGCGACGGGGGCTGTTATAAAGGAAGAGAGGCGAGTGTTGATCGACCGTAAAGAAGTACCCCCCGGTACCAATCGTAACGCTCCCTTAGCGCCAAGGATCCTGGTGGTCCCTCCTCTAAAAGATGCTGGGGGCAGACCATCACGTGCGCAAAGTCCTCCACGTGAGCTGACGCTCCCTGATATCACAGACGCACCTCCCGCACCCTGTGCTCCAGTGGAGGCAGTGGTTGTACCCTCGCCAGAGTCTGGCGTGGGTGCGGACATCGGGACTCGTCGTCCCAAAGCGGCTGCTAAGCGGAAGTCGATCCCCCGCGAGCCTAGGGTCGGGGGTCAAAAGAAAAAGAAGAAGTCGCTCTTCGCTGCGGATGTCGTGTTCGGCCAGGAACCCCATGCTCCTCATGCTGAAGGTCTGCTCGAATATGGGACTAACGCAGGGTTGGTGATGCCGCCGCCGGACGATACAGACTTGGAGGCTGCTCTCAGAGCTTCGGCATAGTTGGTGAAGCGTGACGCATGGCTGGCAAAGCTTGCACAATCAGGTAACTACTAGTCGCCTTTTCTTTATTGCAACATATCCTCTTCATTATTTTTGACTAACGCTTTTCTTTCTTTTCTTTCAACAGGCATCACTGATGAAGAAGCCATTGCTGCTTCTCTGAGGACTTTTCAGGAGGAGGAACGTCTCAGGGCATCTATGGGCCTTAGTAAGTTTCAACTCCTCAAGTTTTTCATTTTCCTTGTGTTATGGTCGATCTAACCCTTCCCTTTTAACTACAGGAACCTCAATGCCGTTCCCTCCTAGCGACGCAGATGTTGTACCAGCTGCTGACGTTCCTGCTTCTTCTGGGCCACCGCAGGAGGTTCGTCTTGGAGAACCGATGAGAGGTGCCTTAAAGGCTCTGGAGGCATCCCTGAATGAAGACGATGATGCCTTGAAGGAGGCATCACAGAGGTCCCTCATGACCGCTCGGGAGGAGAGGAAGCGGTTGAGGCGTGAGGCGAAGGCGCGCAGGGCTGCCTTGGCTATGGGAGCGGGCCCCAGCACCACCCCTCGAGCTGATATTCCCTCTGAAGAGGCCCCTGTCGCCCTATCCACTGCCCGCAGAGAGGTGGCGCGAGCAGTTCGGAGCGCAAACGGTAAATCCGCTTCAGGTAATATTTCTCTCAGAGTTTTTGTTATAAGGATTTTAATGTCATTGGTCCTTATATCTCTTATCTTTGCAGGGCCAAGTCCGATCGAGGAGGAGGCGGAAGCCATTGATCCCAAAGAAATAGAGGAAGCGGTACTTGCCGAACTCGAGCCGACGGTAGGCAACGTCGTTATGGCTTTGGAGCCTGAGGTAGAGGTTGAGGGGCCTGCCGCCGAGAAGGTCATTGATGCCGAACCTGAAGCAGTGGCAGATGATATGATCATTATAACTGAGTCCAGGGTGGTGGCGGCTGAGGCGCTCGAGGTCGGCGGTCCCTTGGTGACGATAGACGATACAACCACAGCTACTGAACCTGAGAGAGTAGTGGGTGAGGTGGCCATGATTTCCGAGGACGAGCCAACCGCTCCCTCTCTGGAATCTGGAAATACTCCAATCATAGCTCTTCCCGTCTATGGCCCTCCGCCGTCCCCAGGTCTTGCTAGCACGACGACGGTCCCCATCGAGTCAGGTGACGAGGCTACGGGCGGTGGTCTCATGTCGGTAGAGGAGGGAGTCGCCTCCGTTTCAGCTGGGAGCTCCCAGGTAAACCCCAAGTGACTGCCTTTCTTAACTTTACAATCTTTTCTGACAAGTTCAGTTTTTCGTAATGCAGGTGCAGCTAGTGCTGATGCCCCACTGCTTGAAGGAGCGCCTTCAACGACTGCCTTGGCGGTGGTCACCTCTCAACCCTCTCTTATTCCTTCGAAGATGTTGGAAGGTATGGGTTTATAACTTATTAATCCTTTCTTTCAGATATACAGTTTATGTACTGAAGTCACACTGTTGTATCTTTCAGGAGTGCTTTTTGATCATCTCTATCAAGTGTTGCTCCCACACTTCTCCTTCCCATCTGAATTCGCCTCCCCGTCGGGTGGCGCTGGTGAGTACTGTTCCCGATTGGTAGCTTTGTCTTTTTAGCGGTAGAATTATTTCCAACTCTCTCTTATTTTGACTACAGCGTTGCAAATCGAAGGGGGAGCAGAAAGATCGGCTGCGCCACCAGCCCTTCCGGCCTTGCCACCTGTTTCCACCGGTATAGTAAACCATCTTATCAATGACTTCCTTCGTATCCATTGAATCATCATCTAATCGCCTTTCGTCTTTTTCCAGCTGTCATTCCAGTCTCGATATCTTTTGAGTCTCGCATTACAATACCGGGCGGCCCTTCCCAGCGACGCCCGTCCTCAAAAGGTGCCGCGAATAGTTTGCGCATGTTGAGTGACTACATCGAGGAGCTCGACATCGAGGCTCCAGTATCTGCCGAGGATTTTGCCACGACGGTTAACCCGATGTTGGCGATATTTGCTACCTTCCATGACGAGGGTACTGTCACCTCTTGGGTTAACTATTGTCGGGAGATCGAGGCTCGCCTTCATCAGCTAGAGTCAATGCGCCTGTCCCCTGAGACTTTGGCCTCGAGCACTCAACGGGGAGCATGGCTCGAGCAAAGCGCTTCTCATTTCCGTCATCTGGAACAAGAAGTGGTTTTGAGGCTGAAGGAGTGCCAAAAATCTTCAAGAAACACTGCTCGCCTGCGTGCTGAAGTTGAGACGAACGCCGCTGAGGTAAAGGCCGTCTTCGAGGGTCTTCTGGAGCGCATCTCAAATGGGCTGAGACTGAAGCGGGCACTCGATATTGCCGAGCGTGACATTGCAGGCCGTGAGGCTGCTCATCAGGTCGTCAGGGATCAACTTGCATCCGTCGCACAGCAACGGGCCCAAGTGGAGGCGGAGTTGGCAGTGGTGGCCAATCGGGAAAAAGCATGGAAGGAAGTGCGCGAGCAATTGCTGGATCTGTGCAAGACGCTTCCTTCTCAGTAATTTTCCTTGTATCGTTGGTATTTGTAACATATATGTATATCTTGTATTCTTTAGTACGATGTATCCTAAACTTAATCAATATTTATGAATGAAAGGTGCATGTTTTTGTAATTTCTTGTGTCATTTCTCCGTCTTTTCTTTCTTTTATTATTAGTATGCCACCTTAGTAGCCATGATTGACGGATGATCAGGACGAGTATCCCGACCTTCTTAAGAAATAATGATGGCTTAGGCCGCAGGTTCAGATCTGTTGCCTAAGACTTTTCAATTCTATGAGCCGTGAGGGTCTCATAGAGGCTTTTCTCCTTACGGATCGAGAGGATCTCATAGGTGGATTTTCTCCTTAGGAATCGTGAGGATTCTTAAGTGTGGTTTTCTCTTATAAGTCGTAGGGATCTTATAAGAGAATTTTCCCTCTTACGAGTCGAGAGAATTCGTAAGCGGTTGTTTCCCTCCTCGTCGAAATTCGACTTTAGAGAGTGAGTCCCGCGTATAGTGTGTAAGAGACCATTTTAGATCGACTTATAGGGTCCCATTGTTCAGGAAGCAAGTTCTCCTACCTCTGATGCCCGAGGCTTCATTTTGCAGATTAAGAAGCAAGTTCAATTTGTTGAAGAAATCCCTTTTCTGAAAGATTTGGCGGGATTTCCCCCACAATCGGATCTTTGATCTAGGGGTTTCTGTTTTACAGAAGATAATAACCGAAAAGATTTCTTCAGAACCTTTTTGTTTAGCGCGAATGCTCCAGGATATGACGCGTGTCGCACAGCACACAGTGCAGCGCAACTGCGCTAGCACATCTACGCCGACACGTGTCATGCAGCGCACAACGCATACGTCGCTGAAGCGTTGCTTCTTCAAGACAGAGCCTTGCTCTAATCGGGGAAGGATGAAGCGACGCTTCATCTCCTGTCTCGGAATTCGAACGGAAATTCGCTCCAATTAGGGTAAACTGCCGTGGCGACTCTTGGGAGTCGAAGAGGCACTTGAGGCCTATAAATAGGACCTTTGGTCCTCCTCCAGATACTTATCATCTTCCAGATTTCTATTTTTGAAGACTTCAGAGCTTTGTTCTTACCTTTAAGAACTCCGGTGCCTTGCTCCCCTTTTTTTTTTTAAAGTTTTTAAGAAGGAGTTCAGGTAAAATCGATTCTTAGATCAATCTTAAATAGCAGAGCTATCGTCTAGTGGGTTTCATCTTTGAACATAGTTTTGCTCTCTAGGAATTTAGTCATCCATGTATATTATTGCTTTTCCGTCGTTGATCGTCCTGTAATACTTTCTCCAGGCATAATGGCGGCGGTGCATCTATACAGTCTGCACGAGTTCATTACCTACGATGATATCCGCGCTCAGGGTCGTCAACAAAACCAGGAGTTTACAGATGCCGAATGTGCAGAAGTTATGGGTCGTCTAAACGCAAGCGGTGGTTGGCTGTTGCCTCGGCGTTCGGCTCTTTTGAAAGTCGTGCTGGGAGCAATATGGAGGGTACTTCCGGGTCTTCACGAGGCCCTACCACTCAATGCGCTGGATGATGCCGAGGACAAGGTGCATTCAGTGCACCTGACAGGGCTGATCTCAAAGAAGCGACGGAACGACCTCGTTGACATCCTGCATCAAGTGTTTCAGCAGACGATAATCATTGCTGCTTATCAAAGGCCGGAAGGGCTTGCCGATGATATCGACACCGAGGAGCGCGAAAGACTGCGCATAAGAATAATTAGAAAGGCCAGAAGAACTCTGGATGGCCTTACTTTTGATTTCCTCAATCCGTGCCCCGGATCCGAGGTTATACCGTTGTAATATTTTGAACAATGTTTCTTATGCATTATTCTTATGCTTGTAAAAACTTTTGGCGGTATGAATGAAAACCCTTCCCTTTTCTATTTCAGCTTGTCTTATTTCTCTTCTTGAGTCTTCTGTCCATGCATAAATGAATGCGTCGCGCATACTAGATCAAATGCAGAACGGATATTCTTTCTGTCATCTTCTTTCTTTTAATGTCAGTAGGCTGTCTTAATAATCATGGTTGATGGATGTCTAAAACGAGTATTCCGACTTCCTCAGGAAATAGCGATGGCTTAGGCCGCAGGTTCAGGTTTACCGCCTAAGACTTTTCAATTCTATGAGCCGTGAGGGTCTCATAGAGGCTTTTCTCCCTACGGATCGAGAGGATCTCATAGGTGGATTTTCTCCTTAGGGATCGTGAGGATTCCTAAGTGTGGTTTTCCCTTATAAGTCGTAAGGATCCTATAAGAGAATTTTTCCTTCTTATGAGTCGAGAGGATTCGTAAGTGGTTGTTTCCCTCCTCGTCGAAATTCGACTTCGGAGAGTGAGACCCGTGAATAGTATACAAGAGACCATTTTGGATTGACTTGCAGGGCCCCATTGCTCAAGAAGCAAGTTTTTCAATCCTTGCTGTCTGAGACTTCTTCTTACAAATTGGGACGAATCGGGAATTTGCTCGCGGAGAGGGTGATGGCTCTGCGAGTTGACATGAGTTAGGAGGCTCTCATCACGGAGTGTTTGTATCCGTGAGTCGAGGAGTTTGCTAGGGATTATTTGTTTCCCAAACGCCAAGGATTATTTATTTCCTTGGGGTTTGAAACGAGTCGAGGGTTCCCACGGGGGCTCTGGTAGCTCTGCGGGTCGACGCGGATCAGGAAGCTCTCGTCAAGGAGTGTTTGTATCCGTGAGTCGAGGAGTTTGCTGGGATTATTTGTTTCCCAAGCGCCAAGGATTATTTGTTTCCTTGGGGTTTGAAACGAGTCGAGGATTCCTACGGAGGCATTGGTGGCTCTACGGGTCGACGCGGATCAGAAGGCTCTCGTCAAGGAGTGTTTGTATCCGTGAGTCGAGGGATTTTGCTGGGATTATTTGTTTCCCAAGCGCCAAGGATTATTTGTTTCCTTGGGGTTTGAAACGAGTCGAGGGTTCCCACGGAGGCTCTGGTGGCTCTGCGGGTCGACGCGGATCAGGAAGCTCTCGTCAAGGAGTGTTTGTATCCGTGAGTCGAGGGATTTTGCTGGGATTATTTGTTTCCCAAGCGCCAAGGATTATTTGTTTCCTTGGGGTTTGCAACGAGTCGAGGGTTCCCACGGAGGCTCTGGTGGCTCTGCGGGTCGACGCGGATCAGAAGGCTTTCGTCAAGGAGTGTTTGTATCCGTGAGTCGAGGGATTTTGCTGGGATTATTTGTTTCCCAAGCGCCAAGGATTATTTGTTTCCTTGGGGTTTGAAACGAGTCGAGGGTTCCCACGGAGGCTCTGGTGGCTCTGCGGGTCGACGCGGATCAGGAAGCTCTCGTCAAGGAGTGTTTGTATCCGTGAGTCGAGGAATTTTGCTGAAGTCACTGGCTTCTTCGGTTTAAATGAACCGGTGAGATTTGGGGTTCGTCTTCTGACGGAATCCGCTGGGAAAGCATGGTCCATTCTTTGTTTACGCCCTTGGATTGTATACAGGGATCGACGTGATCTTAACTGTAGGGCCAAGGTTTTATCATTTCTTCTTTTTATTTTATTTTATTTCCGCGATGCTCTATCATTTCAGCTTTTATATCGCGAAGGTCGTGACTGCCCGATCATTTCGGCTATTTTTCACGGTGCCCAATCATTTCGGCTATTTGTTTTTTATTTTTTATTTTTACTCGTTGCTTTTTATTACGAGTTGCCCAATCATTTCGGCTATTTTGCATGCATACATTTTACTTGCTGCTTTTTTTTTCTTTTTTTTTTTTGCAAGTTGCCCTATCATTTCGGCTATTTCGTATGCATGAGCAGCCTACTGGCTTTCGCCGTAAACCTGAAATTGGACACCGATTTCGGCATCAGCACCGCTGCAACTGGGATATCATCAGGAGCGAATCATCATTTGCCTCTGTCGTTGTCGAACAAAGGAGGCTTAGCGACCAGGGTTAGGATCCTGTCGGCTAAGGCTTTTGACTTCATGAGCCGTAAGGGTCTCATGAAGGTATTTCTCCCTACAAGTCGTGAGGATCTTGTAGGTGTATTTTCTCCTTAGGAACCGTGAGGGTTCCTAAGTGTTTTGTTCTTCTGTAAGTCATAAGGATCCTACAAGAGGGTTTTCTCTTTGCAAATCGAGGGGATTTACAAGGGTTATGCGAACATATCCCCAGTCACGGATGGACCTTGGTTAGGGAAATGTTTATTCGCGCCCGTGGATTGTATACAAGGGTCAGTATTGAGCCTCTTGTAGGGCAATATTGGAAGTTTGTGGGGGTTTGCTTAAGCACAGGTTTAGGTCTCTGTGACTTAAGACTTTCAAATCCTATGAGCCGTGAGGGTCCCATAGGAGAGTTCTCCTTACGAGTCGTGAGGATCTCGCAAGTGTATTTTCTCCTTAGGAATCGTGGGGATCCCTAAGTGTGTTGCTCCTTCGTGAGTCGTAAGGATCTCATGCAGGTGGTTTCTCCTTACAAGGTCTAGAGGATCTTGTAAGTGTTCTTTAACGAGGTTGCGCCCTTTCAGGTTTTCATAAATACTCGCCGGTAGTCCTGCTGTTTTTACTCACGGAGCCCTTTCGGGTTTTCATCCGTGCCCCTTTTTGCTTATGGACATACCGTTGTTTTTTTTTATTTTATTTTTATTAGTATTATTATTTTTTTTCATCTCGTCAGCCTAAGGATGCTGCGGTAATAGCTTAAAGACGTTTTTGTCTGCTATTAGTTTTAGGACATTTCGGCCCGCTGTTAGTTTAAGGACATTTCGGTCCACTGTTGAGAAGTTGGCTACTGCTTGTAAAGTTTGAGCTTAGGAAGATAGCGAGCGGACATAGTCGTCGTCATCTATCGTTGACCTAGGCTGTGGCTCATTAAGCGTAGTATTTCTTTAGGAAGCGACCGTTTATCGGCCTGAAAGGCCTTTCACCGTGCATGTCCATGAGTAGATAGGCCCCACCCTGATAAACTTTATCTATGATGTACGGGCCTTCATAGTTCGGCTCGAATTTTCCCCGCTTGGCGCGATTGGGGATCATAGGCCTTTTGACCACTAGCACGAGTTCGCCTTGGCGGAATGTCCTCGGTCTGGTCAATCTTTCATATGAGCGCATCATCTTTGCTTTATAGGCCTCCAGATTTTGTTGCGCTATGAGCCGTGTTTCTTCAAGGGCGTCAAGCTCCTCAAGCCGAAGACGAGCATTTTCTTCGTCCGTCAGCTCGTAATGGACTGCCACTCGTAGAGAGGGCAACTCTATCTCGAGAGGGAGTACTGCTTCCGTGCCGAACACCAACGCGTATGGCGTTGTGTTTGTGGCTGTCTTGAACGTGGTTCGATACGCCCAAAGAGCTTCTTGCAGTCTCTCATGCCAGTCTTTCTTATTTCGGGACACTGTTTTCTTTATAATTTTTGTCAAGGTCTTGTTGAAGGCTTCGGAGAGACCGTTAGCTCGTGGATTATAGACTGAGGAATATCTCCAGTCTATGTTATGCTGCTGTGCGAAGCGGCTGATTTTATGACTTCGGTAAGCTGGCCCATTATCGGAGATGATCCGCCTCGGAGTTCCAAACCGATATATGACGTGCGTTTTGAAGAAATGGAGGATATTCTCCGTCTTCACTTCTCTCAATGGTACTGCTTCTGCCCACTTAGAGAAGTAGTCAGTCGTCGCTAGGATGAAACGATGTCCTTTAGACGATGCTGGCTCGATGGGGCCGACTATATCAGTCCCCCACATTTCGAATGGCCAGCTAGCTACCGTTGGATGCAGCGGATTTGGGTGCTGGTGGATGAAGTCCCTATGAATCTGGCATGAGTGACATTGCTTCGCATATTCGATGCAGTCTTGAATCATCGTGGGCCAGTAATAGCCCATCCGTTTGATCTTCGACTTCATCTTTGGACCTGCTTGGTGAGAACCGCAGATTCCGTCATGAATTTCCTGAACGACTCTTTCCGATTCGTTCGGTCCTAAGCATCTCAGCCACAGAGAATCGAATGACCTCTTGTAGAGAGTATCATTGACGAAGGCGAAGGACAGCTCGTTTTATGAGTTGATGTCTTGCGGACGCATCTTCAGGCATTTGGTGGGACTTGAAGTAGTCTATAAAGACTTCCCTCCAATCCTCAACCTTCTCATGTTCTTTTATTTGCAAGGTCGCTTGTTCAGTCACTCCCTTCTCTTCGGGTGATTCCGAAGGTATTTCTGCGGGGGCGAGCACCTGACGACTCTGTACCATGATTCTAACGTCATCGAGGTTCTCGTCAGCCATTTCTTTAGCGAGTTTGGCCAACGCGTCCGCTTTGCTGTTATCCGCGCGTGGTATGCTCTCCAAAGTATAGGAGGGAATTTGGGTTAGCAGTTGTTGCACCTTTCCACCGTATTTTACTAACTCCGGTTTGCATGTTTGGTAATCGCCGTTTACTTGACTAACGACCAGTTGCGAATCTCCGTATATGAGGAGGTTTTCAATTCCCATGTCAATGGCGATCTCGAGGCCTGCTATCAGAGCTTCGTATTCGGCTTCGTTGTTTGTCCTCGGTTCCGTCAGGGAGAACGCGTAGCGCATTATCCCTCCTTGTGGAGTTATAAAGATGAGTCCTACCCCCGATTTGATTATAGGGGTACTTTGTTTGCGTTTCTTCACGGAAGATGCTCCGTCGAAATAAAGCTCCCATCGGGTATTATCACCATCGATCGCATCAAACGCATGTTCGTCTGGAAGATCGCAGTTTAAAGGAGAGTCAGCTGGTATTGGGTGCTCAGCAAGGAAGTCAGCGATGGCCTGGCCTTTTACTGCTTTGAGTGGTCGATATGCTATCGAGAATTCCATTAAGAGAAGGGCCCATTTAGCGAGTCGTCCTGTCAATATGGCCTTTGACATTAGATATTTGAGAGGGTCTACCTTTGAAATGAGATAGACTGCATGCGCTAATGCGTAATGTCTAAGCTTTGTTATTGCGAAGATCAATGCCAGGTAGTGTTTTTCAATGGGGGAATAATTGCTTTCTGCCCCCAGCAGCACTCGACTTAAATAGTAAAGTGCTCTTTCTTTCCCTTGGTCATTCTCTTGTGCCCATAATGCGCCCAAAGAACCTTCAAGGGCGGCCGTGTAAAGAATGAGAGGCTTTCCCTTCACTGGAGCAGCCAACACTGGAGGGTTTTGCAGGTACAGTTTGATCTCGTCTAGTGCGCTTTGGCACTTTTGATCCCAGACGAACGGGTTTCCCTTCTTCATCAGGTGGCTGTAAGGACGGCACTTTCCTGAGAGGTTGGCTATAAATCGCCGTATGTACGCGAGCTTCCCTTGGAGAGACCGCAGCTGTTTGAGAGTTCTCGGCGGAGGCATTCCCATGATTGCCTTGATCTTGGACGGATCTATCTCGATACCTCGGTGTCGAACGATGAATCCCAGGAATTTTCCCGAGGAAACCCCGAATGCACACTTCAGGGGGTTCATCTTCAAGTTGTATTGTCGAAGACGTTGAAATACGGTCTTCAGATGCTCGAGATGTTCCTCATATGATTTGCTTTTAACAACGAGGTCGTCGATATAGCATTCAACAATTTCGTGTATAAGGTTATCGAAAATCTTCATCATGGTCCTTTGGTAGGTTGCACCGCCGTTCTTTAAACCGAAGGGCATCACCTTGTAACAGAATATTCCCAAAGGAGTCCGGAAAGCCGTATGTTTCTGGTTTTCAGGATGCATTTTTATTTGATTATACCCTGATGAGCCGTCCATGAATGAGAAAATCTCATGCGTGGACGTATTGCCTATCATTAGTTCGGTGATTGGTACTGGAAAATCATCCTTCGGGCAGGCTTTGTTGAGATCCCGAAAGTCCACGCATATGCGCACCGTACCATTCTTCTTCATCACTGGGACGATATTAGCAATCCATTCAGGGTATTGAACCTCTTGGATAAAGCCGGAGTCTATCAACTTTTTGACTTCTTCGTTGATGCTCATTTCGAGCTCAAGCCGCATTCTTCTCGGCGCTTGTTTGACCGGCTTGACACTCGAGGATATTGCCAGTCTATGTACAGCAACTTCTGGATCAAGTCCCAGCATCTCGGAATAGTTCCATGCGAAGCAATCTTTATGCTGTACAAGGACGTCCTTTAACGCAGCCACCCTCTCTTCAGACAGCAGCTCGCTGACGAATGTCGGTCGCGGATCATTTACCGTCCCCAACTCGATTTTCCTGAGGTTATCTGCAGTAGTATGTATTCCATCCTCTAGTTCTTTTGGAGCTGGGGGAAATTCTGAGATTACCTCATCGCTGCTGTTTTCAAAGCACCGAGGAAGGCTGTTCATGTCCTCGTACTCTTCTTTTAATATTGTTATCACGTGGCAAGTGCGAATTTTCTGCCAATCCAATGCGGAGTTGGTTCTATCCTGGTGTTTTCGGGTTCGTGCTTTTGCGGCGGCGCTACCCTCCAGTTGTCAGACAACGCGAATTTGCCAAGCTGATATTGGTCCTCAACCCAATTCTTAAAGGTGAAACAATCTTCAAGCGGATGCCCTACTACTCGATGGTAAGAGCAATAATTTGGGTTGGAGACTTCGCCTGCTTGCTCAGGGTGTTTAGACTCTGGCAGTGTAAGCATTTGATGTTTTAGAGCAAGATCAAGTATTTTCCTTGTTTTGCTCCGAGGAAACGAGTATGCTCGACCCATTTTCTTCATGAGGGCTAGGTCAATAATGCTCGACCCTCGGATGCGTGGCTTCTTAGCTCTGCTTTGTGGTTGTTGAGCGCCTTTCTTGCCTTTCGACTTGTTTTTGCCTCCGCGCCGAGCCCTTTTTATATCAGGTTGGTATGGGGCAGCATCTTCGTTCTTTACTGCCTGTTGAAGGAGGCGCTGTGTCTTGGCTTTCTCATAGATTGCCATTTCACGATTGTGATCATCTCGGGCTTTTTGACTCGCATCCCTTATAAGTTTGCTCACCTGGTCTTCAAATGATGGACTGGGCGGTTTTGTATCAGGAACTTTTGCTGGTTCAGGATTAGCGTCCTCCCATTGAGCGTCCGCTTCTTCATCGAAGTCATACATGACATAACAGCTGTCTACTGGCTCCCTTTTCTTTGACCGGATGTACCCGAGCCCTTTTTTTTCTCCCGTTAGGCAATTTGCATTGAGTCCCGGGAACGTTCCATACTTTGTCATAGAATTTGGCCTTTCTAACGGTTTGTTCGAAAGGTATTCCCTGGCGTTTCAGCAGTTTCCTCAAACCTTTGGTATAATATCTGGGAAGACGGATGGGCTGAAGCCTGTCGAGCGTGGGATCCGCGCCATGCCAAATTTCTTTTTCCACCTTGTTTTCTTCAGAACGGTAGAATAGGATTGCCTTCTCGCCTTTTCGTCCTGGAGGAATATAGAATGTGTGCAATTCTTCTACGCTGTTGGCGTTGAGTGCATCCAGTTCTTTGTAATGTTCAAGCGGCACCATGGTTATCTGCAGACTTCGCTCTTTATCAGCAGAAGCTCGTATTGACAGCCGAGCAGGGAATACAGCGTGAACTTCATCCTCTGAATCACTGCCGAAGATTAATGAAGGAACGGATGGTCCTGGCTTGGTGGATTGGGATGGACCTGAATAAATTATATCCTCCTCCTCCTCGGTGTCACTGCCGAAGACAGGGATGGTGGCGTTAGTTTTGTTCTCCGGTTTGTGACACCTTTCCGTGTCTTCGAAACTCGGTAAGAAGTACATGGCATCTTCATACTTGCGAACTTCGTTTACGGAAAACGGATTCAACTCTCCCGCCACAGTGTACTCAAGGCCATCCCTAGAATACTTCATGCACTGATGCTGTGTAGAAGGGATGATATTGTACTCGTGTAGCCATGGTCGGCCGAGCAGAGCGTTGTAGCACGTCTTGGCGTCTATAACATGGAATTTGATGTCTGTGACAAGCAACCCGAAGCATAGCGTCAATATCACAGATCCAAGTGTTTTTGATGATTGAGAGTCGAATCCGGAGATAGTGATTTTGTCTCGGGCGAGGTGTTGGACACTCATGCAAATCTCCTTGGACACTCATGCACATTGAGTAAATTGACAGATGATCCGTTATCGACCAAGATTTTGCCTATCTTTATGTCATGGCAGTATCCTGAAACATAAAGGGGGCGATTGTGTTCACATGTCCCGAGGAGAAGGTCTTCATCACCAAAAGCAACGTCGGCTGTGTGCACTTCCTCTAATTCGTCTTTCATCTTTTCTTCGGCTAGGAAGGCTTGGAACTGGTCCGGCTCTTGTAGGGCCTTAATTAAAGAATCCCTCGCCTCTTTTGATAGTAATAGGGCATCGAGAATGCTGAGTTGTGAGGGTAGCTTCCTCAGATGCGCTAAGACATTGTAATCTACTCTATTCCTCTTTGGGGGATTCTTGGCGGTCAACTCTTCCGCGACTCGGTCATCCAAGGAGATATCTTCAGAGACCTTCTCTTTCCCTTTGTCTTTTCTGTTCAAGGGTCCGAGGTTCTTTTCGGGTAATGTTCGATTGCGCAGCTGTATATTCTCGCAGGCCTTCGGTTCTTCTTCTTTTCCCGAAGTGGATTCTTTGAAGAGGGGGCCAAGTTCTAGTTCCTCATCAGAGTCGCTCCCAAATGTAGGCACTTGTGACCCGGCAGTGTTAACCATGTGACAATTGCCGGCAGTTCTTTCAAGTTCTTCAGTCTTATTTCTTTGCTCTCAGCGAATTTTACGTTTTTTCCGTTTAAAGCGTTGTCGATTAGCGACGTATCCTTGCCACCATCCATTGAAAGCCTTGCACTCTTGGGTAGGATGCGAGACCTTCTGATGATATAAGCAATAAGAGGGGTGCATTTCTACCACACCAGTAATTTTTCCTTCAGAGGATGGTAGCTTCATGCCCATTGATATGGCCTTAGCAAACCTCTTTTTTATCTTGAATTGGATTTTGTCAGCGGTGGAGGCATTTTGCTCCAGCGGGATCGTCTCAGCTCTTTCATCAAGTCGCTGGCGCTTGGCCCTTTCGAATATAGCCGTCTCGCGTTCTCGATCAGCTTTACTTTTCAATCGAGCTTCATTAAGAAACGCGCCAATCATCTCAACTGATAACCCTGGAGCTCTTGATTCGGCATTTGCCCCCAGCGTTTCCGTGCCAGAGGTCTCTTCATCATTCGTGACCGAATGAGATTTCATATGACAGCTCGCCACATACTCCTCGGATTCGTCCGATGAACTTTCTCCCTCATCTTCCTTTTGAAAGATGTGATCAAGGAAATCTTGGAGCGTAATGGGAGTCCGCGCCTTTTGGTTATATTCATCCAGCGCGTCGATCTGCTTTTGTAGGTCCGTGCGCTTGTCGCCAGGCTTCACGGGCTTCTTAGATTTCTTCTTCTTCTTTTTCGAAGATTTTGACGGCTGGCTATGAATGCTTGAACCACCACCATCAGTCTTCGGAGTCAGTCGTGGCTTCAACATCCCCTCAATAACCTGCGGTTCCAAGGGGTTCTTCCACTTGACCGCTGACAGGTCTGAAGATTGTTTAGCATCCTCTTTGTCTTGGCTGACAATACGACCTCCCAAGGGGCTTCCTCAATGACGGAGCATGTTGCCCCCGGCGTGTTCGTCCCTTTAGAGGTGTGGGGCTGCAGGGGATTCACCTTCCATTTGTCAGATAGCGCAAATTTGCCCTGCCGGTACTGGTTCTCAAGCCAATTCTTGAAAACGTAGCAATCCTCGATGGGATGGCCTAGCACTCGATGGTAAGGGCAATAATTGGGCTCGTTGACGTCGTTCGGTTGCAACGGTCGTTTTGGATCTGGAAGATTTATGAGTCTATTGCGCAACGCCAGCTCGAATAGCCTCCACGTTTTATCGCGGGGGAAGGAGTAAGGACGTCACATCCTGTCCTCAAGGGGTACGTATGGGCGCGTATTGTTTGGACGAGCAACCGGCTTCGAGTCGCTCGGTTGTTGTTGGGCATTAGCGACAATGATCGCTTTTACCTTTCCTTTGTCGTTTCGGGAGTCCGGCTTCGGGAGAGGGGGTTTATGGCCCATCTGATCCATCTGCGCTAGTTTGTCGATCAAAGCTTGGAAGGTAGTCGGCTTGAAGAACATCATGAACTGCGAGATGGTTACCTGTGGATCAAGCGTTCCAACAAACATTCCCACCGCTGGAGCTTCTTCTATGCGCTGTTCGCACTTCGACCATAGATTTCGCCACCGTATAGCGTACTGAACCCATGTCTCGCCGGGTTTCACCCTGGCATTAATCAGTGCCATCATCGGGGTACGCTCACTGGCACTTGCAAAACGTTAGGTGAAGAGCAGCTCCATCTCCGCAAAGGTTTTAATAGAGTCGTTGGGAAGCTCAGAATACTATTCAAACTCCGTATCTGATAAGCTTCCAACAAACTGGCGAAGCAACAGTTTGTCGTCGCCGCCGGTGTTACCGCAAAGAGCCCTGAACTGGGCAACATGTTGATGGGGATTGCCGGTCCTTTTGTAGACATGAAACTTGGGAATTGTGTAACCCGGCGGGTACTTGATTTGGTCATACCAGCCTGGATACGGTCGCCCCGTTTTTACGACGTGGCCGGCTGCTTCGGCCGCGTGATGAACCTTTATTTGCTGGGCTATATATTCGTCCAGATCAGTCTTAGAGATTGTATCCTCTTTAGCCGTTAATAGAGCCGGTGGCGGATTTGATGCCTCTCCCCTATCGTCTTCAAGAATGATCGGGAGATCTCCAGCAGGTGGATCCTGTTGAATCATCATACCCACTGATCAGTCGAAAATATTGCATATTTTAACCGGCAATTTCCTTATCATTTGCATCCATATAGAAGTGTACGGTATTCATAATTCACATATTAGCAAATCGGTCGCAAAATATCAGATTACATGTATTCGACCTTAAAACCGGCATTTCTAGGGAAATTGACTGCATTACATTACATAGCATATTTTCCATATCTTGCAACCCCTGTTTCGAAGTCTATGCAGGAAAAGAGAAGCTTGCTTGATCATTACATTGCTCGACCATTACAATTGCTCGTAAACTCACTTAACTCAAATCTGGTATCAACACAGAAGAGGAAGCACAAATCTAAACATCAAAGAAAACTATAAAAAGCAGTACAAGAGCACTGCAGAAGACTCAGATCCCAAGCTCAACAATGCGCGGCGGAAGCGCGGCATATAGGCACATTGTGCGGCGGTTGCGCGGCGGGCCCAGTAACTCAGCTCCTCAAATTTCACCAAAACTCCTGTTTCAGTTCCCACTGCTCAATAATGCTCACAAACTTCCAGAATATCCCAGATACTTCCTCCAGATCAGCAAACACCCAAACTAGCCTAATCTTTCTAGAACTTTCCCTAAACCCTAGCTTAAACCCTAAGCTAACTCCTAACAAACTCCTTCTAGAAACCCTTCAACAAACTTTGGGAGGGAAAGTTCTAATTCAAATCTAACCTAGGGTTTGGGAGCTCTATAAATAAGACCCTAGGCTCATCATTTGAGGAGAATTGAACCAAATTATTCAACCATAGAATTGAACCAAATTATTCAACCATAGGATTGAACCATATTATTCAACCTTAGGATTCAACCTTGGGAAAGTTTAGAAAATCAATCTCTTTCTTCATCCCCTCTTCCTAAAGTTTAGTGAGAGAGCTTGTAGGAAACCCTAACCCTAAATCCAACAACAATTCAAGATCTTGAGTGCAAGCCAAGCAAGATGCCTTCAACCCTTTTATGAGCCGAGCCGATCTTCAATCGGGCAAGAGATCAAAGTAGATCCACGATCCACGGAGACGAGCGAAGCCGAGTCAACGATCGATTTCTTCTTCTTGTAGATTCTTGAAAGAATGTATTGAAATTGTTGATTAAATAAAAGGTGATATTCTTTTATCTTGTTTTCTTTAAATTCCGCATCATGTTATCATTACTATTCTTGAATATTGTCTTTGTGGTGATGTGTGAATAAAACTCCGCTCGTCGGGGAGTCGAAACGATCTTTAGTATGATGATGTAACAAATTTGTAATCGATTCTTGAATCCCACGAGTTTGTAAACCCTAGCAAGTTCAAGAATCGACGACCCAATTCGTTGCGATGCTTTCTTGATCGACATCGCTCGAGATTGGGGAGTTCCGATCGTTTCTTGAAATTGCTAGAGGCTAGAATATAAATGGTATCCTCGAAAGAACAAGGGTTAAGAGATGAAACCCTAATTTCATCAAGAAAACCCTAACTCTCGTCGATCACCATTGATCTAGTATCAATTCTTCGAAAGACAAGAACACGAAACCCTTTAGATTGCATCACGTCTAAAGATCCGATCGATTCCTACGAGCCTTTCTTATATTCTTGATTGTTGATTGGAAATATTATCAAAACAACCGATTCTTGAGTGTTTATAGTTTCTTGATTCTTGAGTAAAGATTAGTGACACTCGAATACAAATCACATCTTGAATCATGTTTTCGTTTATTGTTGTTTAACATTTCATTTCAAACGTATCAAAATACAATTGAATTGCACAATCCCTGAGGACGATCCGCACTCATTCATTAACTACATCCGACACCGTAGTTTGATTGCGGTCAATATAATTTTTTGATTGTCGTTACTTTTTACATATACACGTCAGAAAATATTTCAATCAAAATGGCGCCGTTGCCGGGGATCGCGCTAATTCATTTGCATTTATAGTTTGAAGTGAAAGAATTATTACGTTTTACTTCTTGAAATCAAAATTCGTACAAACTCTTACACGTGTGTTGTAATTTGACTGCAAGGTGATCTGGAGCATTTTGTGCTGTTGAAAAATTATTTGGGATATACCAGAGAGCTGGAGATAGGAACAGGAAGCAGCTGAAAAAGTTTGGTACAGTGAATCCATCATCAAGCCGCGGAAGCGCGGCATATACATGCATATTGCGGCGGAAGCGCCGCAGTCTTGAGGGATCACTGAAATATTTTCAGTGCAGGTATTTTCTCTCTCTCTCCCCTCTCCCTTTTTAGCTCCAATTAACCCTTTGCTGCAGGATTCTTTGCAAATAAATCGCAGCGCGCAAAAGCAAAATAAAATTGTGTGTGATTTTGATTTCTTGGTTGTTTGCATTCTAATACGGAAATTTAAGGGGCACGGCCAAATCCAAATTAGGTGGGGATTTCATTACCCTTCCTAGGCCCCGAAAATCGTCAAACTTGCATCCGCATTACCTCCATTAACTAAAAGAAATCTAGAGAAGACTCTAAGGACTGTCGCGCTCAATAGGACAAGAGAAGGTCGTGGGTAATTCATTGCTTATCCGCGTGTTCTTGTGGTGCCTAAGGCGAGTGTGTCTAAGGCTAGTGGTTATTAATTAGGTCCACTGTAGTGGTGGTTCCTTCCCACTTACCTGGCACTTATCCGGCCACAGGGGGACAAAGAGGCAGTGGAGGATTCTATCCTGCGGCTTGTCTTTTGGCAGTTAGGAGCGGTCTAGAGATCGGACCTAGGTGACCATTAGATTCTAGGGTTTGTGTGCTGCATTTGTTTTGTCGCATCATTTTTTTAAAAATCCGTCCCTTTTTAAAGCAAGCACCGCATTCATTTTACCCCTAATTATAAGTCAACGCTGCCACTTGTACTAACCCTTTTTAGTACAAGATAGGCTGGACACGGGATTCTAGTGCCCGTTTAGTCCGCGTACCTTTTATCGACTCCGAAGTCGATAATTCTCCATTTACCTTTTCTTTACCCACTACCACACCCACACCGATGGATCCGAATCCATCAAACTTCTTTAACCCTAATCTGCCACCGTCCGTTGGTGCGCAGAATCCTACTCCACCCCACATTTCTCTCCAGGAAAGATGCTATCCACATAGAGGTCCACTTTCGACCTGCTTATCCACACCACCAGCCAATGGGGATAATTTTGAGATTAAGCCCCAGTATATCAATCTTTTACCCAAATACCACGGACTCGAGACCGAGGACGCTTACGTTTTCATTACCAAATTTGAAAACGTTTGCGCAATGATGGGTACGTCTCAACTTTCAGTGGATGCGATGCGTTTACGACTTCTTCCATTTACTTTGTGCGATATAGCCGAGAAGTGGCTATATAACACCACCGCACACTCTATTACGAATTGGGAAGAATTCGTCGCTGCATTCCTTAAGAAATTTTACCCAGTCCAAAAGACGGCTCGAATCCGTAGCGAACTGAACCAATTTGCCCAGCTCCCTGCCGAACCATTTTCAAAATACTTTGAACGTTTCAAGGATCTATTGGTTCAATGTCCTCATCACGGCATCCCGAGATGGGAGCTTTGCCGAATCATATATGAGGGCAGTAACCCTAGCACTAAACAGAGCCTTGAAAACATGTGTCAAGGTACATTTATGACTAAAGATGACGGGGAAGCCTGGCGATACTTAGAAGAGTTCGCTGAAAAGTCACTAATTTGGGAGAGTGGAACACAACCATTGAATAGGGGTGGCGTACACCAAATAGATGTGTCCATAGGTGTTCGAGCTGAAATGGCAGCAATGCAAAAGAAGCTCGACGCTATGGAACACAAATTTGCAGCAGCCTCCCTAAACCCAATGTCACTCCCCAAAACTGTTTGTGGGTGCTGTTCTGATCCATCACATTTAACGGAAGAATGTCCATTAAACTCTGCGTTTCAAGGTCACGAGCATTCTAATGCCGCATTTCAAAGACCTCGAAACGATCCATATTCTTCCAGTTACAATCAGGGTTGGAGGAACCACCCGAATTTTGCTTGGAACCAAAACCAATCTCAAAACACGGTTCCAAACACGAATCAATTTCAACGGGCTCTTCCTCCACCACAACAGCAACCCCTACAACTCACTCAGCACCCCTACCAGTCACAAAATTTCCAAAATCAGGGCAACACTCCTGCACAGTCTAATCCTATGCAGCCCTGTTCTGACGAGTTCTCTCAATTCACTCAAACCATGAAATCACTTTTATCAAATTTCATGGATGTTTCGACTGAAGTTAGATCTTCCGTCAGTGAAATAAAGAAAAACTCAGCATCCCAAGCTGAGAGTATTCGCACGATGGAAGCTGAAATCGCACGCTTAAAAGCCGAAATGAGTGCGAGAGAAAAAGGGAAACTTCCCTCTCAACCCCTACAGAATCCTGGGCATTACAATGTAAATGCCATCACAACGTTGAGATCGGGAAGAGTGCTAAACAATCATGTCGGGGAAGATATTGATAATACTGAAAATCATATCAACACCCCGGCTGAGTCTTTCCCACATACACACACTTCACCTTCTGATCCTTCTTCTTCTACCAAACCACCTTCGCACGAGCCTATTCTCCATTTCCCCTTAGGCTCAACACCTTCATCCAACCCTTATAGTTCTCCACAGACGGTCCCCACACCTCCTTTGGGACCTCGTCTACCCCCCTTTCCTTCTCCTATGATGGACCCCGCGCTTATTGCGAAAGCACCTTACCCGAACCGGCTAAGGGCTAATAGAACGAGTCCTCATATGGAGAAAATTTTAGAGATGTTCAAACAGGTTAACATCAATATCCCTCTCTTAGATGCGATTCAGCAAGTCCCCGCTTATGCGAAGATTCTAAAGGACTTGTGCACTAGGAAGAGGAAGACCCAAGTGCCGAAGAAGGTCTTTATGTCTAATAACATCAGCACTGCTTTTATACCCCAGCTTCCAAAGAAAAGAAAGGACCCAGGTTGTCCTACAATATCGATTTCGATTGGGGGTAAAAACATAAATCGTGCTCTGTTAGACCTTGGCGCGAGTGTTAACCTGTTACCTTATTCTGTCTATGAGCAATTAGGGATTGGAGAGCTGAAACCTGCTCATTGCACTCTCCAGATGGCAGACCGATCTATCACCAAACCAAGGGGTGAATTAGAGGATGTGCTGATAAAGGTCGGGGAATTTGTTTTCCCCGTAGACTTCATTGTGCTCGACACACATCCTGTAGCAAACCCCCGGGGCCAAATTCCGGTGATTCTAGGTCGTCCTTTCCTTGCCACTTCCAACGCTGTTATAAACTGTAGAAATGGTTCAATGAATTTATCATTTGGAAATATGACCATTGAACTAAATATCTATAGAGTTGGAAGTCAGCCGTCAGAACCCTCTGCTCATATTTTAGATGTATGCTCTGTCCATGAGATCGCTCCCGATAGTTGTGGAGCTGAGGATTTTTGCTTTACTGATCTCGATGACATTAGCACATCTCTGTTTGACTTAGCACATGATCTTAGTGAGGACACTTTAGCTACACATGAGTCCTGCACTTCTGACTTTTCTCCACCCGAGTCTGTATCTTTCACAGGCTCTGAGCTTCTTTGTAGATCCAAAAATCAATCTATGACCCTTCCTTCTATCATTTCTCCGCCTGAGTTAGATCTAAAAATTTTACCTTCTCACCTGAAATATGCATATCTTGGTGAGAACGAGTCATTACCGGTTATCATTTCCGCTTCTCTTGCATCAGAGCAAGAGAATGCCCTTTTATCGGTATTGAGATCTAATAAAGAGGCGTTTGGTTGGAGTATGGCGGACATCAAAGGGATTAGTCCCTTGATTGTTGAACATCATATACATGTGATGGATGATGCCAGACCGACCCGAGAACCACAGAGACGGTTGAATCCCGTCATGAAGGAAGCTGTCATGAAAGAAATCGTCAAGTGCTTAGATAATGGTATTATCTACCCCATCTCCGATAGCCAGTGGGTGAGTCCTATACATGTCGTTCCTAAGAAATCCGGCATCACAGTTATCACAAATGAAGCGAATGAGTTGATTCAGACACGCGCCCAAACTGGGTGGCGTGTATGCATCGATTATAGAAAACTCAACGCTGCTACGAGGAAAGACCATTTTCCTCTACCATTTATTGATCAAATGCTGGAACGCTTAGCGGGACGAGAGTTTTATTGTTTTATGGACGGATACTCAGGCTACAATCAGGTCCCCATCGCCAAAAAGGATCAAGATAAAACCACTTTTACTTGTCCTTTTGGTACCTTTGCTTACAGTCGCATGCCCTTTGGGTTATGCAATGCTCCCGCTACCTTTCAGCGGTGTATGATGGGGATATTCTCTGATATGGTAGAGAATTTCTTGGAGATCTTTATGGACGACTTCTCGATTTTTGGAGACTCTTTTTCTGATTGCCTAGCGAATCTAGACGCTGTTCTTACTCGTTGCAAAGAGAAGAACTTGACATTGAACTGGGAAAAATGCCACTTTATGGTCCAAGAAGGAATAGTCCTTGGACATGTCATTTCACAGAAAGGCATTGAGGTTGACAGAGCTAAAGTAGATGTCATTCAAAACCTGCCTCATCCCAAAAGCGTCAAAGATATTCGCTCTTTCCTTGGCCATGCAGGCTTTTATAGGAGATTCATAAAGGACTTTAGCAAAATTGCTAGACCTTTAACACTACTCCTGGCCAAGGATACGACCTTCCACTTTGACTCGGATTGCGAGACAGCTTTCGACTCACTTAAACACTCACTCACTTCAGCCCCCGTTTTATCATCACCAAATTGGGACTACCCCTTTGAGCTGATGTGTGACGCATCTGATTTTGCAGTAGGTGCAGTCTTAGGACAGCACATCGATAAGATGCCACACGTGATTTACTATGCCAGTAAGACCCTGAATGATGCGCAAATCAATTATACAACCACCGAGAAAGAGCTTTTAGCGGTTGTATTCGCATTAGAAAAATTCAGGCCTTACTTAATCGGCTCACCTATAGTTGTATATACTGACCATTCCGCTTTAAAACATCTTCTGGCGAAGAAAGATGCAAAAGGTCGACTAATACGTTGGATCCTACTGTTACAAGAATTTGATCTTGTTATCAAAGATAAGAAAGGATGTGAAAACGTAGTAGCTGACCACCTTTCACGCATCGTTTCTTCCCCTGTGACCCTGCCGATCAATGATTCATTCCCTGATGAACAACTCTTGAGCATATCCGCTGAACCATGGTTCAGGGATATTGTGAACTATCATGCCACGGGACTTATACCGAGCGATTGGTCAAAACAGGACAAATATCGTTTTCTTTCCCAAGTAAAACACTTTTACTGGGACGAGCCCTATTTGTTTAAATATTGTCCTGATCAGATCATTCGCCGGTGCGTCCCAAATGAAGAGTTCAAGAGTGTTCTTTCATTTTGTCATGATCAGGCTTGTGGGGGTCACTTTGGTCCTAGAAAGACAGCGGAAAAGGTTTTGCAATGTGGATTTTATTGGCCGACCTTATTCAAGGACGCATTTGAGTATTGCAAAACCTGTACACAATGTCAGTATACGGGTAGAATATCCCAGAGGAATGAAATGCCTCAGCAACCCATTCTGGTTGTTGAAATGTTTGATGTTTGGGGCATTGATTTTATGGGTCCTTTTCCCAACTCCTTTGGGAATCTGTACATTTTGCTGGCGGTTGATTATGTCTCAAAGTGGGTAGAAGCCATTCCATGTCGCACTAATGACAGGAAAGTTGTCATTAAGTTCTTGAAAGAGAATATCTTTTCGCGATTTGGACACCCACGCGCTATCATTAGCGATAATGGGACGCACTTCTGCAACAGATCTTTCGAGACTCTGATGCGAAAGTACTCAATCAACCACCGTCTTTCTACACCCTATCATCCCCAAACAAGCGGGCAGGCTGAGATCTCAAACAGACAAATCAAACTTATCCTGGAGAAAACTGTTGCTAAAAATAGAAAAGACTGGTCGACCAAATTGACGGATGCTCTTTGGGCATTCAGGACTGCATATAAGACCGACCTAGGAATGTCTCCATATAGGATAGTTTTTGGTAAAGCATGTCATCTACCTGTTGAGATAGAACATAAAGCATTGTGGGCTATAAAAGAAATAAATTTTGATTTAAACCTTGCTTGCAACTTTCGGAAGCTGCAACTTAACGAGCTAAGCGAACTCCGCGATGAAGCTTATGATAATGCTGTAATCATAAAGAATAGGACTAAGGTTTTTCATGATAAAAGCATTTTAAGGAAAACATTTTTACCTGGTCAACAAGTCCTTCTTTATGATTCACGTTTACACCTTCATGCGGGTAAGCTCCGATCTCGTTGGAAGGGACCTTTTGTTGTGCGGTCTGTATTCCCGCACGGGGCAGTAGAAGTAGAAAATGTTAAAAACGGCACAGTTTTCAAAGTAAATGGACATAGACTAAAGCCGTATTTTTCCACTGACCCCACGGAGGAGCTCTTGTTCTTACAAGAGCCAGTTTATTTGGATTAAAATTCCTCCGTCTCACCTTCATATCCTGTATATCATTGCATCATCTTTTGAATGAAGGTGAGTGAAAGATAAGTTTGGGGGAAGTTCTTCACTTATATATTTTGCCCCCACTAATAATTCCCCCCAGATTTACAGATTTTTGTAGGTATAGCTGTCGGCAACAGTGAGGACACTGTTGAAAACAAGTTTGGGGGAGGTTTGTGCTTATTTTCGCATCATTTGCATATCATCTGCATAAGCACAAAACATTTCTTTAGAAAAATCTATAAAAATTGAAAAATTTTCAAAACCCATAAAAATTTAAAAATTTTCAAATATAAAAATAATTTTAATATTTACACCTTTTTGTATATAAATAAGATAATGAAAGTTTAGATAGTGAAAAATTGCATCCATGAGATTAGAAAAATTTAAGAAAACTAAGAAAATTAGAAGTTTTCTTATACGAACTAGTAATAAGTAGTTATGAGCCGTTGTCCCAAGGGTTAGTAAGATGAAGGACGTCACTAATCTGAGGATAAAAATAAGTCTGAAAAATAGTTTCTATTCTGGAAGCCAAACATTTTGAACGTGGCTACCCTGCTATTCGCACTTACACACGTCTTGAAGCCTGGGATAGTAGAGGATACCTTGAAATGCTCTTGTCTTAAAGCCAAAAGTATGAAAATAAAAATATGTGTTCTAAAGTGGTGAGAAAAATGGATACTAGTTTTGTTATCACCGAGGGCAATAAAAATATATAGCAAAAGGGTGCTTCTTCACCTAGTGCCCCAAGGTCAACTGGTCTGGGAGTCACTGCTATGCCTGAGGTGGTGCAAGACGAGGAAAATACACCAAGCATGCAAGCACATTAGTAATCGGTCGGTTAGTACCTCAAGAAGTATTGACGGTCGCATGAAAGTGTGTAAGCAATCTCGTTTGCCAAGAAGTACTGAGGCCGATGGGCAAGGGTATGATAGCTTGAATTGAATTCTCCGGGTGTAGGGATGTCTTTACACACACGCAGGGTGATATGATCGATGTTTGGAATAAAGATAGGAATGAAGAATAAGACGATGTTTTATTGAGGGAGGACGTGATTTCTAACATCTTTTCATGACCATTAAGATAGGGCTCATGACAACCGAAAAGCTAGCTTAGTTGGAAACCCTAATTTTCAAAGCTTTTCTTTTACAATTCTCTTCTTTAAATGTAATATTCATGATCTTGCTTTTATTATTGGATTTTGTGGGTGCAATCCGCTGAAAACCCTCAGGAGACAACACTCCTCCTACTAGGGACACCTAGAGGTTTAAAGGCTTGTTGCACATGCTCAGTGCAATCGTGTTGCCTACGAAAGTGTGCTAGTTAGTTTTTCTCTTTCTTTATTTTCTCCTTCTCTCTTTTTAATAAAACATTCTCTCGAGACGATCGAAATTAAGTTTGGGGGTATTTGATCAGTCGAAAATATTGCATATTTTAACCGGCAATTTCCTTATCATTTGCATCCATATAGAAGTGTACGGTATTCATAATTCACATATTAGCAAATCGGTCGCAAAATATCAGATTACATGTATTCGACCTTAAAACCGGCATTTCTAGGGAAATTGACTGCATTACATTACATAGCATATTTTCCATATCTTGCAACCCCTGTTTCGAAGTCTATGCAGGAAAAGAGAAGCTTGCTTGATCATTACATTGCTCGACCATTACAATTGCTCGTAAACTCAC
This sequence comes from Agapanthus africanus, assembly GCA_030015575.1. Taxonomy (NCBI): domain Eukaryota; kingdom Viridiplantae; phylum Streptophyta; class Magnoliopsida; order Asparagales; family Amaryllidaceae; genus Agapanthus; species Agapanthus africanus. The sequence continues at coordinate 926,653,839 of CM057339.1, forward strand.
TTAACTCAAATCTGGTATCAACACAGAAGAGGAAGCACAAATCTAAACATCAAAGAAAACTATAAAAAGCAGTACAAGAGCACTGCAGAAGACTCAGATCCCAAGCTCAACAATGCGCGGCGGAAGCGCGGCATATAGGCACATTGTGCGGCGGTTGCGCGGCGGGCCCAGTAACTCAGCTCCTCAAATTTCACCAAAACTCCTGTTTCAGTTCCCACTGCTCAATAATGCTCACAAACTTCCAGAATATCCCAGATACTTCCTCCAGATCAGCAAACACCCAAACTAGCCTAATCTTTCTAGAACTTTCCCTAAACCCTAGCTTAAACCCTAAGCTAACTCCTAACAAACTCCTTCTAGAAACCCTTCAACAAACTTTGGGAGGGAAAGTTCTAATTCAAATCTAACCTAGGGTTTGGGAGCTCTATAAATAAGACCCTAGGCTCATCATTTGAGGAGAATTGAACCAAATTATTCAACCATAGAATTGAACCAAATTATTCAACCATAGGATTGAACCATATTATTCAACCTTAGGATTCAACCTTGGGAAAGTTTAGAAAATCAATCTCTTTCTTCATCCCCTCTTCCTAAAGTTTAGTGAGAGAGCTTGTAGGAAACCCTAACCCTAAATCCAACAACAATTCAAGATCTTGAGTGCAAGCCAAGCAAGATGCCTTCAACCCTTTTATGAGCCGAGCCGATCTTCAATCGGGCAAGAGATCAAAGTAGATCCACGATCCACGGAGACGAGCGAAGCCGAGTCAACGATCGATTTCTTCTTCTTGTAGATTCTTGAAAGAATGTATTGAAATTGTTGATTAAATAAAAGGTGATATTCTTTTATCTTGTTTTCTTTAAATTCCGCATCATGTTATCATTACTATTCTTGAATATTGTCTTTGTGGTGATGTGTGAATAAAACTCCGCTCGTCGGGGAGTCGAAACGATCTTTAGTATGATGATGTAACAAATTTGTAATCGATTCTTGAATCCCACGAGTTTGTAAACCCTAGCAAGTTCAAGAATCGACGACCCAATTCGTTGCGATGCTTTCTTGATCAACATCGCTCGAGATTGGGGAGTTCCGATCGTTTCTTGAAATTGCTAGAGGCTAGAATATAAATGGTATCCTCGAAAGAACAAGGGTTAAGAGATGAAACCCTAATTTCATCAAGAAAACCCTAACTCTCGTCGATCACCATTGATCTAGTATCAATTCTTCGAAAGACAAGAACACGAAACCCTTTAGATTGCATCACGTCTAAAGATCCGATCGATTCCTACGAGCCTTTCTTATATTCTTGATTGTTGATTGGAAATATTATCAAAACAACCGATTCTTGAGTGTTTATAGTTTCTTGATTCTTGAGTAAAGATTAGTGACACTCGAATACAAATCACATCTTGAATCATGTTTTCGTTTATTGTTGTTTAACATTTCATTTCAAACGTATCAAAATACAATTGAATTGCACAATCCCTGAGGACGATCCGCACTCATTCATTAACTACATCCGACACCGTGGTTTGATTGCGGTCAATATAATTTTTTGATTGTCGTTACTTTTTACATATACACGTCAGAAAATATTTCAATCACCCACCATATCCTGGAACAGGAGGGCCATCCGCTGTATGTTGGCTGCTTGTTCAGCAGCCTCTCTGTCCCTCTTTTCCAGTACTCGGCGAAGGAACTCAGCGTCGGTCTCTTCCTCCTGGCGCTCATCTAAGGACGTCTCAGGGTTCTCTTTCGGCCCAGTGAGTGCAGCCATTGTGGTCATCATCTCCTGGAGCTTTTGTTGTTGCTTCTGAGCCTTGGTCACTGATCGGGTAAGCGGTCGGTGACCCGTAGCAGTACGACTTTCTTCCTTTCCTGAAGCCATATAAACCGTATGAACAATTATGCCTCCTGACTTAGGGCGTTTAGGTTCACTGCTTTTAAACTTTGCTGGTGACGCGGGAGTTTTCTCTGGCTTCCTTCTTTGGTGGGCCAACGAGGTCAAAGGAACCGTTGAAGTGGGCATCCTAGCAACCGTTGCCCCCCGCCGTTTAACGGGGCGGGTTTTGTCCTTTTCGACCTTTGCCTTTTTCTGGCGATGAAAGTGATCTGGGTCAATCACAGAGTCTTGAACCCTCCGCCAAACCTTGTATATCTTTGACGATAGCCGTTGAGGGGGCTGCTCTTGTTTTGTTTCTGGAACTCTCTCCGCAGGTGGAGGAGATCTTTTCAAGGTAGCGGTTGGAGAGTTCTTACGCACTCTCCTCAGTAGTTCAAAGCTGTTCCCAGTTGGAACAGCAGCGTTGACTTCCACCATTGGAGCTGGGTGGAGTTATCCCTGAGGGGGAGTTGCCCCCTGCTTTCCTCACTCGTCGCCAATGGCGACGTTGCGCACGACGAGCCGTTGGGACTGGCTCGGAAATCGAGATGGTTTCTTTTTGCCCCCTGTTTGAGTGTGGGGTAACTGCCGATGTCAGCCTGTCGAAGACTGATGCCTTTTGATCAGCTGGGGGAGGAGTGGGAACCGTCAATCTTGTGAAGACCGACTCTCTGATAGGAGAGGCCGCTTTAACGACTTCCGAAGCAGCGGCCGTTGCCTTCTTTGGGACGGCCACTTTATAATTCTGACCTAGCCTGGTGAAAACGGAGGCTGTCGGTTTAGTAGCGGGCGACCCGTTGACAGAGGCTGTCGAAACAGTGAGCCGGTTGAAGACCGACTTTTTACCCACTTTCGGCGCAGGTATTGGTGCAGAAAAGCTTGCAGGTGGGATCATAGTCCCGAAGAACAAGCCGGTGGTGGCTTGGGTCACCTGGTCTACCGGCAGAGTAAGGAAGGAAGCCGCTTGGGGCCCATATGCTACGCCTCCCGGTGAGGTGGAGCGTCCGTTGCAGCGGCATTTCGAGCAGTTGGTACAGCTAGAGGCCATTGAATCTTGAACTCTGCGCCAGGTAAAAGACCGAATCTTAGTAACTTGAAATCCGAAGACAACCATTTAACGAACCGCGATTGGTTCGCGAAGACGAAACACGAAGTGTGGAGTGGAAAGAGGAAGAGGTCCCACCGGGCGCGCCAGAATCTGTTCCCCTCCGAAAGACGGCCGCACAAGACTGCGAAGTCCTGGCGCTGAGATTCGGGGCAGATGCTATTTGGTTTTATCCGTCTACCTCTCCGAAGATGCCAAGTTGATTTATGGCACCGTGTATCGGAGGTTTAGACGGATGCGGCCGATGTAGCAGACTTTGTCAGATTCCCCCTCGCTTGAGGGGTTTTTGATTGTGGGGACGCTCTTCCCTGCAGGCGCAAGCCCCTGCAGTTAATTACGCTACCGCATCGTGGTAGCCACTTTCTCCTTCTCCAGAATTTCACTTCATGTCGTGTGTGTTTGTTTTGTTTGTGGTTGCCCGTGGATAGTATACGGAGACTGAGTAATGCCGTCGCCTGTAGGACGTGGATTAGTCCAAATCCGTATTTACTTAGATTTGGGTTTGGTGTTTTTAGTTTAAGGATACATTAGTCGCGTTGCGACTAAGATCAACTCAAACATTCGTCAAGGATACGTTAGTCCTGTTTTGGACTAAGATCAACCTGACGTGGTGATTCATTTAATCTATGGCCGTCGGGACTCATCACCTCTCTAACATCGTTGAAGGATTACAACGATAGGTGTCAGAGGAGCTCAGAGATGTACCCTTGAACCAAAGCTGATTGAGGGTTTTATAGTCCATTTAAATGTTTAAGGATACGTTAGCTGTGTTTGGGGCTAAGATCAACTTAAACGGGATCGTTTAGATCCGGCAAAAGAGCAATTGTCTCTATTGTTCCAGTTTAGGGACGTAGTGGTCCATTATTAGTTTAGGGACGTCTCGGTCCGATATCAGTTTAGGGACGTAGTGGTCCATTATTAGTTTAGGGACGTCTCGGTCCGATATTAGTTTAGGGACGTCTCGGTCCGATATTAGTTTAGGGACGTCTCGGTCCGATATTAGTTTAAGGACGTCTCGGTCCACGAGTTTAAGGACCCCGCGGTCCATAGCGATGTATGGTCGTTGGGACCCGTCACCTCTTTGACGTCGTTGAGGAATTACAACGATGGATATCAAAGGAGTTCGGAGATGTACCCTCGAACCGGTTGTGAATTGATTTAGGAGAGCCATTTTGCTCGATCAATTTAATTTAAGGACTTACGGCCAGAATTGGGCTAAGTCCAGTTGAAAATGTTCGGCATTTTTATTTGTTTTTGGCCTAATAAGATTGTGCTAGGGCTTGGCCTCTTTTTAATAATGCATAGCATTATTTATTTTGTCAGGGCTGTTCTCATTTATAGATGATGCAAAGCATCAGTCTTATTTGGGCTCTGCCCTGTCTATTTTTGTTTGGGCTTCGTTCTGTTATTAAAGATGCAGAGCATCAATATTGTTTGGGCTCTGTCCCCTTACAATTGTGTTGAAATTTAATCTGGCCTACTAGGCCCCTCTGATTTGGGCTTGGCCTTTTAGTAAAAGAAATGCGTTGCATTTTTCAGGCGCTTTGCGCCAATCATTGAGTGCAAGCGCTTGTGGTGAGGACACGTGTCATGCTCTAGTGAGCGCAAGCGCAACAGCGCAGTGCGCTGCGCTAGTGTGCTGCGCTGTTGCACTGTTGACACGTGGCGCGCTCAGGTGAGTTGCGCCAGTTCCAAAGAGCAAAGCTCTATTTTAAGCGCGCAAGTTGTTCTGCAGCTGACACGTGGCGTTCTCTCAGGAGCGCAACAGCGCAGTTTGGAAGTGCAAAGCACTAAGAATCTTTTTAGATTCAAGAAAGGAAGTGCAAAGCACTTATTTGTTTTCTTTGATCAAAAATAAATTTTTCTTTTTTGTTTCAAGAACCAGAGGTTCATAAAAGTGCAACGCACTGTTTCTTATGTGAAGACATTGATCCGATTTTTTAAATCAATGATTAAAAAGAAGTGCAAAGCACTAAGAATCATTTAGATTCAAGAACAGAAGTGCAAAGCACTATTTGTTTTCTTTGATCTAATTAGAATCAAAGAAAATAAATTTTCTTTTTGTTTCAAGAACCATAGGTTCATAAAAGTGCAAAGCACTATTTTCTTTTTGTTGTTTTTTCTTGTTTTTTACAGAACCAGGGGTTCATAAGAAGTGCAAAGCACTGTGTTTTTTTTTTATGTGAAGAACATTAGTCCAAAAAGAGATTTTTCTTCTCTCGTGGAGGTTTTTTTTTACCTTCTTCTTTGAAATTTTCTCAGAATTCTCTCTGTTTGAAACTCTTGACTTTTTTCAAGAAAATATTGATGCCTTTGAATTGAGGCTTAGGGTCCTTTTTATAGTGCTCACAAATTAGTTAAATTTGTTAAAGAGATCATTCTCTGAGTGATCTGGGGAATTTTTCCCACCGTTGGATCTTTAATCCAAGGGCTTCTGCTTTGCAGAAGAAAATTTCCTTGTTTTAACAAGAACATAAAAGATTTCTTAAAATCTTAATTTAGTTTGGCGCAGATGCCCCAGCGCGTGACACGTGTCGCGCAGCGCAGAGCGCAGCGCAACTGCGCTAGCGCATCTGCGCTGACACGTGTCGCGCAGCGCAGAGCGCAGCGCAACTGAAGCGTTGCTTCAGACAAATAGAGCTCTGCTCTGATTGGGGCGCGCCTTCTTGGGCGTTGCGCTGACGTATTAGCGCCTGACGCGTGGCGCGTTGCGCCCGAGACTTGAAGCGTTGCTTCAAAATTTTGAATTTTGAAATTGAACAGAGCTTTGCTCTGATTGGGCGAAACAACCCCAAGTATTTATTAATCATCTTTAGAGTTGTAATGAACGTAGATTTTATATTGTGATTTTTCTAGGGAAAATATCCTAATTTCATAATAAATGGTATTTATTTGTAATATTGATTTTGTATGGAATTCATGGTATTTTAGTGTAAAATTGATTCTTGTGATTTTTGGAAAAAAGGTGGAATATTTATATTATAATAAAATAGGTATTTTAATGATATTTATACAAAAATAATTTTAATATATATTTTATAATCTAAAAATCTCATTTTCTTAAGATGTCGTATTTTAAATCTTTCGAGACCGAATGCTCCTTGCGGAGGTCTGAATCTCGCACTACTAAGCCCGAAGATGTGCAATAATCCGCACCGTCCCGAACGGGTTCCCCAAAATGGGTTGTAGCGGCGCTTTACAAAGATTGTATAAATACTAAATCCTTTAGAAAACGGTTTTATTAAGTAAATGGTATTTATTTGTAAAGATGTCAATTTCCCGTATTCTATGTTCTAGGGTCTCCTAAGTCAACTAGACTATTCCTAACTGGTCCAAAGCGACAAGTTGTGAGATACCTCAAATCGCCTCTTCACCGCCAATTGTGGCCAGGTAAGTACAAGTGAAGAAAGGAGGGATCCGCTCACGAATCACCGTGAGACGGGCCTTTTAAAGTTACCTTTCTCACTTTTCAAGCCTAGACACCACAAACTCAAGTTTAGATAAATGACTGATGCCCACAACCTTCCTCTGTCCTAATGAGTGCTACAGTCCTTAATTGGCCGAGTCTAGATATTTTTATTATTAGCTCAAAGGTTAATAAATCTTTTAGAAATAGTTTTATTAAGTGAATGGTATTTAAATGAAAATGTTTGTTTTCCCGTATTCTGAGTTCTCGAGGGTATCGTGTTATGTTGCATATAAGTGTGTGAGGAGGTAAGTCATTACCTCATGATCTACTTAAAGGTATAGCAAGTTTAATGGGGTTAAATGTAGAATTAAAATAATGTGGTATTTAAGTGAAAAATACGATAAATTCCATCATTTTATGAAATGAAACTTGATCAATTTGGTTGATTAGTGTTTAATAGTCAACATGAGAGAGTTTAAGCTTAATTATATTAACGAGAAGTGAAGTTTTATAAGAAATCGAATCGGAAATCGGATTTGTTCCGATTCCGTCGGTTTTGTAAATCCGTATATTTTTACGAATAGAAAAGAGAGGTAGAATATAGGGACTTACGGGTTTTTGGAAAATAAAGAGAGTGAGATAGAAGGAGAGGGATCGCCGGTGCGTCACTTCGTCGCCGAGAGCTCCTAGAACGATCACCGGAAGTTCGCCGGGAATTTCGTCTTAGCTTCGCTTCGAGCTCGTTATCAAAATACACAAGATCTCTTGAGAATTTTAGAGAGTTGGCTCAGAGTTTTGGGGTGAGAAGGTATAGGGTAGGGGTGTATTTATAGGGTTAGGCTAGGGTTAGGATAGATGTAGGGTTTTAAATTAAAAAATGTAATAATATATGAAAAATCATTAAAAAATGGAGTAAATAGGGTATAAATGTGTCTCTGGAAACGTTCCAATTAATTGGAGTGTGCAGGGGAGTTGGGCAAGTGAAGAGGTACATTTCCCTTTCAGGTGACTCAGCCGTCCGGCCGAGTCCGGCCGGCGGCACCGGCTCGAGTCGGCTGGTCCGCCGGCCGACTCAGCCGAGTAAAGCCGAGTCACAGCGTCGGGAGGTGGGGGGTCATCAGGTGTGGCCTTTGGTGCATTCAGCTTAGTGGGTGTAGTGGGAAAAATGGAAGTTATCTTGTGTGGACTGTTGGGCTTCTAAAGAATTTAAAACAAATAAATATAAAAAATAATATGGGGTATGAGATTTGAACTCTGGTGGCTTGGTTCATCAGTGCAAGGTATTACCAATGAGCTACAAGCTCCTTCTTGTAATTATTGTGTGAAATAAATACTTAAAGTGGTAACAGCAATATTAAATACTCCAAGTATACTTTAAATTTAAAGCAAATTTATGTACACTAAAAATGGAGTTGTTACAGTCTACCCTCCTTACAAAAATTTCGTCCTCGAAGTTTATAACTTTTATTTGAGGACTAGTTTATAAAGAGGTGATGATATCTTGCACGCATTTCATCTTCCCTTTCCCAAGTGGACTCTCCTAGAGTGCCTTTCCTCCACATCACTCGGACCAAGTTAAATTCCTTGTTCCGAAGTGTCTTCACTTTCCTGTCCAGGATCTCCACAGGCTGTTGCTCATAAGACAAGTCAGGTTGTATAGTGAGTTCGGAATGATCAAGAACATGGCTGGGGTCACTCACATACCTTCTGAGTTAGGATATGTGGAACACATTATGCACTCCTTCCAATGAGGGTGGAAGCGCTATGCGGTATGCCACTTCACCGACTCGTTTGAGTATGTCGAACGGTCCAATGTATCTCGGACTTAATTTACCTCGTCTTCCAACTTGTATCACTCCGCGATTCGGAGATATCTTCAAGAATACGTGATCTTCTGGCTGGAACTCCAAGTGTCGTCTCGTTGCATCAACCCAGTGCTTCTGTCGATCTTGGGCTATGCGCATCCTTTCCCTGATAGTACGAACTATATCAACAGTCGCTACTATCATCTCTGGTCCAAGAAATTCCCTATCTCCGATGACTTCCTAACTTAATGGCGATCGACACTTCCTTCCATACAATGCTGCAAAAGGTGCCATTCCTATGCTTACTTGGTAGCTGTTGTTGTACGAAAATTCCACAAGATGTAGGTGATCTTCCTACGATCCTTTGAAGTCTAATATACATGCTCTGAGCATATCCTCCAAGATCTGAATAGTTCGCTCAGACTGACCATCGGTCTGTGGATGATAAGCCGTGCTGAATTTCAGACTTGTTCCCAAGTTTGCTTGCAGACTCTGCCAAAATTGCGATCGGAATCTGGTGTCACGATCAGAGACAATGCAGACCGGTACTCCATGAAGTCTCACAATTTCCTGTATGAGTTCATGGGTATCAGAGATAGTACATTATGAAGAGTTTAGATCTTTAAGTAGATTATTACCTCCATGTACTTTTTTGCTAGTGTCTCAGTTGATTGGCCAACTCGAAATGGGATGAAGTGAGCCGACTTTGTGAGTCGATCCATAATGACCCATATGGCATCGTTACCCTTTGTGCTGTGAGGAAGAGCAGTCACAAAATCCATCGTGATGTGTTGCCACTTCCATTCTGGGATTGGTAACGGTTGAAGTAGTCCAGCTGTCCTGTGATGTCAACTTTTACTTGCTGACACACTGAGCATTTTGCGACGCTTCTGGCTACTTCACGCTTCATTCCATGCCACCAATAATTCTGACGTAGATCTTTATACATTTTGGTACCTCCAGGGTATACTGAGTAGGGAGAGTTGTGAGCTTATTTCATTAACTCTTCCCGAACAGGACCCTTTGGTACACACAATCTGCTGCCGTATCTCAAAGATCCGTCTTCATAGATGATGAAGTCTGTTCTGAGTCCATTCTCCACTTGTTCTCTGATCTTTTGCAACTTAGCATCACTTACTTGAGCTGCTTTGATCTGATTGACAATGGTTGATTGAACTTGTAAATTCATCAAACTTGAAGCATTAACTGGCATGACTACTTCAATCTCCATCTGATGCAAGTCTTGTTGAAGCTTCCACTGAGCGGTGAGATTCATCGATAATGGTTGACGACTAAGAGCATCAGGTACCACATTCACCTTCCCTGGGTGATATTGTAAGTTGATGTCAAAGTCCGCCATGAGTTCTAACCATCTTCTCTGTCGCATATTCAACTCCTTTTGAGTAAACACGTACTTCAGACTCTTATGATCTGTGTAGATGTTCACTCGTTCCCCAAGTAGATAATGGCGCCAAATCTTGAGAGCAAAGATGACGGCTGCCAAATCCATTTCATGCGTCGGATAATTGCGCTCATGAATCTTCAGTTGTCTTGAAGCATAAGCCACAACTTTACCGTGCTGATGTAGAACACATCCTAATCTCTTACCGGATGCATCACAATGTACTTCGAATCCTCCAGATTGATCCGGTATTACGAGAATAGGTGCTGATGTCAACCTTGACTTGAGTTCTACGAAAGCTTGTTCGCATGCTTCTGACCATACAAATTCTTCATCTTTACGTGTGAGCTTGGTCAGGGGTGTTGCTATCTTCGAAAATCCTTTAATGTACCTTCTGTAATATCCAGCTAAACCCAAGAAACTCCTAATGTCCTTCACTGATTTTGGTGTAGGCCATTAGCTGACTGCTGAAACCTTCGCTGAATCCACAGAGATTCCTTCTCCTGATACGATATGTCCAAGAAAACTAACTTGCTTTAGCCAAAACTCGCACTTGCTGTACTTGGCATAGAGCTGATGTTGTCAAAGAGTTTCCAGGACAATTCGTAGGTGCTCGGCATGTTCTTTCCGACTGTTAGAATACACCAGGATGTCGTCGATGAAGATGACAACAAACCTGTCTAAGTACTCCCAGAAAACTTGATTCATTAGATTCATGAATATTGCTGGTGCATTGGTCACTCCAAATGGCATCACTAGAAATTCGTAATGTCCATAGCGAGTTTTGAAAGCTATTTTGTGAATATCAGCTTCCTTGACCTTCGCTTGATGATAACTTGAACGAAGATCCAATTTAGAGAAAACACAAGATCCACTTAGCTGATCGAATAAATCATCGATGCGCGGGAGTGGATACTTTTTCTTTATAGTGACTTCGTTCAAGGCTCTATAATCAATGTACATTCTGTATGAACCTTCCTTCTTCTTCACGGGTAATACAGGTGATCCCCAACTTGAAGTGCTGGGACGAATCCATCCTTTCGCCAGTAATTCGTCCAATTGTGTTCTGACTTCCTTCAAACCTTCCGGCCTTAAATGATAGGGTGCTTTGATCTCCGGTTGTGCTCCTGGTACTAAATCAATACTGAATTCAAGAGCTCGATCGGGAGGCAAACCTGATATATCGTCAGGAAATACATCGTCGAACACTCGAACCACATCTGGTCTTAATTCTTTCTCCGCTTGAGCTGCTGCAACTACTGCTTCTCTTGGCTTCGCTTTGTAGGTACTTGGCTCCAGGGTACGGTCTCCACTTTTGAAATAGAAGACCGGGTGGTCTGGAATCTCGAATACTACCCTCTTTTGACGACAGTCGATGGTAGCATAAAAAGTTCCAAGTCAGTCCATACCCAGAACCACATCGAAGTTCGGTATGTCCAGCACTTTGAAGTCAAGCATATAATTCTCTGCTGCAGACGACTACTGGACACAAGCTGTATCCCATGGTTGCCTTTAGAACGCCATTTCCTGAACTGACATTCCAGCTGGATACAAGCGGTGAGACTGAAATCGCATGGGTTCGGACAAACCGTTGCGACATAAAGCAGTGAGATGCTCCAGTATCAAACAGTGCTAGTGCAGGTAGTGAGGCTACTAAGATTGTACCTAAGGTATGTGGGATATGTTTTAGGTATAGGGAAAAGTATGTAAATAAGTAGCAAGATTGAAAAGAAATGTTTGAGAAGAAAAGTTTACCGGTGATAAGTTGGCCAGTGGCCTCAGCTTCTTCCACGGTCATCGTGAAAGTCTGGCGCCTTGGTACATTCCTCCTGGCCTGAGGAGCATTCCTCGGAACGTTCCTTTGAACTTGATGGAACTGACGAGGAGGTGGTGCAGCTTGTGGTCCTCTGGATGGTGCAGGTAGTGCAAGTCTTGGAGCAGGTGCCTGAAGGGCTGGTCGCTGCGGATAGGTAATTGCTGACTTGGGTGCAGCAACTGGGTTTTGTCTTTGGGGACAAGACCAAATATCATGAGTAGCTGAGCCGCAGACTAAGCAAAGACGGTTGGCTCGCCGGCAGTCTTTCATCATATGTCCAGTTCTCTTGCAGTAAGTACAAAAGGCTGGGTTAGGACGATGGTTCGGTACTCCGGGTCGCCTTGGCATAAAAGGTGGCCTGGACGAGGCTCCTCATGCCATCTGGTTGGCAGGGCGCTTAACTCCTGCAGACTGAGATCTGCCCCTTCCTTTTATCACTGCCTCATAACTGCGGGAAGCTTCCAGAGCATCCTCATGAGTTGGAAATTTTCATGTGGCTAGAGCAGCTTAAATTTCCGTGTCCAAACCTTGTTGAAAGTGACGGGCTTTGATCTCGTCCGTCGGTATCAAATATGCCGTGAATCTGTTTAAAGGATTGTGTTAGCTGTGTAGTATGTGATATTTTTATAAATTTGAACTATTGTGACATATCTTACCGACTTAGCATGGTGAATTTAGCGTCATACTCATCTACTGACTTGTCCCACATCGAGCCTTGTTGTAGATGAATGAACTGTTGTTTCATGGCAAACCTGGCAGTCACAGGGAAGTACTTCGCGTCGAACTTATTGCGGAAAGTCTTCCATTCAATAGGTTGTTCAAGACGGCTTTCTTCCGCCTTCCACCAGTTGCGAGCATTGTCCGTGAGCTGCAGTTTCACCACACGGATCCAAGCTATGTCTGGCACTTATGCTGCCGCCAGATCATCCTCTATGCTCTGTGCCCATTCCTCAGCTTCAAGTGGGCTTCCCTTTCCGGAGAACTGCTTGATATGCAAAGCCCTGAATTGCTTTACCCTAGGTGCGTCAGTCTCGGGACGGTTCAGGAGTTGTTGTTGTCTCTCAAAGAGGCTGTGGATCGCCTTAAGTAGAACCGTTTGCTCGGTGGGTGGAGCAGGAACAGCAGGTGTGAAGGGTAGTGTTGGAGGTGTGTTGTTGACATTGGTGCTGGTGTTGTTCGGGGAATCCATAACCTTGAAGAAAAATTTGGGTTAAGACAGATTCAAGTACATGAAATGATAAGATTCAAGGAATATGAAATTTTAAGATTTAAGGAACATGAATTGTAAAGAATACTTGGTTCTTGTGTTATATTGCTTAGGTTATTCACCCAGAACAGAACTGCATGATAGAGTTTCATACAGCTCTGACCTGCATGGGCCACCAACAAAACCTGTCACGCTCCGCTTCCCGGTATACGGCGAAGGGGACGGGACTGGTCCGATACGTGTTTACTCAGAAGCAAATACGCTAAGCGTAACTAAGCAATATAAAAGAAAATATACACAAGAGACAAGGTATAACAACAACTTTATTTATTAACATTCTTTTGTACAATGCATGAAAAGGAAATACAACTGAAATAAAAGCAATGCCTAAACAATGGCATGACAGGAAATTAAAGGTACTGAATAGAAAATGTACAATGTCTAGAGCTCAGGGTCTTCGCTGTACTGATCCAAGTCTTCTGCAGTTGGCTTTATCTCCGACAGGTCCAAATCACCTGACGACATACAAAGAAGAAAGAAATAGAATGTCGTCAGCAAACAGGTCGCTCGGTAAGTCCCAAAAATAAGAGGAAAGTAAAATAGACAGAATAAGGAGGTATATTTTAAAGTTGTATTATATTGTTGTAATGTTGTGTTAACGCTGTTGTTTGTAGCTTGGTACAGAAGGATGCCAGTGTATATATGCTAGAGACCAGGGCAAACGGAATGTACTAGGAACTGTTAAGCCACGGTACAACAACAACGAAATATAGGTTAGGTGTCTTAATCTTACCGTCTCGCGCAACTTTTAATACCATCCATACCAATCTACCCCTTAAACCCCGTAGTGTTTTGATTGTATTGTTATATTGTATTGAATAGGTTGTATAGTTGGATGACTGACCAAAACCATGATATTAGTAATTGATGTAACTGTATAATCATGTAAATGGATGTATATCCATGGTTTGGTTCTGTCAAGTTGATAGATTGAATATATGGAATAATGGATTTATGGATTCATGTTGAATTGTAATATTGTAATTTGTAAATTGTAGATTGTACTTGAATCATATTCAAGTCAGATTATAACGAGACTCATCTGAGTCAGACAATTAGAAAAGTAAATTGAAATCCTGATTGTTTTGATGTTATCGGTAACCTTTCGTGTTTTTTCCAAAGACGATTACCGTATTGATAACACCGTTGTTAAGTTGTCTACCTAGATAGGCAAGCACCCACTTCTCCGGCTCCCTGAGGCTCAAGAGATTGGTCCCGCTTAAACCTATATTTACTAGGGTCCTTAGGGTAAATTATAGAACTTGAGGGGGTTTTATGTAAAAATACTTTTATATACTTTTCAAATTACACCCCAAGTATTTATTAATCGTCTTTAGAGTTGTAATGAGCGTAGATTTTATATTGTGATTTTTCTAGGGGAAATATCCTAATTTCATAATAAATGGTATTTATTTGTAATATTGATTTTATATGGAACTCATGGTATTTTAGTGTAAAATTGATTCTTGTGATTTTTGGAAAAAATGTGGAATATTTATATCATAATAAAATAGGTATTTTAATGATATTTATACAAAAATAATTTTAATATATATTTTATAATCTAAAAATCTCATTTTCTTAAGATGTCGTATTTTAAATTTTTCGAGACCGAATGCTCCTTGCGGAGGTCTGAATCTCACACTACTAAGCCCGAGAATGTGCGATAATCCGCACCGTCCCGAACGGGTTCCCCAAAATGGGTTGTAGCGGCGCTTTGCAAAGATTTTTGTAAATACTAAATCTTTTAGAAAACAGTTTTATTAAGTAAATGGTATTTATTTGTAAAGATGTCAATTTCCTGTATTCTATGTTCTAGGGTCTCCTAAGTCAACTAGACTATTCCTAACTGGTCCAAAGCGACAAGTTGTGAGATACCTCAAATCGCCTCTTCACCGCCAATTGTGGCCAGGTAAGTACAAGTGAAGAAAGGAGGGATCCGCTCACGAATCACCGTGAGACGGGCCTTTTAAAGTTGCCTTTCTCACTTGTCTAGCCTAGACACCACAAACTCAGGTTTAGATAAACGACTGATGTCCACAACCTTCCTCTGTCCTAATGAGTGCTACAGTCCTTAATTGGCTGAGTCTAGATATTTTTATTATTAGCTCAAAGGTTATTAAATCTTTTAAAAATGGTTTTATTAAGTGAGTGGTATTTAAATGAAAATGTTTGTTTTCCCGTATTCTGAGTTCTCGAGGGTATCGTGTTATGTTGCATATGAGTGTGTGAGGAGGTAGGTCGTTACCTCGTGATCTACTTAAAGGTATAGCAAGTTTAATGGGGTTAAATGTAGAATTAAAACAATATGGTATTTAAGTGAAAAATATGATAAATTGAAATAGCCATCATTTTATGAAATGAAACTTGATCAATGTTTACCGCCGGGAAGACTGACGTCTTGCCTGAATCTGGGGGCAGATGCTAATTGGTGCTATCCGTCCACCTCTCCGAAAATGCCAAGTTGATTTATGGCACCATGTATCAAAGGTTTAGACGGATACGGCCGATGTAGCAGACTTTGTCAGATTCCCCTCTCGTTTGAGGGGTTTTTGATTGTGGGGACGCTCTTCCCTGCAGGCGCAAGCCCCTGCAGTTAATTACGCTACCGCATTGCGGTAACAACTTTCTCCTTCTCCATATGGTCACTTCGTATCGTGGGTGTTTTTTCTGTGTTTGGTTGCCCGTGGATTGTATACGGAGACTAAGTTATGTTGTCGCCTGTAGGGCGTGGATTAGTCCAAATCCGAATCTTTCATAGATTTGGGTTTGGGGGGTTGTGTTTAAGAATACGTTAGCCTTATTTGACGCTAAGATCAACTTAAACGTTCGTTAAGGACACATTAGTCTAATTTTAGACTAAGATCGACTTAACGGGATCGTTTAGATCGGATAAGAGAGCAATTGGGCTCTATTGTTTAGTTTAGTGACATTGCGGTCGATAAGTAGTTTAAGGACATTGCGGTCCAATGTTAGTTTTAAGACATTGCGGTCAAGGTTAAGGACATCATAGTCCGTGAGTTTAAGGACCTCACAGTCCGATGTTAGTTTTAAGACATCACGGTCGAGGTTAAGGACATCATAGTCTGTGGATTTAAGGACTCCACAGTCCGACGTTAGTTTTAAGATATCACGGTCAAGGTTAAGGACATCATAGTCTATGAGTTTAAGGACCCCACAGTCCGTAGCGATGTGTGGTCGTCGGGACCCGTCACCTCTCTGACGACGTTGAAGGATTACAACGACGGATGTTAGAGGAGTAAAGAGATGTACCCTCAAACCGGGTGTAAATTGATTGGGAGAGCAATTGTGCTCAGCTCAATTTATATTGTGGACTTATGGATAGAATTGGGCTAACTCCAGTTTAAAATGTTTAACATTTTCATTTATACTTTTCCTATTAGGCCTTTGTTTGGGCTCTGCCCTTTTAGCATTGGGCTCTACCCTTTTAATAATGCATAGCATTGGGCTCTGCCCTCTTAATAATGCACAGCATTTATCAGGAGGAAAAAATAGTGGTCCGATAGTGCGCCACGTGGCTTGTCAGGCACTTTGCGCCAATCAAAGAGCGCATTGCGCTAGCGCATGCGAAGGTGACACGTGTCACGCTCAGCGTTAAGCGCAAGTCTGTTAGCGCACAACAATTTCTTAGTGCGCTGCGCCAGTGAATGACACGTGGCGCGCTCTGGCACTATGCGCCAGTCCAAGAGCGCAATGCGTTATTTTTAGAAGCACAAAACGTAAACCGTTCTGTGGTTGACATGTGGCGCGTTCTGGCACAGTGCGCCAGTCCAAGGAGCGCAAAGGCGCAATTCAAGAGTGTAAGGCACTGTCCAATAGCGCAGAGCGCATCTTGATCAATTTAAGATCAAAGAACAAGTTCTTTTTGTTCTTCGAGGGAGGCCTCGCCTCAAGATCCAAGAACCAAAGTTCTTGTTCTTATCAAAAGGCTGTGCCTTTATAGATCAAAAGATCTATGAATGAAGTAAATTACTTCTTTTTAATCTTTTATAATTAGATCTTTTTTATCTTTTTCTTTTTTACTGAAGATCTTGATCTTGTTCTTAGATCTTTGATCTTTTTAGAAGGGGTTTCTTCTTTTTGTGAGATGTTTTCATCTCTGTTCTTCAAGAATTAAATTCTTTACCTTTAAAGATGAAGAAAATGATCTTCTTTCTTCAAAGGCTTGCCTTTCTTTCTATTTGAGTTTTTTTTCTCAAAGTTTGCAGAGGGTTCTCTCTATTTTAGACTTGAAGTCTTGGGGCCTTTATATAAGGCCAATTGATTTGTTAAGTTAGTTACAGAGATCTTTCTTTGATTGATCTAGGGATATTTCCCCACCGTTGGATCTTTGATCCTAAGGCCTCTGTTTTACAGAAGATAATCTTCTTATTTTAATAAGATTGGAAAGATCTTTCTAGAACAGAATTTTAATTCTGATTAATTAATAATTTATTATTTAAATTCCAGAGCTGGCGCAACTGCGCTAGCGCACCTACGTTTGACACATGGCCCGCAGCGCAGAGCGCAGCGCAACTGCGTTAGCGAGCCTGTGTTGGACACGTGGCGCGCAGCGCAACTGCGCTAGCACACCACTGTTTGACACGTGGCGCGCAGCGCAGAGCGCAAGGGATCTGAAGCGTTGCTTCATTTTTAAAATTTGAATTTTGAAACAGAGCTTTGCTCTGATTGGGAGGAAAGGAACTGTCGCTTCATTCCAAATCTTGGAATTTGAACAGAGTTTTGCTTTGATTGGGAGAAGCAGAAGCGTCGCTTCATTTTCATTTTTAAAACAGAACTTTGCTCTGATTGGGGAAAACAAATGCCCCCCACCGTTGCGCTTACGTGGCCCCAAACGTGATCGCAGCGGTGGTAACATCTCAGTTGTTGGATCAACTTTTGGAAGTTGAAACGGCTCTCAATGCCTATAAATAGGACCTTTGGTCGCTTAGATGATTTTCAACTCCTCCTTGAGAATTATCTCTTATTCAGAGCATTGCTCTTAAGCTTTAAGAACTTTTCAAGAGTAAAACTCTGTTAAAACTTAGGTATAGTTTAAAACTTTTAATAAACCAGGGTTTTACCCATTAACAGAGCTTTGCTCTTTATAGATCTTTGATCTAAAGAGAACCATTTTAGGGTTCCATTAATAGAGCTTTTACTCTCTAAAAGGATTTTATTTATAATTTCTTGATTCATTAATGGGGCTTTGTCCCTTTCAAATCATATAGAAGAACTCTTAAGAGTTTTTCATGGATCATGAAGATCAACAATGGAATTTTATTATTATTATTATTATTTTTTTAAATTCCCCTCATAACTGATTCTGACAAGTGTCATTCCTGTTTGCAGAGCGTTGCTCTCGAGGAGTTTAACTCCATGT
Source organism: Agapanthus africanus (assembly GCA_030015575.1). Classification (NCBI taxonomy): domain Eukaryota; kingdom Viridiplantae; phylum Streptophyta; class Magnoliopsida; order Asparagales; family Amaryllidaceae; genus Agapanthus; species Agapanthus africanus. Next base: position 926,671,906 of record CM057339.1, read on the forward strand.
GCCTGTTTTAAATAAGAAATTGCTTATTCCGTCTGTCTGCTGATCTTTGCTGATTTTCGATCACAGGAGTAATGGACGCTCACATGTACGATCTCGACGAGATTATCTTTTACAGGGACATCCGCCGACTCGGCCGTTCTCAGAATCGAGAATTCACAAACGTCGAGTGTGTCGAAATCATGAGTCGCTTCGACGCATACAATGGTCGACTGCTTCCTCGACGTTCCTCTCTCTTGAAGCTTATCGTGGGAGCCATCTAGGAAGCGCTTCCCTTATTCTGTACTGGTATGCCACTTAGGGCATTGGATGCCGCCGAGGATAAGGTGCACTCGGTGTATCTGATGAGCCTAATCTCAAAGAGAAGGCGAGATAACCTTATCGATCTTCTGCATCAATCTTTTCAACAGTCTGTAATACTTTCTGCCTATCGGAGGGAGGAGGACAATCGTGAGGATCCCGACGCTCTTGATCGCGAAAGAAAGCATACCAGGATGGTTCGAAAGGCCTGGAAGATTTTGGACAAGGTCACTTTTGAATTCCTCAATCCATGCCCTGGGTCTGAGGTTTTGCCATTGTAACCATCACAATAATGTTTTTGTTTACTGCTTTCATAATTGTAAGAACTTTTTTGCAGTATGAATGGAAATTTTTTCATTTCAGCGTGTTTTATCCTATGTATTAAATCTTTTGCATATGCCTGAATGAATATGCCTCGGACGCTTAATTAAGCGCAAATCAGATATTCTTTCTGTCGCTTTCTTCTCCTTGCTGTGTTTTTGCCATGTGATTTTAGCAAGTGCGGTCGGTAAATAGCGTATAGCTGTCAGTCTTAGGCTCTTTGTAGAGTGGTGATGGCTTAGAAAATAGGGTTAAGGTCTGTCACCTAAGACTTTTCAATTTTATGAGCCGTGAGGGTCTCATAAAGAATTTTCTCCCTACGGGTCGAGAGAAACTCGTAGATGTAATTTCTTCTTAAGAATCGTGAGAATTCCTAAGTGTGTTTTCTCTTGAGAGTCGTAAGGATCTCACAAGAGAATTTACTCCCTTATGAGTCGTAAGGACCCGCAAGTGATGGGTGAAGTTTCCCTTATCCGCATTTCATGGAGTCAGGGATTGTTCTGGATGCTTCCCACGGTTTCACTGCCGTGTTTGGTAAGGACCAGGCTCCGCTCTGGACTTTTTCCAGGATACCGTAGTTTAAAGACATCGCAGTCGAGGTTAAGGACATCATAGTCCGTGGATTTAAGGAATCCACAATCCGTTGTTAGTTTTAAGACATTACGGTCGAGGTTAAGGACATCATAGTCCATGAGTTTAAGAACCTCACAGTCCAATGTTAGTTTTAAGATATCACGGTCGAGGTTAAGGAAATCATAGTCCGTGAGTTTAAGGACCTCACAGTCCAATGTTATTTTTAAGACATCACGGTCGAGGTTAAGGACATCATAGTCCGTGGATTTAAGGACTCCACGGTCCAATGTTAGTTTTAAGACATCACGGTCGAGCTTAAGGACATCATAGTCCATGGATTTAAGGACTCCACAGTCCAATGTTAGTTTTAAGACATCACGGTCGAGATTAAGGACATCATAGTCCGTGAGTTTAAGGACCTCACAGTCCGCGAAATGCGTGGTTATTGGGACCCGTCATCTCTTTGAAGACGTTGAGGAATTACAACGACAAATATCAAAGGAGTGAAGAGATGTATCCTTGAACCAAGGTAAAATTAGTTTAAAATCATTATGGTTGATTGTTAGTTTTAAGACATTACGGTCGAGGTTAAGGACATCATAGTCCGTGAGTTTAAGGACCTCATGGTCCGATGCTTGCTCTGGATGCTTCCCACGGGTTCACTGCCGTGTTTGGCGAAGACCAGGATCCGCTCTGGATGCTTCACACAGGTTCACTGCCGTGCTCTGCAAGGACCAGGATCCGCTCTGCATGTTTTCCACAGGGTCAGAAGTGACGTTATCCGCGTTCCACGTAACCAGGAATTTGCACTAGATGCTTCCCACGGGTTCACTGCCGTGTTCGGCGAGGACTAGGCTCCGCTCTGGATGCTTCACATGGGTTCACTGCCGTGCTCTGCGAGGACCAGGATCCGCTCTGGACATTTTCCACAGGGTCAGAAGTGACGTTATCCGTGTTCCACGTGACCAGGAATTTTGCTCTAGATGATTCCCACGGGTTCACTGCCGTGTTCGGTGAGGACTAGGCTCCGCTTTGGATGCTTCACACGGGTTCACTGTCGTGCTCTACGAGGACCAGGATCCGCTCTGAACGTTTTCCACGGGGTTAAAAGTGACGTTATCCGTGTTCCACATAACCAGGAATTTTGCTCTAGATGCTTCTCATGGGTTCACTGCCGTATTCGGCGAGGACTAGGCTCCGCTCTGGATGCTTCACACGGGTTCACTTCCGTGCTCTGCGAGGACCAGGATCCGCTCTGGACATTTTCCACGGGGTCAGAAGTGACGTTATCCATGTTCCACGTGACCAGGAATTTTGCTCTAGATGCTTCCCACGGGTTCACTGCCGTGTTCGGCGAGGACTAGGCTCTGCTCTGGATACTTCACACGGGTTCACTGCCGTGTTCGGCAAGGACTAGGCTCCGCTCTGGATGCTTCACACGGGTTCACTGCTGTGTTCTGCGAGGACCAGGATCCGCTCTGGACATTTTCCACGGGGTCAGAAGTGACGTTATTCACATTCCACGTAGACAGGAATTTTGCTCTAGATGCTTCCCACGGGTTCAATGCCGTGTTCGGCGAGGACTAGGCTCCGCTCTGGATGCTTCGCATGGGTTCACTGTCGTGCTCCGCGAGGACCAGGATCCGCTCTGGACGTTTTCCACGGGGTCAGAAATGACGTTTTCCGTGTTCCATGTAACCAGGAATTTTGCTCTAGATGCTTCCCACGGGTTCACTGCCGCGTTCGGCGAGGACTAGGCTCCGGTCTGGATGCTTCGTACGGGTTCTCTGCCGTGCTCCGCGAGGACCAGGATCCGCTCTGGACGTTTGCCACGGGGTCAGAAGTGACGTTATCCTTGTTCCACATAACCAGTAATTTTGCTCTAGATGCTTCCCACGGGTTCACTGCCGTGTTCGGCGAGGACTACGCTCCACTCTGGATGCTTCACATGGGTTCACTGCTGTGCTCTGCGAGGACCAGGATCCGCTCTGGACGTTTTCCACGGGGTCAGAAGTGACATAATCCGCGTTCCACGTAACCAGGAAGGGTTGACTTTATCCGCATTTCACGGAGTTGGGATTTGACTCTCGGTCATCCGTACACCGTCGAGTCATGGAACTGGGAGTTGCCGCTGTTCCGCTTTGCTTGATGTTGTGTCTGCTGAGACGAATGTTGAGATGATCTCCAGGCTATCTGTGACCCATCGAGATTTGGCTTTTTCTTCCGATGAAACCTGGGGAGGAGGAGTGTAATTCCTTTTCTATTTGCGCCCCTGGATTGTATATAGGGATTGACATAATATCACCTGTAGGGCATAAATTTCATTTTCATTTTCATTTTATTTCTTTCCGCGATGCTCTATCATTTAAGCTTTTTATATCGCGAAGGTCGCGATTGCCCAATCATTTCGGCTATCTTCGCGGTGCCCAATCATTTCGGCTATTTATTTTATTCTTACTCGCTGCTTTTTATTGCGAGTTGCCCCATCATTTCGGCTATTTCGTTTGGCATGTGTGTCTTGCTAGCTTCTCGCTGCAAGCTTGGGATTAGACACCGATATCGGCATCAGCACCACTACAACTGGGATATTGCCAGGAGCGAATCATCATTTGCTTCTGTCGATGTCAGACAAAGGTGGCTTAGTAAACAGGGTTAAGATCCTGTCGACTAAGGGTTTTGACTTCATGAGCCGTAAGGGTCTCATAAAGGTATTTCTCCCTACGAGTCGTGAGGATCTCGTAGGTGTGTTTTCTCCTTAGGAGTCGTGAGGATCCCCAAGTGTATGATCTCTTGTAAGTCGTAAGGATCTTACCAGAGTGTTTTATCCTTATAGGTCGAGAGGACTTACAAGGGTTGTTCACTGTGCGAGCATATCCCTAGTCACGGGTGGGACTTCGTTAGGGGAATGTTTATTCGCGCCCGTGGATTGTATACAAGGGTCAGTATTGAGCCGCTTGTAGGGCGGTATCGAAGGTTGTGGGGGTTGCTTAAGAACAGGTTCAGGTCTCTATAGCTTAAGACTTTCAAATCTTATGAGCCGTGAGGGTCTCATAAAAGGATTCTCCTTACGAGTTGTGAGGATCTCGCAAGTGTAATTTCTCCTTAGGAATCGTGAGGATTCCTAAGTGTGTTGCTCCCTTGTGAGCCGTAAGGATCTCACGTGGGTGATTTCTCCTTACAAGGTCGAGAGGACCTTGCAAGTGTCTTTTAACGAGGTTGCGCCCTTTCAGGTTTTCACAGACACTCGCCGGTAGCCCTGCTGTTTTTACTCACGGAGCCCTTTCGGGTTTTCATCCGTGCCCATTTTGCTTATGGACATACCGTTTTCTTTTTTTTTCTTTTTTTTATTCTAACGAGGTTGCGCCCTTTCGGGTTTTCACAAAATTCGCCGGTAGCCCTGCTGTTTTTACTCACGGAGCCCTTTCAGGTTTTCATCCATACCCATTTTGCTTATGGACATACCGTTGTCTCTTTTTTTTTATTCTCTTTTTTTATACCAGCTTTGGGATGCTGCAATCCACCGTAGTTTATTGACATCTCAGTCAACGGCTAGTTTTAGGACATAGTGGTCCGTCATTAGTTTAAGGACGTTTCGGTCCGCCGTTAGTTTAAGGACGTTTCGGTCCGCCGTTAGTTTAAGGACGTTTCGGTCCGTTGTAAAGAAAGCCGGCTACTACTTATAGAGTTTGGGCTTAGGAAGATAGCGAGCGGACATAGTCGTCGTCATCTATCATTGACCTAGGCCATGACTCGTCAAGCGTAGTATTTCTTCAGGAAGAGACCGTTTATTGGCCTGAAAGGTCTTTCTCCATGCATGTCTATGAGTAGATAGGCTCCACCCTGGTAGACCTTGTCTATGATGTACGGTCCTTCATAGTTCGGCTCGAATTTTCCCCGCTTGGCGTGATTGGGGATCATAGGTCTTTTGAGCACTAGCACGAGTTCGCCTTGGCGGAATATCCTCGGTCTGGTCAATCTTTCATATGAGCGCGTCATCTTTGCTATATAAGCTTCCAGATTTTGTTGCGCTATGAGCCGGGTTTCATCAAGGGTATCGAGCTCCTCGAGCCGAAAGTGAGCATTCTCTTCGTCCGTTAGCTCATAATGAACTGCCACTCGTACTGAGGGTAACTCTATCTCGAGGGGGAGTACCGCTTCTGTACCGAATACCAACGCGTACAGCGTTGTGTTCGTGGCTGTCTTGAACGTAGTTCGATATGCCCAGAGAGCTTCATACAGTCTCTCGTGCCAGTCCATCTTATTTCGGGACACCGTTTTCTTCACGATCTTCGTCAAGGTCTTGTTGAAAGCCTCAGCTAGACCGTTAGCTCGGGGATTATAAACTGAGGAGTATCTCTAGTCTATGTTGTGCTGTTGTGCGAAGCGGCTGATCTTGTGGCTTCTGTAGGCTGGTCTGTTATTGGAGATGATCCGCCGCGGAGTTCCAAACCGATAAATAACGTGTGTTTTGAAGAAATAGAGGATATTCTCCGTCTTCACTTCCCTCAACGGTACTGCTTCTGCCCATTTGGAGAAGTAATCAGTTGTCGCCAAAATGAAACGATGTCTTCTGGACGATGCCGGTTCGATGGGGCCGATTATGTCAGTTTCCCACATTTTGAACGGCCAGCTAGCCACTGTTGGGTGTAGTAGATTTGGATGTTGATGGATAAAGTCCCCATGGATCTGGCATGAGTGGCATTGCTTCGCATACTCGAGGCAGTCTTGGATCATTGTGGGCCAATAATAGCCCATCCGTTTAATCTTCAACTTCATCTTCGGGCCTGCTTGGTGAGAACCGCAGAGTCCGTCATGAACTTCTTGGACGACTCTTTTCGCCTCTTCAGGTCCCAGGCATCTCAGCCATAAAGAATTAAATGAACTCTTGTACAGAGTATCATTAACGAAGGCGAAAGATAGGGCTCGCTTCATGAGTTGATGTTTTGAGGATGCATCTTCAGGCGTTCGACGGAATTTGAAGTAGTCTATAAAGACCTCTCTCCAATCCTCAGCCTTTTCCTGGTCTTTTACTTGCAGGGCCATCTTCTCGGTCACTTCCTTTTCCTCGGATGATTCCGGATGCCGGTGCGAGGACACGACAGCTTTGTACCACGATTCTTACGTCATCGAGGTTCTCATCGGCCAATTCTTTAGCAAGCTTAGCTAATGCATCCGCTTGCTATTTTCCGCACGCGGTATGCTTTCCAAGGTGTATGAAGGAATTTGAGTCAGCAGTCGCTGCACTCTTTCACCGTATTTCACCAACTCTAGTTTGCACGTCCGATAGTCGCCATTCACCTGACTAACGACCATCTGGGAGTCTCCGTATATGAGGAGGTTTTCAATTCCCATGTCGATGGCGATCTCGAGGCCTGCTATCAAAGCTTCGTATTCGGCTTCATTGTTCGTCCTCGGCTCTGTTAAGGAGAAAGCAAAGCGCATTATCCCTCCTTGTGGAGTCACGAAGATAAGGCTTACGCCCGATTTGATTATAGACGCGTTCTATTTGCACTTCTTCATGGAAGACGCTCCATCAAAATAAAGTTCCCACCGATTATCACCACCGTCGATCGCATCAAACGCGTGTTCGTCTGGCAGTTCGCAATTCAAAGGGGAATCGGCCGATATCGGATGTTCAGCGAGGAAATCGACGATGGCCTGGCCTTTCACTGCCTTAAAAGGTTGATAAGTTATCGAGAACTCCATCAAGAGCAGGGCCCATTTAGCGAGTCGCCCCGTCAATATGGCCTTCGACATCAAATATTTGAGGGGATCCACTTTCGATATGAGTCGGACTTCATGCGCCAATGCATAGTGCCTGAGTTTCGTTATCGCGAAGATTAACGTCAGGCAGTGTTTTTCGATGGGGGAGTAGTTGCTTTCTGCCCCCAGTAGAACTCGACTCAAGTAATAGAGAGCTCTTTCTTTCTCTTGGTCGTTCTCTTGTGCCCATAATGCGCCTAAGGAACCTTCGAGGGCAGTTGTATAAAGAATGAGGGGCTTTCCCTTGACCGGAGCGGCTAGCACTGGCGGGTTCTGCAGATACCGCTTGATTTCGTCCAGTGTGCCTTGGCATTTGTGATCCCAGACGAACGGAGTTCCCTTCTTCATCAGGTGACTATAAGGACGGAACTTGCCAGAGAGATTGGCTATAAATCGCCGGATATACGCGAGCTTCCCTTGGAGGGACCGCAATTGCTTGAGAGTCCTTGGCGGGGGCATCTCCATAATTGCTTTAATCTTTGACGGATCTATCTCGATACCTCGGTGCCTGATGATGAATCCTAAGAATTTTCTTGAGGACATCCCGAATGCGCATTTGAGAGGGTTCATATTCAAGTTGTATTGCCGAAGGCGTTGAAATACGATCTTCAAATGTTCGAGATGTTCCTCGTATGATTTGCTTTTCACCACGAGGTCATCGATATAGCATTCGACGATTTCATGTATGAGGTCATCAAAGATCTTCGTCATGGACCTCTGATAGGTGGCGCCGGCGTTCTTCAGACCGAAGGGCATCACCTTGTAGCAGAATATACCTAAAGGGGTTCGGAAAGCAGTGTGCTTCTGGTCCTCGAGATGCATTTTTATCTGATTTTATCCTGATGAGCCGTCTATGAAGGAGAAAACTTCGTGAGTGGACGTGTTATCTATCATCAACTCAGTGACTGGTACTGGGAAGTCATCCTTCAGGCAGGCTTTATTGAGATCCCGAAAGTCCACACAGATGCGCACCGTCCCATTTTTCTTCATCACCGGGACGATGTTGGCGATCCAATCAGGGTACTGAACCTCTTGGATGAAGCCAGAGTCAATCAGCTTCTTGACCTCGGCGTTGATGCGCATCTCAAGCTCGAGCCGCATTCTTCTCGGTGCTTGATTGATTGGCTTGATGTCCGGGGATATCGTTAGTTTGTGGACCGCGATCTCTGGATCTAATCCTGGCATTTCGGAATAGTTCCATGCGAAACAATCTCTATGCTGCATAAGCACGTCTTTTAACGCAGCCACCCTTTCTTCAGATAGTAGCTCACTGACGAATGTAGGTCGCAGGTCACTTGTCGTTCCCAAATCAATCTTCTTGAGGTTATCTGCGGTAGTGTGTATTCCATCTTCCAGCTCTTTTGGCACCGGTGGAAACTCTGAGATCACCTCGTCATCATTGCTTTCGAAGCACCAGGGAAGGTCATGCATATTCTTAGGTTTTTCTTTTGATGATGTTATCATATGACAAGTACAAGTTCGCTTCCAAGAACATTGTGGATTTGGTTCTACTCTCATAGCTTTGGGTTCATGCTTCTACGGCGGTGTTACCCTCTAATTTTCGGATAGAGCGAACTTGCCGAGCTGATACTGATCTTCGACCCAGTTCTTGAAGGTGAAGCAGTCTTCGAGAGGGTGTCCTATTGCTCGGTGATAAGTGCAATAGTCTGGATGAGAGACCTCATTAGCTTGCTCGAGGTGCTTGGACTCCGGGAGTGTAAGCATTTGATGTCTTATGGCAAGATCAAGTATCTTCTTTGTCTTGTCTTGAGGAAAAAAGTATGCTCGACTCATCTTTTTCATAAGGGACAAATCCGGGCCGCTCGATTCCCGCTCGCGTGACTTCTTGGTTCCGCTTTGTCGTTGCTGAATGCGTTTTCCGCTTTTTGACTTGTTTCTACCTCTGTGTCGGGCCTTTTTTACAACGGGTTGACAGGGACGGGCATTTTCATTTTCCGCAGCCTGTTGGAGAAGGCGTTGCGTCCTGGCTTTATCGTAGATGGCCATTTCGCGGTTATGGTCGTCTCGAACTTTTTGGCCAGCATCCCTTATAAGCTTGTCCATTTGTTCTTCGAACGACGGACTGGGCATTTTCACGTCAGGGACTTTTTCTGGTTCGGGATTAGCAATCTCCCATTGAGCATCTCCTTCTTCATCAAAGTCATGTATGACATAGCAGCCGCGGAGTAGCTCCCGTTTCTTGGACCGAACATATCCAAGCCCGAGATCTTCCATTCTCCTGTTGGGCAACTTGCGCTGAGTTCCGGGAACGTTCCAGACCCTATCATAGAACTTGGCTTTTCGAGCGGTTTGTTTGAAGGGTATCCCTTGGCGCTTCAACAACCTTTTCAAGCCTTCTGTATAATATCTAGGCAGACGGATGGGCTGAAGCCTGTCAAGTGTAGGATCCGTGCCGTGCCAGATTTCTTTCTCCACTTTAGTTTCCCCGGAGCGGTAGAATAGGATCGCCTTTCCGCCTCCTCTCCTTGGAGGGACGTAGAACGTCTGCAGCTCTTCTACACTGTAGGTATCAAGCGCGTCTAGCTCTTTATGATGTTTGGACGGAACCATAGCAACTTGCAAATTTTTCTCTTCATCAGCGAATGTTTGTATTGAAGGCCGAGCGGAGAATATAGCATGGACCTCATCTTCCGAGTCGCTGCCAAAGATCAACATGGGAGCGGACGGTCCTGGCTTGTTGTACTGGGGTGGGCCTGAATAAACTATCTCTTCCTCTTCCTCGGTATCACTTCCGAAGACAGGAATGGTGGTGATAGCTTTTTTCTCCGGCTTGCGACATCTCTCTGTGTCCTCAAAATCTGGCAAAAAGTATTTTTCGTCTTCGTACTTGCGGACTTCGTTCACGGAGAATGGATTCAGCTCTCCTGTTACGGTATACTCAAGACCATCCTTAAAGTACTTCATACACTGATGTTGTGTGGAAGGGGTGATGTTGTACTCGTGTAACCAAGGTCGTCCGAGTAAAGCGTTGTAGCATGTCTTGGCGTCAATGACATGAAATTTAATATCCGTGACAAGTAGCCCGAATCGTAATGTCAATATCACAGACCCGAGAGTCCGCGATGACTGGGAGTCAAAACCAGAGATTGTAATCTTATCATGAGCGAGGTGTTGGACGCTCATGCAGATTTCCTTCAATACTCGCACGTTGAGAAGATTGACGGAGGAACAATTGTCGACCAGGATTTTGCCTATCTTTATATCGTGGCAGTATCCCGAGACATAGAGGGGACGGTTGTGCTCGCACGTCCCAAGGAGGAGGTCTTCTTCGCTGAAGGTGATATCGGCTGTGTGTACTTCCTCCAGCTCGTCCTTCATCTTTACTTCGGAGAGAAAAGCTTGGAATTGCTCTGGTTCTTGTAGCGCTTTGATCAGTGAATCTCTCGCTTCTTTGGATAGTAAAAGGGCGTCGAGAATGCTGAGCTGCGAAGGTAGCTTCCTCAAGTGTTCCAGAACGTTGTAGTCTACCTTATTCTTCTTTGGCTGGTCCTTGGCGGTCAGTTCTTTCATGACTTGGTCGTCCAGGGCGATATCCTCGGAGACCTTTTCTTTTACCTTATCTCTTTTACTCGTGGATCTGAGATTCTTTTCTGGAAGCGTGCGATTGCGCAGCTGGATGTTTTCACAGGCCTTCGGTTCTTCCTCCTTCCCCAATGCGGATTCTTTAAAGAGGGGGCCAAGAACCATTTCTTCGTCAGAGTCGCTTCCGAAAGTGAGAATTTGCGATCCCTCGGTGTTGACCATGCGACAGTTACCGGTGTCTCTTTTATGCTCCTCAGTCGCACTTCTTTGCTCCCGCTGAGTTTTGCGTTTCATCCGCTTAAAATGTTGTCGGTGAGCAACATATCCCTGCCACCATCTTTTAAAAGCATTGCACTCCTCGGTGGGGTGCGAAATCTTTCGATGATATGAGCAGTAGCTAGGATGCATCTTTGCTTCACTGGGAGTGTTTCCTTCGGAGGATGGTAGCTTCATTCCCATTGATATGGCTTTAGCAAACCTTTTCCTCGTCTTGGACTTGTTTTTATCCGCAACGGATGTCTTTTGATTTGGCGGGAGTGTCTTGACTCTTTCGTCCAGTCGCCGGCATTTGGCTCTTTCAAATATGGCTGTCCCGCGCTCCCGATCAGCTTTACTTTTCAGGAGAGCTTCGTTGAGGAATGTGTCGATCATTTTATCTGATGGTCCTAGAAGTTCTGGTTCAGGGTCTGCCCCCAGTTTCTTTGTGCAAGAAGCCCTTTCATCGTCTGTAAACGAGTGGGAGATCACATGAAAACTTGCTACGTAACTCTCAGATTCATCCGACGAGTCTTCTTCATCATCTTCGTTCTTAAGGACGTGGCTGAGGAACTCTTGGAGCGTGATGGGAGTCCGCGCCTTCTGATTATACTCCTCCAGCGCGTCGATCTATTTCTGCAGGTCCGTGCGCTTTCCGCCAAGCTTCACGGGCTTTTTGGATCTCTTCTTCTTCTTCTTTGAAGATTTTAACGGCTGGGTGTGAGTGCTTGGGCCATTACCACCAATCTTTGGAGTTGGGCGCGGCTTCAGCATCCCTTCGTGATCTGGGGTTCCAGCGGATTCTCCCACCTGATTGCTGGGCATGTTTAGAGATCATTCAACATCCTTTTGGTTTTGGCTGAAAGCATGACCTCCCATGGAGCTTCTTCAACAAAAGAACACGTTGCCCCCGGTGTGTCCGTCTTCTTAGGAGTGTGCGGTTGTGGTGGGTTTACTTTCCACTTCTCGGACAGCACAAACTTTCCTTGTAGGTATTGATCCTCGATCCATCCCTTAAAGACGAAGCAATCCTCGATTGGATGGCTTACCGTTTGGTGGTAAGGACAATAATTGGGATTGTTCACTTCGCTGGGCTACGGTGGTCGCCTTGGATTCGGTAAATTGATAAGCCTGTTGCGCATAGCCAGCTCGAACAGCCTCTTCGTTTGAATGAGTAAGGACGCTTCATTTTCTCATTGTAATAGCGCCGTCTCTCCTCCAGTTGATTTGCTAGCTTTGGGGCACTGGGTTGCTGTTGGGTGTTCGCAACGAAGGTTGCCTTCCCTTTACCCTTGTCGTTCCGCGGTTCCGGCTTCGGGGGAGATGGTCTGTGACCCATTTGATCCATCTGGGCTAGCTTATCGATCAAAGCCTGGAACATGGTCGGTTTAAAGAACATCATGAACTGTGAAATAGTTGCATGAGGGTCTAGGGTGCCCACGAACATGTCCACCGCTGGTGCTTCTTTGATGCACTGTTCGCACTTTGACCACAGGTTCAGCCATCGGATTGCATATTGGACCCAAGTTTCGCCCGACTTCACCCTCGCATTAATCAATGCCGTTATTGGGGTACGTTCGCTGGCGCTCGCGAATCGCTGAGTGAATAGCAACTCCATCTCTGCGAAAGTTTTGACGGAGTCGTTTGGAAGCTCGGAGTACCACTCAAACGCCGTCTCCGATAAGCTGCCAACAAATTGGCGAAGCAAGAGCTTATCGTCACCGCCGGTGTTGTCATAAAGAGCCCTGAACTGGGCGATATGTTGATGGGGATTGCCTGTCCACTTGTAGACATGGAATTTCGGGATCGTGTAGCCCGGCGGGTATTTTATCTGATCATACCAGCCCGGATATGGTCGTCCTGTTTTGACAACTTGGCCGGCTGCCTCATTTGCCTGGTGAACTCTTATTTGCTGAGAAATATAGTCATCCAAGGCAGCTTTAGAGATTGTTTGCTCTTTGGCTGTTGACAGAGCCGGCAAAGGATTCGATGTTTCTCCTCTATCATCTTCAATTATTACTGGAGGGTCTTCAGCTGGGGGATCCTGCTGGATCATCATGCCCACCATGTCTTGGAACAGAAGAGTCATTTGCTTTATATTGGCTGCTTGTTCCGCAGCCTCCTTATCCTTCTTTTCAAGCATTCTACGAAAGAATTCAGCATCGGTCTCGTGTTCGCGACGTTGTTCCTATGGCGCCTCCGGGCTTTCTTTTGGCCCGATGAGTGCGGCCATCGCAGTCAGCATCTCTTGGAGCTTCTGCTGCTGTTGTTCCTGGGCCCTTGTGATGGATCGGGTGAGTGGTCGGTGGCCCGTAGAAGTGCGGCTATCCTCCTTCCCAGATGCCATGTAAACGGTATGGACCGCCATGCCCCCAGACTTAGGGCGTTTGGGCTCAGTGCCTTTGACATTTGTTGTAGGCATGGGGGTATTCTCCGGCTTTCTCTTCTTATGAGCGGTTGAAGTTGAGGGGGCCGTTGCGGTAGGCACCCAGATAGCTTTCCGCGACTTGGCAGGATGGCTTTCCTCCTGTCGGACCTTCAGCTTTTTCTGCCGGCGGGAATATTTTTGATCCACCACCGAGTTCTGGATCTGCCTCCAGACTTTGTAGATCTTGGAGGACAGCCGCTGAGGGGACAGTTCTGGCTTTGCTTCTGCAACCTTCTCTAGTGGAGGAGGAGACCTTTTCAGTACAGCGGTAGGAGAATTCCTACGCAATTATTCAACAGCTCAAAGCTGTTCACGGTTGGAACAGCAGCATTAAATTTCTGCCGTCGGGGCTGATGGAGTTAGCTCAGAAAGGGAGTTGCCTCTTGACTTCCTCACTTGGCGCCAGTGGCGACGTCGAGCATGTCGCGCTCATGGAATTGGCTCGGTGACGGGGATGGCCTTGTCGTGCGCCTTGTTCAAGGGAAGGGCTGTTGCCAGTGTCAGCCTATTAAAGACTGATGTCCTTGGAGTAGCCGGAGTAGGAGTGGGAGTTGGAACGGTCAGTCTTGTAAAGACCGACCCCTTGGCAGGAGAAGCCGCCTTGACGACTTCGGGAGCAGGGCTGGTTGCTCTCTTCGGAATAACCTTCTCTGGGACTGTAAGCTTTATTGCGGGCCCGCAGGAATTTTGGCCCAATCTGGAGAAGACCGAGGCGCCGGTGCTGGACGACCCGCTGAGAGGGGTCGCAGTAGCTATAAGTCGATCGAAAACCGACTTCTTGGGGCTTCTGGTACGGGCACTGGGGTGCTGAAGTTTGTCGGCGGAAGCATGGTTCCGAAAAACAGCCCTATGGTGGCTTGAGTAATCTGCTCCACGGGCATCGTGAACAAAGAGGCTGCTTGGGGCCTGTAGGTTATGCCCCCAGTTGAGGCAGGACGCGAGTTGCAGCTGCAGTTGAAGCACTTCGAGCAGGTAAATGCTATTGCTGTTTTGCTTTCTGCGCCAAGCAAGAGACCAAATCTGTTTACCGCCGGAAGTGTGGAGTGGAAAGAGGAAAAGGTCCCACCGGGCGTGCCAGAATCTGTTTACCGCCGGAAGCCGGGAAGACTGACGTCTTGCCTGAATCTGGGGGCAGATGCTAATTGGTGCTATCCGTCCACCTCTCCGAAGATGCCAAGTTGATTTATGGCACCATTTATCGAAGGTTTAGACGGATGCGGCCGATGTAGCAGACTTCGTCAGATTCCCCCTCGTTTGAGAGGTTTTTGATTGTGGGGACGCTCTTCTCTGCAGGCGCAAGCCCCTGCAGTTAATTACGTTACCGCATCGCGGTAACAACTTTCTCCTTCTCCATATGGTCACTTCGTGTCGTGGGTGTTTGTTCTGTGTTTGGTTGCCCATGGATTGTATACGGAGACTAAGTTATGTTGTCGCCCGTAGGGCGTGGATTAGTCCAAATCCGTATCTTTCTTTGATTTGGGTTTGGGGGGTTGTGTTTAAGGATACGTTAGCTTTATTTGAGGCTAAGATCAACTTAAACGTTCGTTAAGGACACGTTAGTCTAATTTTAGACTAAGATCGACTTAACGCGATCGTTTAGATCCGACAAGAGAGCAATTGGGCTCTATTGTTTAGTTTAGTGACATTGCGGTCGATAAGTAGTTTAAGGACATTGCGGTCCAATGTTAGTTTTAAGACAATGCGGTCAAGGTTAAGGACATCATAGTCCGTGAGTTTAAGGACCTCACAGTCCGATGTTAGTTTTAAGAAATCACGGTCGAGGTTAAAGACATCATAGTCCATGGATTTAAGGACTCCACAGTCCGACATTAGTTTTAAAAAATCACGGTCAAGGTTAAGGACATCATAGTCCATGAGTTTAAGGACCCCACAGTCCGTAGCGATGTGTGGTCGTCGGGACCCGTCACCTCTCTGACGACGTTGAAGAATTACAACGACGGATGTCAGAGGAGTAAAGAGATGTACCCTCGAACCGGGTGTAAATTGATTGGGAGAGCAATTGTGCTTAGCTCAATTTATATTGAGGACTTATGGCCAGAATTGGGCTAAGTCCAGTTAAAAATGTTTAACATTTTCATTTATACTTTGCCTATTAGGCCTTTGTTTGGGCTCTGCTCTTTTAGCATTGGGCTCTACCCTTTTAATAATGCATAGCATTGGGCTCTGCCCTTTTAATAATGCACAGCATTTATCAGGGGGAAAAAATAGTGGTCTGATAGTGCGCCACGTGGCTTGTCAGGCACTTTACGCCAATCAAAGAGCGCATTGCGCTAGCGCATGCGAAGGTGACACGTGTCACACTCAGCGTTAAGCGCAAGTCTGTTAGTGCATAACACTTTCTGAGTGCGCTGTGTCAATGAATGACACGTGGCGCGCTCTGGCACTATGCGCCAGTCCAAGAGCGCAGTGCGCTATTTTTAGAAGCACAAAACGCAGACCGTTCTGTGGTTGACACGTGGCGCGTTCTGGCGCAGTGCGCCAGTCCAAGGAGCACAAAGGCGCAATTCAAGAGTGCAAGGCACTGTCCAATAGCGCAGAGAGCATCTTGATCAATTTAAGATCAAAGAACAAGTTCTTTTTGTTCTTCAAGGGAGGCCTCGCCTCAAGATCCAAGAACCAAAGTTCTTGTTCTTATCAAAAGGCTGTGCCTTTATAGATCAAAAGATCTATGAATGAAGTAAATTACTTCTTTTTAATCTTTTATAATTAGATCTTTTTTATCTTTTTCTTTTTTATTGAAGATCTTGATCTTGTTCTTAGATCTTTGATCTTTTTAGAAGGGGTTTCTTCTTTTTGTGAGATGTTTTCATCTCTGTTCTTCAAGAATTAAATTCTTTACCTTTAAAGATGAAGAAAATGATCTTCTTTCTTCAAAGGCTTGCCTTTCTTTCTATTTGAGTTTTTTTTCTCAAAGTTTGCAGAGGGTTCTCTCTATTTTAGACTTGAAATCTTGGGGCCTTTATATAGGGCCAATTGATTTGTTAAGTTAGTTACAGAGATCTTTCTCTGATTGATCTGGGGATATTTCCCCACCGTTAGATCTTTGATCCTAAGACCTCTGTTTTACAGAAGATAATTTTCTTATTTTAATAAGATTAGAAAGATCTTTCTAGAACAGAATTTTAATTCTGATTAATTAATAATTTATTATTTAAATTCCAGTGCTGGCGCAATTGGTGCTAGCGCGCCTGCGTTTGACACGTGGCACGCAGCGCAAAGCGCAAGGGATCTGAAGCATTGCTTCATTTTTAAAATTTGAATTTTGAAACAGAGCTTTGCTCTGATTGGGGGGAAAGGAAGCGTCGCTTCATTCCAAATCTTGGAATTTGAACAGAGCCTTGCTCTGATTGGGAGAAGCAGAAGCGTCGCTTCATTTTCATTTTTAAAATAGGGCTTTGCTCTGATTGGGGAAAACAATCAATTTGGTTGATTAGTGTTTAATATTCAACATGAGAGAGTTTAAGCTTAATTGTATTAACGAGAAATGGGGTTCTATAAGAAACCGAATCGGAAATCGGATTTGTTCCGATTCCGTTGGTTTTGTAAATCCGTATTTTTTTTGAATAGAAAATAGAGGTAGAAAATGGGGACTTACGTGTTTTTGGAAAATAAAGAGAGTGAGACAGAAGGAGAGGGATCGCCGGTGCGTCGCTTGGTCGCCGAGAGCTCCTAGAACCCGGAAGTTCGCCGGGAATTTCGTCGTAGCTTCGCTTCGAGCTCGTTATCAAAGTACACAGGATCTCTTGAGAATTTTAGAGAGTTGGCTCAGAGTTTTGGGGTGAGAGGTTATAGGGTATGGGTGTATTTATAAGTTTAGGCTAGGGTTAGGGTAGATGTAGAGTTTTAAATTAAAAAATATAAAAATGTATGAAAAATCATTAAAAAAATGGAGTAAATAGGGTATAAATGTGTCTCTGGAAACGATCCAATTAATTGGAGTGTGAAGGGGAGTTGGGCAAGTGAAGAGGCACATTTCCCTTTCACCTCTGTCGCCGGCCCGAATCGGCTGGTCTGCCAGCCGACTCGGCCGAGTTAGGCCGAGTCACAGCGTCGGGAGGTGGGGGGTCGTCAGGTGTGGCCTCTGGTGCATTTAGGTTAGTGGGTGTAGTGGGAAAAATGGAAGTTATCTTGTATGGACTGTTGGGCTTCTAAAGAATGTAAAAAAATAAATATAAAAAATAATGTGGGGTATGGGATTTGACCTCTGGTGGCTTGGTTCAGCAGTGTAAGGTATTACCAATGAGCTACAAGCTCTTTCTTGTAATTATTGTGTGAAATAAATACTTAAAGTGGTAACAGCAACATTAAATACTCCAAGTATATTTTAAATTTAAAGAAAATTTATGTACACTAAAAATGGAGTTGTTACATTGTGTTTTCATATGCTATTATTGAAATCATGCTGTCAGGACACCAGCACCATTACCGATGATGTGTATGTTCCACGTACACCTGCTTGCCGGCTCACACACATCATCATCGGTAATTGCCATGCCACGTACACTGTAGAGAATGCTAATTCATTGATATCACTTGTTAACTGATAGTTCCGATATATATTATTATTGTGCTAGCCTAGACATTGCATTATTACTGTGATTGTCATGCATATTTATACGTTCATTTTCATGCATTATTATTAGGGCCAGTCCGGATTGCCGGAGCCCAATATTTTAGAATTCATTGTTTATTTACACTTGAGATTTGGATTTCGGATTTCCATGAGATTTATGGATTTGGAGAAACCGTAAGGATTTTATAAACTGATTATCATTTTAAAATGAAAATTGTGGTTTTCTCATGATATGATTTAAGAGGAGTCCACCATGAGTTTTCTCGGCTCTTGAGCGATATGATACACCCGATTCGAGGAGGAGGACGAACCGTCTGTGGGTGCATGGTGGACCCAGTGCGGTACCCCGGGGCGAGAAGGTCACAGATGATGGCGTTGAGCCTGTGATAGGGGAGCACTACTGACCGGTGATTGTATTGTGACTCGACGAATATCCGGAGGATACCGATCGGAGTTGGGCCAGTCCGGATAGCTGGAGCCCAGGGGCTAGTCCGGATAGCCGGAGCCCGGGATTTTGAGATTTAAGGTATTGAGATTTATGATATGGGATAGTCCAGATAGCCGGAGCCCAAGATATCAGATATTTGGATACATGTTTTGTGTCGATACTTGACACGGATTTTATATTGATTTCATTAATGATACCTCGATTTATATATACAGAAATCTCACCAATTAAAGAAAACGGTTTTCTCATTTATATGTATTATGTTTTCATGCATTCATACCTCACAGTTATGATATGTTGCTACCTGAGGCACTGACAAGAGAACTTGGTATTACACTCATATTTAGATGTTTACCCAGGCCATTATTTTATGCTTCAGGCTTTATCATTTAAGGATATTACTGATTGTATGACCTAGGATTGTGTCATACATAAGATTTCTGCTCTGTTATGTTTTCTACTCACGAGTTGGCAAATCACCCCCGCTGTACCACAGTTTCTTGCAGGTTTTGCTGTACAGGTTTTTTCCCTTGGCGGCTTTACTGGCACACTATTTCATTCCGGGTGATTGCTTTGGTAGGTGGGTTCACTCGCATCGTGACCACCATAGTACCTTTATTTATTTCAGTTGTATCTAGTAAACTCCATCAACCAGACTTGTATTATTTGATAACCTTAGAAGACCGGTTGTATATTATTTCGACCTTAGAGTCGCGCTTGTATTATTATGGTTTTCTTGATGATTTGAGTTTCCTGTTGAGTTTTGATCCTCGCTCTTCGGCGTTGTATATTATATGCTTGCGTGGTTATGACCGCCAATTGGCGAAGAGCTAGCTCCCGCTTGGGGATGCCTTTATTCATATTATGCATGTTGTACCCGTTTGGGGCTAGTATTTACAAAGGAAACTCTGTCGAAATTTTCAGAAAAGACTTGATGTTTTAAAAATGCATACTTCGACTTATGCTATTAAAACCACTTGCTTTAAAAAATAAGTTTTCATCACTCTGTTCTTAAAAATGGTTTAGATTTCTGGGATTTTTTTTGGCTTACTTGAATTAGATGGGGTCCTATAGACTTCATATGATTCAAGTTCCAGTCACGTGCCATTTCGGGTCGTGACAACCTGCGAGTTTGTGAAAACCCGAAAGGGCGTAATCTCGTTAAAAGACACTTGCAAGGTCCTCTTGACCTTGTAAGGAGAAAATACCTGCGTGAGATCCTTATGACTCACAAAAGAGCAACACACTTAGGGATCCCCACGATTCCTGAGGAGAAGTTACACTTACGAGATCCTCACGACTCGCGAGGAGAATTCCCCTATGAGACCCTCACGGCTCATAGGATTCAAAAGCCTTAACTTACAGGGATCTGAACCTGTTCTTAAGCCATTACAACCCACAGGCTGCCCTACAAGCGGTTCAATACTGCCCCTTGTATACAATCTTCGGGCACAAACAAACATCTTCCCCAAAAGAGTCCCACCACTGACGAGGGATGTCTTCATATGGCAAACGACCCTTGTAAGTTCTCTCGACTTATAAGGAGAAAACACTCTTGTAAGATCCTTACGATTTATAAGAGAACATACACTTAGGAATTCTCACGATTCTTAAGAAGAAAACGCACTTACGAGATCCTCACGACTCGTAGGAAGAAATATCTTTATGAGACCCTTACGTCTCATGAAGTCAAAAGCCTTAGTTGGCTGGATCTTAAACCTGTTTGCTAAGCCACCTTTGTTCGAACCGACAAAGGAAAATGATGATTCGATCCTGGAAATATCCCAGTTGTAGCGATGCTGATGCCTAAATCGGTATCAGAACCCAAGTTCTATACTCGCGATAAAAAATCAGCGAGCCAAAAATGCATATGAAATAGCCGAAATGATGGGGCAACTTGCAACAAAATCAGCAAGTAAAATATATGCATGCAAAACAACCGATATGATTGGGCAACTCATAATAAAAAGCAGCGAGTAAAAAAGAAAAATAGCAGAAATGATTGGGCACCGCGAAAAATAGCCGAAATGATTAGGCAATCGCGACTTTCGCGATACAAAAAGCTGAAATGATAGAGCATCGCGGAAAAGAAAACAAAATACGTATAAAATGAAACTTTTGCCCTGCAGGCGAGTCCATATTGTCCTCTGTATACAATCCATAGGAATAAACGAAAAGAGAACCACATTTCCCTAGATTTTGTCGAAGGAAAGCCAAATCTCGATGGCGACATCTAAAGCCTAAAGATCAACAACAACGACCCCCTCATTTCAGCAGGACACGGACGTGACATTACTAATCGAAGCCACAGAAAAGTCCCTAGTTCCAAGACTCCACAGTTCATAGACAACCGAAAGTCAACCCTAACATCGTAACGGCGAAAATCAACCCCGACACCGAAACGGCGAAAGTCAACCCCGACACTGAAACGACGAAAGTCCACCCTGACTCCGTAACGGAAAAAGTCGACCCTGACACCGAAACGGCGTAAGTCAACCCTGACACCGAAACGGCGAAAGTCAACCCCGACACCGTAACGGCAAAAGTCAATCCCGACACCGAAACGGCGAAAATCAACCCTGACACCGTAACGGCGAAAGTCAACCCTTGACCTCCCAGTTAAAGCAACGCTTCAATTCCGGAATAAGTCAACCCATCAATCACTTACGAGTTCTCTCGACTTGTAAGGAAGAAAATTCCCTTGTGAGATCCTTACGACCCTCAAGAGAAAAACACACTTAGGAATCCTCACGATTCCTAAGAAGAAAATACACCTACGAGATCCTCACGACTCGTAGGGAGAAAAGTCATTATGAGACCCTCACGGCTCATAAAATTGAAAAGGCTTAAGCAACAGACCTGAACCTGTTTCCTAAGCCATCACTACCCTACAAAGAGCTCAAGATGGACTATTTACAGACCACATTTGCCAAAATTACATGCCAGAGAAATGGAGGTGCTACTCAAGAGTGCGTAAACTGTTCTACGTCAAATTGAAATGAAAAGGCGTAACCTACGGACGTCAACCACATACTATGAATGACAGTAAGAAGAACATTTGATTCGCATCCAGTTAAGCGTTCGAAGCGTACCCATTTATGTATGTGCGGAAGGTTTAGTGCATAAAATAAACACGCGGAAACAAAAATTGTCTATTCATACTTCAGAAAATTCTTACAATGATGAAAACGGTAAACAAAAACATCATTAAAATGTTTATAATGGCAAGACATCAAATCCAGGACATGGATTGAGAAATTCAAAAGTTAGGCCATCTAAAATGTTTCGGGCTTCTCGGACCATTCTCGTATGCTTGCTCTCACGATCACAAGCGTCAGGGTCCTCACTGATGTCCTCCGCCCTTCGATAGGCAGCGATTATCGTCGCCTGTTGAAAAGTTTGATGCAGAATATCAAAAAGATTGTCTCGCATTTTCTTTGAGATTAGGCCCATCAGATACACTGAGTGTACCTTATCTTCGGCACCATCCAATGCTTTAAGCGGCATGCCGTAATAGAATAAAGGAAGTGCTTCCCAGATCTCTCTCACAATGAGCTTCAAAAGAGCGGAACAACGAGGAAGCAGTCGACCATTGTATTCATCAAAGCGACGTATGATTTCGGCGCACTTAGCGTTTGTAAACTCCTGGTTCTGGCAGCGGCCTAGTGCGCGAATGTCTCCATAAGAAATAATCTCGTGGATATCATACAGATGAGCAGCCATAACGTCTGAAAAGGAAAATCAATGAGAGTTTAGTGGGCAGACTGGTTAAGAAAAAGCTTATTCTAACAGACATGGGGATTTAAACAACTCTTGATATCCTTACGGAGAAAATAAGTTCTGATTAAAAGACCCAACAAATTCAAATTTGTGCAAATAAAGGAGAAATCCTAAATAAAAAAAAGATTCTCATTTAATGAGAGACTTCTCGGGTCAAGGAGTTAAACTCCTCGAGAGCAACGCTCTGCAAACAGGAGTGACACCTGTCAAAATCAATTATGAGGGGAATAAAAAATTCCCCGAGAATTCTAAGAGCCATTCTCCACGAGGAAGATGGAATAATCCATCAAGAACCCTAAAAGTAAAGCTTTTACTAAAAACTTCAAGATCTTCAAGATCTATGAACAAACTCTAAGAGTTCTTCACGAACAGTGTTCGAATTCATGGGCTAAAATCACCTTAAGAAAAGTCATATCAAGAAGATCTATGATTTAAAGATGAGCATGGCTCTGTTGATGGGTGAAACCCTAAATATATATTTTTTAAGATCTATGATCTGAGAAGAGCAAAGCTCTATTAGTAAGTTTAATTCTTACCAAGTTGGGCAGAGTTTTGACTCTTAAGAAATTTCTTAAAAGAAAAGAGCTATGCTCTAAAGGAGAATTAATTCTCAGAAAAACAAACAAGAAGATGAACAGAAGTCATCTCAAGGGCCAAAGGCCCTATTTATAGGAACTAAGAGCCGTTTCAACTTCTAAGTTGATCTAATGGCGCAGATGATGCCACCGCTGCACTCACGTATGAGCCACGTGAGCGCAACGGTGGGGGGCATTTGTTTCCCCAAATCAGAGCAAAGCTCTGTTCAAATTTTAAAATTTGAAATGAAGTAGTGCTTCATAAAAGCGCTTGCGCCAAGAGCGCCAGCGCTCCGAGGCAGCGCTCACGTGCAAAGCACGAGTGCGCCAGCGCTGAGAGTCAAAGACTCTTAGGCTGCGCTCACGTGTAAGGCACGAGAGCGCCAAGCGCTAGAACTAAATATTCTCCACCGTTGGATCAAAGATCCAACGAAGATGATAAATTATCAAATTACCGGAATAAAATTCTGTTAAGAAAATACTCCTCAGAATCTTTCCAAATAAGGAAGATTGTGCTTTGAAAATTAGAGCACCGTTGGATCAAAAATCCAATGGTGATTAAAAATCACCTAGATACAGAATAATTTCTGTATGGGAAAAGATTTTTCCAATCTTGTTAAAAACAAGAAGATCGTCTTCTGTAAAACAGAAGCCCTTAGATCAAAAATCTAACGGTGGGAAACATTCCCAAATCAATTAGAGAACAGAACTCTTCAACTGATTCAACAAATCAGCCTCCCCTATATAAAGGACCCAAGACTTCAAGTCTCGCACAGAAGAACCCTCTCCCCCCCACAAGCTTTGAGAAATTTCAAAGAGAAGAGCAAGCTCTGAGAAGAAGAACTTTTCTTCAAGGTAAAAACAAAGAGATAAAAAAACATCTCATCAAGGAAGAAGAATACAGTTCTTTTTCAGATCATAGATCTATAAAACAGAGGTCTTTCACAAAAAGAGATCATAGCATCTTATCATAAAAAAGGGGGAAAAGAATTTCATTCTCTTTAGATCATAGATCTACAAAGACAAGTTCTTTCACAAAAGAAAATAGGAGAGATTGTAACATCTTTTATAAAAATAAGAACTTTGTTCTTAGAACCATGAGACAAAGTCTCTTGTAAGTGAGAACCTATTTCTCAGGTCACAAAATTGATCAGAAGCGCTCTGCGCTCATTGTCTGGTGCTCAGCGCCAAGTGCGCCGCATGCTCCTCACGTATACGCTACTTCATAAGAAGAGCCTTAGCACTCCAAATCTGGTGACCAGCGCCAAGCGCGCCACGTGCTCCTCACGTGTGCGCTACTTAACAGAAGTGCTCTACGCTCATTGATTGGCGCTCATCGCCAAGCGCGCCACGTGCTCCTCACGTGTGCGCTACTTAATAGAAGCGCTATGCGCTCATTGACTGGCGCTCAGTGCCAAGCGCGCCACGTGCTCCTCACGTATGCGCTACTTAACAGAAGCGCTCTGCGCTCATTGACTGGCGCTCAGCGTTAAGTGCACTACGTGCTCCTCACGTGTGCGCTGAGGGAACATAAACTGTTCTTTAAATAAAGCCCCAGAGTTATAATGAGTGCTCAGCACTCAATAAAAGACAAAAACGGTTGTCAGAACCCAAATCAATGCTCAGCATTGTTAAATGAAAAAGGACTGAGCCTAATTAAATGTCCAACATTTTAACTGAATGGGCCGAGTCCAAGTTGGCCACAGATTCCTAATTCAGATTAATTGAGCCCATATGCTCATAAATCTTTGATCTTAGTCCCAAATTGGACTACAGATCTCCCAACCAACATTGGTTCAAGGGTACATCTCTGCATTTCTTTGATATTTGTCGTTGTAATCCTTCAGCGTCTTCAGAGAGGTGACAGGTCCCGACAACCAGACATTCCACGGACTGTGGGGTCCTTAAACTCATGGACTATGATGTCCTTAAACTTTACGGACTGTGGGGTCCTTAAACTCATGGACTATGATGTCCTTAAACTTTACAGACTTTGGGGTCTTTAAACTCATGGACTATGATGTCCCTAAACTTTACGGACTATGATGTTTCTAAACTACAATGGACTGTGAGGTCCTTAAACTCATAGACTATGATGTCTTTAAACTTTACAGACTATGATGTCTTTAAATTATGGACTATGATGTCCTTAAACTCCATGGACTATGATGTACTTAAACTTATGGACCGCGATGTCCCTAAACTAAAACAATAGAGCCCAAACGCTCTTTTGTTGGATCTAAATGATCCTGTTAAGTAGATCTTAGTCTGCAATTAGACTAACGTATCCTTAACAAGCGTTTAAGTTGATTTTAGTCTCAAATGAGATTAACGATCCTTGAACCCAACCTAAACCCAAATCTAACAAAATACGGATTTGGACTAATCCACGCCCTACGGGCGACAACATAAATTAATTTTCGTATACAATCCATGGGCAACCAAAAAAAAAACAAACACACACGACATGAAGTGACCATCTGGAGAAGGAGAAAGTGGTTACCGCGATGCGGTAGCGCACTTAACTGCAGGGGCTTGCGCCTGCAGGGAAGAGCGTCCCCACAATCAAAAACATCTCACAATGAGGGGGAATCTGACGAAGTCTGCTACATCGGCCGCATCTGTCCAAACCTCCGATGCACGGTGCCATAAATCAACTTGGTATCTTCGGAGAGATGGAAGGATAAAACCAAATAGCATCTGCCCCCAAATTCAGGCAAGACGACTTACGCGGTTCTGTCTCTGTTTTCGACGGTGAACAGGGAGCGCCGACCCAAAAGCCGCCACCCCGGCTCCCAGCGCCAAGGATCCTGGTGGGAGCACCGACCCTAAAGCCATCATCCCGGCTCCCGACGCTAGCGCTGAGCAGGTCGAGATCCTCCCCGGTCCCAAGTCCTGAGCCTTCCTGTCTTTTTCTCTTTTTTTTTATAAATTTTGTAAGCCTCCGGGCGCTTTTTGTATGGCTGGGTAGCCTATAGTACCTTGTAAAGATCCTCAGATCGTAAATAAAACTGTTTTTAATTTTTCTACATAGCAATGTTTTCTTGTGTGGGCACTTGAGATTTTTAGCGTTTTCCTCGTCCCAGGAGTCAGGCCGTAGGTCTCCCAGGAGTCAGGTCGTAGGTTGATGACCGGTCTTTTAGATAGCGATCTCCCGTCGAGTGTAAGCTAGTTAACCGCTAAGTGCAAGAAGGTCAGTCCCCTCCCGTCCCCGGAGTCGAGGCGGCGATCGTTCTCTTAGAATACATCGGGATTTCCTTCAGCACGGGTAGGTCGAGATTTGCCCATTCCTTTGAGTCGGACCGGCAACCACTTTCCTTAGCGTAAGTCAAATAACAGCCAAGTTAGAATTGGTCGGCGTTAGCCGAGCAGTGAAGATGCTCGGTGGCCTCTTCATGAAGGCTTCGATCCTTAGCGCAGATGGGCAGGAAGTTACCCGTTAAGGATTGACCGAGCACGGAAGCTGTTTGATGGCCTCTTGATGAGAGCTTTTGATCCTTAGCATTGATGGGTAGTAGCTACCTGCTAAGGATTGACCGAGCAGGGAAACTGCTCGGTGGCCTCTTGATGAGGGCTTCGATCCTTAGCGTAGATGGGTAGGGGCTACCCGGTAAGGATTGTCCGAGCAGGGAAGCTGCTCGGTGGCCTCTTGATGAGGGCTTTGATCCTTAGTGTAGATAGGTAGGAGCTACCCGCTAAGGATTATCCGAGCGTGAAAGCTGCTCGGTGGCCTATTGATGAGGGCTTTTGATCCTTAGCGTTGATGGGTAGGAGCTACCTGCTAAGGATTGACCGAGCAGGGAAGCTGCTTGGTGGCCTCTTGATGAGGGCTTCAATCCTTAGCGTAGATGGGTAGGGGCTACCCGCTATGGATTGTCCGAGCAGGGAAGTTGCTCAGTGGCCTCTTGATGAGGGCTTTTTTCCTTAGCGTAGATGGGTAGGAGCTACCCGCTAAGAATTGTCCGAGCGGGGAAGTTGCTCGGTGGCCTCTTGATAAGGGTTTTTGATCCTTAGCGTTGATGGGCAGGAGCTACCCGCTAAGGATTGACCAAGCAGGGATGCTGCTCGGTGGTCTCTTAATGAGGGCTTTTGATCCTTAGCGTTGATGGATAGGAGCTACCTACTAAGGATTGACCGAGTAGGGAAGCTGCTCGGTGGCCTCTTGATCAGGGCTTCGATCCTTAGCGTAGATGGGTAGGAGCTACCCGCTAAGGATTGACCGAGCAGAGGAGTTGCTCGGTGGCCACTTGGTGAGGGCTTTTGATCCTTAGCGTTGATGGGTAGGAGATACCCGCTAAGGATTGACCGAGCAGGGAAGCCGCTCGATGGCTTCTTGATGAGGGCTTCGATCCTTAGCGTAGAATGGTAGGAGCTACCCGCTAAGGATTGATCGAGTATGGAAGCTGCTCGGTGGTCTCTTGATGAGAGCTTCGATCCATGGCGTAGAAGGGTAGGAGGTACCCGCCAGGGATTGACCGAGTAGGGGAGCTGCTCGGTGGCCTCTTGGTGAGGGCTTTTGATCTTTAGCGTTGGTGGGTAGGAGGTACCCGCCAGGGATTGACCGAGCTGGAAAGATTCTCGGTGGCCTCTTCGTGAGGGCTTTCGATCCTTGGCATAATGGGTAGGAGCTACCCTCCAGGGATTGACTGAGCAGGGAAGCTGCTCGGCGGCCTCCTGACGAGGCTTCTTTGGTGTCGGTCCATCTCCCTTGGCCCGTGAAATCTGGGGAGAGAGACCGTCGAAGGCAACACATGGTAGAAACGCGTGGGAAAGCGTGACTCCCTATAATGCGCGTCGTTTCAACATCCATTTGGCCGTTTGGGGGCATGGTCGCCATGCGGCAGCC
The DNA here is from genome assembly GCA_030015575.1 of Agapanthus africanus. Lineage (NCBI taxonomy): Eukaryota > Viridiplantae > Streptophyta > Magnoliopsida > Asparagales > Amaryllidaceae > Agapanthus > Agapanthus africanus. The sequence goes on from CM057339.1 coordinate 926,699,329, forward strand.
CTGCATTGGGGACTTTGAAAGGGCACCGTGATTCGCGCTGCCGCACGCACAAGCTTCGGCCATTTAGGATTCTGTTGGGACTATAAATAGCGAAAGGGTGTTGGTCTCTTTCAGCGTTGGGTTTCTGAAAATGGCCGGACGTCCGTGTGTGCTTATCAGCGAGATGATTTCCCGGGATGATGTGTACCTCTACAATCTCGACCGGTCTGAACAGACGTACGAGGCGGTGATAAACAGCGTGGAGGCCCATTTTGGACGTCTTCTTCCCCGGTGATCTCCACTCCTACAAGTGCTCATTTATGCGATCTGGAGGAGGTCTTCGGGTCTACACAACGCCTTGTATCCGCAGCTGAGGGATGAGGCGATCGAGAAGTTGCACTCACTTTACCATCTCAGCCTGATCTCGAAGAGAAGGCGGGATAGATCGGCGGGCCTTCTTCTGGAGTGTTTCCAGAAGAGGCTGATTGTTGATTTTCGTTTGGTGGGTGGCGCTTCAGAGGTGTCCGAGGAAGCTAGGGCTCAGCTGACGGAGATTTCGTCGGAGTATCATCAACAATGCTTTCTCCATCCCCGGCCCCCTTTATTATAATAATGATTTTTGTGTAAGGCTGGGGAGCCTATAATAACTTTGATGAATAAAGTTTCTCTTTTGCGACGTGTTTTTGTCTCCTTTTTGTTCTCTTTGTGCTTTTGCGTATTTTCACAAAAATGAACCCAGAGGTCTTGGAATCGAGAAAGAGGGAAACATATCGAAGAAAATTCCTTTAATTTAGGAGACTTAATAAAGAAAATTTACATCGCTTTGACAAAGAAGGAAACATATTCACTGATACAAAATTTGAAAATACATTCACTTATCCAATTTGAGCTTCTCACCGTTTAAGGCCGAGAAAACTTGCGTCCTCTCGCGTCTTGTAAGCGATAGGCTACTCCGGGAAATACCTTGGAGACGAGGAATGGGCCGTCCCACTTCGGGAAGAACTTGTGCAGCTTTCCTTGGTCTATGAATTCGTTCCGCCTTAGGAACAAATCTCCCGTTTTGAAGGCGCGATGCTTGACTCGTTCGTTGTAGTAGCGGGCAATTTGCTGTTGATAAGTGGCGGCTTTGATCTGTGCCCGGTCCCGTTTTTCTAGCAAGATGTCCAGATTAGTCCGGAGCACCGATGTATTTGCTTCGTCGTTGAAGTGTTCGACTTTATAACTGGGAAGTCCAATCTCCGCTGGGACCATCGCCTCAGTGCCGTAGCAGAGGCTGAAGGGAATCCCTCCAGTAGGAGTCTTCTTCGATGTGCATAAGGCCCATAAAACTCGGGGTAATTCTTCGACCCAGTTGCCCTGTCTTCCTTCTAGGCGAGTTGAAAGACCTCGGATGACGTCTCGGTTCGCAACCTTAGCTTGCCCGTTGCATTGGGGATGCGTGGCCGCGGCAAACTTCATCAGTATGTGGTATTTGTTGCAGAATCCTTTGACTTTTTCATTTTTAAAATTCGTCCCGTGGTCGGTAACAATACACCTTGGGATCCCAAATCGGGATATTATGTTATTCTGCAGGAATTTGATGGTCGTGGTGGCGTCCGGTTTCCTGATGGGGACGGTCTCTACCCACATCGTAAAATAGTTTACCGCGACGAGAATGTACTTTTGCTCGCCCGTGCCAGTTGGGTGTTGTCCTACCATGTCCATCCCCCACTGGGAAAACGGCCAGGGGGGTCAGGGCCGTTAGCTCGGTAGCCGGAAGACGGTGTATGCTACCATAGAGTTGACAGTTTTTGCATTTTCTGACTAGCTTCTGTCACGCTCCGCTTCCCAAAATACGGAAAACGAGGGATGACTAGGCCAGCCATGCTCCTACGGTCAAGGAATAATCCCACCGTAGTCATACTTCGGCTTCTAGCATTACATGGTAATCAGTAAACAAAGCACAGAAGTAAAGAAAATACAACACTAAATTATTACATCAACTTTCATGTTCACAATTTACAAATAAGTAATAAAAGAACTACTAACCAAGTTCGATTACAAGGTCTCTTTAGGGAAAGCAGAAAAGATGAAAGAGGTACTCCTGACTAAATCTCCGCTAGCTCGAAGGGTAAGTCTCACTCCTGCGCTGGTTCTTCCTCGAGGTCTGAGCATGCATACTCAGGTCGTCAGAGCGACGCGATAGCAAAATAATAATAGTAACATGAAACAGGCAAATAAGGTAATAACAGTGGGAGTAAAATGCAGATGATCACTATGTCACTAAATGATGCAAAGTATGATCTGTGTCCCTAGCAGTCTCTAAGTCATGTTTGAAATCGAGTTGTGGAAAGGAGGATCATGTTTAACGAGGGTCTCGTACACACCCGAGACTACGGCCCACACGTCCGGGACATAACCCTGTCAGCCAGATCGCTAGATCCTACCTAATATATATAAGAGTCGCTGTTCGAATGATCATCCTCTAAATCACGGTCCTCGCTAAATACGATACTCTTTCCACTTTGATTTCCCCTTTTTCCCTAGGTTTACACTATTGATAAGTATGGCCTAGTCGTGTACAAGTATGCACCAATAACACGGTTTTGTCACTGTTCACTGTATTAATCACTGCCACGAATCATTCACTTTTTCATTGGCGTACTTGACACTCCTAAACCAATACCATTCATGCACGATAATGCATTGTATACTGAATAATAATGCGCACTATCACTAGGTATATGGCAATCGGGTAAGATATGTGCATTTAAGCAGTTTACGAGTCATGTGTCATATGAACTATTATGCACCTCATGAGCATATAAAAATTGCAGTAAATCATATGCTCAGAATTCAGTAAAATGATACAAATACAGTAACAAGTAGACTCGGTCAAAAGTTCAGAAAAATTTATTTCGGTGCAATCGGATTTTGGGTTTGCAACTTACAGCCGTTTCATTTTAAGTGCTCGCTGCAGGAAATTCAGTTTCTGAACTAAACATCCGTTTCGCGACACGATTTTCACCTAGTTGGGATCAGAATTTAGCGACACTACAGTTGAATGAAATTTAGGTTTCTCAATAGGGTTTCCAATGCACTAGACTTATTCAAAATCGCGTCTCTATGTCAGGAGTTATGCACTGTTCAACGATAGGGTATCAGTTATGTTTCTGTTTGGGACTGCTATACGCCCCGTTCGTTTAAATTACAGTCTAATTAGTAAACGATGGTAAAAAGGGGTGAAATCACTTGCGTTATTTATCTAACAGTTTCATATTCAATAAAGTATAGGGTTCCGCAATATACAAGTTCAGGCAGTAAAGGGGTAAGCACTACGAGATAGAAATCAACAGCCGGAGCTGCTCTGGACTGCAGTCCAGAGCCGCTCTCCGAACTAGTTTCCGTCACATTTTCAGTATATAAACAATTTAAATCTTGTATGTGGTTCTATTTCATCGAGTCGGTTTCGATTTGAGCCCTCGAACGCATCATTTCAATATGTACACAATTAATTATGATTTTAACAAGTTTCAGACGCGCGAAATTTTCAGTTTTAACGGGTGTAATTAGGGGTGATCGTTCAAGCCAGTAACGATTAAATTTTCCAGTAAAATTTCACCAAAATGTTCATTGCCACATGGGACAGCATATATCATGAAGTTCCGTCAATTTAATGGAAGGTTTTCGTTTGGGTTTTGCATCAAACACTTATGTCATATAAGTTTTCACGAATCGTAAACATGGAATTAATAGTTTTTTGAATTGTAACGGAAATAATCTAGCATGTAGCAAGTAGGGTACTTGCCTGGAGACACTTTGGCGATGCACGGCAGCAGAAACAGCACGAACGTGCAAAGAACGGCACAGTTTAGGTTCACGGCCTCGGCTCGAGTTCAGGTTCGTCGTCGGAGTTGCCCGGGGGATGGCTCGTGATCGCTGGAAGCGGAGTGAGGTGCGGTGGATCTCCTGGGAGTGTGCTGAGGTCGGCGGTGGTCTGCGGAGGTAGCTCCGGCGATGGTGCAGCAGGGGGTGATGATGTTGCAGTGAGGGTTAGAGTTAGAGAATGGAGCTCGGTTGATGGAGGAGGAGGGTGTGCAGGCGAGGTGGGGGTTCGAGTTCTGAGGAGAAGAGCGAGGGAGGAAACAGTGGTGGTCGTAGTCGTCGTCGGCGGAGTGTATGGGTTGAGGCAGAAAGTTTTCTTTTGCGAGAGAGAAGAGGAGGACGAGAGAACGAGAGTGATGAGGGAGAGAGTTAGAGAGACGAGGAGAGGTTGAGGAGCTCGTGAGCGCGCGCGCGGTCGTGGCCGTGAGGAGCGGGAACGTGGGCGACGACGCGGGTCGTTGGCGACGTGGGGGTACACAGAGAAAGGAGCGGGAAAAATTCATGGGGAGGAAGAAAGGATGCTAACGGGTCGGGTCGGGTTTGTTGGGTGTGGGTATTAGGTTAGGGCACGGGCCGGGCCGGCAGAGGGGAAATTAGTTCATTTGTTTGGTTTATAATATTCTCTCAGTGGGCTGGGCTGAGGAGTATTTATATGTTTTGGTTTTAATTTATTGGTTTGGGCTTGGTTTAAATGGGGAAATTACATATTATTTTCTTTGGCTTTGATTTTAAACTGTTTTTGGAAAATTAAATGCTAAAAACTTAAACAACCAGTTTCACGCAAAATCACGAGGAAAGAGAAAACATTCGGGGGACTTGGGAAAAATATAGAAAGATTTTATTGATGGGAACGGGGATTTACAGCTTCTGAGCGTCTTGATGAATCGTCGGCCAATAGTACCCTTGGAGCAGCGTCTTCTGGACTATGGTGCGGGCCTGTCACGCCCCACTTCCCAGTATACGGACAGAGGACGCGACGAGGCCGCTACATATTTACTCTGAAGTAAACACATTAAGCGTATCTAAGCAATATAAGTAAAATGCAAAAGAGAAGGTGACAATAGATATAATTGAACAGCAACTTTATTTATTAACATTATTTATACAATACATCTGAAAAGTAAATACATGGAATGGAAAGCAATGCCTAAACAGCTGCATAACAGAAATGGAAAAAATACATAATGTAAATGTGTACAAGTAACTAGAGCTCCGGGTCGAAGGCTAGCTGATCCAAGTCCTCGAAGGTGGGCTCGATCTCCTGAAGGTCCGAATCACCTGACGACATTCCAAAGAAAAGAAAGAGAATGTCGTCAGCAAACAAATCGCTCGGTAAGACCCGTAAATAGACAAGAATGGAATAGACAGAATAGAGAATATATTGTTATAATGTTGTATTTAGTGTTAACGCTGTTGTTTGTACCTTGGTACAGAAGAATGCCAGTGTATACGAGAGGAGTCTCACTATTCCGTAGATTAAGGTATACAGAGCACAAGGAACCGTTCAGCCACGGTACAACGATAATTGAATTCAGGTTAGATGTATTATGGTTACAGTCTCGTGCCACTTTTAACACCTTCCATACCATTCTACCCCTTATAAACCCCGCGATGTCTTGATTGTATTGTTTGTATTGTTTGAATTGTATATTGTATATAGATGGATGACTTGCCGAAACTATGATATCAGTAAATGGATGTAACTGGAGATCTTGTAGATGGATGTATATCCATAGTTCGGTTCAGTCAATATAGAGTGAATTGATTTAACAGATTGAATATATAGATTCATATTGAATTGTAGTTTATACTTGAATCATATTCAAGTCAGATTTATTATATCGAGACTCAGTCTGAGTCAGACAATTAGAAAAGAAATTGAATCCTAAATTATGTTTTGGTGCTATCGGTAACTGCTGCACATGGACGACAGGATTTGTGTCTTTTTCAAAGACAATTACCATGTTGATAACACCGTTTGTTAAGTTGTCTACCTTAAATAGGCAAGCACCCATATCTCCGGCTCTCTGAGGCTCAAGAGACTGGTCCCGCTTAAACCTATATTTACTAAGGTCCTTATTATAATTTAGTATAACTTGAGGGGTTTTATGTAAAAATAATTTTGTATAATTTTCAAAATACACCTTAAGTATTTTATTATCGTATTTAGAGTTTTCATTGATGTATATTTTATCAATGTGACATTTCTAGTGAAATAAACATAATTTCATAATATATGATATTTATTTGTAATATTAGAATTGTATGGTATTTTCTTATAAATGAGATGTTTTTCTTGAATTTTGGAAATGTGGAATATTATAAATATTAAAAATAGATATTTTGATATTAATTAAAAATATATATTTATTAAAAATATAAGTTTTATTTATAATAGAAATCACATTTTCTAAAGAAAATTGTATTTTAAATCTTTCGAGATCGTATGCTCCTTGCGGAGGTCTGTATCTCACTCTACTAGACCCGAGGATGCACGATAATCCGCACCATCCTGAACGGCTTCCTCAAAATAGGTTGTAGAGGCGCAATTGCAAAGATTTATTAAAATACACTTCTTGTAGAATTTTTTATAAGTTGAAAGTCGTTATATGTAAAGTTGTATTTTTCCCAAATCTATATTCCTAAATTCCATCATGCTATATTAGATATGAGTGTTGTGAGGAGATAGGTCATTACCCCGTGAACTATCTATAGGTATAATAAGGAATTATGATGATTTATGTCGAAACTAAACTATATGGTATTTTTCTGAAAAAGTATAATCAAAGTTACAAAAATGATTAGTTTGATGTGCAACTTGTTTTTATTAAGTTTGTTAATATTTATTAGTCAACATATAAGAGTATGGTTTTATTTCGTTAAGGAAAAGTGTAGTTTTTAAAGAAAACCGAATCGGAAGTCGGACTAACTCCGCTTCCGTCGGGTTTTAGTTTTGAATATTTTTAGAATAGAGAAAAGAGGAAGAAGTAGAGACTTACAGGTTATTTGACTAGAAGAGAGAAGGAGGAAGAGATGGGTGGTGCCGGTGCGTTGTTTCGTCCTCGGAATCTCCTCAGATTGCCGTCGGAAGTTCGTCGGAGTTTCGCCCTTTTGCTAACTCCACTTGTACACAAAAGACTTGGGAATTTTCTTGAGAGTTTGGGCAGGGATCTGGGAGTGAGGGGGTGATTTAAGGAGTGGTATTTATAGGAAAAATCTAGGGTTTAGGGTGCGATAAAAAATGCATTTAAATTTGCATTAAAAATGATTAAAAGGGGGTATTTTAATTCTCTGGTTAATTGCAGAGAATTTAAACAGTGTAGGGGGAGTGGGGTAGGCCAAAGGGTGCACGGGGTTAAAGAAAATTAGGGTTTAGACCGAGTTGGACCGACGGCGCTAGCCGAGTCAAGGCTTTCACCGGCCCGAGTTGGGGCTCGTCTTGATGCCACGTGTCCCTGACGCTTGGTCTACCTTCGTGGACACGTTTGTTTAGGCTGTGACTCTTGGTTTTTACGAGTTGTGCATGTGTAGACCTTTGGGATTCTAAAAGATTAAAAGAAAAATAATTAAAAAGATGATATGGCTGATGGGATTTGAACTCTGGTGCTTTGATTCAGCAGTGCAAGGTATTACCAGTGAGCTACAAGCTCTTTCTTGCTGTTCAAAAGCAAATCAAACTTATAACTTGAGCTCAGGCTCAAGTACCCCTTTTTGTATTTTTGAAAAAAAATGTACGGAAAGTTTAGGGTTGTTACAGGGCCCCTTGATGTGCTCCATCGACCTCTTCGTGTATCTCACGCAAGACGTAGTCGGCTTCATGGGGGTTGACGAACCGAAGTAGGGGTTGCGTGTACGACTTCTTATAGAGGTTCCCATTGCTCCAGATGAAATGGCGGGCTTTAGCACGAAGGCGACACGCTTCCCTTCGGTGCTCAGGAAGTGTACCCTTCTTCACGAACTCTACGAGGGGCTTCCTCCAATCCCGGCCTTCCTCCTGAGTAGTGTATACTTGAAGTGTTGCCTCCTTGTTTTCCACGCTGGGCCATGGCAAGACTTCGAAGAGGATATTCCTCTTATTGTTAGCCGTATAAGAGGAGGCCAGCTTGCTCAGGGCTTCGGCCCGGGAGTTTAGGTGCCGAGGAATATGCTCCACTTGAACTTCTTCGAAGTCTTTTCGTAGTCTCTTTACCTCGACTAAATACTTCACCATTAGAGGCTCTTGGGCCTCGAAACGGCCGATCACTTAGCCTACGACTAGGGCGGAGTCACTGCGAATTCGGATTGTCTTTAGCCCCACTCCGGAGGCGATTTATAGTCCAGCTAGTAAGGCCTCGTACTTCGCGGCGTTGTTTGAAGCTTTGAACCCGAGCTTCAAAGAGTACTCCATCTCCGCCTTGTTCGGGCCTCGAATGATAAGGCCGGCACCACTCACCTTCCATGTAGAGGATCCATCGACGTAGAGGACCCAATCGGGGATGGAGTCGGGCCCTTCCTCGACCGAGGGTTGGGACCCAGGGACTGGCGCCGACACTGCCTCCTTGCTGGGGATAGTACATTCGACAACGAAGTCTGCCAGGACTTGGCTTTGATAGCTTGCCTTGGGCGGTATTTGATGTCGAATTGAGATAATTCCCACCTCCATTTCTCTAGACGACCAGATGACTCGGGGGAGGCGAGAATAGCCCCTAGGGGCGCTCGGTGAGGATGAGGATGGTGTGTGCCTTGAAGTAGTGTCGTGGCTTCCTTGAGGCCACGATAAGCGCCAAGACAATCTTTTCTATGGCCGGGTACCTTGTTTCTGCATCCTTAATGACGTGGCTCACGTAGTAGACCGGCTTCTTTACTCCTTCGACTTCTCAAACGAGCACCGAGCCGCCAGCATGATTGGACACCGCAAGGTACAGCAGCAGCTCGTCTCCTTCGGCAGGCCGGGTAAGCAGCGGGGGAGTTGCTCGAAAGCGTTCTGACACTCTTCTGACCATTTGAACTTTGGGATTTTCCTGAGGGCTTTAAAGAACGGGAGACACTTTTCCCCGGACCTCGACATGAAGCGACTAAGCGCAGCCACTCTCCCCGTGAGTCGCATGATCTCCACGTTGCTCTTTGGCGTGGCCATGTCGAGGATGGCGCTGTTCTTCTCCGGGTTAGCCTCAATTCCTCGGTGGGTAACCATGAACCCAAGGAATTTCCCGCTAGTGACCCCGAACGCGCACTTAGCGGGATTCAGCTTTATTTTGTACTTGCGGAGGATGCCGAATGTCTCCCCAAGATCTTTGGCGTGCTCATCCGACGAGGTCGATTTTAAGAGCATGTCATCGACGTAAACCTCCATGTTCCTCCCGATCTGCGGTTTGAACATTCTGTTGAACAGACGCTGGTATGTAGCTCAGGCATTTTTAAGGCCGAAGGGCATCACTTTGTAGCGGTATACCCCCCGGTCCATTATGAACGCGGTAAGCTCTTCATCTGCCGGGTTCATATGGATCTAGTTGTAGCCGGAGAAAGCATCCATGAAGCTGAGCAATTCGTGGCCTGCCGATCTGTCGACAAGCTGATCTATCTGAGGGAGGGGATAGTTGTCTTTTCGGGCAGGCCTTGTTGAGATCCATGAAGTCGACGTACATACGCCATTTCCCGCTTGCCTTTTTTTAACCATAACCACATTCGCTAGCCATTCCGAGTAGGCCACATTTCGAATGTGTTGGGGTCGAAAATTGCACCCCGGTTGACCAAGTCAAAGTCAAGATCAACCCCAAACCAGGTGGGCCCAAGCCCAGGCCAAATGAGCCCATGCCCAAGTCGAGCCCGCAGCCAGCCTCCCCATGCCAAAATGAAATCATGTGATAAATAATTTTGATGTAATTTTTTATGCATGAATGTAAGTGAAAGGGGCATAAAGCCAAATTTTTGTAAGCCCATGGCTTATGTGCAAAAGAAATGAGGACATGAGACATGGGATGGGCAAAATGCCATTTTATAAAACCCAAGGGGCTATATGTAAATGTGTAAGCCTATAAAAAGTCAACATGATGATGAAATAAAGGAAAATTCATTCTCCTCGAAAAACTAGGGTTTGTTCCTCCATCCTCTCTCTTCCAAGTTCTTCCTCTTCCTTTTCATTTTCCAATTAAATTAAGAGCTTAGCTCTTCTTTTTTAAAAACTAAATAAAGTTTTACCATAAACCCACCTCCCAAGACTCCATCAAGAGAAGAAAAATGGTCTCTTTTTTATCATCCAAGATCTATAACTTGGAGTTTCAAAAGAAATTATTTTGGGTTTCTTCTCAAAAGAAAGAGGAGAAAATATTTTGGAGTTTAACTCCACAAATAAAATTATTTTGGAGTTTAACTCTATAATAAAAACCCTTTTTATTTTATTTGGAGTTAAACTTCCAAAAAAAATTTATTCGGAATTAAACTCCAAAAAAAAGGGGGTTTTATTATAGAGTTAAACTCGAAAATAATTTTATTTGTAGAGTTAAACTCCAAAAGATTTTCTCCTTTCTCTTTTTAGAAGAAACCCAAAATGGGTTCTCTTGAAACTCCAAGATCTAGATCTTGGATGATAAAAAAAGAGACCCTTTTTCTTTTCTTGATGGAGTCTTGGGAGGTGGGTTTATGGTAAAACTTTATTTAGTTTTTAAAAAAGAAGAGTTAAGCTCTTGATTTAATTGGAAAATGAAAAGGAAGAGGTAGAACTTGGAAGAGAGAGGATGGAGGCACCAACTCTAGTTTTTTTAGGAGAATGAATTGTCCTTTATTTCATCATCATATTGCCTTTTTATAGGCTTACACATTTACATATAGCCCCTTGGGCTTTACAAAATGGCATTTTGCCCATCCCATGCCTCATGTGCTCATTTCTTTTGCACATAAGCCATGGGCTTACAAAAATTTGGCTTTATGCCCATTTCACTTATATTCATGCATAAAAAAATTACATCAAAATTATTTATTACATGATTTCATTTTGGCATGGGGAGGCTGACCGTGGGCTCGACTTGGGCATGGGCCCACTTGGCCTGGGCTTGGGCCCACCTGGCTTGGGGTTGACCTTGACTTTGACTTTGTCAACTGGGGTGCAATTTTCGACCCCAACAAAGTGCCCCCATCAATAAATGCACACCGCACATGTGGGTCGTGTGCATGAAATTGATGGATCTTCTTTCACGTGGAGGCGTCTTGATTTGGTTCCCGCTTTTTGGGATGCACTGCCCTTTTAACGACATGGACGGTCGACGCTTGACGCGTCTCCGAGATGAAGTGTCTGTGGTAGACGTTTTCCTGGCCCGGAGTGATTTGGTTACCGCTGTTTTGGAAGCCTGCACTGCCCTTTTTACGACATGAACGGTCGACGCTTGACGCGTCTCTGAGACGGAGTGTCCGTGGTAGACGTTTCCCTGGCCCGGAGTGATTTGGTTCCCGCTTTGTAGGAATCCTGCACCGCCCTTTTTACGACATGGACGGTCGACGCTTGACGCGTCTCCGAGACGGAGTGTCCGTGGTAGACTTTTCCCTAGCCCGGAGTGATTTGGTTCCCTCTTTGCAGGAAGCCTGCACTGCCCATTTTACGACATGGACGGTCGACGTGCCCCCGGCACAGAGTGTCGTTGATCGATGTTTCCCCGAGGCGAAGTGCCTGTAGTCGATGTGCCCCCGGCACGGAGTGTCTGCTTGACGTTTCCCCATTACGGAGTGTCGGCGGTCGACGTTTCCCCGAGGCGGAGTGTCTGCTTGACGTGTCCCCGGCACGGAGTGTCGCTGATCGACTTGTCCCCGGCACGGAATGTCGCTAGCTGTTCGACTTGTCCCCGGCATGGAGTGTCGCTGTTCGACTTGTCTCCGGCACGGAGTGTCACTGTTCGACTTGTCCCCGGTACGGAGTGTCGCTGTTCGACTTGTCCCCGGCACGGAGTGTCGCTGGATGTTCGACTTGTCCCCGGCACGGAGTGTCGCTGATCGACTTGTCCCCGACACGGAGTGTCGCTGGCTGTTCTACTTGTCTCCGGCACGGAGTGTCGCTGTTCGACTTGTCCCCGGCATGGAGTGTCGCTGTTCGACTTGTCCCCGGCACGGAGTGTCGCTGGTTGACTTGATCCCGAGGCGGAGCATAATTCCGGTAGGGAAGGTAGATATCCCGAGGCGAAGCATAATTTCGACACGGGGTAAATTCCGGGACAAAGCATGATTCTGCCGCAAAGGTTGTTGGTTTGATTTGATTTGGGTTGACATCAGCATCGCTACACTGGAATATGGTACCAGGAGCGAATCATCATCTGTCATGAGAGGATTTGGGGATTTGGTTTTGGTTTGGCATCTGTATTGCTGCACTGGAATAATGCCAGGAGCAACTCATCATTTGCCCCAGGAGGATTTGGGAATTGGTTTTTTGGGTCGGCGTCAGCACTGCTACACTGGAATATGGTACCAGGAGCGAATCATCATTTGCCATGAGTGGATTTGGTGATTTTGGTTTTGGTTTGGCATCAGCACCGCTTACACTGGAATATGGTACCAGAAGCGAATCATCATTTGCCTTAGCCCGTTGGGGAGCGGTGGCTTAGGAGACAGGTTTAGGTCCCTATCACCTAAGACTTTTCAATTTTATGAGCCGTAAGGGTCCCATAAATGTATTTTCTCCCTATGGGTCGTAAGGATCTCGTAGGTGCATTTTCTCCTTAGGAGTCGTGAAGACCCCCAAATGTTTTTTTTTCTTGTGAGTCATAAGGATCCCACGAAGGTGTTTTCTTACGAGTCGTAAGGATCTCGCAAATTTAGTTCTTCTCATGCATCATGAGGACACATGAGTGGGTCTTTCCAGATGGAGCATAATTCCAAGGGCGTAGACCGGCCGCTGGACTGGTGATTGCAGTGGGGTATGGGTATGATGAGAATTATTTGAACCCGTGAATTGTATACGTTAGTCAACTTGGGCACCAACCGTAGAGCTAGACGAAATTTGGGAAATTGTCAGCGTTTGCATCGCTGCACCGGAATATGGTATCAGGAGCGACTCATCATTCGCCGTTTGGGGATTTGGAATTTGGTTGACGTCTGCATCGCTGCACTGGAATATGGTACTAGGAGTGACCCATCATCCGCCTTTTTTTTCTTCTTTTTTTCATTATTTTGTTTTTTTACCGCAATTGCTCTATCATTTCAGCTTTTCTTATTGCGAAGTTCGTGATTGCCCTATCATTTCGGCTATTTATTCTCGATTGCCCCATTATTTCGGCTATATTTTCATCTTTATTTTTACTCGATTTTTATTGCGAGTTGCCCCAACATTTCGGCTTTTTATTATTTTTTTATCTTTGCTTTATTTACACATTTTTACACCCCCAGTTTAACGACTAAGAGGTCGATTGTTCCCAATTTAACGATGTGGTGGTCAATTGTCCTCAATTTAACGAAGTGGTGGTCAGCAGTTCCCAATTTAAAGACTTAGAGCTCTATCGTTCCCAGTTTAACGACGTGGTGGTCATCGGTTCCCAGTTTAAAGACTTAGAGGTCTACCGTTTCCAGTTTAACGACTTAAAGGTCATCTGTTTCTAGTTTAACAACATGGTGGTCATCTTTTTCCAGTTTAACGACTTAAAGGTCACCTGTTTCCAGTTTAAAGACGTGGAGGTCTGCTGTTTCCAGTTTAACGACTTAGTGGTCACCTGTTTCCAGTTTAAAGACTTAGACGTCATCTGTTTCCAGTTTAACAACTTAGAGGTCATTTGTTTCCGGTTTAACGACTTAGAGATCATCTGTTTCCATTTTATAAACTTAAAGGTCTACTGTTTCCAGTTTAACGACTTAGAGGCCATCTGTTTCCAGTTTAACGACTTAGAGGTAATCTGACGGCGAGCTTAGAGAAGATATCCGATTGAGCAGTTGTCAGGGGAACCGCTGGAGCTTGCCCGAGATGCCTTATTACTTTGTCGGTGTTGATGGACTTGCCCCCAGCTGGGGCCAAGGAAAGTCGTTCAAATACCGACTTGCGTTCGAAGATGGCAATTGAAAATTGTTAACCCTGCACAAAGAAGCATGATTTCAGTACATGCAATCGATATGTATATTGATTGAGTTCGCGTGAACGTTTAACCCGAAATATGGGAGGAGAGAAGGTCCCACCGGGCGTGCCAGAATCTGTAGGGTGTTTTTCATCACCCCATTGAGATGGGAATACGCGCGCGCTTGTCAGGCGCATTACAGATTCCCCCTGCCTAGAGTAGGCTGGGGTTTATTGATTGTGGGGATCCGAATCTCCGGCAGCCGCGAACTAAGTTGCCGTTAATTACCCCTCGGGTTTGGAGCGAGTGAATCTCCGATTGACGGGTTAAACTGGTCATGCGAACTCAATACGATGCGTTGGTGCGTGTGTGTGTTTTTTTCTTTGTGTTCCATTTGTTAAAAAAAGGATATATATTTTCTATATAAAAAAACAAAAATAAACAAGTAAATAAATATTTAGAGAAACGTTTTTTTTATTTTAATTTTAAAATATTATTTATAATTTATTTATAATTTTTTTTAAATAAAAAAAATTAAAATAAAGAAAAGAAGGAAGAAAGAAGAAAAGAAAAATAAAATAAAATAAAATAAATAAAAAAGAGGGGACCTGAGCTCCCTTTTAATGGGAGACTCCCCTCACATGCTAGCATATGACCCCATATGAGGGGGGCCATCACATGCTAGCATGTGACCCTTCACATGCTAACATGTGAGCGGGGCCAAAAGGGCTCCCATTAAATGGGAGCCCTCCCCCTCACGTGCTAGCATGTGATGGGGCAAAAAGAGCTCCCATTTAACGGGAGCCCTCCCCCTCACGTGTTAGGGGCCAAAGGGCTCTAAATTATTTATTTATTTTATGAAGTTCAACTCCAAAAGAAAAATTTTGTGGAGTTAAATTCCAAAAGAATTTTAAATATGCAATTCGACTCCAAAAAGATTTTAAATAGAGTTTAACTCAAAAAAGATTTTTATTGTGGAGTTAAAATCAAAAAAGAGTTTTAAATGGAGTTCAACTCCAAAAATAGAATTTTAGATGGAGTAAAGCTCCTAAAGAATTTTAAATGGAGTTTAACTCCATTTAAAACTCTTTTTGGAGTTTAACTTCACAATAAAATTCTTTTTGGAGTTAAACTCCATTTAAAATCTTTTTGGAGTTGAACTCCATATTTAAAATTCTTTTGGAGTTTAACTCCACAAAAAATTTCTTTTGGAGTTGAACTCCATAAAAAAAAATTTGGAGCCCTTTGGCCCCTAGCACGTGAGGGGAAGAGCTCCCATTAAGTGGGAGCCCGTTTTGCCCCCCTCACATGCTAGCATGTGAGGACGTGAGGGGAAGAGCTCCCATTAAGTGGGAGCACGTTTTGCCCCCCTCACATGCTAGCATGTGAGGACGTGAGGGGAAGAGCTCCCATTAAGTGGGAGCCCGTTTTGCCCCCCTCACATGCTAGCATGTGAGGGGGAGGGCTCCCATTTAATGGGATCCCTTTTGGCCCCCCTAGTATGTGATGGCCCCCCTCACATACTTGCATGTCAGGGGAGGCTCCTCCCTAGCATGTGATGGCCCCACTCACATACTTGCATGTAAGGGGAGGCTCCCATTAAATGGGAGCCCAGGTTCCCCCCCCCCCCCTTTTATTTATTTTCTTTTCTTTTCTTTTTATTTTCTTCAATCTTCCTTCTTTTCTTTATTTTAATCTTTTTTATTTAAAAAAATATTAAATAAATATAAATAAATTATAAATAATATTTTAAAATTAAAATAAATAAATTCTCTAAATATTTATTTATTTTTGTTTTTTTTATATAGAAAATATATATATCCTTTTTTTAACAAATGGAACATAAAGAAAAAAAAACACCAACGCATCGCATTGAGTTCACATGACCAGTTTAACCCGTCAATCGAAGGTTCTCTCGCTCCAAAACCGATGGGTAATTAACGGTAGCTTAGTCCGCGGCTGCCAGAGATTTGGATCCCCACAATCAATAAACCCCAGACTACCCTAGGCAGGGGGAATCTGTAATACGCCTGACAAACGTGCGCATATTCCCATCTTAATGGGGTGACGAAAAACACCCTACAGAATGAAGTTGGCTTCAAGCAACCCATCGACCTCGTCTTCTATCGCTTTTTGTTTGATCGGAGCGAAACTTCTTTTCTTTTTCCTGTCGGGCTGTCGGGTCGACCCCGAGGTTGTGTGAGATTACCTTGGGGTCGACCCCGGGCATGTCGGCAGGTGCCCAGACGAACACGTTCGAGTTTCCTTAGAGAAAGTGGATCAAGTCTTCACGCCGGGCTCCCGTTAAGAGGGATCCGATCTTGACAGTTCGTTCATTGTTCCTATCGACGAGGGAAACCTGTGTTAGCGCCTCCACCGGGGCCCTCGGATTTCTTTTAGTTCGTCACGAGTATCCAAGGACCCCGTGAAATCACTCGCGCTTCCGAGGTCGTCGATTCGCTCCTCGGGGGTGGATGTCTCTATGAAGCAAATATTGGCGATTTGCTGGTTCCCGTAGGCCCGGCCTATTCCCACTTGATCCAATAGAAACTTGATCGCGAGGTGGTAGGTCGAGATTTGAGCCCGAAAAGAGTTTAGCGTCGGGCGTCTCAGGAGGATATTGTAGGACGAAGGAATCCTGGCGACGATGAACTCCACTGGTACGGTTCTCGTACGGCCCGCCTCCCCAATGTTAAGGAGGAGGGTAACCACTCCCTCTGCCGGGATGGAGTGATTAGTAAACCCCGACAGAATGTGGGTGGTTGGCCGCAGGTCTGACGGGCCAAGCCCCATACGCAGGAAGCAGTCATAGAAAAGGACGTCCGCTGAGCTTCTCGAGTCGACCAGTATCCTTTGGACCTCGTAGTGGTGAACCCGTGTTGTAATCACGAGGGGGTCGTTGTGAGACAAGGATATTCCATGGAGGTCTTCGTTAGTGAAGGTGATGGGCTCGGCTGCTTTGTTTTTCTTCCGGGGCTGGTCGCTAGTTCCATCGACCGGTAGGAGGCGGCGAATCTTGCTGGCTCCATACGCACCCCCCGAGGATACTACCATGATTTAGCCGATCGTTAATTCTCCGGGAGGGGGATGGTTCTCTTGTTCCCGGTCTGCCTGTCGTTTTTCCCGCAGGTATTTTGCCAGGTGGCTCAAGCGAATCAACTCCTCGATGTAGTCGCGGAGTTGTTTACAGTTCTAGGTAGGGTGTCCCTGCGACCTATGGAAGGCGCAGTATGGGCCTCGAGTCCGTTTGGCCGCTCTATTGGTGACCAGAGGGAGCTTGAAGAATCGCTCACCCTTCGCTTCCTCCAACAGCTCAGTCTGAGAGATGTTGAGCGGAGTATACTCCTGGAACTTCGGGGAGTACGGCTTTGACCGGTCGACCTTCTTCTTCTCTTCTATGCCCATCTTCTTTTGGTCGGCCTGGTCGTCCCGGGGTAGGTTTGCGTTTACTTCGGATTCGAATTGGATTTCCCGCTCGGTCCAAGCTTTTACCTCGGCCATAGTCCTAGGTTGCGCCAATGCAAAGGAGCGGAGCCACTCCTTGTGCCTAAGACCTGACCTCAGAGCTGTGATTACAGTCTCATCCCGGTGCTTGGGGACTTCAAGAAGAGCGTTGTAGAAACGAGTGGCGTATCCTTTAAAGAATTCCTTGTCCCCACTTCTGAAGAGGTAATCGACGGTCCGCTTTTATCGTCTGTTCCCGACGAAATGTCCAAGGAACTGGGCGGCCAGCTCATCAAAGATAGAGATAGAGCGTGGCGTGGGTCATCAGAACCAGTCTCGTCCAGCCCTGATGAGAGTGGCGGGGAACGCTTGGCATTGGGCAGCGTCAGAGTTTTCCTGGAAGCTCATGCCTGCAGTAACGCTTTCAGATGGTCTTTCGGGTCGGACTTCCCGTCAAAGAGAGCCGCTTTTGGAGGCTTGTTAGTGAAGGGCTTCGTAAACGAATCGGCGGCATATCTGTCCCCCTCGTTTGAAGGATGACCCTCCCGATGTATACCCTCGATTTTCTTTTCGAGGGCGTCGAGACAGTCATGATACCCCGAAGATTTGGCGTAGTCGAAGTTATGGCCCTTCCTGCTAGCGGCCTGCGCCTGACTGCGGCTCCGGTTCCGTTCTATCAGGTTCCTCAGGTCCCCTGGCGAGGTCATTCTTGAGTCATCGCGGCGAGTGCCGCCCGCGTGACTCCGTCGAGGGAGAGGGTTCCGACCATGCCTGGGAGCAGGCGAGCTGACCGACACCTCCTCAGGAAAGACAGGAGCGCGATGGGCCTCGGGGCGGGAAGCTTTTTCAAAAGACCTCGGCGTGGAGCTGTGAAGCGCCCAATGGGTCATTGAATCGGTCGCCGCGGAGGACCTGTGGCCGCCGGAGATAGCAAGACGCTGTTCAGTGGTGCCAGCGCAGGCAGCGTCATCTCCCCCTCTGCGGAGGTCATGATCCCGGGGTGGGGGAACAGTAACCTGGGGGGCTTTTCCAGCCGTTTGGACGCGGACAAGAGCATTCACTATAGATGCAAGCCTGTCGATAAGTATAGAGAGGGTATGAACGGCGTTAGGGGTAGGAGTGGATCCTTCCGCGCCTCCGTTGTGGGGAGGGCGGCGGCTGGTGCTTGGATCGTCACGGTGTTCACTCGCCATGAGTTCGAGATCGGACTATCAACCTTCGATGAGTGAAATTTTCAGAATTCCGACAGACGGCGCCAACTGATGGAGGTCAGAATCTCCTTCAGATGTTGTCCTTCGTCGATCTGTCGCGAGCGTGGATGAACGACAGAGATTGGTGTTGAGGGTTGCCTTCTTGAACGTGTGGATCTCTGTGGGCTTGTTTTGAGGAAAAACCGAGCTATCTGCAAAAGAAGCCCCGGGGTGGTTGTACCACCATGGACCCTCCGACGATCAAGTTAGCCGGGGTATTTGGACAGAGTAGCGGCTTATTGGGTTAAAATTGTGTTACCCGAGTTGTCTGATAAAGGAGTTTTTATAGTGGTCTCTTGGAGCGAGCTGGCGCGAGATCTTCGCCGGCCGTTACGCCCATGGCATTACGCCTGCGTGAATGATGGGGTTCCTCCATTAATGACGAGATACGCTCGTTAATGGGAGGATACGGAGGCGTGAAACGCGGGATGTTGAATGGTGGATATCTCGCTTCTGAAGAGATACGTGGAGCCGTGGCGGAGGCGCTTGGGCTCTACGTCCTAGATCGCTTGGTAGAACCGAGGAGGCCTAGCTCGGTGGGAGGCCTAAAAGAGAGCGGGAGGCCGAGCTAGATCGGTTCAGTGATAGCTCGGAGATGAGCTGGGAGGGCTGAGGAAGCTCAGCGCGTAAGGGCGTTCGGAGACGAGCCCACGGTCAATTATAAGGTGTGCGTAAGAGCGTTCAGGGGTCCATTATAGGTCGGGACGATAGCTCGGAGAGAGTCTTCAACGCATAGTGTTTGCCCTGTTTGCGTGGGCTCCGGGACACGTTATCTGCCATGTGTCATGATCTGGGGAATTCCCACTTAGGGCATGTTTGGTTGCAAGATTATGAAATTTGGATTCCAAAATAGTATGGTTTAAAATTTCTGGATTTGGTAATTTGTTGTTTGGTTGGTATTGAATTCCTAGTATTGAATTTGTTGATCCTTATAATTTTTGTTTGGTTGGTGAAAAGAAAGTGAGATTTGGATTTGAGGATTTTAGAAAGAGATGGAGAGAGGTTGAATTTTTTAATAACTAAAGTAGAAGTGGGGGCCACCAAATAGTGAGAAATCCTTAAAAATCCATTCATTTTTCAAGGATTTTGGAATCCATCTTTTTTGTGGGCCCCATCACACAATCCATACCAACCAAACACAAAACTTGTGAATCTTACGATCCACAAATCCAAAACTCAAGAATCCTATAAAATCCTTCAAACCAAACAGGTCCTTATGAGCATCATCACAAACTAATTTTTATAACGTTGAGAATTCATATAGCTTTTTTTCCCAATCTGCATAAGTCTTCGATTGTTTGCTGCAAGAACACACCAGCACGCATTGAAAAGGATGTGCTGCCCTAAAAACTGCTGATGGCCAGGACTGCAAAAATAGGCTTATTGCTAAAACAATTCTTGCTTCAAAAAATCAACATTAAAGAGCTCTAATTGGATTGTTATGGCAATGAATTGACTTAAAGAAACGATTATATAATTGATCTTAAATGCCGTACTTTTGCCTGAAAATCGGAAATCCTCTTTAAACTTGAAAGACATGTGCTATGCCCCGTAAAACTAACACCGTTGATTTTTATAATGTATATTTCCCAAAATATCCCTTATTTCTTTCTTTTATATAATTTTTTTCCCACCAAGCATTTTTTTACTCTTTTCTTTCTCAAGTCTCGAATTCAATAGATTGCCCATACCTTCTCTCTAATCCTCCAAAAAATGAGCATATATTCAAAAGAGTATGGATTTTGAAAGAGGTGAAGGAAAAAAAAGAGTATTAGGTAGCCTTTTTTGGCCAAAGAGTATTAGGTTATTCAATTAAATTTATCAGAGGAACATTTTTGGCATAAAATGGTTGTATGGATGAAAAACCTGACAACGTTAGGGTTTTGGGAGGTAAAGCACATGTTTTCTAAGTTTAAGGGGATTTTCTGTTTCTCGGACAAAAGTGAGAGGGTTTCTGCATTTTAGCCTTATTTTAATGACTTTTCTTTCATGTTGATGACTTACTATCCTTTTAATTGTCATCATCTACATCATTGTCGCCTTCCTTTTCTATTAAATAAAGTTGATTGCGCTTCCGAGAATCATCGGTTGCATTGTGCTCCCACCAAACAAGCATCTATGAGCCAATTGACGCTTTTAAATGCCTTAATATAACTTTTTATAGCCTTTTATTTTCCATTCATCTTTTCCAAGCTTATTTCTATGGCGTGTATGACCAGAGCTTTTGAGCTTTTAAAATTAAGTTATAATTTTTATACTTACCTTGTATGGATCCACATAATGGTTTGGATCATATGTTAAGCACACTCGATACATATGGCACAGATCATGCCCATCGATTACACAAAACAACATCAACCATACTAAGACCGAAGAGATGAAGTAATTTATTTTGCTTTGAAAGACAGTAATTTTAAAATAATTTATACAAATTCAATAACGTTAGAATGTAACCATCCATAAAAAGAAAAAGGATTTCTAAATAAGTTTTGGGCATTTTCACCTATTCAGATCATTTTAACCTCGAGATTGAATCAAGTTAATACATGCTTGACATGACTTATTGAAGGCTCTCTGTTTGATTAATAGGTCTCTGTTTTAATAGGTCTCTGTTTGATTAATAGGTCCATACCGTAAAATACGATAATATGTTTACCATGCAAATTTTATTCATTACATTTGAATGGAAAAAAAGGTAAAATGACAACGAAATGAAATGAAGCCGGAGGTTTAACATTTTTAATTGTATCTAATCGGGTCGGTTTGATCTGAACGAAATAAATTGAGCCGGCCTAACCGGTTCGTTGCTTCAGCTAATTTTCTTTGAGCAACCTTTTTCACCCAAATATGCTTTTTCTTCAATCAAAATAATAATGGAAAAAGGAGGAGAAAAAATAAAGAAAAAGAAAGCCTTTCTCGCTTTTGCAAGGTACGAATTTTTGTTTTCCAAAAGCATTGCTATTGATTTTGAAGTTACTTGTGATGATTCCTGATGATACACATAAATGGAAATTCCCCAGATCATGACACGTGGTAGATAACGTGTCCCGGGGCTTACGGGACAGGAACAAGCACGATACATTGAAGACATTTCACGGACCTTCATCCCGAGGATTGACCCGACCTTCGATGGCCTCCCAGAACACTCTTATGCTCGCCTTACAAATAACAATCGACTCGCCTCCGAGCCCATCTACACGCTGAGCTTCCTCAGCCCTCCCAGCCAGCCTCCGAGCTATCACAGAACCGAGCTTCTTTGGCCTCCCGCTCGCCTCCGAGCCTCCCGCCGAGCTAAGCTTCCCCGGTTCTACCGAGCAACCAAGAATGTAGAGCCCAAGCGCCTCTGCTACGGCTCCGCATATCTTGCCAGAAGCAAGATATCCGCCACCCAACATCCCGCATTCCATACCGTCGTATTCCCCCCATTAACGAGCGTATCTCGTCATTAATGGAAGGATCCCGTCATTCACGTAGGCGTAACGTCAGGAGCATAACTGACAGCGAAGATCTCGCGCCAGCTCGCTCCATGCGACCACTATAAAAACCCCTCTCCCAGAAGACTCAGGTAAGGCAATTTTAATCCAACAAGCCGCTACTCTACTCATTTTCCTCGGCTAACTTGATCGTCGGAGGGTCCTACGGTGGTCACCCACCCCGGGACTTTTTTGCAGGTAGTTCGGCTTCACCTCAAAATCAACCCATTGAGATCCACACGTCCAAGGAGACAACCTTCAACACCAATCTCAATCCTTCATCGATGCTCGCGACAGATCGACGGAGGACAACATCTGAAGGAGATCAAGACCTCCATCAGTTGGCGCCTGTTTACCCCAATCAGAGCAAAGCTCTGTTCAAATTCCAAGACGGGAAACGAAGCAACGCTTCTGTTTCCCCCAATCAGAGCAAAGCTCTGTTTTGAAAATTAAAATTAAAATAAAAGAAGCAACACTTCAGCTGACTTACGCTCTGCGCTGCACGACACGTGGCAGCGCAGGTGCGCTAGCGCAGCTGCGCTGTGCGCTGCGCGACACGTGTTAGCGCAGTTGCGCAAACGCACAACTGCACTGACACGTGTCACGTGCTGGGGCATTTGCACCAAACAGAATTAAAATTTCAAAGAAATCTTTCTATTCTTGTTAAAACAAGAAGATTTTTTTTTCTGTAAAACAGAAACCCTTGGATCAAAGATCCAACGGTGGGGAAAATTTGCCAAATCACTCAGAGAAAGATCTCTTTAATAAATTTAACTAATTTATGGGCACTATATAAAGGACCCTAGATCTCAATTCAAAAGGATCAACATCATCATTGAGAACTCTGAAGAATTGGAAAGAATTCCTCAAGAACAAAAAAGGTAAAAACCTTTAGAAAAAGAGAAAATTCTCTTAAAAACAGATCATTGATCTGAGAACAAGATTAATGATCTTCAATAAAAAGAAAAAATAAATAATAACAGTGCCTTGCACTTTTTTATGAACCAATGGTTCTTTGAAAACAAGAAAAACTTATTTTCTTTGATCTAAAATTGATTAAAATATAAAACAGTGCCCTGCACTTGCAAAACTGTATTGTTGCGCTCCTGGGTTGGCGCAAGCCACCAAAGAGCGCCACGTGTCAGCTCCAGAATGATCTGTGCTATGCGCTGTTAAAATAGAGCACTGCTCTCATGAATTGGCGTAACCCACTAGAGCGGGCCACGTGTCAGAAGCGCATTGGCGCAGCGCACTGGCGCAGCGCACTGGCGCAGCGCACTGCGCTTGCACTCACCGGAGCGTGACACGTGTCACCTCCCCATGGACTTGCGTCTTGCGCTCCTCAATTGGCGCAAAGCGCCTGACAAGCCACGTGGGGCAATGTTAGAACATTAAATGCACCGCATTAATAAAAGGGTAGAGCCCAATAAAGGAAGGTCTATCAGACCAAACAAGGTGCTATGCACTATTAAAATGGACAGAGCCCAAATCAAAAAGGCCTAGCAGGCCAAAATAAAATGCAGTGCATTATCAAACAGGGGCAAAGCCCTAGCACAGGCCTAATAGGACAAAAATAAAAACGTTGAATATTTTCAACTGGACTTAGCCCAATCATGGCCGTAAGTCCTCAAATTAAATTGACTGAGCACGGCTGCTCTCTTAAATCAATTTACATCCGGTTTAAGGGTACATCTCTGAACTCCTCTGACACCAATCGTTGTAATCCTTCAACGACGTCAGAGAGGTGATGGGTCCCGATAACCACACATCGATATGGACTGCGGGGTCCTTAAACTCGTGGACCGAAACGTCCTTAAACTAATGATGGACCACCATATCCCTAAACTGGAAATAGACCACCACGTCCCTAAACTGGAACATGGACCACCACGTCCCTAAACTGGAACAATAGAGTTCAAATGCTTTTTTGTCGGATCTAAACGATCCCGTTTAAGTTGATCTTAGCCTCAAATATGGCTAACGCATCCTTAAACATTCAAACAGACTTTAGTCCTAAATTGGACTATAAGACCCCCAATCAACTTTGGTTCAGGGGTACATCTCTAAACTCCTCTGACACATGTCGTTGTAATCCTTCAACGTCGTCAGAGAGGTGACGGGTCCCGCTGGCCATATATATTAAACGGACCACTACGTCCCTAAACTGGAATAACAGAGCCCCTAAATGCTCTTTCCGTTAAGTCGATCTTAGTCTCAAATCAGACTAACATATCCTTAACTAACGTTTAAGTTGATCTTAGCCTCAAACCTGGCTAACGTATCCTTAAACTAAAATACCAAACCCAAATCCAAGAAAATACGGATTTGGACTAATCCACGTCCTACGGGCGACGACATAAAATTAGTCTCCGTATACAATCCACGGGCAACCACAAACAAAACAAACGCCCACGACACGAAGTGAAATTCTGGAGAAGGAGAAAGTTGTTACCGCGATGCGGTAGCGTAATTAACTGCAGGGACTTGCGCCTGCAGGGAAGAGCGTCCCCACAATCAAAAACCCCTTGAGCGAGGGGGAATCTGACGAAATCTGCTACATCGGCCGCATTCGTCTAAACCTCCGATACACGGTGCCATAAATCAATTTGGCATCTTCGGAGAGGTGGACGGATAAAACCAAATAGCATCTGCCCCGAATCTCATGCAAGACGTCCCTATGTCGTCTTGGCCGCCTTTCGGAGGGGAACAGATTCTGGCACGCCCGGTAGGACCTTTTCCTCTTTCCACTCCGTACTTCGTGTGTCGTGTTCGCGAACAAATCGCGGTTTGCTGTGGTTGCCTGTGGATTCAAGGTACTTAGATTTGGTGTCTTACTCCGTGCAGAAAACAGAAGATCAATGGCTTCAAACTGCACTGCCTGCGACTGCAACTCTCACTCCGTCCTTGCTGGAGGAGTGACTTATGGGCCCCAAGCGGCCTCCCTTTTCAAAATGCCAGTGGAGCAGGTAACTCAAGCCACCGCTGGACTATTCTTCGGGACCCTGATCCCACCGATGAGCTTCAATACCCCAAAGACATCGCAAGAAGCTCCAAAGAAGTTGGTCTTTGATCGACTTGCTACTGCCGCGACCCCTCTCAACGGGTCGCCCAGCTTCAATACCTCAGTTTCCAACAGACTGGGTCAGAACGTCTATGAGCCCGTCATACCCAAAGCTGCCATCCCAAAGCGTATAGCCATCCTGGCTCAAGCGGACGAAATCATTGGGAAGGCTCCTCCTTCCAAGAAGTCAGTTTTTACAAGGCTGGCCATTCCGGTTGCTACTCCAGGCGAGGTCCTCAAAGTTGCTTCCCCTGCCCAGAGGGGGCATGACGAAGTCACCCTTATAGCTGAAACAACTCCATCCGCAAGACACGCTCGACGTCGTCACTGGCACCGAGTAAGGAAGGCTGGGGGCAATTCCCCCTCTGGGATGTTGGGTTAACCTAGCACCTCATGAAGGGATTGGATGCATCACATGTACCAAAGATTGAATTTTTATGGTGCTAAGTAAACATACAATGAATCGTTCCTAGAAAATTAGGGTTTCAAAAATTGCATATCATCACAAGTAAGAAAAGCTAGGGCTTTGAGAGTACAACCTTTGTAGCTTCCTATGCTAGACTCCTCGGCTACTTGGGGTTTGGAAAAGATTTGCTTGAGGTCTTTTAACGTCCACGACGATCCACCCGAAGCTCCTTTGTCCAAGCTTGCAACTTCACTTTATCAAGAGAATGAAATGAAGCTAATACTCTAAACAAGTGGGCAAGACTTGTGTAAAATGATGTTGTGGTGGGTTTTCTCACTTCAAAATCCTAACTTGTTGAGTAATTTGCTCACTACAAAAGTCTAGAGAGCAAAAAAAGAAGGAGGAAGAAGATGCTGGCTTTTCTTTGAACAAGAGTAAAAGATAACCCTTTTTGAAAAATAGAAAATATATGAATATATATTTTCCACTTCTCATCTCAAACCATGGTTAAACAATAAAGATATTATTGAACTTGAGTTAAAACACAAAAGGAAAGTTAATCCATGGTTAAAACGTGGGTGAGCATGGTTAGGTCAAAGAAGAGTGTAGAAAGAAACCATGAATTATCCTTTCCTTTTTCTTTTGTTTTTAAAACAAATGCAATAATAATTCATATATATAAAACCATGGTGTGAGTCTTATATTGCCACCATTTTCTATGTATAAACAACCATGAAGGATGATGTATGTATGTATGTGTGCATGCACATCCATATGTGCATGGATCAAGAAAGAATGCATACATGCATGCATACATCAAAAATACAAGAAAGGATTTCTAGTGAGAAACTAATGGTTAAATGATAAATCAACACTTGATTTATCAATCCGGCCATATCACATATGACCCAACCAAAAGCAAGCCGCCCGATTAATATACGGTATCTCATACGCGCATTTTAACCGGGTCCATGCGCATATCGCATACGCGCACCACAACGTTTCGCCTGGACTAGGTAACTCTTTTGTGGGACTCTAAGACTCGTCAATACGCCGGCAGTGGGTGATGATCATATCAAGCACCTCCAAGCCGCAAGCGGTCAGCTAAACGTAACGGCCACCCGGGTATTGAGCGATCAGAAGAAAAACAAGCGAATCTGCTACAACTCCTGTCGAGCCAACCGGCAACACTACCTGTGCAGTCCGGTCTCCTCGTCTGATATGTCGCATATCAAGTCTAGGGGTGGTAAACGTCAGACCCCAATAACCGATAAGTCGTGCCGATGTGAGGCTCATAACGGTTCGAGAAACTACTGGTAACACTTACCAGTAAATCTCTAATCAGCCCTGGCCAGGGACTTCCCTGTTACGGCCAATCGAGCACAGCGCAACATCAACCCCCAATACCGGGAGAGAAGAAATCCCTCCTATCGCTCATTGCCTCAATGTGACTCGGGACTGTACCCAAAAACCACCGTTTTGCATGCCCTCATGGACGTGGTAAGGTGGAAATCAAAGTACAGTGGGAATCACACAAGACTCTATGACGATCTCGGGTCTACAGACTAACCTGCACAAGTGTCACCTGAGAACTGCCATCTGACGTGAGGTATAATACCATCTGGGAGTTCTCGGCGAGTCCGTCCAGTGTACCCAGTCTCCACTGAGCACCCGTATACCACCTCTGATGTCAAACACCAATGGATATGGGATCATCCATCCCCCATCTCATGGGTCGAGAAGCGTATACGCTAGTCTATACTGGTATATCGATGCCCCGTCTCGATACACCCACGACTAGGGACCTTGAAGGATGTACTTATGGACTACCATGTTCCTACTAGTATGATCCACATCATAGTCCAGGTAGTCAAGTACACATCCTAAGGGCTTTACCAACATGTAACTATAAGACAGTATAAAGAGACAAGTATACATGTTAAGATAAAGAGCAACCAGATAGCATACTATCATATCAAGCAAGAAAGTCATCTTTATATATGTCCAAGCATCCAATATAATATACATCATCTGTACAATACTGGCCTCTAGGGTATACATACAACTAACAAGGATAACTCCGCCAGCTCCAACGGGGGGATCGATGCTGCTGTTCCAACTGGGAACAACTTTGAATTGCTAAACAAGGTGCGCAGAAAATCTCCTACGGCAGTGTTGAAACGAACTCCTTCACCTGTAGAGAATACTCCAGAAAAGAAGCTAGAGCAGCTCCTTCAACGGCTGTCCTCTAAAATTTACAAAGTCTGACGACAGATTCAAGAGTCGGTGATTGATGAAAATTATCTCCGCCGACAGAAAAAGATGAAGGTTCGGCAGGAGAAGGATTACTCCATCAAGCCACAAAAAGCAACAGCTACTTGGGTGCCCACTGCAATGGACCCCTCGACTCCAATCACTCAAAAGAAAAAGAGGCCGCAGAAAGCCCCTGTGAACATGGCGAACCGTAAAACCGCTGAACACAGACGCCCCAAGTCTGGGGGCATGGTAGTGCACACTGTTTATATGGCTTCCGGAAAGGAGGAAAGCCGTGCTTCGATGGGTCACCGGCCGCTCACTCGATCCGTGGCAAAAGCCCAGGAGCAACAACAGAAGCTTCAGGAGATAATGACTGCGATGGCCGCATTTACCGGGCCAAAAGAAAGCTCAGAGGCATCATCAGCAGCGTCACGAACAAGAAACTGACGCTGACTTCTTACGCAGAGTCCTCGAAAAGAAGGACAAAGAAGCCGCGGAGCAAGCGGCTAACATAAAACAAATGGCGCTCCTCTTCCAAGATATGGTAGAAATGATGTTACAGCCGGATCCTCCAGCTGATGACTCTTCGATCATTGTTGAGGACGATGGAGGGGAGACATCTAATCCTCCCCCGGCCCTTTCAGCAGCCAAAGAGGAAACCATTTCCAAGGCCACATTGGATGACTATATAGCTCAGCAAATACGAGCTCATCAGGCGAGTGAACCGGCCAAGCAAATTGTCAAGACTGGACGGCCCTATCCGAGCTGGTGTGACCAAATCAGCTACCCGCCAGGATATACGATCCCTAAGTTCCACGTGTATAAGGGGACAGGGAACCCACATCAGCATGTCGCTCAATTCAGGGCCTTATGCGGCAACACTGGAGGCGACGACAGGCTGCTGCTTCGCCAATTTGTCGCCAGCTTAGCGGAAACAGCCTTTGAATGGTATTCAGAGCTACCTAACGACTCCGTTAAAACATTTGCGGAAATGGAGCTACTGTTTACACAGAGATTTGCGAGTGCTAGTGGACGCACCCCGATAACAGCACTGATCAACACCCGGATAAGGCCAGGTGAAACGTGGGTTCAATTCGCAATACGATGGCGGAACCTATGGTCGAGATGCGAACAACGCATAGAAGAAGCTCCTGCCGTGGGCATGTTCGTGGGCACTCTTGATCCGCAAGCGACCATCCCGCAATTCATGATGTTCTTCAGGCCGACCACCTTCCAGGCATTGATCGACAAATTAGCCCAAATGGACCAGATGGGCCACGGACTGTCTCCTCCAAAATCAGAATCTCGAAATGAGAAAGGAAAAGGGAAAGCGACTGTCGTTGCCAATGCTCAATAACAGCCGAGCAACTCAAAGCCGGTCGTTCGCCAAAATAACGCGCGTCCACGCCCATCCCTCGAGGAGAGATTAGGACGTCCTTACTCGTTTCCTCAAAATAAAATGAGAAAACTGTTCGAGCTGGCAGTGCGCAACGGACTCATCAATCTGCCGAGTCCGAAACGTCTGTTGCAGCCAGGCGATCTTAATAATCCCAATCATTGCCCTTACCACCAAACGGTAAGTCACCCGATCGAGAATTGCTTCGTCTTTAAGGGATGGATTGAGGATCAGTACCTACAAGGAAAGTTTGCGCTGTCTGAAAAGTGGAAAGTAATCCCACCACAGCCGCACACTCCAAAGAAGACAGACGCACCGGGGGCAACTTGTCATGTGATCTCTCACTCATTGGCGGATGATGAAGAGGCTCCTTGCGCCGAGAAACCAAGGGCGAACCCTGAACCAGAAATTCTGCGGCTGTCAGACGAGTTGATCGATGTCTTCCTGAATGAAATTCGTCTGAAAGTTAAAGCCAATAAAGAGCGTGAGATGGCCATACCAGAAGGAGCCAAGCACCGACTACTAGACCAAAGAGTTGAGGCACTTCCGTCGAATCAAAAGTCATCCACGGTGGATAAAAACAAATTCAAGACGAGAAAAAGGTTCGCCAAAGACCTATCAGTGGGAATGAAGCTACCGCCCTCTGAAGAAAATACTCTCGGTAGAGTAGAGATGCATCCCAACTTCTGCTTATATTATCAGAAGATCATACATCCTACCGAAGACTACGACTCCTTTAAGTGTTGGTGGCAAGGATACGTCGCTCAAAAGCAACACTCCAACAGGACAAAGTGTGAAGCTCGTAGACATCGAAAAAATGCGATAGATGAGCGCAAAAGAGCCATCGACGACTTTCATATAGCTGATTCCAAGGGATCGCAAATTATCACCTTTGGAAGTGACTCTGACGAAGAAGCTGCCCTCAACCCTCTCCTCAAGAAATCTATTTCAAAAATGAAGGAATTGAGGAGTTGCGAGAACGTTCAGCCGTGCAATCGCACGCTACCCGGAAAAAATCTCGGCTTCGTAAACAAAGGATCGAGCAAAAAGGATAAAGGAAAGGGGAAAATGACCTTCGTCGCCAACACTCAACAACAGTCGAGTGGCCCTAGACCGGTTGTTCGTCAAAAAAATATGCGTCCACGCATATCCCTCGAGGAGAGGCTAAGAGTCCTTACTCATTTCCCCAGGATGAAACAAGGAGGCTGTTCGAAGTGGCAGTGCATAACAAGCTTATCACTCTACCGGAGCCGAAACACCGACTACAACTGGATGATGTCAACCGTTTTAATTATTGCCCTTACCACCGAGTATTGGGCCATCTGATCGAAAACTATTACGTCTTCAAAAACTGGGTTGAAGACCAATACCAACAGGGCAAGTTCGTCATCTCCGAAAACTGGAGGGTGAACCCACCACAACCGCACGCTCTGAAAAAGATGGATACGCTGTGGGCATCATGCTCATTCATAAGGAAAACCCCATAGACCGAAAAGTCAGTAAAACTATAGATTCGCCTCAAATATGGCGACGGCGGACCGAAACGTCCTTAAACTAACGACGGACCGAAACGTCCTTAAACTAATGACGGACCACTACGTCCTAAAACTAGCTAATGACCGAAACGTGTTTAAACTACTACCGCAGCATCCTCGGGCTGACAAAAAAAATATATAAAAAATATATAAATAAATAAAAAAAGAACGGTATGTCCATAAGCAAAATGGGCACGGATGAAACCCCGAAAAGGCTCCGTGAGTAAAAATAGCAGGGCTACCGGCGAGTGTTCATGAAAACCCGAAAGGGCGCGACCTCGTTAGAAAAAAAGAAGAAAAAGAAGAAGAAAAAATGAAGGAAAAAAAACAAAAAAAACGGTATGTCCATAAGCAAAATGGGCACGGATGAAAACCCGAAAGGGCTCCGTGAGTAAAAACAGCTGGGCTACCGGCGAGTGTTTGTGAAAACCCGAAAGGGCGCAACCTCGTTAAAAGACACTTGCGGGGTCCTCTCGACCTTATAAGGAGAAACCACCCGCGTGAGATCCTTACGACTCACAGGGAAGCAACACACTTAGGGATCCTCACGGTTCCTAAGAAGAAATTACACTTGCGAGATTCTCATGACTCGTAAGGAGAACTCTCTTATGGGACCCTCACGGCTCATAAGACTTGAAAGTCTTAAGTTACAGAAACCTTAACCTGTTCTTAAGCAAACCCCCCACAACCTTCGATACTGCCCTACAAGCGGCTCAATACTGGCCCTTGTATTCAATCCACGGGCGCGAATAAACATTTCCCTAACCAAGTCCCACCCGTGATTAGGGATATGTCCATATGGTGAACAACCCTTATAAGTCCTCTCGACTTATAAGAAGAAAACCCTTTTGTAAAATCCTTACGACTTACAGGGGAACATACACTTAGGAATCCTCACGATCCCTAAGGAGAAAACACACCTACGAGATCCTCACGAGTTGTAGGGAGAAATACCTTTGTGAGACCCTTACGGCTCATGAAGTCAAAAGCCTTAGTCGACGGGATCCTAACCCTGTTCGCTAAGCCACCTTTGTTCGATATCGACGGAGGCAAATGATGATTCGCTCCTGGCAACATTCCAGTTGTAGCGATGCTGATGCCTAAAACGGTATCAAATTGCGAGTCCTTCCAAGGCAAATGATGATTCGCTCCTGGCAACATTCCAGTTGTAGCGATGCTGATGCCTAAAACGGTATCAAATTGCAAGTCCTTTCATGGCAAATGATGATTCGCTCCTGGCAATATTCCAGTTATAGCGATGTTGATGCTGAGATCGACACCAGATTCCAAATTCTACACTCATGATAAAAAAAAATCAGTGAGCTAAAAATGCATATGAAATAGCCGAAATGATGGGGCAACTTGCAACAAAATCAGCAAGTAAAAATGTATGCATGCAAAATAGCCGAAATGATTGGGCAACTCGCAATAAAAAACAGCGAGTAAAAACAAAATAAATAGCCGAAATGATTGGGCACCGCGAAAAATAGCCGAAATGATTGGGCAATCGCGATCTTCGCGATATAAAAAGCTGAAATGATAGAGCGTCGCGGAAAGAATAAAAAAATGAATAATGAAAGAATGAAACTTTTTGCCCTACTGGTGAGATCACATTGATCCCTGTATACAATCCAGGGGTACAAACAAAGAGGGAACCATATCTTCCCAACAGGCTCCACCAGAAAGCGAAGCCAAATCTCGATGACATCAACAACCGACCTCAGAGTCACAATGAAATGGAGCCACGACATAGTCCCTAGTTCCAAATCTTAACGACAATATCTACAGCCTAAGAATCAACAAAGGCGTTCCTTCGCAGTCCATCAAGATGCAAATACAACGCCAACAAAAGACCTCGCGGTCAAAACAAAACGAAGCGACGGCAAAATCCCGGTTTCATCTCAACAATCGTCTCGATACAGCAGACGAGATGTTAACAAAGGCGTTCCTTCGCAGTCCATCAAGATGCAGATACAACGCTAACAAAAGACCTCGCGGTCAAAACAAAACGAAGCGACGGCAAAATCCCAGCTTCATCTCAACAATCGTCTCGATACAGCAGACGAGATGTTAACAAAGGAGTTCCTTCACAGTCCATCAAGATGAAGATACAACGCCAACAAAAGACCTCGCAGTCAAAAAAAACGAAGCGACGGCAAAATCCCAGCTTCATCTCAACAATCGTCTCGATACAGCAGACGAGATGTTAACAAAGGCGTTCCTTCACAGTTCATCAAGATGCAGATACAACGCCAACAAAAGACCTCGCGTTCAAAACAAAACGAAGCGACGGCAAAATCCCAGCTTCATCTCAACAATCGTCTCGATACAGCAGATGAGATGTCAACAAAGGCATTCCTTCACAGTCCATCAAGATGCAGATACAACGCCAACAAAAGACCTCGCGGTCAAAACAAAACGAAGCGACGGCAAAATCTCAGCTCCACCTCAGCATCCGTCTCGTTACAGCAGACGCAATGTTCACAACAGTGTCCTTCCTCCAACAGGATTCGGACATGACAAAACAAACGAAGCAAAGGCCAAATTCTTAGCTTCAGGGTCTTGACGGTAACTCATATAAAACCTACAAGACTACCAGAGATCATCCCACATGGAGCGATCACAACCGCGACGTTCGTCTCGATACAGCAGACGAGTTGCCACCCCAGCGTTCTTCCTCCAGCAGGGTTCAGACGCAACCATCAAACAAAAGGAGCCACGGCAAAATCCCTAGTTCCAAATCTTGACGGTTCATCAGCAATCTAGAGAAAACCGCGACGTTCGTCTCGATACAGCAGACGAGTTGCCACCCCAGCGTTCTTCCTCCAGCAGGGTTCAGACGCAACAATCAAACAAACGGAGCCACAGCAAAATCCCTAGGTCCAAATCTCGACGGTTCATCAGCAACTTAGAGACAACCGTGACGTTCGTCTCGATACAGCAGACAAGTTGCCACCCCAGCGTTCTTCCTCCAGCAGGGTTCAGACGCAACCATCAAACAAAAGGAGCCACGGCAAAATCCCTAGTTCCAAATCTCGACGGTTCATCAGCAACCTAGAGAAAACCGCGACGTTCGTCTCGATACAGCAGACGAGTTGCCACCCCAGCGTTCTTCCTCCAGTAGGGTTCAGACGCGACAATCAAACTAACGGAGCCACGACAAAATCCCTAGTTCCAAACCTCGACGGTTCACCAGCAACCTAGAGACAACCGCGACATTTGTCTCGATACAGCAGACGCGATGCCAGCAAACGAAGCAATGGCCAAATTCCTAGCTTCAGGGTCTTGATGACAACTCACATAAAACCTGAAAGACTATCGGAGATCATCCCACACCAGCGCGGAGTGGATATGACTCATCGAGGCTCTCCAAAAGGAGCCTAACCTCAAGTAAAAAGCGGCATGGCAAAATACCTAACGCTTGCTCTTCCGACGGTCAAACTGCCAAGGAGGATTGCTTGAAGACGCCTTGTCCAGCCCCCGAAGGGATCAGAGACACGGCAGTCGCAGGGCTACTCGAATAGCACGATTTCCTATCGAGGAATATATCAGTTTATGCGACGGTACGACGGCCAAAACCCTAAGTACCACAGATCCTAACGAACTTCTGTCGTAAAGAGCAGAGGTTAACTGTGACGTTAGGATATTCTTATGAGAAATGCTCGATTCGTCTCGACTTGTGAAGAAATTGATGTCTTTGCGAGAACTTCTCGATGCGGCTCGACTCGTGAGATAAAGCCTTAGGCAGTGGGCATAAAAGAAACCTGTTTCCTAAGCACTGGGACCCTGCAAGTTGGCCCAAAATGGTCTCTTGCATACTATCCACGGGTCTCACTCTCCAAAGTCGAATCTCGACAAGGAGGGAAACAACCGCTTACGGGTCCTCTCGACTCGTAAGAGGGGATAATTCTCTTATAAGATCCTTACGACTTGTAAGAGGAAAACACACTTAGGGATCCCCACGATCCCTAGGGAGAAAATCCACCTACGAGATCCTCTCGATCCGTAGGGAGAAAAATCTCTGTGAGACCCTCACGGCTCATAGAGTTGAAAAGCCTTAGGTAGCAGACCTGAACCTGCTTCCTAAGCCATCACTACTCCCCAAAATGTTCAAGACAGAATGTTCTATGTCGCTTACAGGCTACGCTTAATTAAAGAATGTGCCAACAACAAAGCAGAAAATAAAAGGAAGGAGGCAAAAGATTTGTCATTCATACTTGGAAAGTTTTTACATCAATAAAGACAATAAACAAAGACATTATTCAAATAATTATAACGGCAAAACCTCAGATCCTGGACAGGGATTGAGGCGCTCGAAAGTGACATTGTCCAAGACTTTCCAAGCTTGGCGAACCATCCTGGTGTGCTTCCTTTCGCGAGCACGGGCGTCGGGATCCCCACTGATGTCCTCCACCCTCCGATAGGCTGCAAGAATGGCGGACTGTTGAAAGGCTTCGTGCAAGAGATCGATGAGGTTGTCTCGCTGTCTTTTCAAGATTAAGTTCATTAGGTACACTGAGTGCACCTTATCCTCGGCGGCATCCAATGCTCTAAGCGGCACGCCAGTAAAGAATACGGGAAGCGCTCCCCAGATGGCTCCCACAATAAGCTTCAGCAGAGGAGAGCGCCGAGAAAGCAGTTGACCGTTGTACGCGTCGAAGCGACTCATGATCTCGGCACACTCAGCATTAGTAAATTCTCGATTTTGAGAACGGCCAAGTCGGCGGACGTCCCCGTAAGAGATAATCTCGTCGAGATCGTACATGTGGGCGTCCATCACTTCTATGAAAGAAAATCGACAAAAATTAGTAACTCTTAAAAGTTCTGCTATATGATTTGGAAGGAGCAAAGCTCCATTAATGAAATGAGGAATATACGAGAAAAAATCTTTCAGTGAGCAGAGCTCTATTAATGGAACCCTAATAGAGTTCTCCTTAGTTCTCTTTAGACCCCTTTAGAGCAAAACTCTGCTAAGTGAAACCCTAAAGGGTTTACTTTAGATCAGGGATCTATTGAGAGCAAGGCTCTGTCAATGAAAATTAATTTGATTTAATTTAACTTAAAATTTTTACCTAAAAGTTTTAAGAGTTTAACTCTCGGAGTTCTTGAAAATGAAGAGCAGGGCTCTGAGATTCTGAAAGTAAAAATTCTGAAGATGAAAATCATCTAAGGGACCAAAGGTCCTATTTATAGGCATTGAAGAGCCCTTTCAACTACCAAAAGTTGTCGCGACGGTTGGAATTCTGCCACCGCTGCGCTCATGTTTGGGGGGGCCACGTAACCACAACAGTGGGGGGCATTTGTTTACCTCAATCAGAGCAAAGCTCTGTTCAAATTCCAAGGCGGGAAACGAAGTAACGCTTCTGTTTCCCCCAATCAGAGCAAAGCTCTGTTTTAAAAATTAAAATTAAAATAAAAGAAGAAAAGCTTCAGCTGACTTGTGCTCTGCGCTGCGCTCCACGTGGCAGCCCAGTTGCGCTAGCGCAGCTGCGCTGCGCGACACGTGGCAGCGCAGGTGCGCTAGCGCAGCTGCGCTGCGCTGTGCGCTGCGCGACACGTGTCAGCGCAGCTGCGCTGCGTGACACGTGTCACGCGCTGGGGCATTTGCGTCAAACAGAATTAAAATTTCAAAGAAATCTTTCTGTTCTTGTTAAAACAAGAAGATTTTCTTCTGTAAAACAGAAGCCATTGGATTAAAGATCCAACGGTGGGGAAAATTCCCCAAATCACTCAGAGAAAGATATCTTTAACAAATTTAACTAATTTATGGGCACTATATAAAGGACCCTAGACCTCAATTCAAAAGGATCAACATCATCATTGAGAACTCTGAAGAATTGGAAAGAATTCCTCAAGAACAAAAAATGTAAAAACCTTTAGAAAAAGAGAAAATTCTCTTAAAAACAGATCATTGATCTGAGAACAAGATCAATGATCTTCAATAAAAAGAAAAAATAAATAATAACAGTGCCTTGCACTTTTTTATGAACCACTGTTCTTTGAAAACAAGAAAAACTTGTTTTCTTTGATCTAAAATTGATCAAAATATAAAACAGTGCCCTGCACTTGCAAAACTGCATTGTTGCGCTCCTGGGTTGGCGCAAGCCACCAGAGAGCGCCACGTGTCAGCTCCAGAATGATCTGCGTTATGCGCTGTTAAAATAGAGCACTGCTCTCATGAATTGGCGTAACCCACTAGAGCGCGCCACGTGTCAGAAGCGCAACAGCGCAGCGCACTGCGCTTGCGCTCACCAGAGCGTGACACGTGTCACCTTCCCATGGACTTGCGTCTTGCGCTCCTCAATTGGCGCAAAGCGCCTGACAAGCCACGTGGGGCAATGTCAGAACTTTAAATGCACCGTATTAATAAAAGGGCAGAGCCCAATAAAGGAAGGTCTATCAGACCAAACAAAGTGATATGCACTATTAAAAGGGACAGAGCCCAAATCAAAAAGGCCTAGCAGGCCAGAATAAAATATAGTGCATTATCAAACAGGGGCAAAGCCCTAGCACAGGCCTAATAGGCCAAAGATAAAAACGTTGAATATTTTCAACTGGACTTAGCCCAATCATGGCCGTAAGTCCTCAAATTAAATTGATTGAGCACGGCTGCTCTCTTAAATCAATTTACATCCGGTTCAAGGGTACATCTTTGAACTCCTCTGACACCTATCGTTGTAATCCTTCAACGACGTCAGAGAGGTGATGGGTCCCGATAACCACACATCGATATGGACTGCGGGGTCCTTAAACTCGTGGACCGAAACGTCCTTAAACTAATGATGGACCACCATGTCCCTAAACTGGCAATGGACCACCACGTCCCTAAACTGGAACATGGACCACCACGTCCCTAAACTGGAACAATAGAGTTCAAATGCTCTTTTATCGGATCTAAACGATCCCGTTTAAGTTGATCTTAGCCTCAAATATGGCTAACGCATCCTTAAACATTCAAACGGACTTTAGTCCCAAATTGGACTATAAGACCCCCAATCAACTTTGGTTCAGGGGTACATCTCGAAACTCCTCTAACACATGTCATTGTAATCCTTCAACGTCGTCAGAGAGGTGACGGGTCCCGCTGGCCATATATATTAAACGGACCACTACGTCCCTAAACTGGAATAACAGAGCTCCTAAATGCTCTTTCCGTTAAGTCGATCTTAGTCTCAAATCAGACTAACGTATCTTTAACGAACGTTTAAGTTGATCTTAGCCTCAAACCTGGCTAACGTATCCTTAAACTAAAACACCAAACCCAAATCCAAGAAAATACGGATTTGGACTAATCCACGTCCTACGAGCGACGACATAAAATTAGTCTCCATATACAATCCACGGGCAACCACAAACAAAACAAACACCCACGACACGAAGTGAAATTCTGGAGAAGAAGAAAGTTGTTACCGCGATTCGGTAGCGTAATTAACTGCAGGAGCTTGTGCCTGCAAGGAAGAGCGTCCCCACAATCAAAAACCCCTCGAGCGAGGGGGAATCTGACGATGTCTGCTACATCGGCCGCATCCGTCTAAACCTCTGATACACGGTGCCATAAATCAACTTGGCATCTTCGGAGAGGTGGACGGATAAAACCAAATAGCATCTGCCCCGAATCTCAGGCAAAACGTCCCTATGTCGTCTTGGCTGCCTTTCGGAGGGGAACAGCGCCATCTGTGGAAAACCAATTTTTTCAACCCATCGAAAGTTGATCTTCCGCTCTCGACTTCATGGCGAGCGAAAATCGTGCAATCCCAGCACAAGCCGCCGCCTTCCCCACAACGATGGCTCGGACGAATCTACTCCTCCTCCGAACGCCATCCACGCCCTCTCAGCAAGGATCAACAGGCTCGCGTCCATAGTGGACGCCTTTATCCATATCCAAACGGCGGGCCCAACCCCCCAGGTCGTTGTTCCCCCTCCCAGGGATCACAACCTCCGCAAAGGGGTGGATGACACAGCCCACGCTGGCACCACCGAACAATGCCGTGCTCACTTCGGCGACCGCGACTCCCCCGCGGCGACCGATTCAATGCCCCGCTGGGCGCCACACGGCTCCACGCCGCGGTCTTGTGAAAGAGCCCATCGCCCTAAGGCTCGTCGCGTTCCCGTCCCTCCCAAGGAGGTATCGGTCAGATCGCCTGCTCCCAGGCAAGACCAACACCCTCTCCCTCGACGGTATCGCGCGAACGACACTCGCCGCGAAAACTCAAGAAGGACCTCGCCCGGGAACCTAAGGAATTTGATAGAACAGAATCGGAGTCGCAGCCTGGCGCAAACCATAAGCGGGAAGGGCCACCACTCTGACTGCGTCGAATCCTCGAGGTATCACGACCGCCTCGACGCCCTCGAAAAGAAAATCGAGGGTATACATCGGGAAGGTCATCCATCCGGTGAAAGGGCCAGGTACGCCATGGACTCACTTACGAAGCCCTTCACCGAGGAGTTGCTCACCGTACACGTCTGGTCCAGGAACAAGCCACCCAAGGTGGCCCTCTTCGACGGGAAATCCGACTCAAAGGACCATCTGGACGCATTTAAGGAAAGCAAAAGCTTCCAGGATAACTCCGAAGCTGCCCAATGCCGAGCATTTCCTGCCACCCTCATCCGGACTGGACGGAACTGGTTCCGAGGACTCACGCTATGCTCCATCTCTACCTTTGGTGAGCTGGCCGCCCAGTTCCTCGGTCATTTCGTCAGAATCAGACAACAGAAGCGGACTGTCGATTACCTCTTCACCACAAAGAGCGGGGACAAGGAATCCTTTAAGTGATACGTCACTCGCTTCTACAACGCTCTTCTCGAGGTTCCTGAGCACCGGGATGAAACTGTCATCACAGCCTTAAGGTCGGATCTTAGGCACAAAGAGTGGCTCCGCTCTTTTGCATTAGCGCAACCTAAGAACATGCCCGAGGTAAAAGCTTGGATGGAACGAGAGATCCAACTCGAGTCGGAGGTGAACGCCAACCTGCCCCAAGGTGACCAAGCCGACCAAAAGAAGAGGGGCAGAGAAGAGAAGGAGAAGGTCGATCGGCCAAAACCATACTCCCCGAAGTTTCAGGAGTACACTCCTCTTAACATCTCCTAGACCGAGCTGTTGGAGGAGGCGAAGGGCGAGCGATTCTTCAAGCTCCCACCGGTCACCCATAGAGCGGCTAAACGAACCCGGGGCTCGTACTGCGCCTTCCATAGGTCGCAGGGCCACTCGACCGAGAACTATAAACAACTCTGCGACTACATCGAGGAGTTGATCCGCTTTGTCCACCTGGCGAAATACCCTTGGGACAAGCGGCAGGCGGAACGAGAATGAAAAGACCCAATCTCTCCCGAAGAATTAACCATCGGCCAAATTATGGTCGTCACCTAGGAACCTATGTTGGGGTAAAAATTTACACCCCGGTTGACCAAGTCAAAATCCAAGTCAACCCCAAGCCAAGTGGGCCCAAGCCCAGACCCAGTGGGGCCCATGCCCGGGTCGAGCCCGAACATGAAGCGGCCGGCCTCCCCCACGCCAAGATAAAATTTTTTGTAATAAATAATTTTGTTGTATTTCTTTTATTTTATTTTTGAACAAATGTAAGGAAAAATAGGCATAAAGCCAAATTTTTGTGAAGCCCATGGCTTATGCGCAAAAAAGAAATGGCACATGAGCCATGGGATAGGCAAAATGCCATTTTGTGAAGCCCAAGGGGCTATGTGTAAAATGTATGGCCTATAAAGGTAAAAGATAATGAAATATCCCAACAACTTTTTCTCTCTCCAAAAAAAAAAAAAGTTTCAGAGCTGAGCTCTTTCCTGCTTCTTCTCCAAGGTTCTAAGACCTTCTCATTTCTTTTGAATTAAATCAAGAGTTTTACTCTTTCTTTTCCAAAAACTAAGTGGTTTTCCACCACAAAACCCACAAAGGGGAACTCAGATCTCCCATCAGATCTCAAAAATGAGTGATTTTTAAAATCTCCTACTTCTTGATCTTCAAGATCCGGCCAAACAACAGGAGGAAGAAGAAGAACCCCCTTTATCAGCTTC
Source organism: Agapanthus africanus (assembly GCA_030015575.1). Lineage (NCBI taxonomy): Eukaryota > Viridiplantae > Streptophyta > Magnoliopsida > Asparagales > Amaryllidaceae > Agapanthus > Agapanthus africanus. The sequence goes on from CM057339.1 coordinate 926,740,020, forward strand.
AAAACATCATAGGAGTTTAACTCCATACATATATACATAATAAATATTTCATTTCTGAAGCACAGCTTCCGTTCTTAGGCTAAAAGCCTCTTGTGCCTCTCCGGCGCGCAGCGCAAGTGCGCAAGGCGCCCGCGTGCCGACACGTGGCGCGCAGCGTAAGTGCGCAAGGCGCCCGCGTGCCGACACGTGGCGCGCGCGCTTGCGCACCTGCGCAAGTGCGCAAGGCGCCCGCGTGCCGACACGTGGCGCGCGCGCGTGCGCACCTGCGCACAGCACCTAAGCGCACAGCGCCCAAGGTGCTGCCCCACGCATCCCTTGGATGCCTTTTCCCCCTCTTTTTATGTATATACATATATATATATATATATATATATATATATATATTTGTATACAAATGTACACATACACATACTCCGCAACATTCTCCCCCTCCAAAAAATTTTCGGGCCGGGGCGCTGCCCCGCACCCCGCAAGGGGGCTGCTAGCCCCCTTGACCCCCAGCCCGCTATCCGGGTAGCGGGACCCCCGTAAAAACTCTGCGTGGCTCCCGATATACCCAAAACCCCCCTTTCAAAACAAAACACACGTACACTGCACATTGAGCTCGCATGACCTGTTTAACCCGTTAATCGGAGGTTCCCTCGCCCCAAAGGCGAGAGGTAATTAACGGCAGCTTAGTCCGCGGCTGCCGGAGATTCGGATCCCCACAATCATTAAACCCCCGCCTACCCTAGGCAGGGGGAATCTGTAGTATGCGCCTGACAAGTGCGCGCGTATTCCCATCTCAATGGGGTGACGAAAAACACCCTACAGATTCTGGCACGCCCGGTAGGACTAATCTCTCCTCCCATATTTCGGGTTAAACGTTCATGCGAACTCAATCAATATACATATCGATTGCCTATACTGAAATGATGTTTTTTTTTCCGTGCAGCAATCAACCTTCGACGACAATGTCTCCCCAGACGAACTCAGCTTCCAACGTGACCCCGATTCCGTACGTGGTCAAGATCAACGCTCGGGTGGTTCTCCCCGCAAGCCTCAGTCGACAGTGGGAGGAACCGCCCCGCCAGTTCGGCTCCGTCATCATCTACCCTGCCGGAAGCGCTCATCTGGCAGAGATCCCGGCGGAACAGGCAGCCAAGCCGGTCTCGAGGGGCAAGAGGCCGAATGTCGTGATCGCCAAGGCACCACAACCGAAACTTAAGACGCTATCTGAACGATTCTCTGGTGCTCTAGCTGGGGGCAAGAACTCCGGTACAAAGGGCAACATCCAATGTTGCGGACGAGCTCACGCGATTACTCCAACAAATGCACAATCGAGCGTATCTCTAAGGCCTTCCATCGCCCGGTCTGCGACGTCTTCCCAAAGAGTTGAAGTCTGCCAGGTGCTTAGAACAGAAAAGTTAAGGCAGAAGTGGCTCAGGTATCGAGCCAACAAGAGGGCCAAGGCTTCGGCCAAATGGAACCATGTGAAGTTCCAAGTGCAGGGTTTCCCCGCGACGACGGCTGAGTCGGACGTAAGAATCAGCAATTCCTTCGAGCCTCTGAAGTGGGTTCAGAAAAACGCCATGACCGCCAGAATCAAGAAGACAGCGGTCCGAACAGTGCCACAAAGAGACGTGTCCCCGCCCCAACAGAAAAGGTACGACACTATCTCTTCAAGAGTCTATCAAGCATTCTGTGCCGCACGAAAGCAGCAGGGCAGACCCAGAAAAGAAGCGCCAGCACCATTCAAGAACCTGGTTAGGCCAGCCGCCTTCAATCGACTACCAGCAACCGAAGCAAGGGGGTCAAGACAGCGATCCGTGAAATCAGCTGCCAATGATAGAAAGACGTCCGGATATACCATCCATACGGTCTATATGGCGGGCGGACGCCCCAGCGACAACCTTCGCAGCAAAAGCAAGGATGGGGCCACCACATCCCAAGCCCAATCTAGCCTGAATGTGGTCGCCGCCGCTCAAGAACAGCCGCCCCCGCTGGATGAAGAAAACCCTCTCGATGAGGATGATAGGCAGAAAGACCCCTCGGTCCATGGAGAGTCAAGCTCGGACAGCGAGGAGGAGCCGACTTTCCGCCCCAGGACTGCGGAGCAAGAGCTGCTTCAAGAGCTTCGAAAACAGCTCAGGAGCAAAGATAAAGAGATGGCTAAGCTCTATTCGAAGATTGACGACTTAACGAACGTGGTGATGCAGCTTACGGCTCAAATCGCTCGAGCGCCTCCCAACCAAGCACAAGCCGCTACTAATCAGCCGGGTGATGACAATCCGAGGCAGCCAATGCCTGTTCCTTTAGGACCAAGTCTGGTCGAGCCGCATGAAAGCCGGCCGCACTCCGCTTCCGGGGACGCGTTGGCCCCAGATAGCGCCATCCCGCTAACACAGGATCGGATAATGGATTTGGTCACCAGCAAGGTTAAAACATTGGTGGCCGAAGCTGAAGCTCAGAAAGAAATCGGCAGTAGTGGGCGGCCATATCCCGCGCAATACGATCTGATTGAGTTCCCGAGTGGCTACGTCATTCCTAAGTTCGGAAGATTTGATGGAACGGGGAATGCAAATCAGCACGTTGCTCACTTCAAAGCATCGTGCGGAAATACAGGGGGCAATGACGCGCTCCTTCTTCGTCAATTTGTCAACATCCTGACCGGTGTCTCTTTCGACTGGTACGCGAGCATACCAGACGGGTCCGTCATTACCTTTGCCCAAATGGAGTCTCTGTTCCGGCAAAGATTCATGAGCGTCAGTGATAAAATCTCCATTGCCGACCTTGTGAGGACCAAGCCGGGGAAGAATGAAAGTAACACTGACTTTACCGCCCGATGGCGTAATCTCACGGTCAAGTGCGAACCGCCGCTGGAGCAGGACCAGTCCGTTAGCCTTCTCATTGGGAACCTCAGCAATTGGATGGTCCCATTCTTGTGTACAGCAGGCCTCAAAACATTCCAGGAGCTAACCAAGAAAGTCCAAATGCTGGAACGCTCGAAGCAAGAGTCCCCGCCAGACTCTCAGAGAGACAAAACTTGGAAAAGCAAGCGGGACGACAACCGTAGAAGCGGGAGTTCCAGCAGTACCAATGTCTTCAATGCCTCCGATAATGAAGAAAAGCGAAGGGCGGCCGAATCCAAAACTAACCGGTCTCGAAAGCCATTGTTGGGAGGAGATGGGCCTTCCCTAGAGGAGAAAAAGAACAAGGTTTACTCTTTCAGAAGGGACAAGGTCCGTAAGATATTCAAAGATGCCTTGAACAACGGCCTACAATTGCCGGAGTCGAAAAGACCCCAAGAAGCAAAAATGACCGACAATCCTCTGTATTGCCCATACCACCGAGTAGTGAGCCATGCGATCGAGGATTTCTATATCTTCAAAGACTGGGTCGAGAAGCAGTACAAGGCTGGAGAGATCGAGCTGTCCAAAAGTGTATTGGTGAACAATCAAGTTGCAACCACCAACTTTATACAGACAGAAACTGAAGCCTTCTGGGAGCAGACAGCCGAACCCGCTGCCCTGAGAAGTGTAACGGACTCATCGCGGCCTCCGTGGAGTACGCACATATCTAATAAGACGAAGAAGATGATAAAGCTACTTCGGAAGGAACCCAGGATGGAATGGGAAGGGCAGAAGAAGCCTACCGGTCTAGTTGGCAATGCGGCTCCATCAGGCTCAAAATCCAAGAAGCTCAAGAAGAAGAAAAGTGCAGCTCGGCGCGAAAAAGAGTCTGCAGGGAGATCGACCATTCAAAAATATATCGATTCCCTTGAAGAATATGAACAAAAGGAAAGAACATTGATTCAATTGAAGGAGTTCTTCCCTGTACAAGCGGCTGAAATTCTGTAGGAGTTAGAGGAAGACTCCAATGAAGAGATCCCAGTAGCGACCTGCTACGCCATCCATCTTGGCAGCGACTCCGAGGATGATCTCTGTTTTCCGGAAGAGGACGAGGAGCTCACCACAAAGGCCAATCAAATCCAGCTCAGAAGCGGCAGGGCTCTACCGCAAAATCAGGGCAACGCCCTAAAAGGGAAGGAAAAACATGTCGCTAATGAAGAAGATGGCAGAGAACCGGCCGATGAAAACATAGGTCCTTCCTCGGTGGACTATAATGTCTTGGCACATCTCCGGAAGCTTCCATCTCTCCTGAGCATCTACGACGCCTTGGTCCTATCTAAGGAGCTTAGAGACGTTCTCATTCACGCTCTACAAAACCCCGAGCGGTATCAGGCTCACTTTGCGGAAATTAATATGAAAGAAGCCCAGCACGCTTTGCATGCCGCCGCGGTCACATTTAAGGATGAAGACTTGCTACTGGGAACGGCTGAGCATAATCGGCCGCTTTACGTTACCGGGTACAGCGACGGAGATCGAATTAATCGCATATTGATTGATCCGGGGTCCTCAGTGAACATCATGAACTTGCGAACCCTGAAGAGTTTATCAATGGACGTCCGACACCTGTCAAGGGAAAGGATTGTCATTCAAGGCTTCAACCAAAATTGCCAGCAAGTTCTGGGGTCTATAGCTTTGCCAATCAAATTTGGGGATCTGCAAACTGAAGCTAAGATATACGTGATCGACACCGACACGTCTTATAAGATTCTCTTAGGGCGGCCGTGGCTCCACGATTACGGCATCATTCCGTCAACTCTCCATCAATGCATGAAGTATACTAAAAATGGCGAAGAAAGACGCATTGACGGAGACATTCAGCCGTTCGGTGTGCATGAAGTCCGGTATGAGGATTCTCGGTACTTTATGAACCGCCAAAATGCTAAGCCACAACTGACTGAGGATAGACCAGCCCCAAGGCTCAAAAGCAAATCTGCACCGGCTGTCACTTTCAAAAGCAAAAATACCCAAGTGCGCCCGCATTTCGGCAGCGACACTGATGAGTCCGATGCTGGAAGCCCGTCCTCCCGTAAAACTCGCCCTCGTTTCGGCAGCGATACGGACGAATCTGTTACCGAAGGCCCGTCTAGCAGCAAAGTCCGCCCTCATCTTGGCAGTGACACTGAAGAGTCAGAAGAAGAGGACCTGCCGTGCAACAGCTGTGCAGATTGGACCCCCACGCAACAAGCGAAACTGCGAGAGACCTTCGAAGTTGCAGAAGGATCCCTAGCCGTTACAAGGGTACCAGAGCAAATGTGCAAAGAGCTCAATGCATTATCAATCTCCACCGTGGACCAGCTGAAAACTTTCTACGTTCCCGGGAGGAAAAGTGGACAGAAGGGCATCTTGTTTTATGGGTCAAACCCTGTTGCGCACTCGGACGATTTGTCTGTCGCGTGCCTTCCATATGAGAGAGGCATAAGAGCCGTCCTCAATCCCAGATACTATGCACCCGAGATGCGGGAATACTTTAAGAAGTGCGGATGCCGGTTATATCAAACGGAGTCCGAAGCAAAGTTTTACGAAGGGCTATGGTATCCGCCCCAGGTCCGAGCACTCATCGATGGACGGACTCCAGATAGACGGGGCATAGGCTACATTCAACCTGATTCCAAAGCGTGCTACATGATCCATGTTGGCGAGGCCCGCGAAAGATCGAATGATGATGACGAGATAGCCGAGCCAGAAGAAGCTCCTCAAGAGCTCGAAGATGGCGGACAAGCAACCTTTGATGAGCTAACCGAGATTGACTTAGGAACGCCCGATAATCCAAGGCCGACCTACATCAGTTCACTCTTGTCGGAGGAAATGAAAGAGCAGATAATTGCCCTGCTGCAGGAGTTCGTCGACTGCTTCGCGTGGACATACAAAGAAATGCCTGGCCTTTCCCCTGAAGTGGCCGTACATAAGTTGGCTATATCTCCTGATGCTAAGCCAGTCAAATAAGCTCCTCGAAGAATGAGAAGGGAGTTGGAAGAAAAGGTCGTCGAGGAAACCAAGAAACTCATCGATGCCGGCTTCATCAGGGAAGAGAAATATGCAGACTGGATCGCATGCATAGTCCCAGTGAAGAAGAAAAATGGGCAGATCCGAGTTTGTGTCGATTTCAGGGACCTCAACAAGGCATGTCCTAAAGATGACTTCCCGCTACCGGTCATGGAAATGATGGTCGATGACACCTCAAATTACGAATTGTTCACCTTTATGGACGGCTCGTCTGGATATAATCAGATCAAGATGTTGCCTGAGGATGAGAAACACACAGCATTTCGAACCCCGATTGGGATATATTGCTACAAGGTGATGCCGTTCGGACTGAAGAACGCAGGTGCTACATATCAAAGGGCAATGACTAATATCTTTGATGACCTAATCCATAAAGTCGTCGAATGTTACGTTGATGACTTGGTCGTCAAGACTAAAGCCAAGGCCGATCATATCCAAGATCTCAGGACCGTTCTCACCAGACTGAGGGAATACGATCTGAAGATGAATCCTCTGAAGTGCGCTTTTGGCGTGTCATCGGGAAAATTCCTGGGCTTCATAGTCCGACATCGAGGGATCGAAGTTGACCCATCAAAGATAAAGGCCATCATGGAGATGCCCCCTCCGAAGAGTCTGACGCAGCTAAGATCTTTTCAAGGCAAGCTTGCTTATATACGGAGGTTTATCTCAAATTTATCAGGGAGATGTAGGCCCTTCTCAAAGCTCATGAAGAAAGGAGCTCCTTTTATCTGGAATACCGAATGTCAAGCAGCGTTCGAAAGCATCAAACAATACTTGCTGCACCCTCCAGTGCTGGCCGCTCCCATTCCAAATAAACCGCTGATTCTCTACACTGCCGCGCTGGACGAGTCACTCGGTGCGCTCCTTGCCCAGAATAACGAGGAGGGAAAAGAAAATGCCCTCTATTACCTCAGTCGAACTCTAGTCGGGGCGGAACACAACTACTCCCCAATCGAAAAGCAATGCCTGGCTCTGATATTTGCTGTGAAGAAGCTGAGGCACTATCTGCTGGCTCATCGGGTTATGCTGATCTCCAAGGCCGACCCGCTCAAACACTTGATGACCAAAGCAAGCCTAGCCGGCAGGATGGCAAGATGGGCTGTCATGCTACTTGAGTTTGATATAGTTTATACCCCTCAGAAAGCAGTAAAAGGGCAAGCCCTTGCAGACTTTCTCGCTGCTCATCCCATACCAGAAGGATCGCCGCTAAATTGTGAGTTACCCGACGAACAAGTGCTGCACCTCGAGAATGACGAGCCATGTTGGGAGCTCTACTTCGATGGGGCCTCATCGATAAGAACCTCCAGTAAATCAAGCGTCCCGGAGATAAAAGCAGGAATAGGATTGGTGTTCATCACACCATCAATGGGAACCCTACGGCGTTCTTTTGTTCTCACCGAGCCTCGGACAAATAATGAAGCTGAGTATGAAGCTCTGATACCTGGTTTGGAGCTTGCCATAGAAATGGAAATCCTTCGGCTACGGGTTTATGGTGACTCCCAGCTTGTCGTCAACCAAGTAAGCGGCGACTATAAGATATACAAACCCGAGTTAGCTCGGTACAGAGGTCGAGTGGTGGAACTCATGAAACGGTTCACTCATATTGAACTAACGAGAGTCCCTAGAGCGTTGAACGGAAAGGCTGATGTACTCGCTCGCTTGGCCAAGGAGCTGGCTGATCCTGACATGGACGAAATTATGATCACAGTCAGGAGCCGGCAAATTCTACCCCCAGTCTCTCTACGAGAAGAGGAAAGCGCGGAACAGAAGAGCAGTCCTGCGGAAGAAGCTTCGATCATCCAAGACGAGCCCGATTGGAGAGAACCCTTCATAGAGTACCTCCGATACGGCAAGCTGCCCGAAGAAAAATCTGCGAGAATTCAGCTGAAGAAAAGAGCTCTCCGATACGTGTTTGTAAACGACACGTTATACCGCAGGTTATATGACCAACTCTGGCTCAGGTGTCTGTCATTGGCCGAAGCCCAAAAGGTCGTGAAAGATGTCCACTCGGGCGTTTGCGGTGCTCACCAATCTGGCCCCAAGATGCGACTTCAAATCAAACGGCTTGGGTATTACTGGCCCACCATGATACGGGATTGCGGAGAGCATGCAAAGAAATGTTATATCTGCCAAATTCACGGTGATTTTATTCACAAACATCCCAATCCATTGCATCCTACAGTGGCGTCGTGGCCCTTCGAAGTTTGGGGCACCGACATTGTTGGCCCGATTGATCCTCCGTCATCTAAAGGTCACCGGTTCATACTGGCCGCGACAGACTACTTCTCCAGATGGGCTGAAGCTGTCCCGCTAAAAGAAGTTAAGACAAAGGATATTCTGACATTCTTCCAGCATAATATTCTATACCGCTTCGGTACACTAAGAAGAATCATTTCTGACAACGGGCCTTCTTTCAAGAGCTTCAATGTCTCAAGGTTCGCTACTCAGCACAAGATAGACTGGAGATATTCCTCCATCTATAATCCAAGAGCCAATGGGCTAGCCGAAGCCTTCAATAAGACTCTATGCAAGCTCCTGAGGAAAAATGCTTCAGCCAACAAGAGGGACTGGAATCTCAAGCTTCACGAGGCGCTTTGGGCATATCGTACCACGCACCGTACTCCAACCCAGTCCACTCCATACTCATTGCTCTTCGGAGTGGAGGCAGTCCTCCCCTTCGAAGTCGAAGTTCCAAGCTTAAGAATGGCCATTCAGCATGAGTTGACGGAGTAGGAAAATGTGCTCCTTCGACTTGAAGAACTCGATGCCCTCGAAGAAAAGAGGCTCGCGGTGCAGCAAAATCTGGAGCTATACCGAGCCCAAATGTCACGGGCCTATGACAAGATAACCCATCTCCGCTCTTTCAAGAAAGGTGAATTGGTGTTGGTCCTCAAAAGACCGATTATCCCCAATCGACATGCCAAGGGAAAATTCGAGCCGAACTGGGAAGGACCATACGTCATTGAGAAAGTATTCGACGGAGGATCCTACCAACTAATAAGTGCAGAGGGAGAAAGGCCCATGCCACCCATCAATGGACGATATCTCAAGAAATACTACACATGAATGCTCCAAGACTCAGGCGAATTGAGCACATCAGCCCTACGGTCTGGATCAGACATCCTGCAAAACCGTATACAATCCACGGGCGTAAATGACCCCTATTTCTCCCAAATCCTGTCGGTGAGACTACTTTTAAAGTCCCACCAGCGGCAAAAAAAAAAGAGAAAAAGAAAGGGAAAAAAGAAGAAGAAGAAGAAATAAACGGTATGTCCACAAGCAAAACGGGCACGGATGAAAACCCGGAAGGGCTCCGTGAGTAAAAACAGCAGGACTACCGGCGAGTCTGTGAAAACCCGAAAGGGCGCAAACTCGTGAAAAGAGATGAAATACACTCGCAAAGTCCTCTAAACCTTGTGAGGAGAAAACCCCTGCGTGAGATCCTTACGACTCACAATGGAGCAACACACTTAGGAATCCTCACGATTCCTAAGGAGAAAATACACCTGCGGGATCCTTACGACTCGTAGGGAGAAAATGCTTTATGGGACCCTCACGGCCCATAAAATTGAAAAGCCTTAGGTGATAGGGACCCAAACCTGTCTCCTAAGCCATCGTTCCCCAACGGGCAACGGCAAATGATGAGTCGCTCCTGGCATTTCGCTTCAGTGTTAGCGGTGCTGATGCCGACCAAAAACCCAAATCCTAAGTCCTCCCAAGGCAAATGATGAGTTGCTCCTGGTATTATTCCAGTGCAGCAATGCTGATGCCAAACAAGATCCAAATTCCAAGTCCCCAACCCCAAAGTGGCGAATGATGAGTCGCTCCTGGCATTATTCCAGTGTAGCGATGCAGACGCCGGCCAAATTCCAAATCCCATACCCCAACGGCGAATGATGAGTCGCTCCTGGTACCACATTCCAGTCCAGCGATGCAGACGCCAACAAAGCCCTGAAATTTTTCCGGCCCTACGGTCTGGATCATACATCCTGCAAAACCGTATACAATCCACGGGCGTAAAACAATCCCAACCTCTCCCAAGTCCTACCGGTGAGACCACATTCAAAGTCCCAAAAAAAAAAAATCCCAAATCCTCCCGGGGCAAATGATGAGTTGCTCCTGGCATTATACCAGTGCAGCAATGCAGATGCCAAACAAAAACCAAAATCCCAAAATCCTCTCAATGACAGATGATGATTCGCTCCTGGTACCATATTCCAGTATAGCGATGCTGATGTCAAACCTAAATCAAAATCAACAAGTCAACTTTCACTCCGACACAGCAAAAAGCGGAGCAAGTTAGAACCCAATCTCGACACCGTAAGAAGCGGAGCAAGTCAAGTCTACCCCTGACACTGCAAGAAGCAGAGCAAGTCAAATCAAGAACCGACCGTCCAAGTCGCTAAAAGGGCAGCATCGACCGTCCACGTCGCAAAAAGGGCAGAACCGACCGTCCAAGTCGCTAAAAGGGCAGCATCGACCGTCCACGTCGCAAAAAGGGCAGAACCGACCGTCCAAGTCGCTAAAAGGGCAGCATCGACCGTCCACGTCGCAAAAAGGGCAGAACCGACCGTCCAAGTCGCTAAAAGGGCAGCATCGACCGTCTACGTCGCAAAAAGGGCAGAACCGACCGTCCAAGTCGCTAAAAGGGCAGCATCGACCGTCCACGTCGCAAAAAGGGCAGAACCGACCGTCCAAGTCGCTAAAAGGGCAGCATCGACCATCCAAGTAGCAAAAATGGGAGCACCGACCGTCCACGTCGCTAAAAGGGCAGCATCGACCGTCCAAGTCGCAAAAAGGGCAGAACCGACCGTCCACGTCACTAAAAGGGCAGTATCGACCGTCCAAATCGCTAAAAGGGCAGCACCGACCGTCCAAGTCGCAAAAAGGGCAGCGCAGGATTCCTACAAAGCGGGAACCAGATAACTCCGGGCCAGGGAAAACGTCTATCACGGACACTCCGTCTCGGAGACATGTCAAGCAACGACCGTCTATGTCGTAAAAAGGGCAGTGCCGGCTTTCCAAAAAGCGGGAACCAAATCAAGTCGCCTCCACGTGAAAGAAGATCCATCAATTTCATGCACACGACCCACATATGTGGTGTGCATTTATTGATGGGGGGCAATTTGTTGGGGTAAAAATTTACACCCCGGTTGACCAAGTCAAAATCCAAGTCAACCCCAAGCCAAGTGGGCCCAAGCCCAGACCCAGTGGGGCCCATGCCCGGGTCGAGCCCGAACATGAAGCGGCCGGCCTCCCCCACGCCAAGATAAAATTTTTTGTAATAAATAATTTTGTTGTATTTCTTTTATTTTATTTTTGGACAAATGTAAGGAAAAATAGGCATAAAGCCAAATTTTTGTGAAGCCCATGGCTTATGCGCAAAAAAGAAATGGCACATGAGCCATGGGATAAGCAAAATGCCATTTTGTGAAGCCCAAGGGGCTATGTGTAAAATGTATGGCCTATAAAGGCAAAAGATAATGAAATATCCCAACAACTTTTTCTCTCTCCAAAAAAAAAAAGTTTCAGAGCTGAGCTCTTTCCTGCTTCTTCTCCAAGGTTCTAAGACCTTCTCATTTCTTTTGAATTAAATCAAGAGTTTTACTCTTTCTTTTCCAAAAACTAAGTGGTTTTCCACCACAAAACCCACAAAGGGGAACTCAGATCTCCCATCAGATCTCAAAAAGGAGTGATTTTTAAAATCTCCTACTTCTTGATCTTCAAGATCCGGCCAAACAACAGGAGGAAGAAGAAGAACCCCCTTTATCAGCTTCAAAACATCATAGGAGTTTAACTCCATACATATATACATAATAAATATTTCATTTCTGAAGCACAGCTTCCGTTCTTAGGCTAAAAGCCTCTTGTGCCTCTCCGGCGCGCAGCGCAAGTGCGCAAGGCGCCCGCGTGCCGACACGTGGCGCGCGCGCTTGCGCACCTGCGCAAGGCGCCCGCGTGCCGACACGTGGCGCGCGCGCGCTTGCGCACCTGCGCACAGCACCTAAGCGCACAGCGCCCAAGGTGCTGCCCCACGCATCCCTTGGATGCCTTTTCCCCCTCTTTTTATGTATATACATATATATATATATATATATATATATTTGTATACAAATGTACACATACACATACTCCGCAACATTCTCCCCCCCCCCGTAAAAACTCTGCGTGGCTCCCGATATACCCAAAACCCCCCTTTCAAAACAAAACACACGTACACTGCACATTGAGCTCGCATGACCTGTTTAACCCGTTAATCGGAGGTTCCCTCGCCCCAAAGGCGAGAGGTAATTAACGGCAGCTTAGTCCGCGGCTGCCGGAGATTCGGATCCCCACAATCATTAAACCCTCGCCTACCCTAGGCAGGGGGAATCTGTAGTATATGCCTGACAAGTGCGCGCGTATTCCCATCTCAATGGGGTGACGAAAAACACCCTACAACCTACTCGGGAAACTCCGGCCTTACAACGCTGCAAAGTTTAAGTTGTTTAAATAAAGTGTATTCCATTTTGAAATAATGCAATTCTTGTCGGCACTTAATTAAGTCCGTAGTATGAACGAGGAAAGAAAAGGAAGAACTTTATTCATTAAAGGGTATTATGAGCTCTTCAGCCTTACACAAAAACTATGACAAAAATTACAACAAAGGGGGCTGGGGATCAAGGAAGCACTATTCATGGTACTCCGAGGATATCTCCCTCAGCCGAACTTAAGCTTCCTCGGCCGGCTCCCTCTGGCGTTGCCCGCTGATTCTGGCTACCACGGAGACACCAGCAACCCCTCCCGCCGGGCAAGAAGCGGCGATCAGCTGCTTCTGGAAACACTCCAAAAGAAGATCCACTGATCGGTCCCGCCTGCTCTTCGAGATCTGGACGAGGTGGTAAAGCGAGTGCAACTTCTCGATCGCCTCACCCTTCAACTGCAGGGACAGTGCATTGTACAGACCCGAGTATCTCCTCCAGATCGCATAAATAAACTCTTGGAGGAGTGTAGATCACTAGGAAAGAAGACGTCTGAAGTGGCCCTCCACGCGGTTTATCACCGCCTTGTACGTATGTTCGAAGCGGTCGAAGCTATAGAGATACACATCGTCGCGAGAAATGATCTCCCTGATGAGCACACACGGACGTCTGGCCATGTTCAGAAACACAAGGCTAAAAGAAACCAACATGCCTTCGCTGTTTATAGCCCCAATAGAATCCCTAAAGGGCGAAATTTGCGCGCGCAGCAACGCGAATCACGGGATATTTTCAAATTTCCCAATACAGAGTTGCTACGTGGCGACCATGCCAATCCTCACGAGCCCTTAAGCGGTCAATGGAAGCTGGAACGACATGAATCACGGAGCGTCGCGCCTTGCCTGTGCGTTTCTGCCACGTGTTGTTTGCGACGGTCACTCTTACCGATTTTATAGGTCAAGCGAGATTGAAAGGCGCCCCATGAAGGCGAAGAAAAGTCTAAAAAGCCCTCGCCAAGAGGCCACCAAGCAGCTTCCTTACCCGGTCCATCCCTGGCGGGTAGTTTCCAACCTATCTACTCCAAGAATAAAAGCCCTCATCACGAGGCCACCGAGCAGCTTCCCTACTCGGTCAATCCTTAGCGGGTAACTTCCTACCCACCTACACAAAGGATCGAAGCCCTCACTAAGAGGCCACCGAGCAGCTTCCATACTTGGTCAATCCTTAGCGGGTAACTTCCTACCCACCTACGCTAAGGATCGAAGCCCTCACCAAGAGGCCACTGAGCAGCTTCCCTGCTCGGTCAATCCCTGACGGGTAGTTACCTACCCACCGACACCAAGGATCGAAGCCCTCATCAAGAGAACACCGAGCAGTTTCCCTGCTCGGTCAATCCTTAGCGGGTAGTTCCCTACCCACCGACGCCGAGAATTTAAAGCCCTTATTAAGTGGCCACCAAGCAGCCTCCCTACTCAGTCAATCTTAGCGGGTAGCTTCCTACGCTCCTACGCTAAGGATCAAAACTCTCACCAAGAGGCCACCGAGCAGCTTCCCCGCTCGGTCAATTCCTGGTGGGTAGTTCCCTACCCACCTACGCTAAGGATCGAAACCCTCACCTAAAGGCCACCGAGCAGCTTTCCTGCTCGGTCAATCCCTGGCGGGTAGTTCCCAACCCACCGACACCAAGGATCTAAAGCCCTCATTAAGAGGATACCGAGCAGCTTCCCTGCTCGGTCAATCCTTAGGGGGTAACTTCCTACTCACCTACGCTAAGGATCGAAGCCCTCACCAAGAGGCCACCGATCACCTTCGGTCAATCCCTGGCGGGTAGTCCCCTTCCCACCGACGCTAAGGATCTAAAGCCATCATCAAGAGGCCACCGAGCAGTTTTCCTGCTCGGTCAATCCTTAGCGGATAACTTCCTACCCACCGACGCTAAGGATTGAAGCCCCACCAAGGGGCAACCATGCAGATCCCTGCACGGCTAACCTCCAAGTGATAAATTCCTACCATATCAAGACGAGGGTCTAGGAACTACATTAAGGGGGAATCAGTCAACGCCGACCGATTCTAACTTGGCTATTGTTCAACTTACGCTAAGAAACGTGGTCGTCGATCTGACTCTAAGGAATGGGCAGATACCGACCTTCCTACACTGAAGGATCTTCCGATGTATTCTAAGTGAACGATCGCCACCTCGACTCTGGGGGGGGAGGGCGCCGACCTTCCTGCACTTGGAGATTAATTGAGTTACACTCAACGTGTGATCGTCATCGAAAAGGCCGGTCATCGACCTACGGACTAACACTTGAATCGAGGAAAAGACCGACAAGCTCAAGTACTCACATAAGAAACACATTGTCATGCAGAGAAAAATAAACCCAGTTTTATTCATGTTCCGAAAGTCTTTACAAGGTATTTTGGGCTCCTCAGCCTTATAAAAAGTGCCCGGAGGCTTACAAAATTTGAGAAAAAATAAAGGGAAAAACAAAAAGCTCAGGCTGTAGGCTCTGCCCGGATCTCGCCTTGCTCGACGCCGCCCTCAAGGGCCGGAGCTTCTACTTCCGTGACAGCCCCTCCCCCGGTGCCAGCCGCTTGCGGCGTGTCCACCGAAAGCGGGACCCGAGCGCGGAGCTCACCGTCGGCAAACTCCGGCATTAACGCCTTGACGGTATCAAGAGCTTCATGCCAAATGATGGCAGAGGCTTCGCCGGTATCGGCGTAGAACTGGTCTGACGCCTTGTACATGTCCACCGACTTGCGAGCTCATAGCTCGACGATCTTCGCCGCCTCAAGCGCAGCCTCGGTCTCCCTCTTGCTGGCGTTCCTCGCCTTCTTCATTATGGCGTAGCACTTGCCCAACTCCTCCAACTTGATCTCTACGGCTCGGTGGGACTCGCTCAGAAGTCAGTGGAACTCCTGGCACTTGGAGATCGTGAGCTCCCCGGCGGCCAACCGGGTTTCGAGTGCGGCTGTCTTCTCCTTCTCCTGCCGCAGCTGAAGGCGCATATCCTCCGCCTCCGAAGACGATTCCCCCACCTTCCTCATGGCCGGGGCAATCTCCTCAGATTCCATGCTGACGATAAGGGTGCAATGTTGGAGGACCTAAGGAAAGCAACAGATGGATTTAGAGGTGTTCAGACTAAGAAAGGGCACTTAAGATAATACTTAAATGGATACCAACCTGAACTGCCTCTTGAGCAATGGTGTCCATTTAGGCTTTTAGGGTTCCCCGGGGAATCTTGCACCCGGCCAACTGCTCCATGTCTACGAGCAAGCTGTCGGCGACGGAAAGCCCCGAGGGGACCACGAAGCAGACATCCCCCTCCTGCACGGGAATCCCCTCAGGGATCTCAGTCGACGGCACGCGGGAGACCGTCCTTTTCCTCTTGAGGGGAACCTCGGTTCCCTCCTCCTCCCTCGCCCAGGGTTCCGGGTCTCGAGCGTGCTTCTGGCTACCCCCGCGGCGGTCATCCGAGGCTCGGGGCGATGTGGAAGGCCTCGCCGGTGGAGATGGTCTCAAGGTCGAGCTTAGGCCAGCTCGGGACAAGCTCATGCCCCCGGCCTTCTTCTGGGCCGTAGCGGCTATGGCAGCTAAGATCTTGGATCGGTCCATTTGTCCTGCAAAAGGAGAATACACAGAAAAGTTAGTGATGCAAGAAGGGCAAAAGGAAATTATTCAAGTCTAAACAGACCGTCCAAGCTCCTAACTTACTCATGAAGCGCGCGGGGCTGAGCCCGGCCCAGCAAAGGACCTGCTCGGAAAGAAAGACGTCGGCCCGCTGTATCGGCTCCCACATGGACACCGCCTTCGCCTCAGGAGAGGACGACTGCTTCACCCGCGGGCAGTCGGCCCTGTGCCATTGTACAGGCACAGGCCAATCCTCACCCTCGGGTGGCTCGAAGAATACAAACTTCTCCTTCCATTCGTGAATGGAAGAAGGAACGACTACTACTCCTGACCCGGCCGCCCCTCGCTTGCGGTTTTTGAAAGAAATATACACCCAGCTCGGTTCATCCTTGCAGGTGCCAGGGTGATTTTTGTAACAGAGGAAGGAAATAAGAAGGGTCAGGCTGAAAGGGATGTCGTCAAGTTTCAACCGGACCAGGAACCCGAGGAGAATTCTTCACGAGTTCGGCACTAGCTGGCCCGAAGCAAGTTGGAAGCGACGAAGTACCCACCATACTTCGGTTGGAAAGGGTAGACGCATTCCAACCCAGAATACATCCAAATACATGGCAATCTCTTTACCCTGCACCTGATCTGCCTTTTCATCCTCCCTAGCTAAACGAAGCAAATAGTTAGGGGAATGTGGAAGCGAGCCCGAATCTCGATAAGCTCGTCCACGTTTCTTAAGATGGAGGGCGCATCGCGAGCATTCCCGATGCGCACTTTAGAGACCCTTGCCGTCTCCTGGCGACGAGCGGCACGGGTGGCCCTAACTCTATGGGGGAACCCGACACAGATGGGGAAGCCGAAGAGGCGGGAGAAAACACCCTGGACTTGGCTCCAACAAGTGGAACCTCATCACCCGACTCGACCCTAACAGCTTCTACAGACTCCTCAGAGAAAGACATCTAACCTGATTCAAAGGGAAGGTTTCGCCGAGGAAAGGCACAGGAGATCTGATCTAAAAGAAGGAAGAACGCCGAGCAATCTCTCGCAAAAAAGAAAAATAATGGCGGAAGTGTTAACCCTAGGGGATCTCCCTACTATTTATACAACTCGAGGAGAAGCATCCGATGGCCCTGATCAATTCCCGCCAAAACAAAGCGTCGTGTCTGCCAACTGTCGAAGCCCTACGTGTCGAACGACCATTGTAGACGTTCCTTCGGCCGCAGGCGACAGCGACAGCCTGTCGCATCCACCAATCTGCGTCGGACACATGGCATGCACCTCAACAAATGTGCGAACGAATCGGCGCCCCTTCTTTAATGCACGATCTTTTCCCTGATCCGCAGATGTCATCAAAGATGCGCACGGAGATCCAAACGCCCGGTATACACCACGCATGCTCATAAATCTGAACGACGCAACTGCCCTACACCGAGTTACCCCGGAAATCGGCGCCGATAGATTTTTGGCAACAGGCTGCGCCCATAAAATCGATCAGACGACTCTCGACCCGACCCATAAATAGGTTGGGACGAGTGTGGGGAGCTAATGATGATACTCATAAATGGGAATTCCACAGATCATGACACGTGATAGAAGACGTGTCCCGAGACTTACAGGACATGAGCAAGCACGATACATTAAAGGCATTCCCCGGGCCTTCGCCCCGAGAATTGACCCGACCTTCGATGACCTCCCAGAACACTCTTATGCTCGCCTTACAAATAACCATTGGCCCGCCTCCGAGCCTTCCTACACGCTGAGCTTCCTCAGCCCTCCCAGCTCGCCTCTGAGCTATCACAGAACCGAGCTTCCTCGGCCTCCAGCTCGCCTGCGAGCCTCCCGTCTTGCTAAGCCTTCCCGGTTCTACCGAGCAACCAAGAACGCAGAGCCCAAGTGCCTCCGCCACGGCTCCGTGTATCTCGCCAGGAGCGAGATATCCGCCACCCAACATCCCGCGTTCCACGTCGTTGTATCCCTCCATTAACGAGCGTATCTCGTCATTAATGGAGGGATCCCGTCATTCACGTAGGTGTAACGTCAGGGGCGTAACTGACGGCGAAGATCTCGTGTCAGCTCGCTCCATGCGACCACTATAAAGGCCCCTATCCCAGACGACTTAGGTAAGGCAATTTTAATCCAATAAGCCGCTATTCTGCTCATTTTCCTTGGCTAACTTGATCGATGGAAGGTCCTACGGTGGTCATCCACCCCGGGACTTCTTTATAGGTAGCTCGGCTTCACCTCAAAATCAACCCATTGAGATCCACGCGTCCAAGGAGACAACCTTCAACACCAATCTTAACACTTCATCGACGCTCGCGATAGATCGATGGAGAACAACATCTGAAAGAGATCAAGACCTCCATCAATTCCCGTACTTTAGATTTGAGTTGAAGCATGGGTTTTTCTTATGATCCTCGCCTATTTTAAATGTATTATTATGTGGAAGTGCTGCTTCTAATTTGTTTTTAACAATGGAGCTGGATTTTAATATGAGATCTAGTCTTACCGGGGGATGTTTGATTGTAAGGATTTCCATGGATTCGAGATGGATTGGGTGACAAAACACTCTAGCTGGTACAAAATTCAACCAAAATTTGAAAATCTGGTTTGTAACAATTTGGAACATGTTAGATTTGTATAAAGAGAAAACGGGTTATCAGCTAGCTATCTCATATTAAATCGTCAGTTAGCTTATTACATAACTCAATCAGATCGTCAAATCGACAATCCGCTCCGGCCACCTTATACACATCGAGTGGTCTATGTATATAAAATTTTGATCACTTGACACTATCTATGTCTTCAATCAAGTATTCCCAATATACGATATTTTTATTGTGTTGAACAGCCATTCAAATTTTAAATGCTTGATCCATCATTTGTAATGCATCATATCGATCAAAGTTTCACACACATAGATCACTCTATATGTGGAACAAGTTGGCCGTAGCGGATCATCGATTTGACGGTCGGATTGGACTATGTAATAGACCGGCTGACGGTTTAATATCAGCTAGCCTGGTAATAACCCGTTTCCTCTTGTATAAAACATGCATTCTAAAGTTCGAGCCTTTTGGGTTGAATTTGAAGGGATTTGGTGCCACATCATCTTTTAACCAAATTACAAAAAATAAAAATAAAAATTCAATCTCTCTCTCTCTCTCTACAATTCACATTTCAATTAAACAGCAACCAAATAAAAGATTAAACGGATAGATACAAATTCATCTCTATCTTGCATCCAAATAAAACGTTTGGAATTTTGAGGAGAGAATTTTTTTAAAGATTACCGACCCATTCGCAACCAAACATGAGATTAACGGGGAATTATTTTGTCAATTATACCAGTACTTCGCATATGAATTATGTAGAAAGTGTATTTACTATAAATAAAAAACCGATGATAAAAAAACCTACCCAGATATAAAATGCAGTATTCAAGAGGAATAACTGGAAATAACATCACCAGCATCATATATGAATTTGGAAGGTGTTTATACCTTTTCTTTTACCAAAACCCGTTGTGCATCTAACCTTACATTTCACAAATTCACCATTCCAAAATTTCATAGTCCCATTTCTTAATAAACCCAAACCTCGTATTATCGGATTATACATTTGATGTAAGTATCTCTAGTTGTATCAGTTTTTTTGAGGCTTTGTGTCAATTAGGCATTGCTGTCTACAACTCATGTCCTCTTTGATAGTTTGACGACTTGCCTAATGTTATGCTGATCCACATGTATATTATGTACTATAGATAAAGATATTTGATAACTCTCTAGCTGGCCATCGCCGCCGAGTTAGAGAGCTCTAATGTCATCACATCGACAGAGCAAATATTTGTCAAAACTCTCACTGGAAAGACCTTTACTACTGAGTGAGGCTGAGAACTCTGACACAATTCGAAAAGTCTCTCAACGAAAGTTTTTAATTTTTTTTACGTAGGTTAGTTTTTTGGTGGTTTGCATGTCAGGACTAACATGTTTTATGCATTTGTCATAAATAGTTATTTCGTAGTTATCTGCAATCTTTGTATTTATGGCTGCCATACAGCGGCAAATATTAAGATTTCTGTTGATGCCTTCACATTTAGGTTATAATACTTAGAAGGTAGATGAAGATTAGGATACTACATGTACATTTGGCATATGTGCTTTTATCTAGTCTATTGGTATTGAGTAGCTCTACTTCTCTTTATGTAGTTAGCAAACGCTATTTTTGACATGCGGCGGCCACCCGTGCAGCCTGTTAACTAAATCACTATTGCTTGGTTGAGGTATAAGATGGATAACTCCTGCCCTCAGTTTCATAGGATTGAAAACATGGTGTTAGCCAGCGTCCTCCTTGTGATCGAAAACATGGAGGTATCCAGCCTCCAACCTGTGATTTTTCCGTCATAGTCAAGGGTGCTAAATACCCAAGCGATCTTCAAAATTCCCTTTTATCGGTAGATGACATGGAAACATTTCCTGAAAAATGGCTAATTGCTTATCCTCCAAGCGCTTTAACTTTTGCCCAAGACCGACATGAGTAATATTGTTTATTGTCTATTTCTCGAACCTTGCCATGCTTATGCTCAAATATCCTTCTCTTGTTTTCATATCATCTATCTTTAAATAGAGAGCTTTGTTCTGTCTCAGAATAGAGTCATTACGAACCGTAGTATCATCTAAGTAAATTGAGAATTTGAGCAAGAATACTGTTTGGTATTTAACTCATATTTATCATCCCACACCGATTAAGGTTAATAGTACATACATATTAAATATCGATTCATTATAAAAAATTAATTATCTAACTTAAAATAAAATGATGCTGCCTAACAATTAAATCAACACCTCTAACTAAACAGAGAGGAGCCTCAGGCTGTTGTTTCAAAAAATGCCAACATGAGAAAGCAAAGCAAGCCCACAGAGGAAGTGTCATGAATTCCCCACCTTTAGACCTGGTCCCTTGTAGTGAGGATGGAGCCATGTATAGTGTCCAGTCTGCTCCAAAACATATTTGAACTCCAGTTTATGAATTTCATCGCCCACCCATCATAGTGAGGATGAATTTCATCGCCCACCCATCTCCAAAAAATATTCGATCTACCCGATGATGGGGAGTTTGTAACACATCTTTGGTCTTTGCATAACCTGAGTTTAATATAGAGGTATGATGCATGCTTCTTTGCTATCTTCGTTTTTCCTATATACTACTGAACAATGAACATTGAGTTGATTCTTAGACCTGGTCCCTTGTAGTGAGGATGGAGCCATGTATAGTGTCCAGTCTGCTCCAAAACATATTTGAACTCCAGTTTATGAATTTCATCGCCCACCCATCATAGTGAGGATGAATTTCATCGCCCACCCATCTCCAAAAAATATTCGATCTACCCGATGATGGGGAGTTTGTAACACATCTTTGGTCTTTGCATAACCTGAGTTTAATATAGAGGTATGATGCATGCTTCTTTGCTATCTTCGTTTTTCCTATATACTACTGAACAATGAACATTGAGTTGATTCTTAGCAGCAAATACAAATTGTTTCAAATATATGCCACATCGGCCGATGCATCTCTTAGGACCAGCCCCTAGTGATAACATACAAGCGATAATATATCATCGGTCTATCATCCTCTTCATATCAGTCCAAATATCGCCAATGATTCAATGTCTCGGGTTCAGCGAGTTAGATTGGAGGAAGATTGGTAATAGCCTTACACTGTAAGCATTCCGAAGTAAATATATCTGCTCAAAATTTATCAGCTCTATGTCATTCACTCTGCATGATTCAAAGTTACTTTTTCTACTGAATTTTGGAGCTTAAACCATATTAAAGTGGTTGATGTGCTTTCATATAAACTAGTTTCCTTGGGCTTGTAGCTTGGAAACTCACCCAAATCACCATTGATTTTTACAGGTGGCTTGACAAATGGGCTTTGCAATTACAAACACACTTTTATAGTTTTAGGACTCTTCAAGGTACCCTTTTATCTTCTTAACTATATGACATTTGGGATTGTATAGTAATGTATAGGCCCTATAGGGTGATAAATGCTCCAAGTATTTGTACAATAGTACAAAGAGTATTAGAAATCTCGTTTACTAAATTCTATTAAAAACAAACATTTAGACATGAAAGAAAATACTAAAAATTATTCTTGTGTTGCTACTCAACAGTCCTATTACATCGGTTATGTGTTAGCTCAAAAATCCTTGTACATCCCTTCTTTATTTTTGTGTTACTCCTCCAAAACCTTGTTGAGGTCGGTTAAGTATTTCTGTTCCTGTCAGAACAAACTTTTTGCTCTAACAAAATGCTGTCCTACGCAAGATTCACCACATATAACTAGCACAGAGAGGGGGGGGGGGGGGGGGCTATTTTAAATAACAAAACAGTGAAATCTATGGAAACTTTCTAAATAAAATCCTATATTTTCTCTTCATATTGATGTTAGCCTTTGGTTGTCATGTCTTCAAGAACCTTGGAAGCCCTACTTTGTGCCCTGTCAGCTTCACATCATCTTGCACTTGTTGCCTATATTCCTTGAAAGTAAATTTCCTATAGATTGATGGCTCTTTATGGCCCTGAATCATAGTATCATAAGATGGACAAAGGAAATATGCCACAGAGAACCTCTCTTGCTTTGGATTTGACATTACTCTATGCTCCACACTCTTGTACACCCCACTGCTCCATGCCTGTAACAAAATTTCTTCGATTTAGTTTCGAATTTCTTAAATATAATGATTTATTTTTGTTAATAGTCTACCTGAAACAAATCGCCGATATTGATGATGAGAGCATTGGGATTGGGTTTCACTGTGATCCATTTTTTATCTTTCATCAATTGCAGTCCACCAACTTGATCTTGGAACAATATTGTCATGAAGTCGCTATCAGTATGTGGGACTAATCCAAAGACTTCGTCGACAACTGGACATGGAGGATAGTGATTCAGCCGCAGGTAGCACGTGTTGCATGTGCAATTCTCCTTGAGGTAAGCGCCATTGTATCCCAGTCCTTCTGCCAGTATAGAAGAGAGTTGGTGTGCTAGACTCGACATTATATTTGCAAACTCTTCAACTATATGCCTGCATCAAACATTGAGATATCGCTGATTGTGTCATCTCCAGTTAAGCATATGCATCATGCATTAAAATCACTACCGGGGATGCAAGGCAGGCCAAAGATGCCATTAATTGCATGGAAGTATGCTTACAGGTTTGCATAAGATTTTCACTTCCAGATTTTTCACTTATTTCTCTTTATATGTTGCTTAAAACTGAACATGGTAGTTTTA
The DNA here is from genome assembly GCA_030015575.1 of Agapanthus africanus. Lineage (NCBI taxonomy): Eukaryota > Viridiplantae > Streptophyta > Magnoliopsida > Asparagales > Amaryllidaceae > Agapanthus > Agapanthus africanus. Next base: position 926,763,290 of record CM057339.1, read on the forward strand.
TTTTTCGTTTTCTTGTTAGTTTCAATAATTTAAATTTCTCTCATTCATTTTCAGTAATTATATATCATGATGGGGGTTTCCACCCATTTCCCAAGAATTTTTATGGTAATCCAGTACTTCTTGAAATTTGCCGCACTAACTCTGTGCTGCAGTACTGCTGTTTCAAATCAAATAGTTTTAAATTTCACCATTAATTTGATTTTTAAAAGTATTAAGCAGAGTAAAAACTATTTAATCCCTCTTATTAGGAGTAACACATGGGCTTCGGTGAAGAAACAGGTAAATGGGTGGGATCCACTTAGGCAGAGCCGAGGCTTATAGATTATGGGCCTGATGATATGTTGATAAATACGTTTCATCCTTGGGCCTATTGGGGCTGGGTTTGCCTCATCCTGCCACCACGGGGAAGGGACCCATCCTCACTTAAAACATGGGCTCATCACGGATTATCACTTTTGGCTGCAGGTATGGGGCTGTGAGCGACCGCAGCCCTAGCCCCATAAAGCTCTTTTACTGTTATGACAGTCAATTTGAATTGCATTCGACCATCAATGAAAGAATTGGTGGGTGACATCCATTTGCTTTTATATGATTTAATAGTTTTTATGCTTTTAATTTTTTTAGCCGTCATCATATGCAACCTATAAAAATCCCACATGCACAAAAACAAACACATATCTCACATACCTGTTGCTCTGCTTCTCGGGCCGAAGAGTCGGCGTAAGCGTGATGTGGTACGCCTCGGACCATGATACCTCCTTCACCGACGTGGCCATCGGCGCCCCCCACCGGTAACTATCCGCCCCGAAGTCCATCAGCTTCTTCTTCTTCTCAAAGGGCTGCCTGAACACATTAACCATCAACGACCTCATCTTCTCCAACACCGCTTCCGGTATCCCATGGTTCACCACTTGAAAGAACCCCCACTCCGACGAAGCCCTAACGATCTCTCTCTCGCATTGCTTCCTCGTTTCGTCGGTGCGTCTCAAGTTACCGAGATCGATCAAAGGGAGCTGACGCTCCTCGGCCGCACGATTATGATGCTGCTTGGGCAAGTGATTTTCGAAGGACATGTAGGTGTTGAATAGTGGAGGGTTTGGGTCCACCATGCTAAAAGATAGCCTGAGATACAAAAATTTTGAGTTACTACAAATTGTTAGTTTGGATGCTTCACAAGGGTTGTATATACAGTGGCAAATCTCAAATAGAAAACTCCAAAAAAGGGTGAGAATAAGAACAAAGGTGGAGGGCAAAAGGAGACAAAGCGAAGGGTGCGGTGTGGGCAAACTGAAGAGGTGTCAAAATTTGATGATAAGTTAAATTGGTTAAGCTAGTTAATTCCTATGTAACACCACTATGAAAACTTTGTTCTTGGATTTAATGTCACGCATGCCGAGGGCTATTTAAGGTGTGCAAACGGGTCGGGTCTGAGAGATTGAGATCCACACCATTATCTACGTGGGTATATGCTTGGGAGATCCCATATCCGGGGAAGAAAGAACATTTCACTAAAAGGTCAAAGGCCAGCGTAAACGCCGAAAATTGATTACAGGAGTACCATTGCAGTTGAATCAAAGGTCTGAGGTTCAAATACTGCTTGCATGCAGTAAGCTACGACACGAGAAAAATACTGCAAAATATACTCATAAAACCACCAATAAAGTTGAAAAAGGAAATACAAGTAAATTCTTACCTCTCTGGCTGTGGACACTGAAGAAACTCCAAATAAGATGGATGCTAGTAATAGCCAAGCACAGTAAAAATGTTGGATATATAAATAGGGTCCTTAATTTGCTAGACCCAGCTTGTAATTTCCTGCTTCCCAAGGCTTCCAAGAATGAATATTTACAACTTGGATTTTGTTTTATTCAACTTGTAATATATCCAAATATTCTTACTCGGGTCCCAAGCTACACTCAGAAGGATCGAACCATGTTGCATGACTTAAATGTTCTCAAGGGAAGGGATGGGCGAGACTAACAAAATACAAACTAATTGTTTAACTTTGAACCAATGGTTTAGTCCAAAATGGACTGTGATGATACTTGCAAGTGGAGATTTCTCATATCACGGCACGTAGCAGATGCTGTGTCGTCCACGTAAGCCTACTAGATTCTTAGGGGCTATGGAGCTGGAGGTATGATGCAATTTAGGCATTCCTCGGCATCTCGCCTCCGAAGTAGCACCCGACCTTTTGGGGGCTTTCTCTGAGTGCGTTCCCTCTTCGTCTGACCACCAGCCAATTGCTCATTTCCGAGCAATCATAGAATTGAGCTTTCTCAGCTCCCTTACTCATTTCCAAGCTATCCATTAGCTGAGATTCCTCAGCTCCCTTGCTCGTTTCCGAGCTATCCTATAGTTGAAATTCCTTAGCATTCCTATTTGGCCGGGAGCACGGGACACGAGCGTTCCCGTAACGGCTCCGTGTATCTCACCACGACAAAATCTCTGCCGCTCCACGTCCCGCATCCCACGCTAGTGTATTTCGCCATTAATGAGCGTATCCCGTCATCAACGTGAATGTGACGGAGGAGTGTAACGGACGGCAAGAATCTTGCATTGGCTCGCTTCAATAGGACCCCTATATAAACCCCTCCTCTAGACGATTCAGGTAACTCGAATTTAATCCAATAAGCCGCTACTCTGTCTATCTATTCCTCGGTACTTACTTGATCGTCGGAGGGTCCTACGATGGTTTCCCATCTTGGAACTTCCTTTGCGGGTATTTCGGCATCAACAACAACCCATTGAGGTGTAACGATTCTAAATTTTCTGTACAAAATTTTTCTTTTTAATATACAGAAATGAGTTTACAAGCCCGAGTACAAATTATAAGTATATCTTATTTAAGAAAAATAAGAAGCCACTTGTACTTCACTGGTAAAGCCCTTGCACTCTTGTGATGTAGCCCTGTGTTCGAATCCCTTCAGATAAATTATATTTTTCTAATTTTTCTTTTAAACTTTTTGGAAGCCCAAAAGTTTACACGTGCAATACACATAAAAATGAAAGACAGAGAAAACAAACATGTGCATAATGTTGTATTTACTGGCATGAACATGTGGCTCAAATCCACTGGCCTAACCCTACAAACCGACCGGCCTAACCCCTTATAAAACCGGCGGCGACAGTCCCCCCTTCACCAATGGTGCCCGTGCTTTGCATACTTGACCCTTTCCCTACTCCTAACTTCCCTGCACTGTTTGATTTTCCTGCAATCAAACAGAGACCATTTATTTCACCATTTATCCCCATTTTAATACATTTTAATTCACTCTTTTAATTCCAAAACACTAATTACACGCTATAAATACTATCCCATGCCCTAACCCATTATCATTCTGAAAATTATAGCCAAAATTCTCAAAAAATTTCTAAGTAGAATAAGAGTACAAGTGGAGTTAGTAAGAGATCGAGTTCCGGCGAAAATCGAAGCCAATTCCGGAACTCCCGCGACACCCCGATGCATCCCTTCACTTCTTTAACCTCTTCTTGACATTTCCAAAAGAATAAGTCCTTTTCAATTCCTCTTCTTCTTCCTTAAAATGTTCATTTTCAAAACATGTCAGTAAATGGAGTTAATACCGACATTTTTTTCTATACTATATAAAATCCACTTTTTCTTACATGTTTGGCATCCATATCCTTACACCAAGTTTGTAATCATGAAACTAGAGTTTAGAACCAACTTTCACTCAAAAATATCATATAAAATAACGTTAACTTAACTTTTATATTAAAATACCATAAACTTTGTTTAATCATCTTTATTTGCTTGCTTAAAACATACCTTCAGGAAAATTTCACAAGGTAATGATCTACCTCTCACATACACACATGGTTTCCATTGCACGATATCTTTTGAACATATTTTTGTTACGAATCCAAGATTTCATTAAAATACCATTTACTATAAAAACGATTTTCTTTTAAATTGTATTTTCAATTTCTTTGCAAATAAGTCTCTACAACCCTTTTTAGAGGACCCACTAGTGGATGGTGCGGATTATCGTACATTCTTAAGCTAGTAGAGCGAGATGCAGACCTCCTCACGGAGCATTTGGTCTCGAAAGGTTTTTAATACGATTTTTGAGAAAAACGCAATTTTCTACATAATAATAAAATTAATTTTTAATACTTATATAAATATTATAAAATCCATATACTTTCAAAATATAATAACTTTATATATTTTTTTAAAGGAAAGAATTACAAGTTTCGTCATAATATTATCAAGCTACCAACGAAAGTCAAGTTTTACAGTAAAATACCAAGTTAAGCTAATTATCACTAAAATATCTCAAATCTTTAAAAGTCACATTCATGAAAACCCTATATAATATAAATAATTTCTCGAGCTTATTTTGAAACTATATTAAAAATATTTTTCATAAAACACCCTCGAGTTATATAAAATTATATTTAAGAACTTTAGTAAATATAGCTTTAAGCGGGATCAATTCTCTTGAGCCCCAACGAGCCGGAGAAAGTGAGTGCTTGCCTATTTAAGGTAGAAAACTTAACGGTGTTATCAATGGTAATTGTCTTAAAAAAAACACAAATCCTGCCGTCTATGTGCAGTAGTTACTGATAACTCCCGAATCTAATTCAGGATCCAAATTAGTTTATTAGTGTCTGACTCAAGTCTGAGTCTAAATCAAACTTGAATTCAAACTCAAACCAGAATACAATTCAAATATGAATCCAAACTCACATTTATGCTTGAACCTGAACCTAAATATCAAATCTGAATACAAGACTTGAACTTGACTCCATCAAAATATGAATATTTGAACACTATGACTTGGCTCGAACCATGAATACAACTTGAAATGAATAAATGAATACTTGATATATACATAAACTCAATCTTTCAACTTGATGTATTTATGGATTCGAGCCAGACTGGTAATTTTAGATGTAATTTAGTATATACGGGGTGCTGGGGTAGTTCATGCGTGAATCCAACGAAATCTCAGGAGTCCCAATAGATCATGAATTCATGTCTACTAACACAAGCAAGTTATTATAAGGGCCCGTGTTTCCTTACTCCTGAATTACAGCCTGTTGAGTTTGGAATACTTCAACACTAGATTGAAGTCCCGTTACTAACACTTGATTCGATCCCGTGGTTCCTTATCCCTGTATTACAGCCTGTTGGATTCGAGAACATTCATGAGATTGGTCGACATTCACCCTTGAACTTACGTTAAATTAGTATACCTAAGTAGAGACCTGTTAAGACACTTACATTCACTACATGTTCACTATACTTACACTACACAGCTATATTACTTTTGTTTTCCATACTCATACTATCATACTCATTTACTTGTCCTACATTACCATACTGTTCACATATATTACGATAAAACTGTATGCTATATAAACTCGCTATATTTACATTAAACGACATGCCGACACACCATACTTCATGATCCATTGTTCATGATATACATTTTTCCTTGTCATTATACTTTACATTTCACTTCATTCGTTAGGACTTACCGAGCGAAAGTTCCCTGACGGGCATTCCACCCACCTTTGTTTTCTTGGAATGTGTTGGGATCAAAATCTACACCTCGGTTGACCAAGTCAAAATCAAAGTCAACCCTAAAGCCAAACGGGCCCAAGACCAAGGCCAAGTGGGCCTAAGCCCACGTCAAGCCCGAACATGAAGCGGCCAGCCTCCACCATGCCAAGAAGAAAATTATATAATAAATAAGTTTGATGGAATTTTCATGTATGAATGTAAAATAAATGGGCAAAAAGCCAAATTTTTGTAAAGCTCATGGCTCATGTGCAGAAAGAAATAAGCACATGAGGCAAGAGATGGGCAAAATGCCATTTTGTAAAGCCCAAGGGGCTATATGTAAATTTGTAAGCCTATAAAAGACAACATGATGATGAAATGAAGAAGAATTAATTTATTCCCCTCAAAAGTTAGGGTTTCTGTGCCTCCTTCTCCTTTCTGAAGGTTCTAAACCTTCTTCTCTGAGCCCAGATCTCCCATCAAATCTTTAGAAGGGGAAATCTTTAAGTCTTAACCCTTTTTCTCTAAGATCCAGCCAACAGAGAGGAGGAAGAAGGAGACTTATCTCCAAAACTCCTAGTTTAGGAAAGATCCAAGGCTCAAGAGAAAACCTAAGGCTCAAGGAAGAAGAAAGGGGTCTCCTTTCATCATCTCCGAAAATCTCTTAGGAGTTCAACTTCAAAAGTCCACCGGGAGTACAAATCCCGGCGCAGGGGCTAAACCCTTTTTTCCTTTTTTTTAGGAGTTTAACTCCAAAAGTCAATTGGGAGTACAACTCCCAGTATAAGGGCTAAGCCCCTTTTTTCCGCTGGCGTCCAGCGCCCGTGTGCCAAGTATGTAAGGAGCAGACGCCCAGCACCCATCACCCGCGTGCCAAGCACGTGAGTCGTTGGCGCCCAGCGCTCACATGCCAAACACGTAAGGCGCTGGCGCCCAACGCCTGCATGCTGGGCACGTGAGGCGTTGGCACCCATGCGCCCTTTGGACGTTATTTACCCTTTTATACACACACACACACTCCACAACACTTTCCACCATTAGCACGCATGGTGGGACCCCCGTAAACTCTGTGAGGCCCCTGATATACCCAAGACCCCTCAAAACACAATATACACATAGTGCACATTAAGTTCGCATGACCAGTTTGACCTGTCAATCGGAGGTTCTCTCGCTCCAAAAGCGAGGGGTAATTAACGGAAGTTTAGTCCGTGGCTGCTGGAGATTCGGATCACCACAATCAATAAACGCCGGTCTACCCTGGCCAAGGGGAAACTGTAATGCGGCTGACAAGCGACACGTATTTCCCATCTCAATGGGGTGACGAAAAACACCCTACAAAATGTTCGTCAGATATCATAGAGACTGAAGAGGTAGACATCTCAGAAGAAGAGCATGATCAGACCGAGACCCAGGCCCAGACCAGTTATCTTTTCTTAGTTTATGTATGCCACCTGTTTAGGCATTTCCATCCTTGTATTTTCTTTCAGTTAAAATCATGTATTGTAAATGAATCAAGTTGAATATAAATAAGGTTGTTGAAACTTTAACCTCATATTTATTCTCTTGTCATTTTATATTGCTTATTTGACGCTTAGCGTATTTATTCAAGAAAATGACCTTCTCGAAATAAATACGTCACGGGCCTCGCCACATCACCGTTTCCGTCTACTGGAAAGCGGGGCGTGACATGAGGTCCACACGCTCAATCTTCCACAAAAAATCTTAACCATTCAGCCCCGCTGGCTGCAAGATCGATGGAGGACAACATTTGAGGGAGATTCTGACCTCCATCAATTGGCGCCGTATGTGAGAACTCTTTTCCATCCAAAAAAGTTGATCTTCCACTTTCGATTTGATGGCTAGTGATTATCGCAACGAAGATCCCAGCACGATCCACCCTGTCCTCCGCAATGGAGGCGGCGGCAGTTCTACTCTGCCTCCCAATATCATCAAAACCTTATCTGCACGGGTCGACTGACTCACGGTGATGGTGGACGCACTCGCTCGTGTCCAAACTGCCAGTCACGTCTGCCAAACCGCCGCCCCTGCTCCCCAGAACATTGGCGTGCACGAGACGACTGATCAGTCGAAAATATTGCATTTTTAACACATCAATTTCCCTACTATTTGCAATCATCTAAAGGTGTTCGGTATGAATATATCACATATTAGCAATTCGTCTGTAAAATACCAAATAACATGTGTTATAGATTATAACCGGTATTTTGAGGGAAATTGAGTGTTTATTATTGCACGCATAATCTTTTGTATATCGCAACACTTGTCTCGAGATTGTGTGCAGGAAATTCCAGGAAAAAGAACCGGAACTGCTAAAAGTGCCGATAAAAATACGCCAAGTCCAAGACTTATAATCTGGCAGTGAACAAAAAAGTATAAAAATATTCCAGACATCAGAAAAGTGCCATAAAGTCAGCACCAAGTCAACCTGGAAGTTTCATGAAAATAATGCACCAAACGGCCGCGGATCCGCGGCCGAATGGGCCGATCCGCCGCGAATCCGCGGCCGTGTTAACACATCATTGGCAGCAGCTTCTTGCAGGCTTCTCCTTTCAAATGGAAAACTTTTTCAAGACACTTCGATCTCCAGAGATCTCCAGAAGCTTCTCTTCTAACAGCTAAGCTTCTTGTGCAAACTTCATAACAACCAAGCTTCTCAAGCAAGCTAGCTAACTATCTTAATTTAGAATCTTCCTTCATAACTACCAAGCTTACAAGGGAAGCTCAACCTAACTTAGCTTCTAGAGGAAGCTAAAGGAGAATACTGTATAAAGGGGCCCAAGGCTTCATTCTAAAGGTTATTGTTAGGTTGTTGAAAATTGAGCCAAAATTCCGCAAGTTGAGTGACACAACTTGCAACTCAAAACCCTAGCCCGAATCCAATTCGAAAGCCAAATCAAGATTCATCGAGTACCAAATTGAGCAAGAATTCAAAGCGCCTTTTTGAAGCAACGCCGATCTTCATCTGAGCAAGTGATCCACGACGATCCGCGACTCAAGAAGACGATGCGAAGCTAGTTCGACGATCGAGTTCTCTTCTCAATTTTTGTAGTCTTTGAGTGAATTGTAATGAAACATCGAATAATAAAAGGTGAAAATTCTTGATCTTGCTTTTCTTTACATTTGAGCATTATGATGAGTTACCAATTCTTGATTTTTTTTCTTTTTCATAATATTTGAGTGAAAACTCCGCTTGTGGAGGAATCGAGAAAATAGATAGATGATGATGATTAAATTCTTGAACGATTCTTAAGTCTTATGAGTTTTGCAAACTCTAGGAAATTGAATCAACGATGACCTAGTTTTGAGCGAGATGCTTTCTTGAATGTTTTCGCTCTTAACTAGAGATCAACGATCAATGCTTGAATTTCTTAGAGGCTAGAATTTGAATGCTAATCAACGAAAGGACAAGAGATGATGATGGAGAAACCCTAGTTTCTTCAATAGATCCCTAAACCTCATTGATTGTCATCGATCTAGCAACAAATCTTCAATAGATAAGAATTTGTACTCATAAGTATTCATCATCACTATCGATTGGATCGATTCCTACAAGTCTCTTTACAAATCTTGATAATTCAAACAATTTGGGAATATTTCTTGATTCTTGATTTTAGATCTTTTCTTTCTTTAAGTTTCTTGAAAATAAAAACTCACAAATCTTGAATCAATTTTATTGCAATTTCTTTTATCTTTTAATTTTCGACCCAACTAAAACAAGATCGATTAAATCTCACTTTCCCTGTGGACGATCCGCATTCACCGACGAACCTACAATAGTCACCGTTATTGATTGCGGTTTACAAATTTCTTTGGTTGTGATCTTTACACTTTTCAAAACACGACACGGAAATCGATTATCAATCAAATGGCGCAGTTGCCGGGGATAGTGTGCTAATTTGTTTGTTTTTGTAATTTGAGTTGAAAAATTTATTATTCCATCAGTTTTTAGATCAAAATTCGTAACAAGTGCTTAATGATTTGTTGTGAATTGTTGCGAGAAAATCTGGAATCTGTGGAGCAAGAGGAAAAATTTTCTGAATATTTCAGAGAGTTCAGTGAGTGAACAGGAGCATCTGCAGCATTTTTTGTGCAGAGATCTCAACATACGACCGCGTTTCCGCGGCCATAGGTAGCTTCTCGCGGCGGTTCCGCGGCGATACAGCAGCTTCACTTCTCCAACATTCTCTGGTATATTCTAAACTTTCTTATCTCCTCCCTGCTCTGTCCATTTACCAATTTCTGCTGGATTCTTTGCAAAAATTCGTAGCGCCGCAAAAAGAAAAATTGTTGCGTGTTTGATCTTGGTTGTTTGCATTTTTAATACGGAAATTAAGGGGAAAAGACCAAATTCAGATTAGGTTGGGAGTTCATTACCCTTCCTAAGCCCTAAAAAATCACAAAATTGCATCCGCATTACCCTCATTAACTAAAAAATATTTAGACATGACTCTAAGATCCGTCGCGCTCACTTAGGACAGAAGGAGGTCGTGGGTAATCTATTGCTTATCCACGTTTCTTTTGTGGTGTCTAAGACAAGTGTGTCTAAGGCAAGTGGTTACTTAATTAGGCCCACTACTTACATAGTGGAGAACTTCCCACTTACCTGGCACTTACCTGGCCACAGGAGGGGCAAAGAGGCAGTAGAGGATTTATCTTGCGACTTGTCTTCTGGAAGTCTAGGAGCGGTCTAGAGACTTGACCTAGGTGACCACTAGAATTAGGGTTGCTTGTGCATTGTTTGTGACTTGATTTTTCAAAAATCTGTATCTTTTTCAAAACCAAACACCAACTCATCTTTTCCTTAATTATCACAACGCTGCTACTTGTGCTAAATCATTTAGTGCATGCTCGACTGGACACGGGATTCTAGTGCCCGTCTTGTCTGCGTCCCTCCTATCGACTCCGAAGTCGGTATTTCTACGTCTACTTTTCTTTACCCTCAACCACACCCACTTCGATGGACCGTTCTCCATCGAACTTCTTTAACACTACTCTGCCACCTTCCGCAGGTGCACAGAATCCACCCCACACCTCTTTCCAAGAGAGATGTTACCCTATGCGAGGTCCTCTTTCGATCTGTCTCACTATTCCACCAGCCAATGGGGACAACTTTGAAATCAAACCCCAATACATCAATCTTCTACCCAAATATCACGGTCTCGAGTCTGAAGACGCATATGTCTTTATTACCAAATTTGAAAATGTATGCGCTATGATGGGTACTTCATAGCTTTCTGTGGATGCTATTGTTCAGACCATAATATTGCATTTTTCATTCCCCTTTTTCTTATCCTTTTTATAAATAAACAGGTACTCTTGACGCACGTTTGTTGCATATTACAGGATACAGGTTTCTGGAGCAAATACAGTGAAAAAGACACCAAACAACAGAAAAAGGGACTTTTGACCAACAATTAGACGGACCCTAGTCAAGCCTAGACAAAGAACAGTGCAAGGTCCAAAATGTCATGTGAACGGTTAAAAGATCGCTACAAGTATTCACTGAAATATCTGGAGGAGAATAAGAAGCCCAACAGAGAAACTACATATGGAAACAAGAAGCCCAAGAACCCCTGAACCAAGCCTAAACTTTTCAGAACCCATCTCCTCTCTTTGGCCGCGGAACCGCGGCCAAACCCAGCCTGGCGCCGCGGTTCCGCGGCCATACAGAACCCGTGTCGGTGCAATTTTAGTGCGTCGGTGCGTCGGTGTATATGTTAGGATTTTCAGTGGTCAAATCTGTAATTTCATATTTCCGAGAGTCTGTAACCCTAGATCTCCTGCTTTCCTATAAATTGTATTCCCAGATCTGTAAAAACCTATGCCTCTTTTCAATAAATAAAATTCAGAATTTCTGGGAATGATATTCAGATCTCTTCTGTCTTCTACTTGGAGGGAGCCATCAAATCAGTAGGTAATTTTATTTCCTTGCTTTTATTTTCTAGTATATTTTATCATCCCCTAAGAGCGAGTAGTCTCCTCGCTTGTTAGGGTTAGCCTTAGGGAAAGGGTTGAGAGATGAGATCTCTCACCCCTTTCAATGCCACCTTCACTTAAGAGTTAGAACTCCACGCATACGAGCACAACCGCTCCCTGCGGCATCCTACCCTTCGAGGTAACGATGAACCGTAGTATAAAGGGCCGGTTGCGCGCGTTTTCCGTGGGGGTTAGGTAATTATCAACAAAGGAAGGATACAAATCTAGAGGAAGAAACATCTTCCCAAAAGATTCGTATCCACTTTATTAATAATTACATTAACATCTAATAGATCTAAAAAAGAAGGCATTGAAAGCGGTGAAGAAAAACATTAATCTCCAAAACTTCCCCTAAGCCTAACCCTAACAAGAATTTTAATTAGATTAATTAGATCTAGTTTTCGTAGATTTTTATAAAGCAACCAAAACGACATTTTGAATCAACTCGTTAAAACACATAAAAGGAATTTACCTGTCTCTGTGGATCGACCCGTACTCACCGGCTAGCTGCGAAGCGACGCCGTGTCTGATTGCGGTAAACTACAAATTTTTGACACTAACCAAATGGCGCCGTTGCCGGGGACGGCGTAATACTTCTTTTTGTGAATTTTCGGGTTGATATAAATTTTGAAAAATTATAAAAATCTGAAAATATTAAAAAATACAAAAATTATCAAATTTGATCTGTTTGAAGGGTGTATATTTTTGAATCTTACAGGAACAGCGTCGAATCGCGGATCTGGAATTTTACAGAGGCCAAAACATAAATTGGTATATAAGAACAGAGAGGAATTGCAAGTCAAGAGCAGTGAAAATTTTTCCAGAGGCTAAACCCATCCCCTTGTCGCGCTTCCGCCGCAATAACTCCCCCAGGCCGCGGTTCCGCGCTTGCATTGCCACGTCAGCCCTAAAAATTTGTGTGGTTTGTTTTCTCTCCCTCTCCTCTGTAACCTCCATATCTCCACCGTAAAAATTTTCTGCAGGAATTCTTTGCGTAAAAAGTCTTTCTTCCCCTTCTAAATAACAGATTTTCTGCAGGTTTCTTTGCGCCGCGCTAAAATTGAATGCAAGTGAAATTTTATTTGTTTTGCATAATTTAACTGGACTTAAGGGGCTAATTGACCAATTTCAGATTGGGTGGGGATTTCATCACCCTTCCCAGGACCCCAGAAACCACCTAAAGCATTTTGCATCGACCACAATTAATAAAAAAAGATTAGACTCAGACCTAAGGACATCGAGCTCAATAGGAAAAGGACTAGTATAGGCATCGGCCGTTTATCCTAACCGACTTTGCGGTGTCTAGGCTAGTGGTTATTAATTAGGCCCACTGTAGTGGTGGTTCCTTCCCACTTACCTGGCCGTATTTGTCCGTGAAGAGGCGGTTTGAGGTCTATTCTAGCCCTAGTTAGGAGCTGTCTAGTAGACCTAGGCAACCCTAGATCTAGGTCTGATTGTGCATGTGTGGTTGATACATTTGTGTCACGAGTCCCGTTTCTAAAACCTTTTTGCAAAACTCTCACATAAATAAAAATAAATAAATAAAGAAAAATCTTTTCAAAACTTGCAACTTGCCGCTAAGAAAATTTGCAACTCACTTCCATCACTTCTTCTCATTGACGTTATCTTACCCCCACATTCCGTTTTTTCCTTTTTTCTGACTGCACTACCCTTTAGTGTATGTCATTTTGGACTAGGGATACTAACGCCCGATTAGTCCGTGTTTCGTTGGTACCGACCAACGAACCCTTCGACGAACCCTTCGTCGACATTCCGTCCATTTCCTTACCTCCACCTTCAAATTCTTCTTTCGAAGGTATGTCGGGATTTAACCCCAACGATACCTTACCGACGGGAATGATTCCACCTCCGCCAGGTGCGAATAACCCGAATCTTCCGCCTGTTGTAGCGCCCGCACGAGTTGCGCTCCAGGATCTCTTCTACCCCGTCCGCACTTCTTTACCTACATGTCTTTCACCCCCACCGGCGAATGGGGATAATTTTGAAATAAAACCACACTTCATCAATATGCTGCCTAAGTTTCATGGTTTGGAATCCGAAGATGCATATATTTTCATTAATAAATTCCAAAACGTTTGCGCCATGATGAAGACAACCCAATTAAGTGATGACGCAATAAGGCTAAAGGTCATTCCTTTTACCTTATGTGACCTAGCCGAGAAGTGGCTATACAGCACCGCATCACATTCCATTAGAAATTGGGACGAGTTTGTGAGAGCTTTTCTGAAAAAGTTCTATCCTCATCACAAAACTGCTAGAATCAGAAACGAAATTATACAATTTTCACAGCTTCATTCCGAACCATTTTGGAAGTGCTTCGAGAGATTTAAAGACCTACTCGTTCAATGCCCTCATTATGGGATAGAAAATTGGCAACTTTGCCAAACATTATACGAGGGATTGAACGCAGCAACGAAGCAGTTGCTAGAAACAATATGTCAAGGTCATTTTCTCTCCAAGTCTAGCGACGAAGCTTGGCAGTTTCTTGAGGACCTAAGTGAGCAAACAATTCAGTGGGAGAGTACCAAGACCACATCATCTTCTTCAGTTGGTCAATCTAGGGCAGGCATACATCAAATAGATATGTCGATTGCTATGAAGGCCGAGATGGCCTCACTTATGAAAAAGCTAGAAGCCATTGAGACAAAAATCTCATCGTCTTCTCCTGCCCCTACTCTACCCACACGAGCTGTTTGTGCTTGTTGTTCTAATCCATCACATCTAACCGAAGAGTATCCTTATAATGCACCCATTCAAGGACAGGATCAAGTCAATGCTGCATTTCAGCAACGACAAAGAAATGATCCGTACTCTTCGACATACAATCAGGGATGGAGGAGTCACCCAAATCAATAGTTCCAAGGGAATAATAATTTTCAAAGACCTCCTCCACAACAACAACAAGCACCCTCACAAACTCAAAACCAGCAACCTTTCCAACAACAACCTTATACAAATCAAACGAACAACTTAGTTCAACCAAATGATGATAAGGTTAGCTCGCTCGAGAAGAGTTTAGAAGCATTTCTCAAGCAATCTACAGAATCCGCAGCAAGATTTGAAAGTTATGTTCAATCTTTGATGAATAACAATGCCTCACACGATCAAAGTATCAAATCTATTGAGGCACAAATTGCACAATTAACTGCTACGTTGAGCGAGAGAGAAAAGGGAAAGCTTCCATCTCAACCATTGCCCAATCCCGGTCACCCACAAAACGCATATCACAATCACAATGTAAATGCGGTGACCACGTAGAGATCCGGAAGAGAGTTGCAAAATAATGTGGGAACTAGTGATGACATCCCCGCCGGTGGTTCTTCTTCCCCTTCTTCATTTTCTTCACTTCCTTCTTCACCTTTTTCTTTAGAGCCTATTCTCCACCCTTCACACGGCTCTACTTCTTCTGACTCGAACGGACCCATTTCTCACAACACGAACACATCCACACTGGGATCCGTTCCTACTCCACATTCTACTCCGCAGACTTTTGACTCAACAAATTTTCGGAATGCTCCATTCCCAAACAGGTTGAGTCCTAATAAACCAAATGTACAAGTGGAGAAGATTGTGGAGATATTTAAGCAGGTTAGCATAAATATACCTCTCTTGGATGCTATCCAACAAGTCCCTTCATACGCGAAAATCTTAAAGGGCTTATGCATCTCGAAGAGAAAGGCATCTCAAGTACCCAAGAAAGTGCTAGTGGCTAGTGTAGTGAGCAATGCTATTAACCACCATCAAACCTTACCCCAAAAACGAAAGGACCCCGGCTGTCCTACGATTTCCATCACAATAGGGGATAAGAAAATTAATCGAGCACTTTTAGATCTTGGGTCTAGTGTTAACCTGATTCCCTACTCCGTGTACGAACAATTAGGGGTTGGAGAGTTGAAACCCACTCGTTGCACTCTCCAAATGGCTGATCGATCAATCACCTATCTAAGGGGTCAGCTAGAGGATGTGTTGATCAAAGTTGGGGAGTTCATATTCCCCGTTGATTTTATCGTTATGGATACACAACCTGTTGCTAACCCAAGAAACCAAATTCCGGTGATTCTTGGTCGACTATTTTTGGCCACTTCCAATGCCGTAATAAATTGTCGCAATGGCTCCATGACTCTATCCTTCGGAAAGAGGTCTAGTGAGTTCAATATTTATAAGATGGGAAGTCTGCCCCCCGTACCTAAAACTAGTACACGAGAAGTTTGCTCTATTCACGAAATCACGCAGGAAGACTGCGAGCTTGAAAGATTTCTATTTGATGAAAACAGTTTTGACGCCACTAGTGCGTCCCTCCTTGAGCCTACTACCGTTGACACAACCGATGTTGATTATGAATGTTTCACTTTTTTGGATGATGACGACTCACAGCCCGAATATGAGTCGTTTGAATTTTTGGATGAATCAGTCGAACCATCGGAATCGGTTGTTTGCAGTGATTTCGAACCTGTGTTAGAGTCCTTTGAGTTCGAGGTAGATTCCGCAATGATTCTTTCGCCTCAGAAATTCGAACTCACGCCCTTGCCGTCTCACCTTAGATATGCCTACATAGGTGAGAATGAGACCTTTCCCATTATCATATCGGCCTCTCTAGCTCTCGAGCAAGAGAACGCCCTCTTAACGGTCTTACAAGATAGGCGGCAAGTTGTCAGTTGGACTATGGCAGACATCGAGGAGATAAGTTCCCTCGTAAGTGAATATCATACACAATTGATGGATGATGCCATGTCAATAGAGGACCCACAGGAACATCTTGGGGGTATTGTGGTGAGTCAACCTCCTCCCTTAGAAGTTGAAATACCCCCATTTCTTTTAATAAGGTACGAGAATGCCAACACTCCACTGATTGCTGATCATTTACATTCTCGTTTTGATACATCACCATCGCCTGTATATTTACCTCCACACCTCCCTTACCACTACTTCTACCTTTTCCAATTCTTTGCGGACCGCCACAACTTATTCTTCCACCAACCAATACTCTTTACTGATAAATTTTTCAAATGGTTGGTGTTGATGTTTGGTCGATGCAAAGTTTGGCAGTAATGTCTAACATAGTTTAAATGAAGTTTGGGGGAGGGCCTTTTTGTATATATTCTTTGTTTTTCTTAACAATAAAAAATAATAAATAAACAGGGATGTGCCGACATTTTGACCCTCTTGGTTTGGTATGACAGTGAGGACACTGTCAAGTACAAGTTTGGGGGTATGCTCGGTACGTCTTCTTCCTTCGCATTCATTTGTATATATTTTTGCATTTGCATACTTATTTGAAAACCCATAAAAATTGAAAAATTTCAAAAATTATAAAAATTATTGTATTCAATTTTGGCTAATTGACTAGAGTTTGACAGATAGGTTAACTGGCTAGGAACAACTAGATCTTAGATTTAGTAAATTAAAAACCCTAAAAATAATCTTCCTTAAACTTTAGCGGTAGAAAGTATATGTTTTGTAGTTTATTTAGAAATAGGCAAATTTTGAGTTCACTTCTTGGGCTAAGTCGAAACCAAGGAAAAGTATTGATGTTCTTATTAGAGTATAAGTTTGAAAAATAGTTCCTAGCTTAAGTCTAGATTCTGAAAATATATACCCTACAAGTTGCACAATCACGCACCTTGAAACTTGGAATAGTAGAAGAGACCTTGAAATGCTCTTGTCTAAAGTCCTTAGTACGAAGAAAATAAAAGAAAAAAAAAAGTGAATAAAGAAAAAAAAAATGGACACTGGTTTTTGTGATTACTTAAGGCTGTAAAAATAGAAAAATATTTAGCGAGGGTGCTTCATCACCTAGTGCCTTAGACCAACTGGTTTGGGAGTCACTGCTAAAGCCTTGGGTGTTGCAAAGACTAGGAAGTACGCTTTAAAGTGCAAGCGCATTTTGTAATCGGTCGTTGGTACCTCAAGAAGTATTAACGGTCGCATGAAGGATGTGTAAGCAAATTTCATTTAAATTCACCAACTAATTAGTACTTTGGACAACGGACAAGGGGTTGATTGCTTAATTTGAATTTCCAAGTGTAGGGGTGACTTATACACACACGTAGGGGTATGTGATTGGTGTTTAGATGAGAAAAAGGAATGAAGAATAGAACTTGTAACTTTAATATGAGTTGATAGAAATTCCTGAGTAGAGATGTAACCCTAGAAGGAAAACTTAAGAGATGCCGAAAGCTAAGTAGGTCTACATAACATATATAATCTTAAGTTAAATGATAAGGATGCGTGAAGAATATGGGTGGACAATTTGCGAGTCAAAAGATAATAGAATTCCTTGTTAGAAAACCTAATTGGAGAACTAAAGTTAATGGGCCGAATTGATAGGATTTTGTGGGTGTAATCCGCTGAAAACCCTCAGGAGACAACACTCCTCCTACTAGGGACACCTAGAGGTTTAACGGCTTGTTGCACGTGCTCAGTGCAATCGCGTTTCCCTGCGAAAGTGCGGTTAGGATTTTAGTGAATAAAATAATAAGTTTGCTCGAGGACGAGCAAAAGGTAACTTTGGGGGTATTTTTTCAGACCATAATATTGCATTTTTCATTCCCCTTTTTCTTATCCTTTTTATAAATAAACAGGTACTCTTGACGCACGTTTGTTGCATATTACAGGATACAGGTTTCTGGAGCAAATACAGTGAAAAAGACACCAAACAACAGAAAAATGGACTTTTGACCAACAATTAGACGGACCCTAGTCAAGCCTAGACAAAGAACAGTGCAAGGTCCAAAATGTCATGTGAACGGTTAAAAGATCGCTACAAGTATTCACTGAAATATCTGGAGGAGAATAAGAAGCCCAACAGAGAAACTACATATGGAAACAAGAAGCCCAAGAACCCCTGAACCAAGCCCAAACTTTTCAGAACCCATCTCCTCTCTTTGGCCGCGGAACCGCGGCCAAACCCAGCCTGGCGCCGCGGTTCCGCGTCCATACAGAGCCCGTGTCGGTGCAATTTTAGTGCGTCGGTGCGTCGGTGTATATGTTAGGATTTTCAGTGGTCAAATCTGTAATTTCATATTTCCGAGAGTCTGTAACCCTAGATCTCCTACTTTCCTATAAATTGTATTCCCAGATCTGTAAAAACCTATGCCTCTTTTCAATAAATAAAATTCAGAATTTCTGGGAATGATATTCAGATCTCTTCTGTCTTCTACTTGGAGGGAGCCATCAAATCAGTAGGTAATTTTATTTCCTTGCTTTTTATTTTCTAGTATATTTTATCATCCCCTAATGAGCGAGTAGTCTCCTCGCTTGTTAGGGTTAGCCTTAGGGAAAGGGTTGAGAGATGAGATCTCTCACCCCTTTCAATGCCACCTTCACTTAAGAGTTAGAACTCCACGCATACGAGCACAACCGCTCCCTGCGGCATCCTACCCTTCGAGGTAACGATGAACCGTAGTATAAAGGGCCGGTTGCGCGCGTTTTCCGTGGGGGTTAGGTAATTATCAACAAAGGAAGGATACAAATCTAGAGGAAGAAACATCTTCCCAAAAGATTCGTATCCACTTTATTAACAATTACATTAACATCTAATAGATCTAAAAAAGAAGGCATTGAAAGCGGTGAAGAAAAACGTTAATCTCCAAAACTTCCCCTAAGCCTAACCCTAGCAAGAATTTTAATTAGATTAATTAGATCCAGTTTTCGTAGATTTTTATAAAGCAACCAAAACGACATTTTGAATCAACTCGTTAAAACACATAAAAGGAATTTACCTGTCTCTGTGGATCGACCCGTACTCACCGGCTAGCTGCGAAGCGACGCCGTGTCTGATTGCGGTAAACTACAAATTTTTGACACTAACCAGCTATGCGTCTACGTCTTCTCCCATTTACTTTGTGCGATATAGCCGGGAAGTGGCTTTATAATACAGTCGTACATTCTATTTCAAACCGGGGAGAATTCGTAACAGCATTCCTTAAGAAATTCTACCCTAATCACAAAACTGCTCGAGTTCGTAGCGAAATAAATCAATTTACCCAGCTTCCAAATTAACCATTCTCGAAGTGTTTTGAACGCTTCAAGAATCTGTTAGTTTAATGTCCACATCACGGAATTCCTAGATGGGATCTGTGCAGAATCATATATGAGGTCATTAATCCTACCACAAAACAGACCCTTGATCCATATGTCAAGGCACCTTCATGACTAAAGATGATGGTGAAGCCTGGAGATTTTTAGAAAATTTCGCTGAAAAATCTTTACAGTGGGAGGGTGTTAACCAATCATCGTCTAGGGGTGGTAATCACCAATCTGATGTTTCCATAGGAGTTAGAGCTGAAATGTCAGCAATGCAAAAGAAACTCGAAACTATGGAAAATAAATTTTTAACAGCCGCCCTAAATCAGATGTCACTCTCCAAAACTGTATGTGGATACTGTTCTGATCCATCTCATCTTACGGAAGAATGTCCATTGAATTCTCCGTTTCAAGGTCAAGAGCATACCAATGCTGCTTTCCAACAAAGACCTAAAAACGATCTGTATTCTTCCACTTATAATCAGGGTTGGAGGAATCACCCTAACTTTGCTTGGAACCAAACACAAACTCAAAACACGGTTCCAAATCAAAACAATTTCCAAAGGAGTCCTTCACCACAACAGCAACCACTACAACTGAGTCAGCACTCCTACCAATCACAAAATTTTCAAAATCCGGTCAACACACCTGCACCGTATAATCCTTTGCAGTTGACCGGTATTGATGAATCCTCTTCACTCGCACATACCGTGAATTTGCTTTTGACAAATTTCATGCAAGTTAAGGCAAATCTTCAGTCTTCCGTCGATAAAATCGAGAAAAACTCTGACTCCCAAAGTGAAAATATCAAATCGATTTATGCACAAATTGCCCGTATAAATGCCGAATTGAGTGCTAGAGAGAAAGGGAAACTTCCAGTTCAACCTTTACCAAATCCTGACTATTCACATCATGTGAATGCTATTAACACGTTGAGATCTGGAAGAGTGCTTGACAACCATGCCGGTGAAGAGATTGATAATAATGAAGAATCAATCGATGATACCCCGGCTGAGACTTTTCTTTCCACTTCTACTTCTACTTCTGACCCTAGTTCGTCTACCCTACCATTTTCTTCCGAGCCTATTCTCCGTTTTCCCTTAGGCTCGACCCCTCAGCACACTTCTTCTAGTCCACTAGAGACGATCCCCACTTCTATTCTTAGATCTTTCCTACCCATACGATCTTCTCCAATGTTGGACCCCGATCTTATTGCTAAAGCTCCTTATCCGAATCGGTTAAGGGGAAACAGACCAAATCGGCAAATGGAGAAGATAACTGAAATCTTTAAACAAGTTAATATCAACATCCCTCTTCTAGATGCAATACAACAATTCCCTGCTTATGCGAAAATTCTCAAAGACTTTTGCACTAGAAAGAGAAAGACTCAAGTACCAAAGAACGTATTCATGTCAAAGACTGTAGACACAGTTTTCCCCCAACAATTACCTAGGAAACGTAAGGATCCTGGCTATCCTACTATTTCTTTTTCTATTGGGGATAAACATATTAACCGTGCTCTACTTGACCTTGGCGCAACTGTTAACCTGCTTCCTTTCTCGGTTTATGAGCAGCTAAGGATCGGAAAGTTGAAACCAACTCACTGCACTCTCCAGATGGCCGACTGATCAATCACCAAACCTAGGGGTGAACACGAGGATGTGTTAATAAAAATCGGGGAATTTTTATTCCCTGTAGACTTTATTGTTCTTGATACACAGCCTGTAGCGAACCCACGGAATCAAATTCCGGTGATTCTTGGTCGCCCCTTTTTGGCCACTTCCAATGCTATAATCAACCGTCGTAATGGCTCTATGACCCTATCCTTCGGGAAGATGTCAATTGAGCTGAACATTTACAAGTTGGGAAGTGTACCCTCCGAACTTTCTGCTTAGGTCTGTTCTGTCGAATTAATGGATGTCGACAGCAGCAAATTTGATCAGCCTCATGATACTGATCTTGACTCTTTTCATATGTTGTTGTTTGACCCAACTATGTATCATACACATACGGAATCTTCCACCGAGTTGTCCGGGTCAACAACTAACACTGATTATGAACCATTTTTGGAGTCTGAAGATCATCCCGCGCTTTTTGATGATAGTATTCTCCAGGGTATCGATGAGAGTTTTGAGGACATTTTCGCTGATGAACTCACATTTTTAGCAAACACGGGTGTTGAGATGATTCAACTACAAAACAAAGAAATTGAACCTCCACCCCTTCTTCTAGAGTATAAAGAGAATGCAAGTAATCCATCATAATCACTGTGTCGTCTCTCCAAAACGAGACGCAAACCATCTCCTTCACACCACTTATCTTTTCCCCCACTTCTTCTTGGCTCTTTTCAACTTGTTCTTCCACCAACCGGTGCACTACACTGATAAAATTTTCGAATGGTTGGTGTTGACGTTCGGTCTTTGCAAAGCTTGGCATTGACCAGTAATTTTTACCCCCTCTTGTGATTTTCAAAGCTTAACATTGTTTAACTCAAGTTTGGGGGGGTATAATCTGGCTCTTGAAAATAAAATTGTTACTTAAAATTGTAAGCCAAAAATAAGTTTGGGGGAGGATTTTCACGATCATATTTATTGCCTCCGTTAATAAATTTCCTCCCAGGCTTACAGGTTTTTGAGCTCTAGCAGAAGGCAACAGTGAGGACACTGTTGAAAACAAGTTTGGGTGAGGTTTGTGCTTATTTACGCATCACTTTGGATTATATTTTGCATAAGCACAAAACATTGAAAAAATAAAATAAAAAAAATTTGTACATGAATAAGATAATAAAAGATTAGATAGTGAAAAATTACATCCAAAAGATTGGAAAAATTTAAGAAAACCTAGAAAATTAGAAGTTTTCTTAAACGAAACTAGTAATAAGTAGTTATGAGCCGTTGTCCTAAGGGTTAGTAAGATGAAAGAAGTCACTAATCTGAGAATAAAAATAAGTCTGAAAAATAATTCCTATTCTGGAAGCCAAACATTTGAATGTTGATACCCTACTATACGCACTTACACACGTCTTGAAACTCGGGATAGTAGAGAATACCTTGAAATGCTCTTGTCTAAAAGCCAAAGTATGAAGGAAATAATAAATGAATAAAATATAAAATGGTGAAGAAAAATGAACACTGGTTTTGTTATCGCCAAGACAGCAATAAAAAAATATAGCGAGAGTGCTTCATCACCTAGTGCCTTAGTCACTGCTAAGCCTTAGGTGGTGCAAGGCGAGAAAAATACCAATACACCTAATCAGCAAGTACATGAGTAATCGGTCGGTTAGTAGCTCAAGAAGTATTAACGGTCGCATGAAAAATGTGTGAGCAATTCCATCTAAATATTCATTGATTAAAAAGTACTGAGGTGATGGACAAGAGTATGATAGCTTGAATTGAATTCTCCGAGTGTAGGGATGCCTTTTACACACACGTAGGGTTATATGATCGATGTTTGGAAGAAAAATAGGAATAAAGAATAAAGACGATGTTTTATTGAGGGATGACGTGATTTCTAACATCTTTTCATGACTATTAAGATAGGGCTCATGACAACTGAAAAGCTGGTGTAGTTGGAAACTCTAAATTTTCAAAAGTCTTTCTTTTACAATTCTTTTCTTTACATGCAACTTTCACGGTCTTCCTTTTATTGTAGGATTTTTTGGGTGCAATCCGCTGAAAACTATCAGGAGACAACACTCCTCCTACTAGGGACACCTAGAGGTTTAAAGGCTTGTTGCATGTGCTCAGTGCAATCGTGTTGCCTACGAAAATGTGCTAGTTAGTTTTTATTTTTCTTTATTTTCTCCTTCTCTTTCTAATAAAACAAGTTTGCTCGAGACGACCAAAATTAAGTTTGGGGGAATTTGATCAGTCGAAAATATTGCATTTTTAACACATCAATTTCCCTACTATTTGCAATCATCTAAAGGTGTTCGGTATGAATATAGCACATATTAGCAATTCATCTGTAAAATACCAAATAACATGTGTTATAGATTATAATCGGCATTTTGAGGAAAATTGAGTGTTTATTATTGCACGCATGATCTTTTGTATATCGCAACACTTGTCTCGAGATTGTATGCAGGAAATTCCAGGAAAAAGAACCGGAACTGCTAAAAGTGCTGATAAAAATACGCCAAGTCCAAGACTTATAATCTGGCAGTGAACAAAAAAGTATAAAAATATTCCAGATATCAGAAAAGTGCCATAAAGTTAGCACCAAGTCAACCTGAAAGTTTCATGAAAAGAATGCACCAAACGGCTGCGGATCCGCGGCCGAATGGGCCGATCCGCCGCGGATCCGCGGCCGCGTTAACACATCATTGGCAGCAACTTCTTGCAGGCTTCTCCTTTCAAATGGTAAACTTTTTCAAGACACTTCGGTCTCCAGAGATCTTCAGAAGCTTCTCTTCTAACAGCTAAGCTTCTTATGCAAGCTTCATAACAACCAAGCTTCTCAAGCAAGCTAGCTAACTATCTTAATCTAGAAGTTTCCTTCATAACTACCAAGCTTATAAGGGAAGCTAAACCTAACTTAGCTTTTAGGGGAAGCTAAAGGAGAAGACTATATAAAGGGACCCAAGGCTTCATTCTAAAGGTTGTTGTTAGGTTGTTGAAAATTGAGCCAAAATTCCGCAAGTTGAGTGACACAACTTGCAACTCAAAACCCTAGTCTGAATCTAATTCAAAAGCCAAATCAAAATTCATCGAGTACCAAATTGAGCAAGAATTCAAAGCGCCTTTTTGAAGCAATGCCGATCTACATTCGAGCAAGTGATCCACGACGATCCACGACTCAAGAAGACGATGCAAAGCTAGTTTGACGATCGAGTTCTCTCCTCAATTTTTATAGTCTTTGAGTGAATTGTAACGAAACATCGAATAATAAAAGGTGAAAATTCTTGATCTTGCTTTTTTTTACATTTGAGCATTATGATGAGTTACCAATTCTTGATTGTTTTTTTTCATGATATTTGAGTGAAAACTCCGCTTGTGGAAGAATCGAGAAAATAGATAGATGATGATGATTAAATTCTTGAACGATTTTGAAGTCTTATGAGTTTATTAAACTCTAGAAAATTGAATCAACGACGACCTAGTTTTGAGCGAGATGCTTTCTTGAATGTTTTCGCTCTTAACTAGAGATCAACGATCGATACTTGAATTTCCAAGAGGCTAGAATTTGAATGCTAATCAATGAAAGGACAAGGAATGATGATGGAGAAACTCTAGTTTCTTCAATAAATCCCTAAAGCTCGTTGATTGCATCGATCTAGCAATAAATCTTCAATAGATAAGAATTTGTAATCATAAGTATTCATCATCACTATCGATTGGATCGATTCCTACAAGGCTCTTTACAAATCTTGATAATTCAAACAATTTGGGAACATTTCTTGATTCTTGATTTTAGATCTTTGCTTTCTTTAAGTTTCTTGAAAATAAAAACTCATAAATCTTGAATCAATTTTATTGCAATTTCTTTTATCTTTTAATTTTTGACTCAACTAAAACAAGATCGATCAAATCTCACTTTCCCTGTGGACGATCCGCATTCACTAACGAATCTACAATAGACACCGTTATTGATTGCGGTTTACAAATTTCTTTGGTTGTGATCTTTACACTTTTCAAAACACGACATAGAAATCGATTATCAATCAACGACAGAGGGGCGCGTTCAGGTCTTCGGCCTCGCTCGTGCCAATCTCGAAGTCTCGGAACACCGGAATGCCGATTCCAGTTGTCGTTACCCACGTATGAGGAATGACTCCATGACACGTTGGGCGCTGGACAGTTCAATGCCGAGATCTCAAGACCAACCAAATTATCCCTTCAACGCTCATCGCACTCGCTCACCCTCCAAAGAGACATCAATCAGGTCGTTTGATTTCAGGGAAAACCGACGTCACCATACTCATCGAGGCCGCGCACATGGCGCATGTCGGGGCGAGCCACGAAGGGTTCACCTAGAGGATCTGAGGAACGTGATAGAGCGGAGCCGCTCCATCGCGCAAGCCCGAAGTAGAGACAGTCGACACTCAGATTATAGAGCATCCTCAGGATACCGGCAGCGAATCGAGGTCCTCGAGAAGAAGATCGAGGATATGTGGCTCACCACTCGTTTGCTCGGGAGATCGGCAAAATACTCCGCAGATTCCTTCACGAGGCCCTTCAAAGAGCAGATGTTGAGTGAGCGAGTCTTGTCTCGAAATAAACCGCCTTCGATGGGAAGTCCGACCCAAAAGACCACTTGGACGGGTTTACGGCGGGTATGAGCTTTCAAGATAATTCGGACGTGGCTCAATGCCGAGCCTTTCCCACCGCCCTCATCCTATCCAGGAGCGACTGGTTCCGCGGCTTGACTCCACATTCAATCTCAACCTTCGACAAGGCAGCTACTTAGTTACTCGGTCATTTCGTCAGCAACCGATGATAGAAGAGATCGAATGACTACCTGTTCACCATCAAGTGCAAAGACAGGGAGCTTTTCAATGGCTATATTGCTCATTTATAAAATACATTTCTGGAGGTACCCAAGCACCGGAATGAGACGGTCATAACCGCCATGAGGTAGGGTCTTAGGCATAAAGAGTGGCTCCGCTCTTTTGCATTGGCGTAATCTAAAATCATGGCTGAGCTAAAGGTCTAGACTGAGTGGGAAATCCAACTCGAATCCAAAGTTAACGCTCACCTTTCCCGAGGATACTGGACAGACCAAAAGAAAAAGGACCGGGAAGAAGACAAGAAGAAGGTTGATCGGTCGAAACCTTACTCTCCGAGGTTTCATGAGTATACGCCTCTCAATGTCTCGCAGGCCGAGCTGCTAGAGGAGATGAAGAGTGAAAGATTCTTCAAGCTACCACCGATGACACGAAAGCCGGGCAAGCGACTCTGCCGCCCGTATTGTGCCTATCATCGGACACAAGGACACCCGACCGAGGATTGTAAACAGTTGCATGATTACATCGAAAAGCTAATCCACTCCGATCACTTGGCAAACTACCCGCGAGACAAACGTCAAGCAGATAGAGGACAAGCCGACCAACTTGAAGCCGGAAAGCTGATGATCAGGCAGATCATGGTCATCACCGGCTGACCCGAGTCCGAGCAACAAGGGTACCCGCCGTATCCGGACATTCGATGCAGAAGAGTTTAAACTACGCCCCGCAAGGTCGACGGGTAGTTTCCTGCCCGTCATGCAAAGATCAGCCCTTTACTCAAGTAAATGAAGCGTGGATACGCTTATAGATAGCCGACTAAAGCCCTCATCAAGAGGCCGCCGGGCAGCTTCCTGCTCGGCCCATTCACCGTGGATAGCTTTCTGCCCAACAACACCGTTGATCTAAAGCCCTCATCACGAGGCCGCCGGGTAGCTTCTTGCCCGGCCCATCCACAGCGAGTAGCTTCCTGCCCAACGACGCCGTGGATCCAAAGCCCTCATCATGAGCCCACCGGGTAGCTTCCTGCTCGGCCCATTCACCGCGGGTAGCTTCCTGCCCAACTGTTGGATATGTATGCCCTAGAGGCCATTATTGTATATGTTTACATATGGATGTTTGGACATATGTATGTACAGGACAATCTTGCTCGATATGATATTATGCTATCTGGTTTGTCTTTATCTTAACATATATGTATGTTTTACTTGTTATTATATATTATTTATACATGTTGATAAAACCCGTAAGATCATTGCTTGAATACCTGCGTTGTGATGGCGATCATACTTGTGGGAGCTGGGTAGTCGATAAGCACATCCTTAAAAGGTCCCTAGTCGTGGGAGTATCGAGACTGGTCATCGATATTCCGGAGTAGACTAGTGTATATGTTTCTAGACCCCGAGGAGGGGCGATGGTTGGTCCCGCAGCCATTGGTCTTTCACACCTAAGATCGTATACAGGTTCTCACTGGGTGTGAGTATACTGGATGGACTTGCCGAGAACTTCTAGATGGTACTATAGCTATCGTCTGATAACAGTTCTCAGGTGACATGAGTATAAGTTAGTCTTTAGACCCGAGATCGTCATTTGTCTCGTGTGAGTTCCCACTGTACTTTGATCACTACCCTACCCGGTTTTACTGAGTCGTGCAAACAGGTTTTGGTTGGGTACAGTCCCGAGCCACATAGAGGCAGTGAGTAATTGTTAGGGATTCGTCTCTCCCGGTATAGGGAGTCAATATCGCACTGTGTTCGATTGGCCAGGACCATAAGATCTTGGCCAAGGCAGTTTGGATTTACTGATAGGTTGATCAGTAGTTTCCCGGATTGGTCTTGAGCCGCATCAGCACGTATTATCGGTTTATTAGAGTCTGTCGTTTACCACCTTTAGACTCAGTATGTGATACTCTCAGACGAAGAGACCGGACTGTATGGAAATTGTCACATATAAGTTCAGTAGGGATCCAGATGAGTTTGCTCGTCGGCCTTCCTTTTTGACAGGGACCCGGGTAGCCATTACGTACAGCTAGTGCCGCTGACGTACTTGTAATCATGGATTTATCCAGTAACTCACTGCCGGCGTACTGTCGAGTCTTCAGAGTCCCACACAGAGGGTTTCCCTGGTTCAGGAGAAATGATGTAGTAGCCGTATTGGATACTTGCAGGGTTCCGATCGATCGATTGTACTATATACCCAAACTTTTGATCGGGCAGTTGATAATACTAGCCGGCTCGAGATTGAGCCGGATTATTAAATCAGGTATTGATTTAATAATTTACATATATGTATTTCGATATGTATATTCTAGTATTATGTTCTTTATGTTATTCTATCTCTTTGGGTATTTGTATTTTTATACGAATACAGGTATATATATATACAGTAGAGTGTAATCCATATTTATACGGAAAACAGTCTAGAAAGTGGACACCTCATTTTAGTTTTATTCATTTATTCTTAAATGAAAAATTAGGTGTAAAGCAAGGTGATGGGAGTATGGTGAGAACCATGCCTTAATAGTATTGACAAATGAATTTTATTTTTATATTGATAGGGATCCTCATTCATTTTGCATAAAGTCAGAAAGTCTATTTTTCTTTCAATTCATTTATGCTAAGTATTGAAGCAAGGTTGGCAATTTTATTTGTAAAAATTGTTTTACAAAACCAAGGTTTAGGATTTTCTCTCACATGCTTGATTCATTTTTTTCCTAGCTCACAATTTGCTTCACTCTTCTCTCTTGTTTCTTGATGTCCTCCACCTTCATCTTCAATCTCCTCTCTACAATCTCATGAGTTGAGAATCAAGAGAGGGTGTGAAATAGAAACACATATAGAACCTCACACAACATCCTAGATACCTTAGACTAGCAATCTACGGTCTCTAGTTGCTCCACTAGACTCTTAGTATGGAGCAAGGGCCATGGACTACATCTCTCGGATGGATCATCTTCGACGGAGGAATAACGGTCATTAAGCACGATCCAGGAGAACCGAAGGAGCAAACAAAGATGAACAAGCTCGATCAAGGAGATCACTAGGAGCAAACGAAGTAGATAGAAGACCGAAGGACACAAACCTTTTGGTGAGAAATTTCTATCACGGTAATTAGCTCCTCTCTTGATTGCTAGTTTAGGTTTATGGTAAATTCTAGATCGGGTTATTCTTGTGCCAGTTTTTTTTGAACCCTAAAATTTTTGTTCCGCAAACGGGTACAGTAGATGGTCAGGGCGCTAGCATAACCCAACATGGTATCAGAGCTACTAGGCAGGGATGCCGACCCATAGGGGTTCTCACTATGGTGACAGTAGTGGCGAAGAACAGTCTCTTACCTCCAGGATGCCCCGTACGGTTATATGGTCCGGTGGGTTGTAGTCCGTCGCGAGGGGATTACGTAAAAAGTAACTGCTGAGAGACTTATGGGTGCCACGGCTAGTTTCCGCTGCGCTGACTGACCCAACATGGTAGCAGAGCCAGCCCATAAACCCTTAACTACCAGTTTAAATGATGTATAAAGTTACGAAACCGAAATAACTCCGAAACATCAAAACTAGAATCCAAGTTTCTATCAATTTTTTAAGAGGCTCTAAAAACTATTTAAACAATTGCATAGTGCCCTTCTTCATGTAACTAGAACACCACAGAAAAACGAGACAAAAACACAGTTTTGGCCGGCCAAACAAGTCATTTTCCCAGCCTGGCCGATTTTGTTTAGGTGTTTTGTCATGAGTTTTTGGTGGTTTTATGGAATATTGGATTTAAGGTTTCAGGTGTTGTTTGTTTTTTCCCAAATTGCATATTCTGTTATTTTTGTGTTGGGGTAATTCGGAGTATTTCGAAGTCGCAGTTTTAACGTCGTTTTCATGTTTCAGTTAGTATCTGCGACCGTGAATATCATTGAACGGTATAACCCGACTAATTGCTATATGTTCTATTAGATGGGTTTGTGAACATGATATTCACGTTGATGTTCTGTAATGTGCTGATATTATAGTTGGATTGTCGTGGTGGATAGCCGATAGTGCAATAGTAGTGGTACAGTTAAGATTCATTTGTATATTTGTTATTGTGGGGCAAGCGTCCGACATGTGGACATCCGTTTCTGCCGGATTGTATATTATTTTATTGGGGCACGACCGGGTTGAGGTCGATGTCACGATTGTACATTTTTTTTCTGTACAAGGATTATCCCGTGGTGGAGTGCTCGAATAGCCGGGTTCTAGAAGGCAACGGGCCCATATCTCATGGCGTTGAGACGGAGGGGGTCTTACTCTAGAATTGGCGGGCTATTCGCCGCACTCGTAGGGGTATAGATGACCCATGGAGGGGAGCTCAAGTTACCGGATCCGTGAAGTGTTGGTGGCCCATTCTCTATGTTGATTGGGGTTGCCTCACTTCTGAGATTGGCGGGTAACTTGCAGCGCTCGTAGGGGTCCAGGTTTTCATTGCACGAGCTATCCACACGATCGGGAACGTCGGGTCTCATTTGCGGCTCAAATGAAACCCGATGCTCCAAGATTATCCACCATTCTGTGTTGCTTGTTGTTGTTCTGTGATGTTGCTCTTATCATGCCTGAGGCGAATGTTATATATATATATATATATATATATACTAGTAGATATTGTATATGTTTTGCACCCGCGCTAGTCCAGCCCCCGCTCTGCCGTTAGTTAAGTAACCTAACGGTGCATGACAGAGCCTCGTGACGAACGCGGATGGTATATACGTACATTATATTTTCGTTCTTTTCTTGTGTGATAGGAATTAATTGATAGGGCCGCATTAATTTTGATTAAAGCAAGAAAATAAACCTAAAATATATTGGAACAAATTTCGAAAAACTATAGTCATATTCTTTCGCTTTGTATAGTGGTATTCGGTCATGAATATCCAGCACCTCATTCGAGGAGGCAAGAGCCTAGATCCCTTCGTGGGGAGTGACCTCTTGAGCAAGAGTTTATACTGTAGATTACTCGGTTTTCTTCAAAACTACAAGTTTTCAAAAGCGGAAGCTAAACCACTCCTTTTCAAAACTACTTGGTTCCTTCAACGATATTAAGTTCATTACGTTAAAGGGTTTTTCGCTAAAAACCCATCCGTAGCCCTCCGTCGTTTTAGATAATTACTACTTAGTATTCATGCTACATTTGTTGTTTATTCGTCAAGGCGCAGTGAATGGTAGCTGAGTAATGATTTTCTGTTGGATAGATAAATGTGATTGGTTAGGATAGTCGCGCGATTCTGTTGATTATTCGTCAAGGGTCATGCGGGTGGGTCTAATGCAATTTTGGATAACGACGGGTTGAACTTGACTAGGATCTTTTGATTTTTTGATTATTCGTCAAGGTTAGTAAGGTCTTAGGAGCAAAAACCACATCGGGAGTTTCAAATATACAGGAAACTTGCTAGTGTTGTATACCTTCTGGAGTGTGGTGACTAGAGTGGCTTCCATCTAGTTTATCACGTAATGATAGCTGGATCCCGATCCCACTGATGTGTAGGATTACTCTTGGGAGATACTTTTCACTTCACAATTAGCTAACCTATTAGGTGTCTAGAAAAGTGTTAACGGTGCTACGCCTCTACAGAAACGAGGTTTATTTTAATTAGGTCCATGCGAGAGCATGGGGAACCTCCCTCGGAGTACCAACACTCACCTGGCTGAACGGTTGGGCGAACTTGTAAGGTATTAATGATCCCATCTAGTTCTCATTTTAAGATTTGAAGGAGAATTCGAGAAAACAATGGAAGCCACCCTGATTAGATAAACTAATAACCAATCTAATCTTGCAAGAGCGCACGCTGAGTGTTTCTTTTCTCTCTCTCTCCAGGTAGCAACCAATTCATGCCTTAGTCAAGATAATAAAATGTATTGCTTGACCGATCCGAATTCTTATTTGGGGCTGGGGAACGTCGGTTTGGCTCTAACTTATGACAACAGTCATGAGTATGGCAGAGGAAAGAGGATTGGATGAATTCCTTGATGACCCCAACGAAGAAGAAGCATACTATTGCGTCTCTTTCAGGTGTTCTTGTTGTTGAAAACTGTTTTTCGGTCAGTCCTACCTTCTGGGTACTAGATACCGGATCAGGATCTCCTATCTGTAATTTATTGCAGGGACTGAGAAAAAGTAGGATGGTTGGACTGGTGATATGTCCCTCAGAGTAGGAAACAGAGCACAAGTAGATGCTTCTGCCGTCGGTGAATATCACATAGTATTGCCAAATGACAATACTATGATTTTGAACAATTGCTATTATGTACCTTCCATGGTTTGCAATATCATATCAGTTTCTTTACTTGATAAAGATGGATATAATTTTGTTCTTGATAAAAATATCATGAACATATACCTTGATAAGGTATTGGTTGCAGAAGGTATAATGTGTAATGATATCTATGTTCTAAATAAAAACGCAGTTTTCAATATACAAAATACACGCAAGAGGAAGAGTCCAGAAATGAATGAATCCTCCCTGTGGCATTGTAGACTTGGTCATATCGGAGAGAAAAGACTAATTAAGTTGCATAAAAATGGATACTTGAATACGTTCGAATTTTCATCTTATGAAACTTGTCAGTCTTGTCTCAAGCTAAAGATGACCAAATCTCCGTTCACCGGACACGGAGAAAGAGCAGCGGAGCTCTTGAGACCCATACACAGTGATGTGTGTGGTCCGATATCTATACTTGTAAGGGGTGGGTTCTCGTACTTCATCATATTCACTGACGATCTCTCGAGGTTCGAATATGTGTATCTTTTGAAACACAAATCTGAAGCTTTTGAGAAATTCAAAGAATTCAGAAACGAAGTAGAGAATCAGACTGGTAAAAGTATCAAGATCCTCTGATCTGATAGAGGAGGGGAGTACTTAAGCATGGAATTCCTACCTAAAAGAGAATGGAATTCTCTTTCATATATACCACAACACAACGGTGTATCGGAGCGGAGGAATCGCACCCTTATGGATATGGTCCGCTCCATGATGAGTAATGCTGAGTTGCCTGTTTCATTCTGGGGGTTTGCTCTTGAATCAGTTGCATTCTTATTGAATAGAGCACCGACCAAATTAGTGCCTACCACCCCATATGAAATATGGAGTGGGAAGAGACCATGTCTTAATTACATTAAGATATGGGGATGTCCTACCTTTGTTAAAAAGCAGAACCCTGGTTAACTCGAGGCAAGATATGTATTGTGTAAGTTTGTGGGATACCCTAAGCATTCAAAGGGATATCTTTTCTACCACACTGAGGAACAGAAGGTGTTTATATCTTGCCACGCTACCTTTTTGGAAAGGGAATTTCTTGCAAAAGAAATTAGTGAGAGTACGGTAGAACTGGAAGAAATTTCTGAACCATAAATTGTAACAGAAGATTTGGTAGAACCCTTAGATTCAGAAATACCCGACGAACCTCAATCATTCTGCAGTTCTAGTAGGATTTCTCATCCTCCCGAGAGATACTACGGTTTTCTCATAGACGGGGATCGAAAGGATTGCATGTTGGAAGAAAATGATCCTACTAGTTTCATGCAGGCCATTATCAGTAGGGACTTTGATAAATAGCTGGATGCTATGCGATCCGAAATGGAGTCCATGTACACTAATAAAGTGTGGACCTTAGATATTGCTCCATCCGGGATAAAACCTGTTGGATGCAAATAGATCTACAAAAGAAAATTTGGTGTAGATGGACAAGTGGAAACCTATAAGGCTAGATTTGTTGCAAAAGGTTTTCGTCAAAGACCAGGTGTGGACTATGACGAAACCTTTTCTCCAGTGGCTATGCTCAAATCCATTCAGATCCTACTTGCTATTGCTGCCTTGCATGACTATGAAATCTGGCAGATGGACGTAAAAACGGCTTTTCTAAATGGAAGTTTGGAAGAGTGCATTTATATGGATCAACCGGAAGGTTTTGTAGACAGTGGGAGCAGCGGAAAAGTGTGCAAGTTGCTTAAATCCATCTATGGATTAAAGCAGGTATCGCGAAGCTGGAACATCTATTTTGATGAAACAATCAAGGAATTTGACTTCATCAAGAACGAAGATGAGCCTTGTATATATAAGAAGATTGTAGGATGAACTGTCGTATTCCTAGTCCTGTACGTGGACGACATTCTTTTGATAGGAAATGATATTCCTATACTACAATCTGTCAAACTGTTCTTGTCACAAAGGTTCTCCAAGAAAGAGCTAGGTGATGCCTCGTACATTCTGAGGATTAAGATCTACAGTGATAGATCCAGGAGATTATTGGGACTTTTACAGTCCAGGTACATAGAGACTGTACTAAAGAGATTTAGTATGGAAAATTCCAAGCACGGTAACATACTCGCATTGTACGGAATTACCCTTTCCAAAGAGATGTCTCCCAAGACTGATAAGGAGAGGGTCCGCATGAGCACTATACCTTACACTTCGGCGGTAGGATCTATAATGTATGCGATACTATGTACCATACCAGATGTAGCTTACACACTTAGCGTGGTGAGCCGGTATCAGTCAAACCCAGGTGAGAACCACTGGATAGCAGTGAAGAATATTTTTAAGTACTTGAGAAGGACTAAAGAACTGTTCCTGGTATTCGGTAATGGAACCTCCAAGTGGATTCCTTTAAGGATTCGAGCTTCCAGAGTGAAAAGGATGACAGCAAGTCTGTCTCGGGTTTTGTGTTTACCCTCAACGGAGGGGCGGTCTGTTGGAAAAGTTCCAAACAGGACACTGTCGCAGACTTGACGATGGAGGCTGAATACATTGCTGCCAACGATACCGCAAAAGAAGCCGTCTGGATTAAGAAGTTCATTACTGAACTTCAGCTGATTCCATCCATTGTTAATCTAATACCTTTGTATTACGACAACAATGGAGTTATGGCTTTAGCGAAGGAACCATGGTCCCATTAGAAATCCAGACACATCTTGAGGCGGTATCACCTGATCAGGGAGATCGTTGATTGCCGGGAGATCGAAGTGCGGGGAGTGGACACAAAAGAAAACATGGCGGATCCATCACCAAGGCCCTTCCTCAAGCACAGTTCGAGAGACTATTTGAGATATTGGGTATGCGATATGCCAACAACTGGCCCTAGTGTAGACGTTGGTTACTCTGTACACCAATATATGGCCTTAGTGCAAGTAAGAGATTGTTGGATATGTATGTTCTAGAGGCCATTAT
Organism: Agapanthus africanus; assembly: GCA_030015575.1. Taxonomy (NCBI): domain Eukaryota; kingdom Viridiplantae; phylum Streptophyta; class Magnoliopsida; order Asparagales; family Amaryllidaceae; genus Agapanthus; species Agapanthus africanus. The sequence goes on from CM057339.1 coordinate 926,798,491, forward strand.
TGTATATGTATACATGTGGATGCTTGGACATATGAATGTACAGGACAATCTTGTTCGATATGATAGTATGCTATCTGGTTTGTCTTTATCTTAACATGTGCGTATGTTTTACTTGTTATTGCATATCATTTATACATGTTGATAAAGCCCGTAGGATCATTGATTGACTACCTGCATTGTGATGGTGATCATACTTGTGGGAGCTGGATAGTCGATAAGCACATCTTTAAAAGATCCCTAGTCATGGGAGTATCAAGACTGGGCATCGATATTCCGGAGTAGACTAGTGTATACGTTTCTAGACCCCGACGAGGGGCGATGGTTGGTCCCGCATCCATTGGTCTTTCACACCTAAGATCGTATACAGGTGCTCACTGGGTATGAGTACACTAGACGGACCCGCCGAGAACTTCTAGATGGTACTATACCTATCGTCAGATAACAGTTCTCAAGTGACATGAGTACATGTTAGTCTTCAGACCCGAGATCGTCATTTATCTCGTGTGAGTTCCCACTGTATTTTGATCACTACCCTACCATGGCTCTACTTAGTCGGCAAATATGTTTTGGTTGGGTACAGTCCCGAGCCACATGGAGGCGGTAAGTGGTTATTGGGGATTCGTCTCTCTCGGTATAGGGAGTCGATATCGCACTCTGTTCGATTGGCCAGGATCATAAGAACTTAGCAAAGACAGTTGGGATTTACTGATAGGTTGATCAGTAGTTTTCCGGATTGGTTCTGAGCCACATCATCACGAATTATCGGGTTATTAGGGTCTGACGTTTACCACCCTTAGACCCGGTATGCGATACTCTCAGATGAAGAGACCGGACTGTACAGAAATTGTCACAGATAGGCTTAATAGAGATCCAGATGAGTTTGCTCGTCGGCCTTTCTTTTCGACAGGGACCCGGATAGCCGTTACGTACAGCTAATGCCCCTGACGTGCTTATTGTTCCCCTCCGAACGACGGCGGAGACATGATGTCTTGCCTGAGATCCGGGGGCAGATGCTAATTGGTGCTATCCGTCTACCTCTCCGAAGATGTCAAGTTGATTTATGACACCGTGTATCGAAGGTTTAAACGGATGTGTCCGATGTAGCAGATTTCGTCAGATTCCCCCTTGCTTGAGGGGTTTTTGATTGTGGGGACGCTCTTCCCTGCAGGCGCAAGCCCCTGCAGTTAATTACGCTACCGCGCTGCGGTAACAACTTTCTCCTTCTCTAAATGGTCACTTCGTGTCGTGTGTATTTAATTTGTGTTTGGTTGCCCGTGGATTGTATACGGAGACTGAGTTATGTCGTCGCCCGTAGGGCGTAGACTGGTCCAAATCCGTATTATCTTAGATTTGGGTTTGGGGGTTGTGTTTAAGGATACGTTAGCCTCGTTTGAAACTAAGATCGACTTAAACGTTTGTTAAGGATACGTTAGTCTAGTTTTAGACTAAGATCAACTTAACGAGTTCGTTTAGATCCAACAAGAGAGCGATTAAGGGGGAGCCCTGTTGTTTAGTTTAGTGACGTTGCGGTCTATAGGTAGTTTAAGGACATTGCGGTCCAATGTTAGTTTTAAGACGTTGCGGTCAAGGTTAAGGACGTCGTAGTCCGTGGATTTAAGGACTCCACAGTCCGATATTAGTTTTAAGACATCACGGTCAAGGTTAAGGACGTCATAGTCCGTTGTTAGTTTTAAGACATTCCGGTCAAGGTTAAAGACGTCAGAGTCCATGGGTTTAAGGACCCTACAGTCCGGCGTTAGTTTTAAGACATCACGGTCAAGGTTAAGGATGTCATAGTCCGTTGTTAGTTTTAAGACATTCCGGTCAAGGTTAAGGACGTCATAGTCCATGGGTTTAAGGACCCCACAGTCCGACGTTAGTTTTAAGACATTACGGTCAAGGTTAAGGATTTCATAGTCCATGAGCTTAAGGACCCCACAGTCCGTATCAATGTGTGGTCATCGGGACCCGTCATCTCTTTGAAGACGTTGAGGAATTACAACGCCAACTATCAAAGGAGTGAAGAGATGTACCCTTAAAACAAGGTAGATTAAGTGATCTGTAGTCCAATTTGGAAACTAAGATCAATTATTATATTATGAGCCCATTGGCCCAGTTAAGTTTGAATTGAGGACTTATGGCCAGCTTGGGCTAAGTCCAATCATGTTTGGTATGTTGGCCCTCTGTTGGTTCATTGAAGGAGAGGCTTTGCATCTGGAAACTTAGCCAATTGGGCTAATGCTAGTGTTAAACACTAGAGATCAACAGTGTTGAACACTGGGAATAAGATTAACAAGTTAGTGTTAGACACTAAAAGATAATCAGTATTGAACACTGGGAACAGAATTTTCAAATTAGTGTTAAACACTAAGCAAATCAGTGTTAAACACTGAGGACAAAATCTCCAGTGTTAAACACTAAGGAGAGAGGGGTCACGTGGTAGCACGTGAGAGCACCCTGCTTCCCTCTATTTTGCTCTACAGATAAGTGTTTAACACTTTTAATTCTGAAGGCCATCACGTGTGGGCACGTGATGGGGGCTCACGCTTTGATCTGTTAGAATGTTCATTAGGGGTCACGTGTTGACACGTGAGGGCGTCCTAGAGCTCTTTTCTGTTTTCTTTTGCTTTTTTCTCCGTGTGCTTTAGAGATCACGTGGGGCACGTGAGGCGTTGCCTCAAAGTTCTTTTTTATAGATCTTTGCAGGAGTCACGTGGTAACACGTGAGGTGTTGCTTCAAAGTTCTTTTCTGTGGATCTTTGCAGGGGTCACGTGGTAGCACGTGACTCTGGTTCTTTGCATGTTTTAAAGATCTGTTCATCTTTTAAGAATTAAATTCTTCATAGGGTTAAACCCTAACAACAAACTTTAGAGGAATTAAAATCCTGTTTTCTTTTGAAGAATTATATTCTTAAATAGGGTTAAACCCTAATTTCTTTTCTTAAGGGAATTAAGTTCCTGTGAATTTGAGAGAATTATGTTCTCAATTAGGGTTAAACCCTAGTTCTGTTTATTTTGAAGGAATTAAATTCCCATGACATAGGGTTAAACCCTAATTTTATCTCAAAGGAATTGAATTCCTATCACTTTGTGAGAATTAAATTCTCAAAACTCAGTTCCTTCTCTGTGTTTTAGATCTGCATGGCAGGATCTCAACCCAATGAGAATTAAATTCTCAATTCATGGGGAGATGTGCACTTTGCAGATCCTCCACCAGAGGAAGAACTAAGTTCTTTTCTTGATATAAGAGTTAAACTCTTTTTAGAATTAAATTCTCTTTTGAAGCCTCCCTTTTCGTTTCTTACCTAAGTTTTTTTTCCTGTTGCAGAGAATCAAAGGCTCTATATCTCTCTCTCTGTGTATCAAAAGAAAAGGTCTAAAGGTCTAAAAAAAAAAGGTCCTCCCTCTTCTTTTCTTGGCCCCTTTTTATAGGAGAAGGAAAAGAATCAATCTGTTTAGTAAATCTCTCATTGAGAAATTTGATTTGTGTATTGAGAGATTTGATTTATATTTATCATTAATCTGGGCCTTTAGATTGTTAGGTGAATTTTATTCACCATTGGATTTTAAATCCATAGATATCTCTTCGTTATTCCGGTTGGATTTAGGGGGAAATCTTTCCAAGTCCAAATTTTTTCCATAAATTTGTGATATTTAATCACCTTTAGATTTTTAATCCAATGGTTTTAGATAACCCTTCTTCATTTTGGAAATATTTGAAAGATTTATCCTCAGAATTTAATTCTGTTAAAGAATAAGGCTCTTAAAGCCGGTCATGTGTGGCCACGTGATCCCTGGTCACGTGTAGGCACGTGACCCCTGGTCACGTGTATGGGCTTCTCTTCTTCTGCGCTCTGTTCTCTGGCCGCTGCTTAACCATCACGTGCCAACACGTGACCACTGGTCACGTGTGAGCACGTGATGCCTCTTCTGGAGCTTTTTCTTGATTTTTAATCAGGGGATGAATGTGCTTTTTGCCGCTGCTTTGAGCGTCACGTGCCAACACGTGACAACTGGTCACGTGTGAGCACGTGATGCCTCTTCTGAAGCTTCTCCTGATTTTTAATCAGGGAACAAATGCCCCCACAGCGTTGTTCTCACGTGTCTGTACGTGGGTGCAACGCTGTCACTTTTGTGACCGTCGGATCTGCTTTGGGAGTAGGGTAGATGAAACGTTTTCCATCCAATCCTATAAATGCCCATGTCTTTTCAGAAGAGCCTCCACTTTGCTCATCTTCCTCTTCTGAGAACTTCCTTCTTTTGAGAATTTAATTCTCTTTTCTAGAGCTTAGTTCTCTGTTCCAAAAATTTTCCAGAGTTTAACTCTGTTGACTGATTCCTCTTCCTCAGGTAATCATCTCGAGCGAACGAAGAACTTTTATACATAAAATTCTCTGGATTTTAAATCCACCTCAAGGGTTTCACCCTTTTAATATGAACCCATTTTCTTCAAATTCGTCAACAAACAAAAAGAAATAGAAAACCACTTAATCTTTGAATCAGTAGGTCTCTCAGAGTTCATTTGATCTTTAGGGAGTGATGAGATCCGTTGCTCTTTGTGGAATTTAATTCCATCCCCAAGGAGCTTCGGCTCTAGAACAGAACTTTTATGGGAATTTAATTCCCTTTTTCAAAAAGAAATTTAATTCCTACGAAGAACTAAGTTCTTCCTAAAGAACTTCATGGGTTTTACTGCAATGAGTCATCTTCTTCACAACTCAGAAGAAAATGTTTGTAATAGATTTTCATGATCCTCATTTCAGGTATCATGTATGCCCATATGTACGATCTTGACGAAATCATTTCTTACGGGAATATTCGTGCGCTGGGCCGTAGCCAGAATCAAGAGTTCACTGATGCTCAATGTGCTGAGATCATGAGCCGCTTTGACGAGCACAACCATTGGCTACTCCCCCGTCGCTCTTCTCTTCTGAGACTCATCGTGCTGGCGATCTGGGAGGCGCTTCCTCTCCTCTGCACCGGTGTACCGCTCAGGGCATTGGACGCTGCCGAGGATAAGATACATTCGGTATATCTGATGAGCCTAATCTCGAAGAGAAGGCGCGACAACCTCATTGATCTCTTGTACCAGGCTTTTCAGCAGTCGGACATACTTGCTGCCTATCCGAGAGTAGAAGACATTCGTGAGGACCCCGACGCTTGTAACCGCGAGAGAAAACATACTCGGATGGTTCGAAATGCTTGGAGGATCACAAAGCCAAGTTCGAGTTTCTCAATCCGTGCCCCGCGTCTGAGGTCTTACCGTTGTAATCGTTTTCCCCCTTTTTTTAATATTTTGTATGAACTTTTTGAAGTATGAATGATAAGTTTTATCGCGCCCTTCTGTGTTTGCATGCCCTTTTGTGGGATTTTGTCATTTTGCTATTGTTGCTGCTGATATGTCTAGTGTGTAAAGAAAAATTTCACTTTTCAGTACACGTCAAGTTTGGTGCTCACGTGCTCCGCACGCGGGGTCCCTTTGATGGGGCTGTTTAATTTTTCACGCCACATTCTCTGTGTACAGCACTTAATGCTAAAAAGGAGCCTTGGAAATAGTCCTATCTCCTTGATTTCCAATGCTTCTCTTTTTAGGCCTCGGAAATAGTCCCACCATGCAATATTCCCCATGCGCAGCATTTAATGCCCCTCTTTATAACCTGAGGCCATGTCCTTCTTTTTCTCTTCACCGAGAAATTCATTCTCAATTTAGTGTGATTCATTTTGAGGAAACAACTGAGTGCCATGGCCTGCAACCGCCCCCATGCTCGTCGACAGCCGTGGGAAGTGCCTATCGAGAAGATGATTCCTCGCTATGCTGCACGATTGGTGGATCCCCTTCTTACCGACGACGAATGCGACTCGGCGACATATGTACTCTTGATCCATAGGGGGTCCCTTCTCATAATAGGCTCCCTCTAGCTCCGGATGATTCTTGCTGCCGTGCTTGTCGACATCCCTCCTCACCCGGCGGAGATGACCCTGGCGATGATTGACGCGGCTGAAGAAAAGATCGAGGGTTTTCACGAAGTGTGCCTGATTACTCAGGCTTTGAAGGATTGCTCGATTCACCTGTTGAGCCAAATAAGAGCCCGGCGGGATATCATGTCTGCCTTTGCGGACGAACATGGCGCCAATCGGTGGGGAGCGACTCCTCGCGAGAACCGTCGCTTCGATGTGTTGGAGAAAGCAGAGAGAGAGCTGGAGAATTTTGTTCTTTATTTTGTTAACCCTTGTGCCACTGATCCCGTGTTCGGTGACCTTTTCCTGCTAGCGTAGTATATTCGCATTAGTTTTCACATGCTTTATGTTGAATTTATATATGTGCTGGGTACTCGTATGTATGTCTCGCCTGCATAAATGAGCTTTGTATTTCTCCATGGAAATTTTCTTTAACTGCGAGCACTATCGTTATGTTGCATGCACATCAGAGCTTTGGGTATCATTTCCTTTCGAATATTCATATAGTTGTAAATGCATGCTCGGTAGGATATGCATCGGGGATATTCCTTGTTACCTCCCCATATCGGGTGATTTGTGTGTGTTCTAGATCGAGTATCGCTGTCGAATGGAGGCTTGTTTATACAGTGCTCGAGTGTACCCGTCTTTCTTCGGAGGCTGTGGCTGCGAAAGCGGGCTTGCGCGGTTTGATCGAACGGTGCGCGGCAAACATGGTGTCGTGCGAGAAGAGGCTCGACCGTAAATTCTCGGAAAGGGAGCTGGCCTCTAAAGCATTGAGCGAGCTTCAAACCAGCCTTACCGCCAAGGCCAACAAAGCGTATGAACTCTGGTGGGTGCTTCAAGAGTCTATCAAAGAGGTGGTGGCTCTTGATAAAGTTGCCGTGTTCACTCATGAAAGGGTCGAGGCTCACAAGGCCACTGAGAAAGAGCTTGAAGGCCGGCTCGCCTCGTATCAGGCCCAGTAGGCTCAGGCGGAGGCCCGTCTTCTGGCGATCCTGAATCATGAAGCCGTGGCCCAGCAAAAGCAGGATGAGCTAGCAAAATTGCTAAATCGCCTGCCGGCTTGAAAAACTTGTATCTTTTCCTTTCTTTTTGTACATACTCTTGAACGAGAGTATTTTCTTTTTGTTCTTTCATGAATTGTACTTTGTGCCCATTTTGGTTTATGAATAAAGACATTTTTTTCTTCTCATTGGTGTGTCCCTCTCAATTGAACTTGTTCTGTGGACAATTTATCTTGGCCTACTTGCAGGGTAGCGATGGCTTAGGATTCAGGGTTAAGATCTGCCTCCTAAGACTTTTGAGCTTTACGAGCCGTGAGGGTCTCATAAAGCGTTTTTCTCCCTACAGGTCGAGAGGATCTCGTAGGTGTAAGTTCTTCTTAAGAATCGTGAGGATTATTAAGCGGGTTTTCCCTTGGGAGTCGTAAGGATCTCACAAGAGAGTTTTCTTCCTTGCAGGTCGTGAGGACCCACAAGTGCTGGGTGCGGTCACCCTTATCCGTATTTCACGGGGTCAGGGGTTAGTTTAGGATGGTTTCCAGGGTATCGTAGTTTAAAGACATCACAGTCAAGGTTAAGGACCTCATAGTACGTGAGTTTAAGGACTCCATAGTCCAGTGTTAGTTTTAAGACGTCACGGTCAAGGTTAAGGACCTCATAGTCCGTGGATTTAAGGACTCCACAGCCCGATGTTAGTTTTAAGACATCACGGTCAAGGTTAAGGACGTCATAGTCCGTGGATTTAAGGACTCCACAGTCCACGAAATGCGTGGTTACTGGGACCCGTCACCTCTTTGAAGACGTTGAGGAATTACAACGCCAAATATCAAAGGAGTGAAGAGATGTACCCTTTAACCAAGGTAAAATCCGTCTAGAATCATCAAGGTTGATCGTTAGTTTTAAGACATTACGGTCGAGGTTAAGGACATCATAGTCCGTGGATTTTAAGGACTCTACAGTCCGATGTTTGCTCTGGATGCTTCACAGGGTTCACTGCCGTGTTCGGCGAGGACCAGGCTCCGCTCTGGATGTTTTCCGCGGGGTCAAAGAGTGACGTTATCCTCGTTCCACGTAACCAGGAATTTTGCTCTAGATACTTCACACGGGTTCACTGCCGTGTTCGGCGAGGACTAGGCTCTATTCGGGATGCTTCATACGGGTTCACTGCCGTGCTCTGCGAGGACCAGGATCCGCTCTGGACGTTTTCCACGGGGTCAAAGAGTGACGTTATCCGCGTTCCACGTAACCAGGAATTTTGCTCTGGATGCTTCCCATGGGTTCACTGCCGTGTTCTGCGAGGACCAGGCTCCGCTCTGGATACTTTACACGGGTTCACTGCCGTGCTCTGCGAGGACCAAGATCCGCTCTGGACGTTTTCCACGGGGTCAAAGAGTGACGTTATCCGCGTTCCACGTAACCAGGAATTTTGCTCTGGATGCTTCCCACGGGTTCACTGCCGTGTTCTGCGAGGACCAGGCTCCGCTCTGGACGTTTTCCACGGGGTCAAAGAGTGACGTTATCCGTGTTCCACGTAACCAGGAATTTTGCTCTAGATGCTTCACACAGGTTCACTGCCGTGTTCGGGGAGGACTAGGCTCGCTCTGGATACTTCACACGGGTTCACTGCCGTGCTCTGCGAGGACCAGGATCCGCTCTGGACGTTTTCCACGGGGTCAAAGAGTTACGTTATCAGCGTTCCACGTAACCAGGAATTTTGCTCTAGATGCTTCACACGGGTTCACTGCCGTGTTCGGCGAGGACTAGGCTCCGCTCTGGATGCTTCACACGGGTTCACTGCCGTGCTCTGCGAGGACCAGGATCCACTGTGGACGTTTTCCACGGGGTCAAAGAGTGACGTTATCCGTGTTCCACGTAACCAGGAATTTTACTCTGGATGCTTCCCACGGGTTCACTGCCGTGCTCTGCAAGGACCAGGATCCGCTCTGGACGTTTTCCACGGGGTCAAAGAGTGACGTTATCCGCGTTCCACGTAACCAGGAATTTTGCTCTGGATGCTTCCCACGGGTTCATTGCCGTGTTCTGCAAGGACCAGGTTCCGCTCTGGACGTTTTCCACGGGATCAAAGAGTGACGTTATCCGCGTTCCACGTAACCAGGAATTTTGCTCTAGATGCTTCACAAGGGTTCACTGCCGTGTTCGGCGAGGACTAGGCTCCGCTCTGGATACTTCACACGGGTTCACTGCCGTGCTCTGTGAGGACCAGGATCCGCTCTGGACGTTTTCCACGGGGTCAAAGAGTGAGGTTATCCGCGTTCCACGTAACCAGGAATTTTGCTCTAGATGCTTCACACGGGTTCACTGCCGTGTTCGGTGAGGACTAGGCTCCGCTCTGGATGCTTCACACGGGTTCACTGCCGTGCTCTGCGAAGACCAGGATCCGCTCTGGACGTTTTCCACGGGGTCAAAGAGTGACGTTATCCGCGTTCCACGTAACCAGGAATTTTGCTCTGGATGCTTCCCACGGGTTCACTGCCGTGTTCTACGAGGACCAGGCTCCGCTCTGGATGCTTCACACGGGTTCACTGCCGTGCTCTGCGAGGACCAGGATCCGCTCTGGACGTTTTCCACGGGGTCAAAGAGTGACGTTATCCGCGTTCCACGTAACCAGGAATTTTGCTCTGGATGCTTCCCACGGGTTCACTGCCGTGTTCTGCGAGGACCAGGCTCCGCTCTGGACGTTTTCCATGGGGTCAAAGAGTGACGTTATCCGCGTTCCACGTAACCAGGAATTTTTCTCTAGATGCTTCACACGGGTTCACTGTCGTGTTCGGCTAGGACTAGGCTTCGCTCTGGATGCTTCACACGGGTTCACTGCCATGCTCTGCGAGGACCAGGATCCGCTCTGGATGTTTTCCACGGGGTCAAAGAGTGACGTTATCCGCGTTCCACGTAACCGGGAATTTTGCTCTAGATGCTTCACACGGGTTCACTGCCGTATTCGGTGAGGACTAGGCTCTGCTCTGGATGCTTCACACGGGTTCACTACCGTGCTCTGCGAGGACCAGGATCCGCTCTGGACGTTTTCCACGGGGTCAAAGAATGACGTTATCCGCGTTCCATGTAACCAGGAATTTTGCTCTGGATGCTTCCCACGGGTTCACTGTCGTGCTCTGCAAGGACCAGGATCCACTCTGGACGTTTTCCACGGGGTCAAAGAGTGACGTTATCCGCGTTCCACGTAACCAGGAATTTTGCTCTGGATGCTTCCCATGGGTTCACTGCCGTGTTCTGCGAGGACCAGGCTCCGCTCTGGACGTTTTCCACGGGGTCAGAGAGTGACGTTATCCGCGTTCCACGTAACCAGGAATTTTGCTCTGGATGCTTCCCACGGGTTCACTGCCGTGTTCTGCGAGGACCAGGCTCCGCTCTGGACATTTTCCACGGGGTCAAAGAGTGACGTTATCCGCGTTCCACGTAACCAGGAATTTTGCTCCGGATGCTTCACACGGGTTCACTGCCGTGTTCGGCAAGGACTAGGCTCCGCTCTGGATGCTTTACACGGGTTCACTGCCGTGCTCTGCGAGGACCAGGATCCGCTCTGGACGTTTTCCACGGGGTCAAAGAGTGACGTTATTCACGTTCCACGTAACCAGGAATTTTGCTCTGGATGCTTCCCACGGGTTCACTGTCGTGTTCTGCGAGGACCAGGCTCCACTCTGGATGCTTCACACGGGTTCACTGCCGTGCTCTGCGAGGACCAGGATCCGCTCTGGACGTTTTCCACGGGGTCAAAGAGTGACGTTATTCGCGTTCCACGTAACCAGGAATTTTGCTCTGGATGCTTCCCACGGGTTCACTGCCGTGTTCTGCGAGGACCAGGCTCCGCTCTGTACATTTTCCAAGGGGTCAAAGAGTGACGTTATCCGCGTTCCACGTAACCAGGAATTTTGCTCTAGATGCTTGTTCAGTTGATAAAACTGCACATTTGTTATTACATTTTTCCTACTAATTCCATATTAAAAAAGGTCTTTATTATAATATATCATACATATGAGGGTTTATGTATAAGAATTCCTGGTTGTTAATACTATTTTTCATGTGTTGATATATTATAATTAGCAGTTAGTAGGAAAATGTATATAATATTATTGACCTAATCTTAGTAGTACTAAGTTTACTAAATATTATTTAAGTTGTTGTGCAGAATTTTCAGGTCTTAATCAAGGAAATCAAGTTGTTAAAGCTAACCTGCCTAATTAAGAAATCAAAATTAAGAAATCAATTCTGGCAGAAGAAAAGAAAAGATTTCCAAATTCTGAAGGTTCCAAGGATCGCCACATGCCACAAGGAGCAACCCCCAGAAAATTGATCAACGGAGGAGATCATGAGGCCGCGGATCCGCGGCCCGAGCCCCTTGATGCCGCGGATCCGCCGCGTAGAAGTGGAGTTGAGGGCTGCAACTTTTCTGGTGGGATTGTAACTACCATTCCCCAATTTAGGCATCTAACTTTCTGGTTTTGGGACTATAAATAAAGACCGAGAGCCTTTTGAAAAATTTATCAAGTTGACGCGATCACGAAGTCCCAGACGGCTCACGCATCCAGGCTGGTCATCAACTGTTCTTCTACCTCCTTGGAAGAGATCGAGAAGCAAACTAGTCTTTGTAATCATTTTCTAAGGAATCAAAGTGTAATGAATATTGTTGATTAATAAAGGTAGCTTTCTTTTTCTTATTCTATTTCTTCGTAGTTTAATTATGCAATTTCTTTCCATCTCTTTTTCTCCCAACATGCGCGAGTAATTCTCCGCTTGTTAGGGTTCGTAGGATTATGGTAGGCTAATGGATGATGAACATCCCTAAACCCTTTTTAAGTCCTATAAAGTTTATGATCTTTATCAAAAGAATCATTAACATCCTAATCGGGCGCGCTAACAATTCTTTGTTAGTCCCGACCGCTATTAGAGATTAGATTAATGATTGTTTTGGTAAAGGCTAGATATGAACGGAGTTCCGTGTCGAGATAAGGGTTAAGAGTGGGATTCCTTTTCCCTCCAGAAACCCTAATCTACACGCATCACCGTCGTTCTAGTTATAAATCTATTAAAGGATAAAAAGGGTAACTTTTAATTAATCGTCCATAACTACTAAATCCTAACGAACCCTACATGCCCTCTTATTATTTTAACTACATCCCTAAAATAATCTAGATCTATATTTTTGCATTCTTGCTTAACGTAGATCTAGAAACCATTCTACAACATTCTTATTTCTTCCTCCTTTCTCAACACATCTAAAGTAAGAGTAAAAGATTCAACGTTTCCTTGAGGACGACCCGTACTCATCTCGGTCTAGCTACACGCGACACCGTTATTGATTGCGGTTAACTACAAAAACACTTATCCACATCAATCAAATGGCGCCATTGCCGGGGATACGTGCGTAATTTTTTATTCTTACTATTTGTGTTGAATTCTTAGACGATTCATATCATTATTAACACAAAACTGCAAATTGCATATTTAACGATTTGTGCGTAAATTTTGCAAGGAGATCTGGAGTCACAGAATTAAGGAAAACAGAAGACAGAGACATTCTTAGAGATCCAGAAGAGCAAAGAAGGGCACAGAAAAAATTTCATCACCCGATCCTTCCCTCCTGCGGCGGAACCGCGGCATTAGCAAGCATCTGCGGCGGAAACGCGGCTTTACAAGGGGATCTAGGGTTCACAATTCTCTGGTATCTTTTTCAACTCCTTCTCTCTCCTCTCAAATCCAATAAAATCTATTTTCTACAGGATTCTTTGCAAAATAGCGCCGCTCAAAAATCTTTTTGCAAAAGTTTTGTGATTGGTTTTGTTTTGCATATTTTAATACGGACTTTAAGGGGCAAAGACCAAATCAAGATTAGGTGGGGTTTCATCACCCTTCCTAAGCCCAACAAATCACAAACCGAGCATCTGCATCAACCCTATATTAATTTAAAAAATATCTAGACCAGACTCTAAGAACTGTCGTGCTCAATAAGGACAGAGGAAGGTCGTGGGTAATCTATCGTTTATCTGCATTACCTTTGTAGTGCCTAGGCAAGTGTGTCAAAGGCTAGTGGTTTTTAATTAGGCCCACTACTGTGGTTCCTTCCCACTTATCTGGCACTTACCTGGCTACAAGGGTAGTACAGAGGCAGTAGAGGATCGATCCTGCGGCTTGTCCTTTGGAAGTCTAGGAGCGGTCTAGAGACTGGACCTAGGTGACCTTAGTTCTAGGGTTGCGTATGCATTTTAGAGTGATTTGTCTTGAGTCCCACTTTTTTCAAAACAAACCAATTTTAAAATCACACACACGCTGCCACTTGCACTAAACCCGCTTAGTGCATGCTCGACTGGACACGGGATCCTAGTGCCCGTCTTGTCCGCGTTCCTGCTATCGACGCCGAAGTCGGTACTTCTTCATCTTCTTTTCCCCCACCACACACCACGACCGAGATGGACGACACTCCATCAGAATATAACACCACGTTGCCACCATCCGTAGGTGCGCAGAATCCACCGCGCATCTCTCTCCAAGAGAGATGCTATCCTATCCGTGGTCCTCTTCCCACTTGTCTATCTCTTCCACCAGCTAACGGGGATAATTTCGAAATTAAATCCTACTACATCAATCTGCTGCCCAAATTTCACGGGCTTGAGTCGGAAGACGCGTACGTTTTCATCACCAAATTCGAAAACGTATGCGCAATGATGGGTACTTCACAGTTGACTGTCGATGCTATGCGCTTGCGTCTTCTTCCATTCACACTGTGTGACTTGGCAGAAAAATGGCTTTATAATACTGCCGCACACTCTATCACTAATTGGGATGAATTCGTCATAGCATTTCTTAAGAAGTTTTACCCAAACCATAAGACTGCCCATATTAGGAGCGAGATCAACCAGTTCACCCAGCTTCCCAATGAACCATTTTGGAAGTGCTTTGAACGTTTCAAGGAGCTGCTTGTCTAATGTCTTCATCATGGAATACAAAGATGGGATTTATGTCGGATTATATATGAGGGCATTAATCCAGCGACAAAGCAGATGCTTGAAACAATGTGTCAATGCAATTTCATGTCTAAAGATGACGGTGAAGTATGGAAATATCTGGAAGATCTCGCAGAAAACACTTTGCAGTGGGAAAACGTAAGGCCACCTTCAACTAAGGGAGGTATTCACCAGCTCGATATTTCTATCGCAGTAAAAGCCGAAATGGCAGCGATACAGAAGAAACTCGACGCTATTGAGAACAAATTCTCATCATTCTCCTTAAATCAGGTCACGCTTCCTAAGACCGTCTGCGGTTGCTGTTCGGATCCTTCACACTTAACGGAAGAATGTCCTATGAATGCATCGTTTCAAGCTAATGCTGCTTTTCAGCAGCGACCTAGAAACGACCCTTATTCTTTCACATACAATCAAGGATGGAGGAAACATCCTAACTTTGCTTGGAATCAAAACCAACAAAACAATTATCAAAGATCTCCTCCACAGCAACCACAACCACAGAATCAGCCCCCCTTTCAATCACAAAATTTCCAAAATCCGGCCAACATTTCTACACCACAAGTGGCCGGTACTGACAACTCTTCACTTGCACAAACTTTGGATATGTTCATGAAACATTCCATGCAATTGTCAGTTGAGATGAAGTCTTCTATTGATACCATAAAGAAAGACTCCACCTCCCATGGTGAGAGTATTAAATCAATAGAAAACCAACTCGCACAGTTAAATGCCGCAATGAGTGCGAGAGAGAAAGGGAAACTCCCATCTCAACCCCTACCGAATCCTGGCCATTCACAAAATCATAATGTGAATGCCATTACTACGTTGAGATCGGGGAGAGTGTTGAATAACCGAGTGGGTGAGCCATTTGATGTTAGTTACACCATTGATACCCCAGCTTCTTCTTCTTCCCCTAATTCATCTAGTCACCCACCTTCATCCGAGCCTATTCTCTGTTTTCCCCAATGCTCGAACATTTCGCCCAATCTATCTAAGTCGATTCCCACTCCAATTTTGGGATCGAATCCGTCCCCACAGTCTTCTTCACAAACGTTGGACCTAAAACTTATTGATCGAGCTCCATTTCCAAATAGATTAAGGGCCAACAGACCTAACCCGCAAATGGAGAAGATTGTGGAAATGTTTAAGCAAGTTAGCATGAATATTCCTCTCCTAGATGCTATTCAACAAGTCCCATCTTATGCAAGAATCCTTAAAGACTTGTGCACTAGGAAGAGAAAAACTCAAGTGCCTAAGAAGGTTTTCATGACGAGTAATGTTAGCACCGCTTTTACCCAACAAATACCAAATAAACGTAAGGATCCCGGCTATCCTACAATCTCTATTTCTATTGGGGGTAAAAATATTAATTGTGCTTTACTCGATCTAGGCGCTAGCGTTAACTTGCTTCCTTATTCAGTATACGAGCAGTTAGGAATTGGAGAGTTAAAACCCGCCCATTGTACTCTCCAGATGGCAGACCGATCGATCACCAAACCTTGGGGCGAACTAGAGGATGTGTTAATTAAAGTCGGGGAATTCATATTTCCCGTGGGCTTTATTGTTTTAGATATACAACCTGTGGCAAACCCACGCAATCAAATCCCGGTGATACTTGGTCGGCCCTTCCTAACAACTTCTAATGCTGTAATTAATTGTCGTAACGGTTCTATGAACTTATCCTTTGGGAAAATGACTATTGAGCTTAATATTTACAAGCTAGGAAGTCAGCCATCAGAACCTTCTGCTTATTTGCTGGATGTTTGTTCCATCCACGAGATAGCTTCCGAAAGCTGCATGGATGAGGAACTTTGCTTTGATGTTCTCGACAACACTAATGAGACATCGTTTGATCTTGCACCACTTCACAGTGAGGATATGTTCAATGAGTCCATCCTTGAGTTTGAACCCGTTGACTCGTTGCAAAAGTCAGTAGCACTTTCCGAGTCAATATCTTATGTAAGTTTTGAATCTCTTAGGGAGTCCGAATATCATTCCCTTACCCCACCTTCTATTGTCTCTCCGCCAATTCTTGATCTCAAACCGCTACCTTTTCATCTTAAATATGCATATTTAGGAGAGAATGAGACTTTGCCGGTGATTATATCAGCTTCTCTAGCCTTAGAGCAAGAGAACGCACTTTTGGCAGTGTTGAGATTGAATCGGCAAGCATTTGGTTGGACAATGGCCGACATCAAAGGGATTAGTCCCTTAATTGTTGAACATCACATACATTTGATGGATGAAGCCAAACCAACCCGAGACCCACAAAGACGGTTAAATCCCGTTATGAAGGAGGCGGTAAAAAAAGAAATCGTCAAGTGCCTTGATAGTGGAATAATTTACCCCATATCTGATAGCCAATGGGTAAGTCCAATTCATGTGGTCCCTAAAAAGTCTGGCATCATGATCATCACTAATGAGGCTAATGAGTTAATCCAAACACGCACCCAAACTGGGTAGCGCGTATGTATTGATTACAGGAAACTCAATGCCGCGACGAGAAAAGATCATTTCCCTCTACCTTTCATTGACCAGATGTTAGAACGATTAGCGGGACACGAATACTACTGTTTCTTGGACGGATACTCTGGCTATAACCAGGTCCCCATCGCCGAAAAGGATCAAGAAAAACCACTTTTACTTGTTATTCGGAACTTTTGCTTATAGACGCATGCCCTTTGGGTTATGCAACGCTCCCGCTACATTTCAGCGGTGCATGATGGGGATATTTTCAGATATGGTGGAAAATTTTCTAGAAATTTTTATGGACGATTTCTCCATTTTTGGGGACTCCTTTGAGGACTGCCTTCATAATCTTGATGTGGTTCTTACCCGCTGTAAGGATAAGAACTTGACTTTGAATTGGGAAAAATGCCATTTTATGGTCCAAGAAGGTATTGTACTTGGACATATAATTTCACGAAAAGGTATTGAGGTTGACAGAGCTAAAATAGATGTCATTCAAAACCTCCCTCGTCCCAATTGCGTCAAAGATATACGATCCTTCCTTGGTCATGCAGGATTTTATAGGAGATTTATTAAGGACTTTAGCAAAATTGCTAGACCCTTAACCCTTCTATTGGCCAAGGACACTACTTTTCACTTCGATTCGGATTGTGAGGTTACTTTTGAATTGCTTAAAGAATCACTCACTACAGCCCCCGTTCTATCATCTCCGGATTGGAACCACCCGTTTGAGCTTATGTGTGATGCATCAGATTTTGCTATTGGTGCTGTCTTAGGACAGCATATTGATAAGATGCCACATGTAATTTACTATGCAAGTAGGACCTTGAATGATGCACAAATAAATTACACAACTACTGAGAAAGAACTCTTGGCAGTTGTATTTGCATTAGAGAAATTCAGGCCCTACTTGATTGGCTCGCCAATTATGGTTTACACAGATCACTCTGCCCTACGACATCTTTTATCGAAGAAGGATGCGAAGGCCAGGCTAATACGTTGGATCCTATTGTTAAAAGAATTTGATCTTGTCATCCGAGACAAGAGTGGATGTGAAAACGTTGTAGCCGACCATCTTTCACGCATCACTTCTTCACCAACTTTGACCGTGCCAATAAATGACTCATTTCCTGACGAACAGCTCTTGACTGTATCCTACGAACCTTGGTCCGTGGATATCGTGAACTATCTTGCGACGGGACTTATTCCTAGAGATTGGTCGAAACAAAACAAACTTCGATTTCTATCCCAAGTAAAATACTTTTACTGGGATGAACCTTATCTATTCAAGTATTGTTCCGATCAAATCATTCGCAGGTGTGTCCCTAACGATGAATTCAAGAGCGTGTTATCATTTTGTCATGATCAGGCATGCGGCGGTCATTTTGGTCCTCGAAAAACGGCGGAGAAAGTTTTGCAATGTGGCTTTTATTGGTCAACATTATTTAAAGATGTATATGAACATTGCAAAACTTGTCCACGATGTCAGCATTTGGGTCGGATTTCACGAAGAAACGAGATGCCGCTCCAACCTATATTGGTTGTGGAAATATTTGATGTTTGGGGTATTGATTTTATAGGCCCTTTTCCAAACTCCTTTGGGAATCTATATATCTTGTTAGCGGTTGATTATGTCTCGAAATGGGTGGAAGCTATACCATGTCGCACTAATGACAACAAAGTTGTCATTAAGTTTCTTAAAGAAAATATCTTTTCGCGATTCGGACACCCTCGCGCTATAATTAGCAACAACGGAACACATTTCTGTAATAGGTCTTTCGAGGCCTTGATGCGGAAATATTCAATCACTCACAAGTTTTCTACGCCCTATCATTCCCAAACGAGCGGGCAGGCTGAGATCTCAAATAGGCAGATCAAACAAATCTTGGAGAAGACGGTTTCTAAGAACCGTAAAGATTGGTCAACCAAATTGACGGATGCTCTTTGGGCATTCCGCACCGCTTATAAGACCGATCTTGGTATGTCTCCATACCGCCTTGTGTTTGGGAAGGCATGCCACCTTCCTGTCGAGATTGAACATAAGGCAATGTGGACTATTAAAGAGCTTAATTTTGATCTTGATCAAGCAGGCAGCTATCGGAAGCTGCAATTGAATGAGCTAAGCGAACTCCGCGATGAAGCTTACGATAATGCGGTAATAATAAAGAACAGGACTAAAGTGTTCCACGATAAAAATCGTTTTAGAAAAACCTTCACTTCGGGGCAACAAGTCCTTCTTTACGATTCCCGTCTCCATCTTCATCCGGGTAAGCTTAAATCTCGTTGGAAAGGACCTTTTGTGGTGCGGTATGTACACCCGCACGGGGCAGTTGAAGTCGAAAATTTGAAAAACGGTTCAATTTTTAAAGTAAATGGGCATAGATTAAAACTGTATTTTTTTGCTGACCCCACGGAGGAGCTCCTGTTTTTACAGGAGCCGCTTTATCAAAACTAAATTTCCTCCGCCTCACCTCCATGTTTTTGTAACATTTTCTCATTTTAAGAATGGAGGTGAGTAAAAAATGGATTTAATTAAATATCTGTGCGTGTCAAAGATCAAGTTTGGGGGTAGTTTTCATTTAACTATTATTTTACCCCTTGTATCTCTCTTCTAGTATACAGGTCTATGTCCTCAAAAGGCTACATCAGTGAGGACATTGCTGAAAACAGGTTTGGGGGGAGGTTTGCATTCACTGAATTATCTTTGACACTGGGCATTAAATTTTTTTTATAATAAAAGAGTAGAAAGTGAAAAATTACATCCAAAAGATAGGAATAGTTTAAGAAAACAAAAAAAAATAGAAGTTTTCTTAAACGAACTAGTAATAAGTAGTTATGAGCTGTTGTCCCAAGGGTTAGTAAGATGAAGGAAGTCACTAATCTAAGGATAAAAATAAGTCTGAAAAATAGTTTCTATTCTGGAAGCCAAATATTTGAATATTGATACCCTACTATATGCACTTACACACGTCTTGAAACTCGGGATAGTAGAGGATACCTTGAAATGCTCTTGTCTAAAAGCCAAAGTAGGAAGGAAATGGAAAAAAATGAAGAAAATATAAAAATGGCGAAAAGAAAAATGAACATTGGTTTTGTTATCGCCAAGGCAGCAATAAAAAAATATAGCGAGGGTGCTTTATCACCTAGTGTCTTAGACCAACTGGTCTGGGAGTCACTGCTAAGCCTTAGGTGGTGCAAGACGAGGAAAATATTATCACCGAATCAGCAAGCACATGAGTAATCGGTCGGTTAGAACCTCAAGAAGTATTAACGGTCGCATGAAAATGTGTGAGCAAATCCATAAATATTCATCAAGTTAAAAAGTACTGAGGTAGATGGACAAGAGTATGATAGCTTGAATTGAATTCTCCGAGTGTAGGGATGTTCTATTCACACACATAGGGGTATATGATCGATATTTGGATGAAAGGTAGGAATGAAGAATAAAGACAATGTTTTATTGAGGGATAATGTAATTTCTAATATCTTTTCATGACTATTAAGATAGGGCTCATAGCAACTGAAAACCTAGTGTAGTTGAAAACTCTTATTTTCAAAGTCTTTCTTTTATGGTTCTTATCTTTATATGTAAATTTCACCATCTCTCTTTTGTTATAGGATTTTGTGGGTGTAATCCGCTAAAAACCCTCAGGAGACAACACTCCTCCTACTAGGGACACTTAGAGGTTTAACGGCTTGTTGCACGTGCTCAGTGCAATCGTGTTTGCCTACGAAAGTGTGCTTAGTTTTCTCCTTTCCTTTTTCTCCTTCTCTTGAATAAACTAGTTTGCTCGGGACGATCAAAGATAAGTTTGGAGGTATTTGTTCAGTTGATAAAACTGCACATTTGTTATTACATTTTTCCTACTAATTCCATATTAAAAAAGGTCTTTATTATAGTATATCATACATATGAGGGTTTATGTGTAAAAATACTATTTTCCATGTGTTGATATATTATAATTAGCATTTGGTAGGAAAATGTATATAATATTATTGACCTAATCCTAGTAGAACTAAGTCTACTAAATATTATTTAAGTTGTTGTGCAGAATTTTCAGGTCTTAATCAAGGAAATCAAGTTGTTAAAGCTAACCTGCCTAATTAAGAAATCAAAATTAAGAAATCAATTCTGGCAGAAGAAAAGAAAAGATTTCCAAATTCTGAAGGTTCCAAGGATCGCCACATGCCACAAGGAGCAACCCCCAGAAAATTGATCAACGGAGGAGATCATAAGGCCGCGGATCCGCGGCCCGAGCCCCTTGATGCCGCGGATCCGCCGCGTAGAAGTAGAGTTGAGGGCTGCAACTTTTCTGGTGGGATTGTAACTACCATTCCCCAATTTAGGCATCTAACTTTCTGGTTTTGGGACTATAAATAAAGACCGAGAGCCTTTTGAAAAATTTATCAAGTCGATGCGATCACGAAGTCCCAGACGGCTCACGCATCCAGGCTGGTCATCAACTATTCGTCTACCTCCTTGGAAGAGATCGAGAAGCAAACTGGTCTTTATAATCATTTTCTAAGGAATCAAAGTGTAATGAATATTGTTGATTAATAAAGGTAGCTTTCTTTTTCTTTTTCTATTTCTTCGTAGTTTAATTATGCAATTTCTTTCCATCTCTTTTTCTCCCAACATGCGCGAGTAATTCTCCGCTTGTTAGGGTTCGTAGAATTAGGGTAGGCTAATGGATGATGAACATCCCTAAATCCTTTTTAAGTCCTATAAAATTTATGAACTTTATCAAAAGAATCATTAACATCCTAATCGGGCGCGCTAACAATTCTTTGTTAGTCCCGACCGCGATTAGAGATTAGATTAATTATTGTTTTGGTAAAGGCTAGATATGAACGGAGTTCCGTGTCGAGATAAGGGTTAAGAGTAGGATTCCTTTTCCCTCCAGAAACCCTAATCTACACGCATCACCGTCGTTCTAGTTATAAATCTATTAAAGGATAAAAAGGGTAATTTTTAATTAATCGTCTATAACTACTAAATCCTAACGAACCCTACACGCCCTCTTATTATATTAACTACATCCCTAAAATAATCTAGATCTATATTTTTGCATTCTTGCTTAACGTAAATCTAGAAACCATTCTACAATATTCTTATTTCTTCCTCCTTTCTCAACACATCTAAAGTAAGAGTAAAAGATTCAACGTTTCCCTGAGGACGACCTGTACTCATCTCGGTCTAGCTACACGCGACACCGTTATTGATTGCGGTTAACTACAAAAACACTTATCCACATCAATCAATGCTTCACAGAGGTTCACTGCCGTGTTTGGCGAGGACTAGGCTCCACTCTGGATGCTTCACACGAGTTCACTGCCGTGCTCTGCGAGGACCAGGATCCGCTCTGGACGTTTTCCACGGGGTCAAAGAGTGACGTTATCCGTGTTCCACGTAACCAGGAATTTTGCTCTAGATGCTTCCCATGGGTTTATTGCCGTGTTCTGCGAGGACCAGGCTCCACTCTGGATGCTTCACACGGGTTCACTACCGTGCTCTGCGAGGATCAGGATCCGCTCTGGACGTTTTCCACGGGGTCAAAGAGTGACGTTATCCGCGTTCCACGTAACCAGGAATTTTGCTCTGGATGCTTCCCACGGGTTCACTGCCGTGTTCTGCGAGGACCAGGCTCCGCTCTGGACGTTTTCCACGGGGTCAAAGAGTGACGTTATCCGCGTTCCACGTAACCAGGAATTTTGCTCTAGATGCTTCACACGGGTTTACTGCCGTGTTCGGCGAGGACTAGGCTCCGCTCTGGATGCTTCACACGGGTTCACTGCCGTGCTCTGCGAGGACCCGGATCCGCTCTGGACGTTTACCACGAGGTCAAAAAGTGACGTTATCCGCGTTCTACGTAACCAGGAATTTTGTTGATTATATCCGCATTTCACGGAGTGGGGGTTTAAGACTTGATGATCTGTATATCGCCGAGCCATGGAACTGGGAGTTGCCGCTGTTCCGCTTTGCTTGATGTTGTGTCTGCTGCAACGAGACGAGTGCTGAGACGATCTCTAGGTCACTTGCGGTCCGTCGAGATTTGGATTCTTCTTATGATGAAACCTGGGGGAGGAGTATCATCCTTTCTTTGTTTACGCCCCTGGATTGTATACAGGGATTGATGTAACATCACCTGTAGGGCAAAAAATTTTATTTTTTATTTCTTTTTCCGCGATGCTCTATCATTTCAGCTTTATATCGTGAAGGTCGTGATTGCCCAATCATTTCGGCTATTTTTCGCGGTGCCCAATCATTTCGGCTATTTATTTTATTTTTACTCGCTGCTTTTTATTACGAGTTGCCCAATCATTTCGGCTATTTTTCATGCATACATTTTTACTTGCTGATTTTGTTGCAAGTTGCCCCATCATTTCGGCTATTTCGTGTGCATGTATGGCTTGCTAGCTTTTTGCCGCAAGCTTGGGATTAGATACCGATTTCAGCATCAGCACCGCTACAATTGGGATGTTGCCAGGAGCGAATCATCATTTGCCTCTGTCGATATTGAACAAAGGTGGCTTAGTAAATAGGGTTAAGGGTCCTGTCGACTAAGGCTTTTGACTTCATGAGCCGTAAGGGTCTCACAAAGGTATTTCTCTCTACAAGTCGTGAGGATCTTGCAGGTGTGTTTTCTCCTTGGGAATCGTGAGGATTCCTAAGTGCATGTCCTCTTGCAACTCGTAAGGATCTTACAAAAGGGTTTTCTCCTTATAAGTCGGGAGGACCTACAAGGGTTGTTTGCCATACGATCATATCCCCAGCCACGGGTGGGACTTTTGTTAGGGAAATGTTTATTCGCGCCCGTGGATTGTATACAAGGGTCAGTATTGAGCCGCTTGTAGGGCATAAATTGAAGGTTGTGGGGGTTGCTTAAGCACAGGTTTAGGTCTCTGTGACTTAAGACTTTCAAATCCTACGAGCCGTGAGGGTCCCATAAGAGTGTTCTCCTTACGAGTCGTGAGGATCTCGCAAGTGTAATTTCTCCCCAGAAATTGTGAGGACTCCTAAGTGTGTTGCTCCCTTGTGAGTCATAAGGATCTCACGCGGGTGATTTCTCCTTACAAGGTCGTGAGGACCCTGCAAGTGCCTTTTAACGAGGTTGCGCCCTTTCGGGTTTTCACAAACACTCGCCGGTAGCCCTGCTGTTTTTACTCACGGAGCCCTTTCGGGTTTTCATCCGTGCCCATTTTGCTTATGGACATACCGTTTTTACTATTTTTTTTTTATTATTTTTTTATCGGTTTTGAGATACTGCAATCCACCGTAGTTTACCGACATCTCGGTCAACAGCTAGTTTTAGGACATAGTGGTCAATTGTTAGTTTAAGGACATTTCGGTCCGTCGTTAGTTTAAAGAGTTAGTTTAAGGACGTTTCGGTCCGCCGTTAGTTTAAGGACGTTTCGGTCCGTTGTTAGTTTAAGGACGTTTCGGTCCGCCGTTAGTTTAAGGACGTTTCGGTCCGTTGTTGAAGAAGGCCGGTTACTACTTATAGAGTTCGGGCTTAGGAAGATAGCGAGCAGACATAGTCGTCATCATCTATCATTGACCTAGGCCTTAACCCGTCAAGCGTAGTATTTCTTCAGGAAGCGACCGTTTATTGGTCTAAAAGGTCTCTCACCATGCATATCCATGAGCAGATACGCTCCACCCTGGTAGACCTTGTCTATGATATATGGGCCTTCATAGTTCGGCTCGAATTTTCCCCGCTTGGCGCGATTGGGGATCATAGGTCTTTTGACCACTAGCACGAGTTCGCCTTGGCGGAATGTCCTCGGCCTGGTCAATTTTTCATATGAGCGCGTCATCTTTGCTTTATAAGCCTCCAGATTTTGTTGCGCTATGAGCCGGGTTTCATCAAGGGCATCAAGCTCCTCAAGTCGAAGGTGAGCGTTTTCTTCGTCCGTCGGCTCGTAGTGGATTGCCACTCGTAGAGAAGGTAGCTCTATCTCGAGGGGGAGTACCGCTTCCGTACCGAATACCAACGCGTATGGCGTTGTGTTCGTGGCTGTCTTGAACGTAGTCTGATACGCCCAAAGAGCTTCTTGCAGCCTCTCGTGCCAGTCCTTTTTGTTTTGGGATACCGTCTTCTTCACGATCTTTGTCAAGGTTTTGTTGAAAGCCTCAGCTAGACCGTTAGCTCGCGAATTGTAAACTGAGGAATATCTCCAGTCTATGTTGTGTTGCTGTGCGAAGCAACTAATCTTGTGGCTTCTGTAGGCTGTCCCATTATCGGAGATGATCCGTCGCAGAGTTCCGAACCGATAAATGACGTGCGTCTTGAAGAACTGGAGGATATTCTCCGTCTTCACTTCCCTCAGCGGTACTGCTTCTGCCCATTTGGAGAAGTAATCAGTCGTCGCCAGGATGAAACGATGTCCCCTGGACGACGCTGATTTGATAGGGCCGACTATGTCAGTTCCCCACATTTCGAATGGCCAGCTAGCCACCGTTGGATGTAGAGGATTTGGATGCTGGTGGATGAAGTCTCCATGGATCTGGCACGAGTGGCACTGCTTCGCATATTCGAGGCAGTCCTGGATCATCGTGGGCCAATAGTAGCCCATCCGTTTAATCTTCAACTTCATCTTCGGGCCTGCTTGGTGAGAACCGCAGAGTCCGTCGTGGACTTCTTGAACGACTCTTTTCGCTTCGTCAGGTCCCAGGCATCTCAACCATAGAGAATCGAATGACCTCTTGTACAAAGTATCGTTGACGAAGGCGAAAGACAGAGCTCGTTTCATGAGCTGATGTCTTGAGGACGCATCTTCAGGCGTTCGACGGGATTTGAAGTAGTCTGTGAAGGCTTCTCTCCAATCTCCAACCTTCTCTTGGTCATTCATTTGCAGGGCCATCTGCTCAGTTGCTCCCCTTTCTTCGGGTGATTCCGGCGATATTTTTGCCGGAGCAAGGACCCGACGGCCTTGTACCACGATTCTTACGTTATCGAGGTTCTCGTCGGCTTGTTCTTTAGCAAGCTTGGCTAATGCATCCGCTTTGCTATTTTCGGCACGCGGTATGCTTTCCAAGGTGTAGGAGGGGATTTGAGTTAGTAGTTGCTGTACTCTCTCGCCATACTTTACCAGTTCTGGCTTGCATGTTTGGTAATCGCCGTTTACTTGACTGACGACCAATTGGGAATCTCCGTATATAAGGAGGTTTTCAATTCCCATGTCGATGGCGATTTTGAGGCCTGCTATCAAAACTTCGTATTCGGCTTCATTGTTCGTTCTCGGTTCTGTTAAGGAGAAAGCGAAGCGCATTATCCCTCCTTGTGGAGTTACGAAGATAAGGCCTATCCCCGATTTGATTATGGGCGTACTTTGTTTGCGCTTCTTCATGGAAGATGCTCCATCGAAATAAAGTTCCCATCGGGTATCACCGCCTTCGATCACGTCAAACGCATATTCGTCTGGCAGCTCACAATTCAAAGGAGAATCAGCAGGTACCGGATGCCCAGCGAGAAAGTCGGCGATGGCCTGGCCTTTCACTGCCTTGAGAGGTCGATAGGTTATCGAGAACTCCATCAAGAGCAGGGCCCATTTAGCGAGCCGACCTGTCAATATGGCCTTCGACATTAAATATTTAAGGGGGTCCACCTTCGAAATGAGACGGACTTCATGCGCCAACGCATAGTGTCTGAGCTTTGTTATCGCAAAGATTAACGCCAGGCAATGTTTTTCGATAGGGGAGTAGTTGCTTTCTGCCCCCAGCAGAACTCGACTTAAATAGTAGAGTGCTCTTTCTTTCCCTTGATCGTCCTCTTGTGCCCATAATGCGCCTAAGGAACCTTCGAGGGCGGTTGTATAAAGAATGAGGGGTTTTCCCTTGACCGGAGCAGCCAGCACTGGCGGGTTCTGCAGGTACTGTTTAATTTCGTCCAGCACGCCTTGACATTTGTGATCCTAGACGAACGGGGTTCCCTTCTTCATCAGGTGACTGTAAGGGCGGCACTTGCCTGAAAAGTTGGCTATAAATCGCCGGATATACGCGAGTTTCCCTTGGAGGGACCGCAATTGTCTGAGAGTCCTTGGCGGTGGCATTTCCATGATCGCCTTGATCTTCGACAGATCTATCTCAATGCCTCGGTGCCGGACGATGAACCCCAGGAATTTTCCTGAGGATACCCCGAACGCGCATTTGCGGGGGTTCATCTTCAAGTTGTATTGCCGAAGGCATTGAAATACGGTCTTCAGATGCTCGAGATGTTCCTCATATGATTTGCTTTTCACGACGAGGTCGTCGATATAGCATTCGACGATTTCATATATAAGGTCATCAAAGATCTTCGTCATGGCCCTCTGATAGGTGGCACCGGCATTCTTTAAACCGAAGGGCATCACTTTGTAGCAGAATATTCCCAGAGGGGTCCGGAAAGCGGTGTGCTTCTGATCTTCGGGATGCATCTTTATCTGATTATATCCTGATGAGCCGTCCATGAAGGAGAAAACCTCGTGAGTGGACGTGTTATCTATCATCAATTCGGTGACTGGCACTGGGAAATCATCCTTCGGGCATGCTTTATTGAGATCCCGGAAGTCCACGCATATGCGCACTGTCCCATTTTTTCTTCATCACCAGGACGATGTTGGCGATCCAATCGGGATACTGAACCTCCTGAATAAACCCAGAATTGATCAGCTTCTTAACTTCGGCGTTGATGCTGATCTTAAGCTCGAGCCGCATTCTTCTCGGCGCCTGTTTGACTGGCTTGACGTCTGCGGATATTGCAATTTATGCACAGCAATTTCTGGATCTAGTCCTGGCATTTCGGAATAGTTCCATGCGAAGCAATCTCTTTGCTGCATAAGCACGTCTTTTAACACGGCCACCCTTTCTTCAGATAGCAACTCGCTGACGAATATCGGTCGTGGGTCGTTCGTCGTTCCCAGCTAAATTTTCCTGAGGTTATCTGCAGTAGTATGTATGCCCTCTTCCAGTTCTTTCGGTGCTGGTGGAAATTTCGAGATTACCTCGTCATCGCTGTTTTCGAAGCACCATGGAAAGTCATCCATGTTCTTGGGCTTTTCTTTTGATATTGTTATCATGTGACAAGTACGAGCTCGCTTCGAAGACCGATGTGGGTCTGGTTCTGCTTTCGTGGCTTTAGGTTCGTGCCTCTGTGGTGGTGTTACCCTCCAGCTGTCAGACAGAGCGAACTTGCCGAGCTGATACTGATCTTCGACCCAATTCTTGAAGGTGAAGCAGTCTTTGAGAGGATGCCTTATTACTCGGTGATAAGAGCAATAGTTTGGATGTGAGACTTCGCCTGCTTGCTCTGGGTGCTTGGACTCCGGCAGTGTAAGCATCTGGTATTTTATAGCTCGGTCAAGTATCTTCTTCGTCTTGTCCCGAAGAAAAGAGTATGCTCGACTCATCTTTTTCATAAGGGACAAATCCGGACTGCACAATACCCGATCACATGACTCTTTGATCCTGCGTTGTCGTTGTCGACCGCCTTTTCTGCTCTTTGACTTGTTTCTACCTCTGCGTCGGGCCTTTTGCATAACAGGTTGACAGGGAGGGGTATTTTCGTCTTTGGCAGCCTGTTGAAGAAGACGTTGCGTTCTGGCTTTCTCGTAGATGGCCATTTCGCGGTTATGGTCGTCCCGAGCTTTTTGACCCGCTTTCCTGATAAGCTTGTCCATTCGCTCTTCAAATGACGGACTCGGCACTTTGATTGCGGGATCTAGTTTTGATGAGGGGTTGGTATTTCCTGACAGGGCGTCCTCTTCTTCATCGAAGTTATATATGGCGTAACTACCGTGGACTCGTTCCCGTTTCCCGGCTCTTACATATCCAAGCCCAAGCGTCTCCATTTTCCCGTTGGGCAACTTGCGCTGAGTCCCTGGGACATCTCAGATCCTGTTATAGAATCGAGCTTATCGAATAGCCTGTTTTAAGGGTACCCCTTGGCGCTTCAACAACCTTTTTAGTCCGTTTGTGTAATATCTGGGCAAACGGATGGGTTGGAGCCTGTCAAGTGTAGAATCCGCGCCGTGCCAGATTTCTTTCTCTCCTCTTGTTTTCGAGGATCGATAGAATATGATCGCCTTTTCACCTTTTCGTCTAGGAGGGACATAAAACGTCTGCAGGTCTTGCACATCGTAAGTTTCAAGTGCGTCAAGATCTTTGTAGTGCTCCTGCGGAACCATGGTAATCTGCAAACTATGATCATCGCCAGGGAATTCTTGTACTGACGGCCGACTAGAGAACACAGCGTTAACCTCATCTTCCAAATCGCTTCTGAAGATTAATATGGGGGTGGACGGTCCCGGGTTGTTGCGTCGAGACGGCCCAGCGTAAACTATCTCTTCTTCTTCTTCGGTATCACTCCCGAAAACAAGAATGGTGGCGGCAGCTTTGTTCTCCGGTTTTCGACACCTTTCTGTATCTTCGAAATCTAGCAAAAAGTACTTTGCATCTTCGTATTTGCGGACTTCGTTTACGGAGAACGGGTTCAGCTCCCCCGTTACGGTATACTCGAGACCATCCTTAAAATACTTCATACACTGATGTTGTGTAGAAGGGATGATATTGTACTCGTGTAACTAAGGACGGCCGAGCAGAGCATTATAGCAAGTCTTGGCGTCTATGACGTGGAACTTAATGTCTGTGACGAGCAGCCCAAAGCGTAGCGTCAGTATCACAGACCCAAGAGTTCTTGATGATTGGGAGTCGAACCCGGAGATGGTAATTTTGTCACAAGCGAAGTGCTGAACGCTCATGCAGATTTCCTTCAACACCCGCACGTTGAGGAGATTAACGGAAGACCCATTGTCGACCAAGATTTTGCCTATCTTTATATCGTGGAAATATCCAGAGACGTATAGGGGGCGGTTGTGGTCGCACATCCTAAGGAGAAGGTCTTCAACACCGAACGTGATATCGGCTGTGTGCACTTCTTCTAGTTCATTCTTCATCCTTTCTTCGGCGAGGAAGGCTTGGAATTGTTCGGGCTCTTGTAGTGCCTTGATTAATGAATCTCTCGCTTACTTTGATAACAGGAGGGCGTCTAGAATGCTGAGCTGCGAGGGTAGCTTCCTCAGGTGCGCTAGGATGTTGTAGTCCACCCTACTCTTCTTGGGCGGGTCCTTAGCAGTCAGCTCTTTCATAACTTGGTCATCTAAGGTGATATCCTCAGCGACCTTTTCCTTTCCCTTATCTTTTCTAGTTACGGGTCCGAGATTCTTTTCCGGAAGCATGCGATTGCGCAGCTGAATGTTTTCGCAGGCTTCTGGTTCTCCTCTTTTCCCGAGGTGGACTCTTTAAAGAGGGGGCTAAGAGCCAGCTCCTCGTCAGAATCGCTCCCGAATATGAGTACTTGTGATCCCCCGGCGTTGACCGTGTAACAGCTACCGGTAGATCTTTTATGCCTGTTGGTTGTATCTCTCTGCTCCCGACGAGTTCTGCGTTTCATTCGCTTAAAATGTTGTCGGTGAGCAACATACCCCTGCCACCATATCTTAAAGGCGTCACACTCCTCGATAGGGTGTGAAATCTTCCGATGGTACGAGCAATAATTAGGGTTTCTTTCCGCCCTATTAAGCGTGTCTTCTTTCGAGGGTGGTAGCTTCATTCCCATTGATATGGCTTTGGCAAACCTTTTCCTCGTCTTGAATATGTTTTTATCCGCATCGGATGTCATTTGATCTGGCGGGAGTGCTTCGACTTTTTCATTTAGTCGCTTGCGTTTGGCTCCTTCTGATGCGGCCGTCTCACGCTTCCGGTCGGCTTTACTTTTCAAACGAATCTCGTCTAGAAAGGCGTCGATCATTTCGTCTGTCGGCCATACAAGTTTTGGCTTAGGCTCTGCCCCCAGTTTCTCAGTGCCAGGGGTTGTTTCATCGTCCGTAAACGAGTGGGAGATCACATGACAACTCGCCACATATCCCTCGGATTCATCCGACGAACTCTCCCCCTCATCTTCCTCTTGAAAGACATGGTTGAGGAACTCTTGGAGTGTGATGGGAGTCCGTGCCTTTTGATTGTACTCTTCCAGCGCGTCGATCTACTTCTGTAAGTCCGTGCGCTTGTCACCAGGATTCACGGGCTTCTTAGATTTCTTCTTCTTCTTCTTTGAAGATTTCGACGGCTGGTTGTGAGTGCTCGGGCCATCACCACTGATCTTCGAAGTTGGATGCGGCTTCAGCATCCCTTCAATGATCTGGGGCTCCAGCGAGTTCTTCCACCTGATTGCCGGGCATGTTTAAGATCGTTTAGCATCTTCTTGGTTTTTGCTAAAAGCATGCTTTCCCATGGAGCTTCTTTAATGAAAGAACAAGTTGCCCCCGGTGTGTCCGTCTTCTTGGCAATGTGAGGTTGTGGCAGGTTCACCTTCCATTTCTCAGACAGAGCAAACTTACCCTGTAGGCATTGATCTTCAATCCATCCTTTGAAGACGAAGCAATCCTCAATCGGATGGCTTACCGTTTGATGGTAAGGGCAGGTTATTCACCTCACTGGGTTGCGGCGGTCGCCTTGGATTTGGCAAGTTGATAAGCCTGTTGTGTACCGCCAGCTCGAATAGCCTCTTCGTCTTATCCCGCGGAAATGAGTAGGGGCGCTTCATTTTCTTATTATAATACTGCCATCTTTCTTCCAGTTGATCCGCCAGCTTTGGGGCACTGGGTTGCTGCTGAGCGTTCGCAACGAAGGTTGCCTTCCCTTTACCCTTGTCATTCCGAGGTTCTGGCTTCGGGGGAGACGGTCTGTGACCCATCTGGTCCATCTGGGCCAACTTGTCGATCAAAGCCTGGAACGTGGTCGGCTTGAAGAACATCATGAACTATGAGATAGTTGCATGGGGATCCAGGGTACCCACGAACATGCCTACCGCGGGTGCTTCCTCAATGCGTTGTTCGCATTTTGACCACAAGTTTAGCCAGCGTATAGCGTACTGGACCCACGTCTCGCCTGGTTTCACCCTGGCATTAATCAATGCCGTTATCGGGGTACGTTCGCTGGCGCTCGCGAATCGCTGAGTGAATAGCAACTCCATTTCCGCAAATGTTTTAATAGAGTCGTTTGGGAGCTCAGAGTACCACTCGAACGCCGTTTCTGACAAGCTATCGACGAACTGGCGAAATAACAATTTATCATTACCGCCGGTGTTGCCGCAAAATGCCCTGAACTGGGCAACATGCTGGTGGGGATTGCCCGTTCCCTTATAGACATGAAATTTCGGTATTGTATAGCCCGGCGGGTACTTGATCTGATCATACCAGCTCGGATATGGTGGCCCTGTTCTGACAACTTGACCAGCTGCCTCAGTCGCCTGGTGAACCCGTATCTGCTGAGCTATATATTCGTCTAGGTCAGTTTTGGAGATTGTCTCCACCTTGGCTGCTGACAGAGCGGGTGGAGGATTTGACGTTTCTCCCCTGTCGTCTTCAAGAACAATTGGAGGATCTTCAGCAGGAGAATCTTGTTGTATCATCATTCCCACCATGTCTTGGAACAGGAGGGCCATTCATTGTATATTGGCTGCTTGTTCGGCAGCCTCTTTATCCTTCTTCTCCAATATCCTGCGAAGGAATTCAGCGTCAGTTTCTTGCTCCTGGCGTTGATCAGATGATGCTTCGGGGCTTTCTTTCGGCCCAGTGAATGCGGCCATCGCGCTCATCATTTCCTGGAGCTTTTGCTGTTGCTCCTGAGCTTTGATCACTGACCGTGTAAGCTGTCTATGACCCGTGGATGTACGGCTGTCCTCCTTTCCCGACGCCATATATACCGTATGCACCATCATGCCCCCAGACTTAGGGCGTTTAGGCTTATTGTCCTTGACATTTGCTATAGGAGTGGGGACTCTATCCGGCCTTCTTCTCTTCTGAGTAGTCGACGTGGAGGGTGCCGTTGCAGCAGGCACCCAAGTGGCTGTCGTCCTCTGTTGTTTGACACGACGGTTCTTTTCTTCCTGCACTTTCGCCCTTTTCTGTTGACGAGAGTGATCTTGGTCAATTACCGAGTCTTGAACCTTCCGCCAGAGTTTATAAATTTTGGAGGACAACCGTTGAAGGGGCTGCTCCGGCTTTGTTTCTATAACATTCTCCGCAGGTGGAGGGGATCTTTTGAGAACCGCAGTTGGCGAATTTCTGCGTACCCTGTTTAGAAGCTCGAAGCTGTTCTCGGTTGGAACAGCAGCCTCAATTTCTACCGTTGGAGCTGGTGGAGTTAGCCCGCAGGGGGAGTTGCCCCCAGTCTTCCTTATCCGGCGCTAGTGGCGACGTCGGGCATGACGGGTTGTTAGGATTGATTCAGCGACGGCTTCGTCTTGCCCCCTGTTCTGGGGAGGGGCTGCTGCCGGTGTCAGCCTCTTGAAGACTGACGTTCGTTGAGAAGCTGCGTCCATCCGATCAAAAACAGATTTCTGAGCGGGAGCGGGAACGGGGGTAGTCGGTCTCACGAAGACCGACCCTCTAGGAGGAGAAGCCGCCTTGACGACTTCGGGAGCAGCTGTCTTCCTTGGGATGGCCACCTCAGGTATCATAGGCTTCTTGGCGGGCTCTTTGGAGTTCAGGCTTAGCCTGGTGAAGACCAAGGAGTTGGACGACCCGTTGAGAGGGGCCGTAGGAGTAGCAAGTCGATCAAAGACCGACTTCTTGTTCGCTTCCGGTGCGGGCATTAGCATGGTGAAGCTTGCAGACGGGAGCATGGTCCCGAAAAATAGACCGGTGGTGGCCTGGGTTACTTGCTCCACCGGCATGGCAAGGATGGAGGCCGCTTGAGGCCCATAGGCTACACCTCCAGGTGAGGTGGAGCGTTGGTTGCACTGGCACTTTGAGCAGCTCGAGCAGTTGGAGGCCATTGATGCTTGATTTCTGCGCTAGGCAAAAGACCAAATCTTAGTAACTTGAAACCCAAAGGCAACCATTAACAAACCGCGATTCGCTCGCAAAGACGACACACGAAGTGTGGAGTGGAAAGAGGAAAAGGTCCCACCGGGCGTGCCAGAATCTGTTCCCCTCCGAACGACGGAGGAGACATGACGTCTTGCCTGAGATCCGGGGGCAGATGCTAATTGGTGCTATCCGTCTACCTCTCCGAAGATGCCAAGTTGATTTATGACACCGTGTATCGAAGGTTTAAACGGATGCGTCCGATGTAGCAGACTTCGTCAGATTCCCCCTTGCTTGAGGGGTTTTTGATTGTGGGGACGCTCTTCCCTACAGGCGTAAGCCCCTGCAGTTAATTACGCTACCGCGCTGCGGTAACAACTTTCTCCTTCTCCAGATGGTCACTTCGTGTCGTGTGTGTTTAATTTGTGTTTGGTTGCCCGTGGATTGTATACGGAGACTGAGTTATGTCGTCGCCCGTAGGGCGTAGACTAGTCCAAATCCGTATTATCTTAGATTTGGGGTTGGGGGTTGTGTTTAAGGATACGTTAGCCTCGTTTGAGACTAAGATCGACTTAAACGTTTGTTAAGGATACGTTAGTCTAGTTTTAGACTAAGATCAACTTAACGGGATCGTTTAGATCCAACAAGAGAGCGATTACGGGGGAGCCCTGTTGTTTAGTTTAGTGACGTTGCGGTCTATAGGTAGTTTAAGGACATTGCGGTCGAATGTTAGTTTTAAGACATTGCGGTCAAGGTTAAGGACTTCGTAGTCCGTGGATTTAAGGACTCCACAGTCCGATATTAGTTTTAAGACATCACGGTCAAGGTTAAGGACGTCATAGTCCGTTGTTAGTTTTAAGACATTCCGGTCAAGGTTAAGGACGTCATAGTCCATGGGTTTAAGGACCCCACAGTCCGGCGTTAGTTTTAAGACATTACGGTCAAGGTTAAGGACGTCATAGTCCGTTGTTAGTTTTAAGACATTCCGGTCAAGGTTAAAGACGTCATAGTCCATGGGTTTAAGGACCCCACTGTCCGGCGTTAGTTTTAAGACATTACGGTCAAGGTTAAGGACCTCATAGTCCATGAGCTTAAGGACCCCACAGTCCGTATCAATGTGTGGTCATCGGGACCCGTCACCTCTTTGAAGACGTTGAGGAATTACAACGCCAAGTATCAAAGGAGTGAAGAGATGTACCCTTAAACCAAGGTAGATTAAGTGATCTGTAGTCCAATTTGGAAACTAAGATCAATTATTATATTATGAGCCCATTGGCCCAGTTAAGTTTGAATTGAGGACTTATGGCCAGCTTGGGCTAAGTCCAATCATGTTTGGGATGTTGGCCCTCTGTTGGTTCATTGAAGGAGAGGCTTTACCTTTGGAAACTTAGCCAATTGGGCTAAAGCTAGTGTTAAACACTAGAGATCAACAGTGTTGAACACTGGGAATAAGATTAACAAGTTAGTGTTAGACACTAAAAGATAATCAGTGTTGAACACTGAGAACAGAGTTTTCAAATTAGTGTTAAACACTAAGCAAATCAGTGTTAAACACTGGGGACAAAATCTCCAGACTAGTGTTAAACACTAAGGAGAGAGGGGTCATGTGGTAGCACGTGAGAGCGCCCTGCTTCCCTCTATTTTGCTCTATAGATAAGTGTTTAACACTTTTAATTCTGAAAGCCATCACGTGTGGGCACGTGATGGGGGCTCACGCTTTGATCTGTTAGAATGTTCATTAGGGGTCACGTGTTGACACGTGAGGGCGCCCTAGAGCTCTTTTCTGTTTCCTTTTGCCTTTTTCTCCGTGTGCTTTAGAGATCACGTGGGGCACGTGAGGCATTGCCTCAAAGTTCTCTTTTATAGATCTTTGCAGGAGTCACGTGGTAACACGTGAGGTGTTGCTTCAAAGTTCTTTTCTGTGGATCTTTGCAGGGGTCACGTGGTAGCACGTGACTCTGGTTCTTTGCATGTTTTAAAGATCTGTTCAACTTTTAAGAATTAAATTCTTCATAGGGTTAAACCCTAACAACAAACTTTAGAGGAATTAAATTCCTGTTTTCTTTTGAAGAATTATATTCTTAAATAGGGTTAAACCCTAATTTCTTTTCCTAAGGGAATTAAGTTCCTATGAGTTTGAGAGAATTATGTTCTCAATTAGGGTTAAACCCTGGTTCTGTTTATTTTGAAGGAATTAAGTTCCCATAACATAGGGTTAAACCCTAATTTTATCTCAAAGGAATTGAATTCCTATCACTTTGTGAGAATTAAATTCTCAAAACTCAGTTCCTCCTCTGTGTTTTAGATCTGCATGGCAGGATCTCAACCCAATGAGAATTAAATTCTCAATTCATGGGGAGATGTGCACTTTGCAGATCCTCCACCAGAGGAAGAACTAAGTTCTTTTTTTTATATAAGAGTTAAACTCTTTTGAGAATTAAATTCTCTTTTGAAGCCTCCCTTTTCGTTTCTTACCTAAGTTTTTTTTCCTGTTGCAGAGAATCAAAGGCTCTATATCTCTCTCTCTGTGTATCAAAAGAAAAGGTCCAAAGGTCTCAAAAAAAGGTCCTCCCTCTTCTTTTCTTGACCCCTATTTATAGGATAAGGAAAAGAATCAATCTGTTTAGTAAATCTCTCATTGAGAAATTTGATTTGTGTATTGAGAGATTTGATTTATATTTATCATTAATCTGGGTCTTTAGATTGTTAGGTGAATTTTATTCACCATTGGATTTTAAATCCAAAGATATCTCTTTGTTATTCCGGTTGGATTTATGGGGAAATATTTCCAAGTCCAAGATTTTTCCATAAATTGGTGATATTTAATCACCTTTAGATTTTTAATCCAAAGGTTTTAGATAATCCTTCTTCATTTTGGAAAGATTTGAAAGATTTATCCTCAGAATTTAATTCTGTTAAAGAATAAGGCTCTTAAAGCCGGTCACGTGTGGCCATGTGATCCCTGGTTATGTGTAGGCACGTGACCTCTGCTCACGTGTAGGCACGTGACCCCTGGAATGGGCTTCTCTTCTTCTGCGCTCTGTTCTCTGGCCGCTGCTTAACCATCACGTGCCAACACGTGACCACTGGTCACGTGTGAGCACGTGATGCCTCTTCTGGAGCTTTTTCTTGATTTTTAATCAGGGGATGAATGTGCTTTTTGCCGCTGCTTTGAGCGTCACGTGCCAACACGTGACAACTGGTCACGTGTGAGCACGTGATGCCTCTTCTGAAGCTTCTCCTGATTTTTAATCAGGGAACACTTATGGTTATGGATTTATCCAGTAACTCACTGCCGGCGTACTGTCGAGTCTTTAGAATCCCACACAGAGGGTTTCCCTGGTTCAGGCGAAATGATGTAGTAGCTGTATTGGATACATGCAGGGTTTCGATCGATTAATTGTACTATGTACCCAGACTTTCGATCGGACAGTTGATAATACTAGCCGGTTCAGGATTGAGCCGGATTATTAAATCATGTATTGATTTAATAATTTACATATATATATTTCGATATGTATATTCTAGTATTATGTTCTTTGTGTTATTCTATCTCTTTGGGTATTTGTATTTTTATACGAATACATTTATGTATATACAGTAGAGTGTAACCCGTATTTATACGGAAAACATTTTAGAAGGTAGACACCTCATTTTAGTTTTATCCATTTATTCTTAAATGGAAAATGAGGTGTAAAGCAAGGTGAGGGGAGTATGGTGAGAACCATGCCTCAATAGTATTGACAAATGAATTTTCAATTCATTTGTGCTAACAATTGAAGCATGATTGGTTATTTTATTTGTAAAAATTGTTTTAGAAAATCAAGGTTATCTCTTTGGGTATTTGTATTTTTATACAAATAAATGTATATATATACAGTAGAGTGTAATCCGTATTTATACGGAAAACATTCTAGAAGGTGGACACCTCATTTTAGTTTTATCCATTTATTTTTAAATGGAAAATGAGGTGTGGTGAGAACCATGCCTCAATAGTATTGACAAATGAATTTTCAATTCATTTGTGCTAACTATTGAAGCATGATTGGTTATTTTATTTGTAAATTTTTTTTTACAAAATCAAGGTTGAGGATTTTCTCTCACATGCTTGATTCATTTTTTTCCTAGCTCACCATTTGCTTCACTCTCCCCTCTTATTTCTTGAGTTCCTCCACCTTCATCTTTAACCTCCTCTCTACAATCTTATGAGTTGAGAATTAAGAGAGGGGGTGAAATAGAAACACATATAGAACCTCACACTACATCCTAAATACCTTAGACTAGCAATCTACGGCCTCTAGTTGCTCCACTAGACTCTTAGTATGGAGCTAAAGCCATGGACTACATCCCTCAGGCGGATCATTTTCGACGGAGGAAGACCGGCCATCAAGCACGATCTAGGAAAACCGAAGGACCAAACAAAGATGAACAAGCCCGATCAAGGAGACCACTAGGAGAAAATGAAGAGGATAGAAGACCGAAGGACACGAACCTTTTGGTGAGAATTTCTATTATACTAGTTAGCTCCTCTCTTGATTGCTAGTTTAGGTTTATGGTAGATTCTAGATCGGGTTATTCTAGTGCCAGGTTTTTTCGAACCCTAAAATTTTTGTTCCGCAAACGACTATGGTAAATGGTCAGGCAGCTAGTATAACCCAACACCAACAATGCTATGAATCCAAAGCCCTCATCACGAGTCTGCCGGGCAGCTACCCGCTCGGCCCATTCACCGCGGGTATCTTTGTAACAACCCTAAACTTTCTGTACAATTTTTTTTTCAAAAATACAGAAAATCACACCTAAGCCTGAACACGAGTTATAAGTTTGTTTTTCTTTAGAACGGCAAGAAAGCACTTGTACCTTATTGGTAAGACCTTGTACTGATGAACCAAACACCAGAGTTCAAATCACATCAGCCACAAATTCTTTTTATTTAAAATTCTTTTAATCTTTTAGAAGCCCAAAAGTCTACACGTGCACAACACGTAAAACCAAGAGCCACAGCCTAAACAAACATATGCAAATTAATATTCAGACCGAACTAGACACGTGGCGAGAATCCGAGCCCCCAACACCGAGATCCGATCGGCGAGAATCATTCAGGGGATGGCGCCGCCGGTTCTACTTGACCCTAACTGTAATTTTCTTTAACCCTAGCAACCCTTGGACTCCCCCTGTTAACCCCTGACTGTTTGTTTTCCTGCATTTTCCAGAGAATTAAAACTTTGCATTACTCCATGTTTTAATGCATTTTAATCCTCAAATTTATCATACCCTAACCCTAATTTTCCCTATAAATACCCACTCTATTTTTACACCTTTTCACACTGAAATTACCTATAAAAACTCTCAAGAAAATTCCAAGTTTCTATAGTGTGAAAGTGGAGTTAACAAAGGGCGAAACTCCGACGAACTTCCGAGCAGATTCCAGCGACGAAACGATGCTCCGAAGCTCTCTTTAGGACCCCCTCTCTCCCCACTTGACCCCAAACCAGTAAGTCCCCCTTCTCTCTCTCTTTTGCTATTCGCAAACTCTTCATTCTTA
This sequence comes from Agapanthus africanus, assembly GCA_030015575.1. NCBI lineage: Eukaryota > Viridiplantae > Streptophyta > Magnoliopsida > Asparagales > Amaryllidaceae > Agapanthus > Agapanthus africanus. Next base: position 926,837,310 of record CM057339.1, read on the forward strand.
AAACATGTCGGAAGCGGAATTATCCGGCTTCCGATTCTCTTTTCTTTTAAAAATACAACTTTTTCTTAAATAACAAATCTACAACTTTTGATATATTGTTTAGTAATCATTAACAAAGATAATAGAACAAGTTTGACATTAAAATAATAACCGTAGCAATTTTTATTCCACTTTTACATTAAAATATCTTCATGTTTCATTTCGATATGCTTAAACTTTTTAAACCGTATTACCTTAGAAAACTCATGAGATAATGACCTACCTCCTCACAACACACATAAGTAACAAAGCACGATGGAATTTGGGAATATAGATTTAGGAAGATACAACTTTACATATAACTACGTTCAACTTATAAAATATTTTTCTACAAGAAGCGTGTTTAACAAATCTTTGCAATTGTGCCTCTACAACCGATTTTGGGGAACCTGTTCGGTATGGTGCGGATTTTCGCAAATTCTCGGGCCTAGTAGAGTGAGATGCAGACCTCCGCAAGGAGCATACGATCTCGAAAGATTTTTAAAACATTTTTCTTTAGAAAATGTGATTTCTATTATAAATAAAACTTATATTTTTAATAAATAAACATATATGTAATTAATATCAAAATATCTATTTTTAATATTTATAATATTCCACATTTCCAAAATTCAAGAAAAACATTCCATTTATAAGAAAATACCATACAATTCCAATATTTCAAATAAATACCTTATATTTTAAAATTATGTCATATTCACTAGAAATTTCACATTTACAATAGAAACATCTATGAAAACTCTAAAGACGATAATTAAATACTTGAGCTATATTTTGAAAGTATAACAAAAACTATTTTATATAAAACCCTCTCAAGTTATACTAAATTACAATAAGGACCCTAGTAAAAATAGGTTTAAGCGGCACCAGTCTCTTGAGCATCAGGGAGCCGGAGGTATGGGTGCTTGCCTATTTAAGGTAGATAATATAACAAACGGTGTTATCAACACGGTAATTGTCTTTGAAAAAGACACAAATCCTGCCGTCCATGTGCAGCAGTTACCGATAGCACCAAAACATAATTCAAGACTTCAACTTCTTTTCTAATTGTTTGACTCAGACTGAGTCTAAATATAATCAATCCGACTTGAATATGATTCAAGTATGAAACCACAATTCAATATGAATCCATATACTCAATCTATTCAATCTATACAACTTGACTGAACCGAACCATGGATATACCCCATTTACATGTTCATCCATTATATCCGTTCCATTACTGATATCATGGTTTCGGCAAGTTATCCATCTATACAATTTATAATACAAGACAAGACAATACAATTCATACAACTAATACAATCAATACATAAACACTACGGGGTTTATAAAAGGGTAGACTAGTACGGAATATGTTAAAGGTGGCATGAGGTGGTCACTTAAGACGTAATTACATCCATACCATTGTTCCGTAGTATTATCGACGGAGCCTTGTACTACGGGTTACCAAAGTCTCCGATGTAAGTGGGACTTCTCTCGTATACAATGGTATTTTCTGCACCAAGCTACAAACAACAGCGTTAACAATATAATCAAATATTATAAGATATAATATCTCTCTCTCTCTCTGTGTGTGTGTCTATTCTATCTCTACTCACCTTAGGGACTTACCGAGCGATTTGTTCGCAGACGACATTCTCTTTCTTTTTCTTTAGAATGTCGTCAGGTGATACGGACTCACTGGAGATCGAGCCTAGCAGCGAGGACTTGGACCAGTTTGTTGAAGATCTAGAGATTTAGTTTCACTTGTACATTTCTGTTATGCCACCGTTTAGGCACTGCTCTCATCCTATGCATTTACCTTTCCAGATGTATTGTAAAAAGAATGTTAATAAATAAAGTTGTTGTTCAATTATATCTATTTTCATTGTCTCTTGTGCATTTTACTTATATTGCTTAGATACGCTTAGCGTGTTTATTTCAGAGTAAATATGTAGCGGCCTCATCGCGTCCTCTGCCCGTATACTGGGAAGCGGGGCGTGACAAGCTTTCTTCTCAACATAAGTTGTGGATCCTAAACTCTCGCACGTGTAGACTCCTGCTCGGTTAAAAGGCTGGTGGACAGTTTCCTGCCTGCCGCAACCATTCACAGTGGGTAGATTCCTGCCCAACATAAGTTGTGAATCCTAAGCCCTCGCACGAGTAGACTCCTGCGCAGTTCAGAGGCCGGCGAACAATTTCCTGCCCGTTGCACCCGTTCACAATGGGTAGATTCCTGCCCGACTTAAGCCGTGAATCCGAAGCCCTCATGCGAGGCCGGTGGATAGCTTCCTGCCCATCACAACTATTCATAGCGGGTAGATTCCTACCCAACATAAGTTGTGAATCCTAAATTCTCGCCACGAGTCTGGCGGACAGCTACCTGCCCAGCGCAACTATTCATGGTTGGTAGATTCTTGCCCGGTGTAACCCGTGAATTCTAGGCTCTCGCACGAGTAGACTCCTGCTCGGTTAGGAGGCCGACGGACAGCTTTCTGCCCGTCGCGACTATTCACAGCGGGTAGATTCCTGCCCAATATAAGTTGTGAATTCTAAGCCTTCGCTATGAGGTCGGCGGACTGCTACCTGCCCGTCGCAACCATTCATGGTGGGTAGATTCCTGCCTGGCCTAACCCGTGAATTCTAAGTCCTCACCATGAAGCTGGTCAATAGCTTTCTGCCCTCTCACTAATTCACGGCGGGTAGATTTCTGCCCGGCCTAACCTGTGAACCCTTAGCCCTTGCCATGAGACTGGCGGATAGCTTCATGCTCGATGATACGCCACGTGGACTCGGGGATCAAAGAAATACAACCGCCAAACTCCATGTTGTTTCCGGACAACCTACCATGAAGATTCCTCGGACCAAGTTGAACAGAGAAGACCGAGCATACCACTCTAGTTCCGACACATAATAGGCCAGAACGAGAGTGGGGGGATAATGATGATACTCATAAGTGGAAATTCCACAGATCACGGCACGTAGCAGATGACGTGTCATCCACGTAAACCCGTTAGATTCCTGGGAGCTATGGAGCTGGAATAAGTATGATGCAATGGGAATTCCTCGGCGTTTCGCCTCTGAAATAGCACCCGACCTTTTGGGGGCCTCTTATGAGTACGTTCCCTCTTCGTCTAACCACCACCTAATTTCTCGTTTCCGAGCAATCATAGAGTTGAGCTTCCTTAGCTCCCTTACTCGTCTCCGAGCTATCCTATAGCTGAGATTCATCAACTCCCTTGCTCATTTCTGAGCTATCAAATAGCCGAGATTCCTTAGCGTCCTTATTCGGTCGGGAGCACGAGGCACGAGCGCCTTCATAACGGCTCCGTGTATCTCGCCACGACGAGAACTCCGCCGCTCCACGTCCTTCATCCTACTCTAGCGTATCTCGTCATTAATGAGCGTATCCCGCCATCAACGCGAACGTGACGCGAGGATGTGACGGACAGCGAAAATCTCATATCGGATCGCTCCAATGTGACCCCTATATAAAGCCTTCCTCCAGGCGATTCAGGTAACTCTAATTGAATCCAATAGGCCGCTACTCTACCCATCTATTTCTCGGTACTTACTTGATCTTCGGATGGTCCTACGGTGGTTACCCATCTCGGGACTTTCTTTGCAGATAGCTCGGCGTCAACAAAAACCCATTAAAAACCACACGCTCAACTTCCATGATAAATCTTAGCCGTTCAGCCCCGCTAGCCTCAATATCGACGAAGGACAACATCTGAGGAAGATTCCGACCTCTATCAATTCCCTATTTGGCCGGAAGCACAGGGCACGAGCGCCCCCTTGACGGCTCCATGTATCTTGCTACGACGAGATCTCCGCCGCTCCATATTCCGCATCCCACGCTAGCGTATCTCGTCATTAGTGAGCGCATCCCTCCATCAACGCGAACGTGACGCAGGGGTGTAACGGACGACGAAAATCACGCATCGGCTCGCTCCAATACGACCCCTATATAAATCCCTCCTCCAGACAATGCCTGCAACTCGAATTGAATCCAATAGGTCGCTACTCTGCCCATCTATTGCTCGATACTTACTTGATCGTCGGAGAGTCCTACGGTGGTTTCTCATCCCGGGGCTTCTTTTGCAGGTAGCTCGGCGTCAACAACAACCCATTGAGAACCACACGCTCAATCTTCCACAACAAATCACAACCGTCCAGCTCCGCTGGCCGCAAGATCAACGGAGGATAACATCTGAGGGAGATTCCGACCCAGCAGACTGATTCCTCTTCAATCATGTTCCAAAATAATAACTAATTACGTTGACATTTCAGTCTAGAATGCACCAGGGGAAAGAAAGAATGAAAAAGCTAAGGATTTATGTTGACATTCCAATATTCTCAAAGCTAATGGCTACATGTACCATTGCAATATAAAGTTACCTCTTGTGGAGGATGATGTGGCCTGAAAACTTTCAAAATTTTTGAGTAACTTTCAAAAGCCAGCTTCTATATATGTGTTTCTTTGAAAGCTACTTTAATTGGCTATTTCAATACTTAAATTTACTTCTGATCATACAAACAGGTCTTAAATTATATCATTCTTGTCTAGTTAACCAGACTTAGAGTTATGAGGCTAACCTAATAAACGGTCAAAAGATTTTGATAGTATGTTTTGAATTTGTGACTTATTAAAGTAATTTATTTCTGTATTTTTTTCACGTCAAAAAGCCATTTTTCCTAGGTGGGTCCCCACCTGGCCCCTCAAGCAACTGTATCACACGTGTAAAGCGGCAAGGATCCAAAAGCCCAACAGGCCTAGGCTTATCTGAACATCGTTGGCACACGTGCCAGATGCATAAGCGCTAGATTTTTGTGATGTAGATTCAATTATGGCTCAAAACAAGGCAGCAAACAAGCGACATGGGCCCATGCAAAATTATTGAAGGCACGAACGCATTGAATTAATTGCTGCGCCATGATCCTAACAGTATTCCCAGGATTTTTCTCAGAACCCCGTTATACTTTCCGTCCCCGAAACTAGGGGACATGATACCATAACTCTACTGCTACTACAATATTCCGCCTTTTAATTACTACGATAATATTCTTGCATTTTACAATAACTCTACTGCTACCAAGGTCAAGGGACAACATATACGATCCATGGAAGGAGGAAGAAAGAATTCCCCAAACGATGGAAAAGAAATAAAGATGATCAAGTCGATAATTTGTTGGCCTTTGTTGGATTTTTCAGTATTCAGTAAAAATTTGGATGAAGTTTCAAACTTCTAGTTATATAATATCCGTTTTACTTATTAGCCAAACAGACTTAGTAGCCCGGTGAATTTTAACATTTGCCCTCCAACATGTCAAGAATTCGAATCTTGCCAGCAGGAAGATTTGAATTGATATTATCCTTCATAGATAATACTAGCAGACCTAGGCTTTGGTTTGGAGTGTGATCGAATAAATCGGGCTGAGGTGCTAAGAGACGCATTTTTTCACACTACTGCTACAGTGCCAGACGACATTGCTACAGTGTCATACATCAATGCTACAGTAATTACCGACATACGCAGCGGCTGCTACAGTGACCCCACATATGCAGTGATTACTACAGTAAGCATCGTCAGGAGTACTCACTACAGTAACTGCTACAGTGCCAGGCATCAATGCTACAGTAATTGCTGACATGCGTGGCGATTACTATAGTAATACGCATGCGCGTTATTTGCTATAGTAATCGTTATAGTGTCATTAGTCGAATTTTGAGCTGAGATTTTAGTGTTTTCACACTAAATATTAGCCTTATAAATACCCCTCTAAATCTCATTGTTTAGAGCAATCCAATAAGAAGAAAATCTTCTAAATATTAAGAGGAAGAGTTGGTTGCAGCCGGATCAATTTTGGGCTGTAACCGGATTGTATAATAGAGGGTTGAAACACACAGAAGTAAAGGAAAAAGACCGAGACACCGCCCCTAAGCTCAGCTTGTGTGCCAAAGACGAAGAAGATCTGATCACCATAACCAAAAACTCAAGTAGTTGATTGATGCACATCAATACTAGGGTTGCTGTTCCTGAAAGCAGTTCGGTTTTGGAATCCTTGCACTAGAACAGGTCGCATTTACTTTAAGTTTCATGTTCAAGAACGTACAATAGGTTTCCACAATTCAATTGTTTCTTTGCAGATAAGTTTTTTTCAGAACCGAGATTTCAATTTTGTCGTCCAATTTGCTGCCCTACCCCAACATAATCATCCTCCAGTAAAGTTGTGTCGTAAGTACGTAACAATATGATACACAATTGAATAACCTATTCATGTATATATATCGCACTCATATATATTATTACGAAAATATGAACTATATATATATAGTTTCGCATTAAGAACTTATATACTTAAGCCCTATGATTCTAACGGCAGCTTATTAAACTGCTTGTATCAAGGTCGTAAGGAAATATAAACAAAGCTAATTAATTACTAAACTAGCTAGTAGCAACAAGCATGACTTGTATACATGCATAATCATTACAAAGCCAAGTCCAAAGAAGAGAATGAAGAAAAAACTTACTTGGAATTGGGAAGGGATGAGAGGGAGGAGGGAGGGAGGGAGGGGGGGCGTACGTAGTGAACTAGGTAGCTAGCAATGAGGGTATTTGCTATATATTCTTGCAATATATATCATGATATGTATAGATAAATACAATGATCAAGCTCAAGAAAATAATGATAAATAAACAGGGGCAGTAGCTAGCTAGCGAGAGCAGCGCATGTTGGCCAATTGTTTACTACTACTTTTGGTGACTGGTAGCCATGGAGAACACGTTCTTCAAGGCCCTATCAGTTGGAGCTCATGATATTTTTTAGGGTTATTAGTATACATGAACACTATCTATAAATTAACGATTTGAGGTCAAATATTCGTGGGCCCTAGATGTGTGTTGTATGCTTATGTATGATGTGTGCTTAGATGTGTTGTATGCATAAATTAGGACTTTTGAGATAGTACCAAAAGTAAACGCATGAGAAGAAATTCACATAGGCTACCAAGGCTCTCATTGAATACAAGGTGTTATTTTATCCATCACATAGGTACTTGCACTACAGTAAATAGACATCTATTTCGATAACAGTTTACCGTCGAAATATGTCTATTTCATCGGGTGACACCAAATAACCACGAAAGAACGCCGACGCAATAGGTTGCGTCACAGTAGGTTATTTCAACGGCTAATTCCTGTCGAAACGGTTATTTTATTGACGAGTAATTTCTGTAAAAATATATAAGTTTTTTAAGTTAAAAAATTGTTTCAGAAATCATTTAAAAATCCTTTTTTATATTTCGACGGTAAATTGCCGTCGAAATAGTCTATTTTGATGGGCCACTTCCGTTGAAATAGACTATTTCGACGGAAACTTCTTGTTGAAATAGAGTGGATTACGGTAAAAAAAAATTGAAAGAGCCAAGAAAATCTCAAATCCAATCTATTTCAATTTAATATCGATTCCATTCCATTCAAATAACGATTCTAATACTAGTTCCATTCTATTCAAATATTGATTATCCAAATACGATTACAATACATACTACGCGTTCCTTTACAATCTAAACATCATAAATTTACAAAAGTGGAAAATGAAAAGTCAACGGAGGACGAACACAGGAAGGGAGAGTCGATCACGAAGGAGGCGCTCATGGATTTCCTGGGTAAAGCCCCTGCGATTAAAAATTTAAAATACATGAATTAATATAGATATTTTATATTAATCAAATGTGTGCGCACCTGTTTGTGTGCGTGTGTGTATGTATGCTTGTGTTTGCGTGCGCGTGTTTGTTTGTTTGTGTGTATGCTTGTGTATGCGCGCGCCTATTTGTGTATGTGCGCGCGCGTGTGTGTATGTGCGCGCACGCGTGTCTGTGTGTGTGTGTATGTGATATGTGTGTATGTATGCATGTGTGAGTGTATAATTGTGTGTATGTGACATGCGATGTGTATGCATGTGTGTTTGTGTCTGTGTGTATGTATCCATGATTGTGCGTGTATGTATGCATGTGTGTATGTGATATGTACGTGTGTGCATATGTGTGTGTATGATTGTGTGTATGTGATATGTACGTGTGTGCATATGTGTGTGTATGATTGTGTGTATGTGACATGTGATATGCATGCATGTGTGTATGTGATATGTGCGTATGTATGCATATGTGTGTGTATGATTGTGTCTATGTGACAAGGGATATGTATGGATGTGTGTATGTGATATGTGCGTATGTATGAATGTGTGCCTGTGTCTGTGTGTATGTATGCATGTGTGTGTATGATTGTGTGTGTTTGCGATATGTGCGTATGTGTGTATATATGTAAGGGTTATCAAACTTACCGGAGGTACGGGCCTCCCAGCCTGGACGTACACGTCGATAAGATTAAGCTTATGCTCGAGAGTTCAGGTAGTAAATAGATCGGCAGCGGGAGCGGCAGTCGATCGGCATTAGGAATCGCCGGATTCTATTGTCCGCTCCTGGGGTGATCCATGAAATACAGGGGTTTTGGTCCTAAAGGCCATGGTTTGTATCGGCATCTCCGAAGGCGGTTCGTCTGCCGGCTGAAACCTAGGAAGTGGATACCCGGTCGGCCGGAAAGGAGTGCTATACTGACGCAGAGTGATCTTGGAGGACACGCACTGTACTCTCCTGTGATGATCCTGTCTAAATGCTGTGAAAGCCCTATCTACGATGAATGTTCTCTGCGTGTCATCAACCGAGTGTCCTTGCTCCGTCTCCATCGCCTGGATCAACCGATCTCTCTCAGCCGCCATCGCCGCCTGTTTGTAGAAGAAATGTATTACTGCTATTCTAAAAGCTACATAATAATTGTTCTGAAATAATTAAGAAGCTCGGCATATGTGGAGTCTTACATATATCCTATGTTCTTCAATTGATGCAGGCACGCCGCCGTCCCATACAAATTGAGCCCGGTAGATTTCGATACGATCTAGAAACTCTCCACCACGACTTTCTTCCTGCATATAACATTTAGAAAGTTCATACATAAATTTCTAAGATAATTTTAACGAATTAATATCAAATACGATACTTACGTGTTCGATGGCAATCTGGTGGGAACTCCTGCTCCCACCTCTATAAATATCGTGCAGCTGAGCGCGAGATATTTTTCCTCGATAACGATATGTATTGATTTACTCTTTTTCATCATCGAGTATCATGCACTTAATTAGATTGGTTTTGACGGTTATTTAACTATTTTTTTTAAAATTTTGGAATTTTCAGTTTGAATGGTAACTTCTCAAACAATTGATATTATTAACGAAATATCTGCATTCATTAAAATAAACACACATTCATACAACGAAAATTATATAAAGGCAAGTCTCACACGCTCTCTCACATAACCATATTTCCATAAACAATATATTACACACACATCCACATTAGATCCCGACATTGACTATTTGCTTAAAGAATGATAATTAATTGATTTTAAACTCGTGAAAGAAAGCATGTATATAACTAATTGATTTATTGCATATCTATCTATTTTTTTTGGTTTAATTAATATTTAATTGGCGATTTAATCTAGATATGGTGACTTAGGCTAACTTTAGTACTTAAGAATTAAAAATGATAAAGTTGTGTACCGGAGACTGACGTATATAGAAAACGAAGAAACATGAGCAATCACGCACACATCAGCCCTACAATCACACAAATTTTTAGTTACATATGTTTCCATAAAAACAACAACACACACACACACACACACACTCCTAACTATAATTAATTAAAATTAACAATCGAACCCAAGCACTAAATCTAAAATTTTCAATAAATAATCTAACTTAACCCTATCCCCAAAATTAACCCTAACCATAACCCCAAAATTAACCATAACCCTAACCCTAACCTCAAAATTAACCCTAACCCCAAAATTATTAACCCTAACCATAACACTTGTTAAGAATATGTATGCCATAAAGACCATTATTGTATATTATAGTGGATGCTTAGACATATATATAGAGAACTTTCTTTCTCGACATGATAGTATGCTATCTGGTTGCTCTTTATCTTAACATGTACATTTGTTTTAGTTTACTGTCTATTTTGATACATGTTGATAAAGTCCTTAGGATGTTGGCTTGACTACCAGGACTATGATACAGATCATACTGGTGGGGCTTGTGTAGTCCACAAGCATATCCTGTAACAGTTCCTAGTCGAGAGAGTATCGAGACAGGGTATCGATATTCCAAAGTAGACTAGTGTGTACGTTTCTTGACCCTGTATAGGGTGATGGTTGATCCCATAACCATTGGTGTTTGACATTAAAAATTGTACACGTGTGATCATTGGAGAATGGGTATACCGAACAAGACTCGCCGAGAACTCCTAGATGGTATCATACCTATCTTCAGATAGCAGTTCTCTAATGATACTTGTACATGTTAGTCTATAGACCCAAGATCGTCATAGTATCTTGTGTGGTTCCCACTGTGCTTTGATTTCCTCCCTACCATGGCTCAAATGAGTCGTGTAAACAGGTGGTTTTTGGGTACATTCCCGAGTCATATGGACGCAGTGAGCGATATGAGGGGTTTCGTCTCTCCCGGTATTGGGAGTTGATATTGCGCTATACTCAATTGGCTATAACAGTAAGTCTTTGGTCATGGCTGATGAGATTTACTGATAAATGTTATCAGCAGTTTCTCGAAAGGTTATAGGCCACACATCGGCATGACTTATCGAGTCTGTGGGGTCTGATGAATCTACCCCCCAAACTTGATATGCGACATATTAGAAGAAAAGATCAGACTGTACGGTAAGTGTTGCTTATAGTCTTTACAGGAGTTTGGACAAGTTTGCTTGTTGATCTTCTATTCGTTCAATACCTGGATAGCGTTACATCCAACTATTACCGCTGACGGCTTGTAGGTCTCTGATGTGATCATCACCTACTGCTGGCATATTAACGAGTCTTTAGAGTCCCACATAGAGGTTTTCTAGCTCAAGCGAAACGAAGTAGGGCACGTATGGAGATATGCACGGGAGATTAATTAAATACGAGTATACGATACCGTATTCTAATCCAGCGTTAAATGATATCAGCCGGTTATATATGATATGACCGGATTATTGAATCAAGTATTGATTCAATAATTTGATTTATATATATGTTAATATATATGATATTAGCCAGGTTATATATGATACAGCCGGATTATTGAATCAAGTGTTGATTTAATAATTTGATATATATATATATATATATATATATATAAACTAATATTGAATATTAGCCGGCTATATATGATATAACCGGATTATTGAATTAAGTGTGGACTTAATAATTTGATATACATACATACATACATACATATATATGATATTACGCGGATTATATATGATATAATCAGATTATTGAATCAAGTGTTGATTTAATAATTTAATATATATATATATATATATATATATTAAGCTCATTTAAGATTTTCTTCTCTTTATATATATATATATATATATATATATATATATATATCATGCTTAATGATACATAGAAGTAGGATGTATGAGAATCATACAAGAGTTAAAGATGAGAAGAAAATTGTTTGGATTTATGAATTAAAGAAAAAAGGAGAATGATCCATGTTCTTGGGTTGCTTCAAGAAGCCTTAAGAAGCCACGACTCACCTCTTTTTTCTTTGTTTTATTCATAAATATTTTTCAATCTCATCTCATCTAATCTGCTCTCAATGGTTCACAATTATTCTATGTTCATCTTCTGTTAGTGATATATTCTCTACAGGTCATTATTGTATCATACCGGTTTGTATATTACTTAATGGAAGCTTGAGATATTCACAGTTATATTAACAGTATTACTCAAAATGGTATATGCTACCTGGTTTGTTTCTACCTCAATATGTGCATGTATTTCTTTCAGCATACCGCTTATACATATTGGCAGAGCCTTTAGGATCTTTGCTTGATTACCAGCGTTGTGATGGCAGTCACACTAGTTGGGGATGGGCAGTCTATTAGAACATCCTATATAGATCTCTAGTCGTAGGATTATTAAGACGGGGCATCGATACTACAGAGTAGACTAGTGTATACGCTTTTCATCCTAGCAGGGGAGATGATCTGTCCCACAACCATTAGTACGTCGTACTGGAGATAGCATGCATGCGCTCATTGGGTTATGAGTACACTGGATATGACTCGTTGGAAGCTGCTGGTGGGTATTATACCTATCGTCGAGTAGCAGTTCCCAGGTAACATGAGTACAGCTTAGTCCGTCGACTTGACACTGCTACTGCACCTCAGGTGTGTTCCCACTGTTTTTTTATTACTACCCTACCACGGCTTAAACGATTCATGCAAACAGGTAGTAGTTGGATGTAGTCCTGAAGCACTTGGAGGGAGTGGCGGTTAGATAGTATTCGTTTCTTCCGGTATTGGGGGTTAATATCGCACTGTGTTCGGAAAGCCATTACACAAAGTCCCTGACCAGGGCAAGCGAGATTTACTAGTAGGTACACCAGTAGTTTCTCAGGGTGTTTTGGGATACACTCCGGCACGACTTATTGCGCTATTAGGGGTTTGACGATTACCGCCCCCTAGACCCGGTATGCGATACTCTTAGACGAAGAAACCATACTGTACGGAGATTATCACAGATAGGCTCAGTAGGAGTTCGGATGAGTTTGCTCATCAGCCTTCTTATCGATAGATACCTGCGTAGCCATTACGTGCAGCTAGTGCCGCTTGCAGCTTGTGGTTAAACCCACTGCCAGCGTAGTCTCGAGTCTTTAGAGTCCCACACAGAGGGTTTCCCTGCATCAGGTAAAAGATGTAGAGGTCATATGGTTTTACGATAGGGTTCGATCATGTACGTGTACTTGTGCACGCATGATGATTTAGACAGATAATATTAGTGGGGTTTGGTTTAAGCCGGATCCTAGTATTATACTGATGGATTATTTTCGTCTCTTTTGTATTCGTATTTTTCGGAATACGGATACGTGCATGTATATACGGATGAGGGGCATTTTCGTAATTTGTTCAAAGATGCTTCTAGAAGAAGACACCTCATATTATGTATTAAACATTTTAGGTTAAATGTTTAATTCATTATGAGGTGGAGGAAATGAGGTGGAAGTTTGCATAATTTGGAGCATGGCTCTTGGTGACACATGGAAGGTTTTCAAGCCATGACTCACTAAGGTGAAATATGAACCATACTTGATTTGTTATTAGGTTTATTCTATTTAGAATTAAGGTTGGTTCAGATTTGCACAAGAGAGTTCACTCCCCGTTTTCATGCTAACTCCTCACTAGCTTTTCCTCAAGCACTTCTTCTTCTACCTCTAGTTTTTCTTGTCTCATGTGTTGAGAAACATAAGGCTATTAGAGACATACCAATCCATCTATATTCTCTACATCGCCTAGGTCATCTAGTGTAGCGAACTAGGTGCCCTAGTTTCCTCGGATTTGAGATTGGTGCCTGGACTATAGACTCTCGGGTGGATCGTCTTTGACTCGAGGAGGCCGACGAGGAAGCGCCGATCCGTTACGATCCTTGGAGCATGTGACGAGGAGGAGGAAAGCGACAAGAAGACCCAAAGGACTTGATATCATGAGGTATAACATTCTATCCATGTTATTTACCTCATAGTAGTCTGCTAGTTAGGGTTTAGTATCGATCCTGGAGTTCGAGTCGGTGTTACAAGCTTTGAAAAATTGTTTTTTACATATTCCGTCTCTCCGCAAACCTGTGGGGTACGCAACATCGACTTACAATGGTATCAGAGCCTAAACCTTTACTAGCTTGTTAGAAAGTGTTAGAACTTCGATCGTCGGAAAAACCGGGAAACGAAACACCAATACCCTATGTTTTTATTGATTTTTAAAAGTGCCAGAAAAATTATTTCAGAGGTATTAAAAATTAGTGCAGGGTATTATTAGAACTCTCAAGAAAAACGATCCAGTGAATCGCTAAGACGGCCGCGGAAGCACGGCGGAACGGTGAGTTTAGCCGTGGTTCCGCGGCCGAGTCGAGGCCGGTTTGACTCGTTCTTCTTCTGTTTGTTCTAGTTTTTGGTGTATTGTTCTCTGGTATACTTGGTTTCTACCCATTATTTTTCTGTGTGCTGGTTTGCATTTGGGGTAGATACGGAAAATATGTTTCAATCGAAATTCTAAATATTCTTGGCTAACCGGATCTTTTGTGTTGTTATATGTGTTTTTAAACTTTAGCTAATTGCTATATTTTGGTTAGTTTGAGTTTGCACATATCTGTTGGTTTGTGTATATGAATTTTATTTGATCGTCATAGATGAATAGCCGGGAATGTGATAAGAGAGTTGTTTTTCTTTCATTCGATATAAATTTTAAAAGTGATGTAATATTATTTTACGGGACACATCCGGATTGAGGTTGTAGCCACCGTTGTATTATTTCTTTTACTATTTTTCTGCTCCTAAGATAGACCCAAGGTGGGGTGCACAAACTACCGGGTTCTTTGAAGTGCCGAGTGGTTTACTAACTTTGCTGAGAGAGGTTGCTTCACTTCGGGAATTTGGCGGGTAGTTTGCCGCACCTGTAGGGGTCTGGGGTGGGGTTTGGTTATTCGTCACGACTGTGGAATCCATCTTTCGTTACAGACTTAAACGAAACGCAGAATTCCTAGTATATCCAATATGTTTATCTGTGATCTGGAATACCTATTATTGCGTGAGACAAATGATTATTATTATATATGCTATATAGTAGACATTACTTATGTTTTGCATCCACGCTAGTCCAACCCCCGCTCTGGCGTTAGTTAACTAACCTAACGGTGTTAGACGGGGCCCAGTGGCGAATGCGGATGGCATAAGCGGACGTGTTATTTTCGTTTCTCTCTGTAATGATAGGTGTAAATGATGGGACTGCATTAGATTAATGCAAAGCAAACAAATCAAAACTGAATCGTTGGAATACTTTTTAAAACCACTCGTTTTTTTCAAAACAGAAACTTTTAAAATGCGGAGCTTGAACCACTTCTTTAAAAGCTATCAGGTTCTTTCGATTATATCAAGTTCACTACGTTCACGGTTTCGCCAAAACTATTCGTAGCCCTCCATCATTTCATATAAATATTCAGTAATATTCAAACTATGTTTGTTGACCTTCGCCAAGGCATAGTGATTTGTAGTTGCTGGATATTTGTATGTAGCATAGATAGATGCGTTGGTTTGAGACAGTCATACTACTTTGTTGCCCTTCATCAAGGGTATGTACGGGTAGGTTCAAATTAACCTGGACAATGATGAGTAGAACTTGACATGTGACTTATGATTTGTTGGCCTTCGTCAAGGTCATAAGAGCATGGGGCAAAAATCCACATCGAGAGTTTCTAAAAAAACTGAAACTTGCTAGTGTTGCATACTATTTTTAGTGTGATAATGTTGGTAGGATTCCTTCAGGATTATCACACAATGATATTTGGATCCCGATACTACTGTGAGTATATGCTACTCCTCGGGAGATTTTTTCACTAAAACAATCAATATTATAAACCAAGTAGGTGACTAGAACGGTGTTAGCGGGGTTCGCCTCCAGGGAAACGATGTTATATAATTAAGGAATTTCGCGAAAGTGTTGGAAAACCTCACTCAAAGTACCAACACCAGCCTGACTGAAAGGTTAAACAAGTATTGTAGGATGAAATTAAATCCTGATTAATTCTTCTTTTATGGTTTGAAGAGAGATTCGAGATACAGTGGGGGCCATCCTATTTAGATAAAATTAAAAACCAATCTAAACATGCAAGAGTGTCATGCTAAGTGTTTCTTCTCTCTCTCCTAATTGCAGCAACCAGATGACCAGACATAGGTTACTGCTAGATAATAAATTGACTGGATCGGACTATATTGACTGGAAAAGGTTTGTCCAGATGTCTATTGCCTATGACAAACTGGACCACCTCATCACCACTCAAGCCATGCCGTCCCAGGTCCAGTTTCCATCGTTGCGGATGGTGATATCCGTAAGACAAGAGAAAAAGACTGTGAGAATGCCAAGTGCCTCGTATTGGCCTCAATGGATGGTGTAAACCAGAGGCAGCGCGAGAAGATGGACTTAACTTCCATCTTCCTCCATAACAAAGATTTATATGGAGAGTAATTGTTCCCCTCCGAAAGACGCTGCGGAAGACGCGGTGAACGTCTTACCTGAAATTCAGGGCAGATGCTAATTGGTGCTATCCATCTACCTCTCTGAAGATGCCAAGTTGATTTATGGCACCATGTATCGAAGGTTTAGACGGATGCAGCCGATGTAGCAGATTTCGTCAGATTCCCCCTCGTTTGAGAGGTTTTTTTATTGTGGGGACGCTCTTCCCTGCAGACGCAAGCCCCTGCATTTAATTACGCTACCGTATCGCGGTAACAACTTTCTCCTTCTCCAGATGGTCACTTCGTGTCGTGGGTGTTTGTTTTGTGCTTGGTTGCCCGTGGATTGTATACGGAGACTAATGTATGTTGTCGTCCCCGCCCGTAGGGCGTGGATTAGTCCAAATCCGTATCTTCTTAGATTTGCGTTTGGCGGTTGGGTTTAAGGATACGTTAGCCTCATTTGAGATTAAGATCAACTTAAACGTGTGTTAAGGATACGTTAGTCTAATTTCTAGACTAAGATCAACTTAACAGGATCATTTAGATCCAACAAGAGAGCATTTGGGCTCTATTGTTTAGTTTAGTGACATTGCGGTCGATTACCAGTTTAGGGACATGGTGGTCCAATGTTAGTTTAAAGACATCACGGTCGAGGTTAAGGACATCATAGTCCGTGAGTTTAAAGACCTCACAGTCAAGGTTAAGGAAATCATAGTCCGTGAGTTTAAAGACCTCACAGTCAAGGTTAAGGACATCATAGTCCGTGGGTTTAAGGATCCCACAGTCCAATGTTAGTTTTAAGACATCACGGTCGAGGTTAAGGACATTATAGTCCATGGGGTTAAGGACCCTACGGTCCGTTGTTAGTTTTAAGACATCACGGTCGAGATTAAGGACATCACAGTCCATGAGTTTAAGGACCCCACAGTCCACTTTAAAGACATCATAGTCTGTGAAATGTATGGTTGTCGGGACCCGTCACCTCTCTGAAGACGTTGAAGGATTACAACGACAAATATCAGAGGAGTTCAGAGATGTACCCTTGAACCAATGTTGGTTGGGAGATCTATAGTCCAATTTGGGACTAAAGACTGTTTAAAGGTTTACGAGCATATGGGCTCAATTGATATGAGTTGAACATTTTATTGTTCTGGCTATTGAGCTTTTATTTGGACTTGGCCCTTTCAATAATGCTAAGCATTGGGCTCTGACATTTTTGTCTTGTATTGAATGCATACCATTTATCAGAACAAAGTATGTTCTGACAGTGCGCCACGTGGCTCGTCAGGCGCTTTGCGCCAAGGAAAGAGCGCATTGCGCTTCTGTTGGATAGCACACACGAGAAGGACACGTGTCGCACTTAGCGCTAAGCGTTAGTTTGTTAGCGCATTGCGCTTTTAATTTATGAGCGCATTGCGCTAGTCTGTTGGTGCACCAGTGAGTGACACGTGGCGCGCTTGGCGCTGAGCGCCAGCCCATGAGCACAGTGCTTTGTTTTTAGAAGCGCAAAGCGTGGATTATGTCTCTGGTTGACACGTGGCAGGTTTTGGCGCTGAGCGCCGGTCCAATGAGCGCAAGAGCGCAATTCATGAGTGCAAGGCACTTTTTAATAGCACAAAGTGCCCTTGATCAAATTTATGATCGGAGAACAAGTTTATGTCCTTCAAAGGAGGCTTTGCCTCAAGATCCAAGAACAAAAGTTCTTGTTTATAAAAGGGATTTGCCTTTGCAGATCAATGATCTATGAATGAAGTAAATACTTCTTTTATTTTTATGGTTAGATCTTTTGATCTTTTTATGAGAGAGACCTTGGTCTTTATAGACTATGATCTTTTTAGAAGATGGTTCTTCTTTTTACGAGATGGATTCATCTCTGTGTTCATGAAACATTTTTTTTTACCTTGAAGAAATAATCTTCTTTTCTAAGAGCTTGCTCTTCTTTGTTTGAGTTTTCTCAAAATTTGTAGGGGGGTCTCTCTCTCTTTCTATATATCTGAGACTTGAAGTCTGGGGGCCTTTATATAGGGCCAATTGATTTGTTAAATCAGTTTTGAGAGATCTTTCTCTGATTGATTTGGGAATATTTCCCACCGTTGGATCTTTAATTCTAAGGCTTCTGTTTTACAGAAGATAATCTTCTTGTTTTAATAAGATTGAAAAATCTTTCCATAACAGAATTTTAGTTCTGATTAATTAATAATTTATTATTAGTAGATCTTTTGATTTGTCGGTGGGGGAATTTTAATTCCAGCGCTGGCGCACTTTGCGCTAGCGCACCTATGTTCGACACGTGGCGCGCAACGCAGAGCGCAGTGCAACTGTGCTAGCGCACATGTGTTTGACACATGGCGCACAGCGCAGAGCGTAGAGCAACTGTGCTAGTGCACCTTATTTGACACGTGGCGCGCAGAGCGCAGCGCAACTGCGCTAGCTCACCTGTGTTTGACACGTGGGGCACAGCGCGTAGCATCTGAAGCGTTGCTTTAATTTAATTTTGAATTTTAAAGCAGAGCTTTGCTCTGATTTTGGGTGCGCTGCCTAGGGCGCAGCGCACCTGGTGCTAGCACGTCTACTTTTGACACGTGGCGCGCAGCGCGCAGTGCGCAGAATCTGAAACGTTGCTTCAATTTTTTACTTTAGATTTTTAATACAGAGCTTTGCTCTTTATTGGAAAAGGAAGTGTCGCTTCATTTCAAATCTTGAAATTTGAACAGGGCTTTACTCTGATTGGGGAAACAAATGCCCCCTACCGTTGCACTTACGTGGCGCAAGCGTGAGTGTAGCGGTGGTTGGATCAACTTTTGGAAGTTGAAACGGCTCTGAATGCCTATAAATAGGACCTTTGGTCCCTCAGATGATTCCCATCTTCTTCTTAAGAATTTTCTCTTATTCAGAGCATTGCTTTTCAATTTAAGAACTTTTCAAGAGTAAAACCCTGTCAAAACTTAGGTAAAGTTTAAAAACTTTTAATAAACTAGGGTTTTACCCATTAACAGAACTTTGCTCTTCATAGATTTTTGATCTAAAGAGAACCCTTTTAGGGTTCCATTAATAGAGCTTTGCCCTCTAAAAGGTTTTTATTTATGATTTCTTAATTCATTAATGGAGCTTTGCCCCTTTCAAATCATATAGAAGAACTTTTAAGAGTTTGTTCACGGATCTTGAAGATCAAAAATGAAATTTTATTTTTGATGGGTTATATCTTCTTAGAACAAGGGTCTCAGCGTTTTCGGGGAATTTTCTTAAATTCTCCCCATAACCGATTTTGACAGGTGTCACTCCTGTCTGCAGAGCATTGCTCTCGAGGAGTTTAACTCCCTGTGTTTGTTTTTCCTCATTGCTAATCTTCCAATGATGTTTCTTTTAGGCACTATGGCTGTTCATTTATACAGTCTGAACGAGTTCATTACTTAAGAGGATATCCGCGTAGAGGGCTGTCACCAAAACCAAGAGTTTACAGATGCCCAGTATGCGGAGATTATGGGTCTTCTGTATGCACGCGTTGGTTGGTTACTTCCTCGCCGTTCTGCTCTTTTGAAAGTCGTACTGGGAGCAATTTGGAGAGCACTTCCGGGGTTTCACGAGGCCATGCCGCTTAATGTGCTGGATGACGCCTAAGACAAGGTGCATTTAGTGTATCTGTCGGGGCTGATCTCGAAAAAACGGCGAGATAGCCTCATTGATATTTTGCATCAAATTTTTCAACAGACGACGATAATTGCTTCTTATCAAAGGATGGAGGGCTTTGCCGAAGATCTTGACACGCGTGAGCGTGAGAGGATGCCCACGAGAATGGTCAGAAAGGCCAGAAAGACTTTAGACGGCCTTATTTTCGACTTCCTCAATCCATGCCCTGGATCTGAGGTTATACCCTTGTAAATATTTCAATAATGCTGCTTTTGTTTATTGTCTTTATTGATGTAAGAATTTTCCGAGTATGAATGACAAATCTTTTGCCTCCTTCCTTTTATTTTCTTCTTTGTTATTGGCATATTCCTTAAGTAAGCGTAGCCTATAGGTGATATAGAACATTCCGTCTTGAATACTTCGAGGAGTAGTGATGGCTTAGGAAGCAGGTTCAGATCTGCTGTCTAAGGCTTTTCAACTTCATGAGCCGTGAGGGACTCATAAAGACTTTTCTCCCTACGAGTCGAGAGGATCTCGTAGGTGTATTTTCTCCTTAGGGGTCGTGAGGACCCCTAAGTGCGTTTTCCCTTGAGAGTCGTAAGGATCTCACAAGAGAATTTTCTTCCTTCCAAGTCGAGAGGACTCATAAGTGATTGTTTCCCTCCTTGTCGATGTTTGACTTCGGAGAGTGTGGCCTGCAGATAATCTATCTTGACCTCCTTATAGGGCACCGATGGCTTAGGAAACAGGGATAGGATCTGCCACCTAAGACTTTTCAAATTTATGAGCCGTGAGGGTCTCATAAAGACTTTTCTCCCTACGAGTCAAGAGGATCTCATAGGTGTATTTTCTCCTTAGGGGTCGTGAGGACTCCTAAATGCGTTTTCTCTTGAGAGTCGTAAGGATCTCACTGGAGAATTTTCCCTCTTACAAGTCGAGAGGACTCGTAAGTGGTTGTTTTCCTCCTTGTCGAGATTCGACTTTGGAGAGTGTGGTCCATGAATAGTATGCAAGAGTCCGTTTTGGACTGACTTGCAGTGCCCCAGTGCTTAGGAAACAGGTTTTTTAATCCCCGCTGCCTAAGGCTTTTCCTCACGAGTCGAGACGAATCGAGCATTTCTCGCAAGAATATCCAAACGTCACAGTTAACCTCTGCTCTTTACGACAAAGGTCCGTTAGGGTTTGTAGTACTAGGTTTTTTCCATCGTACTGTCGCGTTGGCTGATTATTCCTCGATACGAAATCTTGCTTGTTCGAGTAGCCTTGCGACTGTCGTGTCTCTGATCCCTTGGGGGGCTGGACAAGACGTCTTCAAGCAATCCTCCTAGGCAGTTTGACCGTCGGAAGAGCAAGCGTTAGGAATTTTGCCATGCCGCTTTTTACTTGAGGTTAGGCTCATTTTGGAGAGCCCCGATGAGTCATAACCACTCCGCGCTGGCGTAGGATGATCTCTGATAGTCTTTCAGGTTTTATATAGTTGCCGTCAAGATCCTGAAGCTAGGAATTTGGCATTCGCTTCATTTGTTGGCATTGCGTCAGCTGTATCGAAACGAATGTCGTGGTTGTCTCTAGGTTGTTGGTGAACCGTCGAGGTTTGGAACTAGGGATTTTGCCGTGGCTCCGTTGTTTGATTGTCGTGTCTGAATCCTACTAGAGGAAGAACGCTGTAGTGACATCTCGTCTGCTGTATCGAGACGAACGTCGAGGTGGTGACCACTCCGCGCTGGCGTGGGATGATCCCCGATAGTCTTTAAGGTTTTATATGTGTTACCGTCAAGACCCTGAAGCTAGGAATTTGTCCTTTGCTTCGTTTGCTGGCATTGTGTCTGCTGTATCGAGACGAATATCGTGGTTGTCTCGAGGTTGCTGGTGAACCGTCGAGGTTTGGAACTAGGGATTTTGCCGTGGCTCCGTTGTTTGATTGTCGCGTCTGGATCCTGCTGGAGGAAGAACGCTGTAGTGACATCTCGTCTGTTGTGTCGAGACGAATGTTGAGGTAGTGACCACTCCGCGCTGGTGTGAAATGATCTCCGATTGTCTTTCAGGCTTTATATGAGTTGCTGTTAAGACCCTGAAGCTAGGAATTTAGCCTTTGCTTCGTTTGTTTTGTCATGTCCTAATCCTGTTGGAGGAAGGACGCTGTAGTGACATTTCGTCTGTTGTGTCGAGACGAACGTCGAGGTGGTGATCACTCCGCGCTGGTGCGAGATGATCTCCGATTGTCTTTCAGGCTTTATATGAGTTGCCGTTAAGACCCTGAAGCTAGGAATTTGGCCTTTGCTTCGTTTGTTTTTTCATGTCCGAATCCTGTTGGAGGAAGGACGCTGTAGTGACATTTCTTCTGTTGTGTCGAGACGAACGTCGAGGTGGTGACCACTCCGCGCTGGTGCGACATGATCTCCGATTTTCTTTCAGGCTTTATATGAGTTGCCTTTAAGACCCTGAAACTAGGAATTTGGCTTTCGCTTCATTTGCTGACATTGCGTCTTTTGTATCGAGACGAATGTCGCGGTTGTCTCTAAGTTGCTGGTGAACCGTCGAGATTTGGAACTAGGGATTTTTCCGTGGCTCCGTTGTTTGATGCTGCGTCCGAATCCTGTTCGAATGAGGAGAAACACTGTTGGCGATCTTTAGGCTGTCTGTGAACCATCGAGATTTGGAACTAGAGGACTTTGCCGTGGCTCCAAGATTGATTTTCGCGTATAAATCCTGCTGGAATGAGGAGAAACGCCATTTTTGTTCTCTAGGCTGTAGACATGGCCGTCGAGATTTGGCTCTCTATCTAATGGAGTCTGGTGGGATGATATGGTTCCCTTTTTGTTTGTGCCCCTGGATTGTATACAGTGATCGATGTGATCTCACCTGTAGGGCAAAAGTTTCATTTTTTTATTTTTTTTATTTCTTTCCGCGATGCTCTATCATTTCAGGTTTTTGTATCGTGCAAGTCGCGATTGCCCAATCATTTCGGCTATTTTTCGCGGTGCCCAATCATTTCGGCTATTTGTTTTATTTACTCGCTGCTTTTTATTGCGAGTTGCCCAATCATTTCGGCTGTTTTTGTATGCATACATTTTTACTTGCTGATTTCGTTGCAAGTTGCCCCATCATTTCGGCTATTTCATATGCATTTTTGGCTCGCTGATTTTTTTTATCGCGAGTGTGGAACTTGGAATCTGATGCCAATCTTAGCATCAGCATTGCTGCGACTGGAATATTGCCAGGAGCGAATCATTATTTGCCATGAAAGGACTTGGAATTTGATACTGATTTAGGCATCAGCATCGCTAAAACTGGGATATTGCCAGGAGCGAATCATCATTTGCCTCTATCGATATCGAACAAAGGTGTCTTAGCAAACAGGGTTAGGATCCTATCGACTAAGGCTTTTGACTTCATGAGCCGTAAGGGTCTCATAAAGGTGTTTCTCCCTACGAGTCATGAGGATCTCGTAGGTGCTTTTTCTCCTTAGGAATCGTGAGAATTCCTAAGTGTGTGTTCTCTTATAAGTCGAAAGGATCTTACAAGAGTGTTTTCTCCTTACTAGTCGAGAGGACCTACAAGTGTCTGTTCACCGTGTGAGCATATCCCTAGTCGCTGGTAGGACTATGTTAGGGAAATATTCATTCGTGCCCATGGATTGTATATAAGGGTCAATATTGAACCGCTTGTAGGGCAGCATTGGAGGTTGTGATGGCTTAAGAACAGGTTCAGATCCCTGTAAGTTAAGGCTTTTGAACCCTATGAGCCGTGAGGGTCTCAAAGGGGAATTCTCCTTACGAGTCGTGAGGATCTCGTAAGCGTAGTTTCTCCTTAAGAATCGTGAGGATTCCTAAGTGTATTTCTCCTTTGTGAGTCGTAAGGATCTCATACCTTACAGGGTCGAGAGGACCTTGCAAGTGTCTTTTAACGAGATTGCGCCCTTTCGGGTTTTCATCCGTGCCCATTTTGCTTGTGGACATACCCTTTTTTTTTAACCACGTCAGCCTTGGGATGCTGCGGTCCGTAGTAGTTTATAAACGTCTCAGTCAGTTGCAAGTTTTAGGACATTGCGGTCTATCGTTAGTTTAGGGACATTTCGGTCCGCAGCCAGTTTTAGGACATAGTGGTCCATTGTTAGTTTAAGGACGTTCTGGTCCGACGCTAGTTTTAGGACATAGTGGTCCATGGGGCTTTTTCTATGAATGAGCATGATGCCCTCGGCATATCCATCTTTTTCGGAGCATGTGGTTGCGGCGGGTTCATTTTCCAGTTTTCGGACAGCGCGAACTTGCCCTGTTGGTATTGGTCTTCAACCCAGTTTTTGAAGACGTAGCAGTTTTCGATCGGATGGCCCAATACTCGGTGGTAGGGGCAGTAATTGGGATCATTGACGTCGTTTGGCTGCAACGGACATTTTGGATCCGGCAAATTTATGAGCCTGTTGCGCACTGCCAGCTCGAACAGTCTTCTCGTTTTTTCTTGAGGAAACGAGTAAGAACGTCCTAGTCTTTCCTCGAGGGATGGGCATGGACGCATATTGTTTTGGCGGACAACCGGCTTTAAGTTAACCGGCTGTTGTTGAGTATTAGCGACGAAAGTTGCTTTTCCTTTCCCCTTTTCATTCTGAGGATCCGTCTTTGAAGGAGATGGTCTATGTCCCATCTGATCCATTTAGGCCAACTTAACGATCAAAGCCTGGAAAGTAGTTGGCTTGAAGAACAACATGAACTGGGAGATGGTCGCTTGAGGGTCAAGAGTGCCCACGAACATGCCTATCGCCGGCGCTTCTTCGATGCGTTGTTCGCATTTCGACCACAGATTCCGCCATCGTATTGCGTATTGAACCCATGTTTCTCCTGGCCTTACCCTGGCGTTGATCAATGCGGTGATCGGGGCGCGCTCACTGGCGCTTGCAAATTTTTGTGTAAACAGCAGCTCCATCTCCGCAAATGTTTTGATAGAGTCGTTAGGCAGCTCCGAATACCATTCGAAGGCCGTTTTCGCTAAGCTGCCGATGAATTGACGAAGCAACAGTTTGTCGTCGCCTCCAGTGTTGCCGCATAAGGCCCTGAATTGAGCAACATGCTTATGTGGATTCCCCGTCCCTTTATATACATGGAATTTAGGGATCATATATTCCGGCGGGTAACTGATTTGGTCATACCAGCCCGGATAGGGTCGTCCGGTTCTAACAATTTGCCCAGCCGCTTCATTCGCCTGGTAAACTCGTATCTGTTGAGTGATATAATCATCTAGGCCAGATTTGGAGATGGTCTCTTCCTTGGCTGCTAATAGAGCCGGCAGAGGGTTTGATGTTTCTCATATATCATCTTCAATTATCACTAGAGGATCTTCAGCTGGAGGATCCGGCTGTAACATCATCCCTACCATGTCTTGGAAGAGAAGCGCCATTTGTTTTATGTTGGCAGCTTGTTCTGCCGCTTCTCTGTCCTTCTTTTCGAGGACTCTGCGTAGGAAGTCAGCGTCAGTTTCTTGTTCGTGACGCTGTTCTGATGATGCCTCTGGGCTTTCTTTTGGCCCGGTAAGTGCGGCCATTGTAGTCAGCATCTCTTGAAGCTTCTGTTGTTGCTCCTGGGCTTTTGTCATGGATCAGGTGAGTGGTCGGTGACCCGTCGAAGCGTGGCTATCCTCTTTTCCGGACACCATGTAAACAGTATGGACCGTTATGCCCCCAGACTTGGGGCGTTTGGTCTCGGCGTCTTTACGTTCTGCCATATTCATAAGGGCTTTCCTTGGCCTCCTTCTTCTTTGAGCAGTTGAAGTCGAGGGGGGCGTCGCAGCGGGCACCCAGACAGCTTTTTGTGATTTGGCAGGATGGTTCTCTTCTTGCTGAATCTTCGGCTTCTTCTGTAGGCGAAGATAGTCTTGATCGACCACTGACTCTCGGACTTGTCACCAGATTTTGTAAACTTTAGAAGACAGTTGTTGAGGGGACTGTTCCAGCTTCACTTCTGCGACAGTCTCTACCGGTGGAGGAGATCTTTTCAGTATGGCGGTAGGCGAGTTCCTACGCACCTTGTTCAGCAGTTCAAAACTGTTCACGGTCGGAACAGCAGCATTAACTTCCACCGTTGGAGCTGGTGGAGTTAGCCCAGAGGGGGAGTTGCCCTCAGCCTTCCTTACTCGGCGCCAGTGGCGACGTCGAGCGTATCGAGCGGACGGTGTTGGTTCGGCGATGGGGATGGCTTTGTCTTGCCTCCTGTTCAGATGAGGTGCCGTTGGTGCCAGCCTCTTGAAGACTGACGTCTTTTGAGTAGCAGTATCCAATCTATCAAAGACAGATTTTTGAGCAGGAATGGGGGCCGGAACAGTCAGTCTTGTGAAGACCGACCCTTTGGCAGGAGAAGCCTCCTTGACGACTTCAGGAGCAGGGATGGCTATCGTCTTTAGAACAACCGTTTCTGGTATTGCAGGCTTCTTCATGGGCCCATATGAGTTTTGTCCCAATTTGCTGAAAGCTGAGGCATTGGACTTGGGCGACCCGTTGAGAGAGGCCGCGGTAGTAGCAAGCCGATCAACGACCGACTTCTTGGGAGCTTCTTGCGACGACATTGGGGCATTGAAGCTCATCGATAGGAGCATAGTCCCGAAGAATAGCCCAGTGGTGGCCTGAGTCACCTTTTCCACCGGCATAGCGAAGATGGAGGCCGCTTGGGGGCCCGTAAGTCACTCCTCCGGACGGGACGGAGCGAGAGTTGCAGTTGCAGTTAGTGCAGTTTGAAGCCATTGATCTTCTGTTTTCTGCACGGAGCAAGACACCGAATCTAAGTACCTCGAATCTACAGGCAACCATAGCAAACCGCGATTTGTTCCCGAACACAACACACGAAGTGTGGAGTGGAAAGAGGAAAAGGTCCCACCGGGCGTGCCAGAATCTGTTCCCCTCCGAAAGACGCGGCGGAAGACGCGGTGAACGTCTTGCCTGAAATTCGGGGCAGATGCTAATTGGTGCTATCCGTCCACTTTTCCGAAGATGCCAAGTTGATTTATGGCACCATGTATCGAAGGTTTAGACGGATGCGGCCAATGTAGCAGACTTCGTCAGATTCCCCCTCGTTTGAGGGGTTTTTGATTGTGGGGACGCTCTTCCCTGCAGGCGCAAGCCCCTGCAGTTAATTACGCTACCGCATCGTGGTAACAACTTTCTCCTTCTCCAGATGGTCACTTCGTGTCGTGGGTGTTTGTTTTGTGCTTGGTTGCCCGTGGATTGTATACGGAGACTAATGTATGTTGTCTCCCGTAAGGCGTGGATTAGTCCAAATCCGTATCTTCTTAGATTTGGGTTTGGGGGTTGGGTTTAAGGATACGTTAGCCTTATTTGAGACTAAGATCAACTTAAACGTGTGTTAAGGATACGTTAGTCTAATTTCTAGACTAAGATCAACTTAACAGGATCATTTAGATCCAACAAGAGAGCATTTGGGCTCTATTGTTTAGTTTAGCGACATTGCGGTCGATTAGTTTACGATCCATTGTTAGTTTAAGGACATCTCGGTCCAATGTTAGTTTAAAGACATCGCGGTCGATTGCCAGTTTAAGGACATGGGGGTCCATTGTTAGTTTAAAGACATCGCGGTCGATTGCCAGTTTAAGGACATGGGGGTCCATTGTTAGTTTAAAGACATCGCGGTCGAGATTAAGGACATCATAGTCCGTGGATTTAAGGACTCCACAGTCCGATGTTAGTTTAAAGACATCACGGTCGAGGTTAAGGATATCATAGTCCATGGATTTAAGGACTCCACAGTCCGATGTTAGTTTAAAGACATCCCGGTCGAGATTAAGGACATCATAGTCCATGGATTTAAGGACTCTACAGTCCGATCTTAGTTTAAAGACATCCCGGTCGAGGTTAAGGACATCATAGTCCATGGGTTTAAGGACCCCACAGTCCAATATTAGTTTTATGACATCACGGTCGAGGTTAAGGACATCATAGTCCGTGAGTTTAAAGACCTCACAGTCAAGGTTAAGGAGATCATAGTCCGTGAGTTTAGAGACCTCACAGTCAAGGTTAAGGACATCATAGTCCGTGAGTTTAAGGACCCCACAGTCCAATGTTAGTTTTAAGACATCACGGTCGAGGTTAAGGATATCATAGTCCATGAGTTTAAGGACCCCACAGTCCGGTTTAAAGACGTCATAGTCTGTGAAATGTATGGCTGTCGGGACCCGTCACCTCTCTGAAGTCGTTGAAGGATTACAACGACAAATATCAGAGGAGTTCAGAGATGTACCCTTGAACCAATGTTGGTTGGGAGATCTATAGTCCAATTTGGGACTAAAATCTGTTTAAAGGTTTATGAGCATATGGGCTCAGTTGATATGAGTTGAACATTTTATTGTTCTGGCTATTGAGCCTTTATTTAGGCTTGGCCCTTTTAATAATGCTAAGCATTGGGCTCTGACATTGTTGTCTTGTATTGAATGCATAGCATTTATCAGAACAAAGTATGTTCTGACAGTACGCCAACGTGGCGCGTCAGGCGCTTTGCGCCAAGGAAAGAGCGCATTGCGCTTCTGTTGGATAGCGCACACGAGGAGGACACATGTCGCGCTTAGCGCTAAGCGCTAGTTTGTTAGCGCATTGCGATTTTAGTTTTATGAGCGTGTTGCGCTAGTCTGTTGGTGCACCAGTGAGTGACACGTGGCGCGCTTGGCACTGAGCGCCAGCCCATGAGTGCAGTGCTCTGTTTTTAGAAGTGCAAAGCGCAGATTATGTCTCTGGTTGACACGTGGCAGGTTTTGGCGCTGAGCGCCGGTCCAATGAGCGCAAGAGCGCAATTCATGAGTGCAAGACACTTTTTAATAGCGCAAAGCGCTCTTGATTAAATTTATGATCAGAGAACAAGTTTATGTCCTTCAAAGGAGGCTTTGCCTTAAGATCCAAGAACAAAAGTTCTTGTTTATAAAAGGGATTTGCCTTTGCAGATCAATGATCTATGAATAAAATAAATATTTCTTTTATTTTTATGATTAGATCTTTTGATCTTTTTATGAGAGAGACCTTGGTCTTTATAGATCTATGATCTTTTTAGAAGATGGTTCTTCTTTTTACGAGATGGATTCATCTCTGTATTCATGAAACAATTTTTTTACCTTGAAGAAATAATCTTCTTTTCTAAGAGCTTGCTCTTCTTTCTTTGAGTTTTCTCAAAATTTGTAGGGGGGTCTCTCTCTCTTTCTATATATCTGAGACTTGAAGTCTGGGGGCCTTTATATAGGGCCAATTGATTTGTTAAATCAGTTTTGAGAGATTTTTCTCTGATTGATTTGGGAATATTTCCTATCGTTGGATCTTTGATCCTAAGGCTTCTGTTTTATAGAAGATAATTTTCTTGTTTTAATAAGATTGAAAAATCTTTCCATAATAGAATTTTAGTTCTGATTAATTAATAATTTATTATTACTAGATCTTTTGATCTGTCGGTGGGGGAATTTTAATTCCAGCGCTGGTGCACTTTGTGCAGGCGCACTTTGTGCAAGCGCACCTACGTTCGACACGTGGCGCGCGGCGCAGAGCGCAGAGCAACTGTGTTAGCGCACCTTGTTTGACACATGGCGCGCAGCGTAGAGCGTAGCGTAACTGCGCTAGCGCACCTATGTTTGACACGTGGCGTACAGCGCGCAGTGCGCAGCATCTGAAGCGTTGCTTCAATTCAATTTTGAATTTTAAAGCAGAGCTTTGCTCTGATTGGGGGTGCGCTGCCTAGGGCGCAGCGCACCTGGCGCTAGCGCGTCTGCTTTTGACATGTGGCGCGCAGCGCGCAGAATCTGGAGCGTTGCTTCAATTTTTTACTTTAGATTTTTAATACAGAGCTTTGATCTTTATTGGAAAAGGAAGCGTCGCTTCATTTCAATTCTTGGAATTTGAACAGAGCTTTGCTCTGATTGGGGAAACAACAATCTCGTATCGCAAGATATGAGACCTCGAAGAAATTATTTCAAGCGAGGTTGGTTGTCGGGTCATCCGTAGGGGATGACGTCTCTACGATGACTAGCTATATTGATGATCTCACGGACGTAGAGACCACGTTAGAGAACGAGTCGAGTATTGACTTGATTCTACAGTCCCTACCTTCTACTTACGCCCAGGGGAAAAAAGTTACACTTCCAGTTGATAGCACCCTGAAGAAAACCAGGGAGACACCTGCTCTGCTTATTGGGGAATCTTCCTTTTCTGGATCCAAGACGAAAGCCAAGGGTGAGAAAAAGAAGACCTCCACAAAGCTGATAGGCGGTGTCTGTAAGGTAGAAGGAAAGGGCAGGGCAAAAGTTTCGGGGCTAACAGTAGGGAAGGAGTGTTGTTCTTATTGTCACGGGAAAGGGCATTGACAGAAGGGATGCAGGGCTTGGAAAGCCAGAATCCAGGATCCAAAGCACGTTGTGGCTTCAATTTCGAGTGTGTTTGTGATTGAAAACTGTATGTCAATTACCTCTACTTCCTGGGTACTAGATACCGGATCTGGATCTCATATCTATAATTCTTTACATGCATTGAGAAACCGTAGAGTTATCAAGGCAGATGATATGACTCTAAGAGTTACTAACTGAATGAGCGTGGACCCTGTATCTGTAGGGGAATATCACCTAGGATTGACAAGTGGGCAGATATTGATTTACGTAACTGTTTATGTGTACCTAGTCTAGCTTGTAATATCATATCTGTATCTTTACTTTCTAAGGAAGGATATGATTTTACATTTGTAAGTGATGTGGTCCACATCCACCTAAATCAAAATTTGATTGGGTCAGGTACACTAGATAACGGTATATACATATTAAATCAAGCTCAGGTTTTCAGTGTCCAAAACACACTTAAAAGAATATCTACAGAATTAAATCAGAACTTTTTATGGCATTGTAGACTGGGTCACATCAAAGAAACACGGTTAACTAACTTATATAGAGATGGATATTTGGATCCGTTCGAATATCAGTCTTATGCAACTTGTCAATCTTGTCTCATAGGAAAGAAGGCAAAGACTCCGTTCACTGGACACAGAGTAAGAGCGAGCGAGTTCTTGGGACTTGTACACAGCGATGTGTGTGGTCCAGTGTCTACACATGCACGAAGTGGTCATTCCTACTTCATTACTTTTGCGGATGATTTCTCTAGGTATGGACATGTTTTCTTGATGAAATATAAATCCGAGGCCTTTGAGAAATTCCGGGAATATAAGAATGAAGTGGAAAAACCAATAGGCAAAAGTATCAAGACACTGAGATCTGATCGAGGTGTTGAATACTTAAGTGTTGACTTCCTGGATTACCTAAAAGAGAATGGAATTCTCTCTCAGCTTACTCCTCCATACACACGACAACACAATGGTGTATCGGAAAGGCGGAATAGAACCCTATTAGATATGGTTCGTTCTATGATGAGCAACGCTGAGTTGCCGCAATCCTTCTGGGGTTATGCACTAGAATCAGCTGCATATCTTTTGAATAAGGTTACTACCAAGACTGTGCCTATCACACCATATGGGAAAAAACCCTATCTTAAGTATCTTAAGACATGGGGATGTCCAGCTTTTATAAAAAAGCAGCATGCGGACAAGCTCGAGGCACGCAGAGGAACAAAAGGTCTTTGTTTCTCGTCATACCCACTTATTGGAAACTGAATTTTTAGAAAATTAGATAAGTGGGAGCGCGATAGAACTGGAAGAAATTCTAGAACCGCAAGCTATTACTGAAAGTATGGTAGAACCAGAGCTTTCAGAAGAACTGGAAAATCCCCACGCCACTCCACAGAACTAGTAGGCTGTCTCATCCGCCTGAGAGATTCTACAGTTTTCTCATAGACGGAGATAGAGAGGATTGCATCATTGACAATGATGAGCCGACTAGCTTCCAGCAAGCCATTCAGAGTGGCAACTCGGTAAAATGGCTAAATGCAATGCGGGCCGAGATGGAGTCCATATACACCAACAAAGTATGGACTTTAGACCTTGCTCCAGAAGGGGTAAAACCCGTGGGCTGCAAATTGTCACGCCCCGCTTCCCAGAGTACGCTAAGGTAGGCACGTGACATAGCTAACCATGCTACCTGTGGATAGGAATTATCCTTCCACAGTCACATTACGGTTGTAGAGATATCAAGAACAACATAAAACTATCTAGCATATGTCCATAAGCCAAAATAAAATGAGTCAAGAATAAATAATGCGGAAGCAAAAGATCCAATACAAGAATAACTGGAATGTATGTCCCATAATGTGGGCTCACATCAGGAATAAAATACTGAAAAGCAAAAGAACTAACTACTAATGAGTCCTCACTGATCAGCCTGCTGGCTGAAGTACTCCTGCTCGGACTGCAACAAAGGTACGGAATCATGGCCATACAAAACCCAGACGTCAGCGCGTAATGTCATCAAGCAATAAAATATAAACAGGGTAACAAGACATGCAAGTATAATCATAAATGGTAAAGCAGGTGTAACAGCAATATAAATCAGGGCAGTGAAGGGTAGTGTGCAGTGAGTAAACTAAACTGGTCTATTGGGTTATCTACTCTCAAGTCTTTGAAATCAATTTGATGAATCATCGATGTAACTCAATAGTATCCCGTGCGTGCCCGGGACTACGGTCAAGATTCTCGGGCTGAATCCGAGACGTGCCGCTAGGCAGTAAAAGGTAGCATGTAAAGATGAGTGATATCAGCATCATCACCCCGGGGCTGGCCTAGCCCGTAAGACTGATCAGAACAGGTGTTGAACTGTCGAGTTACAAGTCAGGTTTCATCATCGATTTCCCCATACCCCCAAGTTATATGTGTTCAAGTCAGGCATTAAGTAATCAAGAACTAATGCCAACTCAGGATCAGGTAGGTGCAGGTTTGTCTGGATAGACAATATGAACGGTCCGTAAGGACTACAGATCAGGTTTGTTGGCATTAGACACAAGATCAGGTAACAGGTAAAGCCATGGTACATCAGGTCAAGTCAAGTAGTGTATTTAGGTGTTATGTCATGTCAAGAGTGTACGGTACCAAGTCATATCAAGTAGGAAGTGCAACAGGTCATGTCAGGAAGCACAAAATGTTAAGTGGGTGCTCATAAATCAAACTAATATAAACATGGTTATAAGTAAACAAGCACGGCTCAAGAGTATCCTGCAATTGACTGGCAAACACGGCTCAAGAGTATCTACCGATAAGCAATGTGATAAAAATTGGGCGGTATGAAAATGCAAAAATCTGATATGAACAGGGTACTGTCAGAACAATAAACTGGAACATGTGATATGATATGCAAATAGGTACAGATTAATTTATATCGAGGCACTTATCATTACTTAGCTACAGTATACAAATATGGATGTTAAAATCATGTTAACATGTATTACGTAATCTAGAGATGCAATGATATGTATAATAGGTTCAATAGATGCAGTTATAACTAAAACAGGTTAAAGATGCACACGGGCGTCCAATAGAGTAAACTGTAGAAAGGGTACCATAGACTAGGTAAATATTTATTACGTGATTAAATATAAATGGTTACTAGGTTTAGTAAAGTAAATACAATGGGTAGGTTTCAAGTTTTGAAAAATGATATAACGTGACATCGAACTGAAAAAATGGAAATCATGGTATTAAATTTGAACTATAGGTTTAATGTGCAATCAAATATGTATATAATAAATTAAGTAGCATGTAGCAAGTTTTACTTGCCTCGACGGGTCGCGAAGCGGTATACAGAACGTCTCACGTCGGCGAGAAAAGTCGCGACGCGCGCATGGTACACGGAATGGGTCCAAACAACGAACAATGGGATCATACGGGTCAGAGGTCCTCGCTGGGTCGTCGGGATCGTCGACGTTGCGGCCGGATTCCGGCGGTCACAAGAAACAGTGAACGACAAAATAGAAAAGAGATGCATGAAAGAGAAGAAGAGAAGGAGGATGGAGGAAAGGAGGCTCACAATGATCTGTAGAGGGGTCGTGAGGGTCGACGGCGTCAACGGAGCTCCGGCGAACAACCCTGCAGAGGCCACCGGCGGTTAAGAATTTGACACAGAACAGAAAAATGAAGGGAAGAAAGAGACGTAAGGACGAGGAAGGAGAGGAGAGGGAGTAGTGCTTACTGGGGTGCACGAGGGCCAAGGACACGGGGACACGGTCACCGACGGCGATCACCCCGGTGGTGCAAGTGTGTGCAGGGGGTACACGAGCTGCTCGGGTGCGAGTGAAGGGTGATCAGGGAAGAAGGGAGTGGAAGCGGAGGTGATGAGTGTTAGGAGGCGACGAAGTCTGCAAAGGTGTCATCGGTGTTAGGGCAACGGCGAGGCGGAGGCAGCGGCTGAGGTTTTCTGGTGATGGGTTCATGAAGAAAAGAAAAGGAAGGAGAAAATGTATAGAGGGAAGAGAGAGAGAGATACGCGGAAGAGAGAGAGAGAAAGAATCGAGAGGAGAGAGTAGGGAGATCGAGAGGAGTGAGAGAGAGGAATGCACAGTGAGGAGAGATAATCTTGGCTTCTTGCGTAGAGATATAAAAAGAGAGAGAGAGAAAGAAAGAGAAAGATGAGAGAGAGAGACAACGAAGGGAAAGAGAGAGAGAAAGATTTGTGGGGTTGGGTGAAAAGGAGAATTGCGATTGGTTGGGGAAAGGGAAATAGATTATGAAAAAATATAAAAAGATTTTTAATAAATTAGAGAATCACTTCATTGGCTGGGGAAAGCAATGGAAAATATTCTGGTTGTTCAAAAAAATTATTTTCGTTGGTTGTAAAGAAATTGACGCTGTTAAGGAAATATTAAATGAGTTAAGGAAAATTTAAAATAATCAGAATTTGGCGGGATACAAAATAATTCAGAAATGCGCCCAACTCGGGTCCAACTGTTTGGATTTGAAATAAGAAAATTATGAGCACGTTCCGAAAATTAAAATAAAGGATTTTGTAACAGAAAAGCATACCCCCAAGAACGGACGCACGTACGTGCGCGTAGCCATCCAAACACGTCCGTTTTACTGAACGGGACGAGAACACGAAGCAAGGACGCTACCACAGGGTTAGGGGTATCAAGCAGGCCATGTCATGTATTTTTAAATTATTTTTAAGGGACTTAAATTGTTATATGCAAAAATATGTAATGTCTGGGTAAACTATAACTAGGAAACAACAAATTCAAGCAAGCGGGTCGAATAAAAGGTAGACTACCATTCGCATCCATATAGTAAATGAAATAAATACCACAAACAACACATACGGCAACAGAAATTGGTATAACTGAACTCGGTTGTTACATTATACCCAACTACAAAAAGAATTTCGTCCTCGAAATTCCAAGAACACAAAAGATAAACGACCAACAAACTACAAGAAAAGATGGGAAAACTTCTACCGGATTTCATCTTCTCGTTCCCAAGTTGACTCTCCATGTGAGCGACTACCCCAAGAAACAAGTATAAGAGGGATAATCTTGTTCTTAAGAACCTTTTCCCTTTGATCCACAATCGCAACCGGTCGCTCCTCAAAAGTCAAGTCTTCTCGTACAGTCAGCTCCGAAAGATCCAACACATGTGTTTCATCTCGAACATACTTACGGAGTTGAGATACGTAAAACACATCATGCACCTTCACCAAGGATTGCGGTAACGCCAATCGATACGCTACCTCACCGACACGCTCCAAAATCTCAAAGGTCCCACGAATCGAGGACTGAGCTTTCCTCGACTTCCGAAACGAATCACCCCTCTAGTCGGTGATATCTTCAAGAATACCAAATCACCCACGGCGAACTCTAGAGGTCTTCTCGCCGTATCTGCCCAACTCTTCTGTCTGTCTTGTGCTGCTTTCATATGATTTCGGATAGCATTAACTTTCTCAACCGTCTGCACAACCAAATCTGGTCCCAACAATCTTCGTTCACCGACATCGTCCCAACAAACAGGTGAACGACACTTGCGACCATATAAAGCTTCGAATGGAGCCATCTGAATCATCGCCTGAAAACTTTTGTTGTAAGAAAACTCCACCAAATGTAGATGATCCTCCCATGAACCCTTGAAGTTCAACATGCAAGCTCTCAACATATCTTCAAGAGTTTGGATCGTTCTCTCCGACTGGCCATCTGTTTGAGGATGATAAGCTGTGCTAAACTTCAATCGAGTTCCCAAACTTTCCTGTAAGCTCCTCCAAAAATGTGATAAGAACCGAGTGTCACGGTCGGTCACGATGCTCACCGGTACTCCATGCAATCTTACAATCTCCTGCATGTACCGTTCTGCCAAAGTTTCTGTTGATTGACCAACCCTAAAAGGAATGAAATGAGCTGCCTTGGTCAACGATCAACAATCACCTAAACTGCATTGATGCCCTTTGGACTCCGCGGTAGAGCTGTCACGAAACCCATGGTTATATGTTCCCACTTCCATTGAGGAATCGGAAGTAGTTGCAATAAACCAGCAACTCTTTGATGTTCAGCCTTAACTTGCTGACACACCAAGCATTTTGCCACAAAGCGGGCAATCTCCCGTTTCATGCCTTCCCACCAGAAATGCTGTCGTATATCTCGGTACATCTTCGTGCCTCCTGGATGTACGGAATAAGCTGAACTGTGCGCCTCCTTCATAAGCTCTTGCGAATATCTCCCTTTGGCACGCACAAATGGCTTCCATATCTTAACGAACCATCTTCATGGATCAGTAAGTCAGTTCGAAGTCCAGCTTCAACCTGTTCTCGGAACTTTTGCAGTCTAGGGTCCTGCGATTGCGCTGCTTTAATATTCTCGACCAACGACGAATGTACCTGCAGCTACATCAACTGTCCCGAAGAACGCGGTAGCACAACCTCCAAATCAAATCTTCGAAAGTCTTCAATAAGTTCCTTCTGTGCAGTCAACATCTGAATTGCTGGTCACCGACTGAGTGCATCCGGCACAACATTAACTTTCCCCGGATGGTACTTAAGATCAAGATCGTAGTCAGCCATCAGCTCCAACCATCTACGTTGCCTCATATTAAGCTCCTTTTGCGTGAACACATACTTCAAGCTTTTGTGATCAGTAAAAACCTCGACCCTTTCGCCCAAAAGGTAGTGTCTCCAAATCTTCAAAGCGAAGACCACTGCCGCAAGCTCCAAGTCATGAGTTGGGTAATTCTTCTCACGGGTCTTCAACTGCCACGATGCGTACGTTATTACCTTCCCATGCTGCATCAAAACACATCCCAATCCTTTCCCAGATGCGTCGCTGTGAATTACCAATCCTCCGGAATTGTCTGGCACAGTCAGAATAGGAGCGGTTATTAATTTCTGTTTCAACGCCTCAAAAGCTAACGCACAACTATCCGTCCACACAAAAGGTACCTCCTTGTGCGTAAGTTTGGTCAACGGCTCCGCCAGACGAGAAAAGTTCTCCACAAATCTTCTGTAATACCCGGCGAGTCCAAGAAAGCTTCTTATCTCCGTAACATTCTTCGGAACCGACCAATCTCGAACTGCTGCAATCTTTTCGGGATCGACGGCGATTCCATCACCAGACACAACATACCCCAAAAACTTTACTTCTTCCAGCTAAAACTCGCACTTGCTCATCTTTGCATATAATTTTTCTTATCTCAGCGTTTGCAGTGCGATCTTCAAATGTTCTGCATGCTCCTCAATACTCTTCGAATAGACCAGAATATCATCAATGAACACCATAATAAACTGGTCCAAGAATGGCGAAAAGATTCGGTTCATCAAGTCCATGAATATTGCCGGTGCATTCGTTACTCCGAAGGGCATCACTAAGTACTCGTAATGTCCATACCGAGTTCGGAATGCCGTCTTGCAAATATCTTCTGTTTTCACTCGGATCTGATGATATCCGGATCGCAAATCCAGCTTCGAGAATACCCTCGCGTCACTAAGCTGCTCAAATAATTCGCCAATGCGAGGGATCGGGTACTTGTTCTTAATAGTCACCCGGTTTAATTCTCGATAGTCGATGCACATCCTCCTTGTGCCATCTTTCTTCTTGACTAGAAGAACTGAAGCTCCCCAAGGTGAGTTACTGCTTCGAATCCACCCCTTCTCAAGTAATTCAGTAACATACTTCTTAACTTCTTCCAACTCCACTGGTGCCATTGGATAATACGCTTTAAAACTGGCGCTGCACCAGGAACAAGATCAATTGCGAACTCCACGTCTCGCCTTGGCGGTAAACCTGATATGTCTTCGAACACATCCATGAAATCTCGAACAATAGCTGGCGCTTCACTTTTATCAACCTCCATTGACGAAAGAACATTAGTTGTTGGCCTAGCCCTAAACTCGACTGGCCCGACAGAACTGCTTTCTCCAGTGAAGATAAACTCGGGATGTCCGGGAATCTGGAAAATTACTTTATTTGCCCTACAATCAATGTGAGCATGGAAAGTGCCGAGAAAATCCTTTCCCAAGACGACTTCATAGCTGCCCGTATCAATCACCAAGAAATCTGCAAAAATCTCCCATCCGCAAACAACAACTGCACAATTTTTACACTCTCTACTAGATATGATTTTCCCATTCCCAGTGTCTATATCCTAGAAACTAGACAGGGTCGTGCAGGTAATCGAGTGTGTAGCTATAAACTTGGACGACATAAAACAATAGGATGCACCAGAATCAAATAACGCTAATGCGGGAAAACCATGAACAAGTAGAATACCTGAAACAACTTCTCCTGAAGCCTTAGCTTCCTCAGCCGTCAGGGTAAATGCTCGAGCCTGATTGGGTCCCTGAGTCAGCTGTTTCTGTCCCGGAAATGTTTTCTGCGGTGGCTTTTGACCATCATCCTTCGTGCGAAGCTTCGACGGACAAGCGTTGATAGTGTGATCCGCCGACCCACAAACTAAAGTCCCTGCCTCCTTCGACAGTCTCTTTGCACGTGTCCAGGTAAATGGCAGTAGTCACAAATCACGCTCCTTCTTTGATCAATAACAGGCTTCTTCATCGGTGTTACACCACGACGGTCCACTGGAATACCTCTGTGTCCATGGCATCGGTTCGGTGCAAAAGTCGGCTTCCGTACTGTGATTGCTGTCTGCTGTGAACTCCCAGTCTTCCCAAATAAACTCTGCTGTTCTCGGGCCGCCGTAAGTACCTGTGAGAAAGTGGTCAAACCCAGGGAGACAATCTGCCTCTGGATGTCCACATCCAAACTGCGCATGAACCTCCTTGCCCTATCCGCATCGTTGGCAACTAAAGGTCCAGCGAACCTACTGAGCCGCGTCCACTCAGCTGCATGTACATCTACAGGTGCACCGTTCTGCTTTAGACTGATAAACTTCTTTTCCATTTCCTCCCGTGCGGTCCACGGAAAGAACTTCTCCAAGAAACTCTTTGAAAAATCCGCCCACTTGATCGGCTTGGGCAAGCGGGTTTCCTCCACAAGCCACCATTCACGGGTGTAATCCACCA
Organism: Agapanthus africanus; assembly: GCA_030015575.1. Classification (NCBI taxonomy): domain Eukaryota; kingdom Viridiplantae; phylum Streptophyta; class Magnoliopsida; order Asparagales; family Amaryllidaceae; genus Agapanthus; species Agapanthus africanus. The sequence continues at coordinate 926,876,487 of CM057339.1, forward strand.
ACTGGATGCGTACCACATCCACCCTTTTATCATCTGGGATCTGTGCCGCAATGAGTAAGTTCTCCGTGTCAACTAGCCACTGCTCCGCTGGCAACGGCTCCTCCAAACTAGTAAAGACAGACGGACCCAGTCTCCTAAAATCTGCTACGGTTCCCACACGATCTCTTGGTCTGGCCACAACATTATTCACGGACTGCTGAACGGTCTGCAAACCTTCCTGAAAAGATTCGGCTTGCTGCCGGATCAGCTCGGTCTGTCGCTTTTGATTCTCCAACATCCCACGTATTACTCCAAGCATGGCGGCTTCGTCAACACGCCTTTGGTACGTCTTCAGATTCTTGTCTGCCATGTTCCTGAAATAAAAGCACCCAAGGATTAGCATGATAACAGATTCAAAATGTAGATCAATGCTAGAACTCCGAGTTACTTAAATAGAGTACCGCATTGTAAGGTACTCGTGTCCGGCCAATCGTTCAAGCATCTGGTCAATGAAAGGCAGCGGAAAGTGGTCTTTCCGCGTTGCAGCGTTGAGTTTTCTGTAATCGATGCATACTCGTCACCCAGTTTGGGTGCGAGTAGGGATTAACTCGTTCGCCTTGTTGGTTATGACCGTGATGCCCGACTTCTTGGGGACAACATGAATGGGGCTAACCCACTGGCTATCAGAGATAGGGTAAATGATACCACTATCTAGACATTTTACGATCTCCTTCTTCACAGCCTCCTTCATGACTGGATTGAGACGTCTTTGTGGATCCCGGGCTGGTTTGGTATCATCCATCAGATGAATGTGATGCTCAACAATTAGGGGACTAATCCCCTTGATGTCCGCCTGGACCAGCCAAACGCTTGCCTGTTGCTGTGCAAGACCGCGAGAAGGGCTCTCTCTTGCTCGGGAGCTAGAGAAGCCGAAATGATGACAGGGAGGGTCTCGTTCTCACCTAAGTAAGCATACTTAAGGTGAGACGGCAAAGGCTTGAGTTCGAGCATTGGAGGTGAAACGATGGAAGGCAAGATTGGTGCAAAGGTCTCGAACTCAAAGGGCTCCAGCAAAGGTTCAAAACGAGTGTAGGCAACCGAGTTGGATGGTTCAGGTAACTCATCCGGAAAGTCGAAGGATTCAAACTCGGGTTGTGCGCGGCTAAGATCATTCGAGAACGTGAAACACTCGTAGTCATTGTCGGGCGCAGAAACAACAGCAGGTTCGAAGAGAAACGCACTAGTGGCGTCAAGATTATCGTGATCAAACAGAAACTCCTCGAATTCACACTCTTCTGGGGTGATCTCCTGGATCGAGCAGACGTCCAGTATATGAGCATTAGGTTCGGCGGGCTGATTCCCCAACCTAAAAATGTTGAGTTCAATCGTTATATTTCCAAAAGAGAGGTTCATCGAACCATTGCGACAATTGATCACAGCATTTGAGGTTGCGAGAAATGGGCGACCGAGTATCACCGGAATTTGATTCCGGGGGTTAGCTACAGGCTGTGTATCTAAGACAATGAAGTCAACGGGGAATATGAAGTCCCCGACTTTTATTAACACATCCTCTAGCTCACCCCTAGGATGGGTGATCGATCGGTCGGCCATTTGGAGAGTGCAGTGTGTGGGTTTCAGCTCTCCGACGCCTAATTGCTCGTATACTGAATACGGAAGCAGGTTAACACTGGCACCAAGATCTAATAGTGCGCGGTTGATGTTCTTATCCCCAATAGTAATTGAAATCGTAGGACAGCCAGGGTCCTTCCGTTTTTATGGTAAAAATTGGGTAAGGGCATCACTCACAGCACTAGCCAAGAAAACTTTCTTGGGTAGCTGAGACTTCCTCTTTTTCGTGCACAAGTCCTTTAAGATTTTCGCGTAGGACGGGACTTGTTGGACAGCATCTAAAAGAGGAATGTTAATGTTAACCTGCTTAAATAACTCCAGAATCTTCTCCATTTGAGGATTTTGTTTATTAGACCTCAACCGGTTTGGAAATGGAACATTTTGAAAATTGGTTGAGTCTAATGCTGGAGGAGGAGATTGTGGAGTTGGAACGGATCCCAGAATAGGTGTCTTCGTGGAGTGAGAAGTGGGTCCGTTCAGAGCAGAAGAAGAGGGAGGAGAGCCTTGTGAAGAACGGAGAATAGGCTCAGAAGACGAAGAAGAAGAAGAAGAAGAAGAAGAAGAAGAAGCAGCGGTCGGGGTGTCATCGTTGATTCGTTTGCCAATGTTGTTTTGCAGCATCCTTCCCGATCTCAATGTGGTCACGGCACGCACATTATGGTTCTGTTGTTCAAGAGCAACATGTGCATTATGTGGGTGACTGGGATTTGGAAGTGGCTGGGACGGGAGCTTCCCCTTTTCTCGCTCGCTTAAGGCCGCGTTCAGCTGTGCAATCTGGGCCTCGATGGTCTTGATGCTTTGCCCGTGTGCGGCAGTGTGTTGCACTAAGAATTGAATGGAAGACTGGATGTTGGCGGTGGATTGAGTCGATTGTTTAACAAACGCCTCCAGACTTCGTTCGAGCGAGGAAACCTTATCGTTGTTTGACGGAACAAAGTTGTTTGGTGGAAAAGAATTGTTGGGTGCAAAGTTGTTCGTCTGATTTTGGAAAGGTTGGGGTTGGAAGGGCTGCTGATATTGATGTTGAGTTTGTTATTGCGCTTGTTGTTGCGGCGGAGGGGCCCTTTGGAAATTGTTGCCCTGGAATTGATTCTGATTCTGATTCTAGGCGAAATTGGGGTGGTTCCTCCAACCGGGATTGTAGGTGGAAGAGTATGGATCATTCCTCGGTCTTTGCTGGAAGGCAGCATTAACCTAATCCTGTCCTTGCGAGGGTGGATTGTAAGGACACTCTTCGGTCAAGTGGGAAGGATCGGAACAACAAGCGCAAATGGTACGAAGGGGGAGAACAGGGGCAGGAGCAGGAGCAGAAAATTTGCTTTCTATCGCTTCAAGCTTTCTTGTTATTGCAGCCATTTCAGCTTTCATCGCAATAGAGACATCAAGTTGGTGGATTCCTACCTTAGACTGACCGGTAGAAGTGGAGGTAGAAAAAGAAGAAGTCGGTCTGGTGCTCTCCCATTGTAGCGTTTGCTCCGCAAGGTCGTCAAAGAATTGCCACGCTTCCTCGTCAGATTTGGATAGGAAGTGGCCCTGACAGATGGTCTCCAACAACTGCTTCGTTGCTGGGTTCAGGCCCTCGTATAAGGTTTGGCAAAGTTGCCATTTCTCTATACCGTGGTGGGGACACTGAACAAGAAGGTCTTTGTACCGGTCAAAGCACTTCCAGAAGGGTTCAGAAGGAAGCTGGGAGAATTGGTTGATTTCATTTCGAATCCTTGCGGTTTTATGATTCGGATAAAATTTCTTTAGGAACGCTTTAACAAACTCGTCCCAGCTGGTGATTGAGTGGGAAGCGGTGCTATATAGCCATTTTTCAGACGTTTTGAAATTTGTTGATGAAGATATAGGCATCTTCAGATTCAAGCCCATGAAAACGTAGAAGCATGTTGATGAAGTGGGGCTTAATTTCAAAGTTGTCCCCATTGGCCGGAGGAAGAGAAAGGCAGGTGGGAAGTGCAGAACGGGTGGGATAGAAACGATCCTGGAGCGCGATTCGCTGTGGCGCTACAACAGGCGGTGGTGGTGGGATATTGGTCTCCGTAGGAGGTGGAGCCAATCCAGGGGTGGTCAAAGAGATGTTCGGATTAAATCCCGACATCGCGGAAGAAGAGGTTGGTGAAGGTGAAGGTGAAGATGTATGAACAGAATTCCGGTCAACGTCGGAGTTGGCCGGCAAATGAAGGGGTGAAAGAGGAGTGGACGGAGTATCGACTTCGGAGTCGATCGCGTAGTTGGTAGCGACTAACGTAACGCGGACTAGACGGACGCTAGTGTCCCGAGTCCAAGCGGACATACACTAAACGAGTTTAGTATAGTCAAAGCGGAGAAGGTGAGGGTAAGAAAACGTCAATGGAGAAAGGCGATGGGTGGTGGGTGAAAAATGGATTTGGCGACAAAGGGCAAGTTTTTATAAAAGTTTTTGATTTTTTTCTTTTTTTTTAGAAAGAGATTTACAGAAATATGTACGGAAATACGGCTTAAGTAATCACAAACAAGATATGCACAATCACACCTAGATCTAGGGTAACCTAGGTCTACTAGACCTGCTCCTGAACTTGATTGTCGAAGTTAAACAGTGTCGAGAAACGGGCTTAAAAATACACTGATCACGAGGCCAGGTAAGTGCAGAGATAAGGGGAGGTTGTCCAACGCTTTCGCGAAGTTCCTTAATTAAATAACCCTTTCTCTTTCGGCGGTTGCGCCTTTAACACTTTCCTAGACACCCCGTAAACAATATATCGTTAAGCGAGGTTCTAAACACGGTTTATCTTCTCCTAATGAGCGCGAAGTCCTTAGGGCTGAAGTCTAGTATTTTTTAATTTACAATGGACAATGCATATGCTTTTGTGATTTTTGGGGTCCTGGGAAGGGTGATGAAATCCCCACCCAATCTGAATTGGTTTCAAGCCCCTTAAGTCCGTATTAAAGAAATGCAAAGCAGTAACAAATCAACTGCAAACAATTTTTTATTTGCGGCGCAAAGAATCCTGCACAAGAACCGTTTATTTGAAGGGGGAGAAGAATTTGCGCAAAGAAGGCTGCAGAAAACACAATTTATTGGAGTCCAGAGGAGTGGGAAGGGAGGAAGGAACACTTACAGGGATTTTGAGATGCAGAGGGCACCAAATGGCCGCGGTTCCGCGGCCTAAGCTTCCTTATGCCGCGGATCCGCGGCAGTAACAGGGGATTGGGACTTCAGGTTTGGTGCAGGTGCTGTTCTGGGTCTCCTCATCTTGTCTGGATGTACTGAATTTTTATTTACTCACTGTAACTGCTCCAGATTTTTCAGTAGACCGGATGCTTCATTTTGTCCGTCGCGGTGTAGCCGCGAAATGTGGGTCTATCTTCCCATGTCTTTGGCACTGTACTTGAACTCCGTATTATCCGACGTCTTTGGCGTCGATCTTGAACTTCGTATTTTCCTGCACACTTGCACAAAAGCTAATCAAAAAACAAAAAAATGGTTTTTTACAATGTATATTTTTGTTTTTTTGTTTTTTTTGGTTATATTCACAAGTTAACCCGAAATTACACAAGGAAATAAACTACCGTCTCCCCGGCAACGGCGCTATTTGATTGTTAGCGATTCTGCGTGTTCAAGTTTTAGTTAAATACCGCAATCAAGACGGTTTCGCTTGTAGCTAGCCGGTTGAGTACGGGTCGTCCGTAGGGAGATGGGAATCTTTTTCTATGTGCTTTAACGAGTTAAGTCCGGTTTTCCAGATTTTGTTGTGATTAATTAAGCGGTAAAATGATATGTAAAGAGAGCTTGTTAGGGTTAGGATTAGGTTAGTTTGAGTTAGGAGTCTCCCACATCTTTCATTGCCCCTCTTAATATCGGTGTTACGGTAATCGGCAACAACGGGGATTAGCACGACTAGGAAGGAACTTGCGAGTATAAGCTAGGCTTTCCAACGCATAAGTTCTTCCTTTTGGTGCTTGTCCATCCGTTCTTGGCTCTTAGCCATAACCTCCGGTTAATTCAACCACAACCGGTCTCACTACGGAATCACCGCTATCATGTAGGATAGGGTGCCGTAAGGAGCGGATTGTGGTTCAATTAACGGGAGTTGAATTAAGCTGTTGGGCAAGGAAAGAGTGAGAGAGATTTCCTTCTCTCAAACTTCCCTTATCCTACCCTAACAAGTATTAAACTACTCACACATCATGATACGGAAAAATAAAACAAAACAAAAAAGGAAGATAGAAAGAAAGAGATTAGAAGAATACGACTAGCTATTTGCGACCTCACCTCGGCGAGGATCGAGCGTAAGCATCATGGTCGTTTTAAGGATAAAGAAAGAGAGAGAAGAAAGAAACACAAGAAATAACAACAACTAGTTAACAAATTAAAATTACAACAATTAACAAGATAATGAGACAAGCAAAATAATAAACGGTTCTTCTTTATTCATCACTCTTCACTCACAAGCTCACTACAAGTTTCAATGGAGAAGAGATGAGAAGAAGAAGAAGAAACAACACTAAACCTTACAAAAGAGAATACAAAATTATGGACCCCTTCCTTCTCAAAGTTTTGGGCTATTTATAGGCTGGAGAATGGAAATCTAGGGCAACCATCTGCCCCTTTACACAATTACCCAACTGCCCCTAAAAACCCTAGCTATGCCGCCACCATACGGCCGCGGATCCGCGGCCTAGACCCCCCTTTGGCCGCGGTTCCGCGGCCATATAGATGAGTTAGGGTGTGGGCTTCTTGGTACTTTCCTGGTCTTCTGTGTACTTCAGTATGGCATATGTGTTTTTTGAAAATACCTCCACATTTCTTCCAGAATTTCTGTTGAGGGAAAAGTGGACTTTTTGTCAAGATTTGGCATGATTGCCTCGAGCTCCGCGTAGATTTCTTGGATCTTGTGCTGCCATTGAGCCTTGTGCATGAAAACGACATTGATTTGCCATTTTGTCTTCCTAAACTGGTATCTGGCAACATACGGATGAAGAGCGGAGACCGTGTTTTCTCAGTGGTTGGCAGGAACCCGGATTTTTTTGTCGTGTTTTCCATGAATTTCACCGTTTTAGAACCGAGAACCTGTATCCTGCAATTGACTAGCAAACACGGCTCAAGAGTATCTACCGATAAGCAATGTGATAAAAATTGGGCGGTATGAAAATGCAAAAATCTGATATGAACAGGGTACTGTCAGAACAATAAACTGGAACATGTGATATGATATGCAAATAAGTACAGATTAATTTATATCGAGGCACGGTTTTCATTACTTAGCTACAGTATACAAATATGGATGTTAAAATCATGTTAATATGTATTACGTAATCTAGAGATGCAATGATATGTATAATAGGTTCAATAGATGCAATTATAACTAAAACAGGTTAAAGATGCACACGGGCGTCCAATAGAGTAAACTGTAGAAAGGGTACCATAGACTAGGTAAATATTTATTACGTGATTAAATATAAATGGTTACTAGGTTTAGTAAAGTAAATACAACGGGTAGGTTTCAAGTTTTGAAAAATGATACAACGTGACATCGAACTGAAAAAATGGAAATCATGGTATTAAATTTGAACTACAGGTTTAATGTGCAATCAAATGTGTATATAATAAATTAAGTAGCATGTAGCAAGTTTTACTTGCCTCGACAGGTCGCGAAGCGGTATACGGAACGTCTCACGTCGGCGAGAAAAGTCGCGACACGCGCACGGTACACGGAATGGGTCCAAACAATGAACAGTGGGATCACACGGGTCAGAGGTCCTCGCCGGGTCGTCGGGATCGTCGACGTCGCGGCCGGATTCCGGCGCTCACAAGAAACAGTGAATGACAAAATAGAAAAGAGATGCATGAAAGAAAAGAAGAGAAGAAGAGAAGGAGAATGGAGGAGAGGAAGCTCACAATGATCTGTAGAGGGGTCGTGAGGGTCGACGGCGTCGATGGAGCTCCGGCGAACAACCCTGCAGAGGCCACCGGTGGTTAAGAATTTGACACAGAACAGAAAAATGAAGGGAAAAAAGAGAAGGAAGGAGGAGGAAGGAGAGGAGAGGGAGTAGTGCTTATTGGGGTGCACGAGGGCCAAGGACACGGGGACACGATCACCGGCGGCGATCACCCCGGTGGTGCAAGTGTGTGCAGGGGGTGCACGAGCTGCTCGGGTGTGAGTGCAGGGTGATCGGGGAAGAAGGGAGTGGAAGTGGAGGTGATGAGGGTTAGGAGGCGACGAGGTCTGCAAAGGTGTCGTCGGTGTTAGGGCAACGGCGAGGCGGAGGTAGCGACTGAGGTTTTCTGGTGATGGGTTCGTGAAGAAAAGAAAAGGAAGGAGAAAATATATAGAGGGAAGAGAGAGAGAGATACGCGAAAGAGAGAGAGAGAGAAAGAATCGAGAGGAGAGAGAAGGGAGATCGAGAGGAGATCGAGAGAAAGGAATGCACAGTGAGGAGAGATAATCTTGGCTTCTTGCGCAGAGATATAAAGAGAGAGAGAGAGAGAGAGAAAGAAAGTGAAAGATGAGAGAGAGAGAGACAGCGAAGGGAAAGAGAGAGAGAAAGATTTGTGGGGTCGGGTGAAAAAGGAGAATTGCGATTGGTTGGGGAAAGGGAAATAGATTATGAAAAAATATAAAAAGATTTTTAATAAATTAGAGAATCACTTCATTGGCTGGGGAAAGCAATGGAAAATATTCTGGTTGTTTAAAAAAAATTATTTTCGTTGGTTGTAAAGAAATTGAGGCTGTTAAGGAAATATTAAATGAGTTAAGGAAAATTTAAAATAATCAGAAATTGGCGGGATACAAAATAATTCAGAAATGCGCCCGGGTCGGGTCCAAATGTTTGGATTTGAAATAAGAAAATTATGAGCATGTTCCAAAAATTAAAATGAAGGATTTTGTAACAGAAAAGCATACCCCCCAAAACGGACGCACGTACGTGTGCGTAGCCGTCCAAACACGTCCGTTTCACTGAACGGGATGAGAACACGATGCAAGGACGCTACCACAGGGTTAGGGGTATCAAGCAGGCCATATCATGTATTTTTAAATTATTTTTAAGGGACTTAAATTATTATATGCAAAAATATGTAATGTCTGGGTAAACTATAACTAAGAAAACAACAAATTCAAGCAAGCGGGTCGAATAAAAGGTAGACTACCATTCGCATCCACATAGTAAATGAAATAGATACTACAAACAACACATACGGCAACAGAAATTGGTATAACTGAACTCGGTTGTTACACCAACATAGTAAAATGGCTAGATGCAATGCGGGCCGAGTTGGAGTCCATATACACCAACAAAGTATGGACTTTAGACTTTGCTCCAGAAGGGGTAAAACCCATGGGCTGCAAATGGATCTTCAAAAAGAAGATTAGTGTAAATGGACAGGTTGAAACCTATAAGGCTAGACTTGTTGCAAAAGGTTTTCGTCGAAGACCTGGTTTGGACTATGATGGAACCTTTTCTCCAGTGACTATGCTCAAATCCATTCGGATCCTTCTTGCCATTGCTGCCTTCCACGATTATGATATATGGCAGATGGACGTAAAGACGGCTTTTCTAAATGGAAATTTGGAAGAGTGCGTCTATATGGATCAGCCAGAGGGTTTCAATCAGAGTGGGAGCAGCGGAAAAGTGTGCAAGTTGCTTAATTCCATTTATGGACTAAAGCAGACATCGCGGAGTTGGAACACCTGTTTTGATGAGACGGTCAAAGAATTCGAATTTATCAAAAATCCAGATGAACCATGTATATATAGTAAGATTGTAGAGAGAACGGTGGTATTCCTCGTCTTGTACGTGGATGCCATTTTCTTGATAGGAAATGACATTCCTATGCTACAATCAGTCAAAAGATTCTTATCACAGAGGTTCTCCATGAAAGACCTGGGTGATGCCTCCTACATTCTGGAAATCCAGATCTATCGTGATAGATCTAAGAGGATATTAGGACTTTCGCAGTTCAGGTACATCGACACCATACTGAAAAGATTTAGTATGGAAGATTCAAAGCGCGATAATCTACTGGCTTATCAAGGAATCACCCTCTCTAAAGTGATGTCTCCCAAGACTGATTTGGAAAGGGCTCGCATGACATCTATACTCTACGCTTCTACGGTAGGCTCTATAATATATGCGATGTTGTGTACCATACCAGATGTTGCTTACGCACTAAGCGTGGTAAGACGGTATCAGTCGAACCTAGGGGAGAAGCACTAAATAGCGATAAAGAATATTCTCAAGCACCTGAGAAGGACTAGGGAGATGTTCTTGGTGTATGGCGGAAAAGACCTCCAGATCGAGGCCTTTGCTGACTCCAGCTTTCAGAGTGACAAGGATGACTCCAAGTCCATGTCGGGTTATGACTTTACCCTCAATGGAGGGGCGGTCTGTTGGAAGAGCTCTAAGTAGGACATCGTTGCCGACTCGACGATGGAAGCAGAGTATATCGCTACTTGTGACGCTGCGAAAGAAGCAGTCTGGATAAGAAAGTTCCTAACATAACTTCAGGTGGTTCCGTCCATTGTAGGTCCAATACCTCTGTATTGTGATAAAAACGATGCTATAGTTTTAGCGAAAGATCCCAGGTCCCATCAGAAGTCCAAACATATCTTGAGGCGGTACTACCTAATCAGGGAGATCATTGATCGCCAAGAGATCGAGGTGAGGAGAGTAGATACGGAGAACAACACTGTTGATCCACTTACCAAGGCCATCCCTCAGACACAGTTCGAGAGGCTACTCGAAATGATAAGTCTGTGATATGCCAATACATGGCCTTAGTGCAAGAGGGAGATTGTTAGTGATATATGCCCTAGAGGCCATTATTGTATCATACTGGTTTGTATAATACTTAACGGAAGCTTGGGATATTCACAGTTATATTAACAATCTTGCTCAAAATGGTGGCATGCTACCTGGTTTGTTTCTACCTCAATATGTGCATATGTTTCTTTTAGCATATCGCTTATACATATATGTAGAGCCTTTAGGATCTTTGCTTGATTACCAGAGTTGTGATGGCAGTCACACTAGTGGGGGTTGGGTAGTCTATAAGCATATCCTATACAAGTCCCTAGTCGTAAGATTATTGAAACGGGGTATCGATACTCCAGAGTAGACTAGTGTATACGCTTCTCATCCCAGCAGGGGAGATGGTCTGTCTCACAACCATTAGTACGTCGTACTGGAGATAGTATGCAGGTGCTCATTGGGTTATGAGTACACTGGATATGACTCATTGGGAGCTGCTGGTGGGCATTATACTTATCTCACGTTTTAGTCTCAAATGATGGATTACCAAAGAATTTGGATTTTGACCGAAACTCCGTCGTAATCTCGTATTGTACACGAATACTCGCCGGGAGACACTAGTAAACAGCCACGCCCTAACCAAGTCACTATAGGAGAAACTCATGGCCAAAAGTATCCACTCGGGTGCTCGTGGCCTCGGTGTTCCAGTCACGCCCCGCTTCCCAGAGTACGGGTAAGGAGACGTGACGAGACCCGTGACGTATTTATTCAGAAGTAAGCACGCAAGCGTAAATATGCAATATAATAAATGTACACAAGAAATGACAAAGGATATAATCAACAGCAACTTTTTATTGATTAAACATTCTTTACAATGCACTAGAAAGTAAATACAATAGTGGAAAGTAATGCCTAAATAATAGCATGAACTGAAAGTATAAGTATATACAAGTGAACTAGAGCTCTGGGTCTTCAATGAAATGCTCCAAATCTTCATGGCTGGGCTTGATCTCCAGAGAGTCGGGTCCTCTTGATAACATTCCAAAGAAAGAAGAAATAGGAATGTCGTTAGCGAACAATCGCTCGGTAAGTTCCAAAAGATAAAGAAGAATAGACAAAGAATAGAACATGTAAAGTATATATGGTTATGTTTGTTATGGTAACGTAGTTGTTTATAACTTAGTACAGAATGTGTCAGTGCATACGAGAAGAGTCCAACTTGCTCCGTAGACTAAGATATATGGAGTACAAGGCCCGTCAAAACCCATGGGATAACGATAACGGATGCAACAACCCTAAACTTTCTGTACGAATTTTTTTGAAAATGCAGAAAGGAACATCTAAGCCTCACGAGTTATAAGTTTGTTTCGCTTTTGAACAGCAAGAAGGAGCTTGTAGCTTATTGGTAAGGCCTTGCACTGTGAGACATAGCACCCGAGTTCAAATCCCATCAGCCACATTATCTTTTTATTTAATTTTCTTTTAATATTTTTAGAAGCCCAAGGGTCTACACGTGCATAACACGTTAACTAAAGAGTTACAAATTATGTAAACATGTACACTGAAGAATACCAATCGACACCTACACGTGGAAGAAAACCCAACCCCCTCCACCGGTTTTGGACAGGCGAAAACGTAGGTAAAGCCGGCACCGTCGGGCTTCTTGTACCAATGCTCCCTAATTTCCTCCTTTGGCACCTTTCCAGCTACCCTACCAACCCCTTATTGCTTGTTTACTCTGAATTTATCCAGAGTGCAATAAAATGGCCATTTAATCAAATTTTAATGCAAATTTTAAGGTATTTATTTCACCCCTAAACCCTAATTTATCCTATAAATACCATACCCCATTCTTACATCCTCACTCAAAAATCCCTGCCAAAACTCTCAAAAACTTTCAAGTTCTCTTTGGTGTACAAGTGGAGTTAGCGAAGGGCGAAACTTCGACGAAATTCCGAGGAGATTCCGGCGACGAAATGACCTCCCGATGCTTCCTTATTCTTCCCTACTCTTCCCTCTTCTTCCCTCTACCTTAAAAGCCATTAATTCCCCTTTTCCTATCTCTTTCTCTATTCTAAAAATCTTAAATACTAAAACCCGACGGAAGTAGAGTTAATCCGACTTCCGATTCGGTTTTTCTTTAAAAATCATATTTTTCTTAAACAAGTAAATACCAAACTTTCACATTATGTTCAATAAACATTAACCAACATATTAAAACAAGCTTCATATCAAAAGAATTTATATTGCAATTTTTATCGCAGTTTTACAGTAAAATACCACATACTTTAGTTTACCAACATAAAACAATATAAATTTGTATTACCATTAGATAGTTCATGAAGTAATGACCCATCTCATCAAAACACACATCTCTAACATAGCACGATGGAAATTTAGGAATATAGTTGTGGATAATACGATATATCAAATAAATACCATCAACTTATAAAACATTTTCTTTAAAAAGATATATTAAATATTTCCATGCAATTGCGCTTCTACAACCCACTTTTGGGGACCCCGTTCGGGATGGTGCGGATTATCGCACATCCTCGGGCCTAGTAGAGTGAGATGCAGACCTTTGAAAGAAGCATTCGACCTCGATGGAATTTTTATGCATTTTTCTTAAGAAAATGAGATTTCTACAAGAAAATAAATAAATTATTTTCATTAAATATATATATATATATTATCACAATATCTATTTTAATTATATAAATATTCCAAGTTTTCTAAATCAAAGGAATCACTATTACATGAAAACACTATCCAAATACAACACAATTCCAATATTTCAAGAAAATACGATATACTATGAAAATTAGGTTCTACTCACTAGAAATTTTACTTTTATAAAAATATATATCTATGAAAACCCTAAATACAATAATTAAATGCTTGAGGTGTATTTTGAAAATTATATCAAACTATTTTTATATAAAACCCTCTCAAGTTATACTAAACTACAATAAGGACCCTAGTAAACATAGGGTTAAGCGGGACCGGTCTCTTGAGCCTCAGAGAGCCGGAGATATGGGTGCTTGCCTATTTAAGATAGACAATCTAATAAACGGTGTTATCAACACGGTAATTGTCTTGAAAAAAGACACAAATCCTACCGTCCATATGCAACAGTTACCGATAACATTAAAACTAATTCAGGATTTCAAGTTCTTTTTAAAGTGTCTAACTCAGACTGAATCTCAATCTAATCAATCTGACTTGAATGTGATTCAAGTATAAACTACAATTCAATATGAATCCGTCTATTCAATCTATATCAATCTATATTGACTGAACCGAACCATGGATATTCTCTATCTATATGTACATCCATTATATCCGTTCCATTACTGATAGCATGGTTCCAGCAAGTCATCCATATACAATTTACAATACAAGACAATACAATATAAACAATACAATCAAGATATCGCGGGGTTTATAAGGGGTAGATTGGTACGGAAAGTGTTAAAAGTGACATGAGACTATAACCATAATACACCTAACCTGAATATCCATTGTCGTTGTACCGTGGCTGAACGGTTCCTTGTGCTCCGTATATCTTAGTCTCTGGAATAGTGGGACTCCTCTCGTATACACTGGTATTTTCTGTACCAAGCTACAAACAACAGCGTTAACAATATAACACAACTTTAAAAATTACATTCTCCTTCTGTATATTCACTCTGTACCTATTCTTTGGGACTTACCGAGCGATTGTTCGCTGACGACATTCTTTTCTTCTTTCTTTGGAATGTTGTCAGGTGGATCGGACATTCTGGAGATGGATCCCAGTATCGAGGACTTGGATCAGATAGCCTTCGACCCAGAACTCTAGATTACTTGCACATATTTTCATTTCTGTTATATCATTGTTTAGGCATTGCTTTCATTTCATGTATTTACATTTCAGCTGTATTGTAAAAAGAATGTTTAATAAATAAAGTTGCTGTTCATTTACAATCTTGTCTCTTGTGTATTTTACCTTATATTGCTTAGATACACTTAGCGTGTTTACTTCTGAGTAAATACGCCGCGTGAACGTCGCGTCCTCTGCCCGTACACTGGGAAGCAGGGCGTGACAGGTTTTGTTGGTGGCCCATACATGTCAGTTCTGCATGGAACCTTACCATAAAGGTTTTCTCTGTATGGACATGTAGGTCTGTTCTGCATGGACAACTTAAGCAATATAACACAAGAACCAGCCACTGAAAATATTCTTTACAATTCATATTCCTTGAATCTATCCTAACCCTATTTTTCATTCAAGGTTATGGATTCCCCGAACAACACCAGCACCAACACACCTCCACTTCTACCGCTTACTCCTACCGTAACTACTCAGATCAATGAGCATACGGTACTGCTTGAGACGATCTGCAGCCTCCTGGAAGGACCGCGGCAGCAGACTACTATATTATTGAACTGTCCAGAAGCGGAATTAATTGGAGTGAAGCAAACTGCTACAGGGAATTTTCCAACCCATTATATAGCTGCCCGTAGATATGAGACAGTGGTTAAGATGAAAGGCAGACCCCAATCTGCCAGAGTGAAATGCCCTGCCACCCAGATGGCAGGAGGAACCTCTTCAAGGCCATCATTTATACCCAGGATAACGGAAGAAACAATTGATCAGCCAAATCCAGATTTTTGCTTTTATTGCAAGAAGGATGGACACTTGTGGAAGGACTGTAGACGCGCAAAAGGCCTGTTCTTATTTTATGGCGTATCCAATCACGGAATTGGAACTTGTCCTTATAGACGCAACTCAACTCCCACACACCAACTATCCGCAGCGGCCAGCTATCCAGGCTCCTGCACCTCGTCTTGCACTCCCAGCTCCACCTCCTGCATAGCCTACTCGCCAATTCCATCAACCACTAAGGAACATGCCTCGAGGGCAGAGAAACATGTCCCAAAGACAAAGGAATGTACCTCCAGTTAGGAGGAATGTACCCCGGCGTCAGACTTTCACTTTAGCAGCCGTAAAAGCCGAGATTGTTGACCAAGGTAACCATGGTATTTCCCTCACCTCTTTCAAAAACTTTTGCATTCTTTCGTTCTTCCAAATATTTTTCACATACTATCAATATTCCCATCACTAAATTGCTTTGAATATGTTACACTTTCCTTCTACAAATTTTGAGGACGGAATTTTTATAAGGAGGGTAGAATATAACAACCCTAAACTTTCTGTACGAATTTTTTTTGAAGTAGTGAGCGATTGTCTAGGATTCGTCTCTCCCGGTATTGGGATTCGATATCGCACTGTGAGATTGGTCAGGACCATAAGACCTTGGCTAAGGCAGTTGGGATTTACTGATAGGCTGATCAGTAGTTTCCCGGATTGGTCCTGAGCCACATCAGCATGACTTATCGGGTTATTATGGTCTGACGTTTACCACCCCCTAGACCTGGTATGCGATACTCTCAGACGAAGAGACCGGAGTGTACGGATATTGTCACAGATAGGCTCAGTAGGGATCCGGATGAGTTTGCTCGTTGGCCTTCCTTTTCGACAGGTACCTGGGTAGCCGTTTCGTATAGCTAGTGCCGCTGACATCCTTATGGTTATGGATTTATCCAGTAACTCACTGCCGGCGTACTGTCGAGTCTTTAGATCCCACACAGAAGGTTTCCCTGGTTCAGGCAAAATGATGTAGTAGCCGTATTGGATACGTGCAGAGTCTCGATCGATTGATGTACTTTGTACTCTGATTTTCAATTGGACAGTTGGTAATACTAGCCGGCTCGGGTTTGAGCCGGCTTATTAAATCAGGTATTGATTTAATAATTTACATATATGTATTTTGATACGTATATTCTAGTATTACGTTCTTCGTGTTATTCTATCTCTTTAGGCATTCATGTTTTTATCCGAATGCATGTATGTATATACAACAGACTGTAATCCTTATTTTATTACAGATTACCTTCTAGAAGGTGGCCTCCTCATTATGCTTTTTCTATTTATTTGATAAATGGAAAATGAGGTGTAAAGTGTGAGGTATGGGTGGAATGGAGATAACCATGCTTCAATATTTAGCAAATGAATTTTTAATTCATTTGGAGTTACTATTGAAGTATGGTTGTTAATTGTTTATTGAAAAAATTCATGCACAAAATCTTTGTGTTAAATTTCTCTCACTTGCATGCTTCATTATTTTCTTGAGCTCCCATTTCTCTTTATCTCCTCCCTCCTCTTGAGTTTCCTCCACCTTCATCATCTTCCTCTTCACTACCATTCTCATGAGTTGAGAAACAAGTGAAGAGGTAAGAAAGAGATAGCAAACACTTAGATTTTCACACTACATCCTAGACTACTTGGTTTAGCAACCCAAGTTCTCTAGTTGCTCCACTTGACATATTGTGAGGAGATAGAGCCATGAATCATATCCCTTGGGTGGATCATCTACGACAAAGGAAGGCCGGAGAACAAGCTCGATCCCGAAGGACTGATGGATCTGGAAATGGAGATCAAGCATGTTCAAGATGGACACTAGGAGCATATGATGAGGAAAGAAGACCGAAGGAATTGGATCGTTTGGTGAGACTTCTTTCATAGTAGATAGTATTACTTTAGTTTTGCTAGTTAGGTTTATGGCAAGATCCGGGTTAAAAGTTATTCTAGTGCCATGTTCTAATCGTTAGAAAAAATTTTGTTCCGCATTTGGTCACGGTAGTTGGCCGGGGTACTAGCATAACGTTTCACAATCTTCGCCGGTTGTTGGTGGGGGGTGTTCCCCTCCGAACGGCGGCCGGCGACGTTAGGACGTCACGTGCCTGAGGTTCGGGGCAGATGCTATTTGGTTTTTATCCGTCCACCTCTTCGAAGATGCCAAGTTGATTTATGGCACCGTGTATCGAAGGTTTAGACGGATGCGGCCGATGTAGCAGACTTTGTCAGATTCCCCCTCGCTTGAGGGGTTTTTGATTGTGGGGACGCTCTTCCCTGCAGGCGCAAGCCCCTGCAGTTAATTACGCTACCGCTTTGCGGTAACAACTTTCTCCTTCTCCAGAATTTCACTTCGTGTCGTGTGTGTTTGTTTTGTTTGTGGCTGCCCGTGGATTGTATACGGAGACTGAGTAATGCCGTCGCCCGTAGGGCGTGGATTAGTCCAAATCCGTATTTACTTAGATTTGGGTTTGGTGTTTTTAGTTTAAGGATGCATTAGTCGCGTTGCGACTAAGATCAACTTAAACATTCGTCAAGGATACGTTAGTCTTGCTTTGGACTAAGATCAACCTGACGTGGTGATTCATTTAATTTATGGCCATCGGGACTCATCACCTCTCTAACATCGTTGAAGGATTACAACGATAGGTGTCAGAGGAGCTCAGAGATGTACCCTTGAACCAAAGCTGATTGAGGGTTTTATAGTCCATTTAAGTGCTTAAGGATACGTTAGCCGTATTTGGGGCTAAGATCAACTTAAACGGGATCGTTTAGATCCGGCAAAAGAGCAATTGGCTCTATTGTTCCAGTTTAGGGACGTAGTGGTCCCTTATTAGTTTAGGGACGTCTCGGTCCGATACCAGTTTAAGGACGTAGTGGTCCATTATTAGTTTAGGGACATTTCGGTCCGATGCTAGTTTAGGGACGTAGTGGTCCATTATTAGTTTAAGGACATTTCGGTCCATCGCCAGTTTAGGGACGTGGTGGTCCGTCATTAGTTTAGGGACATTTCGGTCCGATGCCAGTTTAGGGACGTAGTGGTCCATCATTAGTTTAAGGACGTCTCGGTCCAATATTAGTTTAGGGACGTTTCGGTCCACGAGTTTAAGGACCCCGCAGTCCATATCGATGTGTGGTCGTTGGGACCCGTCACCTCTTTGACGTCGTTGAGGAATTACAACGATGGATGTCAAAGGAGTTCGCAGATGTACCCTCGAACCGGATGTAAATTGATTTAGGAGAGCCATTTTGCTCAGTCAATTTAATTTAAGGACTTATGGCCGAAATTGGGCTAAGTCCAGTTGAAATGTCCAATATTTTATTTGCTTTTGCATTGCATTTCTTTTTATTTTTTTTTATTTGGGCCTTGCCCAGAAAGGATGCAGGGCATCAATTTGTTTTGGGCTCTGCCCTTATATAAAGGATGCAAAGCATCAATTTATTTGGGCTCTGCCCATTTATTGCCTTGCAATTTATTTTGGCCTGTCAGGTCATTTTGATTTGGGCCTGGCCCTTCAAATAGTACAAAGCACCAAGAATCTTTTGGATTCAAGAAAATGAGTGCAGAGCACTTTTTAATGATCTAAATTTAGATCAAAGAAGAGAAAAGAAAATCTTTTCTTTCTTTCTGTCTCAGAGAACCAGAGGTTCATAGCAAGTGCAAGGCACTATTTTTATTTATTTATTTATCTGAGAACCAGAGGTTCATAGCAAGTGCAAGGCACTATTTTTATTTATTTATTTATCTGAGAACCAGAGGTTCATAGCAAGTGCAAGGCACTATCTGTTGTGCGCACGTGCGTTGCACGTGGTGCCGCATGGCGGGCATACGTGCGTTGCACGTGGCGCACATGCGCATTATGAGGAGAAGCAAAGCTTCTATATATGGAGAACAAGCTCCTTTTAATATTATTAAATATTCTCATGTGGTGCGCACGTGCGTTGCACGTAGTGCCGCATGGCAGGCACACGTGCGTTGCACGTAGCGCACATGGCGCTTGCGCATATGCGCATTATGGAGGAGCATGCTCCTATCTTGGAGAACTAAGCTCCTTTGAGTATTGAATCCTTTGAGGATTTTTACTCTACCCTTTCTAAGAGGTATCCCCTCTTATTTATATGGGAGTGGTAGAGAAGCCAGCTCTCCTTTTCCCGATGTGGGACTAAAAAATGCATTCCCCATGTAGTAGAGCATTACTTTAGATTACACGTGTATAACACATTTGCTCATAACTTTTGATCTCGGATGAATTATGAGGCCCATAATATATCAAATCGAAGGTCTTTTCGAGATGCTTTCAATATCATCAGAATTTAGCTGTTTTTCGTTCCGGAGTTTGTCAAAATACAGCTCGGAAAATTCTGGTTCGCATCTTCTTCCTTAAATCACATGTGCATAGACATTTGCTCATAACTTTTGATCCCGGATGAATTATGAGGCCCATAATATATCAAATCGAAGGTTTTATCGAGACGCTTTTGATACAAATAGAATTTATCCATTTCTCATTCGGGAGTTTATCAAAAAACAGCCCGGAAGATACTGGTTCGTATTTCCTTAAGCGTATCGCTGCCATTTGATACCTTGGACTCTTTTGCGCAGAAATTTTTGGTGGGAACAAATGCCCCCCACTACTTTGCCCACGTAAGTATGTACGTGGGTGAAGTAGTGCAGAGTTATGCAGAGTTATGCATGGCGTATGGCCAGTTTTGGGTTGATGCATCACTTTCAGAATCTTGATATGAGAAGATAACGAGCGGACACAAGCGTCGTCATTTATCTTTGACTCAAATCTCAACTCTTAAGGGATATAGTTCCAACCCTTAACTCCATGAGCCGCATCCTTCTATTTCTTTTTTTGTCTCACTCTGGCGTGGAGTAGTTCATACGCTTATGAGTAAGTTCTCCATTTCAGTGGCATGTAGCTTTGGCAAGTGTGGCCCATAGATGGTCGGCCCATCTTGACTTCTTTGCAGGGCAGTGATGACTTAGGAGACAGGGGTAGGATCTGCCACCTAAGGCTTTTCAACTTTACGAGCCGTGAGGGTCTCATAAAGACTTTTCTCCCTACGAGTCGTGAGGATCTCGTAGGTGTATTTTCTCCTTGGGAATCGTGAGGATTCCTATGTGTGTTTTCTCTTATAAGTCGTAAGGATCCTATAAGAGAGTTTTCCCTCTTACGAGTCGAGAGGACCCGTAAGCGGTTGTTTCCCTCCTTATCGAGATTCGACTTTGGAGAGTGTGACCCGTGGATAGTATGCAAGAGACCGTTTTGGGCCGACTTGCAGGGTCCCAGTGCTTAGGAAACAGGTTTTTTAATCCCTACTGCCTAAGGCTTTATCTCACGAGTCGAGACGCATCGAGAAAATCTCGCAAAGACATCAATTTCCTCACGAGTCGAAACGGATCGAGCAGATCTCGCAAGAACATCTTAACGTCGCATTTAACCTCTGCTCTTTACGACAGAAGCCCGTTAAGGTTGGTGGTACTTAGGGTTTTGGCCATCGTACCGTCGCATAAGCTGATATAGTCCTCGATAGGCAATCGTGCTGTTCGAGTAGCCCCGCGACTGCCGTGTCTCTGATCCCTTCGGGGGCTGGACAAGACGTCTTCAAGCAATCCTCCTTGGCAGTTTGACCGTCAGAAGAGCAAGCGCTAGGAATTTGCCATGCCGCTTTTTACTTGAGGTTAGGCTCATTTTGGAGAGCCCCGATGAGTCATAACCACTCCGCGCTGGTGTGGGGATGATCTCCGATAGTCTTTCGGGCTTTATATGAGTTGCCGTTAAGACCCTGAAGCTAGGAATTTGGCCTTTGCTTCGTTTGCTGGCATTGCGTCTGCTGTATCGAGACGAATGTTGCGGTGGGAACTAGGGATTTTGCCGTGGCTCCGTTTGTTTGATGACGTTACGTCTGCTGTGTCGAGACGAACGTTGGGGTGACATCTCGTCTGCTGTATCGAGACGGACGTCGAAGTGGTGACCACTCCACACTGGTGCGAGATGATCTCCGATTGTCTTTCCGGCTTTATATGACTTGCCGTTAAGACCCTGAAGCTAGGAATTTAGCCTTCGCTTCGTTTGCTGGCATTGCGTCCTCTGTATCGAGACGAATGTCGTGGTTGTCTCTAGGTTACTGGTGAACCGCCGAGGTTTGGAACTAGGGATTTTGCCGTGGCTCCGTTTGTTTGATGACGTTACGTCTGCTGTGTCGAGACGAACGTTGGGGTGACATCTCGTCTGCTGTATCGAGACGGACGTCGAAGTGGTGACCACTCCACACTGGTGCGAGATGATCTCCGATTGTCTTTCCGGTTTTATATGACTTGCCGTTAAGACCCTGAAGCTAGGAATTTAGCCTTCGCTTCGTTTGCTGGCATTGCGTCCTCTGTATCGAGACGAATGTCACGGTGGGAACTAGGGATTTTGCCGTGGCTCCGTTTGTTTGATGACGTTACGTCTGCTGTGTCGAGACGAACGTTGGGGTGACATCTCGTCTGCTGTATCGAGACGGACGTCGAAGTGGTGACCACTCCACACTGGTGCGAGATGATCTCCGATTGTCTTTCCGGTTTTATATGACTTGCCGTTAAGACCCTGAAGCTAGGGATTTAGCCTTCGCTTCATTTGCTTTGGTGTGTCTGAATCCCTGCTGGAGGAAGAACGCTGAGGTTGACATTTCGTCTACTGTATCGAGACGAACGTCATGGAGGTGACCACTTCATGTGAGATGGTCTCCGATTGTCTTTCCGGTTTTATGTGAGTTACCGTTAAGACGTCGAAGTTAGGAATGTGGCCTTCGCTTCGTTTGCTTTGGTGTGTCCAAATCCTGTTGGAGGAAGAACGCCGGGGTTGATATATCGTCTACTGTATCGAGACGAACTTCAAGGAGGTGACCACTTTCTGTGAGATGGTCTCCGATTGTCTTTCCGGTTTTATGTGAGTTACCGTAAAGACGTTGAAGCTAGGAATGTGGCCTTCGCTTCGTTTGCTTACACTGCGTCTGGTATATTGAGACGAATGCTGAGGTGGAGCTGGGATTTTGCCATCACTCCGCTTTGTTTCGACCATGGGGTCTTTTGTTAACTTTGCATGTACACCCCGCTGGGCTGCGAAGGAACGCCGTTGTTAACATTGCGTCTGTTGTAACGAGACGAATGCTAAGGTGGAGTTGGGATTTTGCCGTTACTCCGCTTTGTTTTGACCGTGAGGTCTTTTGTTGACGTTGCATCTGCCTCCAGCTGGACTGCGGAGGAACGCTGTTGTTGACATTGCGTCTACTGTATCGAGACGAATGCTGAGGTGAAGCTGGGATTCTGCCATCGCTCTGCTTGATGGTGTAACATCTGTGTCCTGTTGGAATGAGGAGGCACACCGTTGTTGGTCTCCAGGCTTTAGACGTGGCCATTGAGATTTGGAACTAGGGACTTTGTCATGGTTCCGTTTGTTGCGATTCTGAGGTCAGTTGTTGACGCCATGTCTGCATCTAGTTGAAGTGAGGAGAAACGCCGTTGGTGATCTTTAAGTTGTCGATATTGACGTCGAGACCCTGAAGTTAGGGACCTTCCTTTGCTTCATTTGTTGACATCGTGTCTGTAATATTGCGACAAATGTCGAGATGGTCTCTAGGTTATCTATGAACCGTCGAGATTTGGCTTCGCTTTCTGGTGGAGCCTGTTGGGAAGGTATTGTTCCCTTTTTATCTGTGCCCCTGGATTATATACAGGGATCGATGTGATTTCACCTGTAGGGCAAAAGTTTCATTCTTTCATTTTTTTTTATTCTTTCCGCGATGCTCTATCATTTCAGCTTTTATATCGCGAAGGTCGCGATTGCCCAATCATTTCGGCTATTTTTCGCGGTGCCCAATCATTTCGGCTGTTTATTTTATTTTTACTCGCTACTTTTTATTGCGAGTTGCCCAATAATTTCGGCTGTTTATTTTATTTTTACTCGCTGTTTTTTATTGCGAGTTGCCCAATCATTTCGGCTATTTCATATGCATTTTTTTTTGGCTCGCTGATTTTTTTCTTTCTCGCGAGTAGGGGATTTGGGATCCGATACCAATCTTGGCATCAGCATCGCTGCGACTGGAATATTACCAGGAGCGAATCATCATTTGCCATGAAAGGACTTGGAATTTGATACCGGTTTAGGCATCAGCATCGCTACAACTGGGATATTGCCAGGAGCGAATCATCATCTGCCTCCGTCGATGTTGAACAAAGGTGGCTTAGCGAACAGGGTTAAGATCCCGTCGACTGAGGCTTTTGACTTCATGAGCCGTAAGGGTCTCACAAAGGTATTTCTCCCTACAAGTCGTGAGGATCTTGTAGGTGTGTTTTCTCCTTGGGAATCGTGAGGATTCCTAAGTGCATGTTCTCTTGTAAGTCGTAAGGATCTTACAAAAGGGTTTTCTCCTTATAAGTCGAGAGAACTTACAAGTGTTGTTTGCTGTACAAGCATATCCCTAGTCACGGATGGGACTTTGTTAGGGAAATATTTATTCATGCCCGTGGATTGTATACAAGGGTCAATATTGGACTACTTGTAGGGCAATGTCGAAAGTTGTGGGGGTTGCTTAAGCACAGGTTTAGGCCTCTGTAACTTAAGACTTTCAAATCTTACGGGCCGTGGGGGTCCCATAAGAGAGTTCTCCTTACGAGTCGTGAGGATCTCGCAAGTGTATTTTCTCCTTAGGAATCGTGGGGATCCCCAAGTGTGTTGCTCCTTTGTGAGTCGTAAGGATCTCACGCAGGTGGTTTCTCCTTACAGGGTCGAGAGGATTTTATAAGTGTTTCTTTAACGAGGTTGCGCCCTTTCGGGTTTTCACAAACACTCGCCGGTAGCCCTGCTGTTTTTACTCACGGAGCCCTTTCGGGTTTTCAACCGTGCCCTTTTTGCTTATGGACATACCTTTATTTTTTCTTCTTTTTTTTTACGAGGTCGCGCCCTTTCGGGTTTTCACGAACACTCGCCGGTAGCCCTGCTGTTTTTACTCACGGAGCCCTTTCGGGTTTTCATCCGTGCCCATTTTGCTTGTGGACGTACCGTTTTTTTTATCTTTTATTTTATTCTTTTTTTTTTAACGAGGTCGTGCCCTTTCGGGTTTTCACGAACACTCGTCGGTAGCCCTGCTGTTTTTACTCACGGAGCCCTTTCGGGTTTTCATCCGTGCCCATTTTGCTTGTGGACGTACCTTTTTTTTTTATTAACACGTCAGCCTGAAGATGCTGCGGGTTGGGAGTAGTTTAACGACGTTTCGGTCATTTGCAAGTTTTAGGACATTGTGATCCGTCGTTAGTTTAAGGACATCTCGGTCCGTTGTTAGTTTAAGGACGTTTCGGTCCGTTATCCAGTTTTAGGACGTAGTGGTCCGTTAGGCTTTCTCTATGAATGAGCATGATGCCCCCGGCGTGTCCATATTTTTCGGAGCATGCGGTTGTGGCGGGTTCACCTTCCAAATTTCGGACAACGCGAACTTGCCCTGTTGGTATTGGTCTTCAACCCAGTTCTTGAAGACGTAGCAATCCTCGATCAGATGACCTACCGTTTGGTGGTAAGGGCAATAATTAGGATTATTAATATCGCCTGGCCGCAATGGACGTTTTGGATTTGGCAGATTGATGAGTCTGTCGCACACTGCCAGCTCGAACAGTCCCCTTGTTTTATCTTGCGGAAACGAGTAAGGACGTTTCAACTTTTCCTGGAGGGATTGCCGCTTGTTGCTTTGGCAAGCAACCGGTCTAGGGTCACCTGATTGTTGGTCAGTGCTGGCGACGAGGGCCGTTTTTCTTTTTCCTTTATCCTTTTTGTTCGATCCTTTGTTTACGGGGCCGAGATTTTTTCCGAGTAGCATGCGATTGCACGGCTGAACGTTCTCGCAGATTCTCAATTCCTTTATTTTTGAAATAGATTCCCCGATGGAAGAGTTGGGGGTAGCTTCTTCGTCAGAGTCGCTTCCAAAGGTGATAATTTGTGATCCCTTGAAGTCGGCTATATGACAGTCGGCGGTGGCTCTTTTGCGCTCATATATCGCATTTTTCCGATGTCCACAAGCTTCACACTTTGTCCTGTCGAAGTGTTGCTTTTGAGCGACATACCCTTGCCACCAACAGTTAAAGGACTCGCAGTCTTCGGTAGGATGTATGATCTTCTGATGATATAAACAGAAGTTAGGGTGCATCTCTACCTCAGAGAAAGGATTTTCTTCGGAGGGCGGTAGCTTCATTCCTACTGATAGAGCTTTGGCGAACCGTTTCCTCGTCTTGAATTTATTTTTACCCGCAGTGTATGGCTTTTGATTTGACGGGAATACCTTGGTTCTTTCCAGTATGGCCATTTCATGCTCTTGATTGGCTTTTGCTTTCAAACGAATTTCATTTAGGAAGGCATCGATCAACTTGTCTGACGGCCGCGAAATTTCTGTTTCAGGGTCCGCCGTTGATTTCTCAGCGCAAGGATCCTCCTCCTCATCCGTCAGTGAATGAGAAATCACATGACAAGTCGCTACGTAGTCTTCGGATTCATCCGATAAGTTTTCTCCATTGTTTTCATCCTCGACGAAAGAACAAGTTGCCCCCGGCGTGTCCGTCTTCTTTGGAGAGTGCGGCTGTGGGGGGTTTACCTTCCAGCTTTTAGACAGCGTGAACTTGCCTTGCAGGTATTGATCCTCAATCCATCCCTTAAAGACGAAACAATCCTCAATCGGGTGACTTACCGTTTGGTGGTAAGGGCAATAATTGGGATTATTAAGATCGCCTGGCTGTGACAGACGCTTTGGACTTGGCAGATTGATGAGTCTGTTACGCACTGCCAGCTCAAACAGTCTTCTCGTTTTATTCTGAGGAAACGAGTAAGGACGTCCTAGCCTCTCTTCGAGGGATGGGCGTGGACGCACGTTGTTTTGGCGAGCGACCGGCTTTGAGTTGCTCGGCTGTTGCTGAACGTTGGCGACGATGATCGCTTTTCCTTTCTCATTTCGGGGATCGGGTCTTGGAGGAGACGGTCTATGGCCCATCTGGTCCATTTGGGCTAATTTGTCGATCAAGGCCTGGAAGGTGGTCGGCCTGAAGAACATCATGAATTGCGAGATGGTCGCCTGCGGATCGAGAGTGCCCACAAACATGCCTACCGCAGGAGCCTCTTCTATGCGTTGTTCGCATTTCGACCATAGGTTCCGCCATCGTGTTGCGTATTGGACACATGTTTCGCCTGACCTTATCCTGGCATTTATCAGTGCTGTAATCGGGGTGCGTTCACTAGCACTTGCGAATCTTTGTGTAAACAGTAGTTCCATCTCTGCAAATGTTTTGACAGAGTCGTTAGGTAGCTCCGAATACCATTCAAAGGCTGTTTCTGCTAAGCTGCCGACGAATTGACGTAGCAACAATTTGTCATCGCCTCCAGTATTGCCGCATAAGGCCCTGAATTGAGCGACATGCTGATGCGGATTCCCTGTCCCTTTATATACGTGGAATTTAGGGATCGTATATCCTGGCGGGTAATTGATATGGTCATACCAGCTCGGATACGGTCGTCCGGTTCTAACAATTTGCCCAGCCGCTTCATTCGCCTGATGAACCCGGATCTGCTGAGCTATATATTCGTCTAGGTCAACTTTGGAGATTGCCTCCTCCTTGGCTGTTGATAGAGCCGGCGGAGGATTTGACGTTTCTCCCCTGTCGTCTTCAAGGACGATCGGAGGATCTTCGGCAGGAGGGTCCGGCTGTAACATCATCCCTACCATATCTTGGAAGAGGAACGCCATCTGTTTTATGTTAGCCGCTTGCTCTGCAGCTTCTTTGTCCCTCTTTTCGAGGACTCTGCGTAAAAAGTCAGCGTCGGTTTCTTGTTCTTGACGCTCATCCGAAGACGTTTCAGAGCTTTCTTTTGGCTCAGTGAGTGCAGCCATTGTAGTCATCATTTCCTGAAGCTTTTGTTGTTGCTCCTGGGCTTTCGTCACGGATCGGGTGAGCGGTCGGTGGCCCTTAGAAGTGCGGCTTTCCTCCTTTCCAGAAGCCATATAAACAGTGTGCACCACCATGCCCCCAGACTTGGGGCGTTTGTGTTCGGTGTCTTTGCGATTTGCCGAAGACACAGGGGCTTCTTGCGGCCTCCTTTTTTGAGTGATTGGAGTTAAGGGAGCCGTTGTAGTGGGCACCCAAGTAGCTTTTGCTTTTTGTGCTTTGACAGAGTAATCCTTCCCCTGCCGAACCTTCATCTTTTTCTGTCGTCGGAGGCAGTCTTGATCGATCACCGACTCTTGAACTTGTCGCCAGACTTTGTAAATTTTAGAGGACAGCCGTTGAAGGGGCTGCTCTAGCTTCTTCTCTGGAATATTCTTCACAGATGAATGAGTTCGCTTTAGCACCGCAGTAGGAGAGTTTCTGCGCACCGAGTTCAGCAACTCAAAGCTGTTCTTGGTTGGAACAGCAGTATCGATCTCCACCATTAGAGTTGGAGGAGTAAGTCCAGAGGGGGAGTTGCCCCCAGCCTTCTTCACTCGGCGCCAGTAGCGACGTCGGGCATGTCGTGCTGATGGAGTTGTTTCAGCTATAGGGGTGACCTCCTCATGCCCCCTGTGTTGGTCAGAATATACCGGTACCAGCTTTTTAAAGATCGACGTCCGTTGAGCGGGGACGGCCAACTTGTCAGAAGCGGACTTCTGAACATGGGAAGCAACCTTGGTGATTTTGCCAGGAACGGGAGTTGGGATGGCTATCCGTTTCGGAATAACGCCTTCTGGTATGGCAGGCTTCTTCATGGGCCCGATAGAGCTCTGGCCTAATCCATTAAAACCTGAAGCAGTGGAGTTGGATGACTCGTTGAGAGGGGTCGCGGCAGTGGCAAGTCGGTCGAAGACCAACTTCTTTGGAGCTTCTTGCGATGTTATTGGGGCATTGAAGCTTATCAATGGGAGCATAGTCCCGAAGAACAATCCAGCGGTGGCCTGAGTTACTTGCTCCACTGGCATCTTGAAAAGGGAGGCCGCTTGGGGCCCATAAGTCACTCCTCCGGACGGGATGGAGCGAGAGATGCAGTTGCAGGTAGTGCAGTCTGAAGCCATTGATCTTCTATTTCCTGCACGAAGCAAGATACCAAATCTTAGTACCTCGAATCCACAGGCAACCACAGCAAATCGCGATTCGTTCGCGAACACGACACACGAAGTGTGGAGTGGAAAGAGGAAAAGGTCCCACCGGGCGTGCCAGAATCTGTTCCCCTCCGAACGGCGGCCGGCGACGTTAGGACGTCACGTGCCTGAGGTTCGGGGCAGATGCTATTTGGTTTTTATCCGTCCACCTCTTCGAAGATGCCAAGTTGATTTATGGCACCGTGTATCGAAGGTTTAGACGGATGCGGCCGATGTAGCAGACTTTGTCAGATTCCCCCTCGCTTGAGGGGTTTTTGATTGTGGGGACGCTCTTCCCTGCAGGCGCAAGCCCCTGCAGTTAATTACGCTACCGCTTTGCGGTAACAACTTTCTCCTTCTCCAGAATTTCACTTCGTGTCGTTTGTGTTTGTTTTGTTTGTGGCTGCCCGTGGATTGTATACGGAGACTGAGTAATGCCGTCGCCCGTAGGGCGTGGATTAGTCCAAATCCGTATTTACTTAGATTTGGGTTTGGTGTTTTTAGTTTAAGGATGCATTAGTCGCGTTGCGACTAAGATCAACTTAAACATTCGTCAAGGATACGTTAGTCTTGCTTTGGACTAAGATCAACCTGACGTAGTGATTCATTTAATTTATGGCCATCGGGACTCATCACCTCTCTAACATCGTTGAAGGATTACAACGATAGGTGTCAGAGGAGCTCAGAGATGTACCCTTGAACCAAAGCTGATTGAGGGTTTTATAGTCCATTTAAGTGCTTAAGGATACGTTAGCCGTATTTGGGGCTAAGATCAACTTAAACGGGATCGTTTAGATCCGGCAAAAGAGCAATTGGCTCTATTGTTCCAGTTTAGGGACGTAGTGGTCCCTTATTAGTTTAGGGACGTCTCGGTCCGATACCAGTTTAAGGACGTAGTGGTCCATTATTAGTTTAGGGACATTTCGGTCCGATGCCAGTTTAGGGACGTAGTGGTCCATTATTAGTTTAAGGACATTTCGGTCCATCGCCAGTTTAGGGACGTGGTGGTCCGTCATTAGTTTAGGGACATTTCGGTCCGATGCCAGTTTAGGGACGTAGTGGTCCATCATTAGTTTAAGGACGTCTCGGTCCAATATTAGTTTAGGGACGTTTCGGTCCACGAGTTTAAGGACCCCGCAGTCCATATCGATGTGTGGTCGTTGGGACCCGTCACCTCTTTGACGTCGTTGAGGAATTACAACGATGGATGTTAAAGGAGTTCGCAGATGTACCCTCGAACCGGATGTAAATTGATTTAGGAGAGCCATTTTGCTCAGTCAATTTAATTTAAGGACTTATGGCCGAAATTGGGCTAAGTCCAGTTGAAATGTCCAATATTTTATTTGCTTTTGCATTGCATTTCTTTTTATTTTTTTTTATTTGGGCCTTTCCCAGAAAGAATGCAGGGCATCAATTTGTTTTGGGCTCTGCCCTTATATAAAGGATGCAAAGCATCAATTTATTTGGGCTCTGCCCATTTATTGCCTTGCAATTTATTTTGGCCTGTCAGGTCATTTTGATTTGGGCCTGGCCCTTCAAATAGTACAAAGCACCAAGAATCTTTTGGATTCAAGAAAATGAGTGCAGAGCACTTTTTAATGATCTAAATTTAGATCAAAGAAGAGAAAAGAAAATCTTTTCTTTCTTTCTGTCTCAGAGAACCAGAGGTTCATAGCAAGTGCAAGGCACTATTTTTATTTATTTATTTATCTGAGAACCAGAGGTTCATAACAAGTGCAAGGCACTATTTTTATTTATTTATTTATCTGAGAACTAGAGGTTCATAGCAAGTGCAAGGCACTATCTGTTGTGCGCACGTGCGTTGCACGTGGTGCCGCATGGCGGGCATACGTGCGTTGCACGTGGCGCACATGCGCATTATGAGGAGAAGCAAAGCTTCTATATATGGAGAACAAGCTCCTTTTAATATTATTAAATATTCTCATGTGGTGCGCACGTGCGTTGCACGTAGTGCCGCATGGCAGGCACACGTGCGTTGCACGTAGCGCACATGGCGCTTGCGCATATGCGCATTATGGAGGAGCATGCTCCTATCTTGGAGAACTAAGCTCCTTTGAGTATTGAATCCTTTGAGGATTTTTACTCTACCCTTTCTAAGAGGTATCCCCTCTTATTTATATGGGAGTGGTAGAGAAGCCAGCTCTCCTTTTCCCGATGTGGGACTAAAAAATGCATTCCCCATGTAGTAGAGCATTACTTTAGATTACACGTGTATAACACATTTGCTCATAACTTTTGATCTCGGATGAATTATGAGGCCCATAATATATCAAATCGAAGGTCTTTTCGAGATGCTTTCAATATCATCAGAATTTAGCTGTTTTTCGTTCCGGAGTTTGTCAAAATACAGCTCGGAAAATACTGGTTCGCATCTTCTTCCTTAAATCACATGTGCATAGACATTTGCTCATAACTTTTGATCCCGGATGAATTATGAGGCCCATAATATATCAAATCGAAGGTTTTATCGAGACGCTTTCGATACAAATAGAATTTATCCATTTCTCATTCGGGAGTTTGTCAAAAAACAGCCCGGAAGATACTGGTTCGTATTTCCTTAAGCGTATCGCTGCCATTTGATACCTTGGACTCTTTTGCGCAGAAATTTTTGGTGGGAACAGGGGGATAGGCTCTGGATTGGTGCTACGCGTCTATATCGTAGTTAATAACATTTTGCACATGTTTGATTTTTCTGGCTTTTCTTTTCTTACGTGTATTACACGTGTAAACTTTTGGGCTTCTAAAAAGTTTAAAAGAAAAATCAGTAAAAATATATGTGGTTAATGGGATTTGAACACAGGGGCCACGTCACAGCAGTGTAAGGCTTTACCGATGATCTACAAGTGTTTTCTTGCTATTCTTAAACAAATTAAATTTATAACTTGTGTTCAGGCTTGAAACTATATTCTGTATATTAACTTTAAGAAAATTTTCTACATTAAAACAGAGTCGTTACAGTTCCGTCCAAGTCCACTTCGTTGACGGTCTCGGGGGTGCGGCCATCCACTAAAGTTCTCGATGAGCCTTCGAATCTTTTAATCAGGAATGTTGTTGAATTGCCCGACTTAATTTTTGAAAAGGGTTTTCAATTCGAGACTTAAATGGAAGATTTATAGGGTTGGACATGAAATTCGAAATATATGATAATCTGGATTTATGATGTCTAAAGATGATGCGGATTCTAATTATTGTAGTTTTCATTTCTTTTCTGGGACCATAAGTATAATATGTAGCAGTATCCCCGATCTCGTTGTTATACGAAAACGACCTTAGGGATACGCATATTTACTTACGTTGATGACATGTGATATTATTGTATTGCTATCGATATGGTATATAAGATCGTCGTGGTTGAATAGCCGGGGGTTTTATGTGATATGAGAGTTTTTTAATTTTCATTCATGTAAATATTTGTATGTAATATTCTTTTATTGGGACACTTGCGGGTTGAGATTGTTGTCTCCATTCAATGTATATTATTTACTTTACCGCATTAGGATAGACCCAAGGCGGAGAGCATAAATTGTCACGCCCTGCTTCTCAGTATACGGGTAGAGGACGCGACGAGGACGCTACGTATTTACTATGAAGTAAATACGCTAAGCGTATCTAAGCAATATAAAAGTAAATGCACAAGAGACAAGATATAATAAAACAACAATTTTATTTATTCACATTTTTTCTGTACAATGCATGGAAATGTAAATACAACTGAAATAAAGCAATTCCTAAACAATGGCATAACAGAAAAGGAAAGGTACTGAAATAAAAATGTACAATGAACTAAAACTCTGGGTCTTCAACGAAATGGTACAAGTCTTCTGCGCTGGGCTCGATCTCTGAAGTGTCCAGATCACCTGAAGACATTCAAAGAAGAAAGAAGAGAATGTCGTCAGCGAACAGATCGCTCGGTAAGTCCCAAAGATAAGGGAGAAATAAAATAGACAGAATAAGAAGGTAGCTTTTAAAGTTGTATTATATTGTTATAAAGTGGTGTTAACGTTGTTGTTTGTAACTTGGTACAGAAAGATGCCAGTGTATACGAGAGGAGTCTCTATATGCTAGAGACTAGGGCAAATGGAAGTACAAGGCTCCGTCGATAATACCACGGAACAACGGCATGGATGTAATTACGTCTTAATCTTGCAGTCTCATGCCACTTTTAACACCATCCGTACCAATCTACCCCTTAAACCCCGCGAAGTATTGCATGGTATTGTTTGTGTTGAATTGTAACTTGTTTTGTCTTGTATATAGATTGTATAATTGGATGACTTGCCGAAACCATGATATCAGTAAATGGATGTAACTGTAGAATCATGGATGTAACTAGAGAATCATGTAAATGGAAGTATATCCATGGTTCGGTTCAGTCAATATAGATTGAATGGATTCATGTTGAATTGTAATATTATAGATTGCAGATTGCAGATTGTAGATTGTAGATTGTACTTGAATCATATTCAAATCAGTTTATTAATGAGACTCAATCTGAGTCAATCAATTAGAAAAGTAAATTGAAGTCCTGATGGTTTTGATGTTATCGGTAACCGCTACACATGGGCGGCAGGATTTGTGTCTTTTTCAAAGACGATTACCGTATTGATAACACTGTTGTTAAGTTGTATACCTTAGATAAGCAAGCACCCACTTCTCCGGCTCTCTGAGGCTCAAGAGATTGGTCCCGCTTAAACCTATGTTTACTAGGGTCCTTAGGGTAATTTACAGAACTTGAGGGGGTTTTATGTAAAAATACTTTTATATACTTTTCAAAATACGCCCCAAGTATTTAGTTATCGTCTTTAATGTTATCATGAATGTAGATTTTATAATTGTGATATTTCTAGTGAAAATATTCTAAATTCACAGTAAATGGTATTTATTTGTAATATTGGTTTGTATGGAATTCATGGTATATTAATGTAAAGTGATTCTTAAGATTTTTTAAAAGAGTTGGAATATTTATATTATTTCAAAATAGATATTTTAATGTTACATATATACATAATTATATAAAAATAATTTTAATATATATTTTATATTTCTAAAAATCTCATTTTCTTAAGATGTCTTATTTTAAATCTCTCGAGAACGAATGCTCTTTGCGGAGGTCTGTATCTTGCACCACTAAGCCCAGGGATGTGCGATAATCCGCACCATCCCAGTCGGGTTCCCCAAAATGGGTTGTAGCAGCACTTTGCAAAGATTTGTGAAAAATACTAATCTTTTAGAAAACGGTTTTAATAGTAATGGTATTTATTTGAAATGTTTCGTTTTCCTGTATTCTATGTTCCCGAAAGGTATTGTGCTATGTTGCATATGAGTGTTGTGATGAGGTAGGTCATTATCTTGTGATCTACTTAAAGGTATAGCAAATTTGTGATATTTAAATGTCAAAAATGAAACTATATGGTATTTTAATGAAAAAGTACGATAAAATGGAAATAGCAATTTCTTTTGATATGAAACTTGTTCAATATGAATAGTTAGTGTTTAATAGTCAACATGTAATGGTTTAACAAGATTGTATTAAAGGAAAAGTGAGATTTTAGGAAGAACCGAATCGAAAATCGGATTTGTTCCGATTCCGTCGGGTTTTAGAATGTTGTATTTTCAGAAAGAGTAGAGAAGGGGGAAGGTGGGAATTATGGGTTTAGCTTAAAGAGGAGAGGGAGAGGGAGTGGACGTAGTTTTCGGTGCGTCGTTTCGTCGCCGGGATCTCCTAGGGTTGCCGCCGGAAAAATCGCCGGAGCTTCGCCTCTTTGTTCACTTCAAATGTACACTAGGGTTTCTAAGAATTTCTTGAGAGTTTGCTCAGAAATTTGGGGTGAGGGGGTAGTGTTTAGGATTTTTATTTATAGGGTTAGGCTAGGGTTAGGGTTAGGTGAAGGGGTGTAAAGAAAAATGTGTTAAATTTTAATAAAAATTGGGTTTAATGTGATTTAAAGGGTCTCTGAAAACGTGTAGGAGAATTAAACTATACAGGGGTGATAGGAAGCCAAAAAGATAACTTTTTTGTGTTGGGGACTCGGCGGTCCGGCCGACTCGGCCGAGTCCGGTGTGCATTGGGTACCCCGCCGTCTCAACTACCCCCTGGGCCATTTACATTTACATGTGTAGTGGAGTTTTTGTGGGATATGCACGTGTAAACCCTTGGTATTCTAAAAAACCAAAATAAAAAAATATTAAAAATAATGTGGGGTATGGGATTTGAACTCCGGTGGCTTGGTTCAGCAGTGCAAGATATTACCAATGAGCTACAAGCTCCTTCTTGTAATTAAAAAAGCAAAACTAGTATTTAACTTATGCTCAGGCAAAAGTACCCTTTTCTTTAAATTTTGAAAAAAATCTACAGAAAGTTGTACATGAAATTTAGGTTTGTTACACAAGTAACCGGGTTTTAGAGTCCAGTGGGAGGCCATCTGTAACGACCCCAATATTACTATACCTTCGTATTTTCTTTCTTTAGTAAAATATTGTATTTATTTATTCTTAGTATTTTTCCGTATATTTTGTTTTCTATTAAATATATTATTTTATTATTCCATTTATTTTTCCCAAACTCATTTCTTTAAAGTAAATCTTAATCTATTTCAAATTAAACGCAAGACCTGACCCAGTTCATAACCCAAATCCAATCTCATTTTCATTTTCTTTTATAAAACTATGAGCCCAAAAGCCATTTTTTTTCAAACAATAGCATATATTTAATTCTAATTAAATATGTGCATGAACAATCTTGTAGCTCATTGGTTTAGTTCTTGCATTGTTAATTTATAAGTCTACATGTTCAAATCCCCATTCTTAAATTATTTTTATCTATTTTTTTTAAAACTCTCTTACAAATGTCATTTCATCTTCTTTTTAACTCTCAAAATGAATGCATATAATAATTAGTATGGTTATGATTATGAATTATTATAATGACCATATTAAGATTATTTTATATGTTCTCTCCTTCATTATTTATCCTCCTTCAAAAAAATTATTTCAAATCTTCATCTTTAGAGATCTCAAAGTTTCGGCGCCACCGGAGCTCACTCTGTCCCTACGAATTCAAGACCGAAGTATTGTACTATTCACAAACTTCGTAAGTATCGTTTTACATTTCTTTTCTTTCCTCTCAAAATTTACATAGAGAATAATTTTAGAAACTAACTTGATCCTTATCTTGGTTGCTAGAGCCTAAGTCACCTAGATTTGTTTTTACCGCTAGAATCGAATCGGTGAACCGGTTGTTATACCGACTCACACAACCCGTAAGTCCCCTCTCCTCCTCCTTTTCTCTACTTGAAATTCATCCCCTTACCATACCTCTATCATGCTGAATCTTGAGATAACTAATTAGACTCATGATAAAGTTTTTTTGTTAAATTAAAAAATGGTTGAAATAAAGCATATATGTTTAGTTATCAAATCTTGCATACAATGGTTGATAATATGTTAAGTATTATTGTTTTAGACGGTTAATCATGACCGGATTATATGTTTGCTTCACATATGTTAATTCATATTGTTTATCGCTGAAATTTTAATTATTTATATTTAGTTTTGCATACAAGAAAATAAAGTTATAAATAAATATCATAGATTTACCATTTTCAAATACGATCTTACAAAACCTTTATTTTAAAAATAATTTTATAAATTAATTTCCACTTATGGAAATTCTTGGAAAATTAATATAAAATAATAGACAGGAATCCAAATCTATAGTAAAAATTTCATATCAAACTGAATAACGGTTTAGAAGTTAAGTAGTTTTTATTCACGGTTTTTAAAACCAGAAAACTACCAATACGAGTCTTCTTTGAGAGACCATAACTCTGTAATCGTTGATCCAAATTAAGTGTTTTCAGATGTTTTGAAAATTTAAATCGAAAAATCTAGATTTTCTTAATTTTAACTTTTTACTTAAAATCGACGTAAAATATAGAATACCGCGTTACAATATTAAGCGACGAATCTGGACAAAATTTGTCCTGATCCGCACACTGTTTTTAAATAGGACATAACTCGAACTCTCGATATCCGTTCGTGAAAAACTTTAGATGTGTAGATGCAAAATTGATAGAAATATAATTTTCTATATATTAGATTACTTAGAAACACATAAAACAACCCGATATAGGCTTTGCAATATAATATATAGTTGGTGTCCAGAAATCTGAATTTCTGTTTTAAATGCTGATGTTAAAATGATCATAACTAGAGATTTAGAAATCCAAATCACGTGAATCTTGGTGTTTTGGATAATTAAATCGAAATAACTACAATTTTCTATTAATTTTCGTAAACTGAAACCTGATGAAAGTTAACTCAAACTGCGTTTTAAAAATATATGACGGTGCTGAACAGATTCTGATCTGTTTTGCTCGACGATACGAAAACGGGTATATCTCCTAAGCCGATAGTAGTATTTAGGCGAGACTGGAACTCACACATACACAACAATTAGATCTATATTTCTGTTTATATTCCAAAATTTGATTAGTCGTACACAACACTTATTTACAACATTGTTTTTTGATGTTGCTTGTATTCTTATATCATGTTCTGTGATTGCTTATTTATTTTTATCTATATGACTTGTGATTAAAGCATTACATTCTAGAATTGACTTGATTTTGATACGACTCAATCTTGAATACTTGAACCTAATATGTACACTTGACTTGACCCGAACTATGAATACATAATGACTTGACATGAACACTTGACATGAATACATGAACAATTGACTTGAATACTTGAACTCGACTCGATACTTGAATTGCACTCTCTTATGTATTCATGGATTTGGGTAAGACTTGTAGCTTTGATCATAGACTAATATACCCGGGGTGTTGGGGTAGTTTGAGTATGAATACAACGGAATCTCAGGAGTCCCATTACTAAAATAAAGTTGTTGTGGTATTGGGCTGAAATGGTATAAATAATGTTGCTGTTGGTACCAAGCTGAAATGACACATCACGAATTCATGAATGAGGGCCCGTGTTTCCAAGCCCTTGGATGATTGCCTGTTAGGTTTAGAATACTTCAATAACAATTGAAGTCCCGCTATTTTGGGCCTATGATTCCTTACCCCTGGACGATAGCCTTAGATTCGAGAATACTCTTGAGATTGGTTGATATTCACACTTGAACTGACGTTAGAATATATTACCTTGTAGAGACCCCTTAGGATACGGACATCCACTTCATGTTCACTATACCTACACTCCATGGCCATATTATACTTGTTTGCTATGCTGACATAGTTGCCATAGACATTACCATACTTGTTCACATATTATAATTTCCATTTATATTATATTACATGTCATCTTACACTCAATTTATATATTACATGTCTCTATTGGGACTTACAGAGCGCAAGTTCACCGACGGGCATTCCACTTATCTTTTGTTTCTTAGAATGTTCGTCAGGTGACTTAGAATCAAAAGAGGTGCAAGTGATCGCAGAGAATTACAACCAGTTCACACCTGAAGCAGATCATTAGTTTTCTTTCCCGCTTTTCATTTTCAATAAGTTACATGTTTAAACATTTTCTTTTTATGTTCAGAGTTTTTATATCAGTTAAACTCTTTAAAGTTAAGAATGTAAATATATAAAATGGTTAGATTTATTTTCACATGTCTTTTCTTGTCATTGTTATACTGTTTATATTACACTTAGCATATGTGTTTTGAGAAATGACGTTCTCTAAATAAATACGTCGCAGGCTTGCAACGTCACCGTTTCCATCTACTGGAAAGCAGGGCGTGACACCATCTCGAGGAGTCGAGACCGGTTGCCTAACTCTAGAATTGGAATTGGCAGGGTTGCTTGCCGCTCTCGTAGGGGTCTAGGGATGTGGGCTTCGCTATTCATCACGACCATGAAATCCGTGTTTTCCGTTACTGGCTTAATCAAAAATACAGACCTCCTAATATATCTTATATTTCATATATCTGCTTCTGCTGTTCTGTTCTGTGACATGATGTGATCATATAACTGCGTGAGACGGATGCTACTTATATATATATGATATATTAGTAAACACTATATATGTTTTGCATCTGCGCTAGTCCTGACCCCGTCCTGCCGTAAGTTAAGTAACCTTACGGTGAAGACCTGGGTCCCTGTTGCAAATGCGGATGGCATATATGTGTGTTTTATTTTCGTTTCTTCTGTGATGTTTAGAAAACATAATTGATGGGACGTCATTAATAAGATTAATGAAAAGAAAAGAAACCTAAAAAATGTTGTAGAATCAAATTTTTCAAAAGGTAGCTCTAGATTTTGCTTTGCACAGCGGTATTCCATTATGAATATCCGGCACCTCATTCTATGAAGAAAGTGCAGGGTTTCTATGAACGACAGTAAGGTTTCAGGAGGCATCGTCCATGCCATTTTATAATTTTTGCCGTTTTAAAGAACCCTAAACTAGAATTTTTAACTAGAGAATCATACGAAACATATTGTAAACTACTTTACAACTAAGTGATTAGTTTTACAACCTTTGTAGTCTGGTCCTTTACTTCTTTAGCTCCTTATAGTAGTCCCTTCGCTCCAAGTTGCAATCTTGCGGTCTCTCAAACGGCTCCACAAGAAGAAAGATGCATACTTGCTTGAAGTCTTCCAAGCCGAAAATGATCTACGTCGAGGATTCATAAACCCAAGCTACCCTCTTCACTAATGTGGTATTAGTGAAGCTAACACCCTATACTAAAGTGCTAATCTAGTAGAGGATGATGAAGTAGGATTTTTGCTCACTTTAGAATTAATTTTCTCACTTATTTTTTAGCTTCTCTCAAAACCTAGAGAGCTCTCTGAGCTTTGAGGAAGAAGAAGCAAATAATAGATGTTAGAGAATGGCAACCATGGGTGAGAAAATATCTAATATATCTCATGTAGAGACTTAACCATGAGTTTAGATAATGGTTGGGTTAACAAATATCTAGTATAAGACAAAATTAGTGGACTAAGTCAATGGGTCTCCAAGCTTCATGAAGCTTCATGCCATGTGACAAATTTCCAACTAATAATTGTTTTATTCTAAATAAATAAACCCTACATTATTATCATGGTGTATGTCTCATATACCCATATTGCATGTATCATCAACCATGACACATAAATAAAACACAATTAATACATATCACATATATATCAAGTCTGCACATGTGAGAAAAAGAAATGCTTAAGTGAGCTAATATTAGTTAATGTAAATTAATATATCATATATATATAATTATACAATAAATCATTAAATCAACATTTAATTTAATAATCCGGTTATATCTCATATGACCGACTAATATCATTTGTATCAACTTATCGAACCAACACTTGATTCAATAACCCGGCTATCTCTCATATAACCGTCGGATACTGTATCGACTTATCGAATCAACACTTGATTCGATAACCTGGCTATATCTCATATAACCGATTGATACACTATATCGCGAGAATAGAATACGGTATCATATACTCGTATTAATCTCGGTCCCACACATATCACATATGTGCTCCTATTTCGTTTTGCTTGAGCCAGTGAAACCCCTGAACAGGACTCTAAAGACTAGTCAATACGACGGCAGTAGGTGATGATCACATCAGCACCCACAAGCCATCAGCGGTACTAGCTGGACGTAACGGCTACCCGGGTATTGAACGATCAGAAGATCGGCAAGCTAGCCCGCTCTAAACTCCTGCAAAAGCTGTCGGTAACACTACCGTACAGTCCGGTCTCTTCTCTTTGATATGTCGCATATCTAGTCTAGGGTGGTAAACGTCAGACCCCAATAACCTATAAGTCATGCCGATGTGAGGCTCATAACGGGTCGAGAAACTACTGATAACACTTATCGGTAAATCTCTGTATCAGCCATGGCCAGGGACTTTCCTATTATGGCCAATCGAGCACAGCGCAACATCAACTCCCAATACCGGGAGAGACGAATCCCCTCCTATCGCACATTGTCTCCATATGATTCGGGACTGTACCTAAAAGCCACCGTTTTGCACGTTCTTTTTGAACGTGGTAAGGTGGAAATCAAAGCACAGTGGGAATCACACAAGACTCTATGACGATCTCGGGTCTACAGACTAACCTGTACCAGTGTCACCGGAGAATTGCTATCTGACGATAGGTATAATACTAACAAGGAGTTCTCGGCGAGTCCATTCAGTGTACCCAGTCTCCACTGAGCACTCGTATACCATCTTTGATGTCAAACACCAATGGATGTGGGATCATCCATCTCCCATCATATGGTCAAGATGCGTATACGCTAGTCTAATCTGGAATATCGATGCCATGTCTCGATACACCCTCGATTAGGAACAATTACAGGGTGTACTTATGGACTACCCTTGGCCCCATTAGTATGATCTCCATCATAGTCCTGGTAGTCAAGTACACATCCTAAGGGCTTTATCAACATGTAAGAGTAGAGACAGCATCACTTATACAAGTCAACATGTTAAGATAAAGTGCAACCAGATAGTATACTATCATGTCGAGCAAGAAAGTCCTCCCTATATATGTCCAAACATCCACTACAATATACATCACATGTACAGTAATGGCCTCTAGGGCATACATATAACTAACAATCTCCCACTTGCACTAAGGTCATTTGTTGCAGTATCTCATACCCAACAGTTTAGCGGTGGTTGTAGTATCCCATACTCAACCATCCCAAAATCTCTCAAATAGTATTTGGGGAAGCAGGCCTTGGTGAGTAGATCCGCCGTGTTAACCTCAAAATCTACTCTCCTTACCTCGATCCCTTGGAGATCTACCATCTCCCTGATCAGGTGATACTGTCCTCAGAATATGTCTGGATCGATGATGGGACAGGTGTTCCTAGGACAAAGCCACAACTCCATTATAGTCGTAATAAGAGTTATTAGACGCACAATGGTAGGAACCTTGTTCATCTTATGAACAAGAAATATCTAGACAACCTCTTTGGTAGTATCGTTGGTAGCAATGTATTCAGCCTTTTTCCCCTAGTATGCCACGGTATCTAGTTTGGAACTCTTCCAATCATACCGTCCCTCACTGAGGCTAAAGACAATACCTGTGACTAACTTTCAGTAGAACTTATCACTCTGGAAGCTGGAACCAAGAACTTTCTTTTAGTACTTCTCAAGTACTTCAGAATGTCCTCCACAGCTGTCCAGTGATTCTCCCAAGATCCGATTGATTCATGATCACTACACTTGGTGAGTCATCTACATCTGGTCTGGTACATAACATTGCATACTCTGATAGAGCCTATTGCGAAGCATAGGTTATCCCTTGCACGCGAGCTCTCTCCAATCAGTCTTGGAAGACATCTTTTTGGAGAGAGTGATTCCTGAGTAAGCGGACGAACCACCATGCTTAGAATCCTCCATATTAAACCCCTTAGTATGGTGTTAATGTACCTGGATTTGGGACACTTCCAACATCCACTTAGATCTATCACCATAGATCATAATCCACAAGATGTAGTAGGTATCATCCAGATCTTATATTGAGAATCCTTGTGATAAGAGGAGCTTGACCGAGTGTATCATACCATTTCCTATCAAGAGTATGTCATCTACATACAATACGTGTAAGACACCTCACTCTCTACAACCTTCTTGTATACACAAGGTTCATCTACCATTTTGATGAAGTCAAACTCTTTGACTGCCACATCAAAACAGATATTCCAACTCCGCGATGTCTGGTTTAACCTGTTAAGCAACTTGCACATATTTCCTCTGCCCCACTGTCTATGAAGCCCTCTGGCTGTGTAATTATAGACGCTCTCTTCTAAATCACTATTTAGAAAAGCAGTCATGACAAAAGAGGGCGAGACTTAAAAATATCCCGACATTCAATAAAAGACAAAAAGATTGTCAGTACCTATCAAAAGTTGATTGGATCAGGATCTTTAAATAAATCAGATTAAAAGAGTTCACATTTGCACCATTCCCTACTCTTATCTTGGAGAAAAGAGGGCGAGACATAAAAATATCCCGACATTCAATAAAAGACAAAAAGATTGTCAGTACCTATCAAAAGTTGATTGGATCAGGATTGTTAAATAATGGCATATACGTTTTAGATCAAACCACAGTTCTTAATGTATAAAACACACACAAGAGGAAGAGTTCAGAAATGAACGAATCCTTCTTGTGGCATTGTAGACTAGGTCATATCAATGTGACGCGACTAGCTAAATTACATAAGGATGGATATTTGAATTCATTCGAATTTTCATCTTATGACACTTGCCAGTCATGTCTCAAAGGAAAAATGATCAATACTCCATTTACTGGAAATGGAGAAAGAGCTACTGAACTCTTGGGACGGATACATGATGATGTATACGGTCCTGTGTCTACAAATGCCAAGGATGGTTCTTTGTACTTCATTATATTCATCGACGATCTCTCTAGATTCGGACATATGTTCCTGTTGAAACACGAGTCTGAAAATTTTGAGAAATTTAAGGAATATAAGCTTGAAGTTGAAGAACCAGACGGGTAGAAGTATTAAGTTCTTCGATGTGATCGGAGAAGAGAATACTTGTGCATGGAGTTCCTAGAGTTTCTAAAAGGAGAATGTGATTATTTCTCAGCTTACTCCTTCGAATACACCACAGCACAACGGTGTATCGGGATGGAGGTATCACGCCCTATGAGATATGGTGCGCTCTATGATGAGTGCTGCCGAGTTACCTGTTTTCTTTTTGGTGTTATGCACTTGAGAAGCTGCATACGTATTGAATGGGGTTCCTACCAAATCAGATTCCTACCACTCCATATGAGATATGGTAGGGAAAGAGCCCATGTCTTAAGTAAGTTAAGATTTGGGGTTGTCCGGCCTATGTCTAAAAGCAAAATACGGACAAGCTCAAGGCAAGGTCAGTTCTGTGGAAGTTTGTTGGATATCCCAAGCATTCGCTAGGGAATATCTTCTACCGCATCGAGGAACAAAAGGTGTTTGTTTCTCGACATACCACTTTTTTAGAAAAGGAATTTCTTGTGAAGAAATTAGTGATCATGAGGTGGAACTGGAATAAGTTCCAGCTATACAAACTACAGCTTATGATTTGATAGAACTGGAGGATTCAATAACTCCCGACGGACCTCAGCCACTCCGCCGATCTGGTAGGGTTCTTCATCCACCTGAGAGATACTTCGGTTTTCTCTAAGACAGAGGGAGCGAGAATTGTATCATGAGATGATTACCCAACTAATTTCGAACAGGCCATCAAGAGTGGGGACTCTGTAAGAATGGCCGGATGCTAAATGATCTGAAATGGAATCTATGTACACCAACAAAGTATGGACTTTGGTTGCTCTATATGAAGGGTTAAATCCCCATCAGGAGCAAGTATATCTTGAGTATATTACTTGGTGTAGATGGAAAAGTTGAGACTTTCAAAGCTAGACTTTTTGTAAAAGGTTTTCGTCATCGACCAGGTATGGATTATGATGAAACATTTTCTCCAATGGCTATGCTAAAGTCCATCCGGATCCTACTTGCCATTGCTACATACCATGACTACGATATCTGGCGGTTGGGTGTCATGACTGCTTTTCTAAATAGTGATTTAGAAGAGAGCGTCTATAATTACACAGCCAGAGGGCTTCATAGACAGTGGGGGCAGAGGAAATATGTGCAAGTTGCTTAACAGGTTAAACCAGACATCGCGGAGTTGGAACATCTGTTTTGATGTGGCAGTCAAAGAGTTTGACTTCATCAAAATGGTAGATAAACCTTGTATATACAAGAAGGTTGTAGAGAGTGAGGTTGTCTTACACGTATTGTACGTAGATGACATACTCTTGATAGGAAATGGTTTCCTATGATACACTCGGTCAAGCTCCTCTTATCACGAGGATTCTCAATATAAGATCTGGATGATACCTACTACATCTTGTGGATTATGATCTATGGTGATAGATCTAAATGGATGTTGGAAGTGTCCCAAATCCAGGTACATTAACACCATACTAAAGGGGTTTAATATGGAGGATTCTAAGCATGGTGGTTCGTCCGCTTACTCAGGAATCACTCTCTCGAAAAAGATGTCTTCCAAGACTGATTTGGAGAGAGCTCGCGTGCAAGGGATAACCTATGCTTCGCAATAGGCTCTATCAGAGTATGCAATGTTATGTACCAGACCAGATGTAGATGACTCACTAAGTGTAGTGATCATGAATCAATTGGATGTTGGGAGAATCACTGGACAGCTGTGGAGGACATTCTTAAGTACTTAAGAAGTACTAAAAGAAAGTTCTTGGTTCCAGCTTCCAGAGTGATAAGTTCGACTGAAAATCAATCACAGGTATTGTCTTTAGCCTCAGTGGAGGGACGGTATGATTGGAAGAGTTCCAAACTAGATACCGTGGCATTCTAGGGGATAAAGACTGAATGCATTGCTACTAACGATACTACCAAAGAGGTTGTCTGGATATTTCTTGTTCATAAGATGAACAAGGTTCCTACCATTGATATGACCAAGTCTATAATGGCAAAGGTGATAGCCACGGTATCGGGAATGTGACAGATTAATGGAATGATCACCTAGCTAGTCTTCGAAGGATCACCTAACAAGTCTTAGACCATGGTC
Source organism: Agapanthus africanus (assembly GCA_030015575.1). NCBI lineage: Eukaryota > Viridiplantae > Streptophyta > Magnoliopsida > Asparagales > Amaryllidaceae > Agapanthus > Agapanthus africanus. The sequence continues at coordinate 926,921,279 of CM057339.1, forward strand.
CTGATACCCAACTAATCAAGTTTGGAGTTCCGCTCCAACTTATAATTGTTATAAGTTCGAGCAGGAAATAGGAAAATATCAGGATTTCCACGCCACCCAAATGAAGAATAAGCATGTTGATGCATCTTCTTCAGGTGTGTTGGTTACCGAGAACTATTTCTCAGTTCACTCTACGTCCTGGGTATTAAATATCGGATCGGGATCTCACATATGTAATATGTTACACGGGCTAAGGAAAGGTAGTGAACTGGGAATAGGTGATCATTCCATAAGAGTAGGGAATGGTGCAAATGTGACAGATTAATTGAGCCCATGCCTTTTTGTCTTTTATTGAATGTGACAGATTAATTGACCTGTTGTCCCTACGGACATTTCCTGTTGTCTATTCAGACAAACCTGTACTTGCTTGATCCTGTGTTGGCATTAGCTCCAGATTTATCAATACCTGACTTGAACACATAACTTGGGGGTATGGGAAAATCAATAATGAAACCTGACTTGTAGCTCGACAGTTCGATGTCTTTACTAATCAGTCTTACGGGCTAGGCCAGCCCCGGGATGATGCTGCTGACATCATTCGTCGTTACATACTACCTTTTACTGCCTTGCGGCACATCTCGGATTCAGCCCGAGAGTCTTAGACCGTGGTCCCGGGCATGCATGGTATACTATTGAGTTACATCGATGATTCATCAAATTGATTTCAAAAACTTGAGAGTAGTTAACCTAATAGACCAGTCTAGATTACTCACTACACATTACCCTCACTGTCCTCATTTATATTACTGTTACACCTGTTTTACCGTTTATACTCATACCTGCATGTCTTGCTACCCCTGTTTATATTATTGCTTGATGTTATGACGCATTGACGTCTGGGTTTTGCATGGCCCAGATTCTTTACCTTTGCTGCAGGCCGAGCAGAAGTTTTCCAGTGAGCAGGCCGAGCGGTGAGGACTTGTTAGTTTATTTTTCCTTACAGTATTTTCATTCCTGATGTGAGCCCGCATTATGGGACATACATTCCAGTTTATTCATGTATTGGATCTTTTTGCTTCCGTATTATTTTATTCTTGACTCGTTATTCTGGCTTATGGACATGTATTAGATAGTTATTATTATTGTTCTTGATATCTCTACAGTCGTAATGTGACTGTGGAAGGATATTTTCTATCCACAGGTAGCATGGTTGGCTCTGTCACGTGCCTATCTTAGCGTACTCTGGGAAGCGGGGCGTGACAGTTGCTATATGTCAATGACAATTGGGATACACATATTTACTTACGTTGATGACATGTGATATTATGTGTTGCTGTGATATGTTATATTGGATCGTCATGTTTTGAATAGCCGAGTTTTTTTTATATGAGATGAGAGTTTTTATTTTCATTCATGTAAAATTCATTGTATGCAATATTCCTTTATTGAGGCACTTCCAGGTTGAGGATGATGTCACCATTGTTGTATATTATTTACTTTTCCGCATTAGGATAGACCCAAGGAAGGGAGCACAAGTAACCGGGTTCTACAGTCCAGTGGGAGACCAACTCAAGGAGTCGAGTCCGGGTCTCCTAACTCTAGAATTGGTAGGATTGCTTGCCGCTCTCGTAGGGGTCTAGTGATGTAGGTTTGGCTATCATCGCGACCGTGGAATCCGAGTTTTATACAGGCTCAAAATAAAACATGGACCTCCAAGTGTATCCAATATTTCATATGTTTCCTCTGCTGCTCTATGATGTGATCACTGTGGATTCTGAGACGAATGGCTATATATTATATATGAGATATATAATAGACGTTGCTTATGTTTTGCACCTGCGCTAGTCCCGTCCCGGTATGTCGTTAGTTAAGTAACCTAACGGTGCATAACAGGACACTATGGCGAATGCGGATGGTATAATCGTACGTTGTATTTTCGTTTCTTCTGTGATGCTTAGGAAGCATAAATGATGGGATTTCATTAATGAGATTAATGAAAAGAAAAGAAACCTAAAACATGTTGTAGAATCATATTTTCGAAAAGGGTAGCTCTAGTTTTTTGCTTTGCATAGCGATATTCCTTGTAGAATATCCAGCACCTCATTCGATGAGGAAAGATCCGAGATCCCTTCACCGGGAGTGACCTCTTTAGCAAAAGCTAGCAGATGTTACAACCCACCCGGTTTTGTTTTTTGATTGCTTCTTTTAGTTCTTGCTTTGCATAGCGGTATTTATGAAATATCCTGCACCTTATTCGATAAGGAAAGAGCCGAGATCCCTTCACCGGGAGTGACCTCTTTAGTAAAACTAGTAAAAAGCCTCAAAAACACTCCTTTTCAAAAATCATTTATTTCTACAGCTATATCAAGTTTATTACGCTCGTGGTTTTCTTAAAAATCTGTGTAACCCTCCGACATTTCAGATAAGTAATATTTAGTATTCGTGCTACGTTTGTTGGCTTTCGTCAAGGCGTAGTGTGCGGTAGCTAATTAGTACTTATCTGCTAAAGTATGAGATGTGATTGGATTAAGGTAGTCGTACGGTTTTGTTGGCTTTCGTCAAGAGTCGTGCGGGTGGGTTTAATTCAATCATGAAATGTACGGGTTGAACTTGACTAGCGGACTATGATTTGTTAACTTTCGTCAAGGTCATAGGACGTTAGAGGCAAAAGCATTATCGAGAATTTCAAGTGTTGAAATTTGTAATGAGATTGCATACCTTCTATGAGATAGTTGGATCCCGATATCCACTATGAGCAAAAGTTGCTCCCGGAAGAGTTTTGCTTTTTACAATTAGCTAACTCATTAGGTGTCTAGAAAGATGTCAACGGGGCTACGCCTCTGGGAAAATGAGGTTTATTTTAATTAGATCTGTGCGAAAGCACGAGGAACCTCCCTCAGAAGTATCGGCACTGGCCTGGCTGAACGGTTAGCGAAGTTGTAGAATGCAATTAATCCTGGCTGAATTTTCTTTTTAAAGATTTGAAGGAAAATTTGAGAATAGCAGTGGGAGACATCGATTAGATAAGATAAATAACCATTCTAATCTTTGCAAGAGTATACGCTAAGTGTTTTCTTCTCTCTCTCTCCAGGTAGTGACCATGTCAGGCCTTAATCAAGATAATAATATGGATGTATCGACCGAACCCGCTTTTTATGCTGAGCAGGGGAACGTTGGTTCCGCTCCAACTTATAATTGTTATAAGTTCGAGCAGGAAATAGGAAAATATCCGGATTTCCACGCCACCCAAATGAAGAATAAGCATGTTGATGCATCTTCTTCAGGTGTGTTGGTTACCGAGAACTGTTTCTCAGTTCACTGTACGTCTTGGGTATTAAATACCGGATCGGGATCTCACATATGTAATATGTTACACGGGCTAAGGAAAGGTAGTGAACTGGGAATAGGTGATCATTCCATAAGAGTAGGGAATGGTGCAAATGTGACAGATTAATTGAGCCCATGCCTTTTTGTCTTTTATTGAATGTGACAGATTAATTGACCTGTTGTCCCTACGGACATTTCCTGTTGTCTATTCAGACAAACCTGTACTTGCTTGATCCTGTGTTGGCATTAGCTCCAGATTAATCAATACCTGACTTGAACACATAACTTGGGGGTATAGGAAAATCAATGATGAAACCTGACTTGTAGCTCGACAGTTCGATGCCTTTACTGATCAGTCTTACGGGCTAGGCCAGCCCCGGGATGATGCTGCTGACATCATTCGTCGTTACATACTACCTTTTACTGCCTTACGGCACATCTCGGATTCAGCCCGAGAGTCTTAGACCGTGGTCCCGGGCACGCAACTAATCAAGTTTGCGCAATTTCTATCTGAGAACGGATTCAAATATCATCAGATTAATGGAATGATCACCTAGCTAGTCTTCAAATATCGGGATCTCACATAAGAGTACGGAATGGTGCAAATGTGCAAAGGTGATCATTCCATAAGGTATTCGAAGGAGTAAGCTGAGAAATAATCGCATTCTCCTTTTAGAAACTCTAGGAACTCCATGCGCAAGTATTCTCTTCTCCGATCACATCGAAGAACTTAATACTTCTACCCGTCTGGTTCTTCAACTTCAAGCTTATATTCCTTAAATTTCTCAAAATTTTCAGACTCGTGTTTCAACAGGAACATATGTCCGAATCTAGAGAGATCGTCGATGAATATAATGAAGTACAAAGAACCATCCTTGGCATTTATAGACACAGGACCATATACATCATCATGTATCCGTCCCAAGAGTTCAGTAGCTCTTTCTCTATTTCCAGTAAATGGAGTATTGGTCATTTTTCCTTTGAGACATGACTGGCAAGTGTCATAAGATGAAAATTTGAATGAATTCAAATATCCATCCTTATGTAATTTAGCTAGTCGCGTCACATTGATATGACCTAGTCTACAATGCCACAAGAAGGATTCGTTCATTTCTGAACTCTTCCTCTTGTGTGTGTTTTGTACATTAAGAACTGTGGTTTGATCTAGAACGTATATGCCATTATTTAACAATCCTGATCCAATCAACTTTTGATTCAGGAAGATATTCATAACATTATCCTGTACTACAAAATTATATCCTTCTTTACACAATAAAGAAACTGATATAAAATTGCATATTAGGGTCGGAATGTAATAGCATTCGTTCAGAATCAATGTATTACCATTTGGTAGTACAAGGTGATATTCGCCAACAGTTTTGGCTGCAACATTTGCACCATTCCCTACTCTTATGGAATGATCACCTATTCCCAGTTCACTACCTTTCCTTAGCCCGTGTAACATATTACATATGTGAGATCCCGATCCGGTATTTAATACCCAGGACGTAAAGTGAACTGAGAAACAGCTCTCGGTAACCAACACACCTGAAGAAGATGCATCAACATGCTTATTCTTCATTTGGGTGGCATGGAAATCCGGATATTTTCCTATTTCCTGCTCGAACTTATAACAATTATAAGTTGGAGCGGAACCAACGTTCCCATGCTCAGCATAAAAAGCGGGTTCGGTCAATACATCCATATTATTATCTTGATTAAGGCCTGACATGGTCGCTACCTGGAGAGAGAGAGAAGAAAACACTTAGCGTATACTCTTGCAAAGATTAGATTGGTTATTTATCTTATCTAATCGATGTCTCCCACTTAAAAAGATTTATGAGCATATGGGCTCAATTAATGTGACAAGACTAGCTAAGTTGCATAAAAATGGATATTTGAATCCGTTCACATTTGCACCATTCCCTACTCTTATGAAATGGATATTTGAATCCGTTCGAATTTAAATCTTATGTCGGTCATGTCTCAAAGGTAAAATGACCAAAACTCCGTTTACAGGACACGGAGTAAGAGCTACAGAACTCTTCGAACTGATACATAGTGATGTATGCGGTCCTATATCTACATATGTCGGGAATGGTTTCTCGTACTTCATTACATGCACCGATGATCTCTCAAAATTCGGACATGTGTTCCTGTTGATACACAAATATGAAACTTTTGAGAAATTCAAGGAATATAAGAGCGAAGTAGAGAACCAGACGGGTAAAAGTATTAAAATGCTTCGATCTGATCGAGGAGGCGGATATTAAGCACGGAATTCCGAGATTATCTAAAAGAGAATAGGATTCTCTCTCAGCTTACTCCTCCGTATATACCACAGCACAATGGTGTATCGGAGCAGAGGAATTGCACCCTATTAAATATGGTGCACTCTATGATGAGTGTTGCTGAGTTACCTATTTTCTTTTGGAGTTATGCACTTGAGACAGTTGCATATCTATTGAATCAAGTTCTTCAAAACCAGTCGTAACCCTCCGTCATTTTAGATAGGTACTACTTAGTATTCATGCTGCATCGACCTTGTCGAGGCGTAGTGTTTGGTAGCTGATTAGTGTATTTCTGCCGCATGATGATGCGATTAGTTAGGGCAATTGTACGGCTTTGTTAACCTTGTCAAGGGTCGTGCGGGTGGGTCTAAATCAGTCACGAAATAATGGGTTGAACTTGACTTGCGGTTTATGGTTTGTTGATCTTGTCAAGGTCATAAACCGCATGGGGGTAAAAACAGATATCGGGGATTTCAAGTGTTGAAATTTGCAATAACATTGCATACCTTCTATGTGATAGTTGGATCTCGATGCACACTGCGAGTAAGTGTTACTCCTGAGAGAGTTTTCCACTTTACAATTAGCTAATCTAGTAGGTGTCTAAGAAAGGTATTAACGGAGTTATGCCCCTGCAGAAACGAGGTTATTTAATTAGTTCCATGCGAAAGCATGGGGAGACTCCCTCGGAGTACCAACACCTGCCTGGCTAACCGATTAGCGAACTTGTAGGATGTAATTAACCCGGCTGTTGGGGTCAAAAATTATAGCCCGGTTGACCAAGTCAAAGTCAAAGTCAATGTTCCCGCCAATAATTTCTGTGCAAAAGAGCTCAAAATATCAAATGGCAGCGATAAGCTTAAGAAAATGCGCACCAGTATTTTTCGGGCTGTATTTTGATAAACTCCCGAATAAAAAACAGCTAAATTCTGATGGTATCGAAAGTTTCTCGAAAAATCCTTCGATTTGATATATTATGAGCCATATAATTCATTCGGGATCAAAAGTTATGAGCAAATGTGCTACGCACGTGTAATCTAAAGTAATGCTCTACTACATGGGGGATGCATTTTTAGTCCCACATCGGGAAAAAGAGAGATCCCTTTTCTACCACTCCATATAAATAAGAGGGGATACCTCTTAGAAAAGAGAGAGAATTCAATTCTCAAAGAAGATTAGTTCTCTATAGGAGCTTGCCCCCCCCATAATGTGCATATGCGCAAGCGCCATATGCACTACGTGCAACGCACATGCGCCCGCCACGTGCGTACTACGTGCAACACATATGCGCACCACGTGCGAGAAGTCAATCCTCAAAAGAGCTTAGTGCTCCAAGTTAGGGCCATAGCCGCCCCCCATAATGCGCATATGCGCAAGCGCTACGTGCAACACACGTGCGTCCGCTACATGCGCACCATGTGCAACGCACGTTTGCCCACCACGTAGGAGGATTTAATTCTCAAAGGAGCTTAGTTCTCTAAATTAGGGTGATAGCTGCCCCCCATAATGCGCATATGCGCAAGCTCCATGTGCGCTACGTGCAAACATGTGCGTCCAACACATGCGACGTACGTGCGCGAACGCAAAGATGTATTTTTCAGCAGCGAGAAGCTTAAGCTCCAGCCTGTTCTTCCCCCCTGATAAGTGGGACATGGTTCAAAGGATACATCCCTCCACACCTTCGATATATGGTGCTGTAATCTCTCAGTGTCGTCGGAGAGGTGGTGGGTCCGAACGACCAATGATCTTTCTTTCCAAAATAAAAAAAAGAAAGAAGAAATATAAAGGAACCCCCACACAAATTTTGAGAAATTTCAGAGAGAAGAGCAAGCTCCCAAAAGAAGAAGAATTTCTTCAAAGTAAATAAAATAGAGAGATCAAAGCATCTCATCAAATGAAGAGGAACTTAGTTTCTTTTTCTAGATCATAGATCTATGAGACAGAAGTCTTTCACAAAAGAGATCATAACATCTCATCATAAAAGGGAGAGGGGAAGAAGAATTTAATTCTCTTAAGATCAAAGATCCATAAAACCAAAGCCATTCATAAAAAATAAGAGATTGTAATATCTCCTATAAAAATAAGAATTTTGTTCTTAGACCCATGAGACAAGGTCTCTTATAAACGAGAATTTAATTCTCAGAGCGCAGAACTGATCAACATTGCCTAAAAAAGAGCCTTAGCGCTCCAAATTAAAAAAAGCGCTTTAGCGCGCTAAGACTGGTGCACAGCGCCGCAGCACTCCTAGCACTTCAATTCAAAGAAGCGTCATAGCGCTTTAAAACTGGCGCACAGCGCCACAACGCTCCTAGTGCTCCAATTCAAAGAAGCGCCCGGTGCTTCAAGGTTGGCGCTCAGCGCCAAGCGTACCACGTGCTCCTCACGTGTGCACTATTTCATAAGGAGCGCTCTGCACTCATTAACTGGCGCTCAGCGCCAAGCGTGCCACGTGCTCCTCACGTGTGCGCTATTTCATAAGGAATGCTCTGCACTCATTAACTGGCGCTCAGCGCCAAGCGCACCACGTGCTCCTCACGAGTGCGCTGAGAGAACATAAACTGTTCTTTAAATAAAAACCCCAGAGCTATAATGAGTGCTCAACATTCAATAAAAGACAAAAAGATTGTCAGAACCCAAACCAATGCTCAGCATTGCTAAATGTTCAACATTGTAACCGAGTGGTCCAAGCCCAAGTTGGCCACAGATCCCTCTTTTAGATTAATTGAGCCCATATGCTCATAAATCTTTTTAACTAATTTTAGTCCCAAACTTGACTACAGATCTCCCAACCAACATTGGTTCAAGGGTACATCTCTTTGTACCTCTGATATATGTCGTTGTAATTCTTCAACGTCTTCAGAGAGACGGAGGGTCCCAATAACCAATAACTTTTGGTGTATCCCCAAACGGTTGAATCAAAACCACACAGACTATGATGTCTTTAAGACATGACTTTAAGACATGTCGTTAAGATCTCTTGGAGAAAAGAGGGCGAGACTTAAAAATATCCCCTTTTGGATATTTGATGAAAGATCCGAGCTCCTCTTCAAGGGTTTTATGGCGAAAAACTGCTTTTTTTTTTAAAAAAAAGAAGAGTTAAAATCTTGATTTAATTCAAAAGGGGAAGAAAGGTTAGAACCTTAAGGAAGGAGAGGGAGATACAGAAACCCAAACTTTTGAGGGGAATCAATTATTGTCCTTTATTTCGTTATCATGTTGTCTTATATAGGCTTATAAGTTTACACATAGCCCCTTGGACTTTACAAAATGGTATTTTGCCCATCTCATGTCTCATGGGCTTATTTCTTTTTGCCCATGAGCCATGGGCTTCACAAAAATTTGGCTTTTTGCCCATTTATTTTACATTCATACATGAAAATAATATCAAACTTATTTATTACATAATTTTCTTCTTGGTATGGGGGAGGCCGGCTTCATCATGTTCGAGTTTAACTTGGGCACGGGCCTACTAGACCGGGGTTTGGTCCCACTTGATTTGGAGTTGTCTGTTCTCCGCCGAAAGACGCGACCGGGACGTTGGGACGTCCAGCCTGAATTTTGGGGGACAGATACTATTTAGTTTTATCCGTCCACCTCTACGAAGATGCCAAGTTGATTTATGGCACCATGTATCGGAGGTTTAGACGGATGCGGCCGATGTAGCAGACTTCGTCAGATTCCCCCTCATTTGAGGGGGTTTTGGTTGTGGGGACGCTCTTCCCTGCAGGCGTAAGCCCCTGCAGTTAATTACGCTACCGCATCGCGGTAACCACTTTCTCCTTCTCCAGATGGTCATTTCATGTCGTGTTTGTTTGTTTTGTTTTTTGGTTGCCCGTGGATTGTATACGGAGACTAATTTATGTTGTTGCCCGTAGAGCGTGGATGAGTCCAAATCCATAGTTTCGTAGATTTGGTTTTGGGTTAGGTTTAAGGATCGTTAATCTCATTTGAGACTAAGATCAATTTAAACGTTTGTTAAGGATACGTTAGTCTAATTTTAGACTAAGATCTACTTAACAGGATCATTTAGATCCAACAAAAGAGCATTTGGACTCTATTGTTTTAGTTTAGGGACATTGCGGTCCAAAAGTTTAAGGACATCATAGTCCATGATAGTTTAAAGACGTCATAGTCTGTAAAGTTTAAAGACATCATAGTCTATGCGTTTAAGGACCTCACAGTCCATGAAGTTTAAGGACATCATAGTTCATGAGTTTAAGGACTCCAAAGTCCGTAAAGTTTAAGGACATCATAGTCCAGTTTAAAGACATCATAGTCTGTGTGGTTTTGATTCAACCGTTTGGGGATACACCAAAATTTATTGGTTATTGGGACCCTCCGTCTCTCTGAAAACGTTGAAGAATTACAACGACATATATCAGAGGTACAAAGAGATGTACCCTTGAACCAATATTGGTTAGGAGATCTGTAGTATGATGAGTGTTGCTGAGTTACCTATTTTCTTTTGGAGTTATGCACTTGAGACAGTTGCATACCTATTGAATCAAGTTCTATCTGTTGGGGTCAAAAATTACACCCTAGTTGACCAAGTCAAAGTCAAAGTCAACCCCAAGTAAATGGGCCCAAGCCCAGGTCAAGTGGGCCCATGCCCAAGCTGAGCCCCGCGGCCAGCCTCCCCTATACCAATATGAAAATTATGTAATAAATAATTTTGATGTAATTTTTATGAATAAATATAAGAAAAATGGGTATAAAGCTAAATTTTTGTAAAGCCAATAGCTCATGTGCAAAAAAAATGAGCACATGAGATATAGGATAGGAAAAATACCATTTTGTAAAGCCCAAGGGGCTATGTGTAAATTTGTAAGCCTATATAAGACAGCATGATAATGAAATAAAGAACAATAATTCATTCCGCTCAAAATCTAAGGTTTCTGTACCTCCTTCTCTTTCCTCAAGGTTCTAAACCTTCTTCCCATTTTTTGAATTAAATCAAGAGTTTAACTCTTCATTTTCCAAAAAGAAACAGTTTTAACCATAAAACCCTTAAAGGGAAACTCAGATCTTCCATCAAATCACTAAAAGGGGAGATTTTTAAGTCTCACCACCTTTTTCTCCAAGATCCAGCCAATAGAGAGGAGGAAGGAAACCCATCTTCGAAAATCCCTGTAACAACCCTAAACGTTCTGTACATAATTTTTTTCAAAAATACAGAAAGGAGTACCTAAGCCTGAGTACAAGTTATAAATTTAATTTGCTTTTGAACAGCAAGAAAGAGCTTGCAGTTCACTGGTAACGGCCTTGCACTGCTGAGACGTAACCCTTGTGTTTGAATCTCCTCAACCACATATATTTTCAATTGCTTTTTCTTTTAATCTTTTAGAAGCTCAAAAGTTTGTTTGTGCACTACACGTAAAATGAAAAGTCATACAGAAAACAAACATGTGCACTGAGATATACCAAACGACACCAATACGTGGCAAGCATCCAAACCCCACCCTACTGGTTTTGGCCGGTGAGATGCGCATAAGGGGCCGGCACCGCCGGTCATGTCCGTAGGGTATGCTTCCAATTTTTAACCCTAGAACCCCTTGGCCTACCCTACTACCCCCATGTTGGTTGATTTCTCTACACATTTCCAGAGAAATAAAAATGGGTATTAATCCATATTTTAATGCACATTTTAATTCCATTCTTCATTACCCTAAACCCTAATTTCTATATAAATACCACACTACTTTTCACCCCTCCTCATTCAGAATTCCATTACAAAAACTCTCTGAAAATTTTCAAGTCCCAAGTTGTGCAAGTGGAGTTAGAAAAGGGCAAGATTGCAGCAAAGTTTCGGGAAGAATCCGGCGACGAAACGACACCCCGACAGTTCCAATAGCTTCCCCTCTCTCTCCTCTTGTTTTACAATCAGTAATTCCCCTCTCCCCTCCTTCTTTGCTATTCTAAAACTTCTCATTTTCAAACTCGTCGAAAGCGGAGTTATTCCGGCTTCCGATTCTCTTTTCTTTAAAAATCTAATTTTTTCTTAATAACAAACCTACAAATTTTTAATAGATTGTTTAGTTATCATTAAAAATCACATTAGAAAAAGTTTCATCTCAAAAGAATCTATTATGCAACTTTTATCGCAATTTTACGGTTAAATATCATATACTTTACTTTCAACACAATTCAACATATTCACTTGTATTACCTTTAGAAAACTCATGAGGTAATGACCTATCTCATCGCAACACACATTTTTGACATAGCACGATAGCTCTTGGGGCATTAGTTTATGTGAAAATACGAGTTTACGATTAAATACCATAAACTTTCAAAAACCATTTTCTTTAAAAGTGTACTATTTAATTTCTTCCAAATACGCCTCTACAACCTATTTTGGGGAGCCCCGATCGAGATGATGCGGGTTATCGCACGCCCTCGGGCCTAGTAGAGCGAGATGCAGACCTCTGCAAGGAGCATTCGATCTCGATGGAATTTTAATGCAAATTTTAAGAAAAATGTGATTTCTATTTAATAAATAAATTCTAATTTTATAAATATTAGATATATAAATATTATAAAAAATATCTACTTTAAATATATTAGATATAAATATTCCACTTCTTCTAAATCAGAGGAATCACAATTTCATGAATCTACCATTACAATTCAATACCATTCCAAGTTTACACTAAAATACCATATATAATGAAAACTAAGTTATATTCACTAGAATATTTCACTATTATAAAAATCACAATTATGAAAACCCTAAAATTGATAATTAAATACTTGAGATATATTTTGAAAATATATCAAAACTATTTTTTTCATAAAACCTCTTCAAGTTATATTAATTTACAATAAGGATCCTAATAAACATAGGTTTAAACGGGACCGGTTCTCTTGAGCCTCAGGGGGCCGGAGAATATGGGTGCTTGCCTATCTAAGGTAGATAACCTAACAACGATATTATCGATACAATAATTTTCTTGGAAAAAGACACAAATCCTGCCGTCCATGTGCAGCAGTTACCGATAACTCCAAAACAATCAAGACTTCAATTCTGTTTAAAAGTCTGACTCGGTTCGAGTCATGGTCAAATCTGAATACAATCTGATTTGAATTCAATTCAAGTATAACTACAATACAATATGAATCCACGAATACCAGAATACAATCCATATCAATATGAACTTGACTGAACCTAACCATGGATATACTCGGATTACATGACTATCCATTTATATCCATTTCGTTTACTGATATCATGGTTTCGGCAAGTCTTCCAATTTACTACAAGACAATACAATACAATCAGTACAATCAATACAATAGACATTATAGGGTTTATAAAGGGATGGACTGATACGGAACATGTTAAAAGTGGCATGAGACGGTCACTAAAAGACGTAATTACATCCATACTGTTGTTCCGTGGTATTATCGACGGAGCCTTATACTACGGGTTACCAAAGTCCACGGTGTAAGTTGGACTTCTCTCGTATACACTGGCATATTCTGTACCAAGATACAACAACTACGTTAATATAACAAATATAATATTATCTACTTCACCTGTTCTATTCTTTGTTTATTCTTATCCTTCTTTCTTTGGGACTTACCGAGCGATTGATTGCTGACGACATTTATACCGCTCTTCTTCTTTAGAATGTTGTCAGGAGGACCCGACTCTGAGGAGTTCGAGACCAGCCAGGAGCACTTGGAGGAGTTCACAGAAGACCCTGAGCATTGACTTTACTTTTATTCATTTTATTTTCAGTTCATGCCATTATTTAGGCATTGCATTCCAGACTTGTATTTATATCCAGTTGTGTTGTAAAGGAATGTTGAATAAATAAAAGTTGCTGTTCATTTATATTCCTATCTCTTGTGTATATTTTTCTTTATGTTGCTTAGATACGCTTAGCGTGTTTACTTCTGAGTAAATACGTCACGTGACCCGTCACGTCTCCTTACCCGTACATTGGGAAGCGGGGCGTGACAGGTTTTGTTGGCGGCCTATGCAGGTCGATTCTGCATGGAAACCTACCATGCAGGTCAGTTCCGCATGGACATGCAGGTCAATTCTGCATGAAGTCCTAATCACTATAACATAAGAATTAGCAACTAAAAAACATTCTTTACATTTCACAATCCTTGAATCCTACAATTTCATATACTTTGAATCTATCATAAACCTATTTTTCTTTCGAGTTTATGGATTCTCCAAACAATACCAGCACCAACTTCAACAACACACCACCACCTCTACCGCTTACGCCTACCGTTGCTGCTCCGATCAATGAGCAGACGGTACTGTTTGAGGCAATCCGAAGTCTCCTAGAAGGACAGCGGCAGCAGACTGCTATATTACTGAACCATCCAGAAGTGGAAGCACCCGGAGTGAAGCAATTCCGGGAATTGCACCCAAGCAATTTCAGGGAAAGAGAGCCCTTTAGAAGCGGAAGAATATGCTCAGAGTATCGAGGATGATCCGGCAGCAGCAAAAGTGCCAGAGATCGCTTGGGTATGAGTTTCAAAGCTGCAACTCACTGACAACGCCCGAGTTTGGTGGAAGGCGGAAGAAAGCCGTCTTGACCAACCGATCGAATGGAAAACTTTTCACGACATGTTCGACGCGAAGTACTTTTCCAAGACTACCCGATTAGACATGGAACAGCAATTCATCCACCTACAATAGATTTTGATGTAGACCAAATCTGTGGATGAGTATGATGCTGAGTTTACCATGCTCAATAGGTAAGATATGTCTCAATATTTGATTTTCTAAATATCACATACTACACAGCTAACACAAAACCGTAACAGATTCGCGGCACACTTGATTTCGACTATTGAGATCAGGTCCAGATGATTTCTGCAAGGGTTGGACCAGGAAATCCAAACTGCCTTAGCTACAGGGGATTTCCTACCACGAACTGTCCCTGAAAGCTGCCCGTCGATATGAGGCAGTAGTGAAGAAAAAAGGCAGACCTCAATCTGCTGGAGTGAAGCGCCCTGCCACTCAGATGGTAGGAGGAGCCTCTTCAAGGCTAACTTTTGAACCTAAGAGACCGGAAGAAACAATAATCGGCCAAGTCCAGATTTTTGCTTCTATTGCAAGAGAGATGGACACCTGCTGAAGGACTGTAGGTGCGCAAAAGGCCCGCGCTTATTTTATGGCGCATCCAATCATGGAATTAGAACATGTCCTTATAGACGCAATACAGTTCCAACTCACAACATTTATCCGCAGCAACCAGCTATCCAGGCTCCTGCACCTCGTCTTGCACTCCCGGCTCCACCTCCATACGGACCTCCTGCACAGACTAATCGCCAATTCCATCAGGCACTAAGGAACATGCCTCGAGAGCAGAGAAACATTCCCCAAGGACAACGGAATGTGCCTCCAGCCAGGAGGAATGTACTCCGGGGTCAAGCTTTCATATTAGCGGCTGTACAAGTCGAGACTGTAGACAAAGGCAACCCTGGTAATTCCCTCACATCATTTTCAATCTTTCCAAAATTTTTGCATTCTTTCATTCTTTCAAATATTTTTCATGCACTATCAATAGTTCTGTCACCAAACTTTTCTTGAATCTGTTACACTTTCCTTCTACAAATTTTGGGAACGAAATTTTTATAAGGAGGGTAGAATGTAAAAACCATAAAATTTCTGTACAAATTTTTGTTCAAAAATACAGAAAGGAGTATCTAAGCCTGAGTACAACTTATAAATTTAATCTGCTTTTGAACAGCAAGAAAGAGCTTGTAGCTCACTGGTAAAGGCCTTGCACTGCTGAGATGTAGCCCCTGTGTTCGAATCCCTTCAGCCATATATATTTTTAATTGATTTTTCTTTTATTCTTTTAGAAGATCAAAAGTATGCATGTGCACTGCACGTAAAATGAAAAGTCACACAGAAAACAAACATATGCACTGAGATATACCAAACGACACCAACACGTGGCAAGCATCCCATCCCCACCACACCGGTTTTGGCCGGCGAGATGCGAAAAGGGGGCCAGCACCGCCGGTCATGTCCGTAGGGGATGCCTCCAATTTTTAACCCCAGAACCCTTTGGCCTACCCCACTACCCCCATGCTGTTTGATTTCTCTGCACATTTCCAGAGAATTAAAAATAGGTATTAATCCATATTTTAATGCACATTTTAATTCCATTCTTTGTTACCCTAAACCCTAATTTTTCTTATAAATACCACACTACTTTCACCCCTCCTCATTCGGAATTCCATTACAAAAACACTCTAAAAATTTCCAAGTCCCAAGTTGTGCAAGTGGAGTCAGCAAAGGGCAACCTTCCGGCGAAGTTTCGGGAAGATTCCGGCAATGAAACGATGCCCCGACGGTTCCAATAGTTTCCCCTATCTCTCTTCTTTTTTTACAATCATTAAGTCCCCTCTCCCCTCCTCCTTTGCTATTCTAAAACTTCTCCTTTTCAAAACTCGTCGGAAGCGGAGTTATTCCGGCTTCTGATTCTCTTTTCTTTAAAAATCTAATTTTTTATTAATAACGAACCTACAAATTTTTAATAGATTGTTTTGTGATCATTAAAAAACACATTAGAATAAGTTTCATCTCAAAAGAATCTATCATGAAACTTTTATCACATTTTTACGGTTAAATACCATATACTTTACTTTCAACACAATTCAACATATTCCCTTGTATTACCTTTAGAAAACTCACGAGGTATGACCTATCTTATCACAACACACATTTTTGACATAGCACGATAACTTTTGGGACATTAGTTTATAGGAAAATACGAATTTACGATTAAATACCACAACCTTTCAAAAACCATTTTCTTTTAAAATGTATTATTTAATTCGTTGCAAATACGCTTCTACAACCCATTTTGGGGAACCCCGATCGGGGTGGTGCGGGTTATCGCACGTCCTCAGGCCTAGTAGAGCGAGATACAAGCCTCCGCAAGGAGCATTTGATGATGGAATTTTTAATGCAATTTTTAAGAAAAATGTGATTTCTATTTAATAAATAAATTCTATTTTAAAAATATTAGATATATAAATATTATCAAAAATATCTACTTTAAATATATTAGATATAAATATTCCACATCTTCTAAATCAAAGGAATCACAATTTCATGAATCTACCATTACAATTCAATAATATTCCAAGTTTACACTAAAATATCATATACAAAGAAAACTAGTTTATTTTCAGTAGAATATTTTACTATTATAAAAATCACGATTATGAAAACCCTAAAGACGATAATTAAATACTTGAGTTGTATTTTGAAAATACATCAAAACTATTTTTTTCATAAAACCCCCTCAAGTTATGTTAATTTACAATAAGGATCCTAATAAACATAGGTTTAAGTAGGACCAGTTCTCTTGAGCCTCACGGAGCTGGAAAATATGGGTGCTTGCCTATTTAAGGTAGACAACCTAACAACGGTGTTATCAACACGGTAATTGTCTTGGAAAAAGACACAAATCCTGCCGTCCATGTGCAGCAGTTACCGATAACTCCAAAACAATCAAGACTTCAATTCTGTTTAAAAGTCTGACTCGCTTCGAGTCATGGTCAAATCTAAATACAATCTGACTTGAATTCAATTCAAGTATAACTACAATACAACATGAATCCATGAATACCAGAATACAATCCATATCAATATGAACTTGACCGAACCGAACCATGGATATACTCTGATTACATGACTATCTATTTATATCCATTTCGTTTACTGATATCATGGTTTCGGCAAGTCTTCCAATTTACTACAAGACAATACAATACAATCAGTACAATCAGTACAGTCAATACAATCAATACAATAGACATTACGGGATTTATTAAGGGGTAGACTGGTACGGAACATGTTAAAGGTGGCACGAGGTGGTCACTAAAAGACGTAATTACATCCATGCCGTTATTATGTGGTATTATCGACGGAGCCTTGTACTCGGGTTACCAAAGTCCACGGTATAAGTTGGACTCCTCTCGTATACACAGGCATATTCTGTACCAAACTATAACAACTACGTTAGTATAACAAATATAATATTATCTACTTCACCCGTTCTATTCTCTGTTTATTCTTCTTCTTCTTTTTTTAGGACTTACCGAGCGATTGTTCCCTGGAGACATTCCTACTTCTCTTCTTCTTTAGAATGTTGTCAGGAGGACCCGACTCTGAGGAGTTCGAGACCAGCCAGGAGCACTTGGAGCAATTCACAGAAGACCCTGAGCATTGACTTTATTTGTACGCATTTTATTTTCAATTCATGACATTGTTTAGGCATTGCATTCCAGACCTGTATTTATATTTCCAATTGTGTTGTAAAGGAATGTTGAATAAATAAAAGTTGTTGTTCATTTATATTGTTTTCTCTTTTGTATATTTTACTTTATATTGCTTAGATACGCTTAGCATGTTTACTTCTGAGTAAATACGTCACATGACCCGTTGCGTCTCCTTACCCGTGCACTGGGAAACGGAGCATGACAATCCCACTTTGGGAAGATCCAAGGCTCAAGAGAAGATTTAGGGCTTAAGAGAGAAGAAAGAGGTCCCCTTTCATTATCTCCGAAAATCTCCTAGGAGTTTAACTTCACAATATATATATATATATATAATAAATATTTCTTTTTACGAGTTCAACTCCAAAAGTCAATCGGGAGTACAACTCCTAATGCAGGGGCTAAGCCCTTTTGTCCTTTTTTAGGAATTTAACTCCAAAAGTCAGTTGGGAGTATAACTCCCAGTAGGGTCTAAACCCTTTTTTCTCGCTGGTGCCCAGCGCCCGCATGCCAAGCCCGTGAGGCGTTGGCGCCCAGTACCCAAAGCCAGCGTGCCAAGCACATGAGACGCTGGCACCCAGCGCCCACATGCCAAGCACATGAGGCGCTGGCGCCCAGCGCCCGCATGCTGGGCATGTGAGGCGCTGGCGCCCACGCGTCCTATGGATGCTATTTTCCTTTCTTTTTAAAAATACACACTCCACAACACTTTCTCCTGTTTGAAAAAATTTCTAACGGGGCGTTGTCCCATACCCCGCAAGGGGTCTGTTAGCCCTCTTGACCCCCAACCCGCTTTCCGGGTAGCGGTACCCCCATAAACTCTGCGAGGCCCCCGATATACCCAAGACCCCCTCAAAACACAACATACGCACACTGCACATTGAGTTCGCATGACCAGTTTGACCCGTCAATCGGAGGTTCCTTCGCTCCAAAGGCGAAGGGTATTTAACGGCAGCTTAGTCCACGGCTGCCGGTGATTCGGATCCCTACAATCAGTAAACCTCATCCTACCCTAGACAGGAAGAATCTGTAATATGCCTGACAAGTGACGCTATTCCCATCTCAATGGGGTGACGAAAAACACCCCACACCATCAAAATCTGTGCCTAAAACACCATATGAGATATGGAGTGGAAAGAGACCATATCTTAAAAGAGTTAAGATATGGGGTTGTCCTGCCTATGTTAAAAATCAGAATCCGGACAAACTCGAAAACACGATCAGTTCTTTGCAAGTTTATGGGATATCCAAAGATTTCACATGGATATTTATTCTACCACATTGAGGAACAAAAGGTGTTTGTTGCTCAACACGACACCTTTTTAGAAAAGGAATTTCTTGTAAAAGAAATTAGTAGTAATAAGGTAGAGCTGGAAGAAGTTCTAAATACACAAACTACAACTGAAGATTTGGTAGAACCAGAGGATTCTATAGTCCCCGATGAACCTTGGCCACTTCGCAGATCTAGTAGTGTTTTTCACCCATCTGAGAGATACTGCGGTTTTCTGATAGACGGTGGGAGCGAGGATTGCATCATGGAAGATGATGACCCAACTAGTTTCGAGCAGGACATCACAAATGGAGACTCTATGAAATGGCTGGATGCTATGCGATCTGAGATGGAATCCATATACATCAACAAAGTATGGACTTTGGAAGTTTCTCCTGAAGGGGTAAAACCCATTGGGAGCAAGTGGATCTTGAAAAAGAAAATTGGTGTAAATAGAAAGGTTGAGACCTTCAAAGCCAGACTTGTAGTAAAAGGTTTTCGTTAACGATCAAGTGTCGACTATGATGAGACATTTTCTCTAGTGGCTATGCTTAAGTCCATCAGGATTCTACTTGCCATTGTTGCATACCATGACTATGAAATCTGGCAGATGGACGTCAAGAACGCTTTAATAATTGTTATTTAGAAGAGAGCATGTATATGACACAGCCAGAGGGCTTCGTAGACAGTGGGAGCAGCCGAAAGGTGTACAAGCCGCTTAAATCAATTTACAGATTAAAGCAGGCGTCGCAAAGATGGAACATCTGTTTTGATATAGCAGTCAAAGAGTTTGACTTCATCAAAAACGTAGATGAACTATGCATATATAAAAAGGTTGTAGAGAGTTAGGTTGGTTAACAACACCCTAGTTCATTTATACCATATTTGATTTGACTATTTTCTAATCTTGTGACTATTTCTTGATTATTGTTTGCTTGTTGATGCAGATTATGCATTTAGTATCTGTGGTTAGTATCCAATCCGATCCGCATGATCGAAACCCATCATGATTCTAGATTACGACATATCCTTACTAATACTAAGGATCCGTGCACATTTAGATTTGATATTACACTTATATGATATGTTGCATCTGCATTTCTTTTAGATAGTACAAATTATAACCAAATATAATATTTTTAATATCGAGCATGGCATATATCATACCCCATACCCTACGGTTGCATCCTGATGTCGTGTTCATGCCCAGTTTAATGAAACAGACTCATTTGGATCGCTACGTAAATTTACGTGTATCCGTTCTTGGGGGTATGCATTTTATTTAACCGAACATCGCATTATAATTTTAACTGATACGTATATTATCCATATTTTAAAACTAGAATTTTAGAAGAGATCCGAGTATTTTTCAAAGTAGTTTTGTATTAGCTAAATAAACCCAGAATATATATTATAATATTTAAAACCTTAAAAGTTTATATTACTTATACATAATATATATAAATATATTTTTTAAATCCTAATAAAATATTTTCCTCACATCTCTCTCCCCCACGATCTCTCAATCTCTCTCTCCAAACCCTCTGCCTCTCTCTCCTATATATATTATAATTTTATAAAAATATTAAGAACCACACAACCCTCTCTCTCTCCCCTTCCTCTTCTCGTCTTCTTCCCTCTCGCGATGAAAACCCAACACCCGAACCCTAGTCTCACCTCACCTCGCTGCCATCCTCGCCTTCATCCCCTTGCCTTAGTCATCATCCCATCGACCTCATCTCCCTCTCCTCCTCTTCACCTGACTACGACCCTGCACCCGACGAACCAACTCGACAACCCACAGAACCTTTACCCTCATTTCGCCGGCGACTCATCGTCGCCATCATCCGGACCTCAGCACCCTCTTCATCTCCTCACCTCCCTCTTCTCTCCACCAGCACTAAAACCACCACCACCACCATCACCATCAATACTGCAAATCCCGACCCCGACAGCAACCAAGAAACCCATCTGCCTTCGCCGTTACCCATCGTCGATGGAGGCCATTGTCGCCGTCGTCGTCTCCTCGTGTCCTCTGTCCCCAGAACCCAGAGCACCACAGACTCTTCTTCTTCTTTTTCCCTTCTTCTTTCTTTCTTTCTTTTCTTTTCTTTCTTGATTCTTGATTATTCCGGCCATCGCTGGAGTCATGCACGTCGCCGATGATCCGGGCGACCCAATCGTCATTCTTATCCAGCATGGTCACATCTTTGAGTATCCAAGTCCAGTCCTGTACGTGTGTGTGTGCATCGCAACGTTTACTCGACATCGAACGTGACGTACATACCCCGACGTGAGATCCGATCAGGCAAGTTTATCTTGCAGCATGCTATGTTAATATATTTATATCCATATGAATAGAAATATTACATGTGTTGTAATTATGCATCCAATGTTATAGTTTTACCGGTTTTGATACCCGTACATATCCATACTAATAATAACACATCTAATTACATGCCGGAACATCCTGATATTATTTCACTGTTGCATTATCATGACGTGTTATCTAGATTGCATCATAAGTAGTCATGAACGTATAACAGGTTATTACAGATAGACACATATACATTCTGGTATCCGTAGTGCTTACCGTGTCAGATATTCGTTACAGTTTTACATTTGGGTTTCCATTTGATACATACGCACCGCATGACGTGTCCTGACACACTACTTGACTTGTTGCTTGATCCTGTTACTAATGCCAACAATCCTGACTTGTCCTGATGGACGTAACCTGTTTTCTATATAGACAAAACCTATATCTGTTTGATCCTGTGTTGGCATTAGATTTACATTATCAATACCTGACTTGAACACATAAAATGGGGAGTAAGGGGAAATCAATAATGAATCCTGACTTGTAACTCAACATTTCGATACTTATACTGATCAGTATTTATGGGCTAGGTCAGCCTCGGGATGCTGCTGCTGACATCATTCATCTGTACATGTTACATGTTTACTGCCTAGCGGCACGTCTCGGATTCAGCCCGAGAATTTTGACCATGGTTGATTGGTACGAAAGAGTGTGTTTGTAGTGTAACCGCAATCAATAACGGTGTCGCGTGTAGCTAGACCGAGATGAGTATGGGTCGTCCTCAGGGAAACGTTGAACCTTTTACTCTTATTTTAGATGTGTTGAAAAAGAGAGAAGGAATAAAGAGTTTTGTGAAAATTTTCTAGATCTACGTTAAGAAAGAATGCAAAAATATAGATCTAGATTATTTTAGGGATAGATAATATAATAAGAGGGCTTGTAGGGTTCGTTAGGATTTAGTAGTTATGGACGATTAATTAAAAGTTACCCTTTTTATCCATTAATAGATTTAAAACTAGAACGACGGTGATGCGTGTAGATTAGGGTTTCTGGAGGGAAAATGAATCCCACTCTTAACCCCTATCTCGACACGGAACTCCGTTCATTATCTAGCCTTTACCAAAACAATCATTAATCTAATCGCTAATCGCGGTCGGAACTAGCAAAGAATTGTTAGCGCACCCGATTAGGATGTTAATGATTCTTTTGATAAAGTTCATAAACTTTATAGGACTTAAAAAGGGTTTAGGGATGTTCATCATCCATTAGCCTACCCTAATCCTACGAACCCTAACAAGCGGAGAATTACCTGCGCATGTTGGGAGAAAAAGAGATGGAAAGAAATTGCATAATTAAACTACGAAGAAATAGAATAAGAAGAAGAAAGCTACCTTTATTAATCAACAATATTCATTACACTTTGATCCCTTAGAAAATGATTACAAAGACTAGTTTGCTTCTCGATCTCTTCCAAGGAGGTAGATGAACAGTTGATGATCAGCCTGTATGCGTGAGCCGTCTTGGACTTCGTGATCTCATCGGCTTGATGAATTTTCCAAGAGGCTCTCGGTGCCCTTTTATAGTGAAAAGCCAGAATCATTTTCTTCAATATTTGGTAAAATTTAGCAAAGATTCACCCTGAAAAATCTCGGCTTCCAACTCTTCTTAACCGCCGCGGATCCGCGGCCAACATGGGGGTTTGGCCGCGGTTCCGCGGCCAAAGGTAGAGATCTCTTAATCATATTTTTGTGGGTAGATCCTTGTGACATTTGGCAATTTCTGGAAGCTTTAGATATTTGAAATATTCTCGTGGTTGTTGCCAGACTTGGTCTCCAAGTTTTGATTCTTAATTAGGCAAGTCTTCTTCAACAACTTGATTTGCTTGATTCTAGCCTTGGAAAATTCTGCACAACTTGGAAATATTCTGCACAATAACTCAAATAAGATTTAGTAGACCTAGTTCTACTAGGATTTGGTCAATGAATTTATTTGCATACATTTTCCTACCAAATGCTAATTAAAATATATTAACACATGGAAAATGGTGTTTTTACACATAAACCCTCATATGTATAATATATTATAATAAAGTCCTTTTTTAATATGAAAATGGTAGGAAAAATGTAATACAAATGTGCAGTTTTATCAACTGAACAAACACCCCCAAACTTATCTTTGATCGTCCCGAGCAAACTAGTTTATTTATGAGGAGAAAAAGAAAGGAGAAAACTAAGCACACTTTCGTAGGCAAACACGATTGCACTGAGCACGTGCAACAAGCCGTTAAACCTCTAGGTGTCCCTAGTAGGAGGAGTGTTGTCTCCTAAGGGTTTTCAGCGGATTACACCTACAAAATCCTATAACAAAAGAGAGATGGTGAAATTTACATATAAAGATAAGAACCATAAAAGAAAAACTTTGAAAATAAGAGTTTCCAACTACACTAGCTTTTCAGTTGTCATGAGCCCTATCTTAATAGTTATGAAAAGATGTTAGAAATCACATTATCCCTCAATAAAACATCGTTTTTATTCTTCATTCCTACCTTTCGTCCAAACATTGATCATATACCCCTACGTGTGTGAAATGGACATCCCTACACTCGGAGAATTCAATTCAAGCTATCATACTCTTGTCCATCTACCTCAGTACTTTTTAACTTAATGAATATTTAGATTTGCTCACACATTTTCATGCGACCGTTAATACTTCTTGAGGTACTAACCGATCGATTACTCATGTGTTTGCTGATTAGGTGATAATATTTTCCTCGTCTTGCACCACCTAAGGCTTAGCAGTGACTCCCAGACCAGTTGGCCTTAGGGCACTAGGTGAAGAGGCACCCTCGCTATATTTTTTTATTGCTGCCTTGGCGATAACAAAACCAGTGTTCATTTTTCTTTTCACCCTTTTTATATTTTCTTCATCATTTTTTTTCCATTTCCTTCATACTTTGGATTTTAGACAAGAGCATTTCAAGGTATCCTCTACTATCCCGAGTTTCAAGACGTGTGTAAGTGCATATAGTAGGGTATCAACATTCAAATGTTTGGCTTCCAGAATAGAAACTATTTTTCAGACTTATTTTTATCCTCAGATTAATGACTTCCTTCATCTTACTAACCCTTGGGATAACAGCTCATAACTACTTATTACTAGTTCGTTTAAGAAAACTTCTAATTTTCTTGGTTTTCTTAAACTATTCCTATCTTTTGGATGTAATTTTTCACTTTCTACTATTTTGTTATAAATTTTTTTAAATTTTTTTTGAAAATGTTGTGCTTATGCAAAATATGATGCAAATTGTTGTGTAAATAAGCACAAACCTCCCCCAAACTTGTTTTCAACAGTGTCCCCACTGTTGCTATCTGCTGGATCACAAAAACCTGTAAGCTTGGAAGGACATTATTAATGGGGGCAAAAATATATGAAAGTGAAAATCCTCCCCAAACTTATTTTTGGCTCACAAATTTGAGGACAAAAGTTATGTTCAAGAGCCAAAAATATACCCTCCTCAAATATGAGTTAGACAATATGAAGCATTTTAAGAGGGGGTGAGTCATTTGGTCAAAGTAAGACTTTACAAAGACCAAAAGTTAACACCAACCATTCAAAGATTTTATCAGTATAGCGTATAGGTTGGTGGAAGAATGTGTTGTATCGAGTCAAGAAAAATGGGGAAGGGATAAGAGGTAGTCTGGAAAGGGTTTGAAATTAGAGAAAAGGAAGGATGAATGTGAAAGGAAGAACGAATGGTGGCGGTTCAACCTCTCTAGGTGGAGATTGATCAATCACAAAATCCGTATTGTTTAAAAATTCAAGTTCGTCAGCAAAAAGTTTTTCAAAACTTTTATCAATGGTGTGATTAAACATTTTGCTGTCAAAGAGTTTTGTGCCAGAATTTATCCAACTTGATTCATCAAAAATTATTGAGGTAGAGGATTTGAAAAACTCATCTACCTTATTTTCAAAAATATCCAAATCAAGTTGAATTTCTGGTATTATTGAACTTGAATTAACGGATTTTGGTTCATCAAAACTCACTGAAACTATAAGAACAGAAGAAGAACCGGAGAAAGTAGAAGGTGAAATGGGTAAACAATTTGGTGTGTCCAGTGTTGCTGAACCAGATGTGGAAGATGGAGGCTGTATTTCGGACTGATCTTCGTGTATACCATTATTATCAACTTCAAGACATATTTGGGGTTCGGGAAGAATTAAAGGCTCAAGATGATGACCACAAGGAAGTGAAAGGATTTGATGAATTGATGGGACAAATTGATCCAAAATTTCGGGTTCATCAATCAAAATATCCCCAACGTCAATCACCTCATTCAAGTGAAGGTTAAAATTCTCAAACTCCTCATCAAAAGTATGGTTTTCAATCAGTTTTGGTTCAAGAGTGGAGGTGTAGAGATCACAAGGGTTGGGTATGGTTTCACTTGAAATGGACCCTTCACAATCGGGTAAATCAAACACTACAAAGTCACACAACTTATCAGACATTCTATCTTCAATTGATGAATCATTTGGTGTTCTTGATGAATCTGTGAAACTAGAATTGTGGATTTCAGTTTGGAAATGGAAGGTTTGATTAGGAAGGGTGTATAATTCTGTCTCTCTACCCAAATTCTCATTTTGTCCGATGCCCGTATTATATACTGAAAAATTTTGGGCTGGTTCGGAACTCGTTGCCCTTTCATATTTAGCCATGCTTTCCTTCCATTCCTCTCTAATGCGGTTCATCATCACTATACCTTCTTCTAATTTCCGCTCAAGACTAGACTTTGGTTGATAAGGGGTTTCAGTATAAGATTGAAATTCCTGTGGATAATTAAAACTCCTAAATGACTGATTAGAAGAACTGTCTAGAGAAGGTGGAAAAGTCGGATTGGATTGATATGAATAGAATGGTTGCGAAAATTGGGTAGGAGTAGGATCAATATTATGATAAGAAGAATATTGATATGGGTTGGTCGGTTGGCTATCAAACTCTTCTTTGGAAAGTGGAGGTGATGGTTGATATTGGTCCGGGTTGAAACTTTGGCCTCTAGACCTAGCTATGTGCTCAGCAATGGACATTCGTCTAGGGGCTCCCTCACTCTGGGTATGAACTGAAACAGGTGTAGGATTAGGATACGGTTGATAAGACCAAGACTGAGGTGGCCTACTGTTTCTTCCTGCTTGTTCTATATGATCTCTTAAGGACATGGAAGAGCCGGACGGTATACCGCAGGGATTATGAAAACAAGAGATATCTGGTTGTGGACAGCAAAGTTCGGCAAGTGTTCTTCTGTTTAGGTCACCCATTATAAGAAGAGAAGAAGGGGGAAGGGGAGAAAATAATTGGTTTGTTTTGAAAAATGACGGATTTAGACAAATCACACAAAAATGCACAAACAACCCTAGAACTATGGTTACCTAGGTCCAGTCTCTAGACCGCTCCTAGACTTCCAAAGGACAAGCCACAGGATCAATCCTCTACCGCCTCCGTATTACCCTTGTAGCCAGGTAAGTGCCAGGTAAGTGGGAAGGAACCACAGTAGTGGGCCTAATTAAAAACCACTAGCCTTTGTCACACTTGCCTAGGCACTACAAAAGTAATGCGGATAAACGATAGATTACCCACGACCTTCTTCTGTCCTTATTGAGCGCGACAGTCCTTAGAGTCTGGTCTAGATATTTTTTAAATTAATGAAGGGTTGATCTATATGCTCAGTTTGTGATTTGTGGGGCTTAGGAAGGGTGATGAAATCCCCACCTAATCTGGATTTGGTCTTTGCCCCTTAAAGTCCATATTAAATATGCAAAACAAAATCAATCACAAAACTTTTGCAAAAAGATTTTTCTAGCGGCGCAATTTTGCAAAGAATCCTGCAGAAAATAGATTTTATTGGATTTGAGGGGAGAGAGAAGGAGTTAAGAAAGATACCAGAGAAGTGTGAAACCCTAGATCTCCTGTTTCCTCAAGTCCGTGACTCCAGATTGCCTCGCAAAATTCACACACAAATCGTTAAATATGCAATTTGCAGTTTTGTTTTAATAATGATATGAATCGTCTAAGAATTCAACACAAATAGTAAGAATAAAAAATTACGCACGTATCCCCGGCAACGGCACCATTTGATTGGTACGAAAGAGTGTGTTTGTAGTGTAACCGCGATCAATAACGGTGTCGCGTGTAGCTAGACCGAGATGAGTACGGGTCGTCCTCAGGGAAACGTTGAACCTTTTACTCTTACTTTAGATGTGTTGAAAAAGAGAGAAGGAATAAAGAGTTTTGTGAAAAGTTTCTAGATCTACGTTAAACAAGAATGCAAAAATATAGATCTAGATTATTTTAGGGATATAGATAATATAATAAGAGGGCTTGTAGGGTTCGTTAGGATTTAGTAGTTATGGACGATTAATTAAAAGTTACCCTTTTTATCCATTAATAGATTTAAAACTAGAACGACGGTGATGCGTGTAGATTAGGGTTTCTGGAGGGAAAACGAATCCCACTCTTAACCCCTATCTCGACACGGAACTCCGTTCATTATCTAGCCTTTACCAAAACAATCATTAATCTAATCGCTAATCGCGGTCGGAACTAGCAAAGAATTGTTAGCGTGCCCGATTAGGATGTTAATGATTCTTTTGATAAAGTTCATAAACTTTATAGGACTTAAAAAGGGTTTTGGGATGTTCATCATCCATTAGCCTACCATAATCCTACGAATCCTAACAAGCGGAGAATTACTCGCGCATGTTGGGGAAAAAAGAGATGGAAAGAAATTGCATAATTAAACTACGAAGAAATAGAATAAGAAGAAGAAAGCTACCTTTATTAATCAACAATATTCATTACACTTTGATCCCTTAGAAAATGATTACAAAGACTAGTTTGCTTCTCGATCTCTTTCAAGGAGATAGATGAACAGTTGATGATCAGCCTGGATGCGTGAGCCGTCTTGGACTTCGTGATCTCGTCGGCTTGATGAATTTTCCAAGAGGCTCTTGGTGCCCTTTTATAGTGAAAAGCCAGAATCATTTGCTTCAATATTTGGTAAAATTTAGCAAAGATTCACCCTGAAAAATCTCGGCTTCCAACTCTTCTTAACCGCCGCGGATCCGTGGCCAACATAGGGGTTTGGCCGCGGTTCCGCGGCTAAAGGTAGAGATCTCTTCATCATATTTTTGTGGGTAGATCCTTGTGACATTTGGCAATTTCTGGAAGCTTTAGATATTTGAAATATTCTCGTGGTTGTTGCCAGACTTGGTCTCCAAGTTTTGATTCTTAATTAGGCAAGTCTTCTTCAACAACTTGATTTGCTTGATTCTAGCCTTGGAAAATTCTGCACAACTTGGAAATATTCTGCACAATAACTCAAATAAGATTTTGTAGACCTAGTTCTACTAGGATTTGGTCAATGAATTTATTTGCATACATTTTCCTACCAAATGCTAATTAAAATATATTAACACATGGAAAATGGTGTTTTTACACATAAACCCTCATATGTATAATATATTATAATAAAGTCCTTTTTTAATATGAAAATGGTAGGAAAAATGTAATACAAATGTGCAGTTTTATCAACTGAACAATGGTCCCGGTCATGCACGAGATACTATTGAGTTATATCAACAATTCCATTAAATTGATTTCAAAGACTTTAGAGTAGATAAGCTAGTAGCGCAGTTTTAGGTTACTCATCGCACTTCCTATACACATACATACCTCACTGTTCATATCCGTGTTATTCTTTATATTCATGTTTACCTATATCGTTACATCCTGGTTATGATTGTTATTTTGATGTTATGACGCACCGACGTCTGGGTTTTGTATGGCCCGGTTCCTTTATCTTTATCACAGGCTGAATAGGAGTTAAGCCGAGCAGTGAAGAATTAGATTTAGAGATGTTTAGCCAGTTGTTTTCCGCGGCTTTATTGCTTGATTTGAGCCCATATTGGGATGTATTTCCAGATGTTTTTTATTGGTGATTAATTCGTTTCCGCTTATACATTTTTTGACTCTTTTATTTTGGCAAATGAACATGTAATAGATAGATTTTTATATTTTACTGTTCTTGATATCTTATAAACAGGCATAATGTGACCGTGGAGGGATGATTCCTATCCACAGGTAGTATGGTTGGTTTTTTCATATGCCATAATTAGAGCACTCTGGGAAGCGGGGTGTGACAGGGTTTGTTTGGTATCAGAGCATAGGTTTTAAGTTAGCTGAGTTTGGTTTCTTTTGTAGTTGGGTAATGGACCCAATACACTAATCAGGAAACCCATAATTTTAAGAACATGTTCTACCACATTATTGTCTTTTCATTCGAATTCTTGAATCTTATCCTTCTCTTAAAATCTTTTATCTCAACGATTTGGAAACGACTTTTCATCTCGGCTTGGAATCCTTTTGGTTCCTTATTGGTTCTCCCATCTTATTCTCTCGATTATGTTGGTAGGATTTTGGCAACTTGAATAGAGTTATGTCGTTGTAATTATGTACCGCGGCATACTTATAATGCGGTACTCTATTTAGGAAATTTGGAGTCCTATTTCGATTCATTTTCTTGACTTATGTCGTTGTATTAGCTTGTTTTCTCTCGGCGTCATTGCTTATAAGTTTATGTCTTATCGCAAGCTTGAATCCAGCAACCACGATATATCTTTCCTCTCGTCCCGTAAGAACCAATCCGTTTGCTTTTCGAAGGAGAAACACAAGAGAAGTTTTTGATGATTGCAGTATGTTCGAGATGAGACACTCGTCGTATATCACTTGGAACTGACAGTAAAGGAGGACTTGACATACGAAGAACGACCGATGGCGATTGTAGATCGAAGAGAAAATGTCCTCAAGAACAAGATTATCCCTCTAGTACTTATTTCATGGGGGAATTATTCGCACGGAAAATCAACTTGGGAACGAGAAGACGAGATCCGACAGAAGTTTCCATACCTATTTTTTTAGATTCATGTTTTCTTGTCTTTTCTTGTTCCGGAAATTTCGAGGACGAAATTCTTTTGTAGTTGAGTATAATGTAACACCCAAGTTCATTTATACCATATTTGATTTGAGTATTTTCTAATCTTGTGACTATTTCTTGATTATTGTTTGCTTGTGGGTGCGGATAATGCATTTGGTATCTGTGGTTAGTATCCGACCCGACCCGCATGATCGAAACCCATCATGGTTCTAAATTACGACATATCCTTACTAGTACTAAGGATCCGTGCACATTTAGATTTGATATTACACTTATATGATATGTTGCATCTGCAATTCTTTTAGATAATACAAATTATAACCAAAAATAATATTTTTAATATCTAGCATGGTCTGTATCATACCCTATGTTCACCGCCGAAAGACGCGATCGGGACGTTAGGACGTCTGGCCTGAATTTTAGTGGCAGATACTATTTGGATTTATCCGTCCACCTCTCCGAAAATACCAAGTTGATTTATGGCACCGTATATCGGAGGTTTGGACGGATGCGATCGTTGTAGCAGATTTCGTCAGATTCCCCCTCGTTTTGCGAGGGTTTTTTGATTATGGGGACGCTCTTCCCTGCAGGCACAAGCCTCTGCAGTTAATTACGTTACCGCATCGCGATAACTACTTTCTCCTGCTTCGGAAGTTCACTTCGTATCATGTGTGTTTTTATTTGTTTTGGTTACCCGTGGATTGTATACGGAGACTAATTTATGTTGCCGCCCGTAGTGCGTGAATTAGTCCAAATTCGTATATTTTAGATTTCGGTTTTTTATTTAAGGATCGTTAATCTTGTTTGAGATTAAGATCGACTTAAATGTATATGAGTATTCGGCGCACGATTTGCTTTTGTTAAGGATACATTAGTCTAATTTGAGACTAAGATCCACTTAACAATTTTTCAGGATCATTTTTGTTTCAGATCCAAGCAGAGTGCATTTGGGCTTTATTGTCTTAGTTTAGAGACATTTCGGTCCATTATCACCATTTTGGAGGCGAAATTCTAGTTTGAGAACATCTCGGTCCGTTGATCACCATTTTGGAGGTGAGATTTTAGTTTAAGGACGTCTCGGTCCGTTGATCACCATTTTGGAGGTGAGATTTTAGTTTAAAAACATTACGGTCCGTTGTTAGTTTAGGAACATCTCGGTCCATTGTCCGTCTTGCGTACACATGTATTTGTTACGTGGCGGGATGAGCAACGATGATATGGGATGCATCCATTCTGGGATGTGGTTTGATTTGGGATGTGCACGTCAGTTTGGAAAGTGCACCAAAAAGCGGTCGGTTTTCGGGACCCGCCACCTTTTTGAAGACGTTGAGGAATTACAACAACATGTATCAGAGGTGTAAAGAGATATACCCTTGAACCAATTCCCGTATTTGAGGGAAAAATCAATTAGTGGTAAACCCAGAAATCATTAGTCATATTTTGAGACCAGGATTTTCTCGGGAGGATGTGGGATGAATATCATTTTAGATATCATCAGTTGGAAGATCGATATTCGTATTTGGGACTAAGATCGGTTTGGGAAAACATGAGCACAGAGGCTCGGTCGATTTGGAGATCAAAGAGATTTTGACCTCGGAAAGACTTAGCCAATTTATGGCTAGGTTTGGGTCTCCATAATTACCTCTGCAGTACTAAGCACTGGTAAATGTAGTACTCACGTATGCCCACGTGAGACATTGAATCAGTGTTAAACACTGAACTTTGGAGGCGCTCACGTGTGAATCACGTGAGGTACCCCAAAGTAGGCACTGTTTTTTGGGTTTTATTCCCTTTTTGCATATAAGTTCTAAGCACTTGGTTCTTGTGGCGTCCACATGAGGCACTGGGCACTGAGCGCTACTCAATGAGTGCTAGGCACTCCTATAGCGCCCACGTGAAAGGCATGTAGGGAGCTGGGCACTGAGCACCGCCCACTGAGTGCTAAGCACTCCTGAGTTCTTTTGTAGCGCCCACATGAGAGGCACATGGGGCATTGGGTGCCGAGCGCCGCCCACTGAGTGTTAAGCACTCCTAAATTCTTTTGTAGCGCCCACGTGAGAGGCACGTGGGGTGCTGGGCGCTGAACGCCGCCCATTAAGTGCTAAGCACTCCTGAGCTCTCTTTTTTTTGAATGATCCACAAAATCTTTATCTATTTTTATTTACCTGAAATTTCCAAGAAGAGAGTTCTTCTTCCTCGAGAATTTAATTCTCTGTTCTTTCGAAGCTTTCTCTTTTTTTTAAGCTTATAGGGGGTTCCTCCTCTTTAGACTTGAAGTCTTAGGTCTTTTATATAGTAGGGGCAGTTTGTTGGTTAGCTCCAAAGAAATCTCTCATTAAGAGATCCCAAATGATTTGGGGATTTTACCCACCGTTGGATCTTTGATCCAAGAACTTCTGTTTTACATACAATATTTTCTTATTTTTAACAAGATTAAGAAAATATTTACAGAATTTATTCTATAGATCGGTGATTTTTTAATCACCATTGGATTTTTAATCCAACGGTACTCTGTTTTACAGAGGGCAGTCTTTCTTGTTTAGAAAGATTTGAGGAATATTTCCTCTAAACAAAATTTAATTATGCATCCTGATGATTTATCGTCTCCGTTGGATGTTTGATCCAACGGCTCTGCTTAACAGAGAGTAGAATTTAATTCTACTGGCCGCCAGCGCTCACGTGTTGTGCACGTGGACGCTGCTTAAGATTTTTGTGTGCTTTACATACGGGCGCTGCTCATATAAGAGTTTTTAACTCTGCTGCTGGCGCCCTCATGGAAGGCACGTGAGGCGCTGCCTCTTGAGTTTTGAACAGAGCTATGCTCTTTTATTGCGGGTAACAAATGTTGGAGATAGTGCCCTCAGAGTCAATTATTGGATCACAGGCGCGTGATTGCAATGATTGAGGGAGGACCTATCCCGGTAGAACAGTCTTACTCGAGATGATAGTATGCTATCTGGTTTACCTTTATCATCGTATACTGCTTTAGGTGACCTAACAGGTCGCTATTACACGTTGATAGAGCCCCTAGGATTCTTTCTTGACGACCAGCAGTATGATGGTGATCATATACGTGGGAGCTGGGGTCTATAAGCACATCCTTAAAAGGTCCCTAGTCGTGGGAGTTTCGAGACTGGGCATCAATACTCCATTAGTAGACTAGTGTATACAGTCGAGACCCCGACGAGGGGCGGTGGCCGGTCTCACAAGCCACTGGTGTTAGTTGGTTCACCTAAGATGTATACAGATGCTCATTGGGTTATGAGTACACCGGACAGGACTCGCCGGGAACCTGCTAGTTGGGATTATACCAGACGTAAGATAGCAGTTCCCAGGTGACATGTGTACAGGTTAGTTCATCGACATGAGATCGTCATTTGTCTCGTGTGAGTTCCCACTGTGCTTTGATTACTACCCTACCACGGCTCAAAGGAGTCGTGCAAACAGGTTTTAGTTGGGTACAGTCCCGAGCCACATGGAGGCAGTGAGCGGATCTGCAGGGGTTCGTCTCTCCCGGTATTGGAGGTGAGGTCGCGCTGTGTCTAGGAGAGCCATTACGCAAAGCCCTCGGCCGAGGCAGGAGATTTACTGGTAGGTATTCCAGTAGTATCTCAGGGCGTTCTGGGCTACACTCCGACACGACTTGTACCGCCTTTGGGGGTCTGGCTTTTACCAACCCCCTAGGCCCGACATGCGATCCTCATAGACGAACGGACCGGACTGTACGGATATTGTCACTGACAGGCTCAGTAGGGTGTCAGGATGAGTTCGCTCTTCGACGTCCCTTTTGGTCAATAGCTGGTGGCCCGTTACGTATTGGCTTATACCTCTGACGTGCTAGTGGTTAAATCCACAGCCATTGTATTGACGAGTCTTTAGAGTCCACCACACTTTCAGTTACTCAGCTTTCGGGCGAAACGCTGTAGAGGCCGTATGAAGATATGGCAGGGTCCGATCACATACGTGCGGTATTGCACGGATCAGGATCGGACGGTTTGTACTAGTAGCCGTATGGATATATGGCGGGGTTTGATCAGATACGTGCGGTATTGCACGGATCAGGATCGAACGGATATTACTAGCCGGCTTTGGCTTAAGCCGGTCCTAGTTTAGTACAGTGTAGATTTTGTCTCTTTGCATTTGTATCCGGACGGAATACAGATGCGGGTGTGTATGCACAGTATCGGGGTTTTCCTGTAATTTATTACGGGACCAGTTTTCTGGAGTTTCCAGTTTGCATTCCGTTCCGGCCGGTTTTCCTTTGTTCTTTCCCGGCCGGACTTTTCCGATGGAGGGTGTTATTTGCAAGTTTGCAAATAACATTTTGTGGAGGGTTTATTTGTAAGATGAGATATTATGAAAGCATCTTTTTGATACCATTCTTATCTTGCACCATCACTTGCTTTAATGATGATTTGAGAGGGTATGGTTAGGATGTGCTTTTGTTATGATAGTGTTTGTTTATGGTCACCCTTCATGCTCTCCTACACTCACCTCCCTCTTGTTTGATATATTCATTCTTCCACCTTATTCTTCTCACTTGATGAAAATGGCAGAACATTAGAGAGAGGAAAAAGAATGAGAGAGTTCATCTTTATTTTTGTGAGGAATTCTTCATCTCCTTCTTCTTCTTGTTATGGAAAAATGAAAGCACCATTTTTCCTAACCCCATTCCTCCATCAAGGCAACTACAAACCCTAAATGAGACTAGCATGATCTACTACACATTCTACAGCATATCTTGAGCATGTCGAGTTGCCGGCTTCATGCCCGAGTTGCCTCGGTATTGAGGCGGGAGCCCGTAAAAGACGCAGGCGATGTGGTTCCCTTCCGGCGAGGAGGCGACGATGTGGAGACAAGACTTTCCGCGGGAGATCGGGACGATGACGAGAAGACCGGAGGACTCGGATCACTCGGTATACTTCTCTTCCCATCTCTTGTTAGCTAGTATAGGTTAATGGTTAACGATCCGGGTTTTTCATTGTCCGCGGTAGCGCCGGTTTCCAAGTAAGGAAAAATTTTGATTCCGCATTTTGGCCTCGGATAGACGGCCGGGGCGCTGCCGTGGCGCAACATGGTATCAGAGCCACGCCATTAACCTTGTCTAGCTTGTTCTAATGCGTTTTGCTTATCCGATCGACCAAAATTCTAAAAACCTCATTTTTGTTCACATCAGTTTTCTGTTGGAATTTTTTGGTGTCTAAAAATTTTTCCGGTTGCAGAAAAATGATGTGCTGGAAAATATAAGGCTACTGTAGAAAAACGATAAAGTGATTCACTAGTTGGAGCGCGGAACCGCGGCCAAAACCCCCTTGGGGCCGCGGTTCCACCGCACTCTGGTGAGTTCACTTGGTCGTTTTTCTTCAGTTGCTTTCTGGGCTGAAAATAGGGCTTTTGGGATATTAAATTTGGGCCCAGATCTTCTGTAACTGCTACAGTATTACTTGGGGGCCCACTTGTTAATTGTTTGATCGATCGGATATTTTTAAACACATTATTTCACAGTATTTACTTTATATCTGCGACCGTGAATGTCACTTGATCGGTAAATCCCGTCTAACTGCTATAGTCCGGTTAGACGGATTTGCGAACGTGACTTTCACGTTGATGTTCTATGTTTATGCTGTGTTGTTGCGGATCGGTCGTGGGGGATAGCCTGGATGCGATGTTAGTACAGTTTTGTTTTATATGTACATTTGATATTGCGGGGCGAGCGTCCGACATGTGGACTGCCGTCACTGCCTGTTTGTATTATTCTTTTGGGGCACGACCTGGTTGCGGTCGATGTACCCGGTGTATGTATATTTTACTTTCTGTACTAGGATTACCCCTCGATGGGGTGCACGGATAGCCGGGTTCTAGAGGGCAACGGGCCCGCATCTCAGGGCATTGAGACGGAGGGGGATTCACCCCCGGATTGGCGGGCTATTCGCCGCACTCGTAGGGGGTACAGGTTGACCCAGGAGGGGTGCCCGAGTTACCGGATTCCGTGAAGTGCTGGGTGGTCCATTCACGTTGCTGAAGGGGGCTGCCTCGCTTCAGGTTTTGGCGGGTGACTTGCCGCGCCCGTAGGGGTCTAGGGTTTCATTGCACAGGCTATCCACACGACCAGGGGAACGTCGGGTTTCAGCAGCGGCTCTGTGAAACCCGGGGATCCCAGATATCTGTATTGTTCTGCGATGCTATACATTTCTGTGATGTTGCATTTTATTCACGGCTTGAGCGAAATACTATATATTGGTATATATATTAGTAGATGTTGTATATGTTTTTTCATCCGCGCTAGTCCAGTCCCCGCTCTGCCGTTAGTTAGCTAACCAAACGGGTGATAACGGGACCCAGTGGCGAATGCAGATGGCATATACGTACGTCAGTATATTTTCGTTCTTTGTGGTGTGATCAATTGATGGGACTGCGTTGATTCGGATCAATGCAAGCTAAACAAACCTATTCTGATGTTGTTGGAACATTTTTCAAAAAGCTGTTATTGCAAGGACGTTCACTTTTTGTTTTGCATCGTGGTATTCATTTGCAATATCCTGCTCCTCAGTCGACGAGGCAAGGGCCGAGATCCCTTCACCGGGAGTGACCCCTTGGACAGAAGTTTGCGTCAGGGCATTAACTTCACTATAGGCGATTACTTTTGCTTTGCATCGTGGTATTCAGTTGGAATATCCAGCACCTCATTCTACGGGGAAAGAGCCGAGATCCCTTCACCGGGAGTGACCTCTTTAGTAAAGGTTTTCGTCACTATATTTTCTAAAAAGGCTATGCAGTTCCTTCAACGATATCAAGTTCATTACGTTAAAGGTTTTCCGCCAAAAACCAGCCGTAGCCCTCCGTCATTTCCTACAGGTATTATTTAGTATTCGTGCTGCATTTGTTGACCTAGTCAAGACGTAGTGTTCGGTAGCTAAGTGGTACTTGTTTGTTGCATAAGTAGGATTGGTTAAGACAGTCGTGCGGCCTTGTTGACCTAGCCAAGGGCACGTACGGGTGGGTTTAATGCAATCCAGAATAACGACGGGTTGAACTTGACTGGCGGTTTATAGTTTGTTGACCTAGTCAAGGTCATAAACCGCTTGGGGTAAAAATCACATCGGGAGTTTCAAAAGAACTGAAACTTGCCAGACATGCGCATACCTTCTGGAGTGTGGTGACGTGAGTGGATTCCGTCACGTTATCATACGATGATAGTTGGATCCCGATTCCCACTGATGAGTTGGTTTACTCCTCGGGTGACCCCGACTAATTCTTCTTTCAGGTTTGGAGGAGAATTTGAGGTACAGTGGGAGGTTTCCAGATTAGATAAAGTGATAACCATTCTTATCTAGGTTAGAGTGCACGCTGAGTTTTTCTTTTCTCTCTCTCTCTGGCAACGACCATTGACCCGACCCTAAGACTATGACTCAGTAACCAAGTTGACCGAACCTTCTTAACACTGGCTTTTGGATTGTCAGAGTTGCAGACCTCATTGCCACTCCTACTTTTACCCTTTTCTCCAGGACACCCCGTATTACTACGAACGTCCACTTCCATTGGACAAAACCATCGTATGGTTATATACGAACTCGAAGGACTTCGAGGATGGTTTCTGGTTCTGGAGAAAACGAATAGGATTATTCAGTTGTCTTTTCTTTTCACCTTCTCTCATTGCAAGTACTCCTTGGTTTAGGAGATAGTACACCTATTACGCAAATTGGATAGTCTTCTTCCAAACCTTAGGCATGTGCCGAACTGTGGGGAATGAAGAAAACCAATTAGCATAACGATGGTGTACAGAAGGTGTTGAGTTAAGACAAAGCAAGGGATTAGTAAGAGGGCAAAGTAAATTGCGACTGCTATTCACGACCAAACCAAGTATTTCTTCGCCAATCTTAAATCACCTTTGTATTTCTCCAGGACACTCCGTATTACTACGAAGATCCCAGTTTATTGGATAATCCATCGTATGGTTATATACGAACTCGAAAGGAACTTGTTCCAGTTCGGGGATGGATCCTAGTTCAGGAGAAATAGGAATAAAGTACATTCGGTTGTCTTTTATCTTCACCTTCTCTCGCATTGCAAGTGCTCCTAGGATTAGGACAGTACACCCATTATGCTTATTGGATAGTCTTCTTCCAAACCATAGGCTGGTGCCGAACGGTAGGGAGGGAAGAAAACCAATTGGCCTAAAGGGGTGTACAGAAGGTAATGACTAAAGACATATAAAGGGATTTGGAGAGTTGGCAAAGAATTATACGGTTATAGTTGTGAATCTGGATAATGGAAGAGGCATTACTAGGAATACCAGGATACCCCATCGAAACATTTCAATGTTTCAGTTCAACTGTGTAATGTTAAAAGAAAACTGATTTCCCGATTAGACACTTACTCCAGGGTATGTATTTACCAGTTTTGATTCTCACATCTGTATGGTTTTACAGATGATGAGTGGGAGTAAGTTATTGGGAATAGGGTGATCATCCTCATTATATCGGGATTCGTTGTAATCGGTGATATTTGAGGAGATCATCTGGGCTGTTTGCCGGTCGGCAAATATTTGGTTTTGAATATCCGCTGTTGTGCACCAATTTCAAATTGATATATCTGTACGTCTATTTTCATAGAGTGGGATATACCTTTTGATATTATGTCGATGACATTTACCTATATCAGTGGATGGTTAGGTAAGGAGTATTAAACAGCGGTGTAATTCTTCTTAACCATAAGTACAGTTTTCAACCTACGACGCACAGTGAAAGAGTTGTTAGACTCAGCGGACTTATACAGAGTATTGTATGTTGTCCAGTGTCCATTAGGACAGAGGGGTTGGTCCTCATACTATATTCTGTTTACTTTTAACTTCTCTAGTTCTTAGACATGTATTTCGAAGGAACACAGGGTCTAAGTTTTGAGGAGTTATAGGTATTTGAATAGAGTAGAGAACCAGGTATAGCAAGTATCGGGATTCTTCAAGGTGATCGAAGATGTAGATACTTGTGTATGGTGTTCAGTTGATAGTAATGATAAAGAGAACTTGCTTCTCTTTCAGGTTACTCATAATTGGAAGCATTCCTAAGTTGAGTAACGCTGATAAGCCTCCTTCTATTTAGTTGACATGCACTGGTGATAGCTGCATGATTTGAATCTGGTTCATTCAAATCAGTGCCTCTGGTTCTATATTGGATATAGAACAGTTCATATCTTAACGATGTTAAGGTACGGGGAGTTGTCCGGCTTATGCTTAAAACCAGACACTGGACAACTCAAGGCACGTTTCTGTAATGGCTGTTTGTGGGTTGACCCAGGCTATGACGAGGGTTGACTTTCTACCATCTGGCAGATCAATAGAAATATTGTTCTAGACTCGCCACAGTTTTATTAAAAATGGATTTTTTCAAAAACAGTAGTGGGAGTATGGTAGAACTGGAAGTGATTCCAGAACCGCAAACGATTACTGAAGATTTGATAAGGAACCTAAAGATTCAATCTGATTTGACATTCCATTGGCCACTCCGCAGATAAGGTGGGTAACTTCAGGCACCCGAGAGGTACTCCGGTAGCCTCAAGGACGGTGACAGGGAAGTTTTTGTTTACCCACACTTGCCATTGCTGTTGTTCCAGGCTGCGAGACCCGGTGGAAGAATGAGTATAGCGTCGTTCTAAACTAGCTTTAGAAGTGCACGTCTATATGACTCTGCCAGAGGGTTGTCGTAGTCAGTGGGAGCAGCGGAAGCATTGGTGGACATCAGGCTTATGTCTATTTATAGACTAAAGCAGATATAGCGGAGATAGATCATCCATTTCCGATGTGACAGTCATAGGTTTGACGTCATCAGAATAGGGGATGGATCTGTTGAGAAGGTAGTAGGGTGTGATGTCCTGGTATTGGATGACATACACAAAGTAGGAAGTGATATTCCTATACTACGATCGGTTATACTTTGGTCGTCACACAGTGTTTTCTCCACATGGGACTTGGACATTATATCAGACATACTGGTTACTAGATCTATGGTTTTAGATCTAGATTTGGGTGGTTTCCCAATCTGGGTACCTTGACAGCATTCTATGAGTATTTAGAATGGACGACTCCTGGCACGGTAGTGTACCTGCAGGTGATGGAGTCACCCTCTCTAAAGGTGTCTTACAGACTAAAGGGGAGAGGGATACGCATGATTGACAGATCACTTGCTTAGGCAATTGAGTCAATCATGAGATGTCAAGTACCACACCAGATGTTGTTCTTGCAGTAGATGCAATAAGTTGATATTAATCCAATCCTGGAGAAACAGTAGGAAGCGGTTTTAGAACATAAGTTGATGTTCTAGGTATGTGATAACGACAGCCTCTTTTAGGAGACAATTATCATTCCAGGCTTCCAAGGTGACATGGACGACAAGGAGGTTGTCAGAGTTGTAGTTTTCCCTCTGACAAGGGGCAGTATTTTGGACAGGTGATCCAAGGCAGATACTGAGGGAGGCATGGCGCAGGATACTGATTAAGTTCAGTTGACGATACAGTCTAAGAAGTTTGGATTTGGAGTTCATTTATGAACTAGCTCCCATCAGACATCCAGACATTCTAAGACAGGTATTGCTCATTTCGGGAGATGGCTTTCTCCGCGAACTTGAGATATAGAGAGACATAGAAAGAAACATCACAGCGGATCCACTCACTGAGGCTATTCCTCGAACGCAATAGTTTCGCAAACGAGCTTTGTGAGACTGACTAGTAGAGGAGTTGGGTGTTCGGTATCACACGGGCTGTGAGTATGCGGCATCGCAATAATTAGCCTTGAGTGCAAGTGGGAGATTGTTGGAGATAGTGCCCTCAGAGTCAATTATTGGATCACAGGCGCGTGATTGCAATGATTGAGGGAGGACCTATCCCGGTAGAACAGTCTTACTCGAGATGATAGTATGCTATCTGGTTTACCTTTATCATCGTATACTGCTTTAGGTGACCTAACAGGTTGCTATTACACGTTGATAGAGCCCCTAGGATTCTTGCTTGACGACCAGCAGTATGATGGCGATCATATACGTGGGAGCTGGGGTCTATAAGCACATCCTTAAAAGGTCCCTAGTCGTGGGAGTTTCGAGACTGGGCATCGATACTCCATTAGTAGACTAGTGTATACAGTCGAGACCCCGACGAGGGGCGGTGGCCGGTCTCACAAGCCACTGGTGTTAGTTGGTTCACCTAAGATGTATACAGATGCTCATTGGGTTATGAGTACACCGGACAGGACTCGCCGGGAACCTGCTAGTTGGGATTATACCAGACGTCAGATAGCAGTTCCCAGGTGACATGTGTACAGGTTAGTTCATCGACCTGAGATCGTCATTTGTCTCGTGTGAGTTCCCACTGTGCTTTGATTACTACCCTACAACGGCTCAAAGGAGTCATGCAAACAGGTTTTAGTTGGGTACAGTCCCGAGCCACATGGAGGCAGTGAGCGGATCTGCAGGGGTTCGTCTCTCCCGGTATTGGGGGTAAGGTCGCGCTGTGTCTAGGAGAGCCATTACGCAAAGCCCTCGGCCGAGGAAGGAGATTTACTGGTAGGTATTCCAGTAGTATCTCAGGGCGTTCTGGGCTACACTCCGACATGACTTGTACCGCCTTTGGGGGTCTGGCTTTTACCAACCCCCTAGGCCCGACATGCGATCCTCATAGACGAACGGACCGGACTGTACGGATATTGTCACTGACAGGCTCAGTAGGGTGTCAGGATGAGTTCGCTCATCGACGTCCCTTTTGGTCAATAGCTGGTGGCCCGTTACGTATTGGCTTATACCTCTGACGTGCTAGTGGTTAAATCCACAGCCATTGTATTGACGAGTCTTTAGAGTCCACCACACTTTCAGTTACTCAGCTTTCGGGCGAAACGCTGTAGAGGCCGTATGGAGATATGGCAGGGTCCGATCACATACGTGCGGTATTGCACGGATCAGGATCGGACGGTTTGTACTAGTAGCCGTATGGATATATGGCGGGGTTTGATCAGATACGTGCGGTATTGCACGGATCAGGATCGAACGGATATTACTAGCCGGCTTTGGCTTAAGCCGGTCCTAGTTTAGTACAGTGTAGATTTTGTCTCTTTGCATTTGTATCCGGACGGAATACAGATGCGGGTGTGTATGCACAGTATCGGGGTTTTCCTGTAATTTATTACGGGACCAGTTTTCTGGAGTTGCCAGTTTGCATTCCGTTCCGGCCGGTTTTCCTTTGTTCTTTCCCGGCCGGACTTTTCCGATGGAGGGTGTTATTTGCAAGTTTGCAAATAACATTTTGTGGAGGGTTTATTTGTAAGATGAGATATTATGAAAGCATCTTTTTGATACCATTCTTATCTTGCACCATCACTTGCTTTAATGATGATTTGAGAGGGTATGGTTAGGATGTGCTTTTGTTATGATAGTGTTTGTTTATGGTCACCCTTCATGCTCTCCTACACTCACCTCCCTCTTGTTTGATATATTCATTCCTCCACCTTATTCTTCTCACTTGATGAAAATGGTAGAACATTAGAGAGAGGAAAAAGAATGAGAGAGTTCATCTTTATTTTTGTGAGGAATTCTTCATCTCCTTCTTCTTCTTATTATGGAAAAATGAAAGCACCATTTTTCCTAACCCCATTCCTCCATCAAGGCAACTACAAACCCTAAATGAGACTAGCATGATCTACTACACATTCTACAGCATATCTTGAGCATGTCGAGTTGTCAGCTTCATGCCCGAGTTGCCTCGGTATTGAGGCGGGAGCCCGTAAAAGACGCAGGCGATGTGGTGCCCTTCCGGCGAGGAGGCGACGATGTGGAGACAAGACTTTCCGCGGGAGATCAGGACGATGACGAGAAGACCGGAGGACTCGGATCACTCGGTATACTTCTCTTCCCATCTCTTGTTAGCTAGTATAGGTTAATGGTTAACGATCCGGGTTTTTCATTGTCCGCGGTAGCGCCGGTTTCCAAGTAAGGAAAAATTTTGATTCCGCATTTTGGCCTCGGATAGACGGCCGGGGCGCTGCCGTGGCGCAACAACAAATGCCTCCCGCCCCCACCGTTGCGCTCACGTGGCTCACACGTGAGTGCAGCGGTAGCACCTTTTCCACCGTTTGATCTTCTTGGAAGTTGAACCGTCTTCCTGTGCCTATAAGTAGGGCCTTTGGCACTTGAGACGATTGTTGTTCATCTTCCCTAACATTCTTCTTTCTCTGAGAATTTAATTCTTTTTTCAGAGCTCAGATCTCTGTCCAAGGAAACTCTTTTAGAGTCAAAATTTTGTCAAAATTTAGTAAGAATTATGACCAAACTCTTCAAGGAATCTCTTCATATTTTAGGTGTTTAACCCATTAATAAAGCTTTGCTCTTCTCTTGTAACGATCTCTTAGAGATCTCAAAAGAAGGAAACTTTTTTTACTTGAGTAGATCATAGATCTTAAAGATCTGATCATAGATCTTAAAGATCTTTTAGGGTTTTACCCTGTTAGAAAGCTTTGCTTTTAAGGGTTCTGGGATGTTATCCCATTGTTCTACAGAGCATGGCTCTGAAAAATTTTGGGAATTTTATTCCCTCTATAATTTTCTTAACAGAATTGAAATCTGTTTGCAGAATACAGTTCTCGAGAGAGTTTAACTCCCGAGTCCAATGATATTTTCTTATTAAATGAGAATACTTTTGGATTCTATTTTTAATGAGTGACTGCCCCATCATTGTTGGGGCATTGCCTCGATTT
This sequence comes from Agapanthus africanus, assembly GCA_030015575.1. Lineage (NCBI taxonomy): Eukaryota > Viridiplantae > Streptophyta > Magnoliopsida > Asparagales > Amaryllidaceae > Agapanthus > Agapanthus africanus. The sequence goes on from CM057339.1 coordinate 926,965,440, forward strand.
TATGGGGCCCATGTCCCATTTTTTTTTAACTGTGGTGCGGTACAATTTTAAGTGACAAAGAATGTTAAGGCCATAATCATCGTGTCGATAGCTGACTCCTCCCTTTTTGTGCAGGTACTATGGCTTCCGATTACTCTTTTCCCTTTGTATGTTTGGAAAGTGCTTTCGCCGACGCGCCCGTAGATCGGGAAGTCTTCACGCTTATTAAGGATCATGATACAGAGAAAAAATCTCTTCATCTGTGGAGGTCATGGTATAGTCAGATTATCCGGGGTCGGCGCAGTTTTTCTTATGCAGCGCCTTCGGATCCAATCCCAGCGATTCATTATGCTGATCCACCTCAAGTGACTTACGCCATAGAAGAGATTAACTGGACCTCAGAAGGTCGTCTTCGGCCTTCCATGGTGTCGATACCCGTACATCCATCGATGGCCTTGGACATTTTAGGGAGACACATATGCCAAGAAGAGTCGCGCCCTTGGGTGCAAATTTATATAATAGTATTGAAACCCCGTCATTCGGTCATCTATCTACAGTAGGCCCGGTATATCCTGTCGGCTAAGAAGTCGCTGCTATTAAAGACCGGGTTGTACCCCGCAATCTAAGCGTCTCTCTTTCATTACCACGCACCCCATGTGTGGTGGATCAAGTCTTTTTTGGAACAATGGAACATCCCGACCTATACCTTTCTCTGATCAGATCGGGAAGTTTCGATTTCATTGGAAGAGTTCGCGGAGATCTCCGGCTTACCCGTCAGAGGGGAACACTATGAGGAGATACATTCCCTCGATGAGTACATCTTTGCCACTAAGTCAACGGTAATGTGCCTTACCCCGGAGAACGCCGTTCAACATCAGTTTCCCAGCTTTATCAAGGTGTTGAACATGTACAAGAATTTATTCCTGGAGTCTGGCGGGCATGGGGTTAGCTTCACATATTTTATCGTCCGCTTTCTTCGTCCAGAAGTTCTGTCTAAGCAGGCCGCAAAATTCGCTAAACTCAACGAACTGTTCGGGTTTGGTTTAGATAACTTGCCGACGGCATAAGCAGATCTAAAGAATTTCTTTATTCCGGACACTCCAGTTGTCCCCTTTACGGAGATCATTGTCCCGGGTGTTGACGAAAAGTCGTTCATTTTGGGGTTCATTGGCATGTGGCTGAGTTGGTTCGCGCTACCGACGCACCCCCGCTACATGAGACCATTTGTTTTTTATCCAGCTCATCGCATTGTCGCATGGACGCACATGGCCGTTGGGATCGCGGGGTTAGCTCATCTATACCATGGCCTGAGTTTAGCAGCTGACACTACTTAGCCGAGTGTAAAGCCCGTGTATCTCCCATTGCATTATTTCACATCATGGATTGAGATGCACGTGCTAGGTACCTTTGGCGTTCACAAACGACCCCAATTCTACGAAAGCTACAACTTCCCCCTGGTCATGTACCTAGTTGACGCTTCTGCTCCAGACCCGTCACAACGAGAGGCTCGGCAATTGCTCCTTCGACCACGCATGGTTGGGGACAGTATGACCTTTGTCGATAAAGTCTTGACTATCGGCAAAGAATCCACCAAAGTGGTCCCGGGAGGTTATGCACCTGTACTCTATCAGGCTGGGCTTCCTAGTGTTTAGACAGAATGCATCAGTGTTGTTCATAAAGTACGACCTGCACCGCTTTGTTTAACAGCTGGGTTATAATCAAGGTGTTCCTCTCAAGGCATTCTTATTCGAGCCGGATGGTACGGAGGAGGGTATTCACAGCGCGCTGCATCATTTTATGCGATTAAATACGGGGTCCCATTTCTTTGTCAACGAGCCGAGCTATGTGCCGAAAGCTTCGAATGCTCATGTGGCGTGGTACCAGCATGCGATGGGTGCCGTTATTAGGGAGGAGAGGCGGCTGTTACTCAATCACAAGGATGTCGTACCATCCGTTAATCTAGCAGTCCCTTTGAAGCGACGAACAACCGTTCTCCCCTCTTTAAGTGAAATCATTATGGCTATAGTCCCACGATCTTCCCCTAAGAAGCTTCAGCCAGATGTTCCTGCGACTGCGGCAGCTATGGCGTCCTCAGAATCGGGCATTGGTTCGGAGATCGGAACCCGCCGTCCGAAGTGGCCTGTCAAGCAAAAGCTTTTATCGTCAGCTGTTGGTGTCAGTTCGCAGAAAAAAAAAGAAATCACTATTCTCTGCTGACGTCGTATTCGGCCAGGAGCCCCATGCTCCCTACAGTGAGGGCTTGTGCGAATATGGCACCAATGAGGGTTTGTTTGACATGCCTGCATTCGATACTGATCTTCAAGCTGCCCTTGCAGCTTCCGAGCGACTATCTCGCGAGGAAGCAGCGTTGGTCTCGATTGCGGAGTTGGGTATACTTCATTTACATTCTTCTGTATCTATCCCTTCTCCCCTTATTATGCTTTATTAACGCTCTCTTCTTTAACAGGCATTTCTGCCGAAGAGGCTCCCACGGCTTCCCTCAAGAAATTTGAGGAGGAAGAGAGGTTTCGCGCCACCTTGGGCCTTGGTATAATTCGCTTCACTACAACTTTGCTCTTTTAGTTCGTTCTATTCATGGTCTGACTCTTTTCTTTATCTTGCTACAGGGACTACCAAAACCCATGTAATTCTAAGTGTAATTCTAATCCCAGGTGGTGATGCAGAAAAGCTTCCAGAGCCACCGACTACAGCCGAGGCCATCCCAAAGTCACAACAGGAGGCGTTGCTGAAGCAGCCAATGATAGACGCCGTAGCGGCTCCGGAGGCAGAGTTTAGTTCAGGCGACGACGCCCCCCTGTCGGAAGTTTTCAGGAGGTCGGTTCTCATGGCTCAGGCTGAGAGGAAGCGCAAAAAGCATGCGGCAAGGGAACGTGGCACTGTCTTGGCCGCGGGTGCAGGCTCAAGCAATGTTCCGCCTGCTGACATTCCTTCGGTGGCCGTTCCTTCTGTCCTGTCTATTGCCCATATACAGGTTGCGCGTGTAGCTCGTGAAGAGAGTGAACGACTACTTCAAGGTAGAACAACGCGCGATCCTTAATAACAGCTCCTCCCTCCTGTCTATTTATTTAACATACGCATTTTTTTATTTACGGGACCAAATTTGGATGACGGCGTAATAGGTGAAGCGCCGGCAACTAAAGAGCATGAAGCGTCCAATCTTTCTCTGGACTCTGGGACCGTTCCAACTGCCGCTCTTTCCTCCTATGGATCTTTGATATCGGCGGGTGACGCAAGCGTTACGACAGCACTTGTCGAATTAGGTGATGAAGCTGTGGGCGTTGAATCTACTCTCCTAATGGAAACCAAAGAAGCCGTCACAGCAGGTGATGCTTCGAGTACGGTTTCGGTTTCTGAATTGTCAGGTATTCTTTGGGTTATCATCTTTGAGTTTTTTTTAAATCCTGCTAAGCGTTTCTGATGATATTTCCTTTGTCTTGAGCATAGGCGCCATAAACCCTGAAGTTGTACTGGCCGAAGAATTACTGCCGGCCGCTGCCTTGATTGTCACGGTTCTTTTTGTGCCTCCCTGAGTTTTGGAAGGTAAGGGTTTCTCATTTATTTTCTTTATTGCAGATACCAATTTTCTCTGCCTTAACCATATATTGTCGTAACCTTGTAAGAGTGCTCTTTGACCACTTATACCAAGTGTTACACCCGCACTTTTCCTTCCAATCGGAAGTCGTTCTCTCTTTCAGCAGTGGTCAGTATATTCTTTGTTTAGTGTTTCTCTTTTCCGTGAGTAAACTTTCTGATGGTTAGCCTTCCTTATATTGACCCCAGTATCACAGTTCAAAGGAGGGAGCGAAGGAATAGCCAAGCCTTCGGAGCTTCCTATTTTGCCACCTTCAACAACTAGTACGGTAGATTTTGTCCGTCAGGTGTCTTCTTTGTCTTTCAAGTTGAAATCTAACCGTAATTTATTTTTCAGTGATTACACCGGCATTAGCTCCTTTTGAGTCCCGCATTCCCATGGCCATGGGGCCCTTCGCTAAACGTCCATCTTCTAGGGGCGCGGTGACTAACCGGCGAGCGTTAAGCGATTTATCGAGGATCTTAACGCCGAGGTTCTTACTTTTTCTACGGATTTTGCCGACGAAATCAATCCAATGCTGGCAATTCTCATGAATTTCCACACTGAAGACCTCGTCGGTTCTTGGGTTGATTATTGCAGGAAGATCGAGACTTGTCTGCATGAGATTGAGCTTAAGCGCCTCGCTCCTGAGGTATTAACTTCGAAATCTCAGCGAACCGCATGGATCGAGCAGAGTATCGCTTTCATTTGATATTTTGAACAAGAGGGGACTCTGAGGCGAAAGGCGCATGAGACGGCTTCTGATGAATCTGTCCAATTGCATGCCCAAATTGAAGCGAATGCCGCACAGCTGAAAACTATTTTTGAAAACCTCCAACGATTTATTTCTGACGGGTTGGTGCTAAGGTAGAAGCTTGACTTCGCTGAGCGGGTCACGCAAAGTTGCGAATCTTCCAAACGGGAAATTTCTGAGAAACTTTCATCCTGCTTGCAACAACGAGCTCAAATCGAAGCGGAGCTGGCCGCTGTAGCTGAATGTAAGGAGAAATTGCAGGGAGCGCGTGAGTGGCTCGTCAGGCTGTTGAAAGCGCCTCCTTCATAATCATTGTAATTGTATTTCCCTTTTTGCATTGGTTGTCTCTCTTAAACATTTTGATTCAAGAATAAGAAAATACATTCTCTTTTAAGTGCTTATCCATGTCTTGATGCCTTAATATGGAATTAATTAGTTTATTTACTCGTTTCGGAGTTTGTAATTTATGCGCTCGTTTCGGAGCCTGTAGTTTTTTCACTCATTTCGGAGTTTCTAGTTTATGGACTCATTTCGGAGTTTGTAGTTTATTCACTCATTCCGGAGCCTCTAGTTTGTGGACTGATTTCGGAGTTTGTAGTTTATTCACTCATTCCGGAGTCTCTAGTTTATAGACTCATTTCGGAGTTTATTTAGTATAACTCCCTTGGAATTATAGGCAAACTTTTCCTAACGTTGTAGTTAACCCCTGCTCTTTACGACAGAGGTCCGTTAGGTTTTGTGGTACTAGGGTTTTAGTCCGTGGTACTATCGCGTTGGCTGATGTGTTCCCTGATATGCAGACTTTATGTTGTTGTTCAAGTAGCTCCGCGACTGTCGTATCTCTGATCCCTTCAGGGGCTGGACAAGACGTCTTCAAGTAATCTTCTTAGGCAGTTTGACCGTCGGAAAAGCAAGCGTTAGGAATTTTGCCATGTCGCTTTTTACTTGAGGTTAGGCTCAGTTTGGCATCCCCGATGAGTCATAACCACTCCGCACTGGTGTGGAATGATCTCCGATAGAATTTTAGGTTTTATTTGAGTTGTTGTCAAGAATCTGAAGCTAGAAATCTGGCCTTCGCTTCCTTTTGATTTGGCTATTTTGAAGCCTTTGTTGACATTGCGTCTGCTGTAACGAGAAGAATGTCGGAGAAGTCTTTAGGTTGTTTTGTGAACCGTCAAGACTTGGAGCTAGGAATTTTTTCATGGCTCCATTTTTTTCGACCCTGGGGACCTTTGTTGATATCGCGCCTGCATCCTGCTAGAGTGAGAAGGACCGCCATTGTTGACATTGCATCTGCTGTAAAGAGAAGCATGCCGAGGTAGTCTTTAGGTTATTTTGTGAACCGTCAAGACTTGGCTCTCCCTTTGACGGAGTCTGGTGGGAAAATATGGTTCCCTTTTTGTTTGTGCACATGGATTGTATACAGGGGTTGATGCGGACTCATCTGTAGGGCAACTGTTTCATTTCATTTTATTTCTTTCCGCGATACTCTATCATTTCATCTTTTTATATCGCGAAAGTCGTGGTTGCCTAATCATTTTGGCTTTTTATCGCGGTGCCCAATTATTTCGGCTATTCTTTCTTTTTACTCGATACTTTTTATTGCGAGTTGCCCAAACATTTCGGCTGTTTTTATATGCATATATTTTGTTCGTTGATTTTCATTGCGGGTTTCTCCATCATTTCGGCTATTTCATATGCATTTTTTTGCTCACTGATTTTTTTGTTGCGAGTATGGAACTTGAGATCTGATACCAATTTTGGCATCAGTATCGATGCGACTAGAATATTGCTAAGAGAGAATCGTCATTTTCCTTGAAAGGACTTAGAATTTGATACATGTTCAGGCATCAGCATCGCTGTGACTGGAATATTACCAGGAGTGAATCATCATTTGCCATGAGAGGACTTGGAATTTGATACCGATTTAGACATCAACATCGCTATGACTAGAATATTGCCGGGAGAGAATCATCATTTGCCTTTACTGATTTGAACAAAGATGGCTTAGTAGACAGGGTTAGGATCCTGTCGACTAAGACTTTTTGACTTTATGAGTCGTAAGGGTCTCATAAAGTTATTTCTCCCTGCGAGTCGTGAGGATCTCGTAGGCGTATTTTCTCCTTAGGAATCATGGGGATTTCTAAGTGTGTGTTTTCTTATAAGTCGTAAGGATCTTACAAAAGTGTTTTCTCCTTATAAATCGAGAGGACTTACAAGTGTCATTCACCATATGAGGACATTCCTCGTGATTGGTGGAACTTGGTGGGAAAACATTTATTTGTGCCCGTGGATAGTATACAAGGGCCAATATCGGACCGCCTGTATGGCAACTTGGGGAATACGGCGGCTTAAGGACAAGTTTGGATCCCTGTAATCTTATGAGCCATGAGGGTCTCATAAGGGGTGTTCTCCTTACGGGTCGAGAGGATCTCGTAAGTGAAAATTTTACGAGATTATGCCCTTTCGGGTTTTCATAAGCTCGCCGGTAGCCCTGTTGTTTTTACTCACGGCGCCCTTTCGAGTTTTCATCTGTATCCATTTTGCTTGTGGATATACCATTTTTCTAACAACGAGATTGCGCCCTTTCAGGTTTTCACAAGCTCGTCGGTAGCCCTGCTGTTTTTACTCACGGTGCCTTTTCAGGCTTTCATCCGTACCCATTTTGCTTGTGGACGTACCGTTTTTTTTACAACGAGATTGCGCCCTTTCACGTTTTCACAAGCTCGCCGGTAGCCCTGTTGTTTTTACTCACGGTGCTCTTTCTGGTTTTCATCCGTGTCCATTTTGCTTGTGGACGTACCATTTTTTTTAACAATGAGATTGCGCCCTTTTAGGTTTTCACAAGCTCGCCAGTAGCCCTACTGTTTTTACTCACGGTGCACTTTTGGGTTTTCATCCGTGCCCAATTTTCTTGTGGATGTACCGTTTTTTTTACCCATCGGTTTGCCAATGGGACTTGGGAAGTGGCTTCATTACTGCGGTAGCTGTGTAGCCGGTAGTACTTGAGTTGCAACTTCTGCTGTTGAGATTTCGATTGCAACGCAGATCTCAAGGGCGGATATTGTCATATTTTGGGTGATGCGCTATATTTGAGGCGGCACACTAGTTTTAGGACATTCCGGTCCATTATCGCCGTGTTTGAGGCGACACGGTAGTTTAAAGACATTCCCGTCCATTGTTAGTTTAGGAACATCTCGGTCCATTGACAGTTTAAGCACGTAGTGGTCCATTATCATCATTTTTGAGGTGAAGCTTTTCCGAATACCACTTAAATTTTTGATTCAGGGAGATAGAGAGCAGACACGAGGGTCATCATCTATCATTGACCTAATTTGTGACTCGTCAAGCATGGTACTTCTTGAGGAATCGGCCGTTTATTGGCCAGAAGGGTCTTTCGCCGTGCATATCCATGACCAAATAGGCCCCACCTTGATAGACCTTGTCTATGATGTACGGGCCTTCATAGTTTGCCTTGAATTTTCCCCGTTTTGCGCGATTGGGGATCATAGGTCTTTTGACGACTAACACGAGTTCGCTTTGGCGGAATGTTCTCGGCCTAGTCAGTTTTTTGTATGAGCGCATCACCTTTACCTTGTAAGATTCTAGCTTTTGTTGCGCCAAGAGGCGAGTTTCATTGAGGGCGTCGAGCTCCTCAATCCGAAGATGGGCATTTTCGTCATCTGTTAGCTCGTATCGAACCGCTACTCGGAGAGAAAGGAGTTCTATTTCCAAAGGAATGAATGCTTCAGTGCCGAATACCAACGTGTATGGTGTTGTATTCGTAGCCGTTTTGAACGTCGTTCGGTATGCCCAGAGAGATTCGTGCATTCTCCTATGCCAGTCTTTTTTGTTTCTAGACACCGTTTTCTTTATAATCTTGGTCAAGGTCTTATTGAAAGCTTCAGCTAGACCGTTGGCACGAGGATTATAGACAGAGGAGTATCTCCAGTCTATTTTATATTATTCTGCGAAACGTCTGATTTTATGGCTCCTATAGGCCGGACCATTATCCGAGATTATCCGTTGCGGAGTGCCAAACCGGTAGATGACATGTGTCTTAAATAAATGGAGAATATTCTCCGTCTTCACTTCCCTTAGTGGTACTTCTTTCGCCCAGTTAGAAAAGTAGTCCATCGTTGCCAATATGAACCGGTATCCTTTGGATGATGCGGGCTCAATAGGGCCGATTATATCGGTTCTCCACATTTCGAACGGCCGGATAGCTACCGTCGGGTGTAGCGGATTTGGATGTTGGTAGATGAAGTCCCCGTGAACTTGGCACGAGTGACACTGCTTCGCATATTTGAGACAGTCCTGAATCATTGTGGGCCAATAGCGACCCATTTTCTTGATCTTCAGCTTCATATTTGGCCCGACCTGATGAGAACCGCAGAGTCCATCTTGAATTTCTTGAACGACTCTCCTTACTTCTCATGGCCCCAAGCACCTTAGACAAAAACCGTCAAGCGATCTCTTGTATAGAGTATCATTGACGAAAACGAAATACAGAGCCCATTTCATGAGCTGATGTCTTGATGACGCATTTTCGGGCGTTCAATGGGATTTGAAGTAGTCGATGAAGACTTCCCTCCAATCTTTGACCTTTTCTTCATCTTCTATTCAGAGGACCGCTTGTTTGGTCGTTTCTTTTCCTTCAGACGGCTCCATTGAATCCTCTGAAGAGCCCATTTCATGAGCTGATGTCTTGACGACGGCTTTGCACAACGATCCTTACGTCATCGAGATTTTCGTCAGCCAGCTCCTTAGAAATCTTGGCTAATGCATCCGTCTTGCTATTTTCCGCACGCGCTATACTTTCCAGGATATAGGAGGGGATTTGTGTCAGCAGTTGCTGCACTCTCCTACCATATTTTATCAACTCTAGTTTGAATGTCTAATAGTCGCCATTTACAAGGTAACGACCAACTGGTAGTCTACATATATGAGGAGGTTTTCGAATCCCATACCGACAGCGATCTCAAGACCCGCTTTCAAAGATTCATATTCAGCCTCGTTGTTTGTTCTTGGTTCCGTTAAGGAAAGGGTGAAACGCATTATCCCTCATTGCGGAGTCACGAAGATAAAGCCTACCCCGGCTTTGATTATAGGGGTGTTATGCTTCTGCTTCTTCATGGAAGATACTCCATCGAAGTAGAGTTCCCATTGAACATTATTTCCTTCCTCCTCCCCTTCGATTGTGTCGAACGCGTGTTCGTCAGGCAATTCGCAATTTAAGGGAGAATCGTCTGGTATCGGATGCTCAGCGAGAAAGTCGGCGATGGCCTGACCTTTCACTGCCTTGAGGGGTCAATACGTTATCGAGAACCCCATCAAGAGGAGGGCCCATTTGGCAAGCCTTCCTGTTAGTATGGCCCTTGACATCAGATATTTGAGAGGATCCACTTTTGATATGAAATGGACCTCATGTGCCAAGGCATAGTGCCTGAGCTTCGTTATCGCGAAGATCAGTTCCAGACAATGCTTTTCGATGAGGGAGTAGTTAGTTTCTACCCCAGGAGAACTCGACTCAAATAGTACAGAGCTCTCTCCTTTCCCTGATTGTTCTCCTGTGCCCATAGTGCGCTTAGAGAACCTTCAAGGGCCGTTGTGTACAGAATGAGGAGCTTTCCTTTGACCGGAGCGGTTAGTACCGGCGGGTTCTGCAGGTATTGCTTGATTTCGTCCATTGCATTTTATCATTTATGATCCTAAACAAACGAGGTCCCCTTCTTCATTAGATGGCTGTAGGGGCGGCATTTGCCGGATATATTGGCTATGAACCGTCGGATATACATGAGCTTTTCTTGGAGAGACCGCAGTTGTTTGAGAGTTCTTGGCGTAGGCATTTCCATAATCGCCTTGATCTTTGATGGGTCTATTTCGATGCCTCAATGTCGTATGATGAATCCTAGGAATTTACCTGAGGAGACTCCAAACGTGCATTTCAGAGGATTCATCTTTAGATTGTACTTCTGAAGACGCTGGAACACTATGTTCAGATGTTCTCAGTGCTCCTTATACGATTTTCTTTTCACCACAAGGTCGTCAATATAGCATTAGACAATCACATGTATAAGGTCATCGAAGATCTTCGTCATGGCCCTCTGGTAGGTAGCGCCTGTGTTTTTCAAACCGAAGGGCATCAACTTATAGCAGAATATGCCTGGCGGAGTCCGGAAGGCGGTGTGCTTTTAGTCTTCAAATAAAAAGACTTGCTACATTTTCTTGGGTCCCTCCTGATGAGTAATGTTCCTCATCATCGTCATTATCTTCGTTTTCAAGGATATGGTTGAGAAACTCTTCGAGAGTGACTGGTGTCCGCGCCTTCTGGTTGTATTCTTCCACCGCGTCAATATACTTTTGCAGGTCCGTGCGCTTGTCATCATACTCGGTAGGCTGCACGGGCTTTTTGGTCTTCTTCTTTTTCTTCAATGACTTGACCTGGGGTTTTGCCCATCGTCAACAGTTTTCAGTGTGGAACGCAGTTTCAGCATCCCTTCAATAATCTCAGGCTCCAGCAGGCCTTTCCATCTGATTACCAGACATGCTTGAAGATCCTTCAGTATTCTTTTGGTTTTAGCTGAAAGGAAGACTTCTCACGTAGCTTCTTCCACAAATGAGCATGATGCCCCGGGCGTATCCACCTTTTTAGGTGCATGCCTCTGTGGCGGGTTCACCCTCCAGTTCTCTGACAGCGTGAATTTCTCTTGACGGTACTGGTCCTCGACCCAGTTCTTGAAGATGTAGCAATCCTCAATGAGATGGCTCACCATTCGGTGATGAGAGCAGTAGTTGGGATTGTTGACGTCACCGGGCTGCGGTGGACATTTTGGGTTTGGCAAAGTGATGAGTTTGTTGCACACTGTCAATTCGAACAGTCTCCTTATTTTATCACGGGGAAATGAGTAAGCACGTCCTAGCTTCTCTTCCAGGGATTGGCACGGGCACACATTATTTTAGCGAGCAACCGGTTTTGGGTCACTCGGTTGATGTTGAGTGTTGGCAATAAAGGCCTCTTTCCCTTTACCCTTTACATTCCGAGGGTCCATTTTTGAAGAGGAAGGCCCGTAGCCCATCTGGTCTATTTGGGCCAACTTGTCGATCAAAGCCTGGAAGGTGTTCGGTTTAAAGAACGTCATAAAATGGGACACAGTCGCCTGAGGATCCAGAGTTCCAATGAACATGCCCACAGCAGGAGCCTCTTCGATACGTTGTTCGCATTTTGCCCATAGGTTCCGCCGCCAGATCGTGTATTGAACCCAGGTCTCTCCTGGCTTCACCCTGGCGTTGATTAACGCCGTAATCGGGGCGCGCTCGCTTGCGCTGGCGAACCACTGTGTGAATAGCAGTTCCATTTCTGTGAATGTTTTGATGGATTCATTTGGGAGCTCCGAGTATCATTCAAACGCCGTCTCTGACAGGCTGCCAACGAACTGGCGAAACAGCAATTTGTCGTCGCCTCAAGTATTGCCGCATAAAGCTCTGAACCGAGGGAGTGCTGATGCGGGTTGCCTGTCCCTTTGTACACATGGAATATAGGGATCGTATATCTCGGTGGGTATTTGATTTGATCGTACCAGCCTGGGTACGGTCGCCCGGTTCTGACAACTTGGTCAGCCGCTTCGTTTGCCTGATGAGCTCGTGTTTGTTGAGCTATGTAATCATCAAGGGCAGCTTTGGAGATCGTTTCCTCTCTGGCTGCCGATAAGGCTGGAAGGGGGTTTGATGTCTTCCCTCTATCATCCTCGATAATTATCGACGGGTCTTCAGATGGAGATTCTGGCTGGATCATCATTCCAACCATGTCTTAGAACAGGAGCGCCATCTGTTTTATATTAGCAGCCTGTTCCGCGGTCTCCTTATCCTTTCTTTCCAGCACCCTTCGCAGGAACTCTGTATTGGTCTCCTGCTCATGGCACTGTTCAGACGCTGCTTCCAGGCTTTCTTTTTGCCCGGTGAGTGCTGCCATTTTTGTCAGCATCTCCTGGTGCTTTTGTTGCTGCTCCTGAGCTTTAGTCAACAATTGAGTTTGCGGTCGATGACCCACAGAAGCACGGCTTTCCTCTTTCTTGTAAGCCATGTAAACCGTGTGCACGATCATACCGCCAGAATTAGGGCGTTTGGATCCATCATCTTTGGGATTTGCCGCCGGTAGTGGGAGATTCTCCGGCCTTCTCTTTTTGTGGGAGGTCGAAATTGAAGGAGCCATTGTAGCAGGCGCCTGTGTGAAAGAAGTCCCTCGATGTATGCTGGAGGGATGATTTTCCTCTTGTCGAACCTTCATTTTCTCCGGTTGACGAGAGTAGTTCTTATTGATCACAGAATTTTGGACTTTCCGCCAGACTCTGTAGATTTGGGAGGACAGCCGCTGAGGGGGCTGCTCCGGTTTTGCATGCGTCATATTTTTAGCAGGAAATGGAGATTTCTTCAACACTGCGGTTGGGGAGTTCTTCCGCACCCTCTTTAACGGTTCAAAACTATTCCCTGTTGGAACAGCAGCGTCAACTTCCACCATTGGAGCTGGTGGAGTAAGTCGAGAGGGGGAGTTGCCCCCAGCTCTTCTCACCCGGCGCAAGTGGCGACGTCGAGCGTTTCTTGCAGACGGAACCACATCAGTTATGGAAGTGGCTCTGTCATGCTCCCGGCTTTGATGAAGGGCTACTGTTGGTGTCAGCCTGTCGAAGACTAACGTCCGTTGAGAGGGAACTGCCAATCTTTCGAAGGACGATTTTCTAGTAGGGGAAGCACCTTTGACGACTTCACCCGCAGTAAGAGTTGTAAGGACTATTCATTTTGGGATAGCCCCTTCGAGTATCGCGAGCCTCTTTGCGGGCCCACTTGAGCATCGACTTAGCTTGTTGAAAGCTGAGGTGGCAGACTTGGAGTACCCGTTGAGAAGGGCGGTGGTGGTTGCAAGTCGATCGAAGACCAACTTCTTTGAAACTTTCTGTGGTAGCACTGGGGCGCTGAAACTCGCTGGCGAGAGCATGGTCCCGAAGAAAAATCCAGTGGTGGCTTGAGTTACCTGCCCCACCGGCATTGAAAAGATGGAGGCCGCATTGGGCCCATATGTCACTCCTCCAGTTGGGGCGGAGCGGGAGTTGCTGTTGCAGTTTGTGCAGCTGAAAACCATTGATGTTCACTTCTTCTTTCTGCACAGGAACAAGAAACCAAATCTTAGTACCTCGAATCCAAGAGCAACCATACTAAACCGCGATTTTTGCTCGGGAAACATGACACACGAAGTGTGGAGTGGAAAGAGAAAAAGGTCACATCGGGCGTGCTAGAATCTGTTCACCGCCGAAAGACGTGACCGGGACGTTAGGACATCTGGCCTGAATTTTAGGGGCAGATGCTATTTGGATTTATCCGTCCACCTCTCCAAAGATTCTAAGTTGATTTATGGCACCGTATATCGAAAGTTTGGACGGATGCGGCCATTATAGCAGACTTCGTAAGATTCCCCCTCATTTTGCGACGGTTTTTTTATTGTGGGGACGCTCTTCCTTGTAGGTGCAAGCCCCTGCAATTAATTATGTTACCGCATCGCGATAACCACTTTCTCCTATTCCGGAAGTTCATTTCGTGTCGTGTGTGTTTTTATTTATTTTGGTTGCCCGTGGATTGTATACGGAGACTAATTTATGTTGTCGCCCGTAGGGCGTGGATTAGTCCAAATCCGTATATTTTAGATTTGGGTTTTTTATTTAAGGATCGTTAATCTGGTTTGATATTAAGATCGACTTAAATGTATGTGAGCATTTGGGACTCGATTTGCTTCCGTTAAGGATACATTAGTCTAATTTAAGATTAAGATCCACTTAACAATTTTTCAGGATTATTTTTGTTTCAGATCCAATAAGAGAGCATTTAGGCTATGTTGTCTTAGTTTAGGGACATTTCGGTCCATTATCACCATTTTGGAGGCGAAGTTCTAGTTTGAGGACATTTCGGTCTGTTGATCACCATTTTGGAGGTAGGGTTTTAGTTTAAGGACGTCTTGGTCTGTTGATCACTATTTTGGAGGTGAGATTTTAGTTTAAGGATATCTCAGTCCATTGATCACCATTTTGGAGGTGAGATTTTAGTTTAAGGACGTTACGGTCCTTTGTTAGTTTAGGGACATCTCGGTCCATTGTCCATCTTGCGTGCACGTGTATTTGTTACATGGCGGGATGAGCAACAATGATATGGGATGCATCCAGTCTGGGATGTGGTTTGATTTGGGATGTGCACGTCAGTTTGGGAAGTGCACCAAAAAGTTGTTGGTTGTCGGGACCCTCCACCTCTCTGAAGACGTTGAGGAATTATAACGACATGTATCAGAGGTGTAGAGAGATGTACCCTTAAACCAATTCCCATATTTGAGGGAAAAAGGGAATTAGTGGTAAACCCAGAAATCATTAGTCATATTTTAAGACTAGGATTTTCTCGGCAGGATGTAGGATGAATCTCGTTTTAGATATCATCAGTTGGAAGATCGATAGTCGTATTTGAAACTAAGATCAGTTTGGAAAAATATGAGCACAGAGGCTCGTTCGATTTGTTAATCAAAGAGGTTTTGACCTCGGAAAGACTTAGCCAATTTGTGGCTAGGTTTGGGTCTTCATAATTACCTTTGCAGTGATAAGCACGGGTAAATGTAGTACTCATGTGAGACGTTGAATCAGTGTTAAACACTAAACTTTGGAGACGCTCACGTGTGAATCACGTGAGGCGCCCTAAAGTAGGCATTGTTCTTTGGGTTTTATTCCCTTTTTGCATATAAGTGCTAAGCACATGGTTCTTTTGGCGCCCACGTGAGGGTTACGTGAGGCACTGGGTGCTGAGCGCCACTCAATGAGTGTTAGGCACTCCTATAGCGCCCACGCAAGGGGATGTAGGGCGCTGAGCACCGCTCACTAAGTGCTAAGTGCGCCTGAGTTCTTTTGCAGCGCCCATGTGAGAGGCACATGGGGCACTGGGCGCTGAGTGCCGCCCACTGAGTGCTAAGCACTCCTGAGTTCTTTTGTAGCGCCCATATGAGAGGCACATGGGGCACTGGGCGCTGAGCGCCGCCCACTGAGCGCTAAGCACTCCTAAGCTCTCTCTCTTTTTTTTTGAATGATCCACAGGATCTTTATCTACTTTTATTTACCTAAAATTTCCAAGAAGGGAGTTCTTCTTCCTCGAAAATTTAATTCTCTGTTCTTTCAAAACTTTCTTCTTTTTTTTTTAAGTTTATGAGGGGGTTCCTCCTTTTTAGACTTGAAGTCTTGGGTCCTTTATATAGTAGTGGTAATTTGTTGGTTAGCTTCAAAGAAATCTCTCATTAAGAGATACCAAATGATTTAGGAATTTTACCCCCCCCCCCCGTTGGATCTTTGATCCAAGAACTTCTGTTTTACAGAAAATATTTTCTTGTTTTTAACAATATTAGGGAAATATTTACAGAATTTATTCTGTAGATCGGTGATTCTTTAATCACCATTGGATTTTTAATCCAACGGTACTCTGTTTTACAGAGGGCAATATTTCTTGTTTAGAAAGATTTGATGAATATTTCCTCTAAACAGAATTTAATTCTGCATCCTGATGATTTATCATCTCCGTTGGATCTTTGATCCAACGGCTCTGGTTAACAGGGAGTAGAATTTAATGCTACTGGGCGTCGGCGCTCACGTATTGTGCAAGTGGACGCTGCTTAAGGTTTTTTTGTGCTTTCCACGCGGGCGCTGCTCATATAAGAGTTTTTAACTCTGGCGCTGGCGCCCTCGTGGAAGGCACGTGAGGCGCTGCCTCTTGAGTTTTGAACAGAGTGTTGCTCTTTTATTGGGGAAAACACCCCATACCCTATGGTTGCATCCTAACATCGTGTTCATGACTAGTTTGATGAAACAAACTCATTTGGATCGCTACGTGATTTTACGTGTATCCGTTCTTGGGGGTATGCATTTTATTTAACCAGACATCGTATTATAATTTAACTGACACGTATATTATCCGTATTTTAAAACTGGACTTTTAGAAGAGATCCGTGTATTTTTCGGAGTATTTTTGTATTAGCTAAATAAACCCAGAATATATATTATAATATTTAAAACCTTAACAGTTTATATTACTTATACATAATATATATAAATATATTTTTTAAATCCTAATAAAATATTTTTCTCACATCTCTCTCTCTCCCCATGATCTCTCTCTCTCTCTCTAAACCCTCTGCCTCCTTCTCCCCCTATATATATATTATAATTTTATAAAATTATTAAGAACCACACAACCCTCTCTCTTCTTGTCTTCTTCCCTCTCGCGACGAAAACCCAACACCCGAACCCTAGCCTCACCTCACCTTGCCACCACCCTCACCCTCTTCCCCTCGCCTTCTTCATCATCCCCTCGACCTTATCTCCCTCTTCTCATCTTCCCCCGACTACGACCCTGCACATGACGACCCAACCCGAGAAAATACAGAACCTCCACCCTCACTTCGTCGGCGACTCTCCGTCGCCATCACCCCGACTTCAGCACCCTCTTCATCTCCTCACCTCTCTGTTCTCTCCACCAGCACCACAACCACCATCACCATCAACACTGCAAATCCCAACCCCGAAAGCAACCATGAAACCCCTCTGCCTTCGCCGTTACCTATCATCGACAGTAGATATCATCGCCGTCATCATCTCCTCGTGTCCTCTGTCCCCAGAACCCAGAGCACCACAGCCTCTTCTTCTCCTTTTTCTCTTCTTCTTCCTTTCTCTTCTTCTTTCTTTCTTTTCTTTTCTTTCTTGATTCTTGATTATTACGGCCGTCGCCAGAGTCGCACACGTCGCCAACGATCCGGGCGTCGCAATCATCATCCCTATCCAACGTGGTCACGTCTTTGAGTAGCCAAGTCCAGTCCTGTACGCGCGTATGGAATCACGACATTTACCCAACGTCGAACATGATGTATGTACCCCGACGTGAGATCCAATCAGGCAAGTTTATCTTGCAACATACTATGTTAATATATTTATATCCAAATAAATAGAAATATTGCATGTGTTGTGATTATGCATCCAATGTTATAGTTTTACCGGTTTTGATACCCATACGTATCCGTACAAATAATAACACATCTAATTACATGCCGAACATCCTGATATTATTTCACTATTACATTATCATGACGTGTTATTTAGATTGCATCATAAGTAGTCATGGACGTATAACGGGTTATTACATATAGACACATATACATCCTGGTATCCGTAGTGCTTATCGTGTCAGATATTCGTTACAGTTTCACATTTGGGTTTCCATTTGATGCATACGCACCTCATGATGTGTCCTAACACACTACTTGACTTGTTACTTGATCCCGTTACTAATACCAACAATCCTGACTTGTTGTCCTGATGGACGTAACCTGTTGTCTACATAGAAAAAATATGTACCTGCTTGATCATGTGTTGGCATTAGATTTATATCATCAATACCTGACTTGAACACATAACCTAGCAAGTAAGGGGAAATCAATAATGAAACCTGACTTATAACTCAACAGTTCGATACTTATACTGATCAGTCTTTACGGGCTAGGACAGCCCCGAGATGATGATGCTGACATCATTCATCTGTACATGTTATTTGTTTACTGCCTAGCGGCACGTCTCAGATTCAGCCCGAGAATCCTGACCGTGGTCCCAGGTATGCATGGGATATTATTGAGTTATATCGACGATTCTATTAAATTGATTTCAAAAACTTTAGAGTAGATAACCTAGTAGCACAGTTTTAGGTTACTCATCGCACTTCACAAAGATATACATATCTCACTGTTCATATCCGTGTTATTCTTTATATTCATGTTTACCTATATCGTTACATCCTGGTTATGATTGTTATTTTAATGTTATGACGTGCCGACGTCTTAGTTTTGCATGGCCCAGTTTCTCTCTCTCTTTATCGCAGGCTGAACAGGAGTACTTTAGGCGTCAAGCCGAGCAGTGAGGGATTAGATTTAGAGATGTTTAGCTAGTTATTTTCCGCAGCTTTATTGCTTGATGTGAGCCCATATTAGGACGTATTTCTAGATGTTGTTTATTGGTTATTAATTCGTTTCCGCTTATACATTTCTTGACTCTTTTATTTTGGCAAATGGACATGTAATAGATAGATTTTTATATTTTACTTTTCTTGATATCCTATAGACAGTCGTAATGTGACTGTGGAGGGATGATTCCTATCCACAGATAGCATGGTTAGCTCTATCACGTGCCGTAGTTAGCGCACTCTGGAAAGCGGGGCGTGACAGGTTGTCTTTCTCGTATTGTACGTAGATGACATACTCTTGATAGGAAATGATGTTCCTATGATGCATTTGGTCAAACTCTTCTTATCACAAAAGTTCTCCATGAAAAATTTGGGTGATGCCACTTACATCCTGAGGATAAAGATCTATAGAAATAGATCTAAAAGGATGTTGGGATTGTCCCAATCCAGATATATAGACACCATACTAAAGAGCTTTAGTATGGAAGATTCTAAGCATGGTAATTTACCCGCATGTTCAGGAATCACTCTTTCCAAAGAGATGTCTCTCAAGACTGATTTGGAAAGGGCTAGGATGAACGTGATACCCTATATTTCTGTAGTTGGATCTATCATGTACGCGATATTATGCACCAGACCAGATGTAGCTTACGCACTTAATGTGGTAAGTAGGTATCAATCAGACCCACGAGAGAAGCACTGGATAGCTGTGAAGAACATTCTTAAGTACTTAAGAAGGACTAAAGAAATGTTCTTAGTGTATGGTAATGGAGAATTCTAAATGGGGTCTTTTACCGATTTGAGCTTCCAGAATGATAAGGATGACAGCAAGTCTGTCTCGGACTTTGTCTTCACCGTCAATGGAGGGACGGTATGTTGGAAGATTTCCAAGCAAGATACCATTGCAAACTCGACGATGGAGGCTGAATGCATCGCCGCCAACGATACTGCCAAAAGAGGCTGTCTGGATGAAGAAGTTCATTATTGAAGTTGGTGTGGTTTCATCCATTGAGGATCTAATACCCATGTATTGTGATAATAATGGAGTTATAGTTTTGGCCAAGGAACCCCGGTCCCATCAGCGATCCAGACATAATTTAAGGCGGTATCACCTGATCCAGGAAATAGTTAATCGCCGCCAGATCGAGATCAGGAGAGTAGACACGAAGGACAACACGGCGGATCCACTCACGAAGGCCCTCCCTCAGACATAGTTCAAGAGATTTTTTGGGATGTTGGGTATGTGATACTACAACAATTGGCCTTAGTGCAAGTGGGAGATTGTTAGAAATATGTATGCCCTATAGGCTATTATTGTATATTATAGTGGATGCTTGGACATATATATATAGAACTTACTTGCTCGACATGATAGTATACTATCTGGTTGCTTTTTATCTTAACATGTACACTTGTTTTAGTTTATTGTCTTTTTTGATACATGTTGATAAAGCCCTTAGGATGTTGGATTGACTACCAGGATTATGATGCAGATCATACTAGTGGGTCTTGTGTAGTCCACAAGAACATCCTTTAACAGTTCCTAGTCGAGAGAGTATCGAGACGGGACATCAATATTCCAGAGTAGACTAGTATGTACGTTTCTTGACCCTGTATGGGGCGATGGTTGATCCCATAACCATTGGTGTTTGATATCAAAGATTGTACACAGGTGCTCATTGGAGAATTGGTACACCGAACAAGACTCACCGAGAACTCCTAGATGGTACCATACCTATCGTCAGATAGTAGTTCTTTGGTGACACTTATACAGATTGGTCTGTAGACCCGAGATTGTCATAGTGTCTTGTGTGGTTCCAACTGTGTTTTGATTTCCTCTATACCATGGCTCAAATGAGTCATGCAAACATGCGGTTTTTGGGTACAGTCCCGAATCACTTGGAGGCGGTGAGCGATAGGAGGGGTTTCGGCTCTCCCGGTACTGAGAGTTGATGTTGCGCTATGCTCGATTGGCTATAACAGTAAATCCCTAGCCAGGGCTGATGAGATTTACTGATAAGTGATATCAGTAGTTTCTCGAAAGGTTATAGGGCACACATCGGCATGACTTATCGAGTCTGTGGGGTCTGACGAATCCACCTCCCAGACTCGATATGCGACATATCAGACGAAGAGACGGGACTATACGATAAGTGTTGCTTATAGGCTCTACGGAAGTTTAGACAAATTTGCTTGTATCTTTTATTCGTTCAATACTTGGGTAGCCGTTACGTCCAGGTAGTACCGCGGACGGCTTGTAGGTCTTATGTGGTCATTACCTACTGATGGCGTATTGACGAGTTTTTAGAGTCCCACATAGAGGTTTCCTAGCTCAAGCGAAACGAACTAGGGCACATATAGAGATATGTGCGGAAGCTTAATTAAATATGAGTATATGATACCGTATTCTAATCCAGCGTTAAATGATATCAGCCAGTTATATATGATATAACCGGATTATTGAATTAAGTGTTGATTCAATGATTTGAATTATATATATGTTAATATATCTGATATTAGCCAGGTTATGTATGATATAACCGGATTGTTGAATCAAGTATTGATTTAATAATTTGATATATATATATATATATATATATAAACTAATATTGAATATTAGCCGGTTATATATGATATAACCGGATTATTGAATCAAGTGTTGATTTAATAATTTGATATACATATATACATTTGATATTAGTCGGATTATATATGATATAACCGAATTATTGAATTAAGTATTGATTTAACAATTTTATATATATATATATATATATATATCATGGTTGATGATACATAGAAGTAGGATGTATGAAAATCACACAAGAGTTAAAGATGAGAAAAAAAATTGTTTGGATTTATGAATTAAAGAAAAAGGAGAATGGGTCATGTTCTTAGGTTGCTTCAAGAAGTCTTAAGAAGCCAAGGCGCACCTCTTTTTTCTTTGTTTTATTCATAAATATTTTTCAATCTCATCTCATCTAATCTACTCTCAATGGTTCACAGTTATTCTATATTCATCTTCTTCATATTTTCACTACATTTTCTAAGATTGAGAAAAAGAGAAAGAGAAAGAAATTTTTAGTGAGCAAAATTTCTACTTCATCAAGCTACACTACTCTAACCCATTAGTATAGGTTGTTAATTTCACTAATACCTTGATTGGTGAAGTGTGAGCTTGAGTGAAAGCTGCCTCAAGGTGGATCATTTTCGACGATGAAGATTACAAACAAGCTCGTTCCATTCATCAAGTGGAGTTAAAGAAGAGTTTTAGGGACTACTACTTAGAGCTTTAGAAGTGAAGAACTAGACTACAAAGGTTGTAGACTCTCTTCACTTAGTTTATAATATAGTTTGCTAATTTTAAAACCCTAATTCTCTAGTTCAATTCTTATTTAGTATACATAGACCTCTAAATTTTTAAAATTGCATACTTGATACTCATAGAAACATAATAGAGGTGCTAAGACATGCTTTCAACACTAACCCCAACATTAGCCCCTAACACTAACCATAAAATTAACTCTAACCCTAACCCTAAAATTAATTCTTATTCCAAACCTAAAATTAACCCTTACACTAAAATTATTACTGAAATTAACCCTAAGCTTAAAATTACTTAAATTTAACAAAATTTCAAACAACTTAAATAAATTAATAAACCAACTCACCGGCTTCGGAAGCGGAGGCCGGAGGCACTACTACAATAGGGGGTTGCCCCTACGGATATTGAAATCCGTAGGGGCAGATTTATATTGGACCTACGGATCAAGCCGTATGGCTAGAAGGTTGCCCCTACGGTCCAAGACGTTTAAGAGTAAAAATATTAAATCTTAATTTGGTGTTTGCCCCTACGGAGCCGCAAACCAAGGACCTACGGACAAATCCGTAGGGGCAACTAAATAGCGATTTAATTAAAAAGGCACAGATCGCCTACGCTGATTATCTTTTTCTCTCTCTCTCGATCGCGCGTGAACCAAAATCTCCAAATCATTCTCGCCATTCTCGTCGTCGCCACCGCCGTTCTCGTCACCGTTCTTCCTCGTTGCCGTTTTCGTCGTCGCCTCCGTTTCGTCGTCGCCACCGATCGATCGTCTCCTCCATCGCACAGGTTAGTAAATCTTCAACTAAACAAAATTTTGATTATTTAGGGCTAGGGTTCATGGCAGGGGATGGGGTTGCTGTTGGAGTTGGGGTTCGGCAGGGGTTGCGGTTGGGGTTGGGGTTGGGGTTAGGGTTAGGGTTGGGGTTCGGCTGGGGCTGGGGCTGGGGCTGGGGTTAGGGTTGGGGTTGGGGTTGGGGTTGGGCTGTGGCTGGGGTTAGGGTTAGGTTGGGGCGGGGCTGGGCTGGGGCTGAGGCTGGGGCTGGGCTGGGGCTGGGGCTGGGGCTGGGGCTAGGGTTAGGTTGGGGTTGGGGTGGGGCTGGGCTGGGGCTGGGTCTGGGGTTAGGGTTAGGTTGGGGTTGGGGTTTGCTGAATTTGGCAAACCTGAGAGGAATTTCCAGCAATTTTAGCCTAGTTTGCTTACTAAAATTATTGTTGATCGAGAAAATCTTGGGTCCTCCTAATCAAATATTGTTTGTTACTATATGTCAACGAGTACTGATAAAAGAAAAAACCGATTTCAAGTGGAAATTAGGTATGTACAATGTTCTAATATAATTTGTATTTCTTACCATCATCAAACATATAAAAGTACTAATATGAAATGGAAAATAAATAAATAAATAATCAAAGCTTTGGCATGTATGTAAAATCCCTTGTTACTTTTTCTTGGTTGCCCAACTTTGAAAATTCTATCTATTAAATTAGACATACTTTAAAAAGAATGATATTGCAAGAATTTGACTTGGTGGAGACTTTCATCATTAATAGAAATATGAAAGTGTAAGGACGTTCTTTACCTTCGATAGGGTTCGGTTAGGGTGGGGCTGGGGCTAGCTAGGGCTTGGGCTTCATCACCTGATATAGCGAAATACAAAGCGTACTTCAGTACACCCGACCTCATTGAGTTTCCTATTGAAGTTCCCGGTCAAACGGCATATGCATATTTTTATTCGCCATGAAATCCCAATTAT
This sequence comes from Agapanthus africanus, assembly GCA_030015575.1. Lineage (NCBI taxonomy): Eukaryota > Viridiplantae > Streptophyta > Magnoliopsida > Asparagales > Amaryllidaceae > Agapanthus > Agapanthus africanus. The sequence continues at coordinate 926,988,860 of CM057339.1, forward strand.
CAAGCTACCGAGGAAGAAAAGCCACCTTTGTTAGTTGAAAGTCATAGTAATAGACTTGTCATTATAGATCATAGTCGATTGTTTTTCCTATCATTTTCTTGATCCAGATGGTAATCAACTTGTTAATTAGTTACTGTTTTTATGACGTATTTGTCTATATTTGTTGACAGTGGTCTATCTTTTGGATGAACATGTTTTTTTGATGCTTGTTTCAGTCATGTGAATTCATATGTTGCGTATAACGCTTTATGATATCAGTATCCTACATTTGTAGTTTTAATTGTTGATTGTTATAGATGAATGCCATTGCAATAATAGTTTTTGGTTGATGAATGCCATTGCAATGTAGGATGATCAGTTCTATCAATCTTGATCTCAATGGTTTAAAATCATGTTACACATACAACAAGAATACACACAAACGCATCATTAGAGAGTGATTCGAGATGTTCAAGTTAAAACCAGTATATGATACTCGATGATAATATGAAACCTTCATATTCTCATCGATATTCATATATAAAACTAAAAGCGCCATTTAGTCCCCGTCTATCGGTTAACATACGTGCGATGCTCGTCGTGACATAGAACTATACGAAGGTTGTTAAATATCGGACGGTATAGCTCGATAATAATAACCGTCGTATAGTCTACGCGACGAGAAAATTCAATCGTATGGTAACCGATAGATTTGTCCCGTGTGGACAAGTTAAGAATGTATAAAGCAAACACCTTCATTCACTTGTGTTTTCATCCGATTCGAGATATTTCGTCGGTATCTTTCCGCTGGTTCTCCGTGTACAAAGATATATTAGATGTTCATTTCAACGTTATTTCACAGCTTTGAAATGATTATCTATTCTATTACAGTGTACTCGGAGAACAGCGGGGAGGTGCTGCCGAAATTTACTCGAAACGGTTGAAAGCACAAGTGATGGGTGTTCACTCTATACATTCTTAATGGGATAGAAGCCTACCCTCGACAGCCGGAACACACAAATACAACAAGAATACACAACAAACGTATAATTAGAGAGTGATTCGAGATGTTCAAGTTAAAACCAATATATGATAATATGAAACCTTCATATTCTCATCGATACTCATATATGAAACTAAAAGCGCCACTTAGTCCCCGTCTATCGGTTAACATACGTGCGATGCTCATCGTGACATAGAACTATACGAAGCTTGTTAAATATCAAACAGTATAGCTCGATACTAACAACCGTCGTATAGTCTACGCGACAAGAAAATTCAATCGTATGGTAACCCATAGATTTGTCCCGTGTGGACAAGTTAAGAATGTATTAAGCAAACGCCTTCATTCACTTGTGTTTTCATCCGTTTCGAGATATTTCGTCGGTACCTTTCCGCTGGTTCTCCGTGTACAAAGATAGATTACATGTTCATTTCAACGTTGTTTCACAGCTTTGAAATGATTATCTATTCTATTACAGTGTACTCGGAGAACAGCGGGGAGGTGCTGCCGAAATTTACTCGAAACGGTTGAAAGCACAAGTGATTGGTGTTCGCTCTATACATTTTTAATGGGATAGAAGCCTACCCCCGACAGCCAGAACACACACATACATCAAGAATACACAACAAACGCATAATTAGAAAGTGGTTCGAGATGTTCAAGTTAAAACCAATATATGATAATATGAAATCTTCATATTCTCATCGATACTCGTATATAAAACTAAAAGCGCCACTTAGTCACCGTCTATCGGTTAACATACGTTCGATAATTTATTCTTTTCAACGACAAACGCACACACAAAACATATACACGGATTTTCTCCTTTGTCAGTAACTATCCCGTTCTTATATTTCTCAATATAGTCACCATAACCTACAATTTATATGTTATACAGTCTAACATGGCCCATGAGTACGTCAGAGTTAAGGACTGGATGTATGTGGATTAGCAACAACGTATGCAATCTAAGTTTGTCACAGGAGTTGCTGCTTTCATTGAATTTGCACGCGCACATAATAAGATCATAATAGAGAAGATTCTCTGTCCGTGCGATAGATGTGGAAATAAGTACTGGCAGAAGGTAGAATTTGCAGAGCTTCATATTGTAAAACATGGGTTTACTAGACTTTATACAACTTGGAAATATCACGGGGAAGGAGAAGAATGCAGTACTGCGGCAGAAGAAGAAGGAGAACACGATAATGCGGCAGGAGAAGAAGAAGAATTCGGTAATGCGGCAGAAGGAGAAGACGGTAATTTATTTCCATCAGAAGAAATGGAGGATATGGTAGAGGCTGCCCTAGGTGAATCTATCGTACCGAAGATGACATTCCTTCCGGTCAAGGACCGCGTGCGGATAAATATGAAAATTTCATGAATGATGCTAGAAAACCAATTTATGAGAATGCGAAGTATTCCACGCTCTCATGGTTCGTCCAACTTTTCCAGATTAAGTGCCTAAATGGATGGAGCAACAAGTCATTCACAATGCTTCTTTCGTTCTTGAAAGATTCTATGCCGCAGGGAAATAACGTGCCCGACAGCTGGTACGGAGCCCAGAAGATGATGTCTTATTTGGGTCTAAAGTGCGAGAAGATTCAAGCATGTCCTAAAATTTGCGTGTTGTACCGGAAAGAGAATTCAGATTTGAAAGAGTGTCCAACATGCGGAGAGGCCAGGTATAAGCCGAAAGATTCTGATAAGAAGCCTGATATACCTTTGAAGATAGCACGATACTTTCCCATAAGACAGAGGCTACAGAGGCTATTCAGGTGCAAGAAAACAGCCAAGGCGAGGGTGAAGGAAAACACAACTTCATCACATTATTAATACAGCAGCAACGAACAATCGAAATAGGTATCGCGAACTCTCACTCTCAAGCTCAGAGGCCGAATTTGAGAGAGATTTGAGATGTCGAGATTGAAATTGATGAACTTCTTAGCTTTTCGGTGGCTAGCATTGGTTAGGATGTTAAGCGGATCATAAGAGAAGTGATTTGGCATCACCGTGCTCCTCCAAGTGAAGATGGAAAAATGAGCCATCCAAGAGATTCACCGGCATGGAAGGATTTCGATAGGAGGCACGCAATATTCAGTAGCAATCCTCGCAATGTCCGGCTCGGACTGGCTACTGATGGTTTCTGCCCATTCAACTATATGGCTGGAAGTCACAACACATGGCCCGTTGTAATGATAATTTATAATCTGTCGCCTTGGTTGGCTATGGACCAATCATACTTTATGATGGCTCTTCTTATCGACGGACCAAACTCACCGGGGAACAATATCGACGTCTATCTCCGACCTCTGATCGAGGAGTTGAAATCTTTGTTCATTGATGGTGTAGAGATATATGATGCAAACACAAATACAACCTTCATACTGCGTGCGGCTTTCATATGGACAATTAATGACTTTCCTGCGTATGGAATGCTATCAGGTTGGTCCGTACATGGTCACAAAGCATGTCCTCATTGCCATGAACACACACCATCGAAATTCTTGAATTTTAGCAGGAAGGTTTGTTATTGCGGCCATCGACGTTTTCTGCCTCCAGACCACCCCTATAGGCTAGACACGGTTCACTTTGATGGTCATCAGGAGTTTCTTGGACCTCCATCCCCATTGTCCGAAGAGGACGTGACTGCTAAATGGGATGGTTACAATAATGTGACCTTCGGGATGGATCCGACGAAACAGGTCAAACCACCATATTGGAACAAGTTAAGCATTTTCTTCGAGCTTCCGTACTGGTCTACAAATTCAGTGCGTCATTGTCTGGACGTCATGCATATAGAGAAGGGAGTATCAGAGCACATACTTAACTTGCTTCTTTGTAAAGACGGGAAATCGAAAGACAATATGAATGCTCGGATGGATCTACAAGAGTGGGGAATAAGAAGTGAATTGCACCCTAAACCGGTAGCGGGTAAACCGGGCAAGTTTGCACTTCCCAATACCGCTTATCATATGTCACAACCGGAGAAGAAAAGATTTCTGCAGGTGTTGCATAATTTGAAAGTCCCCACAGGTTTCTCAGGATCATTCAGCGAGAAAATAAAAATTGTGAAGTGCAAGATCGATGGACTGAAAAGTCATGATCACCATGTTATCGTGGAGCACCTTCTTCCATTAGCCCTCAGGACTTCTCTCCCCGACTCGGTTGGTCTAGTAATGAACGACCTATGTTGTTTTTTCAGGGAGTTGTGTGCTACAACACTGGAGGTTGTGACGCTGGATAAACTAGAAAATTCTATTGCATTGATACTTTGCAAGTTTGAGCGTATTTTCCTACCGTCATTCTTCGATATCATAATACACTTGACGGTTCATCTTGCAACTGAGGCGAAGTTAGCCGGACCGGTACAATATCGATGGATGTATCCCGTCGAGAGGTACGTGTAATTTTTCGTTTCGCGCAATTTATAAATTTATTGTTGTCCTGTATGCCCGTATTTATTTATTCAACATATTTTCATTAGGTACCTCTACACTCTTAAGAAGTATATACGCAATAAAAATCGACCAGAGGGTTCCATCATGCAAGGTTATCTTCTTGATGAAACAACTACATTTTGTTCCCGCTATCTGGACGAGAACATTGAGACAAGGCTTAACCGACCACGAAGAATTCAAGACGGGCCATATGGTAAAGCCGAGTATAAGAGGGTAGACACTATATTTATCAACAAGATATACCGGTTTATCTTGCTTAATTGCACATGTCTTGAACAAATTAGAGAGTAAGTTTTTTTTGGATTAATTGTTATATCTGTGTTTGTGTGTGTATGAAATGATATAATATTAATGTCACAATTATTTGTCGAAAACAGAATTCATTTTAACGAGGTACGTGAGGGGCATCCTGATTGGAACGAAGAACGATTGGAAAAATATCATCAGGATAATTTTTGTGATTGGGTCACAGATCATGTAAGTTATTCGAATAACATTTTATTGCTATCAGTTTTAATCTAAACTTGTATCGTTATGTATTTTTCGTAAAATTTGTTTTGTTAGATCCACGATCCGAACTTGTCTGCATCATTTGAGAGTGATTCAAGATGTTTAACTCAATTTCCTCGTATGGAGGTTGCATATTACAAAGGATTTGGTGTCCTTAGATACAAATTCGAAGTTAAGGACATAGAAACATCTAGAACCACTCAGAATAATGAGATTGCGACGGTAGGATCAGACGCTGTGACTTATTATTGGTACTTAAATTGTATACTCCGCATCCACTATCCCGGACGATCAGAACCCTTTTATATATTCCAGTGTACTTGGTACGATACGCGAACCGATACGGACAGGTGGAGAAGCAATCTTGGGACTTGGAAAGATGAATATGGATTGACCAGTGTGAACACACTTCGATTTTACGGTCAGGAAGATCCGTTTATCTTTCCGAACCAAGCGTTCCAAGTATACTACTCACAGTGTTTGAAGCATCCGGGATAGAGTGTTGTATGCCGATAGAAATCCAGAGATGTCTACGATGTCCCAGAATTTGAGGACAGCGATGAGGACGAAGAAGAGAGAAGGTTTAAAGTGCTCCGACCGTCTGTTTCGAAGGACGGGTTGTCTTCGACCGATTATGAAGTTACGTGGGTTAGAAACGACATCGACGATGAAATCCAAGTAGATATGTATAATGCGCCCACGAAACGAAAAAGGTTATCAGTAATGTTATATTATTACTTCACATTTTACACTCTATACATATATAGTCAATACTTTTAATGATTGTCTAATGCGTCCACGAACCGTTTATCTAGATTTGATGACGATGTCGGGAGCAGCGAGGGGCAGAAGGAGCTCTAGCCGCGGCAGAGCGGTTCTGCCGCCCGGAGAGCTCCGTAGGGAGCTTCAGAGGGCCGGTCTTGCACCCAGATCGGAGACCCCTTCAGATGCCTCCTTCCGTGTGGATTTTGCCACACCTCCAGGTATACTGCACGTATATCCATTTTGAATGTGATATTACAGATATTCATGCCTGTTTATGTCAAAATTACTTATATTGTCAATGTTTGATTGTGTAGTTGTTGGTGATGCGTCCACATCTGGGACAGAGGCCACTCCCGCTCCTCCAGGTATGTTTATATATCATATAGTGCATGTATATTGATTTAGAATGCTATATCATAAATACACACATTCCTTTTGCTCTTACTTAGCAATTTTTATTATTGTCTAGCTGTAGGTGGTGACACCACCGCACCTACGGGTATGTTTATATATCCTATAGTACATGCATATTGATTTAGAACGTTATATTATTTATCTACACATTCTTTTTGCAATTACTTATATAATCTATTTTTAATTGTCTAATTATAGATGGTGCGTCCACATCTTCCGCAGGGGCCACTCCTGCCGCTTCCATACCCTCCGCATCGTCTGCAGGTTACTATGAATAAATATAATTATTTATTCATTTTACATATGCTCTATAGAATAAATATGAACTTCATGGAAATTTAGCGTCAATATTTATTTTCTAGTTGGAGTGGATGCGTCCGCATCCGGGACCCCGGTTGTTCCTCACCGGAGGAACTATCGTCCCGCTCATGCTGCTGCTCGGGCCCAGGCTTGTGCGATAGTCACCGGAGGTATATATCACACTTCAATTTTCGTTTAACCTTGATTTCTTAATACAACTTTGTATTAATATTGATTGTCTTGATATTTCGTGCAGACACAGGGCCTCCCCATCCCCAGAGGGGGACTCGAGGCCCGAATCAGTCCCATAAGCTGAGGCCTGACAGAGCTAGGGGGAGGCAGCATTCCCCCTCTTTTTTACCCTTGACTATCGCTATACCGGTACTCATGCCGAGAGGTTCGGCAGGTATATGGGGGACAAGAGCCGGCTCGTGAAGAACTATCCACTTCACGTTGAGTGGGGCGAGTAGCACCAGCGCTCATTCACCCTCTACTTTGATCAGGCTCGGGTACGTATTAATATATATTTTCTTTTGATCTATCCAATATATTTATTATTAACACTTGCAATCTAATAACAATGTTTTTTTTTGTATTTTCAGTTGGATTACGATTTTCAGCCTGTAGCCGACCCTGATCACCCGGGGAGGGTGCTCGACCTTCATGCTCTGTACAATGGCCTGATGAAGAACATGCAGGCCAAGGTCCGATACAACAGGAATGAGCTGAAGGCCGACTGCTACCACTAGTAAAATAGGGGGTTGCCCCTACGGATGGAATTATCCGTTGGGGCAGATTTTACTTGGCCCTACGGATTACTCCGTAGGGCTAAAGGGTTGCCCCTACGGGCACTGACGTTCAAGAATAAAAAAATTAATTCTTAATTTGGTGTTTGCCCCTACGGTGGCGCAAACAAAGGACCTACGGATATATCCGTAGGGGCAAGTAAATATCGATTTAAAACAAAGCCAGATCGAAAAGCCTACGCTCATTTTCTCTCTCTCCCTCAAACGCGCGCGAAAAACCCTAAATCGCCACCGTCGCGTCGCCACCGTCGTTGGGCAGAGTCGCCACCGTCGTCGCCACCGCCGATTTCGTCGCCACCCTCGTCGCCACCGCCGGTTTCGTCGCCACCGTCGTCGCCACCGCCGGTTTCTTCGCCAATTCGACGCCGTCGTCGCTCCAAGTAACCAGCGCACCCGTTCAGGTATAAATCTCGAGGTAAATTAAAGCATTTTTGGATTATTCATGGCTGGGTCTGGGTTGCGCACGCGAGAGTTGGGTTTGGGCAGGGGCGCGGTGGCGGTCGGGGTCGGGGTCGGGGTAGGGTTAGGGTTGGGGTTCGGCTGTTGCTGGGGTGGGGCTGGGGTTAGGGTTACGGTAGGGCTGGGGTTAGGGTTACTGTGGGGCTGGGGTAGGGTTACGGTGGGCTAGGGTTAGGGTTGGGACTAGGGTTAGGGTTACTGTGGGGCTGGGGTAGGGTTACGGTGGGCTGGGGTTAGGGTTGGGGCTAGGGTTAGGGTTACTGTGGGGCTGGGGTTAGGGTTATGAGAGGCATGTCAGCATATTTATGTGTAATAATTGAGAGGATCAAGCTAAGTTCTATGCAAGCAGTCTCTCAGAATACATAGAAAGCTAGCCTTACATTTTAAATTAACATATTCCATAGTTGTCTTAATGGTAAGGCAGATACCCATATTGTGTAAGAGCTGACATTAATACAACCATAGGGAGCTGACTGATTACATCTCATGTGGCATTAAAATCTATAAATGGACATACGAGATAATGCAAAGAAAGAGCAATAGATCAAGACTCAATCAACTTTCCTATGCTTTATGATTTCAGCGGATAGCTCAAGTTTAGTTTCAACTTTATATTCTTATTTTTCTCTCTTTTTTCTTTAGTGCTTCTTCCTCCATTTCTTTGAAGAGTCTCTCACAGCGAAATACACTCCATTTTTTCTTAATGGGATAGAATCCTACCCCCGACAGCCGGAACACATACATACAAACGCATAATTAGAGAGCGACTCGAGATGTTCGGGTTAAAACCAATATATGATACTCGATGATGATATGAAACCTTCATATTCCCATCGATACCCGTATATGAAACTAAAGCGCCACTTAGTCCCCGTCTATCGGTTAACATACGTGCGATGCTCGTCGTGACCTAGAACTATACGAAGGTTGTTAAATATCGGACAGTATAGCTCGATACTAACAACCGTCGTATAGTCTGCGCGACGAGAAAATTCAATCGTATGGTAACCCATAGATTTGTCCCGTGTGGACAAGTTAAGAATGTATAAAGCAAACGCCTTCATTCACTTGTGTTTTCATCCGTTTCGAGATATTTCGTCGGTACCTTTCCGCTGGTTCTCCGTGTACAAAGATAGATTAGATGTTCATTTCAACGTTGTTTCACAGCTTTGAAATGATTATCTATTCTATTACAGTGTACTCGGAGAACAGCGGGGAGGTGCTGCCGAAATTTACTCGAAACGGTTGAAAGCACAAGTGATGGGCGTTCGCTCTATACATTCTTAATGGGATAGAAGCCTACCCCCGACAGCCGGAACACATACATACAAACGTATAATCAGAGAGCGACTCGAGATGTTCGGGTTAAAACCAATATATGATACTTGATGATGATATGAAACCTTCATATTCCCATCGATACCCGTATATGAAACTAAAGCGCCACTTAGTCCCCGTCTATCGGTTAACATACGTGCGATGCTTGTCGTGACCTAGAACTATACGAAGGTTGTTAAATATCGGACAGTATAGCTCGATACTAACAACCGTCGTATAGTCTGCGCGACGAGAAAATTCAATCGTATGGTAACCCATAGATTTGTCCCGTGTGGACAAGTTAAGAATGTATAAAGCAAACGCCTTCATTCACTTGTGTTTTCATCCGTTTCGAGATATTTCGTCGGTACCTTTCCGCTGGTTCTCCGTGTACAAAGATAGATTAGATGTTCATTTCAACGTTGTTTCACAGCTTTGAAATGATTATCTATTCTATTACAGTGTACTCGGAGAACAGCGGGGAGGTGCTGCCGAAATTTACTCGAAACGGTTGAAAGCACAAGTGATGGGCGTTCGCTCTATACATTCTTAATGGGATAGAAGCCTACCCCCGACAGCCGGAACACATACATACAAACGCATAATCAGAGAGCGACTCGAGATGTTCGGGTTAAAACCAATATATGATAATATGAAACCTTCATATTCCCATCGATACCCATATATGAAACTAATTAAAAGCGCCACTTAGTCCCCGTCTTCCGTGTGGATTTTGCCACACCTCCAGGTATACTGCACGCATATCCATTTTCAATTTAATATTACAGATATTCATGCCTGTTTATGTCAAAATTACTTATATTGTCAATGTTTGATTGTCTGGTTGTTGGTCCTGCGTCCACATCTGGGACAGAGGCCACCCCCGCTCCTCCAGGTATGTTTATATATCATATAGTGTATGTATATTGATTTAGAATGCTATATCATAAATATACACATTCCTTTTGCTCTTACTTAGCAATTTTTATTATTGTCTAGCTGTAGGTGGTGAAACCACCGCACCTGCGGGTATGTTTATATGTCCTATAGTTCATGCATATTGATTTAGAACGTTATATTATTGATCTACACATTCTTTTTGCAATTACTTATAAAATCTATTTTTAATTGTCTAATTATAGGTGGTGCGTCCACACCTTCCACAGGGGCCACTCCTGCCGCTTCCGTACCCTCCGCATCGTCTGCAGGTTAGTATGAATAAATTTAAAATATTTATTTATTTTACATATGCTCTATAGAATAAATATGAACTTCATGGAGATTTAGCGTCGATGTTTATTTTATAGTTGGAGGGGATGCGTCCGGGTCCAGGACCCCGGTTGTTCCTCACCGGAGGAACTATCGTCCCGCTCGTGCTGCTGCTCGGGCCCAGGCTCGTGCGTTATTCACCGGAGGTATATATCACACTTGAATTTTTGTTTAACGTTGATTTCTTAATACAACTTTGTCTTATTATTGATTGTCTTGATATTTCGTGCAGACGCAGGGCCTCTCCATCCCCAGAGGGGGACTCGAGGCCCGAATCAGTCCCATAGGCTGAGGCCTAATAGAGCTAGGGGGGAGGCAGCATTCTCCCTATTTTTTACCCTTGACTATCGCTATACCGGTCCTCATGCCGAGAGGTTCGGCCGGTATTTGGGGGACGAGAGCCGGATCGTGAAGAACTATCCACTTCACGTTGAGTGGGGCGAGCAGCACCAGCGCTCATTCGCCCTCTTCTTTGAACAGGCTCGGGTATGTATTAATATATATTTTCATTTGATCTATCCAATATATTTATTATTAACACTTGCAATCTAATAACAATGTTTTTTTTTGTATTTTCAGTTGGATTACGATTTTCAGCCTGTAGCCGACCCTGATCACTCGGGGAGGGTGCTCGACCTTCATGCTCTGTACAATGGCCTGATGAAGAACATGCAGGCCAAGGTCCGATACAACAGGAATGAGCTGAAGGCCGACTGCTACTCCCTGTGGATAGAGACCCCCGAGGCAGAGAGAGCGGCCCTCCTATCTACTCCGGCGTTTGCGAGAGTCGACGTAGAGACATGGCCTCTATTGTGCGCTTATTTCGACTCCGAACGCAAACAAGTATGTATTTTAAATTTAATTCATTATTTATGATATAATTTATTTCTTTGTGTTTCTTAATTAGAAAACTAAATGTTAATGCGTTGTGCAGAAACAGGCCGCTCAGAATACGGAGAACAGGAAGTCGGCGAAGAGGGGTCGCCCCACTTACACAGGTGGCTCGAGGAACATTACTCGAGCCATGGAGTTATCGGTAAATTAAGAGTTATTCTCTAATATTCTGCAATATTAAGAGTTATTCTCTAATATTTCTAATATTAAGAGTTACTTTCTAATATTGCAGACATCTCGGACCGTGGCGTCAGGTGGTACACCGAGCGTGCTGTCCGCATATCTTGCCGTCCACGGCACCTCGACAGATCCCGCCACGGGCGAGCTTCGATGTCCCGACGTCGCTACCCAGGAGTACTGCGTAAGTGTTAATATTTTTTCTACCCAAATTTGAAATTTTAGTTTTGGAAGGTTCAAGTTTAAATTTTATACTTATACTTTACTGCTTAATGTGGGTGTAGGAGCGGGTGGTTGAGCAGGCCCAGGCCTCGGGGATCGATTTTACCGGACAGAACGATCCGAGGCTGCTGACCCCAGTTCTGGACGCCGCACACGGAGGGCACCACGGAGGTTGGGAGAGAGGCCGGGGATTGGGCCCTAGCAGGGCCCATATGAGGTTGGACTCCACCCTGGCGGTTACTTCCTCCGTCTCCAGTGGCCGGCATGTCCATCAGGAACTGGATAGCTTGAGGGCCACCGTTCAGGAGTTGAAGGAGATGCTGGTATGTATACTACTTTATAGTAAAATATCATTTCATATTATATACATATCAATATATCCATAATTAGTACGTAGGTTGAGCTTATTTGGTTTTAGACTTAAGTCTGATTAATCATACATACATATGTAATTAAAATAAACAACGCTTTTCCAAACTAGATATCCAAACAGGGTTTCGAAATAACTTAATAATGAAACGAATTCGAATAATACACAGTTCTTACACGCTTCTTACACACGTTATGTCCAGACGCGACAGGATAGATCGGCCGAGCCTCCACATGCATCTCCTTCGGCTGCGGCTCCGCAAGCCACTACATCGGCTGCGGTTCCGCAGACAGCTCTGTAGCTCTACCGCCCACTCAGACTCCCGCAGCCGCGGCTCCGCAAGCGACTACCTCGACGGCGGCTGCGCAGACCACATCGCCAGCTCCACATGCCGCTCAGACTCCCTTATATGTAGCATTGGAGAGTGTATTTACCGAGGAGCAGGCGCGCGTTATTCGAACGTTATTCGGAGGTGGAGCTGGACCGAACTAGGGTAGCTTTTTGGTTCTTATTTTTTGAAACATGTATTTATTTATATCACATTGTACTACATTTTGAAACGATATTGATATTGGTTTGTATTTATATCATATTCAGTTTTTGGGTTTCTTTTGTATATTATATATATGCGTGAGATGTGATTATGAATACTGCAATATATGATTTGATTGATGTATATAGTATTGTGCACAGGGCGGCAAAAAATCTAGCAGCCCATTTTTAAAAAAAAAATACAGACAATATGTACCTACGGATTAAGCCGCAGGTACATATACTAACCCTACGGGTATATCCGTAGGGGCAAACTATCAGGAAACCTGATATTTTCCCACCTGATATCAGTGCAGGGTGTTGGGGTTGTCCCTACGGATATGTCCGTAGGGGCCAGTGTTTATCCCCTACGAATTTATCCGTAGGGGAAAATATCAGGTTTCCTGATATTTTCCCACCTGATATCAGTCCAGGGTGTTGGGAGTAGCCCCTACGGACCTAACCGTAGGAACTACTTTATATCCCCTATGGATATAGCCGTAGGGATCTAAAATGGACCTACGGGTATATCCGTAGGTATATACAATATATTCAAAAAAAAATTACATATATGATTTTATTACCCCTACGGGGTACTCCGTAGGGGCTATAACACCTACCGATATATCCGTAGGGGCTTAAATTTGTCCGTAGGGACACGTTCAGGACCTCAACTTGCACCTGCGGCCTTTGCACCTACGGGGTCTTTTTTCGCCCCTACGTATATATCCGTAGGGGCAGTGGGTTGCCCCTACCGATAAATCCGTAGGGACAACCCTTATTTGTAGTAGTGTACTCCCTGTGGATGGCGACCCCCGAGGCAAAGAGAGTGGCCCTCCTATCTACTCCGACGTTTGCGAGAGTCGACGTAGAGACATGGCCTCTATTGTGCGAATATTTCGACTCCCAATGCAAATAGGTATGTATTTTAAATGTAATTCATTGTTTAGGATATAATTTATTTTTTTGTGTTCCTTAATTAGAAAACTATATGTTAATGCGTTGTGCAGAAACAGGCCGCTCAGAATACAGAGAACAGGAAGTCGGCAAAGAGGGGTCGCCCTACTTACACAGGTGGCTCGAGGAATATTACTCGAGCCATGGAGTTATCGGTAAATTACAATAGACCGACCTTTGTGATATTCTGCAATATTAAGAGTTATTTTCTAATATTTCTAATATTAAGAGTTATTTTCTAATATTGCAGACAGCTCGGACCGTGGCGTCAGGTGGTACACCGAGCGTGCTATCCGCATATCTTGCCGTCCACGGCACCTCGACAGATCCCGCCACGGGCGAGCTTCGATATCCCGACGTCGCTACCCAGGAGTATTGCGTAAGTGTTAATATTTATTCTACCCATATTTGAAATTTTAGTTTTGGAAGGTTCAAGTTTAAATTTTATATTTATACTTTCCTGCTTAATGTGGGTGTCGGAGCGGGTGGTTGAGCAGGCCGAGGCCTCGGGGATCGATTTTACCGGACAGAGCGATCCGAGGCTGCTGACCCCAGTTCTGGACGCCGCACACGGAGGGCACCACGGAGGTTGGGAGAGAGGCCGGGGACTGGGCCCTAGCAGGGCCCATATGAGGTTGGACTCCACCCCGGCGGTTACTTCCTCCGTCTTCAGTAAGCGACGTGTCCAGCAGGAACTGGAGAGCTTGAGAGCCACCGTTCAGGAGTTGAAGGAGATGCTGGTATGTATACTAGTTTATAGTAAAATATCATGTCATAGTATAGATATCAACATATCCATAATTAGTACGTAGCTTGAACTTATTTGGTTTTAGACTTAGGTTTGATTAATCATATATACATATGTAATTAAAATAAACAACGGTTTTCCAAACTAGATATCCAAATGGGATTTCGAAATAACTTGATAATGATACGAATTCGAATAATACACAGTTCTTAAACGCTTCTTATACACGTTAGGTCCAGACGCGACAGGGTACATCGGCCGAGCCTCCACATGCATCTTCTTCGGCTGCTGCTCCGCAAGCCACTATATCGGCTGCGGTTCCGCAGACAGCTCCTATAGCTCCACCGCCCGCTCAGACTCCCGCAGCCGCGGCTCCGCAAGCTACTACCTCCACGGCGGCTGCGCAGACCACATCGCCAGCTCCACAGGACGCTCAGACTCCCGTTCGCGCCGAATTGCATGGTTTATTGACCGAGGAGCAGGCGCGCCTTATTCTATCGTTTATCAAAGGTGGAGCTGGACCGAGCTAGGGTAGCTTTTTGATTCTTATTTTTTGAAACATGTATTTATTTATATCATACATATTGTACTATATTTTGAAACGATATTGGTATTGATATTGGTTTATATTTATATCATATTCAGTATTTGGGTTTCTTTTGTATATTATATGCGTGAGATGTGATTATGAATACTGCGATATATGTTGTGTGATGATTAATTTTATATTTTATTGATATATATATTATTGTGCACAGGGCGAGAAAAAATCATGCAGCCCTTTTTTAAAAAAAAAACAGATAATATGTACCTACGGATTAATCCGTAGGTACACATGTTGCCCCTACGGCTTAAACCGTAGGGGCAAAATATCAGCAGTAACTGATATTTCCTCCTGATCTCAGGGGGGGTTGGGAGAGCCCCTACGGACATATCCGTAGGGGCACACAAAGACCCCTACGGCGTTATCCGTAGGGGCAAAATATTAGGATTTCTGATATTTTGCCCCTACGGATAGGTACCTACGCAGATATCCGTAGGGGATATAACTTGGCCCTACGGATATGGTCGTAGGGGCAGTTAATATATTTAAAAAAACCGTAAATAAAATAACCTTTTTTACCCTACGGCCTATGCCGTAGGTGAAACTGGCCCTACACAGAACTCCGTAGGGGCAAGATTTTACCCGCAGGGGCAAGTTCAGGGCTTCAACTTGCACCTACGGCGTTTGCACCTACAGGTTATTTTTTTCGCCCCTACGGATGTAGCCATAGGGGCAACCCTTATTTGTAGTAGTGAGGAGCCCGGAGAGGAGGAGGTTACGAAACGGCCGGGATAGATCTTCGATGAAGAAAAGCCTAGGAGACGGCCGTGGGAGACGGGGAAGCCAGGAAGCGACCGGGGGAGATCGTCGATCGTCGATGAGGGGTTTGGATGACCGAGAAAGCGTGTGAAGGCTGATAGGAGGCTGGAGGAGATTTTTTGGGTGGCCAGTGAAGTTTTTTAGACGGCTCGGAGGGGTAAAACAGGAGGCGTGATCGGAGCCGAGGGGATGAAAAATTTTAGGTGCGAAAACAAAACAAAATGGGGGAAAATAAAATTTAGCAAGGGAAGAATGAGGAGAAGGGCACGGGAAAATTTTGTCGACTTCGGTCTACTATACTTCGACGGAATTTAGCCGTCGAAATAACTGTTGACCGAAATCAATAAAGTTCAAATTTTTTGGCCTATTTCGATGGGGATATGCCGTCGAAATAAATCGTAAAAAATTTCCCGTCGAAATTACACCCATTTTCCTGTAGTGTTGTGCTCTATACTTCACCTTGTAACCAATGAAAGCCTTGGTAGCTTATATGGATTCCACCGTACCGATAGAAAAAGTATTACTCATTCAATTAATGATGTCTAAACTTCATTAAATTATAGGTTAAATTTCAATATGCTATTATGAACTATAGACATTTACCTCAAATGATACCATGAACTTTCAAATTATGGATTGATATCATGAACTTTCAAAAGTTTGAAAAAAATACCTCTGACTGCGTTAACGGAAAATTACAAAATTACCAAAATACCCCTTCCTTTTTTTTGCAAATATTGTCTTTTTTATTACATGAGAGGTATTTTGGTAATTTTGTAATTTTTCATTAACTCCGTCAGGATTTTTTTGATACGTTTAAAAGTTTATAGTATCAATCTATCGTTTTAAAAGTTCAGGTTATTGTTTTACGAAAAATGTTTATTGATCATCTTTTAACACATTGAAATTTAGGCTGAATTATGATTATGTGCCCCTCTCTATCCCTCTAAAGCCAAAACATGCCACATCACTTCCTGCTACGTTCATCTGCTTCACTGTATCAATATTGCGCGCGCGCGCTCTCCCCCTCTCTCTCATATCTGATATCTGACGACGTGTCAGAATCTTGTTGGATTCCAGCGGGAGGGTCCACAGAGAGATATGAACGGGGCCTGAATGCAGACCATGGGGGATGTGGGACCCACCAAGATAGTTGCCATTGGAGACGGACACGTCTGCACGAAAAGCGCGTACGTCAGTGGGAGGGAGATTCATTCATGAACGTATCTGATCGCGTGGGTTCTGCAGGGTGATGAGTGAGCCCACGTCAGCTCATCACGTGGGCATATCCGTAGCCTGTTATGCATGATGCCCCTTTCTTTCTTTCTCTCTTTCTTTGGCATGGGCCCGTGGAATCTAACCTAAGCACCGGACACATCAAAGCATACACAATTGACATGCATCCACATTCCGTGGATCCACGAATTTGTCCTGGAAACGTTAATTTGTGGTCACTTTTCCTTTTTGGGGTTCGAACTCAGCACTCTGGCCAAAAGAGAAATTGTTCATACCAACTAAGCTATTACTTATGTGATGTGTCTTTATTCTTCTACTCCTCTTTCCTTTTGGGGCTGTTTGATTGCAAGATCGTGAAATTTGGATTCCCAAATTGTACAATTGAAATTTTTTGGATTAGCTAATTTTGTATTTCGTTGGTATTGGATTTCTAGATTCTTATAATCCTTTGGTTGGTGAAAAGAAAATGAGATTTGGATTTGAGAATTTTAGAGAGAGAAGTTAAAATACAGTGGGCCCCACTAAACAATGTTAATTCTTATGAATCCATGGGTTTAATTCTCATCTTAAAATTTGGATAAAAAGACAAGGGGTATCTTGGGTATATAAGTTGGCCAACTCTACTATTTCATAATCACTTATAGAATAAAGTATGAATTCCTAATTTATTTTTAAGTGGAAAAAATATCATTTTTAAACCAGTCATGATGGGACCCATGGTAAAATAATCGTTTATTGAATAGTAAAAAAAAATCCAATTACACTATCTATTTAGAACCATTTTAATATGATTTTTAATCACTTGTTGACAAAAAATAATCAAATCCAAACAAAACCTCATTTATTTCATTACAGAAATCGTTCACCAACTATTTATGTAGTATAGAATTTTCTAAACCGTACATGTCCATTTAGGAAACAACGCATTACTTTTCCGTTGAAAGAAATTATTTATATCATTTAGAATTTTTTTAATCTCGTTGAGGCTCCTCGAGCATTCAAACAACAATCATGCTGATTAACCTGTCATGGCTTGTGAGGAATAATGTATCTCTGCTTAATTAATATGTCATATAACCACATTCAAACACTGAAGCTGTCATCACCCGAGTTGCGCGTGCTGCTTGATGCTACCTATGTTAAGGACTTATTTAACGGTCTTTATGGAATTTATTATATTTGGCTTCTTCCGAGATCACAGTGGTATAACACTGGATGTGTACAATACTACAATAAGAGATTGCCCCTACGGATAACGTTATCTGTAGGGGTAATAAAATGTTGCCCCTACGGATTAATCCGTAGGTCCCTTTAGTCGTCCCTACGGTACTATATGAATTAATTTAAAAATATTAAAACGTAATTTGTTATTTGGTCCTACGGAGCCGCAAAAGAAGGAACTACGGTTTAATCCGTATGGGCATATATATGGATTATTAATAAAAAATAAAACACAGAAAACGTAATTTGTTATTTGGCCCTATGGAGGCCCAAAAGAAGGACCTACGGGTTAATCCGTAGGGGCAGATAAAATGGTTATTAAGAAAAATAAAAGCACAGAAAAGTCATCGTTCCCAAAATAAGTACCCTCATCTCTCCACCGCGTGCGCCCCTCGTCGCCATCGCCCGCGCCTCGTTGCTATTGCCCTCCCACGTGCGCCTCTTCGTCCCCGACATCACCGTCGACTTCCTCATCGACTTCCTCTTCGCCACCGCCCGCATCTCGTCGCCGATTGCGTCTCGTCGGCATCGTCTTGTCTTCACTACAGATTAGTAAATTTCTTAATTTTACTTCTAATTATTCGTTTGTTTCTGTTTTTGTTGATTATGGTGAGAGTTAGAGTTAGTATTAGTGTTCAGTTTAGTGTTTAGGGTTCGGGTCAATTAGTGTTAGGGTTAGAGTTAGGGTTAATTAGACTTCGGGTCAGTTAAGGTTAGTGTTAGGGTTCGGGTCAGTTAGTGTTAGGGTTAGTTAGTTGCGGTTAGGGTTAAGGTAAGACTTAGGCTGGGGTTAGGATTAGACGTTCATTATATGGTTAGGGTTAGAGTTAGGGTTAGGATTTGGTTCAGGTTTGGGATGGCTAGGGTTAATTTGGGTTAATTAGAGACTAGAGTTATTTTGGGTTAATTAGTGATAATTTGAAAGGGTTTGGATGTTGATTAGGGTTAATTTGGTTAATTTGGGTAAATTGGATTAAGTTTGGGTTAATTAGGAATAATTTGTGTTAGGATAACGATTATGCTTAATTATGGTTAATTAGGTTAATTTGGGTTATTTAGGCTTAGGGTTTAGGGCGCACTAGTTCATTCAGTAGGATACTCGATGATAACGTATACGTACAGCTTTACTATAAACGCAAGAAAATTTTACCCTAAACTAAAAACTTCGAACCCTTAATAACGAAACGTAAACGTAAAACCTATTCAAGTTAAATGTTCAAGTTAAACTCAATATATGATACTCGATGATATTATGAAACTTTCATATTCTCATCGTTACTGATATATGAAAATCAAAGCGCCACTTAGTCCCCGTCTATCGGTTATCATACGTTCGATATTCGTCGTGACATAGAATTATACGAAACTTGTTAAATATTGGACGGTATAGTTCGGTACTAATAACTGTCGTATAGTCTATGTGAAGAGAATATTCAATCGTATGATAACCGATAGATTTGTCCAGTGTGGACAAGTTAGGAATGTATAAAGCAAACACATGCATTCACTTGTGTTTTCATCCGTTTCGAGTTATTTCATCAGTACTTTTCCGCTGGTTCTCCGTGTACAAAGATAGATTAGATGTTCAATTCAACGTTGTTTCACAACTTTGAAATGATTATCTATTCTATTACAGTGTACTCGGAGAACAGCGGGGAGGTATTACCGAAATTTACTCGAAACGGTTGAAAGCACAAGCTAATAGGTGTCTGCTTTATACATTCTTAATGGAATAGAAGCCTTACCCCCGGCAGCCAAAACGCACACACAACACATACACACTGACAACCCTACACTTAAGCGAAATCATAAATTAAAACACACATATATAGAATACAACTCATACATGGGTATCCTCAAATCTAACTTTGATTATTGATAATTTATTCTTTTCAACGACAAACGCACACACAAAGTATATACACGGCAGAAGAAGAAGGAGAAGACGGTGATGCGGCAGAAGATGGAGAAGAAGGTAATGCGGAAGAAGAAGAAGACGATAATTTCTTTTCAGGAGAAGAAATGGAGGATATGGTAGAGGCTGCCCTAGGTGAATCTATTCGTACCGAGTATGACATTCCTTCCGATCAAGGACCGCGTGCGGATAAATATGAAAATTTCATGAATGATGCTAGAAAACCAATTTATGAGAATGCAAAGTATTCCACCCTCTCATGGTTCGTCCAACTTTTCCAGATTAAGTGCCTACATAGATGGAGCAACAAGTCATTCACAATGTTTCTTTCGTTCTTGAAAAATTCTATGCCCCGGGAAATAGCGTGCCTACAGCTGGTATGGAGCCCAGAAGATGATGTCTGATTTGGGTCTGAAGTGTGAGAAGATTCAAGCATGTCCTAAAAATTGCGTGTTGTACCGGAAAGAGAATTCAGATTTGAAAGAGTGTCCAACATGCGGAAATGCCAGGTATAAGCTGAAAGATTCTGATAAGAAGCCCGATATACCTGTCAAGATAGCATGATACTTTCCCATAACACAGAGGCTGCAGAGACTATTCAGATGTAAGAAAACATCCGAGGCAATAATTTGGCATCACCGTGCTCCTTCAAGTGAAGATGGAAAAATGAGCTATCCAAGAGATTCACCGGCATGGAAGGACTTCGATAGGAGGCACGAAATATTCAGTAGTGATCCTCGCAATATCAGGCTCGGACTTGCTAGTGATGGCTTCAGCCCATTCAACTATATGGTTGGAAGCCACACCATATAGCCCGTTGTAATGATAGTTTATAATCTGTCGTCTTGGTTGGCTATGGACCAATCATACTTTATGATGCCTCTTTTTATCGACGGACCAAACTCACCGGGAAACAATATCGACGTCTATCTCCGACCTCTGATCGAGAAGTTAAAATTTTTATTCATTGATGGTGTAGAAACTTACGATGCAAACACAAATACAACCTTCATACTGCGTGCAGCTTTAATATGGACAATTAATGAATTTCCTGCATATGGAATGCTATCAGGTTGGTCCATAAATGGTCACAAAGTATGTCTTTATTGCCATCAACATACAACATCAAAATTCTTGAATTTTAGCAGGAAGGTTTGTTATTGCGGCCATTGACATTTCCTGTCTCTAAACCACCCCTACAGGTTAGACGTTGTTCACTTTGATGGTCATCAGGAGCTTCTTAGACCTCCAGCCCCATTGTCCGGAGAGGACGTGATTGCTCAGTGGGATGGTTACAATAATGTGACCTTCGGGATGGATCCAACAAAACAGGTCAAACTACCATTCTGGAACAAGTTAAGTATTTTCTTCGAGCTTCTGTACTGGTCAACAAATTTAGTGCGTTATTGTCTGGACGTCATGTACATAGAGAAGGGAGTATCCGAGCACGTACTCAACTTGCTTCTTTGTAAAGACGGGAAATCGAAAGACAACCTCAATACTCGGATGGATCTACAGGACTGGGAAATTAGAAGTGAATTGCATCCTAAACCGATAACGTGTAAACCAGGCAAGTTTGTACTTCCCAATGCCGCGTATCATATGTCACAACTGGAGAAGAAAAGATTCTTGCAGGTGTTGCATGATTTGAAAGTTCCCACAGGTTTCTCAGGATCATTCAGTAAGAAAATAAAAATTGTGAAAGGAAAGATCGATGGGCTGAAAAGTCATGATCACTATGTTATTATGGAGCATCTTCTCCCATTAGCCCTCAGGACTTCCCTTCCCGAATCGGTTGGTCTAGTAATCAATGACCTATATTATTTTTTCAGAGAATTATGCACTAAAATACTGGATGTTGTGACGCCGGAGAAACTAGAAAATTCTATTGCTTTGATATTTTGCAAGTTTGAGCATATTTTCCCACCGTCATTCTTCGATATCATAATACAGCTGACGGTTCATCTTACAACTGAGGCTAACTTAGCCGGACCGGTACAATATCGATGGATGTATCCCGTCGAGAGGTACGTGGAATTTTTCGTTTCACGCAATTTGTAAAATTATTGTTGTCCTGTATGACCGTATTAATTTATTTAACATATTTTTCTTTAGGTACCTCTTGTAATACCCGGTATCTTGTAGGTAAAAATCTTGTATATTTTCGAATTTATTTTCTGTACTTTCCAAACATTTGCCCTATATTCCTCCTATTGCATTTTCCGATTAAATCCTATTTTTCCAAGTTATTTTCCCACTCCTATTTTAATGTCTAAATAAATTTTCATGTAATTTTCAACCTCACTATTAAACCCAAACCCTATTGCTTATTTCCTTTTTATTATTCCATTTCCATTTCCCAGCCCAGCCCACTTCCTCCTCTCTCTCTCTCATTTTTTTTATTTTCTGAGCCCAGCCCAAGAACCCCGGCCCAGCCCCTACTGACACGACCCGGCCCGTTTCTTCCTCCCCACTCCTCTTTTTCCCGCTTCTTCCTTCTCTCTCACGTCGTCGTGGTCGTTCCCATGCCCCCGCCTCCCTCCTGCCCACGACTGGCGCCACGCGACCTCACCTTCGCCTTAACGTCCTCCCCCACGACTCGCTCCCTCCTCACAACGTTCCCTTCCCCCATCTCCTCCAACTCCTATCACCTCACTTCACTTCTTCACCGCACCCACTTCTTCACTTAACCGAGCAGCCCCCGTCGCCATCACGACCGGCGATCGCCTAGCTCCCCTCGCCGAAACCCCGAGGCCACCTCACTGCAACCCCGAGCTCTCTCTCTCTCCTCCTTCCACTCGCTCTCGTTCTCCCTCTCAACACCACCGAGCACTATCGTCCCTCCGACCTTGTCGTCGTCCCCTCTTGCCGCCGGCCACCTCGTCTCCCTCTCTCGCTCATACCAGCCGAGCTCCCTCACCTCCACCACCTCTTTCTATCCAAAACCCATCCCCCCGCCTGCATACCCACTGCATCCTCACCTCTGCCACCACCCTCGCCATCAAGCGCCGACACCAACGACCACCTCCCATGCCATCAACTTTCTCCGATCACCGCGAGCTCCCCTCATCAGAAACATCGTGACCATTGCACCCTCCCCATCGCCTCCAACAAGTGAGCCCCCCTACAACCCCAACAGCCACTACCATCACCTTCGGCTCCCCACCTCTACACCGTCAATCACCGCCGGAGTTCCAGGCCACCGCCGTTGAACCCTAGTTCACCACCTCCTCCTCCGCTTGCCTCCTCCTTCATCTCCGGCGTGGGGCTCGACAACCAACTGCAAACCCACCCGAGCTCCTCAACACCCCCCCGCTGACGAGCTTCAACAGCCGACCACCACAGCACCACTATTGGCCGCCTCCATACTGCAGCCAAGACCCTGCACCTACCACCTCCAGTCGCCGTCCAAGCTCGCCGTCGCTGCCGAGAACTCGAGCTCGAGCCAAAGTCGAGTTGCCGTGCCGCGCTGGCGTTGTGATCGCGCTGTTGCCGCTGCCGTAC
The DNA here is from genome assembly GCA_030015575.1 of Agapanthus africanus. Classification (NCBI taxonomy): domain Eukaryota; kingdom Viridiplantae; phylum Streptophyta; class Magnoliopsida; order Asparagales; family Amaryllidaceae; genus Agapanthus; species Agapanthus africanus. The sequence goes on from CM057339.1 coordinate 927,012,278, forward strand.
CATCGTCGATACGTCATCAAGCAAGTATATTACTTGCTTCATGCTATTAGTTCGTATTTAAATCAGTTTAGACGTTAATATCGAATATATACATCTCGTGCGAGCCAATGAATATAAGTGTTTGGTTTGAAACTTTAAATGAAAACTTAACTTTAAATGGTGGAACTTGTGATCATTAGACCCGTCTACTATTTACCGATATGCTATAGAAATTTAGTTGAAAACCACGGTCGTTTCACCTATGTAATGCTGCTCCCGATAGTCGGTACGAAATTTGAATTTCCTGAATATGCTAGACCGTTAAATTCGCGTTAAATCTTTTACGAATCGAATTTTGGCGTTCCATGGCTCGTATCGAAGCCAACAGAATAATCTACAGAACCCTATAGTTTATATCTAAAATTGAACTAGTTACAATAGAGAAAACTGCGGAGAATTACGATTCTGGACTGCAGTCCAGAGCGGTAATTCCAGATAACCCCTGTTTTTAACTCACTGTTTTTCCTTTCTCAAATGCGGAAATGTGTGGAAACCTATATCGTTACGTATAAAATTAAGTTATCTTTCTTACTCCACTGGTCTCACTAGATTTCTTAACTTTATGATATTTTTAACACATTTTATAATGCCGACGTGTTCTGCTGAATTCTGCAGTGACAGATTTTACACATCAACCTTAAACTGACCATAACTCTTTGTTGATATAGGATACTACTGATCTGCTAATTGCGTTGGAAACCTAACTGATAAACCTAAATATTGTTCAACTATAGTGTCGCCTAATTACGATCCTAACTGGGATTAAAATATGTTACAAAACGGACTTCCAATTATGAAATCGGATTTCCAGCAGTGAACACTTAAATTGAAATGGCCACAACTGGCAAACCTGAAACCCGATTGACGCGAAACCAATTTTGATGGATAGATAATTAAACATACTACTTACCAATTTTACAATGTTTCATTTAAATTGCATGTATGATTTATTGTTAATTATGCAAGTATTCGGACACTGACTGATGATATTCTATTCATATCGTAATTATCGTATTCTCATCATATCATGTAGATGTCATAGCATTGGTAACCTAGTGGTCGTGTAAATTACCTAGTATTAGAAATTAGTGTTCGGATTGTGGCAAGTACGTTAGTGTTAAAGTGTGAATGAATAAGTGAAAGTGACACGTACTTGTACACAATCCGCGGACCCGATTAATTTATTGCATTGTCGACGCCTATGGGACATGTATAAGTGTAACTATAATTGGAATGTGACGATTATGGAAGCACTTATATGGGTGTCATGGGTAAGGCACCAAATACTGTTCATTTATCTTGGGTACCAGTCGAGACATGCTTGATGGCGATCCTGTCTTCAGTTCTCGTATAGACTTGTCATGGACCGACTAGTATTTGGGTTGATGGTTGGTGTTTGATGTAGACCACGGGGTGTGGGGTAGTTTGAGTGTGAGTTCAACGGAATTTCGGGAGTCCTATTGCCGGCACATACAGCGATTTTGGAGATATATGGGTGATATTACTGATTATTAGTGAGCGACTCGGGCCCGTGTTCCCTTATCCTTGGGTCCTACCCTTGGGTGGGGGATACTCACGAGTGGTTGACTCGCACACTTGGACTGACGATAGGTTTAGCGACCTAGACAGTGAGACTTGGATATACTTACTTTACTGTTTACCTGTACCGATTATTTCATGTGCGTCACCATTCTATATTTACTGCTTCATGTTCATCATCATTGCCTGTGTTTACTTTGCATATATATATATATATATATATATATATATATATATTGCTTTTGTGTCGCTCTGACGACCTGAGTATGCATGCTCAGAGTAAGAAGTGGATTTAGCTTGGACCAGGACCTGACTTACCTCGAGGACATTCCGGATATCTGGACTAGCGACTCAGAGCTATACTTCCTTGATCTCTATCTGGTTAGTGTTTTATATTTGTTTTGATTTGGTGACTGCATTGCTCACTACCTGTGCATCGATTACTGATTACCACGTAGTGCTAGAAGACGAAGTGCGACTACGGCAGGATTTTCCTAGATCGTAAGAGTATGGCTGGCTTTGTCAACCCCTCGTATTTCGTATTTTGGGAAGCGGGGCATGACATCTACACTCTAAAAAAGTATATATGTAATAAAAATCGACCAGCTGGTTCTATCATGCAAGGTTATCTTCTAGATAAAGCAACTACATTTTGTTCCCGCTATCTGGACGAGAACACTGAGACGAGACTTAACCGGCCTCGAAAAATTCAGGACGGGTCATATGGTAAAGCTGATTATAAGAGGGTAGACATTATGTTTATCAACAAGATATACCGCTTTATCCTCCTCAACAGCGCATGTCTTGAAAAAATTAGAGAGCAAGTTTTTTTTGGATTAATTGTTATATTTGTGTTTGTGTGTGTATGAAATGATATAATATTAATGTCATATGCTGTTGTTGAGAACATAATTCATTTTAACGAGGTACGTGAGGGGTATCCTGATTGGAAAGATGAACGATTGGAAAAATATCATCAGGATAATTTTTGCGATTGGTTTGCAGATCATGTAAGTTATTCGAATAATATGTTATTGCTACCAGTTTTAATCAAAAATTATATCGTTATGTATTTGTCGTAAAATTTGTTTTGTTAGATCCAGGATCCAAACTTGTCTGCATCATTAGAGAGTGATTCAAGATATTTAACTCAGTTTTCTAGTATGGGGGTTGCATATTATAAAGGATTCGGTGTCCTTTGATACAAATTCGAAGTTAATGACATAGAAATATCTAGAACCTCTCAGAATAGTGGGATTGCGACGGTAGAATCGGATGGTGTGATTTATTATGGATACTTAAATTGTATACTTGGCATCCAATATCCCGGACGATCAAATTCGTTTTATATATTTCAGTGTACTTAGTACGATACACGAACCGATACAGATAAGTGGAGAAACAATCTCGGGACTTAGAAAGATGAATACGGATTGACCAGTGTGAACACACTTCGATTTTACGGTCAGGACGATCCGTTTATCTTTCCGAACCAAGTGTTCCAAATATACTACCCACAGTATTTGAAGCATCCGAGATGGAGTGTCGTATGCCGTTGGAAACCCAAGGATATTTACGATGTCCCAGAATTCAATGACAGCGATGAGGATGAAGAAGAGAGAAGACTTAGAGTGCTCCAACCATCTGTTTCAAAAGACGGGTTGTCTTCTGCTGATCATGAAATTACGTGGGTTAGAAATGATATCGATGATGAAATCCAAATAGATATGTCTAATGCGTCCACGAAACGAAAAAGGTTATCAGTAATGTTATATTATTACTTCACATTTTACGATCTATACATATATAGTCAATGTTTGTAATAATTGTCTAATGCGTTCACGAACCGTTTTATTTAGATTTGATGACGATGACGAGAGCAGCGAGGGACGGCAAGAGCTCCAGCCCCGGCAGAGGCAGAGGCAGAGCGGTTCTACCGCTAGAAGAGCTGCATAAGGAGCTTTAGAGGGCCAGTCTTGCACCCCGATCGGAGACCCCTTCGGATGGCTCCTTCCATATGGACTTTGCCACACCTCCAGGTATATTGCACGCATATTCATTTTGAAAATAATTGTTCACCGCCGAAAACCTTGAAGACAAACGTCTTGCCTAAATTTGGGGGCAGATGCTATTTGGTTTTATCCGTCCACCTCTCTGAAGATGCCAAGTTGATTTATGGCACCGTGTATCGGAAGTTTGGACAGATGCGGTCTGTTTCCTGATTAAAAAATCAGGAATTATCTCAATGAGGTATCACGTGTTCACACGTGACCAATGGTCACATGATGACACGTGATGGATAAAACCCCATCAAGCAGAAAGGAAAATAAACGGCTGAAAGATGACTCAATTGGGGGTCACGTGCTCACACGTGACCAAGAGTCACGCGCCAGCACGTGACAGGCTTTGAAAACCTTGCAGCTTAATAGAATTTAATTCTAAAAATCGGGAATTACCTCAATGAGGTATCGCGTGCTCACACGTGACCAACGGTCACGTGCTCACACGTGACAATCAAAACAGAAATAAAATAACAAACGTCTGAAGGAAATACCTCAATGAGGTGTCACGTGCTCACACATGACCAATGGTCACGTGTTGACACGTGATGGTTAAAACTGAAGCGTAAGTAAATGCTGAGAAAATGACTCAATTGGGAGTCATGTGCTCACACGTGACCAAGGGTCACGTGTCAGCACGTGACTGGCTTCGAAAGCTTTACAGTTAATAGAATTAAAATTCTAAAAGCTTCTCTTTCCAAATGGAAAAAGATTATGGGGACCGTTGGATTAAAGATCCAAGGGTGATTAAAAATCACCAATTTATAGAAAGATTTTAGAAAAGGAATGATTTCCCTGAAAATCTCACCAGAAATAACAAACAGAATATCTTTGGATTTAAAATCCAACGGTGAATAAAATTCACTTAATGATCTAAAGGCTCATACCAATTATGAAAACAAACAAAATCTTTCAATAAGAGATTTACTAAACAAATTGATTCTTTTCCTTCTCCTATAAATAGGAGCCAAGAAGAGAAGAAAGATATAGAATTTTGGTATCTTGAAAATTCAGAGAGAAAAGAAAGGAGAATTTAATTCTCAGTAAAGAAAACCCTAAGTGAGAAAAGAAAGGGAATCAAAACTTCAAAAGAAAAGAGAATTTAATTCTCAAAAATCTAAGAGTTAACTCTTTTGCAAAAGAACTTAGTTCTTCCTCTAGTTGAAGATCTGCGGAAGCGCATCTCCCTATAGATTGAGAATTTAATTCTCATCGGGTTGAGATCCTTGCCATGCAGATCCAAAACTTAGAGGGGGAATTGAGTTCAGAGAATTTAATTCTCCCAAATTTATAGGAATTTAATTCCTCCAAGATGAAATTAGGGTTTAACCTTATATGAGAATTTAATTCCCCTAAAATTATAGGAATTTAATTCCTTCAAGATGGACAGAAACCAGGGTTTAACCCTAATTGAGAATTCAATTCTCCTAAAGTTACAGGAATTTAATTCCTTCAAGATGGACAGAACTAGGATTTAACCCTATATAAGAATTTAATTCTTTCACATATATGGGAATTTAATTTCTCTAAAACAGAATTAGGGTTTAACCCTACAAAGAATTTAATTCTTAAAACAAAGAGACTTGAAAGCTCTCCATGCACGTAAAGAACTTGGTCACGTGGTAACACGTGACCCCCATTCTCAATGAGCAGAAAATGAAGAACAAAACTAGGTCACGTGCTCCCACGTGACCCCTAAAACAGATCCCTTAAAATGAGAAAAAAGAAGCTTTGAGGCAAAGCCTCACGTGCTCCCACTTGACTTCCAAAACGCAGAGAGAAAAAGCAAAGGAAATGAAGGCTTTGGGCGCTCTCACGTGTTACCACGTGACCCCTTGACAAATGCTTTAACAGTCAGCGCATAAATCCCCATCACGTGCCAGCACGTGATGCTCAAAATAAAAATAAAAAAAGTGTTTAACACTTAATTGCAGAGCGAAGTAAAAAGGGATCTGGTCCCACCTTTGGGCGCTCTCACGTGTTTACACGTGACCCCTTTTTTCTTTAGTGTTTAACACTAATTTAGATGTTTAACACTGATTGTCTTTTAGTATTTAACACTAATTTGAGAGTTCTGTCTCCAGTGTTTAACACTGTTGCTCTTTAGTTTTTAACACTACTTTTAGCCAAATTGGCTAATTTTCCAGAGGCAAAAGTCCCTCCTCCAAATGAATCTCAAAATTGAGGAAATCAAAGATAAAAATGTTACTAAAAGCCCTCAAACTCTTGTTTAAGCACTGCTAAATGATGAGGGGCTGAACCCAGACAAATGCTCAACAGGCCAACAAAAGGCCAACACATCAAATGTAATTGGACTTAGCCAAAATTGGCCATAAGTTCTCAATTCAAATTTGTAATGACCCCAAAATCTTTATACATTTGTATTATCTCTCTTCAATAATATACCGTATTTATTTGTACTTGGTATTTTCCTTTTTTCTATTAAATTTATTATTATTTTATTCCTCAATCTATTATGTATTTTTTTTCTAGGTACAATTTTTTTTCTTATATTTAAGTTTTTAACTTCTCATTCTTATTTTTCCTTTCATAAATATTTAACCCAAATCCATTATTCTTATTCTCCATAGCCCATCTAAAAAGCCCATTTTCTTTTTAAGCAACATCATATATTTAATTCTAGTTAAATATATGCATGAACAACCTTATAGCTCATTGGTTAAGTCCTTGCATTGTTATTCCATAAGTCACATGTTCAAATCCCCATTCTTGCAATTATTTTTTTATCATTTTTTATTCTTCCCATAACCCACAAATGAGACCTTTCATTTCCAAAATGAATGGTGACTTTTCATTTCTCTTTTAATTCTCATGTTAAATGCATATATTATAATTCACCATTACACCATCTTTATTGTCCTCTATCTTTTCCTTCCTCATATTTTTTATCTCTCACTTCTCCCTCTTCACCTAGAGTCCAAGAAGAAGAACATGAAGAAGTCTTCAAGAAGGTCTCGCTACTAACGAGAGGCTATCGGCGGATAGACAAGCCCGGTGACAATACCGGCTTGTGCATGTAAGTCCCTTCTCTCTCCTTTCCCCCCACCTCTTATTTTCCTCTTGTCATGCATCGTGAACCCCCTATTCTTTTTACAATGTAATAATCCATAAGAGAAGATACACATAAACATATACATATACATAAGTTTAGATATATATGATTCTATATGGTTTAATAATATCTTATCATCTCTTGTTCAAATTAAAGTATTTTTAATTCTTTGTTCATGACTAGGAATGTTTATTACAAGTTGTGAGAACACAAATTTCATGCCACAATATATCTATAATGTCACATGAAATCGATTTGTTTATTAAAAGAAAAATAGAAGCCTGCATAAAATACTAGTTAATCTTTCTGCCGATTTTAGTATACACATCAATACCTTTAACTTTAAAATAATTTTTAGAAATTAATTTTTACTTCTGAAAATTTCACGAAATTTACATATGATAGATTATATTATTTTATACATGCTGTAAAAATTTTAGATTGATCCGCATAACGGTTTGTGAATTACATCGTATTTATTCACTGATCGTAAAACAGAAAACTGCAGTTATCGGTCAATTTCTAGGACATATAACTTGGTATACCGGTATCCAAATTGAGCAAACTCAGGTGTTTTTGATATCTACATCGAATGATCTAGATTTTCTTAGTTCTATAGTTTTACCGAAAACCTATCTAAGATAAATAAAACTGCGTCACAATATTAAGTGACGGATCTGGACAGAATCTGTTCTGATTCGCACACTGTTTTTAAATTGGACATAACTCGAACACCCGATGTCCGTTTGTGACAAAATTTAGATGTGTAGATGCACCATTGATAGAACTATAATTTTATGTATATTATATTACTTAGGAATGCATGAAACAACCTGATATAGGCTTTGCAATAGAATATATAGTTGCTGTCCAGAAATCTGAATTTCTGTTTTAAATGCTGATATTAAAATGATCATAACTAGAGCTTCATAAATCCAAATCGTATGAATCTTGGTGTTTTCGATAAGTACATCGAAATACCTACAATTTTCTAATAATTTTCGTAAGCTGAAACCTGATACAAATTAACTCAAACTGCGTTTTAAAAATATGTGACGGTGCCGAATAGATTTTGATTTGTTTTGCGCGACGATACGAAAACATATATATTTCTCAAACCGGTAGTCATATTTAGGTAAAACTGGAACTCACGCATGCAAAACATTTAGAGCCATATTTCTGTTTATATTTCGCATTCGTTCAACTTGATTAATTAGTCGTACATAATATTTCTTTACAGCATTGTTTATGGTAGTTACTCGAATAATATACTTGACTCATTTCATGCTATTCGAACATGTATACATATTTATCTTGATCATTAAATTGTTGTATGTACTTAAAGACGATAATTAAATACTTGAGTTGTATTTTGAAAAATATACAATAGTATTTTTACATAAAACCCCCTCAAGTTTATAAATCACCCTAAGGACCCTAACAATTATAAGACCACGATTCATAATTCTGATTGTCTGACTCGGGTTTGAGTCTGATTAATTTGACTTAAATATGATTCAAGTCAACCTATAATCTACAAGATTCCAATTCAAAATGAACACATGAATCCATGAATACAATTATCAATTTATACAATTTGGCTGAACCGAACCATGGATATATTCCTTTTACATGATTCTCAGTATTCCATTTACATGACTCTACGGTTATAACCGTTTCCTGATATCATGGTTTCGGTCAGTCAATCAAGTCAATCAAGCAATCATTACAAGTTTACAAGATAACAATACAAATATGACATCGCGGGGTTTAAAGGGGTAGATTGGTACGGAAGATGTTAAAAGTGGAATGAGGTGGTCAGATTAAGACACCTAACCTATATTCAGTTGCTGTTGTACCGTGGCATAAACGGTTCCTCGTACTATACGTGCCCTTAGTCTCTGGCATATAGAGACTCCCCTCGTATACACTGGCATCCTTCTGTACCAAGCTACAAACAATTACGTTAAACAATATTTCATAATATTCTACAATACAATACTTTAGAAAATACTATACTCTGTCACTCTCATTCTTCATTCTTCTTTGGGACTTACCGAGCGACCTGTTCGCTGACGACATTCTATTTCTCTCTTCTTTGAATGTCGTCAGGTGCGTCGGACCGAGCTGAGATCGAGCCCACAAGTGAAGATTTGGAGCAGTTCCAGGAAGACCCAGAGCTCTAGACATTGTATCTTGTTCTTTCCAGTATTTCCTTTTATTGTTATGCCACTGTTTAGGCATTGCTTTTTCATTTCAGATGTATTTTCATTTCATGCATTGTATAAAGAATGTTATTAATAAAAGTTGCTGTTATTTCTAGTATTCATCTCTTGTGATTCATTTTATATTGCTTAGTTACGCTTAGCGTATGTACTTCTGAGTACATACGTAGCGGGCCTCGTCACGTCCACTTCGCCGTACACTGGGAAGCGGGGCGTGACAAAATTTAACTGAGCCAATGTGCTCATAATCTAATTATTTGATCTTAGCTCCAAATTAGACTACAGATCCCCAATCCACCTTGGTTCAAGGGTACATCTCTTCACTCCTTTGATATTTGTCATTGTAATCCTTCGACATCTTCAAAGAAGTGACGAGTCCCAATAATCACACACTTCACAGACTATGACGTCTCTAACATTGGACTGTGGGGTCCTTAAACTCATGGACTATGATGTCCTTAACCTCGACCGTGATGTCTTAAAACTAATAACGGACTGTGGAGTCCTTAAATCCATGGACTATGATGTCCTTAACCTCGACCGTGATGTCTTAAAACTAACATCGGACTGTGGGGTCCTTAAGCCCATGGACTATGATGTCCTTAACCTCGACCGTGATGTCTTAAAACTAATAACGGACTGTGGAGTCCTTAAATCCATGGACTATGATGTCCTTAACCTCGACCGTGATATCTTAAAACTAATAACGGACCGTGGAGTCCTTAAATCCATGGACTATGATGTCCTTAACCTCGACTGCGATGTCTTAAAACTAACATTGGACCGTAATGTCCTTAAACTAATTATCGACCGCAATGTCACTAAACTAAACAATAGAGCCTAATCCCTATCTTGTCGGATCTAAATGGTCCCGTTAAGTTGATCTTAGTCTAAAATTAGACCAACGTATCCTTAACAAACGTTTAAGTTGATCTTAGTCTCAAATGAGACTAATGTATCCTTAAACCCAAACCCCCCAAATCCAAATCTAAGAAAGATACGGATTTGGACTAGTCCACGCCCTACGGGCGACAACATAACTTAGTCTCTGTATACAATCCACGGGCAACTAAACACAAAACAAACACCCACGACACGAAGTGACCATATGGAGAAGGAGAAAGTTGTTACCGCGATGCGGTAGCGTAATTAACTGCAGGGGCTTGCGCCTGCAGGGAAGAGCGTCCCCATAATCAAAAACCCCTCAAACGAGGGGGAATCTGATGAAGTCTGCTACATCGGCCGCATCCGTTTAAACCTTCGATACATGGTGCCATAAATTAACTTGGCATCTTCGAAGAGGTGGACGGATAGCACCAATTAGCATCTGCCCCGAAATTCAGGCAAGACGTACATCGCGTCATCGTCCGCGTCTTTCGGCGGTAAACAGATTCTGGCACGTCTGGTAGGACCTTTTCCTCTTTCCACTCCACACTTCGTGTGTCGTGTTCACGAACGAATCGCAGTTTGCTTTGGTTGCCTGTGGATTCGAGGTACTAAGATTTGGTGTCTTGCTCCGTGCAGAAAACAGAAAATCAATGGCTTCAAACTGCACTAACTGCAACTGCAACTCTCACTCCGTCCTGTCCGGAGGAGTGACTTATGGGCCTCAAGCGACCTCCCTTTTCAAGATGCCAGTGGAACAGGTAACTTAGGCCACCATTGGGCTATTCTTTGGGACCATGCTCCCACCGATAAGCTTCAATGCCCTAATGTCATCGCAAGAAGCTCGAAAGAAGTCGGTCTTTGATCGGCTTACAACTACCGCGGCCCCTCTCAACGGGTCGCCCAAGTCTAATGCCTCAGCTTTCAGAAAACTTGGCCAAAACTCATGTGGGCCCATGAAGAAGCCTGCAGTACCAGAAAAGGTTGTTTCGAAGAGGATAGCCATCCCTGCTCCTGAAGTCGTCAAGGCGACTTCTCCTGCCAAAGAGTCGGTCTTTACAAGACTGACTATTTCGGCTCCCGTTCCCGCTCGAAGGTCTGTCTTTAACAGATTGGATACCGCCACTCAAAAGACGTCAGTCTTCAAGAGGTTGGCACCAGCGGCGCCTCATCTGGACAGGGGGCAAGACAAAGCCATCCCCATCGCCGAACCAACACCGTCCGCTCGACACGCTCGACGTCGCCACTGGCACCGAGTAAGGAAGGCTGGGGGAAACTCCCCCTATGGGCTAACTCCACCGGCTCCAATGATGGAAATTAATGCTGTTGTTCCAACCGGGAACAGCTTTGAGCTGCTGAACAAGGTGTGCAGGAATTCGCCTACCGCCGTATTAAAAAGATCTCCGCCGCCAGTGGAGACTGTCACAGAAATGAAGCCGGAACAGTCCCCCCAACGACCGTCTTCTAAAGTTTAGAAAATCTGGCGACAAGTCCGAGAGTCGGTGGTTGATCAAGACTATCCCCGCCGGCAGAAAAAGCTGAAGGTTCAACAAGAAGAAAACCGTCCTGGCAAGCTACAAAGGACGACAGCTATTTGGGTGCCCACTGCAACGGCCCCCTCAACATCACAAGTCTACAAAAAGAAAAAGCCAGAGAAAATCCCTGAGTCTGCGACGAATCGTAAGACCACTGAACCCAAACGCCCCAAGTCTGGGGGCATAACGGTGCATACTGTTTACATGGCTTCCGGAAAAGAGGAAAGCCGCACTTCGACGGGCCACCGACCGCTCACCCGATCAATAACAAGGGCTCAAGAACAACAACAGCAGAAGCTTCAAGAGATGCTGACTGCAATGGCTGCGCTCACCGGACCAAAAGAAAGCCCGGAGGCGTCATCAGAGCAGCGTCATGAACAAGAAACCGATGCTGACTTCCTTCGCAGAGTCCTCAAAAAGAAGGACAGAGAAGCCGCAGAACAAGCGGTTAATATAAAGCGAATGACACTTCTCTTCCAAGACATGGTCGGGATGATGTTACAGCCGGAACCTCCAGCTGAAGACCCTCCGATCATTATTGAAGATGACCGAGCGGAGACATCGAACCCTCATCCGACTCTTTCATCAGCCAAGGAGGAAACCATCTCAAAAGCCACGCTTGATGATTATATTGCTCAGCAAATACGAGCTCACTGAGTGAACGAAACGGCCGGCCAAGTTGTTAAAACTGGGCGACCTTATCCGGGCTGGTATGACCAAATAAGTTACCCGCCGGGATATACGATCTCCAAATTTCATGTATACAAAGGGACGAGCAATCCCCACCAGCATGTTTCCCAGTTCAATGCTTTATGTGGCAACACCGGAGGTGATGATAAATTGCTACTTCGCCAATTCGTCGGCAGCTTGTCAGAAACGGCATTCGAATGGTACTCCGAACTTCCCAACGACTCTGTCAAAACATTTGCAGAGATGGAGCTGCTGTTTACACAGAGATTTGCAAGCGCTAGCGAACGCACCCCGATCATGGCATTGATCAATGCCAGAGTGAAGCAGGGAGAGAAGTGGGTGCAATATGCAATCCGGTGGCGGAACCTATGGTCGAGATGCGAACAACGCATAGAAGAAGCTCCTGCCGTAGGAATGTTAATGGGTACTCTCGACCCTCAAGCGACCATCTCCCAATTCATGATATTCTTCAAGCCGACCACTTTCCAGGCCTTGATTGACAAGCTGGCCCAAATGGACCAGATGGGCCATAGGCTTTCCTCTTCAAAGATAGAGCCTTGGAATGAAAAGGACAAAGGGAAAGCAACCTTCGTTGCCAATACTCAACAACGGCCGAGCAACTTAAAACCGATTGTTCGCTAAAACAATATGGGTCCACGCCCATCCCTTGAGGAGAGACTAGGACGTCCCTACTCGTTTCCTCAAGATAAAACGAGGAGACTGCTCGAGCTGGTAGTGCGCAACAAGCTCATAAATTTGCCGGATCCAAAACGTCCGTTGCAGCCAGGCGATCTCAACAATCCTAATTACTTCCCTTACCATCAAGCAGTAAGCCATCCAATCGAAGATTGCTTCGTTTTCAAAAACTGGGTTGAAGACCAATACCAACAAGGCAAGTTCGCGCTGTCCGAAAACTGAAAGGTGAGCCCGCCACAGCCACATGCTCCGAAAAAGATGGATATGCCGGGGGCATCATGCTCATTCATAGGGAAAGCCCCATAGACCGAAAAGTCAGTAAACTAGAGATTCGCCTCAAATACGGCGACGGTGGACCACTATGTCCTAAAACCGGCGACGGACCGAAATGTCCCTAAACTAACGATGGACCGCAATGTCCTAAAACTTGCAATTGACCAAGATGTCGATAAACTACGGTGGATTGCAGCATCCCAAAGCTGATAAAAAAAAGGGTATGTCCATAAGCGAGATGGGCACGGATGAAAATCCGAAAAGGCTCCGTGAGTAAAAACAGCAGGGCAACCGGCGAGTTTTGTGAAAACCTGAAAGGGCGCAGACTCGTAAAAAAAGGTACGTCCACAAGCGAGATGGGCATGGATGAAAACCTGAAAAGGCTTCATGAGTAAAAACAGCAGGACTACCGACGATGTTTGTGAAAACTCGAAAGGGCGCAATCTCGTTAAAAGACACTTGCAAGGTCCTCTCGACTTTGTAAGGATAAACCACCTGCGTGAGATCCTTACGACTCACAAGGGAGCAACACTCTTAGGGATCCCCACGATCCCTAGGGAGAAATTACACTTGCGAGATCCTCACGACTCGTAAGGAAAAATCTCTTATGGGACCCTCACGGCTCATAAGATTCAAAAGTCTTAAGCTACAGGGACCTGAACATGTTCTTAAGCCATCACAACCTCCAATGCTGCCCTACAGGCGGTTCAATATTGACCCTTGTATACAATCCACGGGCACGAATGAAAATTTCCCTAACAGAGTCCTACCAGTGACTAGGGATATGCTCCCATGGTGAACAAACACTTGTTGGTCCTCTCCACTTGCAAGGAGAAAACACTCTTGTAAGATCCTTACGACTTATAAGAGAACACACACTTAGAAATCCTCACGATTCCTAAGGAGAAAAAGCACCTACGAGATCCTCACGACTCGTAGGGAGAAACACCTTTATGAGACCCTTACAGCTCGTGAAGTCAAAAGCCTTAGTCGATGGGATCCTAACCCTGTTTGCTAAACCACCTTTGTTCGATATCGACAGAGGCAAATGATGATTCGCTCCCGGCAATATCAATCCCGGTTGTAGCGATGCTGATGCCTAAATTGGTATCAAATTCCAAATCCTTTCATGGCAAATGATGATTCGCTCCTGGCAATATTCCAGTCGCAGCGATGCTGATGCTAAGATTGGCATCAGATTCCAAGTTCCACACTCGCGATAAAAAAAATCAGCGAGCCAAAAATGCATATGAAATAGCCGAAATGATAGGGCAACTTGCAACGAAATCAGCAAGTAAAAATATATGCATACAAAAATAGCCGAAATGACTGGGCAACTCGCAATAAAAAGCAGCGAGTAAAAATGAAATAAATAGCCGAAATAATTGGGCACCGCGAAAAATAGCCGAAATGATTGGGCAATCGCGACATTCGTGATGTAAAAGCTGAAATGATAGAGCATCGCGGAAAGAAATAAAGAAAAATGAAATTTATGCCCTACAAGTGAAATCACATCAATCCCTGTATACAATTCAGGGGCACAAACAAAGAGGGAACCATACCTTCCCAACAGGATCCATCAGAAAGCGAAGCTAAATCTCGACGGTTCATAGACAACCTAAAGACAACCTCGACATTTGTCGCAATATTGCAGACACAATGTCAACAAACGAAGCAACGAAAGATCCCTAGCTTTAGGGTCTTGACGTCAATATCGACAACTTAGAGATCGCCAACGGCGTTTTTCCTCACTCCAACCAGATGCAGACGTGACGTCAACAACCGACGTCAGAGTTGCAACGAAACGGAGCCATGGCAAAATCCCTAGTTCCAAATCTCAATAGCCACATCTACAGCCTGGAGACCAACAACGGTGTGCCTCCTCATTCCAGCAGGACACAGATGTTACACCATCAAACAGAGTGATGGCGGAATCCCAGCACCACCTCAGCATTCGTTTCGTTACACCAGACGCAATGTCAACAACGGCGTTCCTTCACAGTCCAGCAGGATGCAGATGCAACGTCAACAAAAGACCTCACGGTCCAAACAAAGCGGAATGACGGCGAAATTCCAGCTCCACCTCAGCATTCGTTTCGTTACACCATACGCAATGTCAACAACGGCGTTCCTTCGCAGTCCAGCAGGATGCAGATGCAATGTCAACAAAAGACCTCACGGTCCAAACAAAGCGGAGTGACGGCGAAATTCCAGCTCCACCTGAGCATTCGTCTCGCTACACCAGACGCAATGTCAACAACGGCGTTCCTTCGCAGTATAGCAGGATGCAGATGCAACGTCAACAAAAGATCTCACGGTCGAAACAAAGCGGAATGATGGTAAAATTCTAGCTCCACCTCAGCATTTGTCTCATTACCTGAGGAGCACGTGGAGCGTCTGGCGCTGAGCGCCAGACTGGGAGCGCTACGGCGCTTCTTATAAAAGGGCGCCCACATGAGGAGCACGTGGAGCGTTTGGCGCTGAGCGCCAGACTTGGAGCGCTAAAGCGCTTATTATAAAAGGGCGCCCACGTGAGGAGCACATGGAGCGCCAGACTTGGAGCACTAAAGCGCTTATTATAAAAGGGCGCCCACGTAAGGAGCACGTAGAGCGCTTGGCGCTGAGCGCCAGACTTGGAGCGCTAAAGCGCTTCTTTTAAATTGGAGCGCTAAGGCGCTTCTTTGGCAGCTCTGATCAGTTCTGTGCTCTGAGAATTAAAATCTCGGTTTATAAGAGACTTTTTCTCATGGATCTAAGAACTGAGCTCTTCTTTTATGAGGAGATACTATGATCTCTTTGTTTTTGTGAGAGACTTTGTCTTATAGATCTGTGATCTAGAAAAGAACTATGTTCTTACTATATGAGAGTTAAACTCTTAAATATGGAGGACATGTAATGATCTTTCTTCTTTTTCCTCACCTTGAAGAAGGTTCTTCTTGTTAGAGCTTGCTCTTCTCCTTTTCTTTTCTAAGAACTTGAAATTTATGGGGGGTTACTCTGTACAAGACTTGAAGTCTTGGGTACTTTATATAGGGGAGGCTGATTTGTTGAATCAGTTAAGGAAATCTCTTATTGAGAGATCTCTGATTGATTTGGGGATGTTTCCCACCATTGGATTTTTGATCCAAGGGCTTCTGTTTTACAGAAGACAATCTTCTTGTTTTTAACAAGATCGGGAAAATATTTTCCCATACAGAACTTGATTCTTTATCTTGGCGATGTTTAATCACCATTGGATCTTTGATCCAACGGTGATCTGATTTATAGAGCACAATCTTTCTTGTTTGGAAAGATTTGAGAAGTATTTCCTCAACAGAATTTTATTCTGGTAATTTGATGATTTTTAATCATCTTCGTTGGATCTTTGATTCATGGGTGGAGAACATTTAGCTCTAGCGCTGGCGCTCTCGTGCTTTGCACGTAAGGCGCTGTCTCAGAGTCTTTGACTCTTGGTGCTAGCACTCTCGTGTTTTGCACGTGAGGCGCTGCCTCAGAGTCTTTAGTGCTGGCGCTCTTGGCGTTAGCGCTCTCATGCTTTGCACGTGAGCGCTGCCTCAGAGTCTTTGACTCTTAGCGTTGGCGCTCTTGGCGCGAGCGCTCTCACGCTTTGCACGTGAGCGCTGCCTCAGAGTTTTTGGCTCTTAGCGCTGACACTCTTGGCGCTGGCGTTCTTATGAGGCGCTGCCTCAGAGTCTTTGACTCTTAGCGCTGACGCTCTTATGAGGCGCTGACACATTTCAAATTTCAAATTTTGAATAGAGCTTTGCTCTCTGATTGGGGGAAACAGTAATATTATAGATATACATGCATATTTATGTCAAAATTACTTATATAGTCAATGTTTGATTGTTTAGCTGTTGGTGGTGCGCCCACATCAGGGACATGGGCTACTCCCGTACCTCTAGGTATGTTTATATGTCCTATAGTGCATGCATATTGATTCAGAATGCTATATCATAAATATACATACATTCTTTTTGCTCTTACGTACTTAGATAATCTTTTTCTAATTGTCTAGATGTAGGTGGTGCCTCCACATTTCAGGCAGATGCCACCACTGCACCTGCAGGTATGTTTATATATATATATATATATCTATATATCCTATAGTATATACATGTTGATTTAGAATGCAATTACTTATATAGTCAATATTTAATTATCTAATTATAGGTGGTGCGTCTACGTCTGGTGCAGGGGTCACTCCCACTTCCATACCCTCCGCTCAGTCTGCAGGTTAGTATGAATAAATATAAAATAATTATTCATTTACATATCTTTTAAGAATAAACATGAACTACATGTAATTTTATCGATATTTATTTTCTAGTTGGAGGGGACGCATCCACGTCCGTGTCACCGGCTGTTCCTCGCCGGAGGAACTATCGTCCCGCTCGTGCTGCTGCCCGGGCCCAGGCTCGTGCTTCTATCACCGGAGGTATATATCACACTTCAATTTTTGTTAAACCTTGATTTCTTAATACCACTTTGTCTTAATATTGACTGTCTTGATATTTCTTGTAGACGCAGGGCATCCCCATCCTGAGCGGGGACTCGAGGCCCGAATCAGTCCCACAGGCTGAGGCCCGACAGAGCTAGGGGGAGGCAGTATTCCCCCTCTTCTTTACCCCTGATCATCGTTATACCGACGATTATGCCGAGAGGTTCGGCCGGTATATGGGGGATGAGAGCCGCCTCGTGAAGAAGTATCCACTTCACGTTGAATGGGGCGACCAGCACCGGCGCTCATTCGCTCTCTTCTGGGATCAGGCTCGGGTATTAATATATATTTTCATTTGATTTATCCAATATATTTATTATTAACACTTGCAATTTAATAACATTGTTATTTTTGTATTTGCAGTTGGATTACGATTTTCAGCCTGTACCCGACCCTGATCACCCTGAGAGGGTGCTCGATTTTCACGCTCTATATGTCACGACCCGAAATAGCACGCGACTGGCTCTTGAATCATATGAAGTCTATAGGACCTCATCTAATTCAAGTAAGCCAAAAGCCCAGAAATTTAAAACCATTTTAAATAATAAATGAAGGAAAACTAGTTTTAAAGAAGTGAAGAAAACATGTTTTAAGAACAAGGTTTTTAAATAAGTAAGTCAAATATGCAGTTTTAAATTCTCAATGTCTTTTCTGAAAATTTCGGCAAAGTTTCCTTTGTAAATACTGGCCCCAAACGGGGTACAACAAGAATAATATATGCATAATGATAAAAGGCATCCCCAGGCGGGAGCTAGCTCTTCGTCAATCGACGGTCACAACCGCGCAAGCAATTTAATATACAACGCCGAAGGACGAGGATCAAAACTCAAAAGGAAACTCAAAATCAACAAGAAAACTATAATACTACAACGCGCGACCCTAAGGTCGAAATAAAACACAGCTGGTTTTCTAAGTATGAATAAATATACAAGTTTGGTTGATGGAATTACTAGATACAACTGATTAAAATAAATATAAGGATGGTCACGATGCGAGTGAAACTACCTACCAAAGCAATCACCCAGAAAGGAAGCAGTGTGCCAGAAAATCCACAATGAAACCTGTACGGCAAAACCTGCAAGAACTGTGGTACAACGGGGGTGAGTTGCTAACTCGTGAATAGAAAATATCACAGAGCAGAAATCGTATGTATGACTCATCTTAGGTCAAACGATCAGTAATAATATAAATCCTCAGTATGATAAAGTCTGAAGCATGATAAGGTGAAAAGGGTAAACATCTATACATCAGTGTAATACCAAGTGCTCATGTCAGTGCCTCAGGTAGCAACATATCATAAATATGAGGTATCATCAATGTAATCAATGTCTATAAGTATGTGGATCTCGTCCACGTGTCACCCAATGACACAAAACATCACGCATGTAAATATCATAAAGCATATGCATGGAGGTATGAAGATGTAAATCAACATGTTGAAAGGTTCCTAGGCACCCTATAGAGGTCTCACAAGGCATCGAACATGCCATTTTACAAAAATTATGGTGCCGAGAAACCCTAACACGGATCTTAGACTAGAATTCTAGGCGAAAAACTAAACTAGTTAGCAAATTAACTAAAGGTCGGAAGCTACAACCTTTGTAGATCCGGATTTCCACCTCCTTAGCTCCACGTGGTCATGCCCTCGCTGTCCATCATGAATCCTCGACTCATTCGTCGGCTTCATCGGAAAAACGTGCGGAATAGGTCGTCGGCTTCGTGTCAAAGACGATCTACGTCGAGGTTGCACTAGTTCAAGCTCCGACTTCATAAAGTTGTGAAACTTGTGAAGAGAACACCCAAAACAACTTGGCAAGAGGTAGAGGGTGAAGAAATAGGAGATGGGTTCACTTTAGATTTGGAATTCTCTCACTAGAACTCAAGTTGCCATTGATGGCATCTAAGTTTTTCTTTTGAAGATGAAGAAGAAGAAGAGCTAGAATTATGATAAGTTCTTTAAAATGAAAAGAAAAATCTATACTTATCATAATTCTAACTAAGGTTAAGTGTAGAGAATCAACCATGGTTATTTGGAGAGTTAGGGTTAAGCTAGTGGACAAGAATGGTTGCATAAAGTCAAGGCTTCATGAAGCTTCAACATAAGACAAGAATTGCCACCATTCTCATCTTGAATTTATCCACATAAATAAACAAATAAATGAATAAATAAATATGCAAAACCCTAATTACAAAATAACCATGGTTTAATTCTATTCATTTAACCATATGATCAAGTATCATCAAACATGATACAATAAGGTGCACAAAAAAATATATCACATATACAATGTGCAAATCAAGTGAGAAAAATCCGTTTAAAGTGAACCTATACTAGTTAATGCAAAGTAATATATCAAATATATAATTATACATTAAATCATTAAATCAACACTTGATTCAATGATCCGGTTATATCGCATACAACCGACTAGTATCTAATGTATCGATTTATCGAATCAATGATTCGATAACTAGGTCATATCGAATATAACCAATCGAAACATGTATCGCGAGAATGAAATACGGTATCACATACACGCATTATTCTCGGTCCCGCACATATCTCATATGCGCTCCTATTTCGTTTCGCTTGAACCAGGAAACCTCTGTGTAGGACTCTAAAGACTCGTCAATACGCCGGTAGCAGATGATGATCATATCAAGCACCCACAAGCCGCAAGCGGTCTGCTAAACGTAACGGCCACCCGGGTATTGAGCGATCAGAAGATCGACGAGCTAGCCCGCTCACACTCCTGCGAATCCGACCAGTAACACTTACCGTACAGTCCGGTCTCTTCGTCTGATACGTCGCATATCAAGTCTAGGGGTGGTAAACGTCAGACCCCAATAACCCGATAAGTCGTGCCGATGTGAGGCTCATAACGGGTCGAGAAACTACTAGTAACACTTACCAGCAAATCTCTGATCAGCCCTGGCCAGGGACTTCCCTGCTACGGCCAATCGAGCACTGCGCAACATCAACCCCCAATACCGGGAGAGACGAAACCCCTCCTATCGCTCATTGCCTCCATGTGACTCGGGACTGTGCCCAAAGACCACCGTTTTGCACGCCCTCATGGACGTGGTAAGGTGGAGATCAAAGCACAGTGGGAATCACACAAGACTCTATGACGATCTCGGGTCAACAGACTAACCTGTACAAGTGTCACCTGAGAACTGCCATCTGACGTGAGGTATAATACCATCTGGGAGTTCTCGGCGAGTCCGTCCAGTGTACCCAGTCTCCACTGAGCACCCGTATACCATCTCTGATGTCAAACACCAATGGATATGGGATCATCCATCGCCCATCACATGGGTCGAGAAGCGTATACGCTAGTCTACTCTGGTATATCGATGCCCCGTCTCGATACACCCACGACTAGGGACCTTGAAGGATGTACTTATGGACTACCATGTCCCCACTAGTATGATCTGCATCATAGTCCAGGTAGTCAAGTACAAATCCTAAGGGCTTTACCAACATGTAACTATAAGACAGTATAAAGAGACTAGTATACATGTTAAGATAAAGAGCAACCAGATAGCATACTATCATGTTGAGCAAGAAAGTCATCTCTATATATGTCCAAGCATCCAATATAATATACATAATCTGTATAATACCGGCCTCTAGGGCATACATACAACTAACACATGTGTCCCTGCGACACATCAAAATCATGGAACCTGAGTGTCCAGTATCGACACTCGAAAACATCATGAAATCTGTGCCCGGCATCGGCACGTAAATCCTCATATATCAGGCTCCGTCAGTCCGGATCGGCCCACATCATCTCTCAACTCCGGTCGGTATCTCCGGATATCCGCCAAGCTCAAATACAATCACCGGTAGCTAGTAGTCCCACTGCCAGGCTCACCGCCTGCAGCACAACAATCCGTTCTCGCCCCGGGATACCATACCGGGTCCACCATGTACCCGCAATCGGCCTCATCCAACTCCTCGAATCGGGTTTCACATGTCATACGTCTTAGAACCGAGAAAACACATGGTGGACGCACTGAAATATCATATTCAGGGAAACAGGGTTTTTAAAACAATACATACTCACTTTTGAAATAACCACGGTTCCCAAATCCAGAAATCTCATGAAAACAAATATCTCAATGCGTGTAATCATAAAGCATGATGTATGCGACATATAAAAGAAATGTAAGCATATCAGTATATTATGCAACATGGAATAGTAATATGCACATATCGAGGGAAACCGCTCTTTTAAAATGAATCCAGTTTTAAAATATATCCTACGGTTGCTAAATCTCCAAAATCAAGCCAGAATCATCTATGTATGTGCAAATATATATGTATGTAAGGATGGGCGTACAATATGTATGTACACAAGTATGTCATGCAAGGGGTCACATCCTGATGCAACAATCCTACTGTGTAGTGATATGGCAATTATCGATGATGAAGTGTATGAGCCAGTAAGCAGGTGTACGTGGAACATACGCATCATCGATAATGGTGCTGGTGTCCTGACAGCATGGTTTTAATATAATAATAAACACATTTAAACATGCGATGCGATGCGATGCGAATCAGCAAGAATATGCGGAAAAAGAATGATAAACCTGATTTAAAGAGGTTTTTATCGATCAAAAATATATTACCGCAATCAAGAACGGCGTCGCTTTGTAGCTAGCCGGTGAGTACGGGTCGGTCCACAGGGATGTTGTAAATCTCCTAAATGTTCTTACGAGCTAATTCCAAAGGGTGTTGGATCTTTTAATTAAATCTAAAAACTAAGTTGTATTATACTAGGATTAGGAAACTTGCTAGGATTAGGTTTAAGTAAAGTTTGGTAAATAAAGATCTACACCTCTTTCCAATGCCTTAAATTAGATATCATATTAGGGGTTATGGTAAATATTAATAAAGGGGATTAGGATGATTGGGAAGATGTTTCTCCCTCTAGATCCTTGTCCTTCCTTTCTTAATCTTTACCCCAACCTCCATGGAAAACTTACAGATCCGGTCTTTTATACTACGGTATCACCGTTACCTCGTGGGTAGAGTGCCGTAGGGAGCGGAAGATGAAAGTATGCATGGAGTCCTAATGTTCATAAGAGATTGGCAAAGAAAAAGATGAGAGATCTTTATCTCTCAAACCCTTCCCTATTCCTAACCCTAACAAGCGAGGAAACTACTCGTTCATTGAGGGATCTATGAAAGACATAATTTTTATTTTGTTTTGATTTAAGAGATGAAAAGATCTACTACAAGTTAATAAAAAATTCTAAACTATATTAAACTAGAGCAAGGAAAGAAATTACCTAGGGCAGAAATTAAAACTAGAAGTAGGGCAGAAAAATAAACCTACTTACGATTGATGCTCTCCAAACTTCAAAGAAAATTTGAAATTTTATTGATGAAAAGAGGGATAGGAAAATACAATGAATTGGGTCTCTATTTATAAGACATAGAAACCCTAGGTTACAATTGATTCGCACGTCTGCATTTACAAAAATACCCATATGAAGACCTAGTCAGAGTAGACTCACGATTTGGTAAAAAATTCTCGCACCCCGGGCTCTTGAGTAGACTCACGATTGGGTAGAGGTTGGGCCGCGGTTCCGCGGCCCATTTTTTGACTTGGCTTCTGGTCTTTTGTACTCTGGTTTAGGGCTGTTTGGTCTTCCTGTTTATGTGGTTCTTTTCTTAATTTGTCTTCTATGTCTTCTCCAGATCTCCAGTGAACATTGTAGCGGGCTTTTACCGTTGCTTCGAGACAAAATCTTGAATCTTGCGATGCCTTGTTAATTGTGAACTGTTCTTCGTCTAGGCTTGACTAAGATCCTTCTATTTGTTGGTTAAAAGTCCCTTTTTGTATCGTCTTTTGTCTTTTTCACTGTTTTCGCTCCAAGAACCTGTAACCTGTACTATGTAGCAGACATGGGTCAAAAGCACCTGTTTTATTCGTAAAATACATAAGAATGGGGAATATAATAATGCAAGAATATGATATGAACAAATACCCCCAAACTTATCTTTTGCTCGTCCTCGAGCAAACTTAGTTTTATTCTCGACAAAAACCTAATCGCACTTTCGCAGGGAAACGCGATTGCACTGAGCTCATGCAACAAGCCGTTAAACCTCTAGGTGTCCCTAGTAGGAGGAGTGTTGTCTCCTGAGGGTTTTCAGCGGATTACACCCACAAAATCCTATCAATTTGGCTTTTTCGACTTTAATTCTCCAATTAGGTTTTCCAATAAGGAATTCTATTATCGTCGACTCGTAAATTATCCACCCATATTTTTTACACTTTCTCATCATTTAACTTAAGATTATATATGTTCTATAGACTTACCTAGCTTTCGGCATCTCTTAAGTTTTCCTTCTAGGGTTCCATCTCCACTTAGGAATTTTTATCAATTTTACTAAAGATACAAGTTCTATTCTTCACTCCTTTCTCTCATCTAAACTCCAATCACATACCCCTTCGTGTGTGTAAATATCACCCCTACACTTGGAAATTCAAATCAAGCAATCATACTCTTGTCCGTTGTCCAAAGCACTTATTAATTGGTGAATTTCTAATTGAATTTTGCTTACACATCCTTCATGCGACCGTTAATACTTCTTGAGGTACCAACAACCGATTACAAGATGCGTTTGCACTTTAAAGCGTACTTCCTAGTCTTGTAACACCCAAGGCTTTAGCAGTGACTCCCAAACCAGTTGGTCTAAGGCACTAGGTGATGAAGCACCCTCGCTAAATATTTTTCTATTTTTTAGCCTTAAGTAATCACAAAAACCAGTGTTCATTTTTTTTCTTTATTCACACTTATATATTTTTTTTTCATTTTCTTCGTACTAAGGACTTTAGACAAGAGCATTTCAAGGTCTCCTCTACTATTCCAAGTTTCAAGGTGCGTGATTGTGCAATTTGTAGGGTATACATTTTCAGAATCTAGACTTAAGCTAGGAATTATTTTTCAAACTTATACTCTAATAAAAATATCAATACTTTTCCTTTGTTTCGACTTAGCCAAGAAGTAAACTTAAAATTTGCCTATTTCTAAATAAACTATAAAGACATATACTTTCTATCGTTAAATTTTAAGGAAGGTTATTTTTAGGGTTTTTAATTTGCTAAGTTTAAGATCTAGTTGTTCCTAACCAGTTGACCCATTTGTCAAACTTAAGTCAAATACAGCCAAAATTGAATACATTAATTTTTATAATTTTTTTTTTGAAATTTTTAATTTTTATGGATTTTTCTTTTTCTATTTTTTTTTCATTCAAATTTTTCAAATTTTTATGATTTTTATATAAGGATGCAATGCAGAAATATACATATGAATGCGAAGGAAAGAAACTTACCGAGCATACCCCCAAACTTAAACTGGACAGTGTCCTCACTGTCATGCTGCACCAAGCAGGTCGATAATGTCGGCAATTTCCTATTTATTAACATATTTACAAATGATACACAACCCCAAACTTATTTGAAATAAAGTTTTGGAAAAAAATTGATTGGAAATTTGGGGGTAAAATGGAAGAGATTTAATCGGTGTAGATCGGCTCCTGCAAAAACAGGAGCTCCTCCGAATGGTCCGCTGTGAAGAACGGTTTCAATCAATGTCCATTTACTTTGAATAAAGTGCAGTCTTCCGGATTTTCAAGATCGACCGCGCCGTGCGGATAAACGGTGCGAACTACATAAGGCCCTTTCCATCTAGAACGGAGCTTGCCGGGGTGATACCGTATCCCACTGCAGCGATGCAGACGCCAACCCAACTCTTAATGTCCCAACGGCGAATGATGAGTCGCTTCTGGTACCATATTCTAGTGCAGCTATGCAGACGCCAACCAAAATTTAAATTCTCAAACGGTGATTGATGAGTCGCTCCTGGTACCATATTTCAGTGTAGCGATGCAAACGCCAACAAAAAATTAAATTTCCAAAATTCTTCCGGCCCTGCTGTTGGTCCCCGAGTTGAACACCGTATACAATCCACAGGCTCAAATAATTCTCATCATACCCATACCCCACCGCAACCACCAGTTACGCGGCTGGTCTCCGTCCCGGGAATTATGCCCCATTTGGGAAGAACCACTCATGTGTCCTTATGATACATGAGGAGAACAAACTTTCGTGGGATCCTCACGACTCACAAAGGAAAAACACACTTGGGATTCCCCATGACTCCTAAGGAGAAAATACACCTACGAGATCCTTTCGACTCGTAGGGAGAAAATGCTTTTATGGGACCCTTACGGCCCATAAAATTGAAAAGCCTTAGGTGATAGGGATCTAAACCTGTCTCCTAAGCCAACGCTCCCCAACAGGGAAAGGCAAATGATGCATTGCTCCTGGCACATGTGCTTCAGTGTTACCAACGCTGATACCACCCCTACCCCAAAATCCAAAACTCCAATCTAATTGACCCTTAAGTCTTTAAATTGGAAACAGATAGACCTCTAAGTCATTAAACTGGGAACAGATGACCTCTAAGTCGTTAAACTGGGAACAGATGACCTCTAAGTCATTAAACTGGGCATAATAGACCCCTTAGTCTTTAAACTAGGAACAGATGACCGCTAAGTCATTAAACTGGGAACAGATGACCGCTAAGTCGTTAAACTGGGCATGATAGAGCTCTAAGTCTTTAAACTGGGAACAAATGACCTCTAAGTCGTTAAACTGGGAACAGAAGACCTCTAAGTCGTTAAACTGGGAACAGATGACCTCTAAGTCGTTAAACTGGGCATAATAGACTCCTAAGTCTTTAAACTGGGAATAATAGACTCCTAAATCTTTAAACTGGGAACAGAGGACCTCTAAGTCGTTAAACTGGGCACGATAGACCTCTATGTCTTTAAACTGGGAACAGATGATCTCTAAGTCGTTAAACTGGGAACATATGACCTCTAAGTCATTAAACTGGGAACATATGACCTCTAAGTTGTTAAACTGGGCATAATAGACCCCTAAGTCTTTAAACTGGGAACAGATGACCGCTAAGTCATTAAACTGGGAACATATGACCTCTAAGTCGTTAAACTGGAAACAGAGGACCCCTAAGTCATTAAACTGGGAACGAGGGAAATCCACTCATGTGTCCTCACGATGCATGAGGAGAATAAAACTTGCGAGATCCTTACGACTTGTAAGAAAACGCCTTCGTGGGATCCTTACGACTCACAAAGGAAAAACACACTTGGGGGTCCTCACGACTCCTAAGGAGAAAATGCACCTACGGGTTCCTTACGACTCGTAGGGAGAAAATGCTTTTATAGGACCCTTACGGCCCATAAAATTAAAAAGCCTTGGGTGATAGGGATCTAAACCTGTCCCCTAAGCCATCGCTTCCCAATAAGTAAGGGCAAATGATGAGTTGCTCCTGGCATTATTCCAGTGCAGCAATGCAGATGCCGACAAAAAAAAAACCAATCCCCAAATCCTCTCAAAGGCAAATGATGATTCGCTCCCGGTACCATATTCCAGTGTAGCGATGCTGATGTCAACACAAATCAAACCAACCAATTCAACATCGACCTCTGCGTCAACCAGAAACACTCCGTAACGGGGAAACGTCAAGCAGACACTCCGTGCTGGAGACAAGTCGATCAGTGACACTCCGTGCCGGGGACAAGTTGACCAGCGACACTCCGTACCGGGGACAAGTCGGTCAGCGACACTCCGTGCCGGGGACAAGTCGAATAACCTGCAACACTCCGTGCCGGGGACAAGTCGATTAGCGACACTCCGTGTCGGGGACAAGTCGAACAACCAGCGACACTCCATGCCGGGGACAAGTTGACCAGCGACACTCCGTGCCGGGGATAAGTTGATCAGCGACACTCCGTGCCGGCGATAAGTCAACCAGCGACACTCAGTGCCGGGGATAAGTCGAGCAGCGATGCTCCGTGCCGGGGACAATTCGAACATCAGCGACACTCCGTACTGGGGACAAGTCGATCAGCGATCGATCAACGACACCCCATGCCGGGGACAAGTCAATCAGCGACACTCCGTGCAAGGGACAAGTCGAACATCAGCGACACTTCATGCCGGGGACAAGTCGATCAGCGACACTCTTTGCCGGGGACAAGTCGAACAGCGACACTCGGTGCCTTTGACCGTCCATGTCGTAAAAAGGGCGGCGCAGGCTTCCCACAAATCGGGAACCAAATCGTTCCAGGCCAGGGAAAAGTCTACCACGGACACTCCGCCTCAAAGACGCGTCAAGCGTCGACCGTCCATGTCGTAAAAAGGGCAGTGCAGGCTTTCCACAAATCGGGAACCAAATCGCTCCGGGCCAAGGAAAAGTCTATCATGGATACTCCGCCTTGGAGACACGTCAAGCGTCGACCATCCATGTCGTAAAAAGGGCAGTGCAGGCTTCCCACAAATCGGGAACTAAATCACTCCACCTCGGGGACACGTCAACCACGGACACTCTGTCTCGGAGACGCGTCAAGCGTCGACCGTCCATGCCGTAAAAAGAGCAGTGTAGGCTTCCTACAAAGCGGAAACCAAATTGCTCCGGGCCAGCGAAAAGTCTACCACGGACACTTCGTCTCGGAGACGCGTCAAGCGTCGACCGTCCATGTTGTAAAAAGGGCAGTGTAGGATTCCTACAAAGCGGGAACCGGTTCACTCCGGGCCAGGGAAACGTCTACCACGGACACTCCGTCTCGGAGATGCATCAAGCGTTGACCGTACATGTTGTAAAAAGGGCAGCGCATCCCAAAAAGTGGGAACCAAAGTAAGTCGCCTCCGCGCGAAAGAAGATCCATCAATTTCATACACACAACCCATATATGTGGTGTGCATTTATTGATGGGGGGCACTTTGTTGAGGTCGAAAATTGTACCCCGGTTGACCAAGTCAAAGTCAAGGTCAACCCCAAGCCAGGTGGACCCAAGCCCAGATCAAGTGGGCTCATGCCCAGGTCGAGTCCGAACATGAAGCGGCCAGCCCTCCTCCATGCCAAAATAAAAATCATGTAATAAATAATTTTGATGTAATTTTTTTTATGCATGAATGTAAGAAAAATGGGTATAAAGCAAAATTTTTGTAAAGCCCATAGCTTATGTGCAAAAGAAATGAGCACATGAGGTATGGGATGGGCAAAATGCCATTTTGTAAAGCCTAAGGGGCTATATGTAAATGTGTAAGCCTATATAAGGTAACATGATAATGAATAAAATATACATTTTTCATTATCTAAAAACTCTAGGGTTTTTGTGCCTCCTTCTCCTTCCTCAATATTCTATACCTTTTCCTTTCTTTTGAATTAAATCAAGAGTTTTACTCTTCCTTTTTCAAAACTAAATAGTTTTCCACCACAAAACCTACAAAGGGGAGCTCAGATCTTCCATTAGATCTCAAAAGGGGGAGATTTTTAAATCTCACCCCCTTTCTCCAAGATCTGGCCAACCGACAGGAAGAAGAAGGAGACCCATCTCCAGAAATCCCATCCTGGGAAGATCCAGGGCCAAAAGGGAGAAACAAAGCAGCCCCCTTTGATCATTTCTAAATTCTTTTAGGAGTTAAACTCCATTCAAGATCTGTTGAAATTCAACTCCATAAATTAATCTATTTTTTTAGGAGTTTAACTCCAGGGGTCAAATCGGGAGCACAGCTCCCAGTGCAGGTACAAAGTCCCCTTTTCTGTTGACGCCCAGCGCCCGCGTGCCAAGCACGTGGGGCGCTAGGGCCCAGCGCCTGGAGTGCCAGCGCCCACGTGCCAACCACGTGGCGCGCCCAGCGCCCGGAGCGCTAGCGCCCACATGCCAAGTGCACGTGGGGCGTCCGGAGCGCTAGCACCCAACGCCCAGAGCGCTAGTGCCTACATGCCAAGCACGTGAGGTGCCAGCGCCCAGCGCCTGCATGCCAAGCACGTGAGGTGCCAGCGCCCAGCGCCTGCATGCCATGCACGTGAGGCGCTGGCCCCCACGCGTCCTTTGGACTCCTTTACCCCCCCTTTTATATATATATATATATATATATATATATATATATATCGAAACACACACTCCACGACACTGTCCCTGTTAGAAAAAAAATTTCTAACGGGACGCTGTCCTGCACCCCGCAAGGGGGCTGCTGATATATCCAAAACCCCTTCAAAACACAACACTACACATTGAGTTTGCATGACCTGTTTGACCCGTCAATCGGAGTTTCTCTTTCTCCAAAGGCGATGGGTAATTAACGGCAGCTTATTTTGCGGCTGCCGGAGATTCGAATCCCCACAATCAATTGACCCTAGCCTACCCTAGGCAGGGGGAATCTGTAATGCGCCTGACAAGCACGCGCGCATTCCCATCTCAATGGGGTGACGAAAAACACCCTATAATAGGTAACTCAACAGTACTCATCATAGAGCGCACCATATCTCATAGGGTGCGATTCCTCCATCCCGATATACTGTTGTATTGTGGTGTATATGGAGGAGTAAGCTGAAAGAGAATCTTATTCTCTTTTAAATAGTCTCGGAATTCCATGCTCAAGTATTCTTCTCCCCGATCAAATCGAAGGATTTGAATACCTTTACCCATCTGGTTCTCAACTTCGTACTTATATTCCTTGAAATTCTAAAAAAGACTCAGATTTGTGTTTCAACAAGAACACATGTCCGTATCTTGAGAGAACATCAGTGAATGTAATAAAGTACGAAAAACCATTCTTGGCATTTGTAGACATAGGACCGCATACATCACCATGTATCTGTCCAAGAGTTTAGTAGCTCTTTCTCCGTTTTCAGTAAACGGAGATTTGGTCACCTTGGTCTTTGAGACACGACTGGCAGGTTTCATAAGATGTAAATTCGAACGGATTCAAATATGCATCCTTATGGAACTTTAGCTAGTCTTATCCGATCGATATGACCTACTCTATAATGCCACAAGAAGACTTCGTTCATTTCTGAACAGTTCCTCTTGTCTGTGTTCTGTATACTTAGAACTGTATTTTGATTCAGAATGTATATACCGTTATATAACATACCATACCCAATCAACACTTGACTCAGGAAAACATTTACAATATTTTTGGTACGAAATAACAGTCGCTCAGAATCATTGTATTACCAGTTGGTAACACTAGGTGATATCTGCCAACTGTTTTGGCTGCAACAATTACACCATTCCCTACTACTAGAGACATATCACCCTTTTCCGGTTCTCTACCTATTTGTAGCCCATGTAATAAATTACATACGTAGGATTCTGATCCGGTATCCAATACCCAGGACATAGAGGTAACTGAGAAACAGTTCTTGGTTACGAACACACCCGAAGACAATGCATCAACATACTTATTTTTCATTTGGGTGATGTGAAAATCCGGATATTCACCTATTCCTTTCTCAGACTTATGACAATTATAAGATAGAGCGGAACCTAGTCCGGTTTAATAAGTAGGTTCGGTCAATACATCCATATTATTATCTTGATTAAGGTATTTCATTGGTCGCTACTAGGAGAAAGAGAAGGATAATCACTTTGCGTGCGCTTTTTGCAAGATTAGATTGGTTATTTTATCTAATCAAGATGACTTCCACTGTTTTTATCAAATCTTCCTTCAAACCCTAAAAATGTAAGATTAGCCGGGATTAATTACACCCTATAGGTTCACCAATCGTTTGGCCAGGCAGGTATCGATACTCCGAGGGAGGTTCCATGTGCTTTCGCACAAACCTAATTAAAATAAACCTCGTTTTCCTAGAGGCATAACCCCGTTGACACCTTTCTAGATACTTACTTGATTAGCTAATTGTAAAGTGCAAAACTCTCTCAGGAGTAACTCTTACTCGCAGTGGGTATCGGGATCCAACTATCATATAGAAGGTATGCAATCTCATTGCAAATTTCAACACTTGAAATTCCCGATAATGTTTTTACCCCTAGCGTCCTATGACCTTGACGGAGGCCAAACTACCCATAGGCCACTAGTCAAGTTCAACCCGTTCATTTCTTGATTGAATTAAACCCACCCGTACGACCCTTAACAAGGTCAACAAAGCCGTACGATTATCCTAATCCAATCACATCACATGCTGTAAATAAGTACTAATCAGCCACCGCACACTACGCCTTAACAAGGTCAACAAACATAGCACGAATACTAAATAATACTTATCTGAAATGACGGAGGGCTACACAATTTTTTAAGAAAACCATGAGCTTAATGAACTTGATATCATTGTAGAATCTAGTGGTTTTGAAAAGAAGTATTTTTTAGGCTTTTGCTAGTTTCGCTAAAGAGGTCACTCCCGGTGAAGGGATCTCAGCTCTTTCCTCATTGAATGAGGTGCTGGATATTCATGAATACCACTATGCAAAGCTGTCAAAAACAAAACTGAGTGGATTATAGCATTTGCTTTTTTCTCTAAAGAGGTCACTCCCTGCGAAGTGATCTCTGCTCTTTCTTCATCGAATGAGGTGTTGGATATTCATCAAGGAATACCACTATGCAAAGCAAAAACTAGAGCCATCCTTTTTGAAAATTTGATTCTACAATATCTTTAGGTTTCTTTCTTTTCATTAATCTCATTAATGAAGTCCTATCATTTAATGTTTCATAAACATTATAGAAAAGTGAAACGAAAATAAAACGTACGCTTATGCCATCCGCATTCGCCACTGGGCCCCGTCATGCACCATCAGGTTACTTAACTATCGGCAGAGCGGGGGCTGGACTAGCACGGGTGAAAAACATAAGTAACGTTTATTATATATCATATATATAATACAACATTCGTCTCATGCAGTTATATGATCACATCACAGAACCAAGCAGCAGAAGCAACATATGAAATATTGGATATACTAGGATTTTCGTGTTATAAATTTAGCAAGTAATGTAAAACATGGATTCCACGGTCGTGATGAATAGCCAAACCCACATCCCTAGACCCCTACGAGAGTGGAAAGTAACCCTACCAATTCTAGAGTTAGGAGACCCGGTCTCAACTCCTTAAGATGGTCACCCACTGGACTCTAGAACCCGGTTACTTGTGCTCCCCACCTCGGGTCTATCCTAATGCAGAAAAGTAAATAATATAAATCAATGGTGACATCATCCTCAACCCGGATATGCCCCAATAAAAGAATATTACATACAAATTTTACATGAATGAAAATTGAAAAACTCTCATCTCACATAAAACCCCGGCTATTCAATCACGATGATCCAATAAAACATATCACCAGCAACACATGATATCACATATTATCAACGTAAGCAAATATGCGTATCCCAAATTCTGTTGACATATACCAACGAGATTTGGGATACCCCACATATTACACTTACGGTCGCAAAAAAGATATGAAAACTGCAATAATTAGAATCCGCATTTCCTTAGACATCATAAACCCGGAATATCACATATTCCGGATTTCATGTCTAACCTGATAAATCTTGTATTTTAATCTCAAATTGAAAACACTTTTCAATTACTTAGTCGGGGATTCAACAAGATTCCCGACTACATTATCGAATACTCGTCAGAAACTTTAGTAGATGGCCGCACCCCGATGCCGTCGACGAAGTGAACTAAGGCGGAACACCGTGGCCGCAAGCACCCGAGTGGATGCTTTTGGCACCAAGGTTCTCCTACAGTCACTTGGTAGGAACAATGGGGCGTGGTTACCTAGCGAAGTTATTTGGCGAGTATTTGCGTACAATACGCGATTGCTACGAAATTTTGATCCGAATCGAAATTTCATGGCAATCGATCTACCGAGACAAAAACGCTAGATTTATAATCATTAACTAGTTTTCACAAAACTAATTAAATGTAGATTCCAACTACTGCATACATATCAAACTAAACCCGAAACAACATAACAATTACGACTACGAAACACTTCATATTAGCCCCAATGGAACTGTTAACATCACATGCAAATTGGGCTAATCAAACAATACTTGAAACCCCAAAATCAACAGATAAGAACATCGTACAAAACCCAAACCCAAAATGCAAGCAAAAACCGGCCAGGCCGGTATTTTCACTATTTTCGCCGGACTGTTTTTGTCATTTGGGGTTCGTTTTCGTAGGGAGTTCTAGTTACATCAAATGTAAGCTTCTGCAGTTGTTTAAAAAAATTTCTGAGATCATTTTAAAAACGACAGAGAACAGGGTTTCTTGGTATAGTTTCGGAGTTGTTTCGATTTGTTGATTCTAATTATATCGTCTAATCTTCTAGCTTAAGCTCTGATACCATGAAAGTCTACCCCAGCACCACCATGAGGTCCAAGTGGCATCAAGCATGTCAAATTCAAATTTTTATAGGTGCCAAGCTAGACTATCCAAGATCTACCTCATAGTGGTGCTAGGGTAGACTTTCATGGTATCAAAGCCTAAGCTAGAAGATTAGATGATGTAATTAGAATCAATGTTAACTAGAAGAAGTGAAAGATGGCTATACCCTCGTAGATCGAATCTTTCACTTCACATGCTCCATGTAGTAGTCCCGCGACTCCACTAGGCTCCACTTGAAGATTTGGACGAGCTTCTTCCGATGACCTTCGTGCCGAAGATGATCCACGCGAAGTCCCTCCAACTCAAGCTACCTCTACACCAAACTCTTTAGCATAGGAAACACGTTACCCTCGATCGCTAGTCAAGTGTAGAATGGTGAAGTAGGGGATGTTAAAGCTCACAAGTTTGTGTTCAAGCTTCATGGTTCACATCACATGTGAGGGTTGAAGCTTGAACCATGGCAATGAGGAAAATGAAGAAACTAGAGAGCAAAATGGGAGCAACTCAAGAAAATGGCTAAGTGTTGAGAATGAAGTAAGAATGAATGGCAACTCTTGACCCCCACTCATTCAAGCATGGAATTTTGCAATATAAAATTGCAACCATGCTTGAATAGTGAGTCAAGATGAATAAACAAATATAAAGCCCATGCTTACAACCATGCTCTCATTTTCCACCTCATTTCTATTTGTCTAAAATATAGAAATTCAAGCCATGCTTCATTATATATATATATATTAATATATATATAATGGAAGAATAATTAGTGAGCTAATGATATTAGTTAAGATATAATTATATCAAATATAATATATATCACATTATTAAATCAACACTTGATTTAATAATCCGGTTATATCACATATGACCGACTAATATCATTTATCTGTATATCACATTATCAAATCAACATTTGATTCGATAATCTGCTTATATCACATATAACTTAACTGATAATAGATAATTGCCAGATTACAATACGGCATCACATACTCATATTTAATGTGGCCCACACACATATCACATATGTGTCCTACTTCATTTCGCTTGAACCAGAGAACTTTTGTATGAGACTCTAAAGACTCGTCAATACGCCAGCAGTAGGTGATAATCACATCAGCCACTTACAAGCCGTCAGCGGTACTAGCTGGACGTAACGGCTACCCGGTTATTGAGCGATATGAAGATCAACAAGCAAGCATGTCCATACTCTCCATGAAGCCTATCAGTAACACTTCCGTACAGTTCGGTCTCTTCGTCTGATATGTCACATATCATGTCTAGGGGTGATAAATGTTAGACCATAGTAACGTGATAAGTCATGCCGATGTCTGGCTTATAACGGTTCGAGAAACTACTGATAACACTTATTAGTAAATCTCAGCAGCAGCCCTGGCCAGGGACTTCCGGTTATAGACAATCGAGCATAGCGCAACATCAACCCCCAATACCGGGAGAAACGAAACCCTTCCTATCGCTCATTGCCTCCATGTGACTCGGGACTATACCCAAAATCCATCTGTTTGCACAACTCCTCTTGAGCGTGGTAGGGAGGAAATCAAAGCACAGTGGGAGCCACACGACTCTATGACGATCTCGGGTCTATAAACTAACCTGTACCGGTGTCACCAGAGGACTGCTATCTGACGATGGATATACTACCAACTAGGAGTCCTCGGGGAGTCCGTTCGGTGTACCTATTCTCCAATGAGCACCTGTGTACAATCTTTGATGTCACACACCAATGGTTATGGGATCAACCATCGCCCTCTAAGGGACAAGAAACCTACACACTAGTCTACCCTGGAATATCGATGCCCTAGTCTCGATATTCTCTCGAATAGGAACTAATTAAAGGATGTACTTTTGGACCACCCTGGCCCGACTAGTATGATCTTATCATAATCCTGGTAGTCAAGTACATATCCTAAGGGCTTTATCAACATGTAAGAGACGGACAGTATAAATACCAGTCTACATGTTAAGATAAAAGTGACCTGATAGCATACTATCATGTCGAGCAAGAAAGTACTCTATATATATGTCAAAGCATCCACTATATCATCAATAATGGCTTTTAGAGCATACATATTCCTAACAGTTATTGTGTCACTCTGACGACCTGAGTATGCATGCTCAGAGTGAGAAGTGGACTTAGCTAGGATCAGGATCTGCCGTACCTCAAGGATATTGTGGGCTTCTAGATCAGTGACGCTAGCGCTATCTTTCCTTTAATCTCTATCTGGTTAGTTTTACATCTGATGATTGAAGTAGTGGCTGCATTTCTCATTACATGTGCATTGATTACTGATTACCACATAATGCTAGGAGCCGAAGTGTGACTCTGGCAGGATATTTCCTTAACCGTAGGAGCATGGCTGGCCTTGTCACCCCTCGTATTCCATATTTTGGGAAGCGGGGCGTGACACCTTTCTTTTGGGACTTACCAAGCGCTAGTTCGCTGACGACATTCTTTCTATTTCTTTCTTTGGAATGTTCGTCAGGAGGACAGGACCCTCAGGAGATCGAGTCCGGTCAGAAGTACTTAGATCATATTGAGGCACAGCCAGACCACTAGTTTTACTTGTACTTACCTTCCAGTTTGTATGCCACTGTTTAGGTATTGCTTTTATCATTAGACATTTTCTTTTCAAATCAGTTGTATTGTAAAGATGAATGTTAATAAAAGTTGATGTTCATTTTATATCTCTTGTCATTTCTTGTGCATTTCATATATTGCTTATTTACGTTTAACGTATTTATTTCTGAGTAAATACGTCGTGTGTTTATCACGTCTCTTTTCCCATACACTGGGAAGCGGGGCGTGACGATATATCAGAGAAAAGAACATGGTGGATCTAATGATCATTAGTCTTATATGAGACTAAGATAAACTTAGAAGATATGGGATGAACATCATTAATCGTATATGAGACTAAGATCAGCTTGGATAAACGATCATTAGTCATATGTCCGACCAAGATCAGCTTGGAAATATGATTAATGATCATTAATTTTGTTTTAGATTAAGATCAATTTAAACATGTGAGCATATAGGCTCAAAGAAGTTTTCACTTCACAGACTTAGCCAATTTGGGGCTAAAGGTTGGGATTCTATAGTGCTAAGCACTCAAACGTGTAGCGCTCATGTGGACATCACATGAGATGCTGAGCGTCTTAAATGTTAACGTTGACATCACGTGAAGCACTGCATTCACATGTGCTCACGTGATCTTCACGTGAGGCATGGTCTTTATGTGCACACACATGATCTTCACATGAGTAGTGCTAAGTACTCATTCATCTAGCACTCACATGTGTTTCACATGAGACGCGCATTTACATGGTCATCCTACCATTTGTTCTTACGTGGATATCACGTGATGCACATCTTCTTTAGAGATTTAATCTCTATTCATGTTTTTTAAAAAGTTAAACTTCTGTTAACGGTATTTTGACTGTTAACAATCACCAAGATCAATATTTTAAGGATATGGTATCAGGTTCTTTAAGAACTAGGTTTTTTTCATGTTTGGGAACTAAGTTTCTGAAGTATAAATTCCATCTTCTTCATGTTCTTCTTTCATCATTATTCTTTTCAACCTTGTTTTTCCCTGAATCTTTAATCCTCAGGAACAAAATCTTCCCGATGAGAATTAAATTCTCATATTGTGAGAGACTTGTCTTGTGGATCTTAGATCCAGAGAAAGAACTTAGTTCTTTGAAGGGTTAAACCTTATTTATATATGCATGATAGGTAAAAAGGAGACATATTTCTCTCTTATTTTTACTTAGGGTTTTTAGGAGGAGCAAGGTGATCTTTCTTCGAACAGAATTAAATTCTCTATTGCAGAAGTTTATGGGGGGTCTCCTTCATATGAGATTTAATATCTTTGCTTCTATTTATAAGAGAAGAGAAAAATCAATATATTTTGAGAAAATCTCTCGTTGAGATATCATGATTGATTTTATAATCAATCAAATTGATCTTAAAGATCAACCGGTAAATTTTATTCACCGTTGGATTTTTAATCCAAAAACTCTATGTTTAACAGAGAAGATTTCTTGTTTGTTTTAATAAGATTAGGAAACTATTTTCCTATAATATAATTTAATTCTATCATATGATCAATTGGAAATTTTATAATCACCGCTGGATTTTTGATCCAAGAGTTCTCTATTTAACAGAGAAAATCTTTCTTGTTTAAGAAAGATCAGAGAAATATTTTCCCCATAAAATTTAATTCTATATAGAATTTAATTCTATCAAAAAGAACACTCACGTGCATGAGGCGTTGGCCTATAGTGCTCACGTGGATATCATATGAGAGCTGCCAAAAAACTGGCAAGTTTGCTCACTTGAATATCATGTGATGCGCTGCCAAGAGACTACATGCGCACTCACGTGGATATCACGCGAGATGCTGCCAAGAGACTGCATGCGCGCTTTACATGGATATCACATGAGACACTCACATGTTTAACACGTGGGAACCAATATAGGATTTGATCTTATCTGAAGCGACACTCACATGTTATGCATGTGGGCGCGAACGTGTCTAACACGTGGGGGCTTCCCTAAGCTCTGGGCTAAAAAAATTGGCGGGAACAGTATGTGTAATTAAATATATAAATATATATGTTGATATATATATATATATATATATATATATATCAACATATATATTTATAAAATAATATTAATGCGCACTTGATGCGCAGGAAATATTATGTGTGACATATACATATGTAATGTATATGTATGTGCCAAAAATTACAAGAGCCCAATATGTATTAAGTTGAAAATAATTAGTTTTTTAAGTATTTTAATAAATTATTTAATTGTGAGGGTTTAAATTAGAAAACTATATCCCTATATAAAGGTTTCTAAAGATACAAACCCTAACCCTAAAAAATTTCTTTTCCTCTCTACAAAAAGTTTCGGCCCTCCCTTCCTACCTCTTTGGCCGAAATTTTTTGTGAGATGAATTAAAATTTTGATTTTTAATTTCTCTTCTTTAATTAATACTTCTCTCTAATTAATTAGATTAGCTAATTAATTAATTAAAGTTCATAGATCTTGGAGATTTTTGTGGAGGCAAGCACGAAGATCATCAATGTAACACCTTAGCACGTTCTTACAATATTAATTGGTATTTTAAAACTTGCTTTATTTTATTATTTTGGGTTGCGATCAGTTCAAATAGTAGAGATAGTTATCCGACCCAACTCGAATGTCTAAAACCCACTATGGTACTAGATTATATCTGATATTTATCAGTAAACTGAATCTATATGAATCAAGTTTAATATATATCATATTTCTAGGTCATCATATATTTTTTTAGTACGCACAAGTTAAGGATAATATATGTTTTGCTAACTGCCATCACATGCTTAATCTTTTCATATATTATTTTTTACTTTTATTTATTACATTTAAATCTCAAGATGTCTAATATCAAATATTTATTAAATATAGATATATTTTTAGAATCATTTTAAATCTTAAATTAGAGGTATGAGTTATTTAAAATATATTCTTGCATTATGGTTGAGAACTTTAAATATGTGAATTATTTTCCAAAATATATTTTTGATGAGATTTTGGTGGAGATCGGTTGTAATTTGATATTATCTATATACATTGAAACTAATATATATATATATATTTATAACCTAATTTAAACTATATATATATAATATACTGTATATATTTTTATATTAAATACAAAACCTCTTTTTCTCTGTCTTTCTCTCTTCATATAACATATCTCTCTCTCCTCTAACTAAATCTCTCCCTTATCAATTTATATATTTCCGTCTTCGTTATATTTTCCTTATTCTTTCTTCAAGCTTGCATCCATCCTCGCCGATGCAACTCGAACCGCATCCTAGAACCTTAACCGAGCTATCAAAATTTGGTGTTGATTTGTATAGCGTCGTGGTGCTTCCGTTCATCACGTTTGTTTCGAGGCAAGTTTACAACTTGCTATATTCTATGGTTTACACAATTTACTTATATGTTGTCGTACTATTATTATTATCATCATGATACAACTATATCTATATAATTTATATATCGTAATTATTTAACGTTAATTAGTTTTATAATATATAGTGTATGCCGGTTTACAACTTGCGGTATGTTATAATTATATATATATCTATATATCTATATCTATATATATATATATATATATATAGTCGTAATATTTCTTATTATTATCATTATACCGTTTATATCTATATAATCTGTATATCATTAATTAGTTTATAATCTACATTTTATAACGTTATGCAAAATATAGCTTGAAAATATTATAGTTTACACATGAAACGTCATTGCCAAGCGGATACGCCAAATCTGAAATTTACTGTACACCTTACCTTATAAAATTCATTATAAATCATAGAAAAATCATTAGCACATTTTCTTTAGTTCATTACGAAACTAACTTAGAATATTATAATCCTGTGAAATATTTACTTGCAAAATATATTGTTTAAATAACGTAAACTGTAAATGAAAGTACCTCTGAACTAGTGTCTAGGGAAATTCCAGCAGCAAACTTTCAGTAGGAATAATCTGAGATACTTTAACTTACAAAAATGAAAACCTTATTGAATTAGCTTTGTTTTGGTATATGACACGTCCCTTTTAGAGAACGTTTGTTATTTTTAAGCTATTTTACAAATCAGGGTGACGCTGAATTTCTGAACGGAGCTTTCTTATGCATGGTTAATCAACACAACTTTTATACTTATTAATCGGATTAAATATGATATCCCTGTTAATACTATTATCTTGGTTTTGTATATGATATGATTACATTATTCTTAGCATGCTTGTAACCTGCCAGACTGTACTATTTTTGTTATCATGTTAATACCTATTGCATGTAATACTTACCGATGCCATCAATAATGACATGTTATCCTGATTGACCTAATTTGTTGTCTTGCTAGAAAAGACATGCTTACGATTATTTATGAGTTGGCATTAGGTAGACATTCTAGTGATACCTGACTTGAACACGAAACTTGGAGGAAAAGAGGAAATCAATAATGAAACCCGACTTGTAACTCAACAGTTCACTACTTTTCAGAGACTGATCAGTCGATACGGGCTTCAGGCCCCGGAATGATGTTGCTGACATCATTCGTCTGTACATGATATCATGTTTTTTTTTGCTTAGCGGCACATCTCGGATTCAGCCCTGAGGGTCTTGACCGTGGTCCTGGGCACACACGGGATAGTATTGAGTTACATCGACGATTTCATTAATTGATTTCAAATAACGTTAGGATAGATAACCTAGAAACACAGACTTTAACACCATGTATGGTACATTGCTCAGTTTATTATTATGATATTTATGACGCATTGACGTCTGGGTTTTATATGATTCAGATACTTGACTTAGCACATGAGTACTTCGACAGGATCACCGATCAATGAAGACCATCTCACTGATATAGCTCTTATTGATGGTTAGTTATTCCTTGAATCTTTATTGTTTTCGCTACTATTTCCTATTTTCGTTTGTGGCTATTTGGACATGTTTAGATATAGAAAGTTATATTATTTTTCTTGATTACTGATAGACAGCCGTAATGTGACTATGGGTGGATATTTCCTTATCGTAGGTAGCATGGTTGGTTTTGTTATGTCCCGAAATTTTTGTATTTTGGGAAGTGAGGTGTTACAAGGTTTTGTTGGTATCAGAGCCAGGTTCTAGGTTAGCTGGGCTAGGTTCAATCTGTAGTTGGGTATAGCACCCAATACATTGTATCTAAGACTTAGAATTTTAGGAACATGCTCTGCCACAATATTGTCTTGTCATTCTAATTCTTGAATCTTATCCTTCCCTTAAACTCTTTTATTTCGAAGTTTTGGAAATGACTTTGCATCTCAGCTTGGAATCCTCCTGATTCCTTATTGTTTCTCCCCTCCTATTTTTCGATTATGATACTAGGATTTAGGCTACATGAATGGAGTTATATGATTGTAACTATGTACCGCGGCATAGTTACAATACGATACTCTATTTAGATAACCTGGAGTCCTATTTTGATTCATTTTCTTAACTTATGTTCGTAGTACTACATCGTCTTCTCTCGGTTTCATTGCTTACGTGTTTATATCTTATCGCGAACTTGAATCCAACGACCACGATA
The DNA here is from genome assembly GCA_030015575.1 of Agapanthus africanus. Classification (NCBI taxonomy): domain Eukaryota; kingdom Viridiplantae; phylum Streptophyta; class Magnoliopsida; order Asparagales; family Amaryllidaceae; genus Agapanthus; species Agapanthus africanus. Next base: position 927,054,229 of record CM057339.1, read on the forward strand.
TATCTTTCATCTTTCCTCTTGTCCCGTAGTGACCAGTTCGTATGCGTTTCGAAGAACAAGAAGAAACACATGAGAGCATATGATGATTGCAGTAGTATAGATCGCTTCAAGTCCAATCAGATGCAAGATGTTTTGATTAAAGAAGTTCTGACGAACCCGTCTCTGTTTATCAGAGTAGTGCAGTGGTAGTGTGGTTGGCTGTTAATCCACGAGTCGCAGAGCAGACCTGTAAATTCATGGTGAAGGGAACTGTTTATGTGTGAGCCGGAAGGTGAAATTCGTAAACAAGTTGCAGATAAAACGCTAATAGCAGTTCTTGATTTCATGGATATGTTCAAGAACATCTTGAGTTTACCGTCAAAACGAGACGTAGAGTTCGCGATTGATCTTATTCCTGTAGCAGTGCTAATTTGAAAGCTTTTATCCGATATCACCGGTGGAACTGGAAGAGGTAAAGAGACAAGTTTCTGAGTTATTAGAGAAGAGTTGGATTCGCAGCAGTGGTTCATCATGGGGAGCTCCAGTTCTTCTAGTCAAGAAGAAAGATGGTATACGAAGGATATGCATCGACTATCGAGAGTTAAATCGGGTGACTATTAAGAATAAGTACCCAATTCCTCATATAAGAAAATTATTCGATCATCTCAGTTGCACGAGAGTGTTCTCTAAGCTGGATTTGCGATCAGGGTATCACCAAGCTCGGGTGAAAGCAGAAAATATTTGCAAGACAGTGTTCTGAACTCGATATGGGCATTACGAGTATTTAGTTATGCCATTTGGAGTTACTAACGCACCGGAAATATTTATGGATTTGATGAACCGGATCTTTTCACCATTTCTAGATCAGTTCGTGGTGATATTCTGTCACGACCTGAAATTGGCACGTGACGGCCCTAATACTACGCAACGTTTACAGGCGTAACGCAGTAAAAGAAAACCAAAACCCAAAAATTTAAACCATTAAAAGACAAGAAAAGATAAGAAATATTGTTTAAACTTTTGAAAATCTCAAGTATAAATTCTTTAAGTCCAATTTACTTTCTTGAAAATTTCGGCAGCACCTCTTTTGTAAAAACCAACCCCAAAAATGATACAATATAAATATAAAGTAAAGCATCCCCAACGGGAGCAAATCCACGCCCAACGGCGGAAAACAAGCACCACAACAGATATACGACGCCGTAGCGAAGAAATAAAAGACGATATAAGTAAAACTGCATAAAAGACATCCAAGTCCCCAAAATATACAATATCGTCCTCACATCAAGTCTCTAAGTCATACAAGATAATGGTAGATGAAGAGTACATGGATACAACGAATATACAATAAAACAACGAATAACCACAAAACCCACCTAAGCAAACTGCACACTGTGAGTTGATGCGGTATCCGCAGCAAAAGATGATAAAATAGATGAATAGCCTGTCTCGACTACTTTGGAGAACACCCTGCAAAACAACTGTGGCACAACGGGGGTGAGTTGCCAACTCATGAATAGTAAATAACATATGCAGGTAATCGCAAGTATGCACATACAGCACGAATCTAACATATGCAATTAATAGCAATAAAAGGTCATATGAATGCAATAATCATGAAAGGTACACTAGCAGGTGCCACTAATACATGAAGCAATAATAATATGACAATCAGTATGCAATAATCATGCAATAATGATATGAAAATGTATATATGCAACAGTCATGAAAGGTACTCTAGCAGGTACAACTAACACATGAAGTAATGCATATAAATAAAGGTATGTAAATGCAACAGTCATGAAAGGTACACTAACAGGTACTACTAATACATGAAACGGTGCATAAACAATAAATGTGGAGTATGGAATGAAACATGTCATTTCAACTGAATCCTGACATCGTGGTAGGATCAAAATCCATCAAGACAATCCAAATCCCAATTCCTCAAATCAGCCCCCAAATTGGCTTTCATATCATATAAGTCTCATAAATCCTTAATGTACAATATCGAATAAATCTCATATATCCTTTATGTACAAAGTCAAGTAATCTCAAATGTCCTAAATCTAATATCAAGCGAGTCTCTTATATTCTAGGTAAATTTGCATGAATAAATATGATGATGTAAATGAATTTATATGTATACATATATATTAGCGTCCCATTCCACTAATATATATGTATATGCATATATAACAGCGTCCCATTCCACTGTTATATATACTTAGGAGTAAAATATCATGAAAACCAAGTGTCAAGTATCGACACAAAATAGTGATCTATCAGGTGTTGTCACCAAGACTGGCACCCTGATAGGCACGTATCATACGCTATACCGAAAGCTCGAGTGCCTAGCTCTGACCCTCGCCTCTCGACGTATCCATACGCACATGACTCCCGTCGGTATCCCCATGATAACCGCCGAGTCATTGGTAATGTCATCGGAGTGTATGGTTCCCCTGCCAGGCTCAATCGGCAAGGTCCATCAATCGTCTTGCCCCGGGGTACCTCCGGGCCCCACCATGTACCCTCATACGGCCCTCGACTCCTCGTATGGAGTATATATATCAGAACTGATAAATCTCATGGTGGATGCTGAAATATCATATCAAGAGAAACCGGGTTTTTCAAATAATGCATAATTTCATAAACTACCACGGTCCCCAAATTCTGAAAACATCATGAAAAATCCATATCTTAATGCGAAAATTCATGAATATAATATATGCAACATAAAACTGAAATGTAAGCATATAAGGAAAAGCCGCTAATTAACTGTAACAAGTTAATATAAAATATCATGTGGTTCCTATTTTCTTCAATTCTAAATACATCAAGTAAAGGTAAACATGTAGCTATAACTGATATATGCGTAAACATAAAGATATAGCAAGATATAGATATCTACCTATCAGAAATGATGTAATATACCCCCCGGGTATAAGTGAAGTATGTATCCAAAGTATACATGTAGCTCTGTTATCATGTGTGTATGTACCTATCACTAATGGTACAATACCGTATAGGTATACAGGTAACTAGCATGTAAGTATGTCAAGGCATATGTATAAGCATGTGGCTATAAAGGTATGCTATATGTCATATGCGTAAAGAAATATGAATCAATATCTCATTATCCCTAACCAAACAATATCATATCTATAAGTGGATTGTGTGTGACATGGCAATTATTGACGGTGTGTGTGGCATACAATCAGTGCTCGTGCAATATGATTCGTCAATAATATGTGCAGTGTCCTAAGGGTACTAGTCCAAGCACAACAATATCTAAGCAATAAAGTGTAGTCGCAAATTCTAAATATGAAATAGAATATGCGACAAGTCAAGTCATTTCTAGCCCAGACGCATAACGCCATGCGGGTGATTCCCCTGTAGATGTTAAATCTACTCACCAACGCTCCTGGCTAAGTGAAGCCTACCACCTGTTTTTCCTTTGTCGTAGCGTCCGAAGTCCCGGCCTGCGAACCTAAAATTTCACAAACATATCACATAAGCTAAATATCCTAAATCGACGAAAAGACAAAGAAACGCAAGGATAACGCCCTGAAAATTACACTGCGCACTTAGCGCATCTAACGCGCACGACATCGGTCCAAAACCCTAAGTAGGGTCGCTAAACTATGAAACACCAAGTCTAGACTCCGTTCGTCCCGATCGCGCAACACAACACAACTAAATGCGAGGAATATAATAAATATAATCTCGCAGCGACCAATTGAAACCACGTCGGAAAAACCTCGAAACCTAGTAAACAACTTATCGCAATGTTTCACACTAGTTTCAAGCTAACGCATATCTAGCGATTACAAACACCTTATAATAGCTTAACTAAGCTATCTAAACCATTTCTATATTTTTAACACTTGCAAAATAAGTTTTAGCAAAACCCAAGTAAGCAATATTTCATAATTAAACAAAATATTCATTAACAATAATTAGCATTTTCTACTAGGTCAAGCTTTTTTTCTAACCAGTAATTAACAATTTAATTAATATTAAATACTTAATCAAGTTTTAACCCTAACTTGAATTTCTTAAAAATTATGAATAATGAATTAAATCAAGAATTTAAAGCTATGATAACCATTTAATTAACTAACTTAAAGATCTAAACATAACAATTTAGGATTAGGATTTTGAAAATTATACCTCAACAAGAACACCAAATAACAACTTGATCCATCATTTTTTCCTCCAAAAATGATGTTTTTCTTGAAGATCCAAGCTAGTAGTGAAGAGAATTAATGGTTTTATTTTTATTTAGGATTTTGTGGATTTATTTTGGGAATTTTGAAGCATTTTAGTGAGCAAAAAGAGAAGAAAAGAGCTTTGAAAATGATGAGGGCAGAAATTTGGGGAGAGGGCTCGGCCAAGGAGGTGAGGGGTATGTTTTGTGAATTTTAGTAAAGAAAGTTCTAGTAAAAATACAATAAATGCTTCATTAAATGCATTTTGCCACCTTTCTCTCTTTTCTTTTCTTTTTTTTAATTTTAATTCCATTGACCAAAAAAAATCTAGATATTTAAAAAGAAGGTTCTAAAATAATTCTAGTGATAATTCCTAATGATTCTCATTTAGAAGAAATTTCTCGATATACGTGCATATTTTACCGGCTAAAATAATATTTTATTTGGGAAAAATTCTATCTGAATCAAAACCTCCCAAATACCCCCAAAGTTCGCGTACTAGCTTTATTTTAGCTAAAATAGGTGCCGGCAAGTTCCTACGGACGTTTGATCGAAATCGGGTTAAAACAGAAAATACCGACTATTTTGCCCTAAAACGGAAAAATTCGCAAAACGATTTCTAAAACGTTACATATTCGTTGGCGATATTTTGGTCTATTCGAGAAGAAAAGAAAAGCATGAAGAACACTTGAGAGTCGCACCGCAGACGTTGAGACAAGGGGAATTATATGTTAAGATGAGCAAGTACAAGTTTTGGATCAAAGAAATGAAGTTTTTAGGTCATATTGTATCTGGAGATGGAATTGCAGTTGACCCCGAAAAGATTACAGCTATTCATCATTGGCCAATTCCAAAGAATGTATGGGAGATTCCTGGGGCTTGCTAGATACTATAGAAGGTTTATAGAGAACTTCGCTCGAATAGCAGAACCTTTGACCAAGCTGACACGAAAAGAGCTACCGTTCGTATGGACCGAGAAGTGTGCGTCAGTTTTTGGAGCGCTGAAGCAGGGGTTGACCACCGCTCCTATTCTGAAAGCGCCAGATGGTTCCGGAGGACTAGTTATTCATAGCGACGCATCTGAGAAAGGCTTAGGATGTGTTCTGATGCAGCATGAGAAGGTTATAGCTTACACGTCGAGGCAATTGAAGACTCATGAGATGAACTACCCAACTCATGACTTGGAGCTAGCAGCAGTGATTTTTTGCGCTAAAGATTTGGAGACGCTATTTATTGGGCGAAAAGGTCAAGGTGTTTACTGATCACTAGAGCCTAAGGTAAGTGTTCATACAAAAAGAGCTCAATATGAGGCAGCGTAGATGGTTGGAGCTGATGGCCGACTATGATCTTGATCTAAAGTATCATCAGGGAAAAGCTAATGTAGTGCCGGATATTTTAAGTCGGTTGCCAGCGATACGGATGTTGACTACACAGAAGGAGATTATAACCGATCTTCAGAGATTCGAGTTGGAGATCGTACTACCAGATTGTTCGGGACAGTTGATGCAATTACAAGTACAGTCATCTTTGATCGATAGCATTAAGGCAGAACAGTCGCACGGTCCAAAATTGCAGAAATTTCGAGAACAAGTAGAAGCGGGACTTCGGACAGATTTGTTGATTCATGAAGATAGTTTTTTAAGATATGAAAGTCATTTGTGTGTGCCTAAAAAAGATGTTCGTGAAGGAGTCTCATAGTTTCGTATATTCAGCACATCTGGGAGGGACGAAAATGTATAAAGATTTATGAAAACACTTTTTGTGAGAAGACATGAAGAGGGAGATTGCTCGTTACGTATCAAAGTACTTGGTGTGTCAGCAAGTTGATCGATCGATCGATTGATATGAAAAGTATAATCACAATTAAAGAATTTATAGCCGCAATCAATAACGGTGTCGATCTAGTTCGTTAATGAGTACGGGCCGTCCACTGAGATTCGTGTATTTATACATTCTTGCTTTAATTGAGTCAAAAGAAAATAGTAATGAAAATTCAAGAAAATGAGATTTCAAGATTTAATTGAGTTTGTCATTTCAAGAAAATCATGGAAAAGTTTAAAATTTAGTAATCAAGAAATTGTCCAACATCAATTTTAGTTATCAAGAAAACTGAAGAATAGCCTGTAGGATTCGATAAGATTTAGTAGCAATGATGAGTACTAATAATGACTTATCTTATCTATTGATTAATTATGGCTAGAACGATGATGATGAATGAAGATTAGGGATCTATTGAAGAAACTAGGGTTTCTCCTTCACTATCCCTTGTCTTTTCATTGATCATCATTCAAATCAAGCATTTAGCAAAGATAATCATCAATCATTCAATTCCAAATTGCAACGAAATAATCAAGAATGGTGATCTCGTTCCAAATTTGGTCATTGGCGATTCTTTTTCCTAAAGTTCATAATCCTCATAAGACTTAAGATTAGTTTATGATTTCATCATCATTTGATTTACCGAATTCCTTCGAATCCTAAACAAGCGGAGATTTCACTCACGCATCATGAGAATAGAAGAATCAAGAATTAGAAATTTCATAATGCAATAATTTAAACAAAGCAAGAATTACAATCGATCACCTTTATTAATCAACTTCAAATTACACGATCCTTCAATTTGAGGTTACAAGAAGTGTTCTCGATAGCTCCTTGAAGAGGTAATTTCTCCGTCGACTTTCGCTAGGCTCGATCTCCATGAGACTTGGATCTATCGAGGATCTCGCGCTCGTAGATGAAGATTGGCTTCGCGTAAAGGATCTTTGCCTTGAATGCTTGATAAACTCTTGATGATTCTTGATTTGGATCTTGAATTGGAATTGAATTGGATTGAATTGGCTCTCAAATTGTCTTCAAAAATTGCGTAACCCCCGAAATGAAGGCTTAGGTCTTTAGTATAGCTCTTCACCAATTTTCCACTAGAATCTAGGTTAATCTTCCCCAAGAAACTAGGTAGTTATAGGGAAACTTTTAGAATAAGATAGTTATCAAACTTCCTCAAGAAGTTAGGCAGTTGTAGGGAAGTTTCCAGAACAAGTTTGTTACAATGGAGCGTCTCAAGTACGCTAGGTTGTTGGAATGAATCTTCTGGAGAAGTGTCGTCACCGGAGCACTCAACTCGGCCGCGGATCCGCGGCGGATCACGCTGACTCGGCCGCGGATCCGCGGCCATTTGGTGAGGTTGTTACTTCATTTCTCTTGTGTGGTCTGGTGTTGGTCTTTAGGGTTATATGTGATATCTGGAATATTCTTATCTCTTCTGAATCTCTGCCAGATTTTAACTCCTTGATTTGCTGTATTTTTTCGGCGAGTTTGCAATTCCGATATCTGTCCTGAAATAATTTTCTGCACAAAATCTCACTAAAGATTGTTGAGATAGACAATATTATGCGTGAAATAATAAACACACAATTTCCTTTCAAAATGTTGATTATAATGTATAACACGTGGTATTTGGTATTTTCCAGACGAACTTGTAATATGTGTTACATTTATAACAAACATCATTAGATAATTAGAAAAGTGAGGAAATTGTTATGTTAAAAATTGCAATATTTTCGACTGAATAAATTCCCCCAAAATTGATTTTGATCATCTCGAGCAAACTTCTTTTATTCAAGAGAAGGAGAAAACAGAAAGAAAACTAACTAGCACACTTTCGTAGGAAAAAACGATTGCACTGAGCACGTGCAACAAGCCTTTAAATCTCTAGGTGTCCCTAGTAGGAGGAGTGTTGTCTCCTTAGGGTTTTCAGCGGATTGCATCCACAAAATCCTATAATAAAAGAAACACTGTGAAAGTTATATATAAAGATAAGAATTGTAAAGGAACTTTGAAAATTAGAGTTTGCAACTATATTTCGGTTGTCATGAGCCCTATCTTAATAGTCATGAAAAGGTGTTAGAAATCATATCATCTCTCAATAAAATATCGCCTTTATTATTCATCCCTACCTTTCTTCCAAACACCGATCATATACCACTACATGTGTGTAAAAGACATCCTTATACTCGGAGAATTCAATTCAAGCTATCATACTCTTATCCATCTACCTCAGTACTTTTTAGTCGGTGAATATTTAGATGGAATTACTCACACATTTTTCATGCGACCGTTAATACTTCTTGAGGTACTAACCGATCGATTACTAAATGTGCTCACATATTAGACGTAATTAGCAATTTTCTCATCTTGGAACACCTAAGGCTTAGCAGTGACACCCAAACCAGTTGGTCTAAAGCACTAGGTGATGAAGCACCCTCGCTATATTTTTTTATATGCTGCCTTGGTGATTACAAAACCAGTGTTCATTTTTCTTCACCATTTTATACTTTTATACTTCATTTATATTTTCTTTGTATTTTGGCTTTTAGACAAGAGCATTTCAAGGTATCCTCCACTATCCCGAGTTTCAAGACGTGTGTAAGTGCGTATAGTAGGATATCAACGTTCAGATGTTTGGCTTCCAGAATAGGAACTATTTTTCAGACTTATTTTTATTTTCAGATTAGTGACTTCCTTCATCTAACTAACCCTTGGGACAACGGCTCATAACTACTTATTGCTAGTTTCGTTTAAGAAAATATCTAAATTTCTTGGTTTTCTTGAACTTTCCTAATCTTTTAAATGTAAATTTTTTCACTTTCTAATCTTTTATTATAACAGAAAATTTTTGAAAATTTTTGTGCTTATGCAATGTATGATACAAAGTGATGCGCAAATAAGCACAAACCACCTCCAAATCTGTTTACAGCAGTGTCATCACTGTTGTCTCTTTTAAATCTCAAAAACATGTAGGTTTTGGAGAAAAAGTTATTAACGGAGGAAAGAATAAATGAAAGTAAAAATCTTCCCCCAAACATATTTTTTTTATTTATGTACAATTTTGCTTATATATTTTTTATTTATTTATTTTTATTTTTTAAATATTTATTTTTATTTTTTTATTATTTTATTTTATTTTATTTTTTTAACAATTGATTGACTCACCTCCATTCTAAAAAAATGAGACAAGATTACTGAGACATGGAGGTGAGGTGGAGGAAAAATTAGTCATTATAAATCGGCTCCTGTAAAAACAGAAACTCCTCCGTGGGGTCAGGGGAAAAATACGGTTTTAGTCTATACCCATTCACTTTAAAAATTGTACCGTTTTTTCTATTTTCAACTTCAATTGCCCCGTGTGGGTAGACATACCGCACAACAAATGGCCATTTCCAACGAGATCGGAGCTTACCCGCATGAAGATGGAGACGGGAATCGTAAAGAAGGACTTGTTGTATTGGGGTAAAAGTTTTTCTCAAAATATTTTTGTCGTGAAATACATTAGTCCGATTCTTTACTATCACCGCATTATTGTAAGTTTCATCGCGGAGTTCGCTTAGCTCATTAATTGCAGCTTCCGAAAGTTGCAGGCTTGATTTAAATCGAAGTTAAGTTCTTTAATGGACCACATTGCTTTATGTTCAATCTCGACAGGAAGGTGGAAAGCCTTTCCAAACACTAGGCGGTAAGGAGACATACCAAGATTGGTCTTATAAGCGGTACGAAATGCCCAAAAAGCATCCATCAATTTGGTTGACCAATCTTTCCGATTTTTAAAAACTGTCTTTTCCAGAATTTGTTTGATTTGCCTGTGGAAATCTCTGCTTACTCGCTCGTTTGGGGATGATAGGGTGTGGAAAGTTTGTGGTTGATTGTATATTTCCGCGTCAAAGTCTCGAAAGACCGATTACAGAAATGTTTCCCGTTGTCACTAATGATAGCGCGAGAGTGTCCAAATCACGAAAAGATATTTTCCTTAAGGAATTTAATGACAACCTTATTGTCATTAGTGCGACAAGGAATAGCTTCCACCCATTTCGAGACGTAATCAACCGCTAATAAGATATACAAATTCCTAAAAGAGTTCGTAAAAGGACCCATAAAATCAATACCCCAAACGTCGAAAATTTCAACAACCATGATCGGTTGAAGTGGCATCTCATTTCTTTTAGAAATCCAACCCGTGTGTTGACATTGTGGACAGGTTTTGCAATGATCAAATGCATTTTCGAATAAAGTAGGCCAGTAAAAACCACATTGCAAAACCTTCTTCGCCGTCTTACGTGGACCAAAGTGACCTCCACATGCATGATCATGACAGAAAGACAAAACACTCTTGAATTCTTCATTGGGGACACATTTGCGAATGATTTGGTCGGGACAATATTTAAACAAATAAGGTTCATCCCAGTAAAAATGCTTTACTTAGAATAGAAATCGATAATTGTATTGTTTAGACTAATCTCTGGGAATAAGTCCCGTTGCAAGATAATTCACAATATCCACGAACCAAGGTTCGCCGGATACGGCCAAGAGCTGTTCGTCCGGGAAAGAGTCGTTAATTGGCAAGGTCACGGTTGGTGAAGAGATGCGCGAAAGATGGTCGGCTACTACGTTTTCACATCCTTTCTTATCTCGAATGACAAGATCAAATTCTTTTAATAATAGGATCCAACGTATTAACCTGCCTTTAGCATCCTTCTTCGATAAAAGATGTTTTAAGGTGGAGTGATCAGTGTAAACCACAATCGGTGAGCCAATCAAGTAAGACCTGAATTTTTCTAATGCAAATACAACTGCCAAGAGTTCTTTCTCGATGGTTATATAATTAATTTGGGCATCATTCAGGGTCTTACTTGCATAATAAATCATATGTGGCATCTTATCAATGTGCTGTCCTAAGACTGCACCAACAGCAAAATCTGATGCATCACATATAAGCTCAAACGGATGGTTCCAATCGGGAGATGATAGAACGGGGGCTGTAATGAGAGAATTTTTAAGCGAGTCAAATGCAGCCTCACAATCCGAATCAAAGTGAAATATGGTATTCTTGGCCAAGAGAAGAGTTAAGGGTCTAGCAATTTTTCTAAAATTCTTAATGAATCTCCTATAAAATCCTGCATGACCAAGAAAAGATCGTATATTTTTGACGCATTTGGGATGAAAAAGGTTATAAATGAAATCTATCTTAGCTCTGTCAACCTCAATGCCTTTCCATGAAATGATATGTCCAAGCACAATACCCTCTTGGACCATGAAATGGCATTTTTCCCAATTCAAAGTTAAGTTCTTATCTTTACAACGAGTAAGAACTGCGTCAAGATGAGATAGACAATCATCAAAAAAAAATTCCCCGAATATCGAGAAATCATCCATGAAAATCTCCAGAAAATTCTCGACAATGTCCGAGAATATCCCCATCATACACCGCTGAAATGTAGCGGGAGCATTGCATAATCCAAAGGGCATGCGTCTATAAGAAAAAGTACCGAAAGGACATGTCAATATGGTTTTATCTTGATCCTTCTCGGTAATAGGGAACTGGTTATAGCCAGAGTATCCATCCATGAAACAATAATATTCATGTCCAGCTAATCGTTCCAACATCTGGTCAATAAAAGGTAGAGGGAAGTGGTCTTTCCTCGTTGCGGTATTGAGTTTTCTATAATCAATACATACACGCCACCCAGTTTGAGTGCGCGTTTGGATCAACTCATTAGCCTCATTAGTTATGACCGTGATGCCGGACTTTTTAGGGAATACATGAATAGGACTCACCCATTGGCTATCAAAGATTGGGTAAATGATACCACTGTCAAGGTATTTGACGATTTCTTTCTTTACCGCCTCCTTCATGCCAGGATTTAACCGTCTTTGTGGTTCTCGGGTTGGCTTGGCTTCATCCATCAAATGTATATGATGTTCAACAATCAAGGGACTAATCCCTTTGATGTCAGCCATTGTCCAACCAAAAACTTGCCTATTAGAGCTAAAGACCATCAAAAGAGCGTTCTCTTGCTCTAAGGCTAGAGAAGAGGATATGATCACGGGCAAAAACTCATTCTCACCTAAATATGCATATTTAAGGTAAGAAGGTAACAATTTGAGATCTAATTTTGGCGGAGAGACAATAGAAGGTGGGGTAAGTGAATGACATTCAGATTTTCGAAGAAGTTCATAGCCTGCAAAGGATACAGACTCGGAAAGTGTGTCTGACTTTTGTGATGAGTCAGAAGGTTCAAACTCAGGGATGGACTCGTCAAAAGTGTCCTCACTATAATGTGCAAGATCAAACCATGATGTGCTAATGTCGTCGAGATCATCAAAGCAAAGTTCATCAGCCTTACAGCTTTCGGGAGCTATCTCATGGACAGAACACACATCAAGAATATGAGCAGAGGGTTCAGATGGCTGACTTCCAATCTTGTAAATGTTAAGCTCAATTTTCATTTTCCCAAAGGATAGGTTCATGGAACTGTTTCGACAATTAATGATAGCATTGGAAGTGGCTAAGAAGGGTCGACCGAGAATTATCGGAATTTGGTTCTGTGGGTTTTCTACAGGCTGTGTATCTAAAACAATAAAGTCCACAAAAAATATAAATTCCCCGAATTTTATCAACACATCCTCCAGCTCACCCCTAGGTTTGGTGATGGATCGGTCTACCATTTGGAGAGTACAATGAGCTGGTTTCAACTCTTCAATCCCTAACTGCTCGTAGACAGAGTATGGAAGCAGGTTAACACTAGCGCCAAGGTCGAGTAAAGCATGGTTAATATTTTTACCCACAATAGAAATAGAGATTGTAGGACAGCCAGGATCCTTACGTTTCTTTGGTAATTGTGGAGTAAAGGCTGTGCTAACATTATTTGTCATGAATACCTTTTGGGCACTTGAGTCTTCATCTTCCTAGTGTAAAAGTCCTTAAGGATTTTCGTATAAGATGGAACTTGTTGTATAGCATCTAGGAGAGGGATATTTATGTTAACCTGTTTAAACATTTCCATAATCTTCTCCATATGTAGACTTGGTTTGTTTCCCCTTAACCGATTTGGATAAGGAGCTTTAGCAATAAGAACTGGGTCCAACATTAAAGAAGGTCGTGTGGGTGGAACAGATCCTAGAATTGGAGTGGGGATCGTCTTTGGTTGACTAGAAGAAGTGGCCAGAGGGTTCGAGCCTTGAGGAATACGGAGAATAGGCTCAGAAGAAGATAAACTAGGGTCAGAAGTGTAAGTGGAAGTGGAAGTGGAAGTGGAAGCCGGAGTGTCATTGATTATTCCATCATTATCAGTATCAATCTGTTCACTGACATGATTATTCAGCACTCTTCTGGATCTCATCGTTGTAATGGCACTCACATTGTAGTGTTGTGAATGCCCAGAATTTAGTAGTGGTTGAGATGGAAGTTTCCCTTTCTCTCTAGCACTCATTTCGGCATTTAATCGTGCAATGTGTGATTCTATCGATTTAATACTCTCGCTGTGGGAGGCGGAGTTCTTCTTTATATCATCGATAGAAGACCATATATCAGCCGACACTTGGATAGAATGTTTCATGAATAAATCTAAGGTTCGATCGAGTGAAGAGGAATTATCGGTAACGGCCAATTGCAAATAATTATTATACGGTGCAGAAGTGTTGGCCGGATTTTGAAAATTTTGTGGTTGAAAGGGGTGCTGATTCAGTTGTAGTGGTTGCTGTTGTTGTGGAGGGACCCTTTGAAAGTTATTTTGGTTTGGAACCGTATTTTGAGTTTGGTGTTGGTTCCAAGCAAAATTAGGGTGATTCCTCCAACCTTGATTATAAGTGGAAGAATAAGGATTGTTTCTAGGTCGTTGCTGAAAAGCAGTATTAGTATGTTCTTGACCTTGAAACAGAGAATTCAAAAGATATTCTTCCGTCAAATGTGATGGATCGGAACAGCATCCACATACGGCTTTAGGGAGTGTGACCGGGTTTAGGGAGGCTAAAAAAATTTGTGTTCCATAGCTTCAAGTTTTTTTTGCATTGCTGCCATTTTATCTTTGACTGCTATGGAGACATCAAGTTAATGGATACCACCCCTAGATAATGGTTGACTAACACTCTCCCATTGCAAAGTTTTTTCAGCAAAATCTTCTAAAAATTTCCAGGTTTCACCATCGTCTTTAGACATGAAATTGCCTTGACACATGAATTCAAGCATCTGCTTCGTTGTTGGATTAATGTCCTCATATATGATTTGGCACAAATCCCATCGATAGATTCCGTGATGAGGACATTAGACTAACAGATTCTTGAACCGTTCAAAACACTTCCAAAATTGTTCATTGGGAAGCTGGGTAAATTGATTGATTTCTCTACGGACACGGGCGGTCTTATGATTGGGATAAAATTTCTTAAGGAATGCTATGACGAATTCATCCCAGTTTGAAATAAAGTGTGCAGCTGTGTTATAAATCCATTTTTCGGCTAAATCGCACAAAGTGAACGGGAGAAGACGTAAACGCATAGCATCCACAGAAAGTTATGAAGTGCCCATCATAGCACATACGTTTTCAAATTTGGTAATAAAAACGTATGCGTCTTCAGACTCAAGACTGTGAAATTTTGGTAAAAGATTGATGTAGTGAGGTTTGATTTCGAAATTGTCCCTATTGGCTGGTAGAATGGAAAGACATGTAGAAAGAGGACCACGTATAAGATAACATCTCTCTTGGAGAGACATACGCGGTAGAGTCTGTGCACTTTCTGGTGGTGGAAGAGTGGTGTTATTAAAGTTTGATGGAAATCCGTCCATCATGGTGGATGTGGTGAGTGGTGAGGAAAAAGAAGATGAAGAAATACCGACTTAAGAGTCGATAGGAGGAACGCGGACAAGACGGGCACTAGAATCCCGTGTCCAGCCGAGCATGCACTAAACGGTTTAGCACAAGTGGCAGCGTTTGTGATAATTAGAGAAAGTGATTTGTTTTAGTTTTTGGTTTGTTTTGAAAAAGACGGATTTTGAAAATCACAACAAAAATGCACAATCAACCCTAGATCTACGGTCACCTAGGTCAAGTCACTAGACCGCTCCTAGACTTCAAGAAGACAAATCGCAGGATAAATCCTCTACTACCTCTTTATCCCTCCTGTGGCTAGGTAAGTGCCAGGTAAGTGGGAGGTATCCACTACGTAAGTAGCGGGCCTAATTAAGTAACCACTTGCCTTAGACACACTTTCCTTAGACACCACAAAAGAAATGCGGATAAGCAGTAGATTACCCACGACCTTCTTCTGTCCTAGTTAAGCGCGACGGTCCTTAGTGTTTGGTCTAGATATTTTTTAGTTAATGAGGGTGATGCGGATGCTAGTTTTGTGATTTTTGGGGCTTAATAAGGGTAATGAAATCCCCACCTAATCTAAATTTGGTCTTTACTCCTTAATTTCCGTATTAAATATGCAAACAACCAATATCAAAACACGAACAAATTTTTATTTTTGAGCGGCGAATTTTTGTAAAGAATCCTGCAGAAAAGTTGTTATTGGACAGATCAGAGGAGAGATAAGAAAGTAGAGAATATACCACAGAGAGCAGAAACCCTAAGTCCTCAAGAACGCCGCGGATCCTCCGCCTATACCTGCATTTTGCCGCGGTTCCGCGGTTGATTGAACGGTTCTTTGAATGAAATTTTGTAATGCTGCACCCTTTGCTCCTCTGTCCTAGATGAAATGATCTGAATAATTTTCTCCCTGCTGCAGTGATTCCAGATTTTCTTACAAAATTCACACACTAATTGTTAAGCACACGATGCGATTTTGATTCAAATTTTTGATGAAATAATAATGTTTCAACTCAAATAGCAAGCACGAACAAATTACGCATGCATCCCCGGAAACGGCGCCATTTGATTGATCGATTGATTGATATGAAAAGTATAATCGCAATCAAAGAATTTATAGCCGCAATCAATAACGGTGTCGATGTAGTTCGTTAATGAGTACGGGTCGTCCATTGAGATTCGTGTATTTATTCGTTCTTGATTTAGTTGAGTCAAAAGAAAATAGTAAAGAAAATTCAAGAAAATGAGATTTCAAGATTTAATTGAGTTTGTCATTTCAAGAAAATCAAGAAAAAGTTTAAGATTTAGTAATCAAGAAATTGTCCAATATCAATTTTAGTTATCAAGAAAATTGAAGAATAGCTTGTAGGATTCGATAAGAATTAGTAGCAATGATGAATTCTAATAATGACTTATCATATCTATTGATGAATTATAGCTAGAACGATGATGATGAATGAATATTAGGGATCTATTGAAGAAACTAGGGTTTCTCCTTCACTATCTCTTGTCTTTTCATTGATCATCATTCAAATCAAGCCTTTAGCAAAGAGAATCATCAATCATTCAATCCCAAATTGCAACGAAATAATCAAGAACGGTGATCTCGTTCCAAATTTGGTCATTGACGATTCTTTTTCCTAAAGTTCATAATCCTCATAAGACTTAAGATTAGTTTAGGATTTTATCACCATTTGATCTACCGAATTCCTTCGAATCCTAAACAAGCGGAGATTTCACTCACGCATCATGAGAATAGAAGAATCAAGAATTAGAAATTTCATAATGCAATAATTTAAAGAAAGCAAGAATTACAATTGATTACCTTTATTAATCAACTTCAAATTACACGATCCTTTAATTTGAGGTTACAAGAAGTGCTCTCGATTGCTCCCTTGAAGAGGTAATTTCTCCGTCGACTTTCGCTTGGCTCGATCTCCGTGAGACTTGGATCTATCGAGAATCTCACGCTCGTAGATGAAAATTGGCTTCGCGTAAAGGATCTTTGTGTTGAATGCTTAATAAACTCTCGATGATTCTTGATATGGATCTTGAATTGGATTTAATTGGCTCTCAAATTGTCTTGAAAAATTGCGTAACCCCCGAAATGAAGGCCTGGGTCCTTTATATAGCTCTTCACTAATCTTCCACTAGAACATAGGTTAATCTTCCCCAAGAAACTAGGTAGTTGTAGGGAAACTTCTAAAATAAGGTAGTTATCAAGCTTCCTCAAGAAGCTAGGTTGTTTTAGGGAAGTTTCCAGAACAAGTTTGTTACAATGGAGCGTTTCAAGTACGCTAGGTTGTTGGAATGAAGCTTCTGGAGAAGTGTCGTCACCGGAGCCCTCAACTCAGCCGCGGATCCGGGGCGGATTGGCCTGACTCGGCCGTGGATCCACGGTCGTTTGGTGAGGTTGTTGCCTCATTTCTCTTGTGTGGTATGGTGTTGGTATTTGGGGGTTATATGTGATATCTGGAATCTTCTTATCTCTTCTGAATCTCTGCCAGATTTTAACTCTTTGATTTGCTTTATTTTGTCAGCGAATTTGCGATTCCGATATTTGTCCTGAAATAATTTTCTGCACAAAATCACACTGAAGATTGTTGAGATAGAAAATATCATGCGTGAAATAATAAACACACAATTTCCTTTCAAAATGTTGATTGTAATGTATAACACGTGGTATTTGATATTTTCCAGACGAACTTAGAATACGTGTTATATGTATAACAAACATCATTAGATGATTAGAAAAGTGAGGAAATTGTTATGTTAAAGATTGCAATATTTTCGACTGAACAAATTCCCCCAAACTTGATTTTGATCGTCTCAAGAAAACTTCTTTTATTCAAGAGAAGGAGAAAATAGAAAGAAAACTAGCTAGCATATTTTCGTAGGCAAACACGATTGCACTGAGCACGTGCAACAAACCTTTAAACCTCTGGGTGTCCCTAGTAGGAGGAGTGTTGTCTCCTGGGGGTTTTCAGCGGATTGCACCCACAAAATCCTATAATAAAGGGAAGACTGTGAAAGTTACATATAAAGATAAGAACTGTAAAAGAACTTTGAAAATTAGAGTTTTCAACTACACTAGCTTTTCGGTTGTCATGAGCCCTATCTTAATAGTTATGAAAATGTGTTAGAAATCACATCATTCCTCAATAAAATATCGCCTTTATTCTTCATCCCTACCTTTCTTCCAAATACCGATCATATACCCCTACGTGTGTGTAAAAGACATCCTTATACTCGGAGAATTCAATTCAAGCTATCATACTCTTGTCCATCTACCTCAGTACATTTTAGTCGGTGAATATTTAGATGGAATTGCTCACATATTTTTCATGTGACCGTTAATATTTCTTGAGGTACTAACCGACCGATTACTAAATGTGCTCACATATTAGGCGTAATTAGTAATTTTCTCATCTTGGAACACCTAAGGTTTAGCAGTGACTCCCAAACCAGTTGGTCTAAGGCACTAGGTGATGAAGCACCCTCGCTATATTTTTTTATATGCTGCATTGGTGATTACAAAACCAGTGTTCATTTTTCTTCACCATTTTATACTTTTATGCTTCATTTATATTTTCTTCGTATTTTGGCTTTTAGACAAGAGCATTTCAAGGTAACCTCCGCTATCCCGAGTTTGAAGACGTGTGTAAGTACGTATAGTAGGGTATCACCGTTCAAATCTTTGGCTTTCAGAATATGAACTATTTTTCAGACTTATTTTTATCCTCAGATTAGTGACTTCCTTCATCTAGCTAACCCTTGGGACAACGGCTCATAACTACTTATTGCTAGTTTCGTTTAAGAAAATATATAATTTTCTTGGTTTTCTTAAACTTTCCCAATCTTTTAAATGTAATTTTTTTCACTTTCTAATCTTTTATTATAAAAGAAAATTTTTGAAAATTTTTGTGCTTATGCAATGTATGATGCAAAGTGATGCGCAAATAAGTACAAACCTCCCCCAAACCTGTTTACAGCAGTATCCTTACTGTTGTCTCTTTTAAATCTCAAAAAGCTGTAGTCTTGGGAGGAAAAGTTATTAACGGGGGCAAGAATAAATGAAAGTAAAAATCTTCCCCTAAACATATTTTTTTATTTATGTACAATTTTGCATATATATTTTTTATATATATTTTTAAATTTTTTATATTTATTTATATTTTTATTATTATTTTTTTTTATTTTTTTTTATTTTTTTAACAATTGATTGACTAACCTCCATTCTAAAACAATGAGACAAGATTACTGAGACTTGGAGGTGAGGTGGAGGAAAAATTAGTCATTATAAATTGGCTCCTGTAAAAACAGGAGCTCCTCCGTAGGGTCAGTGGAAAATACGGTTTTAATTTATGCCCGTTCACTTTAAAAATTGTACCGTTTTATCTATTTTCAACTTCAACTGCCCCGTGCGGGTAGACATACCGCACAACAAACGGTCCTTTCCAACGAGATCGGAGTTTAGCCGCATGAAGATGGAGACGGGAATCGTAAAGAAGGACTTGTTGTCCTGTGGTAAAAGTTTTTCTCAAAATAATTTTATCGTGAAATACCTTAGTCCGATTCTTTACTATCACCACATTATCGTAAGCTTCGTCGTGGAGTTCGCTTAGCTCATTTAATTGCAGCTTCCGAAAGTTGCAGCTTTGATTTAAATCGAAGTTAAGTTCTTTAATGTCCCACATTGCTTTATATTCAATCTCGACAGGAAGGTGGTAAGCCTTTCCAAACACTAGGCGGTACGAAGATATACCAAGATCGGTCTTATAAGCGGTATGAAATGCCCAAAGAGCATCCGTCAATTTGGTTGGCCAATCTTTCCGATTTTTAGAAGCTGCCTTTTCCAGAATTTGTTTGATTTGCTTGTTGGAAATCTCAGCTTGCCCGCTCGTTTGGGAATGATAGGATGTGGAAAGTTTATGGTTGATTGCATATTTCCGCATCAAAGTCTCGAAAGACCGATTACAGAAATGAGTCCCGTTGTCGCTAATGATAGCACGAGGGTGTCCAAATCGCGAAAAGATATTTTCCTTAAGGAACTTAATGGCAATCTTATTGTTATTAGTGAGACAAGGAATAGCTTCCACCCATTTCGAGACGTAATCAACCGCTAACAAGATGTACAAATTTCCAAAAGTGTTGGGAAAAGGACCCATAAAATCAATACCCCAAACGTCGAAAATTTCAACAAAGAAATTCCTTTGGTACTTGTTTTGTGGGAAAAGGTTCTTAAGAATAAAGAAATTCCTTCGGTACTTGTTTCGTGGGAAAATCGTTCACATGGAGAATCTACTTGGGAATGTGAAGACGAGATTCGACAAAAGTTTCTACACCTCTTTCCTTAAATTCGTATCTTTATTGTTCTTGTCTTTTCCTGTTTTGTGAATTTTGAGAACAAAATTCTTTTGTAGTTGGGTATAATGTAACTTCCTAGCACGTTCGTACAATATTAATTGGTATTTTAAAACTTGATTTATTTTATTCTTAGGTTGCAATCGATTCGAATAGTAGAGATAGTTATTCGACCCAACTCGCATGTCTGAAACCTACTATGGTGCTAGATTATATCTGATATTTATCATTAAACTGAATCTATGTGAATCTTGTATAAAATATATATCATATATCTAGATCATCATATATCTTTTAGTAGTCATAAGTTAAGAATAATTTATATTTTGCTGACTGCCATCATATGGTTAATCTTCCCATATCTTATTTTTTGCTTTTATCTATTACTTTTAAATCTCAAAACATCTAATATCAAATATTTATTAAATCTAGATATATTTTTAGAATCTTTTTAAATCTTAAATTAGGGGTATGAGTTATTTAAAATATATTCTTGTATTATGGTTGAGAAGTTTGAGTATGTGAATTATTTTCCAAAATATATTTTTGATGAGATTTTGGTGGAGATTGGTTGTAGTTTGATATTATCTATATTTATTAAAACTAATATATATATTTATAACCTAATTTAAACTATATATATCTATCTATATATAATATTGTATATATTTTTATATTAAACACAAAACATCTCTTTCTCTGTTTCTCTCTCTCCTCTAACTAAATCTCTCCCTCATCAATTTATATACTTTTTTTCTTCGTTTTTCAAGCCCACACCCATTCTCGTCGACACAACTCCAACCACGTCCTATAACCTTAACCGAGCCATCAAAATTTGGTGTTGATTTGTATAGCGTCGTGTTGCTTCCGTTCATCGCGTTTGTTTTAAGGTAAGTTTACAACTTGCTATATGCTATGGTTTACGCAATTTACTTATATATTGTCGTACTATTATTATTATTATCATATATATATATATATATATATAATTTATACACCGTAGTTATTTAACGTTAATCGGTTTTATAATATACAATGTATGCAAGTTTACAACTTGCGGCAAGCTATAATTATATCTATAAATATATATATCATCGTAATATTTCTTATTATTATCATTATACCGTTTATATCTATATAATTCGTATATCATTAATTAGTTTATAATCTGCATTTTATAACGTTATGCAAAATATAGCTTGAAAATATTATACTTTACGCAGGAAATGTCGCCGCCAAGCGGATACGCCAAATCTGGAATTTACTGTACATCTTACCTTAAAAAATTAATTATAAATCATAGAAAAGTTATTAGCACATGTTCTTTAGTTCGTTATGAAGCTAACTCAGAATACTATAATTCTGTGAAATATTTACTTGCAAAATAAATTTTTTAGATAACGTAAACTGTAAATGAAAGTATCTCTGAACTGCTGTCCAGGAAAATTCCAGCAGCGAACTTTCAATTTCAAATGTTAATAACTTTTTGTAAGAATAACCTGAGATACTTTAACTTATAAAAATAAAAACCTTATTGAATTAGCTATGTTTTGGTATATGACACGTTCCTTTTGGAGAACGTTAGTTATTTTTAAGCTATTTTACAAATCAAGGTAACGCTGAATTTCTGAACGAAGCTTTCTTATGCATGGTTAATCAACACAAATTTTATAGTTATTAATCGGATTAAATATGCTATCCATGTTAATGCCATTATCTTGGTCTTGTATATGATATGATTACATTACCCTTGACATTCTTGTAAACTGCCAGACTGTACTATTTTTGTTATCATGTTAATATCTGTTGCATGTAAATACTTACCAATACCAACAATATTGACATGCTATCCTGATTGACCTGACTTGTTGTCTTGCTAGACAAGACCTGCTTAGGAATATTCCTGTGTTGGCGTTAGGTAGAAATTCTAGTGATACTTGACTTGAACATGAAACCTGGGGGGAAATGGGAAATCAATAATGAAATCCGACCTGTAACTCAACAGTTCACTACTTTCCAGAGACTGATCGGTCGATTCAGGCTTCGGGCCCTAGAATTTTGATGCTGACATCATTCTTCTGTACATGATACCCTGTTTTTACTGCTTAGCGGCACGTCTGCTTTGGATGCTTCACAGGCTTGAGCCCCAACTTGTCCACCGACACTTTGGGCAAAGTTGGGAACTTGATTGAACTTTTCAAGCGCCTTTCATCCTCGGATTCATCCCCGAGGGTCTTGACCATGGTCCTGGGCACGCACGTAATATTATTAAGTTACATCGACGATTCCATTTGTCACGCCTCACTTCTCGATATACAGCGAAGGGGGCGCAAACGAGGCCGCTACGTATTTACTCAGAAGTAAACACGCTAAGCGTAACTAAGAAATATAAAGAAATATAAACAAGAGACAAATATAATGAACATCAACTTTATTTATTAATATTCTTTGTACAATGCATCTGAAAATTAAATACATGGAATGGAAAACAATGCCTAAACAGTGGCATAACAGAAATGAAAATGTGTACAAGGAACTAGAGCTCAGGGTCGAAGGCTAGCTGGTCTAAGTCCTCGCTGGTGGGCTTGATCTCCTGAAGATCCGAATCACCTGACAACATTCCAAAGAAGAAAGAGAAGGAATGTCGTCACTGAACAATCGCTCGATAAGTCCCAAAGATAAGGGAGAAATAGAATAGGCAGAGAGAGAGTATAGCTTTTAAAGTTGTATTATATTGTTATAATGTTGAATTTAGTGTTAACGCTGTTGTTAACGTAAGTTCAAGGGTGAATGTCAACCAATCTCAAGAGTGTTCTCGAACCCAACAGGCTGTAATACAGGGGTAAGGAACCACGGGTCCGAATTAAATGTTAGTAACGAGACTTCAACCTAGTGTTGAAATATTCCAAACTCAACAGGCTGTCATCCAGGAGAAAGGAAATACAAGCCCTCATGATAGCTTACTTGTGTTATTAGACATGGATTCATGATTTAGGGGGACTCTTGAGATTTTGTTGGATTCAAGCATGAACTACCCCAACACCCCGTGTATTTATTTTATTGATAGTAATGATTGTGCTGATGGTATTGTATTGTATTGTATTGTATTGTATTGTATTATAGATTGTATAGATGGATGAATTGCCGAAACCATGATATCAGTAAATGGATGTAACTGGAGAATCATATAGATGGATGTATATCCATGGTTCGGTTCAGTCAATACAGATTGAATAAATTGAATATATGGATTCATGGATTCATGTTGAGTTGTTATATATATACTTAAATCTCATTCAAGTCAGATTGATTATATCGAGACTCGGTCTGAGTCAGACAATTAGAAAGGAATTTGAAATCCTGAATTAAGTTTTGATGTTATCGGTAACCGCTGCATATGGACGGCAGGATTTGTTTCTTTTTCAAAGACGATTACCATGTTGATAACACCGTTTGTTAAGTTGTCTACCTTAAATAGGCAAGCACCCATATCTCCGGCTATCTGAGGCTCAAGAGACTGGTCCCGCTTAAACCTATATTTACTAGGGTCCTTAGGGTAATTTATAGAACTTGAGGGGGTTTTATGTAAAAAATAATTTTGTATAATTTTCAAAATATATCTCAAGTATTTAATTATAGTCTTTAGAGTTTTCATAGATATAGATTTTATATATATGACATTTCTAGTGAATAAAACATAATTTCATATATGGTATTTAATTGTAAAATTGAACTTGTATGGAATTACATGGTGTTTTCATGTAAAGTGATTCCTTTGATTTAGAAATGTTGGAATATTTATATTATATCAAAAATTAGATATTTTGATGATATATATATGTATGTATATATATATATATAATAATTTTAATTTATTATTTTTCTAGAAATCTCATTTTCTTAAGATATTTGTATTTTTAAATCTTTTGAGACCGTATGCTCCTTGTGGAGGTCTGCATCTCGCACTACTAAGCCCGAGGATGTGCGATAATCCACACCATCCCGAACGGATTTCTCAAATGGGTTGTAGTGGTGCTTTGCAAAGATTTGTTTAAAATACATAATCTTGTAGAAAAATGTTTTTATAAGTTAAAGGTATTTAATTGTAAATTCATATTCCTGTATTCTATATTCCCAAAAGACATTATTCTATGATAGAGATGTGTGTTATGAGGAGGTAGGTCATTACCTCGTGAACTATCTAAAGGTATAGCAAGAAATTTGAATGATTTATGTCAAAACTAAATTATATGGTGTTTTTATGAAAAAGTGCGATAAAAATTACAATATAAATTCTTTTAATATGAAACCTATTCAATATGTTTTGTTAATATGTAATGGTCATGATGTGTAAGTTTGGTATTGTTGTATTTAATAAAATCGAAACTTTTTAAAGAAAACCAAATCAGAAGTCGGATTAACTCCGCTTCCGTCGGGTTTTAGAAATACAAGTTTTTAGATTAGAAGAGAGAAGAGAGAAGAGAGAGGAGAGACTTACTGGATTTTAGATTAGAAAAGAGGAAGAAAGAGTGGTAGGAGGTGCCGGTGCGTCGTTTCGTTTCTGGGAGCTCCTAGGGTCGCCGTCGGAATTTCGTCGGAGTTTCGCCCTTCGCTAACTCCAATTGCACATAAAAGTTCTAGAGAATTTTCTTGAGAGTTTGGACAGAGTTTTTGAGTGAGGGGTGTGTGAATTGGAATGATATTTATAGGAAAAGATTAGGGTTAGGATTTGATAGAAAAATTGCATTATAATGGAGATTAAAGGGATTTTATGGTCTCTGGAATAATGCAGGGAAATTAAACATGACAGGGGTTATGGGGAGGCCAAAAGACATAGGTTTCATGAAGAGAAGAATCGGATTCGACTGAGTCAACCAGGCGCCGCCGGCCGAGTCGGCCGAGTCAGGCCGGGGCTCGTCGCCACGTGCCCCCCGTCGATTTTTCTACCCCTTGGACTTGTTTGTTTTTAGTGTAACCTTTGGGTTTACGGGTTATGCACGTGTAGACCCTCGGGCTTCTAAAAAGATTAAAAGAAATCAATATAAAAATTAGTGTGGTTGATGGGATTTGAACTCTGGTGTTTTGTTTCAGCAGTGCAAGGTCTTACCAATAAGCTACAAGCACCTTATTGCTATTAAAAAGCAAAACAATCTTATAACTTGTGCTCAGGCAAAAGTACTCCTTTCTGTATTTTTGAAAAAAATTGTACAGAAAATTTAGGGTTTTTACACCATTAATTGATTTTAAATACCGTTAGGATAGATAACCTAAAAACACAGATTTTAGGATACACGTGACATACCTATAGCCTGCTGATATATCACATGTGATTGTTTGTTTATAATTATACATTTTTTGCATATAACACCGTGTATGGTACATTGCTCAGTTTATTATTATGATATTTATGACACACTGACGTCTGAGTTTTGCATGGCCCAAATACTTGACTTAGCACGCGAGTAGTTTGACAGGATCACCGATCAGTGAGGACCATCTTATTGATATAGCTCTTATTGATGGTTAGTTATTCCTTAAATCTTTATTGTTTTCGCTACTATTTCCTATAGTCGTTTGTGGCTATTTGACATGTTTAGAAATAGACAGTTATATTATTGTTCTTGATTACTGATAGACAGCCGTAATGTGACTATGAGAGAATATTTCCTTACCGTAGGTAGCATGGCTGGTTTTGTTACATCCCGAAATTTTTGTATTTTGGGAAGCGGGGCGTGGCAATCAAGGTGTAATCAAGTCGTCTTTATTGGAGTAGAAATCGCTAGCACAGCAAACGAAACGCAAATCCAATTTTACGCAAAGGTATAATTATTCTCAAATCAATTAATTGTTAATTGATTTCTTTAATTATTAACATAATTTATAAACCTTGAAATGGTGTTGATGAAAAAATTTTAATTTTTCCTTCCGCTATATTTACACCAATTTGCACCAAATGGTATCAAAGCGAAGGTTTATAAATTAAGTTAATTAATTTTATCTTGATTCGTTCTTGCGAATATATATATATATATATATATATATATATATATATATATTATTTTTGCTATAATTAGAATTAATCAATATGTTCTTAGCGTTAGAATATTATTGTGCATATATCAAAATTGTATAAAATTTAATAGGATTAGATTTGATACATTATATGTTTTTAATGGTATTAAAAATGTCACATTTAAAATTGTTTATGCTTAAAAAATTTGGAAATTTTTAAAGCAATAAAAATAACAGAAATTTTTTTACCAACGAAATTTTCGGCCATATCCTATCAATAGGTTTGGCCAATATTTTTAAAATAAAAATATATAAAACAAATTCAAGTTGTTGGAGTTTTTTTTTCTTTTGTTGGAGATTATTTAAATTTAAATTCCAAGTTTGTTGAAATTTGATGAAAATCTATTTTTCAAAGATATTCCAAGTTTGTTGGAGTTTGTTGAAAATCTATTTTTAAATATATTCCAAGTTTGTTGGGGTTCATTAAAAATATGTTTTAAGATTTTTCTGTTTTATTTTGACACATAAATGCACACGTGTTAAGAGTTGGGGTTAAAAATTATACCCCATGGTCGAGGCCAATAAGTCAAAGTCAAGACCCGAAAATTGGGTTCGGGCCCGAAAATTGAATCCATGTCAAGTGGGCTCATGCCCAAGTCGAGCCCGAACATGAAGAGGCCGTCCCCATGCCAAGAAGAAAATTATGTAATAAATAAGTTTGATATAATTTTCATGCATGAATGTAAAATAAATGGGCAAAAAACCAAATTTTTGTAAAGCCCATGGCTCATGTGCAAAAACAAATAAGCATATGAGACATGAGATGGGCAAAATGACATTTTGTAAAGCCTAAAAGGCTATGTGCAAACTTGTAAGGCTATATAAGACAACATGATAATGAAATAAAAAACAACATTCATTCCCCTCAAAATTTAGTGTTCTGTGCCTCCTTCTTCCTTAAGGTTATAAACCTTCTTTCTTTTTTTTGAATTAAATTAAGAGTTTAACGCTTTTTCCCCCAAAAAGGAATAGTTTTTCGCCATAAAACCCGCAAAAGGGAGCTCAGATCTCCCATCAAACCTCTAAAAGTGAGACTTTTAATTTTAACGCCCCTTTTCTCCAAGATCCAACAAAAAGAGAGAAGGAAGAAGGAACCCATCTCAGAAGAACTCATTTTAGGGAAGTCCAAGGCTCGAAGAGGACGAAAATGGAGCTCTTTTCACCATCCAAGATCTAAATCGTTTAGGAGTTTAACTCCAAATTAATCTTTAAGAAGTTCAATTCCAGGATCCAAATCTCAAAAGAATTTAACTCCAAATCCAGTCCTCTTAGGAGTTTAAATCCAAATCCTAGCCTTTTGGGAGTTTAACTCCAAATGCATATCCAATTTCTTCCTCAGGAGTTTAACTCCAAAATCCCTTAGGAGTTCAACTCCCAGCTCAGGGGCTAAGCCCCTTCTTCCGCTGGTGTTTCCAGCGGTCGCGTGTAGCGTACGTGACCCGTTGGCACCCAACGCCCATACGCCGCGCGCGTGACCCGCTGGAGTCTAGCGGTGGCATGCCGCGCACGTGACCCGCTGCGCCCGGGGCCTACGCACCTGATACGTGACCCGCTGGCATCTAGCGGTCATGTGTTGTCTCACGCGTTCTTAGGACGCTCCTCACATCTCTTTTTCCCAAACATTCCCCACTAAAAATACCTCGCCCGTTAGAAAAAATTTCTAACGAGGCGCTGCCCCGCACCCCGCAAGGGGGCTGCTATCGTCTCCGTAAACTCTGCGAGACTCCCGATATTTCTATATCTTTTTCAAAACACAACACGTACACTGCACATTGAGTTAGCATGGCCAGTTTGACCCGTCAATCGGAGGTTCTCTCGCTCCAAAAGTAAGGGGTAATTAACGGCAGCTTAGTCCGCGGCTGTCAAAAATTCGGATCCCCACAATCAATAAATCCCTGTCTACCTTAGGATGGGGGAATCTGTATACGCCTGACAAGCATGCGCATTCCCATCTCAATGGGGTGACGAAAAATATCCTACATTAAGTTGTTAACATACAAAATAATCTATTTAGTTATCTTTGTAAGTTTTTATTAAAAATAACTAAATATTTTTATTTCTAATTACAACCACATTTTAATATAATAAAGTATATATATAAACTTGGTGTATATATTTGTATGTGTGTGTGTGCGCGCGTGTAAATTATTATATGTGATATAATAAGTTATGGTTGTGATGTGATCATATGCCTGCAATATTTTCTTGATTTATCATGTTTGGGTGCAAATGGTATTTTACATTTTACATTGCATTCGACTCGACCCGCTTGCTCGAACCTGTTTGATTCATATTTATGAATTACCCTGACTTGTTACATAGACACGTGCATCTCATGTACACTGCATACTGGCATTTTTACCTGGCATTGCATATAACATTTTAGGTCATGTAAAATAATTTAAAATTGTATTTCATAGCCTGCATGATATCCCTAACCCCGTGGTAGCATCCGCGCATCTTGTTCTCATCCTGTTCAGTGAAACGGGCGTGTTTGGATGGCTACGCGCACATACGTGCATTCGTTCTTGGGGATATGCATTTTCGTTACCCGAGCATTCATTTTGAATTTTGAAAGTCGCATATATTTTTCGTATTTTAAATCTGAATTTTTAGACCCGACCCGAGCGCATTTTGAAATATTTTTGTATCCCGCCAAAATTCAATTTATTTAAAATTCTAAAATTCAGTTCGAGTATTTTTTTTCACAGCTCATAAAATTTCTTTGAAACAAACTAAAATCTTTTAAAAATTTTAAATCTTTTTCTCACCAATCACAGCCCACCTGCAGCCTTTCTTTCTCTGTGCTATGGCCCCCACTCCCTCTCTCTCTTTCTTTTTCTTCCTCTCTTTCTCTCTCTCCCTCTCTCTCTCTCACCCGCTATCTCTTTCTCTCTCCCCCACAAAACAACAAATCTATCTATCCTCACTGTTCTCCGATCCCGCTCTCTCTCTCCTCACGATCTCTCTCTCTCTCTCTCCTCTCTCTCTCTCAGAATCTCTCTCTCTCTCCTCTCGCTTTATTCTCTCTCTCTCTCTTCCCCTATATATATTTTAAACTCTTTCTTCCTCCCTCCTCATTTTTCTTTTAATCCACGAACCCTAGCCGTCGCCCCCTCGCCTACTTCGTTGCCGTCGCCGCCTCCTCACCTTCATCATTACCTCCACCTCCTCTCTCATCTCCCCGAGCCCTGTACACATCCAGAAACAGACCCGAGCCCCCAGCACACCACTTCACCGCCGGAGTTGATCGCCGCCGTTGATCTCGTCGCCACCATCTCGTCTCCCAGATCACCGTGCACCACAGTGAGCCATTCACTTTCTTCTTCTTTCCTTTCTTTTCTTTTTCTTTCTTTTCTTTCTTTACTTTCTTTCTTCAAAAATAATTCTTTGTCTTTGTAGTTCGCCGGAAACCGTACGTGACGTCGACGATCCCGATGACCCAGCGAACGTACCTGACTTGTGTGATCACCTTTGTGCATTGTTTGGATCCATTCCGTGTACCGTGCGCGCGTCGCGATATTTCGCCGACGTGAGACATTCCGTACACACCCGTTTCTTGATCCGTCTAGGCAAGTTAAACTTGCTACATGCTATATATTTCATTATATACTTATTTAAATAAATATCATACCTGTAGTTTAAATCTTGTATCCCATGTTTCATTTTATAACGTTTCGATGTTCCGTTTACATCCGTTTATATCATTTTAGATCTAGGTCATGGAAAACATATCTTGTTACATAGTAGATTACATTACAATGCATTCATATCAATATTTATATCACATATTGCTTAGTTTTATATCCTACATTACCATTTGATAGTTTTTATAATGTTTCGGATACCCATTTGCATCCATCTCATTTAGAATATAGATAATTGCATCCATAGATCATATTAAGACATAATAATGTAATATTAACATTCCATGTTTGATAAAGTGTATTCTAATTAGTGTTGGAACTATAACTTTAATCCTAATCGATAACTGTGCATCCATATGTTTGAATCTATACCTATTTGCATACCATATCATATTATTCCATTTTATTGTTACATTGGTACCCCATATTTGTTTTTGTGTACCCATGCTTATTATAGTTTGATTATGAGCACCCACGTGATACTTGTGCACCCCCTGACATGACTTGATACACTACTACTTGATACGACTTGATACCTGTGCATTTCTTGACATGATTGATACTTGTTCACTACCTGACATGACCTGATGTACCATAGCTTGACCTGTTACCTGATCTTGTTACTAATGCCAACAATCTTGACCTGTTTTCCCTACGGATATTTCCTGTTGTCTATTCAGACAAACCTGTACCTGCTTGATCCTGTGTTGGCATTAGCTCTAGATTTATCAATACCTGACTTGAACACATAACTTGGGGGTATGGGGAAATCAATGATGAAACCTGACTTGTAACTCGACAGTTCGGTACTTATATTGATCAGTCTTATGGGCTAGGCCAACCCCGGGATGATGCGGCTGACATCATTCATTTTTACATACTACGTTTTACTGCCTTGCTGCACGCCTCGGATTCAGCCCGAGAATCTTGACCGTGGTCCTGGGTACGCATGGGATACTATTGAATAACATCGACAATTCATCAAATTGATTTCAAAAACTTGAGAGTAGTTAACCCGATAGACCGGTTTAGATTACTCACTGCAAATCACTTATGCCTTACCCTTCACTGTCCTTATTTTATGTTACTGTTATACCTGTTTTTACCGTTCATACTCATACCTGCATGTCTTGCTACCCCTATTTATATTATTGCCTGATATTATGATGCACTGACGTCTGGGTTTTGCATGGCCCAGATTCTCTACCTTTGCTGCAGGCCGAGCAGGAGTTTTTCAGTGAGCAGACCGAGCAGTGAGGACTTGTTAGTAGTTAGTATATTTTTCCTTTCAGTATTTTCATTCCTGATATGAGCCCGCATTATGGGACGTACATTCCAGTTTATTTCTGTATTGGATCTTTTTGCTTCCGCATTATTTTATTCTTGACTCGTTATTCTGCCTTATGGACATGTATTAGATAGTTATTATTATTGTTCTTGATATCTCTACAGCCGTAATGTGACCGTGGAAGGATATTTCCTATCCACAGGTAGCATGGTTGGCTCAGTCACGTGCCTTTCTTAGCGTACTCTGGAAAGCGGGGCGTGACACTGCAAATTGAGTTCGCGTGACCAGTTTGACCCGTCAATCGGAGATTCTCTCGCTCCAAAAGCAAAGGGTAATTAACGGCAGCTTAGTCCGCGGCTGTCGAAGATTCGGATCCCCACAATCAATAAATCCCTGTCTACCTTAGGCAGGGGGAATCTGTATACGCCTGACAAGCATGCACATTCCCATCTCAATGGGGTGACGAAAAACATCCTACATTAAGTTGTTAACATACAAAATAATCTATGTAGTTATCTTTGTAAGTTTTTATTAAAAATAATTAAATATTTTTATTTCTAATTACAACCACATTTTAATATAATAAAGTATATATATAAACTTGGTGTATATATTTGTGTGTGTGTGTGTGTAAATTATTATATGTGATATAATAAGTTATGGTTGTGATGTGATCATATGCCTGCAATATTTTTTTGTATATGATATGCGATGGTTAGATTAGTATATTGGAATAAAATTGGACAGACCCAATGTGATTTTTGTTATAATTATTTATAGTGGCCTGCGAGTCACTTGGTAATGGTGTAACCAAATAGGGCCTGCGTGTTTCGATTTATTTTACGTACAGTTTGTGAGTTTTATAAGGGCAAAGATTTGATGCAAGAGCTAGCGTAGTTAAAGGAGTTCAATGGAGCGTTCAAGTGGCTCAAGACCTTCTCTTTTATTATTACTTTATTTACATTTAATGTAAAATTCTAAAGTGAATTATCGTATTTTAATTCTTTCTCTCCAATCAAAACACGATATATCACATCCGTCCAATCCATTCCAGTATAAGCTTTTTTATTTGTGATGTACATGTCTGTAATGCCTTAGAAATTGTTCTTTTGGATATGCATGTCTGTAATGCTTTTAAAAGTTGTTTTATTTTCATTACATGTTTTTCAAAAATAAGATTTTATTAAAAATAAGTTTTTCTAAAACGATCATAAAAACAGTTAAAAGGTTTTAACTTAGAAAAATGATGAGACAATTAATAATGTGATTATTAAGTACAACAAACCACTTAAAAATTGAAAAACAATTCTTAAATAGAGGAGTTAGTAATGACTCAAGAATAAAGTTTTTCTCAAAACGTTTTTCAATTTAAATCAAGTTAAAAACGTTAAGAGTATTTTTCAATACTATACGTCACCCTCCACCATTTCAATCAAATAGAGTATCCGATATTCTTGCAATAGTTGTTGGCGAGTTGTCAAGCCATTGTGTGTGGTATTTGGATGATATTTGATTGCTAATATATATGATGTAGAGTAAGTGAATCGATAATGGGACTTTATTATTGGTGAATTGCTAAAAATCACATTATTGATCTAACTACTCAAGAAATGTGTGGGAATGACTTGACTAGATTATTATGAGTTATGGTTGGCTTGCTGTCAAGTTTATAATAAATTTAGGGGTAAAAAATATAATCGAAAGTCACGAATGTGATCGACAAAGAGTTTTGTCCACATTCTATAGTGTATGGTGACCTGTTAGCTAGTTGTCAAGGTCACTATACCATGATAGTTGGATTTCGATAACCATTTTAAACTTTTAGAAAGTTTATTTTTTTAAATATTGCGGTTTTCATGAAAATGCGCTAAAATAGTGGGAGCCATTTAATAAATAAATTAAATTATTTTCCAATCTATTTTGATTTTAAGAACGTCCGCTAAAATATTTCTCTTGTTCTACTCTCAGATTTACTATTGTCAATCATGACCGGTTTGAAACTAAT
This sequence comes from Agapanthus africanus, assembly GCA_030015575.1. NCBI lineage: Eukaryota > Viridiplantae > Streptophyta > Magnoliopsida > Asparagales > Amaryllidaceae > Agapanthus > Agapanthus africanus. Next base: position 927,087,429 of record CM057339.1, read on the forward strand.
AATTGAAAAGGATAAACTGACATTACACAATTATAAAGACTGTTATGCAAGATCAAAATCACCCTCACTTATGAAAAAGTGATTTATGTTCTCACTTGCACACCACCTCCTCCTCTAGGTGACAGACCTAGAGATGTGGATTGAGACATCCATAATCAGTGGAATCTCGATTGTGACCGGGCTCATTGCCGCACTCTAGCCTCTTTGAATGATGATTTTTGCAGTGGCAATATGAGGAAATGAATTTTCAGACAATATTCACTCGTCTCCAAGGGCTGTATGGAGAAAAATCTTGACTTGCTAGATTCGAGATATCGAATAAATTTTATGTTTTGAAAATGAAGCCCGGTACACCCGTACATGACCATGTCATCAAAATGATTGATTTTATCAATCGAATTGAGGGTTTGGATTTCCCTTTACCTAAGGAGTTTTATATTGATAAAATTATTAATTCTTTATCAAATGCCTTTTCTCCGTTCCTAATGCGGTTCAATATGAACAAGGTGGAAGTTGGAATTCTAGAGCTGCTCAATATGTTAGTACAAACTGAGACTTTTTTAAAGAAGGAGAAGTCCTATGTTATACTTATGGGACATTCTTCTTCCTTTACTAAGACGAAAACTAACGGAAAGTGAAAGAAGAAGCCAAACAAGCCTAACGGAGGCATAATGAAGGCTAAAGGTAAGAGCAAGGCAAAGAAGACAAAGCCTGCACAAGGAGAATTTTTTCACTGCCTTAAGACTGGGGACTGGAAGAGAAATTGCACTAGCTATCTAGAGGAGCAAAAGAAAAAGAAGCTTGCTGAAACTTCATCTTCAGGTATTTGTTTTATTGAAAATTATTTTTAAATTACACCTACTTCATGGGTATTAGATACCGGTTCTGGTTCGCACATCTGTAATTGTTTACATGTACTGAGAAGAAGTAGGAAGCTGGCATAAAGAGATATGATTCTCAGAATTGCAAATAGAGCAAATGTTGTGGCAGTTGCCGTAGGAGATTATCATCTATCACTGTCAGATGGCAAAACTTTAGTTTTAAATAACTGTTATTTTATTCCTAGCATATTATGCAACATTATTTCTGTTTCTTTATTAGATAACGGATATTGTTTTGTTACGTCCAATAGTGATATGAACATTCATTGAAATAACAAATTAGTTGCTTTTAGGAATTTACTTAATGGTCATTATATATTAAATCTTGCCAATGTTTATAACATACATAATACCCGTAAAAGAACAAGTTCAGAGATGAATGAAACTCTTTTATAGCACCATAGTCTTGGCCATATAAATGAGACAGGGGTTAACCAATTACATAAAACTGGTTTCCTACATTCGTTTGACTTCGAGTCATATGATAATTGCAAGTCATGTTTCAAAGAAAAGATGGCTAAATCTCCGTTCAGTGGAAGCGGAGAAAGAATTGATGAACTCTTGGGACTAGAAAATAGCGATGTATGTGGTCTAATATCTATTCAAGCTAGAGGAGGATACTCTGTAACGAATCTAAAATCACTGTACAGAATTTTCGTGTTATTGTACAGAAAAGAGTATTACAGCATGTGTAAGAGTTAAAAGTTATTTTTGTTAAATAAAAGAAAGAAGCAATTTGTAGCTCACTGGTAAAGTCTCTACACTGCTGTGACACAGCCTGTGCGTTTGAATCCCATCAGACCCAATATTTTTTCTTCTTTTTAATTTTTGGAAGCCCAAGAGTTGCACAGGCAATACACGGAGAAATGAAAAGTTTCAGAAAAATCAAACAGGCGCAATGAGGTGTACACACCCAAATCGATACGTGGTACGAATCTCGAGGCAAGCCAACAAGATCTGACCACCTGTTTCATGGAAATGGCCGGCGCTGACGGTCGATATAGGCTCATTTTCCTCCGTGCTTTGCACACACACCCATTTGACTCCCCTTAACTCTCCTGCATTTTTTTATTTTCCTGCAATTAAATAGAGACTCTTCAATTCACCATTTAACACCTTTTTAATGCATTTTAATCCATATTTTTAATTCTCAAACCCTAATTCTCCACTATAAATACCACCCCATGCCTTAGCTCTTCACCATTCTGAAATTCTAGTAAAAATTCTCTCAAAACTTTCTAAGTACCAAGTGAAGTTAAGCACCTCAAGTGGAGTAGCGAGCCAAACTCGACGACTGGAGCATCTCCGATGAAACCACGACCCCCGAGAGATTCTTCAATATCTTCTTAACCTTCTAAAAACTGTAAGTCCCTTCATCCCTCTCTCTTTCTATCTCAAAACTTTTTTTTAAAACAAACCGACAAAAGATGAGTTATCTCCGATATAGTTTTCTTTTTAACATTTTTAAGCCATGTGATAAGCAAACGAGATCAAATTAACATGCTACACTAATCCTAACCTTATTCATATCATTTAGTTCTTAGCTTAACAAAAATTTCATATGAAAAAACATATAAGGAACGTTTTCATTAAAATATCATGATTTTTAATGTAATCTCTTTTCGATATCTAGTATACTCAAACCCTAGAACCTTTACGGGGTAATGACCTACCCCATACGCACACTATTGTTTCATAGCACGGTATTCTAAGCATATGGCTAATTCAAAGTAAAAGCTTTTCATTAAAATACCACACCGTTTCAAAACGGGTTTCCTTAAATCGGTATTTCGAAATCCTTGGTAATTACGTCTCTACAACTCTTGTCAGGGGACCCGCTAATGGATGGTGCAGATTATCGCACATCTTTGGGATGGTAGAGGGAGATGCAGAACTCCTCACGGAGTATCCGTGTTTGCCGCCGAAAATAGAGACGGATCCGGGATGGATCGTCTTACTTGAATTAGGGGGCAGATGTTATTTGGATTTATTCATCCACCTCTCCGAAGATACCAAGTTGATTTATGGCACCGCGTATCGAAAGTTTGGACGGATACGGCTGTTGTAGCAGACTTCATCAGATTCCCCCTCATTTCTGAGGGTTTTTTTTTAATTGTGGGGACGCTCTTCCTGCAAGCGTAAGCCCCTGCAGTTAATTACGTTACCGCGTAGCGATAACCACTTTCTCCTTCTCTGGAAGTTCACTTCGTGTCGTGTGTGTTTGTTTTATTTTTAGTTTCCCGTGGATTGTATACGAGACTAATTTATGTCGCCGCCCGTAGGGCGTGGATTACTCCAAATCCTTATATTCTTAGATTTGGGTTTGGATTGATTTAAGGATCGTTAATCTCGTTTGAGATTAAGATCAATTTAAATGTTTGTTGAGGATACATTAGTCCAATTTTAGACTAAGATCTACTTAACAAAGTTTTAGGATCATTCAGATCCAACAAAAGAGCATTTGGGCTCTATTGTTTTAGTTTAAGAACGTTTCGGTTCGTTGTTAGTCTAACGACGTTTCGGTCCGTTGTAATTTAAGGACGTTGCGGTCCGTATTGGGATGTGCTCATCGGTTTGGGAGTGCACCAAAGAGTTGTTGGTTGTCGGTACCCTCCACCTCTTTGAAGACGTTGAAGAATTACAACGACATATATCAGAGGTGTGGAGAGATGTACCTTTGAACCAATTCCATATTTAAGGGAAAATGAATTGATGGTCGAGCCCAGAAATCATTAGTCGTATTTTGAGACTAAGATTTCTTCATTAGTTTTGGGAATTCATGAGCATAGAGGCTCGATCTATTTGGAGATCGAAGATATTTTAATCTCAAGAAGACTTAGCCAACTTGAGACTGGAGTTGATTTCCCATAGTGTTAAACACTAGTGTATGTTCAGCACTCACGTGTTCTCACGTGAGGTTCTAAAGCAGTGTTAAACACTGAATTCTTGTGGTCCTCACGTGAGGCACCTTAAAGCTGGCGCTGTTCATTAGGTTCAAATCCCCGTTTACATAAAAGTGTTAAACATTTAATTCTTGTGGCACTCACGTGTGAGCACGTGAGGCGCCCCAAAGTTGGGCACTGCCTTTTTGGGTTTTACTTCCCTCTTCTTTTATAAGTGCTAAGCACTTGGGCCCTATGGCGCTCACGTGCGGACACGTGAGATGCTCCAAAGTGGGAGCTATTTTCTGGGTTTTATTTCCTCCTTCATATAAGTGCTAAGCACTTGATTGGGGGCCGTGTGGAAAACACGTGACTGCCCTAAGAGGCACTTCTTGTTCTTTTTTTAGGCGCTCATATGGGAAACACGCGACTCAGTCTCAGCCATTCTTTTTTGTTCATCAGAAGTGCACACGTGGGGAAACACGTGAGGTTTCGTTATAGTGTTGAACACTAATGAATGTGCATGAAGATTTGATCTCATATTAACGATGCCAGGATCTGAGTTTAGAGAATTTCAAGTCCCTTGTTATATAAGAATTAAATTCTTTTTACAGGGTTAAACCCTAATTTTATTAGAGAAATTAAATTCCTTTATACTTTTGTAAGAATTAAATTCTTTGAACTTAATTCTTTCCCCTAAGTTTTGAATCTGCATAATAAAATTTCCCTAATGAGAATTAAATTCTCAACTTGTGGGGAGATCTGTTTCTGCAGACCTCAACCATAGGAAGAACTAAGTTCTTTTTTTGAAGGGTTAAACCCTTTGTTTGAGAATTAAATTGTCTTTTGTTTTTGTGGGAGCATTTTAGAAAGCTTATATGGTGGTCTCCTTTTTTTAGAGAATTAAATTCTCTCTGTATTTTTCTTCCCTAATCCCTCTATGTGTCTCCTCCTCTCCTCGCTCCTATTTATACGAGAAGAACAAGAATTAATTTGTTAAGAGAATCCCTCATTGAGAGATCATGATTGATTCCATGATCTTTTAGATCAATCGGTGAATTTTATTCACCGTTGGATTTTTAATCCAAAGGCTCTCTGTGTAACAGAGAAGATTTCTTGTTTGTTTAACAAGCTTATTAATATCTTGTTAGTTTAAACAAGATAAGAATTTTATTCTATCATATCGTTTTAGTTTAATAAGATCAGAAATATATTTTCTTAATATAGAATTTAATTCTATCATATAGATATCTCGTTGGTTTAGCATAGAATTTTATTCTTATCATATGAATATCTTGTTAGTTTAACAAGATAAGGAAAATATTTTCCTATGATAGAATTTTATCCTACCAGATGATCACTGTTGGGTTTTTGATCCAAAGGTCATCTGTTTAATAGAGAAGATCTTTCTAGTTTGAGGAAGATCAGGAAAATATTTCCCAAATAGAATTTAATTCTATCAGATAATTTAATTGGTGATATTTTATCACCATCAGATTTTAAATCCAGTATTCTCTGTTAGAGAAAAATCTTTCCATATTAGAAAAATCGGGGAAAATATTTCCCAAATAGGATTTAATTTTATCACATAGAATTTAATGGGAACATTTTAAATTGGGACGCTCACATGCTTTGCATGTGAGTAGCAAGAGAACTCACGTGTTTAACACGTGAGCCATAGTATGGGTTTTAGCCTGCTTATTTTCAGCGCTCATATGCTTTACATATGAGCGCTCACGTGTTTAGCATGTGAGGCCTGTTTGGCCATTAATTTTTTTATTTAGTTTATTTTCAGCGCTCATATGCTTTACATATGAGCGCCCATGTGTCTAGCACGTGAGGCCTGTTTGGCCATTAGTTATTTATGTTCAGCGCTCATATGCTGTGTATTTGAGCGCTCACGTGTTTAACACGTGAGGCATGTTTGGCCCTTAGTTGTTTGTTTTTAGCGCTCATATACTTTGTATATGAGCGCCCACGTATTTAACACGTGAGGCCAAATTTTGAGAACTCTCCCCCATTTTTTATAAGGGTAGTAGTTCTTGGCCGAAAATTTTGGCGGGAACAAATGCCCCCCACTACATTGCCCATGTAAGTATGTACATGGGTGAAGTAGTGCAAAGTTATGTATGGCTATAGAATTGATGGCTTAAGAGACAAGTTTAGGGTCCTTGTAGCCTAAGACTTTTTCATCTTCATGAGCCGTAAGGGTCTCAAGAGGGTTTTTCTCCCTACAAGTTGAGAGAATCTCATAGGTACATATTCTCCCTAGAAATCTTAAGGATTTCTAAGTGTTCATTGCCTCCGTGAGTCGTAAGGATCTCACTCGGATATTTTTCCTTATGAATTGTGAGGACCCATAAGTAGTTTCTTCATTTCATTAGCGAATGTGGCCCGTGGATAGAGTACAAGAGTCAGTTTGGACCTTCTTATAGGGCAGCGATGGCTTAGGAAATAGGTTTGGATCTGCCGCCTACGACTTTTCAACTTTACGAGCCATGAAGGTCTCATAAAGACTTTTCTCCCTACGAGTCGAGAGGATCCCGCAGGTGTATTTTCTCCTTAGAAGTCATGAGGATATCCTAAGTACGTTTTCTCTTGAGAGTCGTAAGGATCTCACAAGAGAATTTCCCCCTTACAAGTCGAGAGGACTCATAAGTGGTTTTTTTCCTCCTTGTCGATATTCGACTTTGGAAAATATGGCCCGTGGATAGTATACAAGAGTCAGTTTGGACCTGCTTGTAAGGCCACAGTGCTTAGGAAACAGGTTGATATCCCCGTTGCCTAAGACTTTCACCTTCATGAGCCGTGAGGGTTTCATGAAGATGTTTTTTCCTACGAGTCGAGACGAGTCGAGAAGTTCCCGCAGGAACATTATTTTCCCTACGAGTCAAGATGAGTCAAGAAGTTCTTACAAGAATATCCTAACGTCACGGTTAATATCTGCTCTTTATGACAGAGGTCCGTTAGGGTCTGTGGTACTATGTTTTTTGTCCGTCGTACCGCCGCATTGGCTGATGCATTCCCTGATATGCAGTCTTGCTGTTCGAGTAGCCCCGCGACTGTCGTGTCTCTAATCCTTTTGGGGGCTGGACAAGACGTCTTCAAGTAATCTCACAGGTCATATTACCGTCGAAAGATCAAGCGTTAGGGATTTTCTATGCCGCTTTTTACTTGAGGTTAGGCTCAGTTTGGGAGCCCCGATAAGTCATAACCACTCCGCGCTGGTGCGGGATGATCTCCAATAGTCTTTCAGGTTTTATTTGAGTTGCCGTCAAGACCCTGAAGTTAGGGATTTTTCTTTGTTTCATTTGCGGGTATTGCATCTACTATAACGGGACGAATGTCGAGATTGTCTGTGAACCGTCGAGGCTTGGAACTAGGGACTTTTCTATGGCTCCGTTGTTTTGACCCTGGGGTCCGTTGTTGACGTTGCATCTGCATCCTGCTGGAGTTGAGAAGGAACGCCGCTGTTGATCTCTAGGTTGTCTGTGAACCATCGAGACCTGGAACTAGGGACTTTGCCATGGCTCCGAGGTAATCTCTAGGTTGTTGGTGAACCGTCGAGGCTTGGAACTGGGGACTTTGCAATGGCTCCGTTTGTTTTGACCCTAGGGTCGTATGCTGACGTCGTATCTGCATCCTGCTGGAGTGAGAAGAAACGTCGTTGTTGATCTCTAGATTTTCTGTGAACCGTCGAGAGTTGGAACTAGAGACTTTGCCATGGCTCAGAAGTAGTCTCTAGGCTGTTGGTGAACCGTCGAGGTTTGGAACCAGGGACTTTGCCATGGCTCCGTTTGATTTGACCCTGAGGTCGTTTGTTGACGTTGCGTCTGCATCCTGCTGGAGTGAGAAGAAACGCCGTTGTTGATCTCTAGGTTGTCTGTGAACCGTCGAGATTTGGAACTAGGGACTTTTCCATGGCTTCGTTTGTTTTGACCCTGGGGTCGTTTGCTGACGTCGCGTCTGCATCCTGCTGGAGTGAGAAGAAACGCCGTTGTTGATCTCTAGGTTGTCTTTGAACCGTCGAGATTTGGAACTAGGGACTTTGCCATGGCTCCGTTTTGTTGACCCTGGGGTCGTTTGTTGACGTCGCGTCTGCATCCTGCTAGAGTGAGAAGGAACGTCTTGTTGATCTTCTAGGCTGCGGATGTTGCCGTCGAGATCTGACTCTCCCTTTTGACAGAGCCGGGTGGGGAAATGTGGTTCCCTTTTCGTTCATGCCCATGGATTGTATACAGGGGTTGATGTGGACTCTCCTGCAGGGCAAAAGTTTCATCATTTTTTATTTCCTTCCACGATACTCTATCATTTCAACTTTTATATCGCGAAAGTTGCGATTGCCTAATCATTTCGGCTGTTTTATCGCGGTGCCCAATCATTTCGGCTGTTTTTTATTTTTCCTTGCTTTTTATTGTGTGTTGCCCAAACATTGCGGCTGTTTTTATATGCATATATTTTGCTCGCTGATTTTTATTGCGAGTTGCCCCATCATTTCGGCTATTTCATATGCATATATTTTGCTCGCTGATTTTTATTGCGAGTTACCCTATCATTTCGGCTATTTCATATGCATATATTTTGCTCGCTGATTTTTATTGCGAGTATGGAACTTGAGATCTGATACCAATCTTGGTATCAGCACCGCTGCGACTGGAATATTGCCAGGAGCGAATCATCATTTGCCGTGAAAGAACTTAGAATCTGATACCAATTTAGGCATCAACATCGCTACACTGGGATGTTGCCAGGAGCGAATCATCATTTGCCTTTGCTGATTTGAACAAAGGTAGCTTAGCAAACAGGGTTAAGGTCCTGTCGACTAAGGCTTTTTAGCTTTATGAGCCGTAAGGGTCTCATAAAGGTATTTCTCCCTACAAGTCGTGAGGATCTCATAGGTGTAGGTTCTCCCCAGAAGTCGTGAGGACTCCTAAGTGATATTTTCTCTTGCAAGTCGTAAGGATCTTACAAGAGTATTTTCTCCCTACAAGTCGAGAGGACTTATAAGTCTCGTTTGTCACATGAGGTCATTTCTCGTCATTGGTGGAACTTGGTGGGGGAAATCATTTATTTGTGCCCGTGGATTGTATACAAGAGCCAATATTGACCGCCTGTAGGGCAACTTGAGAAGTGTGATGGCTTAAGAACAGGTTCAGGTCCTTATATCTTAAAGCTTTTGAATCCTATGAGCCGTGAGGGTCTCATAAGGGGAATTCTCCTTGCGAGTCGTGAGTATCCCGTAATTGTAATTTCTCCTTAGGAATCGTGAGGATCCCTAAGTGTGTTGCTCCCTTGTGAGTCGTAGGGATCTCACGCAGGTGTTTTCTCCTAACAAGGTCGAGAGGACCTTGCAGCTGTTTTTATTTTAATGAGATTGCGCCCTTTCGGGTTTTCATAAACTCGCCGGTAGCCCTGCTGTTTTTACTCACGGGGCCCTTTCAGGTTTTCATCCGTACCCATTTTTCTTGTGGACGTACCGTTTTTTTTAACAATGAGATTGCACCCTTTTAGGTTTTCATAAGCTCGCTGGTAGCCCTGCTGTTTTTACTCACGGTGCCCTTTCGGGTTTTCATCCGTGCCCGTTTCACTTGTGGGCGTACCATTTTTTTACCCCTATGTTTGCCAATGGCACTTAGGGTGTGTAGGGTTCCCTAGGTCGGCAGCAAGGTTTCGGGAGGTATCGTCCATGCCGTTTTCAAATTTTTTCCATTCTAAAGAACCCTAACCTAGAATCTTTAATTAAAGTTTTAAACAAACAAGCAATGTTAACATCTTAACATCCTAAGTGAATGAGAAATACAACCTTTGTAGACCGGTCCTTCACTTCTAAAACTCCGTGTAGTAGTCCCTTCGCTCCAAGTAGTGAACTCCCAAACTCTAGTAAGGGTTCACATGAAAAATTGAACAACCTTGCTCAACGTCTTCGAGGCCGAAAATGATCTACGTCGAGGAGACTCAAGCTCATGCTATCTCTTCACTAATAGTAGATTAGTAAAGCAAACACCCTAAACTAGGCTAATAGTAGAGGATGATGAAGTAGGAAGTAGGCTCACTTTAGATTTATTTTTCTCATATTATTTTCCCACTTAGAAAAAAGCTAGCAAGTTTTTTCTCATGAAGAAAAAGATGAAGAAAGAAGAAGATAGAATGAACTCATGAGGTGAGAATGGCAACCATGGGTGAGTTAGTGTCATACACTAACTCATGTAGAGAATTAACCATGGGTAAACAATAATGGTTAGGTTAATAAATATTTTCAAGTAAAACAAAAGGAGTGGACTTGGTCAATGGTTCCACAAGCTTCTACAAGCTTCAACCATAAGACTAATTACCACTAATTTTGTGAATTACCAAGATAAATAAAAACCTTCACATTATTATAAGCATGGTGTAAGTCTCATACACCCATGTTGCATGTGGCATCAAGCATGACACAATAGTTGTACATTAATATATATCACACACACACATACACATACATATATATATATATATATATATGCACACAAGTGAGAAAAAGAAATGCTTAAGTGAGCTAATATTAGTTAATGTAAATTAATATATCACATATATAAATATACATTAAATCATTAAATCAACTCTTGATTTAATAATCCGGCTATATCGCATATAACCGACTATTATCAAATGTAACAACTTATCGAATCAACACTTGATCCGATAACACGGCTATATCTCATATAACCAACCAATATCACATATCGCGAGAATAGAACGCGGTATCACATACGCGCATTAATCCCGGTCCCACACATATCATATATGTGCTCCTACTTCATTTCGCATGAACCAGGAAACCTCTGTGTAGGACTTTAAAGACTCGTCAATACGCCGGCAGTAGGTGATGATCATATCAAACAGCCACAAGCTGCAAGCGGTCTGCTAAACGTAACGGCCACCCGGGTATTGAGCGATCAGAAGATCAACAAGCAAGCCTGCTCGTACTCCTGTGAATCTAATCAGTAATACTACCGTACAGTCCGGTCTCTTCGTCAGATATGTCGCATATCATAGCCTGGGGGTAGTAAAACGTCAGACCCCAATAGCCTGATAAGTCATGCGGATGGAAGGTCCATAACGGTTCGAGAAACTACTGATAACACTTACCAGTAAATCTCAGCAACCCTGTCCAGGGATTTCCTGTTATGGCCAATCGAGCATAGCACAACATCAACTCCCAATACCGGGAGAGACGAATCCCCTCCTATCGCTCATTGCCTCTGATTTATCTCAAGAATATCTAGTAACCGCAATCAAGAGCGGTGTCATTTGGTAGCTAGCCGGTGAGTACGGGTCGGTCCACAGGGATGTTGTAAATTTCCTAAATGTTCTTACGAGCTAATTCCAAAGGGTGTTGGATCTTTTTAATTAAATCTAAAAACTAAGTTGAATTATACTAGGATTAGAAAACTAAGATTATCTAGATCTAAGTCTTGCTAGAGTTAGGTCTAGGGTAAGTTGAGAGATTAAAGGTTTGCTCACCGCTTTCAATGCCCTAATTTAGGTCTATTAGATGTTATAGTAATTATCAATAAAGTGGATTAGAATCATTTGGGAAGATGTTTCTTCCTTTAGGTTCTTGTCCTTCCTTTATCGATCCTTACCCTAACCTCCATGGAAAACACACTCAACCGGTCCTTTATACTACAGTATCACCGTTACCTCGAGGGGTAAGGTGCCGCAGAGAGCGGTGTGTGCGTGTATGCATGGAGTTCTAATTATTATTTGTGATGGGGCAAGAAAGGAGTGAGAGATCTCATCTCTCAAATCTTTCCCTAAAGCTAACCCTAACAAGCGAGGAGACTACTTGCTCATTAGGGAATTGGAAGACATTCTAAATTAAATTAAACTAAGGCAAAGAAATAAAAGAACTTACTAATTTTTATTGATGGCTCTTTCTAAACATCAACCGAGTACAGATCTGAATTTATGAAATGAAAAGAGACATGACCTAATACAAGAGTTTGGGTATCTATTTATAAGACATAGAAAACCCTAGGTTTACAATTACCGCATGTCTGCATTTACAAGAATACCTCTAGGAAGACTTTTCAGCGCCGCAACACATTTTGGTAAAAAATTTATCTTCTCTGGGCTTTAGATGGCCGCGGAACCGCGGCCGCAGCACGGGTTGGGCCGCGGTTCCGCGGCCCAATGAAGAGATCATATGCTGAATTATTGTGTGCTTTCTCTGGGCTTTTTGGGCTTCTTTATTCTTTGGTTATTTCTTTAAAATAGCTTCTGGTTCTCTTCCAGATTTTCCAGTGAATAATTGTGGTGGGCTTTTAACCGTGACTTCGCGATCTTGGACCTTGCATTGCCTGATACTTTGTGAACTGATCTTCATGTAGGCTTGATCAAGATCCTTCTATTTGTTGGTTGTAGTCCCACTTTTGCATCGTCTTTTATCTTTTTCACTGTTTTAGATCCAAGAACCTGTAACCTGTACTATGTAGCAGACATGGGTCAAAAGCATCTGTTTATTTGTAAAATATATAAGAATGGGGAATATAATAATGCAATATTATGATATGAACAAATACCCCCAAACTTATCTTTTGCTCGTCCTTGAGCAAACTTAGTTTTATTCTCGACAAAAACCTAACCTCACTTTCGCAGAGAAACGCGATTGCACTGAGCTCGTGCAACAAGCCGTTAAACCTCTAGGTGTCCCTAATAGGAGGAGTGTTGTCTCCTGAGGGTTTTCAGCAGATACTATCCACAAAATCCTATCAATTCGGCCCATTAACTTTAATTTTCTAGTTAGGTTTTCTAACAAGGAATTCTATTATCGTCGACTCGTAAATTATCCACCCATATTCTTCACACTTCCTCATCATTTAATTTAAGATTATATATGTTCTGCAGACCTACTTAGTTTTTGGCATCTCTTAAGTTTTCCTTCTAAGGTTCCATTTCCACTTAGGAATTTTTATCAACTTTACTAAAGATACAAGTTATATTCTTCACTCCTATCTCTTATCTAAACTCCAATCACATACCCCTATGTGTGTGTATATATCACCCCTACACTCGGAAATTCAAATCAAGCAATCATACTCTTGTCCGTTGTCCAAAGTACTTATTAATTGGTGAATTTTTAATTGAATTTTGCTTACACATCCTTCATGCGACCGTTAATACTTCTTGAGGTACCAACGACCGATTACAAAATGCGTTTGCACTTTAAAGCGTACTTCCTAGTCTTGTAACACCTAAGGCTTTTTAGCAGTGACTCCCAAACCAGTTGGTCTAAGGCACTAGGTGATGAAGCACCCTCGCTAAATATTTTTCTATTTTTTGCAGCCTTAAGTAATCACAAAAACCAGTGTTTATTTTTTTTTATTCACACTTGTATTTTTTTTCATCGTACTAAGGACTTTAGACAAGAGCATTTCAAGGTCTCTTCTACTATTCCAAGTTTCAAGGTGCGTGATTGTGCAATTTGTAGGGTATACATTTTTAGAATCTAGACTTAAGCTAGGAATTATTTTTCAAACTTATACTCTAATAAAAATATCAATACTTTTCCTTTGTTTCGACTTAGCCAAGAAGTAAACTTAAAATTTGCCTATTTCTAAATAAACTACAAAGACATATACTTTCTACCGTTAAATTTTAAGGAAGGCTATTTTTAAGATTTTTAATTTACTAAGTCTAAGATCTAGTTGTTCCTAGCTAGTTAACCTTTTTTTCAAACTCAAGTCAATTAGGCCAAAATTGAATACATTAATTTTTATAATTTTCAAAATTTTTCAATTTTTATGGGTTTTAAAATAAGTATGCAAATGCAAAAAATATACACATGAATGCGAAGAAAGAAGGCTTACCGAGTATACCCCCAAACTTAAACTTGACAGTGTCCTCACTGTCATGCCACACCAAGAGGGTCAAAATGTCGGCACTCCTCTGTTTATTTATTTACAATTTTTTTTTGTTAAAAGAAAAACAATATATATATATATATATATATATATATATATATATATATATATATATATATATATATATATACAGAAAGCCCCCCCCCAAACTTCATTGAAACAATGTTAAACGTCATTGCCAAACTTTGCAAAGACCAAACGTCAACACCAACCAGTCGAAAAATTTATCTGTAAAGAGTATCGGTTGGTGGAAGAACATATTGTACCCATCCAAAAAGAATTGGGGAAGATAGAAGTGGTGGGATGGAAAGTGTGGAAGTGAATAGATATGAGGTGGTGATGAATCAAAACGAGAATGTGAATGATCAGCAATCAGTGGAATATTGGCATTCTCGTAGCTTATTAAAAGAAAAGGAGGTGGTTCAACTTATAAAGGAGGAGGTTGACTCTCCACACTATCCCCAAGATATTTTTGTGGATCCTTTATCGATTTGGTATCATCCATCATATGCATATGATATTCAATTATGAGGGAACTAATCTCCTCGATGTCCGCCATAGTCCAGCCGAAAGCTTGCCGCTTATCTTGTAAGACCATTAAAAGGGCTTTCTCTTGCTCGAGGGCAAAAGAGGCCGATATGATAACGGGAAAGGTCTCATTCTCACCTATGTAAGCATATTTAAGGTGAGACGGTAAGGGCGTTAGTTCGAGTTTTGGAGGCAAAAGAATCATAGGTAAAATTGGGGAATCTACCTCGAACTCCAAAGACTCCAACACAGGTTCGAAATCACTACAAACAACCGATTCGGATGGTTCAACTAACTCATCCAAAAATTCAAAAGACTCATATTCGGGCTGTGAGTCGTCAAAATCATCCGAAAAAGTGAAACTTTCATAATCAATATCGATTGTGTCAACTGTGGTAGATTCAAGGAGGGACGCACTAGTGGCGTCAAAACTGTTTTCATCAAATAGAAATCTTTCAAGCTCGCAGTCCTCCTGCGTGATTTCGTGAATAGAGCAAACTTCTCGTGTACTAGTTTTAGGCACGGGGGGCAGACTTCCTAACTTGTAAATATTGAACTCGCTAGACGTCTTCCCGAAGGATAGAGTCATGGAGTCATTGCGACAATTTATTACGGCATTGGAAGTGGCCAAAAATGGTCGACCGAGTATCACCGGAATTTGGTTCCGTGGGTTAGCAACAGCTTGTGTGTCCATAACAATAAAATCAATGGGAATATGAAGTCCCCTACTTTGATCAACACATCCTCTAGCTCACCCCTAGGATGGGTAATTGATCGATCAGCCATTTGGAGAGTACAACGAGTGGGTTTCAACTCTCCAACCCCTAATTTCTCGTACACGGAGTAGGGAGGCAGGTTAACACTAGACCCAAGATCTGAAAGTGCTCGATTAATTTTCTTATCCCCAATTGTAATTGAAATCGTAGGACAGCCTGGGTCCTTTCGTTTTTGGGGTAAGGGTTGAGGTTGGTTAATAGCATTGCTTACTGCACTAGCCACTAGCACTTTCTTGGGTATTTGAGACGACTTTCTCTTTGAGATGCATAAGCCCTTTAAGATTTTCGCGTATGAAGGGACTTGTTGGATTGCATCCAAGAGAGGTATATTTATGCTAACCTGTTTAAATAACTTTACAATCTTCTCCATTTATGCAGTTGGTTTATTGGGACTCAACCTGTTTAGAAATGGAGCATTCTGAAAATTTGTTGAGTCCAATATCTGTGGAGTAAAATGTGGAGTTGGAACGGATCCTAGTGTGGGTGTGTTCTTGAAGTGAGAAGTGGGTCCGTTCGGATTAGAAGAAGAAGAGCCTTTTGAAAAATGAAGAATAGGCTCTCGTGGAGGAGATGAGGGTGAATAAGAAGAAGAAGGAGAAGAAGGAGAAGAAGGAGAAGAAGAAGAAGGAGGAGAACCACCGGCGGGGATTTCATCGCTAATACCCACATTATTTTGCAACACTTTTCCAGATCTCAACGTGGTCACCGCATTTACATTGTGATATTCATGTGCGTTGTGTGTGTGACCGGGATTTGGCAATGGTTGAGATGGAAACTTTCCCTTTTCTCTCTCGCTCAACGCAGCAGTTAATTGTGCAATTTGTGCCTCAATAGATTTGATGCTTTGATCGTGTGAAGCATTGTTGTGCACTAAAGACTGGACGCAACTTTCCAATCTTGCTGCGGATTCTGTAGATTGCTTGAGAAACGCATCTAGACTTTTTTTCTAGCGAGATAACCTTATCATCATTTGGTTGAACCAAATTGTTCGTTTGATTTGGATAAGGTTGTGGTTGGAAAGGTTGCTGGTAATGAGTTTGTTGGGGTGCTTGTTGTTGTGGAGGAGGAGGCCTTTGAAAGTTGTTGTTTCCTTGGAATTGTTGATTTTGATTCCAAGCAAAATTTGGGTGACTCCTCCAACCCAGATTATAAGTCGAAGAGTAAGGATCATTTCGTTGTCGTTGCTGAAAGACAGCATTGACTTGATCTTGTCCTTGAACAGGGTGATTGTAAAGACACTCTTCGGTAAGGTGTGATGGATCCGAACAACAAGCATAAACAGTTCATAGGGGTAAAGCAGGGGCAGGAGAAGATGATGAGATTTTGGTCTCAATGGCTTCTAGCTTTTTCATAAGTGCGGCCATCTCGGCCTTCATAGCAATCGACATATCTAATTGATGTATGCCTACCCTAGATTGACCAATAGAAAAAGATGAGGTGGTCTTTGTGCTCTCCCACTAAATTGTTTGTTCACTAAGATCCTCGAGAAACTGCCATGCTTCCGCACTAGATTTGGTTAGAAAGTGACATTGACAAATGGTTTCTAGCAACTGCTTCGTTGCCGGGTTCAATCCCTCGTATAATGTTTGGCAAAGTTGCCAATTTTCGATCCCATGGCGAGGGCATTGAACAAGTAGGTCTTTGAATCTTTCAAAGCACTTCCAAAATGGTTCGAAAGGAAGCTAGATAAATTGTATAATCTCATTGCGAATTCTCGCGGTCTTGTGATGAGGATAAAACTTTTTAAGAAAAACTTTAATAAACTCGTCCCAATTTCGAATTGAATATGATGCTGTGCTGTATAGCCACTTCTCGGCTAAGTCACATAAGGTGAAAGGAATGACCCTTAGTCTTAAAGCGTCATCACTTAATTGGGTTGTTTTCATCATGGCGCAAACGTTTTGGAATTTATTGATAAAGATATAGGCATCTTCGGATTCCAATCCGTGAAACTTTGGCAGCATATTGATGAAGTGGGGTTTTATCTCAAAATTGTCCCCATTTGCTGGTGGGGGTGAAAGACAGGTAGGTAAGGAGGTGCGGACAGGGTAGAAGAGATCCTGAAGCGTGATTTGTTGGGGCGCTACAACAGGCGGGTGATTCGGGCTATTCGCACCTAACGGAGGTGGAATCAGTCCCGTGGGTAAGGTGTTGTTGGGATTATATCCCGACATACCTTCGGAAGAAGAATTTGAAGGTGGAAGTAAGGAGGTGGACGGAATTTCGACTTCGAAGTCGAAAGGTTCGTCGGTCGGTACCAACGAAACACGGACTAATCGGGCGCTAGTGTCTCTAGTCCAAAGTGACATACACTAAAGAGGTAGTGTAGTTAAAAAGGTGGAAGACAGAATGTGGAGGTAAGAAAATGTCAATGAGAGGAAGTGGTGTAAGTGAAGTGCAAAGATTTCTTTAGCGACAAGTTGCAAGTTTTTGAAAAGATTTTTCCTTTTTCTTTTTATGTGGAGCTTTTTGCAAAAATTTTCGATAAAGGGCTAAGACACACTTTCGATCAACCAAAAATGCACAATCAGGCCTAGATTTAGGGTCACCTAGGTCAGCTAGACAGCTCCTAACTGTTCCAAAGGGCTAGAAATAGGACCTCAAATCGCCTCTTCACCGCCAAATGCGGCCAGGTAAGTGCCAGGTAAGTGGGAGGCTCCCCGCTACAAGTAGCAGTCCTAATTAAATAACCACTTGCCTTAGACACACTTGTCTAGACACCGCAAAGTCAGATTAGGATTAACGGCCGATGCCTATAACTAGTCCTCTGTCCTATTGAGCTCGAAGTCCTTAGGGCTGAGTCTAGTATTTTTTAATTAACGATTGGTCAATGCAAATGCCTTATGTGATTTTTGGGGTCCTGGGAAGGGTGATGAAATCCCCACCCAATCTGAATTGGTCAAAAGCCCCTTAAAATCCGATTAAAGATATGCAAAGCAGTAAATCACTTGCAATCAAATCTTTTTTTTATTTTTAGCGCGGCACGAAGAATCCTGCAGAAAATCAATTATTGGAAGGGGAAGATTTTTTTAGCGCAAAGAATCCTGCAGAAAATTTGGCAAAAACATATATGGGGATTTGCAGAAAGGGGGAAGAGGAAACAAACAGTGAATTTTCGCGTGCTGACGTGGCAGGGAGGCCGCGGTTCCTCGGCGGAATGGGGGTTTTCACGGCGGATTAGCAGCGGTACGGAGGCTTCAGGTCTCCAAAAAAATTGTGTTGTTCTGCTTTTCCAACCTCTTTCTGTTCTGATGTATCTTTTTCTGTTTCGCACTTTGGATTTTTCCAGATCCGTCGATCCTGCAGAGATTCACAAAAAAATACCCTTCAAACAGGAAATGATAAAAAAATTTGATTTTTGATTTTTTAGATTTTTACGATTTTTTTATTTTATATTAACCCGAAATTACAAAAAGGAAATATTACACCATCCCCGGCAACGGCGCCATTAGATTTATCTCAAGAATATCTAGTAACCGCAATCAAGAACGGCGTCGCTTGGTAGCTAGCCGGTGAGTACCGGTCGGTCCACAGGGATGTTGTAAATTTCCTAAATGTTCTTACGAGCTAATTCCAAAGGGTGTTGGATCTTTTTAATTAAATCTACAAACTAAGTTGAGTTATACTAGGATTAGGAAACTAAGATTATCTAGATCTAAGTCTTGCTAGGGTTAGGTCTAGGGTAAGTTGAGGATTAAAGGTTTCCTCACCGCTTTCAATGCCCTAATTTAGGTCTATTAGATGTTATAGTAATTATCAATAAAGTGGATTAGAATCATTTGGGAAGATGTTTCTTCCTCTAGGTTCTTGTCCTTCCTTTATCGATCCTTACCCTAACCTCCATGGAAAACACGCTCAACCGGTCCTTTATACTACGGTATCACCGTTACCTCGAGGGGTAAGGTGCCGCAAGGAGCGGTGTGTGCGTGTATGCATGAAGTTCTAATTATTATTTATGATGGGGCAAGAAAGGGGTGGGAGATCTCATCTCTCAAATCTTTCCCTAAAGCTAATCCTAACAAGCGAGGAGACTACTCGCTCATTAGGGAATTGGAAGATATTCTAAATTAAATTAAACTAAGGCAAAGAAATAAAAGAACTCACTAATTTTTATTGATGGCTCTCTCCAAACATCAACCCAGTACAGATCTAAATTTATGAAATGAAAAGAGGCATGACCTAATACAAGAGTTTGGGTATCTATTTATAGGACATAGAAAACCCTAGGTTTACAATTGCCGCATGTCTGCATTTACAAGAATACCCCTAGGAAGACTTTTCAGCGCCGCAACACATTTTGGTAAAAAAATTATCTTCTCTGGGCTTTAGATGGCCGCGGAACTGCGGCCGCAGCACGGGTTGGGTCGCGGTTCCGCGGCCCAATGAAGAGATCATATGCTGAATTTTTGTGTGCTTGCTCTGGGCTTTTTGGGCTTCTTTATTCTTTGGTTGTTTCTTTAAAATAGCTTCTGGTTCTCTTCCAGATTTTCCAGTGAATAATTGTGGTGGACTTTTAACCGTGACTTCGCGATCTTGGACCTTGCATTGCCTGGTACTTTGTGAACTGATCTTCATGTAGGCTTGATCAAGATCCTTCTATTTGTTGGTTGTAGTCCCACTTTTGCATCGTCTTTTATCTTTTTCACTGTTTTAGATCCAAGAACCTGTAACCTGTACTATGTAGCAGACATGGGTCAAAAGCACCTGTTTATTTTAAAATACATAAGAATAGGAAATATAATAATGCAATATTATGATATGAACAGCCTCTATGCGACTCGGGAATGTACCTAAAAACCACCTTTTTGCACGATCTATTGACCGTGGTATGGTGGAAATCAATGCAAAGTGGGAATCACACAAGACTCTATGACGATCTCGGGTCGACAGCTAACCTGTACCAGTGTCACCAGAGAACTGCTATATGACGATAGGTATAATACCATCTAGAAGTTCTCGGCGAGTCCGTTCAGTGTACCCAGTCTCCACTGAGCACCCGTATACTATCTTTGATGTCAAACACCAATGGATGTGGGATCATCCATCGCTCATCATATGGGTCAAGATACGCATACGCTAGTCTACTCTGGAGTATCGATACCCTGTCTCGATACTCCCACGACTAGGAACAGTTATAGGGTGTACCTGTGGACTACCCTTGGCCCCACTAGTATGATCTCCATTATAGTCCTGGTAGTCAAGTACACATCCTAAGGGCTTTATCAACATGTGAGAACAAGATAGCATCACTTATACAAGTCAACATATTAAGGTAAAGTGCAATCAGATAGCATACTATCATATCGAGCAAGAAAGTCCTCCCTATATATGTCCAAGCATCCACTACAATATACATCCCATGTACAGTAATGGACTCAAGGGCATACATATAACTAACAATCTCCCACTTGCACTAAGGCCATCTGTTGTAATATCCAATACCCAACAATATAGCAGTGGTTGTAGTATCCCATACTCAACCATCCCAAAATCTCTCAAATGGTATTTGGGACAATATAGCAATGGTTGTAGTATCCCATACTCAACCATCCAAAAATCTCTCAAATAGTATTTGGGGAAGTAGGCCTTGGTGAGTGATCCACCGTGTTATCCTTCGTGTCAACCCTCCTGACATCGATCTGTTGGAGATCAACCATCTTCCAGATCAGGTGATACTAGCCTCAGAATATGTCTGGATCGCTGATGGGACCGGTGTTCCTAGGCTAAAGCCACAACTCTATTGTAATCACAATAACAGTTATTAGACGCTCAATGGTAGGAATCTTGTTCATCTCATGAACAAGAAATGTCCAGACAACCTCTTTGGTAGCATCGTTGGTAGCATTATATTCAGCCTTTATCGTCTAGTATGCCACGGTATCTAGCTTGGAACTCTTCCAATCATACCGTCCTTCCACTGAGGGTAAAGACAATGCCTGTGACTGACTTTCAGTCGACCTCATCACTCTGGAAGCTCAAATTGGTAAAGGACTCCCACTAGAGTTCACCGTTACTAAAACCCCAAGAACATCTCTTTAGTGCTTCTCAAGTACTTAAGAATGTTCTCCACAGCTGTCCAGTGATTCTCCCCAGATCCGACTGATTCCTGATCACTACACCTAGTGAGTCATCTACATCTGGTCTGGTACATAACATCGCATACTCTGATAGAGCCTACTGCCGAAGCATAGGTTATCCCTTGCACGCGAGCTCTCTCCAAATCAGTCTTTGAAGACATCTTTTTGGAGAGAGTGATTCCTGAGTAAATGGATGAGCCACCACGCTTAGAATCCTCCATACTAAACCCCTTTAGTATGGTGTTAATGTACCTGGATTTGGGACACTCCCAATATCCACATAGATCTATCACCATAGATCATAATCCACAAGATGTAGTAGGTATCATCTAGATCTTCCATTGAGAATTCTCGTGATAAGAGGAGCTTGACCAAGTATAGCATAGGAAATCATTTCCTATCAAGAGTATATTATTTACGTACATTATGTGTAAGATAACCTCACTCTCTACAACCTTTTTGTATATACAAGGTTCATCTACCATTTTGATGAAGTCAAACTCTTTGACTGCCACATCAAAACAGATGTTCCAACTTCACGATGCTTGCATTGATCCTGATGGACTTAAGCATAGCTTTGAAAGTCTCAACTTTTCCATCTATACCAAGAATCTTCTCAAGATCTATTTGCTCCTAATGGGTTTTACCCCTTCAAGTGCAACATGCAAAGTCATACTTTGTTGGTGTACATGGATTCCATCTTTGATCGCATAGCATCCAGCCTTTTCACTGAGTCGCCACTCGTGATGGCCTGCCTGAACCTAGTTGGGCCATCATCTACCATGATGCATTCCTCGCTCCCACTGTCACCGAGAAGACCGTGGTATCTCTCAAGTGGATGAGAAACCTTACCAGATTCGCGGAGAGGCTGAGGTTCATTGGAGACTACTGAATCCTTTGGTTTCACCAAATCATCAGCTGTTAGTTTGTCTAGCTGGAACACCTTCCAGTTCTACCTCATGACCACAAATTTCTTCACAAGAAATTCCTTTTCCAAAAAGGTGGCATGCTGAGAAACAAAATACCTTTTGCTCCTCAGTTAGGTAGAAGATATACCCTCGCAATTGTTTGGGATATCCTAACAAACTTACAGAACTGACCTTGTCTCGAGCTTGTCCGGATTCTGCCTTTCAATATAGGCCGGACAACCCTATATCTTAACTAGTTTAAGACATTGTCTCTTCCCATTCCATATCTCATACATAGTGGCAGTCCCTGATTTAGATGGAACCACATTCAATAGGTATGCAGCTTCTCAAGTGCATAACTCCAAAAGGAAACAGGCAACTCAGCAATGCTTATCATAGAGCGCACCATATCTCATAGGGTGCGATACCTCCGCCCCAATACACCGTTGTGATATGGTGTACTCGAAAGAGTAAGCCGAGAGAGAATCACATTCTCCTTTTAGAAAATTCAGGAACTTCATGCCCAAGTATTTGCCTCCTCAATCACATCGTAGGACTTTAATACTTCTACCCTTTTTGGTTCTCAACTTCAAGCTTATATTCCTTGAATTTCTCAAAGTTTCAGACTCGTATTTCAATAGGAACACATGTCCGAATCTTCAGAGATCGTCGATGAATGTAATGAATTACAAAGAACCAACCTTGGCATTTGTAGACATAGGACCGTATACATCATTATGTATCCGTCCCAAGAGTTCGGTAACTCTTTCTCTGTTTCCAGTCAACGGAGTATTGATCATTTTACCTTTGAGACAAGACTGGCAAGTATCATAAGATGAAAATTCGAATAGATTCAAATATTCATCCTTATGTAACTTTAGATGGTCGTGTCGCATTGATATGACCTAGTCTACAATACCACAAGAAGGATTCGTTCATTTCTGAACTACTCCTCTTGTGTGTGTTCGGTATACTTTGAACTGTGGTTTGATTTAGAACGTATATGCTATTATATAACTTGCCTGATCCAATCAACTCTTGATTCAGGAAAATGTTCACAATATTATCTTCCAATACAAAATTACATCCTTCTTTAACTTAATAAAGAAACCGATGTAATGTTGTATATCGGGTTCGGTATGTAATAACATTCGTTCAGAATCAATGTATTAATACAAGATGATATATGCCAACTGACTTGGCTGCAACACTTGCATCATTCTTTACAATTAGAGATATATCACCCATTTCCAGTTTTCTACCTTTCTGTAGCCTATGTAACATATTACATATGCGAGATCCAGATCCGGTATCACATACCCTGGACGTAGAGGATACTGAAAAAACAGTTCTCGGTAATGAACACACCCGAAGAAGATGCATCAACATACACTTTCTTCGATTGGGTTGCGTGGAAATCCGGATATTCCCCTATTTTCTGCTCGGACTTATAACAATTATAAGATAGAGCAGAACCAAAGTTCCCCGGCTCAGTATAATAAGCAGGTTCGGTCAATGGATCCATATTATTATCTTGATTAAGATGTGACATGGTCACTACCAGGAGAGAGAGAGAGAAGAAAACACTCTGCGTGCGCTCTTTGCAAGATTAAATTGGTTATTATTTTATCTAATCAGGATGGCTCCCACTGTTTTTATCAAATCTTCCTTCAAACCCTAAAAGGTAAGACTAGCCGGGATTAATTACACCCTACAAGTTCGCCAATCTTTTGGCCAGGCCAGTGTAGGTACTTTGAGGGAGGTTCCCCGTGTTTTCGCACGAACCTAATTAAAATAAACCTCGTTTTCCCAGGGGCGTAACCCCGTTAACATCTTTCTAGACACCTACTTGATTAGCTAATTGTAATGTGCAAAACTCTCCCAGGAGTAACTCTTACTTGCAGTGGGTATCGGGATCCAACTATCTCATAGAAGGTAAATCTCATTGCAAATTTCAACACTTGAAATTCCCGATAATATTCTGCCACTAGCGTCCTATGACCTTGACGCAGGCCAACAAACCATAGTCCACTGGTCAAGTTCTACCCGTACATTTCATGATTGAATTAAACCTACTCGCACGACCCTTAACGTAGGCCAACAAAGTCGCACGACTACCCTAATCCAATCGTATCGTATGCAACAAATAAGCACTAATTAGCTACCGCACACTACGCCTTGATGCAGGCCAACAAACGTAGCACGAATACTAAGTAATACTTATCTGAAATGATGGAGGGCTAAGCAACTTTTTAAGAAAACCATGAACGTAATGAACTTGATATCGTTGTAAAATCGAGTGTATTTTAAAAAAGGAGTGTTTTTGAAGGTTTTACTAGTTTCGCTAAGGAGGTCACTCCCGGTGAAGGGATCTCGGCTCTTTCCTTATCGAATAAGGTGCAGGATATTTTATAAATACCACTATACAAAGCAAAAACTATAGAAGCAATCAAAATACAAATCGAGTGGGTTGTAGCATCTGCCAGTTTCGCTAAATAGGTCACTCCCGGTGAAGGGATCTTGGCTCTTTCCTTATCGAATAAGGTACTAGATATTCTACAAGGAATACCGCTATGCAAAGCAAGAACTAGAGCTACCAGTTTTTAAAACAAGTTTCTACAATATCTTTAGGTTTCTTTTCTTTCATTAATCTCATTAATGAAGTCCCATTATTTATGCTTCACAAGTATCACAGAAGAAAAGAAAGCAATAATATTTATTATATATCATATATATAAAATATAGGCATTCGTCTCAACATATAAAGTGATCACATCACAGAATATCAGCAGCAGAAGAACACATATGAAATATTGGATGTACTAGGAATTCTGTGTTTTAATTTAAGCCTGTATAAAACACGGATTCCATGGTCGCGATGAATAGCCAAACCCACATCTCTAGACCCCTACGAAAGCGGCAAGCAACCTTACCAATTCTAGAGTTAGGAGACCCGGTCTCGACTCCTCGAGATGGTCTCCCACTGGACCCTAGAACCCGGTTACTTGTGCTTTCCTCCTTGGGTCTATCCTAATGCGGAAAAGTAAATAATATACATCAATGGTGACATCATCCTCAACCCGGAAGTGTCCCAATAAAAGAATATTACATACAAGTTTTTACATGAATGAAAATAAAAAAACTCTCATCTCACATAAAAAAAACCCGGCTATTCAAAACATGACGATCCAATATAACATATCACAGCAACACATAACATCACATGTCATCAATGTAAGTAAATATGTGTATCCTAATTGTCGTTGACATATAACAATGAAACCGGCGATACATCACATATTACACTTACGGTCGCAGAAAAAAAGTGAAAAACTATAACAGTTGGAATCCGCAACCAACTTAGACATCATAAACCCAATATATCACATACTTTGGATTTCATGTCAAACCAAATGAATTCCTTAGACAGCACATGCCTAACAATTATAAACCCCGCATTTCAGTCTCGATATTGAAAACACTTTCCACTAATCTGTCGGGTAATTCAACAAGATTCCCGATAACTTGATCGAATACTCGTCAGAAACTTCAGTAGATGGACGCACCCCCAATGCCGTCGACGAAGTGCACTATGGAAGAATACCGCGGCTGCGAGCACCCGAACGGATACTTTTGGCGACGGGGTTCTCCTACAGTCACTTGGTCGGGACTATGGGGTGCGGCTATCTAATAAGGTAACCCGGCGAGTATCCGCATACGTTACGTGATTGCGATGGACTTTTGATCACATCAAAATCCCGTGGTAACCGATTAAATGAGACTAAACTGCTAGATTTATAAAATTCAAACTAGTTATCATATAACTAATTTTATGGATTCCAAATATTATATCACAATCACAGATAGCTAGACGAAGTTAAACTTTTCGATCGAATAACCAAGCACCGAAAATTTCCCTACAAGCTCAACACTTGAGCTGAGTTCAAAAAGTACCCAGAAACTGCCACAGCTCCTATGAACCATCCATAGAAGGGTCAACCCACTCATGTCGCCACGAAACTGTGGCAAACCCTAAGGTATCACCGCGGTTCCGCGATCTAAAAAGTCGAGTTTGGGTACCGTTCTTCTAGAGGGTCCACAGAATCGCTTGGATGATTTTCTGAAGATTCTAAACTCGGAAAAAATCCAACACTTGGAAAATTTCCAGCGGGGAAAAATTGAATTATTGATATCCGTTCAAACTTTTTATCATCGTCTAAATAACCCGAATAAATGTTAGAATTACGACTACGAAACACTCCGAGTTGCTTTTGCAGAAAGTTAACATCTGTTGGAGATAGTGCCCCTAGAGTCAATTATTGGATCACAGGCACGTGATTGCAATGATTGAGGGAGGACCTATACCGTTAGAACAGTCTTACTCAAGATGATAGTATGCTATCTGGTTTATCTTTATCATCGTGTATTACTTTAAGTGACCTTACAGGTCACTATTACGCGTTGATAGAGCCCTTAGAATTCTTGCTTGATAACCAGCAGTATGATGGCGATCATATACGTGGGAGCTGGGAGTCTATAAGCACATCCTTAAAAGGTGCCTAGTCGTGAGAGTTTCGAGACAAGGCATCGATACTCCAGAGTAGACTAGTGTATACAGTCGAGACCCCGACGAGGGACGGTGGCCGGTCTCACAAGCCACTGGTGTCAGTTGGTTCACCTAAGATGTATACAGGTGCTCATTGGGTTATGAGTACACCGAATAGGACTCGCCGGGAACATGCTAGTTGGTCTTATACCAGACGTCAGATAGCAGTTCCCTGGTGACATGTGTACAGGTTAGTTCATCGACCTGAGATCGTCATTTGTCTCGTGTGAGTTCCCACTGTACTTTGATTACTACCCTACCACGGCTCAGAGGAGTCGTGCAAACAGGTTTTAGTTGGGTACAGTCCCGAGCCACATGGAGGCAGTGAGCGGATCTTCAGGGGTTCGTCTCTCCCGGTATTGGGGGTGAGGTCGCGCTGTGTCTAGGAGAGCCATTACACAAAGTCCTTGGCCAAGGCAGGAGATTTACTGGAAGGTATTCTAGTAGTATCTCAGGATGTTCTGGGCTACACTCCGACACGACTTGTACCGCTTTTGGGGGTTTGACTTTTACCAACCCCCTAGGCCCGCCATGCGATGCTCATAGACGAACGGACCGGACTGTACGGATATTGTCACTGATAGGATCAGTAGGGTGTCAGGATGAGTTCGCTCATCGACGTCCCTTTTGGTCAATACCTGGTAGCCCGTTACGTATGGCTAATAGCTCTGACGTGCTAGTGGTTAAATCCACGGCCAAGGGATTGACGAGTCTTTAGAGTCCCCCACAAGACAGTTTCTCAAGTTTCGGGTGAAACGCTGTAGAGGCCGTATGGAGATATGACAGGGTTTGATCATGTACGTGCGGTATTGCACGGATCATGATCGGACGGATAATACTAGCGGGCTTTGGTTTAAGCCGGATCCTAGTATTGTACAGTGTAGATTTTGTCTCATTGCATTTATATTCGGTCGGAATACAAATGCGGATATGTATAAACGGTCGCGGGGTTTTCCTATAATTTATTACGGGATCGTTTTTCTGAAGTTGCCAGTTTGCATTCCGTTTCGGCCATTTTCCTTTGTTTCTTTCCTTGGCTGAAAATTGGTGTGGAGGGGGTTATTTGCAATTGTGCATTTTATTATGGAGAAGACTTTTTGTGATGATAGCTTCATGATGGTTCAACCATCTTTAGACTTTTCATGGTTCATCATTACTTGACTTTTGCTTGATGAGATGGTTGATGAGGATTAGATTTTGTTGTGATGATGATTCTTAATCATCACCTTTCTCTCTCTTTCTTGTAT
Organism: Agapanthus africanus; assembly: GCA_030015575.1. NCBI lineage: Eukaryota > Viridiplantae > Streptophyta > Magnoliopsida > Asparagales > Amaryllidaceae > Agapanthus > Agapanthus africanus. Next base: position 927,115,239 of record CM057339.1, read on the forward strand.
GATTGTCCCCCCCTTGTTTTTCTCCTCCTCTCTCTCATTCTTCATGAAAGGGGCCGGCCATTTCTAAGGGGGGCCTGTCCAAAATTTGTGAGGGGTTTTTTTAGCTCTCATTTTGCTTGCAAAATCCTATAGCTCCATCTCAAAAGTTTCATCTCATTCCTCCACCAAAACCATGGCAACTTCAACCCCAATAGAGACAAACCACTCTACACTTATCCTACAGCATTCTTGGACACGTCGACTCGCCAAATTCATGCCCGAGTTGTCTCGGTCTAGAGGTGGGAGCCCGTAAAAGAACCCGGCGATGTGGTGCTCTTCCGACGAGGAGATAAAGACCGGAGATTCCGCGGGGAGATCGGGACGACGACCAGAAGACCGAAGGACACGGATCGCTCGGTATATCTCTCTACCCCTTCTCTAGTTTGCTAGGAGTAGGTTAATGGCCCAATCCGGGTTCAAAAGTCCGCGGTAGCGCCGGTTCTAGTTTATTGAAAAGTTTTTGATTCTACATTTTGGTCTCGTTCAGACGGCCGGGGCGTTGCCGTGCACTTACACTGGTATCAGAGCCACGCCATTAACCTAGTCTAGCTTGCTCTAACGTATTTACAAGTTCGATCGATCGGATTTTCCAAAAACCGTATTTTCAAGCATTGTTTCTGTCGAATTTTTCCCATTCTCTAAAAATTATTTGGTATATTGGAAAAATACGTGCAGGGTTTTTTGTGAACACTGTAGAAAAATGGTCACGTGATGCCATTGTAGCGCCGCGGAACCGCGGCCTTAACCCCCTTTTGGCTGCGGTTCCGCCGCGGAACAGTTTCATCAATGCACCAGATTTCTGCAGTGGTTCTCTGACTTGAAAATGGGGTTTCTGGAATATTCTTTTTGGGCCAAGATTTTCTTTGAGTGCTACAGTAGTGCTTGGGGCCCACTTCGGTAAATTTGATCGATCGAAAATTTTAAACATGTTAGTTCACAGTATTTACATTATATCTGCGACCGTGAATGCCATTTGATCGGTAAATCTTGTCTAACTGCTATAGCCCTTTTTGACGGATTTGCGAATGTGACATTCACGTTGATGTTCTGTGTTGTGCTGTGATATTGCGGATTGTCGTGGCGGATAGCGTGGATGCACTGTTAGTACAATTTGGTTATTATGTACATTTGATATTGCGGGGCGAGCGTCCGACATGTGGACTGCCGTTACTGCCTGTTTGTATATTATTCTTTTGGGGCACGACCGGGCTGAGGTCGATGTACCCGTTGTATGTATATTTTACTTTCTGTACTAGGATTACCCTAAGGAGGGGTGCACGGATAGCCGGGTTCTAAAGGGCAACGGGCCCGCATCTCATGGCGTTGAGACGGAGGGGGCTTTACTCTAGAATTGGCGGGCTATTCGCCGCACTCGTAGGAAGTATAGGTTGACCCAGGAGGGGTGCCCAAGTTACCGGATTCCGTGAAGTGCTGGGTGGTCCATTCACGTTGCTGAAGGGGGCTGCCTCGCTTCAGGTTTTGGCGGGTAACTTGCCGCGCCCGTATGGGTCTAGGATTTCATTGCACAGGCTATCCACACGACCAGGGGAACGTCGGGTTTCAGTAGCGGCTCTATGAAACCCGGGATCCCAGATATCTATATTGTTCTGTGATACTTATTACATTTCTGTGATGTTGCATTTTATCACGCCTTGAGCGAATATTATATATTGATATATATACTAGTAGATGTTGTATATGTTTTGCATCCGCGCTAGTCCAGTCCCCGCTCTATCGTTCATTAAGTAACCTAACGGGTAATGACGGGATTCAGTGGCGAATACGGATGGCATATACGTACATCATTATTTTCGTTCTTTATTGGTGTGATCAATTGATGGGACTGCATTGATTCGGATCAATGCAAGCTAAACAAACATATTCTGATGTTGTTGGAACATTTTTCAAAAAGCTGTTATTACAAGGACGTTCTCTTTTGTTTTGCACAGTGGTATTCGGTTATGAATATCCAGCACCTCAGTCGACGAGGCAAGGGCCGAGATCCCTTCACCGGGAGTGACCCCTTGGGCAGAAGTTTGCGTCAGGGCAATAACTTCACTATAGTCGATTACTTTTGCTTTGCATCGTGGTATTCAGTTGGAATATCCTGCACCTCATTCTACGGGGAAAGAGCCGTGATCCCTTCACCGGGAGTGACCTCTTTAGCAAAGGTTTTTGCCACTATATTTTTATAAAGCTATCCAATTCCTTCAACGATATCAAGTTCATTACGTTAAAGGTTTTTCTCCAGAAACCATTCGTAGCCCTCCGTCATTTCAGACGGGTAGCACGTAGTATTCATGCTATGTTTGTTGACTTTCGTCAAGGCATAGTGTATGGTAGCTGCTTGTTACCTTTCTGCTGCATAGATAGATGTGTTGGTTTGGGACAGTCGTATAGCCTTGTTGACCTTCATCAAGAGCTTGTACGGGTGGGTTCAAATTAACCTGGACAATGACGGGTAGAACTTGACATGTGACTTATGATTTGTTGACCTTCGTCAAGGTCATAAGAGCATGGGGCAAAAATCACATCGGGAGTTTCTAAAGAAACTGAAACTTGCCAGATATACGCATACCTTCTGGAGTGTGATAACGTGAGTGGATTCCATCACGTTATCATGCGATGATAGTTGGATCCCGATTTCCACTGATGAGTTGGTTTACTCCTCGGGTGATCCTGACTAATTCTCCTTTCAGGTTTGGAGGAGAATTTGAGGTTACAGTGGGAGGTTTCCTGATTAGATAAATTGATAACCATTCTGATCTAGATTAGAGTGCACGCTGAGTGTTTCTTTTCTCTCTCTCTTTGGCAGCGACCATGACCCGACCCTAGACTATGACTCAGTAACCAAGATTAACCGAACCTTCTTTAACACTGGCTTTTGGATTGTCAGAGTCGCACACCTCATTGCCACTCCTACTTTTACCATTTTCTCCAGGACACCCCGTATTACTACGAACGTCCACTTCCATTGGACAAAACCATCGTATGGTTATATACGAACTCAAAGGAATTTATTCGAGGATGGTTTCTGGTTCTGGAGAAAACGAATAGGACTATTCAGTTGTCTTTTCCTTTTACCTTCTCTCAGGTTGCGAGTGCTCCTTGGATTAGGGGACAGTACACCTATTACGCAAATTGGATAGTCTTCTTCCAAACCATAGGCAGGTGCCGACCGGTAGGGAATGAAGAAAGCTGATTAGCCTAAGTGTGGTGTACAGAAGGTATTATGTAAAGACAAATAAAGGGATTAGTAAGAGGGCAAAGTAAACTGCGACTGCTATTCATGACCAAACCAAGTATTTCTTTGCCAATCCTACATCACCTTTGTATTTCTCCAGAACACCCCGTATCACTACGAAGATCCACAGTTAGTTGGATACTCCATCGTATGGTTATATACGAACTCGAAAGGAACTTGTTCCAGTTCGGGGATGGATTCTGGTTCAGGAGAAATAAGAATAAGGTTTATTCGGTTGTCTTTTATCTTCACCTTCTCTCGCATTGCGAGTGCTCCTAAGATTGGGACAGTACACCCATTATACTTATTGGATAGTCTTCTTCCAAACCATAGGCTGGTGCCGAACGGTAGGGAAGGAAGAAAATCATTTAGCCTAAGAGGGTGTACAGAAGGTAATGACTAAAGACATATAAAGGGATTTAAAGAGATGGCAAAGAAATATACGGTTACAGTTGTGAATCTGGATAATGGAAGAGGCATTACTAAGAATACCCGGATACCCCATTGAAACATTTCAATGTTTCAGTTTCACTGTGTACTGTTAAAAGAAAACTGATTTCCTAATAAGACACTTGTTCCAGGGTATGTATTTACCAGGTATGATTCTCACATCTGTATGGTCTTACAGATAATGAGTGGGAGTAAGTTATTGGGAATTAGGTGATCATCCTCATTATATCGGAATTCGTTGTAATTGGTGATATTTGAGGAAATCGCCTGGGTTGTTTGCCGGACGGCAAATATTTTGTTTTGAATATCTGTCGTTGTGCAAAAATTTCAAATTGATATATCTGTACGTCTATTTTTATAGAGTGAGATATACCTTTTTGAAATTATGTCTATGACATTTACCTATATCAGTGGATGGTTAGGCAAGGAGCATTAAACAGCGGTGTAATTCTTCATAACCATAAGTACAGTTTTCAATCTACGGCACATAGGGAATGAGTTATTAGACTCAGGAGACTTATACAGAGTATTGTATATTGTCCAGTGTCTATTAGGACAGAGGGGTTGGTCCTCGTACTATATTCTGTTTACTTATGACTTCTCTAGTTCTTAGACATGTGTTTCGTAGAAATGCAAGGTCTAAGTTTTGAGGAGTTATAGGTATAAAAATAAAGTGGAGAACCAGATGTTGCAAGTATCAGGATTCTTCAAGGTGATCGAAGATGTAGATACTTGTATATGGTATTCAGTTGATAGTAATGATTAAGAGAACTTGCTTATCTTTCAGGTTACCCATAATTGGAAGCACTCCTAAGTTGAGTAACGTTGATCGGCCTCTCTCCATTTACTTGACATGCACTGGAGACAGCTGCATGATTTGAGTCTGGTTCAATTAAATCAGTGCCTCTGTTTCTATATTGGATATAGAACAGTTCATATCTTGACATTGTTAAGGTACGGGGAGTTGTCCGGCTTATGCTTAAAACCAGACTCTGGATAACTCAAGGCACGTTTCTGAAATGGCTGTTTGTGGGTTGACCCGGGCTATGACGTGAGTTGACTTTCTACCATCTGGAAGATCAATAGTGATATTGCGCTAGACTCGCCACAGTTTTAAAAGAAATGGATTTTTTCAGAAAACAGTAGTGGGAATATGGTAGAACTGGAAGTGTTTCCAGAACCGTAAACGATTACTGAAAATTTGGTAAGAACGTAAAGATTCGATCTGGCTTGACATTCCATTGGCCACTCCGCAGATATGGTGGGTAACCTCAGGCACTCGAGAGGTACTTCGGTATGCTCAAAGACGGTGACAGGAAGGTTCTTGTTTACCCAGACTTGCCATTGCTGTTATTCCAGGCTGTGAGACCCGGCAGGAGGATGAGTATAGCGTCGTTCTGAACTAGCTTTAGAAGTGTACGTCTATATGACTCTGCCAGAGGGTTGTCGTAGTCAGTGGGAGCAGCGGAAGCATTGGCGGACAAGTAGCTTATGTCTATTTATGGACTGTTTCGCCCAATCAGAGCAAAGCTCTGTTCAAATTCAAAATTCAAAAATTTTGAAGCAACGCTTCAAGTCTCGGGCGCAACGCGCCACGTGTTAGGCGCTAATACGTCAGCGCAGCGTCCAAGAAGGCGCGCCCAATCAGAGCAAAGCTCTGTTCAACTGAAGCAACGCTTCAGTTGCGCTGCGCGACACGTGTCAGCGCAGATGCGCTAGCGCAGTTGCGCTGCGCTTTGCGCTGCGCGACACGTGTCAGCGCAGATGCGCTAGCGCAGTTGCGCTGCGTGACACGTGTCACGCGCTGGGGCATCCGCGCCAAACAGAATTAAAATTTTTTAAAGAAATCTTTCTGTTCTTGTTAAAACAAGAAGATTTTCTTCTGTAAAACAGAAGCCCTTGGATCAAAGATCCAACGGTGGGGAAAATTCCCCAAATCACTCAGAGAAAGATCTCTTTAACAAATTTAACAAACTTATGGGCACTATAAAAAGGACCCTAGGCCTCAATTCAAATGCATCAACATTTTTCTTGAAAAATCAAGAGCTTCAAACAGAGAGAACTCTGAGAAAAATTTCAAGAAGAGGTAAAAAAAAACCTTTATAAGGAAAAGGAAATTTCCTCTAATAGATCATTGATCTAAAAACAAGATCAATGATCTTCATATAATAAATAGTGCTTTGCACTTCTTATGAACCACTGGTTCTTTAAAACAAAAAAAAATATAAACAAAAAAAAAATAGTGCTTTGCACTTTTATGAACCTCTGGTTCTTGAAATGAAAGGAAAATTTATTTTTCTTTGATTCTAATTTGATCAAAGATTAAAAAAAATAGTGCTTTGCACTTCCAAACTGCGCTGTTGCGCTCTTGAGAGAGCGCCACGTGTTAGCTGTAGAACAACCTGCGCTACGCGCTCTTAAGATAGAGCTTTGCTCTCTAGAATTGGCGCAACTCGCTGAGGGCGCGCCACGTGTCAGCAGCGCAACAGCGCAGCGCACTAGCGCAGCGCACTGCGCTGTTGCGCTTGCGCTCACCAGAGCATGACACGTGTCATCATCATATGAGCTTGCGCTCATTACTTAGCGCAAAGCGCCTGACGAATGCACTGTATTGCTTACAAAAGGGGCCAAGCCCAATTAAAGAAGGCCTAACAGGCCTAATAAAATGCAACGCATTACTTTGAAAAGGGCAGAGCTCAAACTAAAACAGATGCGCTGCATCATAAAGAAAAGGGACAGAGCCCAATTAAAAGGCCTAACAGGCTCAATCAAATATGCTATGCATTTTAAAAAGGGGCAGAGCCCAAACAAAATAGATGCTCTGCATCATTTATAAAGGGCTGAGCCCAATCAAAACAAGAATAATGCAGTGCATTACTAAAAGGGGGTAAAGTCCTAGAACAGGCCGAAGACAAAAAAAAAATATTGAAGCTGGACTTAGCCCAATTTTGGCCATAAGTCCTTAAATTAAATTAACTGAGCAGAATGGCTCTTCTAAACTAATCCACATCCGGTTCGAGGGTATATCTCCGAACTCCTTTGATATCCATCGTTGTAATTCCTCAACAACGTTAAAGAGGTGACGGGTCCCAACGACCACACATCCATATGGACTGCGGGGTCCTTAAACTCGTGGACCGAGACGTCCCTAAACTAATATTGGACCAAGACGTCCTTAAACTAATAATGGACCGAGACGTCCGTAAACTAATGATGGACCACTACGTCCTTAAACTGGCGATGGACCGAAACGTCCTTAAACTGGCGATGGACCGAAACGTCCTTAAACTAATAATGGACCACCACGTCCCTAAACTGGAACATGGACTACCACGTCCTTAAACTGGAGCAATAGAGCCTTCAAAGGCTCTTTTGCCGGATCTAAACGGTCCCGTTTAAGTTGATCTTAGCCCCAAATACGGCTAACGTATCCTTAAACACTCAAATGAACGATAAAATTCCAAATCGACCCTGGTTCAAGGGTACATCTCTGAACTCCTCTGACACCTATCGTTGTAATCCTTCAACGATGTCAGAGAGGCGACGAGTCCCGACGGCCATATATTAAATGGATCACCCCGTTAAGTCGATCTTAGTCTCAAACAGGACTAACGTATCCTTAACGAACGTTTAAGTTGATCTTAGCCGCAACGCGGCTAACGTATCCTTAAACTAAAACACCAAACCCAAATCTAAGTAAATACGGATTTGGACTAATCCACGTCCTACGGGCGACGGCATTACTCAGTCTCCGTATACAATCCACGGGCAACCACAAACAAAACAAACACATACGACACGAAGTGAAATTCTGGAGAAGGAGAAAGTGGCTACCGCGATGCGGTAGCGTAATTAACTGCACGGGCTTGCGCCTGCAGGGAAGAGCATCCCCACAATCAAAAACCCCTCAAGCGAGGGGGAATCTGACAAAGTCTGCTACATCGGCCGCATCCGTCTAAACCTTCGATACACGGCGCCATAAATCAACTTGGCATCTTCGGAGAGGTAGACGGATAAAACCAAATAGCATCTGCCCCGAATCTCAGGCATAGACAGTCCTAACGTCTCGGCCGCCATTCGGAGGGGAACAGATTCTGGCACGCCCGGTGAGACCTTTTCCTCTTTCCACTCCACACTTCGTGTGTCGTGTTCGCGAACAAATCGCGGTTTGCTGTGGTTGCCTGTGGATTCAAGGTACTAAGATTTGGTGTCTTGCTCCATGCAGAAAACAGAAGATCGATGGCTTCGAACTACACCGCCTGCAGCAACAACTCTCGCTCCGTCATTGCTGGAGGAGTGACTTATGGGCCCCAAGCTGCCTCCCTTTTCAAAATGCCGGTGGAGCAGGTGGCTCAAGCCACCACTGGACTATTTTTTGGGACCATGCTTACACCAATGAGCTTCAAAGCCCCAATGACATTGCAAGAAGCTCCAAAGAAGTCGGTCTTCGATCGACTTACCACTGCCGCGACCCCTCTCAACGGGTCGTCCAACTCCACTGCTTCAGTTTTTAACGGACTAGGCCAGAGCTCTAACAGGCTCATGAAGAAGCCTGCCATACCAGAAGCCGTTATCCCGAAGCGGATAGCCATTCCAACTCCCGTTCCTGGCAAAATCACCAAGGTTGCTTCCCATGTTCAGAAGTCCGCTTCTGACAAGTTGGCCGTCCCCGTTCAACGGACGTCGATCTTTAAAAAGCTGGTACCAGTATATTCTGACCAATACAGGGGGCATGAGGAGGTCACCCCTATAGCTGAAACAACTCCATCCGCAAGACACGCTCGACGTCGCCACTGGCATCGAGTAAGGAAGGCTGGGGGCAACTCCCCCTCCGGGATAACTCCGTCAGCTCCGATGGTGAGGATCGATGCTGCTGTTCCAACCAAGAATAGTTTTGAACTGCTCAACAAGGTGCGCAGAAACTCTCCTACTGCGATGTTGAAACGAACTCCTTCACCTGTGGAGAATACTCCAGAGAAGAAGCTAGAGCAGCCCCCTCAACGGCTGTCCTCTAAAATTTACAAAGTCTGGCGACAGGTCCAAGAGTCGGTGATCGATCAAGACTGCCTCCGACGACAGAAAAAGATGAAGGTTCGGCAGGGGAAGGATTACTCTGTCAAACCACAAAAAGCAAAAGCTACTTGGGTGCCCACTACAACGGCTCCCTTAACTCCAATCACTCAAAAAAGGAGGCCACAAAAAGCCCCTGTGAGCATGGCGAAGCATAAAAGCGCTGAACACAAACGCCCCAAATCTGGGGGCATGGTGGTGCACACTGTTTATATGGCTTCTGGAAAGGAGGAAAGCCGCACTTCTACGGGCCACCGACCGCTCACCCTATCCGTGACGAAAGCCCAGGAGCAACAACAAAAGCTTCAGGAAATGATGACTACAATGGCTGCACTCACTGAGCCAAAAGAAAGCTCTGAAACGTTTTCGGATGAGCGTCAAGAACAAGAAACCGACGCTGACTTTTTACGCAGAGTCCTCGAAAAGAGGGACAAAGAAGCTACAGAGCAAGCGGCTAACATAAAATAGATGGCGCTCCTCTTCCAAGATATGGTAGGGATGATGTTACAGCCGGACCCTCCTGCTGAAGATCCTCCGATCGTCCTTGAAGACGACAGGGGAGAAACGTCAAATCCTCCGCCGGCTTTGTCAACAGCCAAGGAGGAGGCAATCTCCAAAGTTGACCTAGACGAATATATAGCTCAGCAGATCCGGGTTCATCAGGCGAATGAAGCGGCTGGGCAAATTGTTAGAACCGGACGACCGTATCCGGGCTGGTATGACCAAATCAGTTACCCGCCAGGATATACGATCCCTAAATTCCATGTATATAAAGGGACAGGGAATCCGCATCAGCATGTCGCTCAATTCAGGGCCTTATGCGGCAATACTGGAGGCGATGACAAATTGTTGCTACGTCAATTCGTCGGCAGCTTAGCAGAAACAGCCTTTGAATGGTATTCGAAGCTACCTAACGACTCTGTCAAAACATTTGCAGAGATGGAACTGCTGTTTACACAAAGATTCATGAGTGCTAGTGAACGCACCCCGATAACAGCACTAATAAATGCCAGGATAAGGCCAAGCGAAACGTGGGTTCAATACGCAACACGATGGCGGAACCTATGGTCGAAATGCGAACAACGCATAGAAGAGGCACCTGCGGTAGGCATGTTTGTGGGCACTCTCGATCCGCAGGCGACCATCTCACAATTCATGATGTTCTTCAAGCCGACCACCTTCCAGGCCTTGATTGACAAATTAGCCCAAATGGACCAGATGGGCCATAGACCGTCTCCTCCAAAATCAGATTCCCGAGATGAGAAAGGAAAAGGGAAAGCGATCGTCGTCGCCAATGCTCAACAACAGTCGAGCAACTCAAAGCCGGTCGTTCGCCAAAACAACGCGCGTCCACGCCCATCCCTCGAAGAGAGGCTAGGACGTCCTTACTCGTTTCCTCAGGATAAAACGAGAAGACTGTTCGAGCTGGCAGTGTGCAACAGACTCATCAATCTGCCGAGTCCAAAACGTCCGTTGCAACCAAGCGATGTCAACGATCCCAATTATTGCCCTTACCACCAAACGGTAAGTCACCCGATCGAGGATTGTTTCGTCTTTAAGGGGTGGATCGAGGATCAGTACCTACAAGGAAAGTTCGCTCTGTCTGAAAAGTGGAAAGTAAACCCACCACAGCCGCACACTCTAAAGAAGACGGACGCACCGGGGGCAGCTTGTCACGTGATCTCCCACTCATTTACGGACGATGAAAAAACTCCTCGCACTGAGAAACTGGGGGGAGAGCCTGAGCCGGAATTCGTGTAGCCGCCAGACGAAATGATCGACGCTTTTCTAGATGAGATTCGTCTAAAAAGTAAAGCTGATCGAGAGCGCGAGATGGCCATATTTGGAAAGGCCAAACGCCGGCGACTGGATAAAAGGGTCGAAATACTCCCACCATATCAAAGTACATCCGCCGAAAATGAAAGCAGGATCAAGACAAGGAAACGATTCGCCAAAGCCATATCAATGGGGATGAGGCCGCTCTCTTTCAGAGAAAATTCTCCTGGTGGTATACATCCTGATGAAGCGGACGTGCATCCTAACTTCTGCTTATATCATCAGAAGATCGCACATCCTACTGAGGACTGCAACTCCTTTAAGTGTTGGTGGCAAGGGTATGTCGCTCACAGGCAACACTTCAACAGGACCAAGCGTGAAACTCGTAAACAGCAGAAAAATGCGACAGATGAGCGTAAAAGAATTGCCGGCAATTGTCATAGGGTTGATCCCGAGGGACCGCGAGTTCTCACATTCGGGAGCAATTCCGACGAAAAAGTAGCCCTCGGCCCTCTTTTCAAGGAATCCATCTCTAAAACGAAAGAATTGAGGAGTTGCGAGAGCATTCGGCCTTGCAATTGCACAATACCCGGAAAAATTCTCGGCCCCGCAAATAAAGGATCGAGCAAAAAGGATAAAGGGAAGGGAAAAATAGCCCTCGTAGCCAACACTCAACAGACCGGTTGTTTGCCGAAACAACAAGCGGCCCCAGACCGGTTGTTTGCCGAAACAACAAGCGGCAACCCCTCTATGAAAAGTTGAAACGTCCTTGCTCATTTCCCCGGGATGAAACAAGGAGGCTGTTCGAACTAACAGTGCGCGACGGGCTTATCACTCTACCGGAGCCGAAATGCCAGCTACAACTGAATGAGGTCAACAATCCTAATTACTGCCCTTGCCACCAAGTATTGGGCCATACGATTGAAAATTGCTACGTCTTCAAAAACTGGGTTGAAGACCAGTACCAACAGGGCAAGTTCACGTTGTCCGAAAAATGGAATGTGAACCCACCACAACCACATGCGCCGAAAAAGATGGATATGCCGGGGGCATCATGCGCATTCATAGAGAAAGCCCAACGGACCACTACGTCCTAAAACTGGATAATAGACCGAAACGTCGTTAAACTAACAACGGACCACTACGTCCTAAAACTGGATATGGACCGAAACGTCCTTAAACTAACGGCGGACCGCAATGTCCTAAAACTTGCAAATGACCGAAACGTCATTAAACTACTCCCAACCCGCAGCATCTTCAGGCTGACGTGGTAAAAAAAACGGTACGTCCACAAGCAAAATGGGCACGGATGAAAACCTGAAAGGGCTCCGTGAGTAAAAACAGCAGGGCTACCGGCGAGTGGTCGTGAAAACCCGAAAGGGCGCGACCTCGTTAAAAAAATAAATAAAAAAAAATAAAAAAATAAAAAGAACGGTATGTCCATAAGCAAAGTGGGCACGGATGAAAACCCGAAGGGGCTCCGTGAGTAAAAACAGCCGGGCTACCGGCGAGTGTTCGTGAAAACCCGAAAGGGCGCGACCTCGTTAAAAAAAATAATAAATAAAAAGAATAAAAAAAATAAAAAAATAAAAAGAACGGTATGTCCATAAGCAGAGTGGGCACGGATGAAAACCCGAAAGGGCTCCGTGAGTAAAAACAGCAGGGCTACCGGCGAGTGTTTGTGAAAACCCGAAAGGGCGCAAGCTCGTTAAAAGACACTTATAGGGTCCTCTCGACCTTGTAAGGAGAAACCACCTGCGTGAGATCCTTACGACTCACAAGGGAGCAACACACTTAGGGATCCTCACGATTCCTAAGGAGAAATTACACTTGCGAGATCCTCACGACTCGTAAGGAGAACTCTCTTATGGGACCCTCACGGCTCATAAGATTTGAAAGTCTTAAGTTACAGAGACCTGAACCTGTTCTTAAGCAACCCCCATAACCTTCGATATGGCCCTACAAGTGGCTCAGTACTGACCCTTGTATACAATCCACGGGCATGAATAAACATTTCCCTAACCAAGTCCCACCCGTGACTGGGGATATGTCCATACGGTGAACAACCCTTATAAGTCCTCTCGACTTGTAAGGAGAAACCCCTTTTGTAAGATCCTTACGACTTACAGGGGAACATACACTCAGGAATCCTCACGATTTCTAAGGAGAAAACACACCTACGAGATCCTCACGACTTGTAGGGAGAAATACCTTTGTGAGACCCTTACGGCTCACGAAGTCAAAAGCCTTAGTCGACGGGATCCTAACCCTGTCTGCTAAGCCACCTTTGTTCGACATCGACAGAGACAAATGATGATTCGCTCCTGGCAATATCCCAGTTGTAGCGATACTGATGCCTAAACCGGTATCAAATTCCAAGTCCTTTCATGGCAAATGATGATTCGCTCCTGGCAATATTCCAGTTGTAGCGATGCTGACGCTGAGATCGGCACCAGATTCCAAGTTCCACACCCGTGATAAAAAAAATCAGCGACCTAAAAATGCATATGAAATAGCCGAAATGATGGGGCAACTTGCAGCAAAATCAGCAAGTAAAAATGTATGCATACAGAAACAGCCGAAACGATTGGGCAACTCGCAATAAAAAGCAGCGAGTAAAAGGAAAAATAGCCGAAATGATTGGGCACCGTGAAAAATAGCCGAAATGATTGGGCAATCGCGACCTCCGCGATATAAAAGCTGAAATGATAGAGCATCGCGGAAAGAATAAAAAAAATGATGAAAGAATAAAACTTTTTGCCCTGCAGGTGAGATCACATCGATCCCTGTATACAATCCAGGGGCACAAACAAAGAGGGAACCATACCTTCCCAACAGGCTCCACTAGAAAGCGAAGCTAAGTCTCGACGGGTCATAGACAACTTAGAGACAACCTCGATATTTGTCGCAATATTGCAGACACAATGTCAACAAATGAAGCAAAGGAAGATCCCTAGCATCAGGGTCTCGACGTCAACATCGAAAACTTAGAGATCACCAATGGCGTTTCTCCTCACTCCAACCAGATGCAGACGTAACGTAAACAATCGACCTTAGAGTCGCAACGAAACGGAACCATGGCAAATTCCCTAGTTCCAAATCTCAATGGCCACATCTGCAGCCTGGAGACCAACAATGGTGGGCCTCCTCATTCCAGCAGGACACAGATGTTACGCAATCAAACGGAGCCATGGCATAGTCCTTAGTTCCAAATCTCGACGGTTCATAGACAACCTAGAGACCATCTCAGCATTCTTCTCGTTACAGCAGACAAGATGTCAACAACGGCGTTCCCTCGCAGTCCCGCAGGATACAGATGCAACGTCAACAAAAGACCTCACGGTCGAAACAAAGCGGAGTGACGGAAAAATCCCAGCTCCACCTCAGCATTCGTCTCGATACAGCAGACGCAATGTCAACAACGGCGTTCCTTTGCAGTCCAGCAAGATGCAGATGCAACATCAACAAAAGACCTCACGGTCGAAACAAAGAGGAGTGGCGGCAAAATCCCAGCTCCACCTCAGCATTCATCTCGATACAGCAGACGTAATGTCAACGAAGGCGTTCCTCCGCAGTCCAGCAGGATGCAGATTTAACGTCAACAAAAGACCTCACGGTCGAAACAAAACGAAGCAAAGGCCAAATTCCTAGCTTCAACGTCTTGACGGTAACTCATATAAAACCGGAAAGGCTATCGGAGATCATCTCACACCAACATGAAGTGATCACCACCTCGACGTTCGTCTCGACACAACAGACAAAATGTCACTACAACATCCTTCCTCCAACAGGATTCGGACACATCAAAGCAAACGAAGCGGAGGCCAAATTCCTAGCTTCAACGTCTTGACGGTAACTCATATAAAACCGGAAAGACAATCAGAGATCATCCCACATGGAGTGGTCACCACCTTGACGTTCGTCTCAATACAACAGACGAGATGTCACAACAGCGTTCTTCCTCCAACAGGATTCGGACACGACAAAGCAAACGAAGTGGAGGCCAAATTCCTAGCTTCAACGTCTTGACGGTAACTTATATAAAACCGGAAAGACAATCAGAGATCATCCCACATGGAGTGGTCACCACCTCGACGTTCGTCTCAATACAACAGACGAGATGTCACAACAGCGTTCTTCCTCCAACAGGATTCGGACACGACAAAACAAACGAAGCAAAGGCCAAATTCCTAGCTTCAGGGTCTTGACGGCAACTCATATAAAGCCCGAAAGACTATCGGAGATCATCCCCACACCAGCGCGGAGTGGTTATGACTCATCGGGGCTCACCAAAATAAGCCTAACCTCAAGTAAAAAGCGACATGGCAAATTCCTAACGCTTGCTCTTCCGACGGTCAAACTGCCAAGGAGGATTGCTTGAAGACGTCTTGTCCAGCCCCCGAAGGGATCAGAGACATGGCAGTCGCAGGGCTACTCGAACAGCACGATTGCCTATCGATGACTATATCAGCTTATGCGACGGTACGATGGCCAAAACCCTAAGTACCACCAACCTTAACGGGCTTCTGTCGTAAAGAGCAGAGGTTAAATGCGACGTTAAGATGTTCTTGCGAGAAACGTTCGATTCGTCTCGACTTGTGAAAAATTGTCGAGGCGGCTCGACTCATGAGATAAAGCCTTAGGCAGTGGGCATAAAAGAAGCCTGTTTCCTAAGCATTGGGACCCTGCAAGTTGGCCCAAAACGGTCTCTTGCATACCATCCACGGGTCTCACCCTCCAATATCGAACTTCGACAAGGAGGGAAACAACCGCTTACAAGTCCTCTCGACTCGTAAGAGGGAAAAAATTCTCTTGTAGGATCCTTACGACTTACAAGAGAAAACCACACTTAGGAATCCTCACGATTCCTAAGGAGAAAAACCCACCTACGAGATCCTTTCGATCCGTAGGGAGAAAAGTCTCGATGAGACCCTCACGGCTCATAGAGTTGAAAAGTCTTAGGCAGCAGATCTGAACCTGCGGCCTAAGCCCTCGCCATCTCGTGAAGAAATCAAGAACCTTACTCTATTACCTGCTAATTGTGACAACATGCTGAAAAAGAGGAAAAGCAACAGAAAGAGCATCCGATTTACATTTGATCAAGCGTTCAAGGTACATTCATTCATGCATGGACAAAAAGACTCAGGACAAAAGATATATAATAAAGACAAGCTGGGATATAAAAATAAAAATAAAAAAAAATTCCATTAATATTGCCCGAAGTTCTTACAGTCATAAAAACAATAAACGAAACTTACAATGGAATAACCTCAGATCCAGGGCATGGATTGAGGAATTCAAGAGCGAGCCTATCTATGACTTTCCAAGCCTTGCGGACCATCCCAGTGTGCTTCCTTTCGCGACCACAAGCGTCAGGGTCCTTTCCGATGTCTTCCACCCTCCGATAAGCAGTGAGTATGGCAGACTGTTGAAAGACCTCGTGCAAGAGGTCGATAAGACTGTCTCGCCGTCTCTTCGAGATAAAGTTCAATAGGTACACAGAGTGCACTTTGTCCTCAGTGGCATCCAACGCCCTAGGCGGCACGCCGAGACAAAATAGGGGAAGCACTTCTCAGATAGCTCCCACGATAAGTTTAAGAAGAGAGGAACGTCGGAGAAGCAGTGGACCATTGTATGCGTCGAAGCGACTCATTATTTCAGCACACTTCTCGTTTGTGAACTCCTGATTTTGAGAGTGGCTAAGTCGGCGGATGTCCTCATGAGAGATGACCTCGTTAAGAGCATACATGTGGGCGTTCAGTGTTCCTGTGAAAGAGGATCAACAGAATTATCAGGAAGACCGATTAAGCAAAACGATATAATGCACTGAGGAATAAAATGCCATCTTTAAGTTCCAAGATCCATGAAGAATTCTTAAGAGTTCTTCTATATGATTTGGTAGAAGCAAAGCTCCATTAATGAATTAAGAAAATTCAAGGAAAATCTTTCAGAGAGCAGAGCTCTATGGAACCCTAGTAGGGTCCCCTTTAGTTTTCTTTAGATCCTTTTAAGACCTGTAGAGCAAAGCTCTGCTAAGTGAAACCCTAAATATGTTTCCTTTAGATCAGGGATCTATTGAGAGCGAGGCTCTATCAATGAAAATTAATTTAATTTAATCCAAATTAAAATTTTCACCTAAAAGTTTTAAGAGTTTAACTCTTAAAGTTCTTGAAAATAAAGAGTGGGGCACTGAGTTCTGAAAGTAATATTTTAGAGATAAGAATCATCTAAGAGACCAAAGGTCCTATTTATAGGCATCAAGTGCCCTTTCAGCTTCCAAGTGATGGCGCGACGGTTCGGAGTCTGCCACCGCTGCGCTCACGTTAGGAGGCCACGTAAGCGCAACGGTGGGGGGGCATTTATTTCGTCCAATCAGAGCAAAGCTCTGTTCAAATTCAAAATTCAAAAATTTTGAAGCAACGCTTCAAGTCTCGGGCGCAACGCGCCACGTGTCAGGCGCTAATACGTCAGCGCAGCGCCCAAGAAGGCGCGCCCAATCAGAGCAAAGCTCTGTTCAACTGAAGCAACGCTTCAGTTGCGCTGTGCTTTGCGCTGCGCGACACGTGTCAGCGCAGTTGCGCTGTGCGACATGTGTCAGCGCAGATGCGCTAGCGCAGTTGCGCTGCGCTTTGCGCTGCGTGACACGTGTCACGCGCTTGGGCATCCGCGCCAAACAGAATTAAAGATTTTTAAAGAAATCTTTCTGTTCTTGTTAAAACAAGAAGATTTTCTTCTGTAAAACAGAAGCCTTTGGATCAAAGATCCAACGGTGGGGAAAATTCCCCAAATCACTCAGAGAAAGATCTCTTTAACAAATTTAACAAACTTATGGGCACTATAAAAAGGACCTTAGGCCTCAATTCAAAGGCATCAACATTTTTCTTGAAAAATCAAGAGCTTCAAACAGAGAGAACTCTGAGAAAAATTTCAAGAAGAGGTAAAAAAAAACCTTTATAAGGAAAAAGAAATTTCCTCTAATAGATCATTGATCTAAAAACAAGATCAATGATCTTCATATAATAAATAGTGCTTTGCACTTCTTATGAACCACTGGTTCTTTAAAACAAAAAAAAAATATAAACAAAAAAAAAATAGTGCTTTGCACTTTTATGAACCTCTGGTTCTTGAAATGAAAGGAAAATTTAATTTTCTTTGATTCTAATTTGATCAAAGATAAAAAAAATAGTGCTTTGCACTTCCAAACTGCGCTGTTGCGCTCTTGAGAGAGCGCCACGTGTTAGCTGTAGAACAACCTGCGCTACGCGCTCTTAAGATAGAGCTTTGCTCTCTGGAATTGGCGCAACTCGCTGAGGGCGCGCCACGTGTCAGTAGCGCAACAGCGCAGCGCACTGCGCTGTTGCGCTTGCGCTCACCAGAGCATGACACATGTCATCATCATATGAGCTTGCGCTCATTACTTAGCGCAAAGCGCCTGACGAATGCACTGTATTGCTTACAAAAGGGGCCAAGCCCAATTAAAGAAGGCCGAACAGGCCTAATAAAATGCAACGCATTACTTTGAAAAGGGCAGAGCCCAAACTAAAACAGATGCGCTGCATCATAAAGAAAAGGGACAGAGCCCAATTAAAAGGCCTAACAGGCTCAATCAAATATGCTATGCATTTTAAAAAGGGGCAGAGCCCAAACAAAATAGATGCTCTGCATCATTTATAAAGGGCTGAGCCCAATCAAAACAAGAATAATGCAGTGCATTACTAAAAGGGGGTAAAGTCCTAGAACAGGCCGAAGACAAAAAAAAAATATTGAAGCTGGACTTAGCCCAATTTTGGCCATAAGTCCTTAAATTAAATTAACTGAGCAGAATGGCTCTTCTAAACCAATCCACATCCGGTTCGAGGGTACATCTCCGAACTCCTTTGATATCCATCGTTGTAATTCCTCAACGACGTTAAAGAGGTGACGGGTCCCAACGACCACACATCCATATGGACTGCGGGGTCCTTAAACTCGTGGACCGAGACGTCCCTAACTAATATTGGACCGAGACGTCCCTAAACTAATATTGGACCGAGACGTCCCTAAACTAATGATGGACCACTACGTCCTTAAACGGGCGATGGACCGAAACGTCCTTAAACTAATAATGGACCACCACGTCCCTAAACTGGAACATGGACCACCACGTCCTTAAACTGGAGCAATAGAGCCTTCAAATGCTCTTTTTCCGGATCTAAACGGTCCCGTTTAAGTTGATCTTAGCCCCAAATACGGCTAACGTATCCTTAAACACTCAAACGAACGATAAAATTCCAAATCGACCTTGGTTCAAGGGTACATCTCTGAACTCCTCTGACACCTATCGTTGTAATCCTTCAACGATGTCAGAGAGGCGACGAGTCCCGACGGCCATATATTAAATGGATCACCCCGTTAAGTCGATCTTAGTCTCAAACAGGACTAACGTATCCTTAACGAACGTTTAAGTTGATCTTAGCCGCAATGCGGCTAACGTATCCTTAAACTAAAAACACCAAACCCAAATCTAAGTAAATATGGATTTGGACTAATCCACGTCCTACGGGCGACGGCATTACTCAGTCTCCGTATACAATCCACGGGCAACCACAAACAAAACAAACACATACGACACGAAGTGAAATTCTGGAGAAGGAGAAAGTGGCTACCGCGATGCGGTAGCGTAATTAACTGCAGGGGCTTGCGCCTGCAGGGAAGAGCGTCCCCACAATCAAAAACCCCTCAAGCGAGGGGGAATCTGACAAAGTCTGCTACATCGGCCGCATCCGTCTAAACCTTCGATACACGACGCCATAAATCAACTTGGCATCTTCGGAGAGGTAGACGGATAAAACCAAATAGCATCTGCCCCGAATCTCAGGCATAGACAGTCCTAACGTCTCGGCCTCCATTCGGAGGGGAACATGGACTAAAGCAGATATAGCGGAGATAGATCATCTATTTCTGATGTGACGGTCATAGGTTTGACTTCATCAGAATAGGGGATGGATCTGTTAAGAAGGTAGTAGCATGTGATGTCCAGGTATTTGGATGACATACACAGAGTAGGAAGTGAAATTCCTTTACTACGGTCGGTTATACTTTGGTCGTCACACAGTGCTTTCTCCACAAAGGAAATGGATTTCATATCAGACATTCTGGTTACTGGATCTATGGTTTTAGATCTAGATTTGGGTAGTTTCCCAATCAGGGTACTTAGACAACATTCTAGAGGTGCTTTAGAATGGACGACTCCTGGCATGGTGGTGTACCTGCAGGTGATGGAGTCACCCTCTCTAAAGGTGTCTTACAGACTAAAGGGGAGAGGGATGTGCATGATTGGCAAATCACTTGCTTAGGCAATTGAGTCAATCATGAGATGTCAAGTACCACACCAGATGTTGTTTTTGCACAAGCTGCAATAAGTTGATATTGATCATATCCTGGAGAAACGATCGGAAGCAGCTTTAGAACATAAGTGGATGTTCTAGGGATATGATAACGACAGCCTCATTCGGGAGACAGTTATCATTCCAGGCTTCCAAGGTGACCTGGATGATAGAGTGGCTGTCAGAGTTATAGTTTTCCCTCTTACGAGGGACAGAATTTTGGACAGATGGTCCAAGCGGATACTGAGGGAGGCATGGCGCAGGATACTGATTAAGTTCAGTTAACGATACAATCTGAGAAGTTTGGATTTGGAGTTCATTTATGAACTAGGTCCCATCGGATATCCAGACATACTCTAAGACAGGTATTGCTCATTTCGGGAGATGGCTTTCTCCGCGAACTTGAGATAAAGAGAGACATAGAAAGAAACATTAGGGCAGATCTACTCACTGAGGCTATTCCTCGAACGCATTAGTTTCGCAAACGGGTTTTGTGAGACTGATTAGTAGAGGAGTTGGGTGTTCGGTATCACACGGGCTGTGAGTATGCGACATCGCAATAATTAGCCTTGAGTGCAAGTGGGAGATTGTTGCAGATAGTGCCCTCAGAGTCAATTATTGGATCACAGGCACGTGATTGCAATGATTGAGGGAAGACCTATACCGTTAGAACAGTCTTACTCAAGATGATAGTATGCTATCTGGTTTATCTTTATCATCGTGTATTGCTTTAGGTGACCTTACAGGTCACTATTACGCGTTGATAGAGCCCTTAGGATTCTTGCTTGATAGCCAGCAGTATGATGGCGATCATATACGTGGGAGCTGGTAGTCTATAAGCACATCCTTAAAAGGTCCCTAGTCGTGGGAGTTTCGAGACAGGGCATCGATACTCCAGAGTAGACTAGTGTATACAGTCGAGACCCCAACGAGGGGCGGTGGCCGGTCTCACAAGCCACTGGTGTCAGTTGGTTCACCTAAGATGTATACAGGTGCTCATTGGGTTATGAGTACACCGGACAAGACTCGCCGGGAACATGCTAGTTGGTCTTATACCAGACGTCAGATAGCAGTTCCCTGGTGACATGTGTACAGTTTAGTTCATCGACCTGAGATCGTCATTTGTCTCGTGTGAGTTCCCACTGTACTTTGATTACTACCCTACCACGACTCAAAGGAGTCGTGCAAATAGGTTTTAGTTGGGTACAGTCTCGTGCCACATGGAGGCAGTGAGCGGATCTTCAGGGTTTCGTCTCTCCCGGTATTGGGGGTGAGGTCGCGCTGTATCTAGGAGAGCCATTACACGAAGTCCTTGGCCAAGACAGAAGATTTACTGGTAGGTATTCCAGTAGTATCTCAGGGTGTTCTGGGCTACACTCCGACACGACTTGTACCGCTTTTGGGGGTCTGACTTTTACCAACCCCCTAGGCCCGCCATGCGATGCTCATAGACGTAAGGACCGGACTGTACGGATATTGTCACTGACAGGCTCAGTAGGGTGTCAGGATAAGTTCGCTCATCGACATCCCTTTTGGTCAATACCAGGTAGCCCGTTACGTATGGCTAACACCTCTGACGTGCTAGTAGTTAAATCCACGGCCAAGCGATTGATGATTCTTTAGAGTCCCCCATAAGACAGTTTCTCAAATTTCGGGTGAAACGCTGTAGAGGCCGTATGGAGATATGGCAGGGTTCGATCATGTACGTGCGGTATTGCACGGATCATGATCGGACGGATAATACTAGCAGGTTTTGGTTTAAGCCGGATCCTAGTATTGTACAGTGTAGATTTTGTCTCATTGCATTTGTATTCGGTCGGAATACAAATGCGGGTATGTATATACAGTCGCGGGGTTTTCCTGTAATTTATTACGGGATCGTTTTTCTGAAGTTGTCAGTTTGCATTCCGTTTAAGCCATTTTCCTTTGTTTCTTTCCTTGGCTGAAAATTGGTGTGGAAGGGTTATTTGCAATTGTGCATTTTATTATGGAGAAGACTTTTTGTGATGATAGCTTCATGATGGTTCAACCATCTTTAGACTTCTCATGGTTCATCATTACTTGACTTTTGCTTGATGAGATGGTTGATGAGAATCGGACTTTGTTGTGATGATGATTCTTAATCATCACCTTTCTTTCTCTTTCTTATATGATTGTTTCCTCCCCCTCCTGTTTTTCTCCTCCTCTCTCTCATTCTTCATGAAGGGGGCCGGCCATTTCTAAGGGGGGGCTGTCCAAAATTTATGGGTTTTTTTTTTAGCTCTCATTTTGCTTGCAAAATCCTATAGCTCCATCTCAAAAGTTTCATCTCATTCCTCCACCAAAACCATGGAAACTTCAACCCCAATAGAGACAAACCACTCTACACTTATCCTACAGCATTCTTGGACACGTCGACTCGCCAACTTCATGTCCGAGTTGCCTCGGTCTAGAGGTGGGAGCTCGTAAAAGGACCCGACGATGTGGTGCCCTTTCGACGAGGAGATGAAGACCGGAGATTCCGCGGGAAAATCGGGACGACGACGAGAAGACCGAAGGACACGGATCGCTCGGTATATCTCTCTACCCCTTCTCTAGTTTGCTAGGAGTAGGTTAATGGCCCGATTAGGGTTCAAAATTCCGCGGTAGCGCCGGTTCTAGTTTATAGAAAAGCTATTGATTCCGCATTTTGGCCTCGTTCAGACGGCCGGGGCGCTGCCGTGCACTTACACTGGTATCAGAGCCACGCCATTAACCTATTCTAGCTTGCTCTAACGTGTTTACAAGTTCGATCGATCGGATTTTCCAAAAACCGTATTTTCAAGCACAGTTTCTGTCGAATTTTTCCCGTGCTCTAAAAATTATTTGGTATATTGGAAAAATACGTGCAGGGTTTTTTGTGAACACTGTAGAAAAATGGTCACGTGATGCCACTGTAGCGCCGCGGAACCGCGACCTTAACCCCCTTTTGGCCGCGGTTCCGCCGCGGAACAGTGTCATCAATGCACCAAATTTCTGCAGTGGTTCTCTGACTTGAAAATAGGGTTTCTAGAATATTCTTTTTGGGCCAAGATTTTCTTTGAGTGCTACAGTAGTGCTTGGGGCCCACTTCAGTAAATTTAATCGATTGAAAATTTTAAACATGTTAGTTCACAGTATTTACATTATAACTGCGACCGTGAATGTCATTTGATCGGTAAATCCTGTCTAACTGCTATAGCTCTTTTAGACGGATTTGCGAACATGACATTCACGTTGATGTTCTGTATTGTGTTGTGATATTGCGGATTGTCGTGGCGGATAGCCTGGATGCACTGTTAGTACAGTTTGGTTATTATGTACATTTGATATTGCGGATAGCCTGGAGTGATCGAGAGTTTAGTCTTGTATCTCGAATTGAGGAATTGTGTAAATTTGAAGAAGATTTAATAAAGGTGATCATTACTCTTAGTCTTGCTTTCTTTAGATTCTTGCATTATGAAATTTCTAATTCTTGATTCTATTATTTTCATAATGTGTGAGTAAATCTCCGCTTGTTTAGGATTCAAAGGAAATCAGTAGTTCAAATGATGATGAAATCCTAAACTAAATCTTAAGTCTTATAAGAATTATGAACTTTAGCAAAAAGAATCGTCAATGACCAAATTTGTAGCGAGATCACAATTCTTGATAATTTCGTTACAATTTAGGAATTATATGATTGATGATTCTCTTTGCTAAAGGCTAGATTTGAATGATGATCAATGAAAAGACAAGGTATAGTGAAGGAGAAACCATAGTTTCTTCAATAGACCCCTAATCTTCATTCGTCGCCATCGTTCTATCTATAATTCATCAATAGATAAGATTAGTAATTTTTAGTATTCATCATTGCTACGAATTCCTATCGATTCTTACAAGCTTCTCTACATTTCTTGATAACTAAACTTGAATTTGGAAAATTTCTTGGTTATGAAATCTTAAACTCTTTCTTGATTTTCTTGAAATGACAACTCAATTAAATCTTGAAATCTCATTTTCTTGAATTTTCTTTTCTTTACTATTTTCTTTCGAATCACCTAAAGCAAGATCGAATAAATACTTGCATCTCAGTGGACGATCCGTTCTTACTAACGATCGCTACAAGCGACACCGTTATTGATTGCGGTTATAAATTCTTTGGTTGTGATAACACTTTTCTTTTCATTTGAATCAATCACAAGAAATAAGATCAATCAAATGGCGCCGTTGCCGGGGATTGTCAGAGCAAAGCTCTGCTTTGAAAATTAAAGTAAAAATTAAAAGTTAAAATAAATGAAGCAACGTTTCAGACTCCTTACGCTGCGCACAACGCACTACGTGTCAAAATCAGACACGACGGTACAAGGAGCGCAGCGCCCAAGGCAGCGCGCCCAATCAGAGCAAGGCTCTATTTAAAACAAAAATTAAAGGAAGCAACACTTCAGATAATCCGCGCTCTGCGCTGCGCGACATGGGGCAGCGCAGTTGCGCTAGCGCAATTGCGCTGCGCGACATGTGGCAGCGCAGTTGCGCTAGCGCAGTTGCGCAGCGCTCTGCGCTGCGCGACACGTTTCAGCGCAGTTGCGCTGCGCTGCGCTGTGTGCTGCTTGACACGTGTCAAGCGCTGGTGCATTTGCGCCATACAGAATTAAAATTTTAAAGAAATCTTTCTGTTCTTGTTAAAACAAGAAGATTTTCTTCTGTAAAACAGAAGCCCTTGGATCAAAGATCCAACGGTGGGGAAAATTCTCCAAATCACTCAGAGAAAAATCTCTTTAACAAATTTAACTAATTAATGGGCACTATATAAAGGACTCTAAACCTCAGTTCAAAAGGAGGAACATCATCATCAAGACCATCATCAAGAATTTGATAGAATTCCTCAAGAACAAAAAGGTAAAAAAAACCTTTAGAAAAAAGAGAAAATTCTCTTATGAACAGATCATTGATCTAAGAACAAGATCAATGATCTTCAATAAAAAGAAAAATAAATAATAATAGTGCTTTGCACTTTCTTATGAACCATTGGTTCTTTGAAAACAAGAAAAACTTGTTTTCTTTGATTTAAAATCGATCAAAAGATAAAACAGTGCTTTGCACTTGAAAAATTACACTGTTGCGCTCCTGGGTTGGCGCAACTCACCAGGGAGCGCCACGTGTCAACAGCACAACAGCGTACCGCATTGGCACAGCGCACTGCGCTGTTGCGCTTGCGCTCACCAGAGTGCGACACGTGTCGCTTCCACGAGCGCTTGCGCTCATTATTTGGCGCAAAGCGCCTGACAAACCACATGTCAAATAATTAATGCATTGCATTATTTGCAGAAGGGCCAGGCCCAATTTAAAAAGGCCTAATAGGCCAAATTAAATGCTATGCATTATTTTAAAAGAGGGCAGAGCCCAATCAGATGCCCTGCACCATTTATAAAGAACAGAGCCCAAATCAGAAAGGCCTAGCATGCCAAGATAGAATGCTGTGCATTACTAAACATGGGCAAAGCCCTAGCACAGGAATGCTGTGCATTACTAAACATGGGCAAAGCCCTATCACAGGCCTAATAGGCCGAAAATAAAAACGTTGGACATTTCTCAGCTGGACTTAACCCAATCATGGCCATAAGTCCTCAAATTAAATTGACTGAGCCCGGCTGCTCTCTTAAATCAATCTACATCCGGTTCGAGGGTACATCTCCGAACTCCTCTGACACCTATCGTTGTAATCCTTCAACGACATCAGAGAGGTGACGGGTCCCGACGGCCATACAAGCAATGGACCACTATGTCCCTAAACTGGAACAATAGAGCCCAAATGCTCTTTTGTCGGATCTAAACGATCCAGTTAAGTCGATCTTAGTCTCAAATCGGACTAACGCATCCTTAACAAACGTTTAAGTCGATCTTAGCCTCAAATATGGCTAACATATCCTTAAACTAAAACACCAAACCCAAATCTAAGTAAATACGGATTTGGACTAATCCACGTCCTACGGGCGACGGCATTACTCAGTCTCCGTATACAATCAACGGACAACCACAAACAAAACAAACACACACGACACGAAGTGAAATTCTGGAGAAGGAGAAAGTGGCTACCGCGATGCGGTAACGTAATTAACTGTAGGGGCTTGCGCCTGCAGGGAAGAGCGTCCCCACAATCAAAAAACCCCTCAAGCGAGGGGGAATCTGACGAAATCTGCTACATCGGCCGCATCCGTCTAAACCTCCAATACACGGTGCCATAAATCAACTTGGCATCTTCGGAGAGGTGGACAGATAAAACCAAATAGCATCTGCCCCGAATCTCAGGCTTAGACGTCCCAGTCTACGAGCCACCATTCGGAGGGGAATAGATTCTGGCACGCCCGGTGGGACCTCTTCCTCTTTCCACTCCACACTTCGTGTGTCGTGTTCGCGAACAAATCGCGGTTTGCTGTGGTTGCCTGTGGATTCGAGGTACTAAGATTTGGTGTCTTACTCCGTGCAGAAAATAGAAGATCAATGGCTTCAAACTGCACTACCTGCAACTGCAACTCTCGCTCCGTCCCTGCTGGAGGAGTGACTTACAGGCCCCAGGCGGCCTCCCTTTTCAAGATGCCAGTGGAACAGGTGACCCAGGCCACCACTGGGCTGTTCTTTGGGACCATGATCCCACCTATGAGCTTCAATGCCTCAATGACGTTGCAAGAAGCCCCAAAGAAGTCGGTCTTTGATCGACTTATCACTGCCGTGACCCCTCTCAACGGGTCGCCCAACTTCAATACCTCAGACTACAAACCCGCGATACCCAAAGCCGCCATCTCAAAACGGATAGTCACCCCGGCTCAAGCGGACAAAATCGTTGGAAAGGCTCCTCCTTCCAAGAAGTCGGTATTTACAAGGCTGGCCATTCCGGTGGCTGCTTCAGGCGAGGTCCTCAGAGCTGCTTCCCCTGCCCAGAGATCTGCCTTTGACAGATTAGACATCGCTTCTCAATGGGTGTCAGTCTTTGATAGGCTAGCACCAATAACAGTCTCTTCTCAAAGCAGGGGGCATGACGAAGCCACCCGTATAGCTGAAACAACTCCATCCGCAAGACACGCTCGACGTCGCCACTGGCGCCGAGTGAGGAAGGCTGGAGGCAACTCCCCCTCTGGATTTACTCCACCGGCTCCGATGGTGGAAATCAAAGCTGTTGTTCCAATCGGGAACAGCTTTGAATTGCTAAACACGGTGCGCAGAAACTCTACTACTGCGGTGCTGAAGCGAACTCCTTCACCTGTGAAGAATATTCCAGAGAAGCAGCTAGAGCATCCCCCTCAACGGCTATCCTCTAAAATTTACAAGGTCTGGCGACAAGTCCAGGAGTCGGTGATTGATTAAAACTATCTCCGCCGACAGAAAAAGACGAAGGTTCGGCAAGAGAAAGACTACTCTGTCAGGCCAGAAGAAGCAACGGCTACTCGGGTGTCTACTCCAGCGGCACCCTCAACGCCGATCACTCAAAAGAGAAGGAGGCCGCAAAAAGTCCCTGTGAACAAAGCACACCGTAAAAGCGCTGAACACAAACGCCCCAAGTCTGGGGGCATGGTGGTGCACACTGTTTATATGGCTTCTGGAAAGGAAGAAAGCCGCGCTTCGACGGGTCACCGACCGCTTACCCGATCCGTGACCAAAGCTCAGGAGCAACAGCAAAAGCTCCAGGAGATGATGAACGCGATGGCCGCACTCACTGGGCCAAAAGAAAGCTCCGTAACATCCTCGATGAGCGTCAAGAACAAGAAACTGACGCTGAGTTTCTTCGCCGGATATTGGAGAAGAAGGATAAAGAGGCTGCGGAACAAGCAGCCAGTATAAAGAAAATGGCCCTCCTGTTCCAAGACATGGTGGGTATGATGATTCAGCAAGACCCTCCTGCTGAAGATCCCCCGATCGTCCTCGAAGACGATAGGGGAGAAACGTCAAATCCTCCACTAGCTCTGTCAACAGCCAAAGAGGAGGCAATCTCCAAAGCTGACCTGGACGAATATATAGCTCAGCAGATCCGGGTTCATCAGGCGACCGAAGCAGCCGGTCGGGTCGTAAAAACGGGGCGACCGTATCTGAGCTGGTATGACCAAATCAGTTACCCGCCGGGATATACGATCCCTAAGTTCCACGTATATAAAGGGGCAGGGAATCCGCATCAGCATGTCGCTCAATTCAGGGCCTTATGCGGCAATACTGGAGGCGATGAAAAATTGTTGCTACGCCAATTCGTCGGCAGCTTAGCAGAAACAGCCTTTGAATGGTATTCGGAGCTACCTAACGACTCTGTTAAAACATTTGCAGAGATGGAGCTATTGTTCACACAAAGATTCGCAAGTGCTAGTGAACGCACCCCAATTACAGCACTGATAAATGCCAGGATAAGGCCAGGCGAAACGTGGGTTCAATACGCAACACGATGGCGAAATCTATGGTCGAAATGTGAACAACGCATAGAAGAGGCACCTGCAGTAGGCATGTTCATGGGCACTCTCAATCCGCAGGCGACCATCTCGCAATTCATGATGTTCTTCAGGCCGACCACCTTCCAGACCCTGATCGACAAATTAGCCCAAATGGACCAGATGGGCCATGGACCGTCTCCTCCAAAACCCGATTCTCGAAATGAGAAAGGAAAAGAGAAAGCGATCGTCGTCACCAATGCTCAACAACAGCAGAGCAACTCAAGACCGGTCGTTCGCCAAAACAACGTGCATCCACACCCATCCCTCGAAGAGAGGCTAGGACGTCCTTACTCGTTTCTTCGAAATAAAACGAGAAGACTGTTCGAGCTGGTAGTGCGCAACAGACTCATCAATCTGCCGAGTCCAAAGCGTCTGTCGCAGCCAGGCGATCTTAATAATCCCGATTATTGCCCTTACCACTAAACGGTAAGTCACCCGATCGAAGATTGTTTCGTCTTTAAGGGATGGATCGAGGATCAGTACCTACGAGGCAAGTTCGTGCTGTCTGAAAGCTGGAACGTGAATCCACCACAGCCGCACTCTCTAAAGAAGAGGGACACAATGGGGGCAGCTTGTTCTTTCGTCGAGGATGAAAACGATGGAGAAAACTCATCAGATGAATCCGAAGACTACGTAGCGACTTGTCATGTGATTTCTCATTCACTGGCAGATGATGAAGAGGCTTCTTGCGCCGAGAAACCAATGGCGAACCCTGAGCCGGGGATTCTACAGCCATCAGACGAGTTGATCGATGTCTTCCTAAATGAAATTCGTCTGAAAGCAAAGGCCAATCAAGAGCGTGAGATGGCCATACTGGAAAGAGCCAAGGCATTCCCGTCAAATCAAAAGCCATCCAATGCGGATAAAAACAAATTCAAGACGAGGAAAAGGTTCGCCAAAGCTCTATCAGTAGGAATGAAGCTACCACCCTCTGAAGAAAATACTCTCGCTGAGGTAGAGATGCACCCTAACTTCTCTTTATATCATCAGAAGATCATACATCCTACCGAAGACTGCGAATCCTTTAAGTGTTGGTGGCAAGGGTATGTCGCTCAAAAGCAACATTTCGACAGGACAAAATGTGAAGCTCGTAGACGTCGAAAAAATGCGATAGATGAGCGCAAAAGAGCCGCCGCCGACTGTCATATAGCCGACTCCAAGGGATCGCAAATTATCACCTTTGGAAGCGACTCTGACGAAGAAGCTACCCTTAACCCTCTCCTCAAAAATCCATTTCAAAAATGAAAGAATTGAGGAGTTGCGAGAACATTCAACCGAGCAATCGCTCGCTACTCGAAAAGAATCTCGGCCCCGCAAACAAAGGATCGAGCAAAAAGGATAAAGGAAAGGGGAAAATGACCCTCATCGCCAACACTCAACAACAATCGAGTGGCCCTAGACCGGTTGTTTGCCGAAACAACAAGCGGCAATCCCTCCAGGAAAAATTGAAACGTCCTTACTCGTTTCCGTAAGATAAAACAATGGGACTGTTCGAGCTGGCAGTATGCGACAGACTCCTCAATCTGCCGAGTCCAAAACATCCGTTGCGGCCAGGCGATGTTAATAATCCTAATTATTGCCCTTACCACCAAACAGTGGGTCATCCGATTAAGAATTGCTACGTATTCAAAAATTGGATTGAAGACCAGTACCAACAGGGCAAGTTCGCGCTGTCTGAAAGCTGGAAGGTGAGCCCGCCACAACCGCACGCTCCAAGAAAAATGGATACGCCGGGGGCATCATCCTCAGTCATAGAGAAAGCCCCATAGACCGAAAAGTCAATAAACTAGATGTTCGCCTCAAATACGGCGATGACGGACCGAAACGTCCTTAAACTAATAATGGACCACAATGTCCTAAAACTTGCAAATGACCGAAACGTCGTTAAACTACTACCAGCCGCGGCATCCTCAGGCCGACGTGTTAAAAAAAATATAATAAAAGAAAACGGTATGTCCATAAGCAAAATGGGCACGGATGAAAACCCGAAAGGGCTCCGTGAGTAAAAACGGCAGGGCTACCGGCGAGTGTTTGTGAAAACCTGGAAGGCCGCAACCTCCGATACACGGTGCCATAAATCAACTTGGCATCTTCGGAGAGGTGGACGAATAAAACCAAATAGCATCTGCCCCGAATCTCAGGCTTAGACGTCCCAGTCTACGAGCCGCCATTCGGAGGGGAACAGGGATGCGTGCGTAATTTGTTCGTTCTTGCTATTTGAGTTGAAAATTTATTATTCCGTCAAATTTTAATTCAAGAATCGCTTCGTGTGCTTAACGTTTAGTGTTTGAATTTTTGCGAGGGAATCTGGCATCGCTGTAGAAGGGAGATCACGATTCAGAGACTTCCTGAAGAATCCAGAGGTGAACAAAAACCTACAGGAAAATTTTCAGCACCTATTTCCTATAGTACACCGTGGATCCGCGGCTAATTGTAGGTTTTTGCGGCGGTTCCGCCGCCATTTAGGTGAATCGGAGCCTAAAACTTTTGTGGTATATTCTCTGTTCTTTCCTCCTCTTTTTTATCTTGCCCAATAATAAATTTTTTGCAGGATTCTTTGCAAAAATTTGCAGTGCCGCAAAAATTAAATTCTTGTTGCGTTTCTTGAAATTGGCTGTTTGTGCATATTTTAAATACGGAAATTAAGGGGCAAAGACCAAATTCAGATTAGGTGGGATTTCATTACCCTTCCTAAGCCCTAAAAATCACAAAACTAGCATCCGCATCACCCTTCATTATCTAAAAAATATCTAAACAAGACTCTAAGGACCGTCGCGCTCAATTAGGACAGAAGAAGGTCGTGGGTAATTTATTGCTTATCCGCATTTCTTTTGTGATGTCTAAGGCAAGTGTGTCTAAGGCAAGTGGTTACTTAATTACGCCCGCTATTTACGTAGCGGAGAACCTCCCACTTATCTGGCACTTACCTGGCCACAGGAGGGATAAAGAGGCAGTAGAGGATTTATCCTGCGATTTGTCTTCTGAAAGTCTAGGTCTAGTAACTTGACCTAGGTGACCATTAGATCAAGGGTTGCTTGTGCATTGTTGTGTAATTTTTCAAAAATCCGTCTTTTTTCTAAAAAAAAAACACCAAACCAATATTTTTCTCTAATTATCACAAACGCTGCTACTTGTGCTATAACCGTTTAGCATATGTTAGGCTGGACACGGGATTCTATTGCCCGTCTTGTCCGCGTTTCTTTTATCGACCCCGAAGTCGGTATTTCTACATCTTCTTTCCCACCACCCAAAATGACCGAGATGGATGGATATCTATCGAATTTCAATAACACCACTCTGCCACCGCCCCCAGGTGCGCAGAATTCTCCGCGCATTTCTCTCCAAGAGAGATGCTACCTTACATGTGGTCCCCTTCCCACCTGTCTTTCTATACCGCCAGCCAATAGGGAAAATTTCAAAATTAAACCTCATTTCATCAAACTTTTACCTAAATTTCATGGGCTCGAGTCTGAAGACGCATACGTTTTTATCACCAAATTCGAAAACGTATGTGCTTTGATGGGTACTTCACAATTTTCTGTGGATGCTATGCGTTTACGTCTTCTCCCGTTCACTTTGTGTGATTTAACCGAGAAGTGTCTTTATAACACGCCCGCATATTCTATTTCAACGTGGGATGAATTCATTGTAGCATTCCTTAAGAAATCGTATCCCAATTATAAGACCGCCCACATTTGAAGTGAGATCTTCCAATTTACCCAACTTCCCAATGAACTATTTTGGAAATGCTTTGAACGGTTCAAGGATCTTCTTATCCAATGTCCTCATCACGGAATCCCTAGATGGGATCTGTGTCGCATTATCTATGAGGGTATTGATCTCAAAACAAAACAGATGCTTGAAACCATGTGTCAATGTCAATTCCTGTCTAAAGATGATGGTGAAACTTGGAAATACCTGGAAGATCTTGCCCAAAACACTTTACAATGGGAAAGTGTTAGTCATTCATCGTCTAGGGAAGGTATCAATCAGCTCGATGTTTCCATCATAATGAAAACCGAAATGGCCTCAATACAAAGGAAACTCGATGCTATAGAAAATAGAATCTCTTCAGCCTCCCAAAATCAGTACACACTCCCTAAAACCATGTGTGGATGCTGTTCTGATCCATCACATTTGACGGAAGAATGTCCTTTTAATTCTCCATTTCAAGGTCACTCTATTGCTGCATTCAACAACCTAGAAATGATCCTTCTTCTTCTACATATAATCAAGGTTGGAGGAATCATCCTGATTTTGCTTGGAACCAACATCAAACTCAAAACACGGTTCCAAACCATAATAATTTTCAAAGGGTCTCTCAACAACAACAGCAACTACCACAACTGAGTCAGAACCCTTTTCAACCACAACCTTTACAAAACCCGGCCAACAATTTTGATCCATCTTCTGCCGGTACCGATAAACCCTCTACACTCGACATGTTTATTAAACATTCCATGCAAATGAATGATATTTTAACGTCTTCTATCCAAACGTTACTTCAAAACACTGTCTCCCACGGTGAGAGTATTAAAGCGATAGAAGCACAAATTGCACGGTTGAATGCCGCGATGAGTGCTAGAGAGAAAGGGAAACTTCCATCTCAACCCTTATCTAATCCTGGCTACGCACATCATGTGAGTGCTATGACCACGTTGAGATCTGGAAGAGTGTCGGATAACCATGTGGGTGAATAGATTGATAATGATGAATTGATCATTAACACCCTGTCTTCCACTTCCACTTCCACTTCCTCTTCTGCTTCTTGCCCTATTTCGTCTAGTTTACCTTCTTCTTTCGAGCCTATTCTCCGTTTTTCCTAAGGCTCGAACCCTCCACTCACTTCATCCTTCCCACCCCCATAAACTTATTGATAAAGCTCCATTTCCAGATAGGTTGAGGCCCAACAAACCTAATGCACAAATGGAGAAGATTGTGGACATGTTTAAGCAAGTCAACATAAATATCCCTCTCCTAGATACTATAGAACAAGTTCCGGCTTATGCGAAAATACTTAAGAACTTGTGCACTAGGAAGAGGAAGACTCAAGTGCCGAAAAAGATATTCATGTCGAGTAATGTAAGCACAGCTTTTACACAGCAATTACCCAAGAAACGTAAGGACCCTGGCTGTCCTACAATCTCTATTTCTATTGGGGGTAAAAATATCAATCGTGCTTTACTCGATTTAGGCGCTAGTGTTAACTTGCTTTCATATTCTGTGTATGAGCAATTGGGTATCAGAGAATTAAAACCATCGCAATACACTTTACAGATGGCAGATCGATCTATCACCCACCCAAGGGGTAAGCTTGAGGATGTGTTAATAAAAGTCGGGGAGTTTATCTTCCCTGTGGACTTTATTGTTCTAGATACACAACCTATTGCAAACCTATGGAACCAAATTCCGGTAATTCTGGGTCGGCCTTTTCTTGCGACTTCCAACGCTGTAATCAATTGTCGAAACGATTCTATGACCCTACCATTCGAGAATAGGCCAATTGAACTTAACATTTACAAGTTGGGTAGTGAACCCTCCGAACCCTATGCTCATGTATGTTCTGTCGAATTAATGGATGTCGACAGCAGCAAATTTGAACAGCTTCACGATACTAGACTCTTTTCATACGTTGTTGTTTGACCCAGATATGTATTATACACATACGGACCCTTCTTTTGAGTTGTCCGGGTCAACATCTAACGCTTATTCTGAACTTTTCATGGAGTCTGAGTATCATCCCGTTCTTTCCGATAACATTATTCTTCGGGATATCGATGAAAGCTTTGCTGATGAACTCGCATTCTTAGCTGACACGGGGGTTGTGATGAATAAAACCCAAAACAATGAAATTGAACCACCTCCCCTTCTTCTGGACTATAAAGAGAATGCGAGTAATCCATCACAATCATTGAGTCGGCTCTCCAAAACGAGACGCAAACGCATTCTATTACACCACTTATCTTTTCCCCATTTCTTCTTAGCTCTATATAACATGTTTTTCCACCAACCGGTGCACTACACTGATAAAATCTTCGAATGGTTGGTGTTGACTTCCGTTCTTTGTAAGGCTTTGCATTGACCAAATAACTTTACCCTCCTTTTAAAAGCTTAACATTGTTTAACTCAAGTTTGGGGGGTATATTTTTAGCTCTTGAAAATAAAATTTGTACACAAAATTGTGAGCCAAAAATAAGTTTGGGGGAGGATTTTCACGTTCATTTATTCTTATCCCCGTTAATAACTTTTCCTCCCGAGCTTACAAGTTTCTGAGATTTAACAGATGGCAATAGTGAGGACACTGTTGTAAACAAGTTTGGGGGAGGTTTGTGCTTATTTACGCATCACTTTGCATCATACTTTGCATAAGCACAAAACATAAAAAAAATTATGAAATGTTAGAAAGTGAAAATTACATTTATAAGATTGGAAAAATTTAAGAAAAATAAGAAAATGAGACGTTTTCTTAAACGAAACTAGTAATAACTAGTTATGAGCTGTTGTCGCAAGGGTTAGTAAGAGGAAGGAAGTCACTAATCTGAGGATAAAAATAAGCCTGAAAATAGTTCCTATTCTGGAAGCCAAACACTTGAATGTTGATACCCTACTATACGCACTTACACACGTCTTGAAACTCGGGATGGTAGAGGATACCTTGAAATGCTCTTGTCTAAAAACCAAAGCACGCAAATAATAAATGGAGAATAAAAATATAAAATGGTGAAGAAAAATGAACACTGGTTTTGTAATCACCAAGGCAGCATAAAAAAACATAGCGAGGGTGCTTCATCAGCTAGTGCCTTAGACCAACTGGTTTGGGAGTCACTGCTAAGCCTTAGGTGTTGCAAGACGAGGAAAATACTAAATACGCCTAACCTGTGCACATTTAGTAATCGATCGGTTTGTACCTCAAGAAGTATTAACGGTCGCATGAAAAATGTGTGAGCAATTCCATCCAAACTATTCACCGACTAAAAAGTACTGTGGTGATGGACAAGAGTATGATAGCTTGAATTGAATTCTCCGAGTGTAGGGATGTCTTTTACACACAAGTAGGGGTATATGATCGGTGTTTGGAAGTAAGGTAGGGATGAAGAATAAAGGCGATGTTTTATTGAGGGATTATATGATTTCTAACATCTTTTCATGACTATTAAGATAGGGCTCACGACAACCGAAAAGCTAGTGTAGTTGGAAACTCTGATTTTCAAAGTCTTTCTTTTATAATTCTTATCTTTATATATAACTTCCACCGTCTTCCTTTTATTATGGGATTTTGTGGGTGCAATTCGCTGAAAACCCTCAAGAGATAACACTCCTCCTATTAGGGACACCTAGAGGTTTAAAGGCTTGTTGCACGTGCTCAGTGCAATCGTGTTGCTTACGAAAGTGTGCTAGTTAGTTTTTCTTTTTCTTTCTATTTTTCTCCTTCTCTTGAATAAAAGAAGTTTGCTCGAGACGATCAAAATCAAGTTTGGGGGAATTTGTTCAGTCGAAAATACTGCACTTTCAACACGATAATTTCCTTACTCTTTCTAATCATCTAAAAGTGTTCGGTATAAATATAACACATATTTGCAGTTTTTCTGGAAAAGATCATTTAACATGTGCTATACTTTATAACCGGCATTATAAAGGAAATTGTGTGTAAACATTTCACACATAATATTTTGTATCTCTCACATTCTTTACTAAGATCTTGCGCTAGATTATTCAGGTCAAAATAACTGGAATCAGAAAATTGCTGATATAATACAGGAAACCAAAGAATCAAATACTGGCAGCAATCAAGCAAACATTAGAGATTCCAGACATTAAAAGAATACCTCAAGTCCAATTCCAGAATACCCTAGAAAAACCATACAGTGATTCACTACTTGGTCGCGGATCCTCGGCCGAGTTGGCCGAGTTGCCGCGGATCCGCGGCCGAGTTAAGGGCTTGGTGGGTCGAGAAATCTCCAGAAGTTTCTTCTCAACTTCTTAACTTGCTAAGTATGCCTCGTCATAACAACCTTATTCTAGAAGGCTTCTTATAACAATCTTATTCTAGAAGGCTCCTTGAAACAATCTTATTCTAGAAGGCTCTTTGTAACAACCTACTTTATTCTAGAAGGCTCCTTGTAACAACCTAGCTTATGAGAGAAGCTTGATTTGAGATCTATAAAAGGGGATCTAGGGCTAAGGTAAAAGGTTGTTGATGGTGGTAAAATTCTAGCACAAAAACTAAATTCAAATCCAATTCAAATCAAGATCAAGAATCATTGAGAGTTCATCAAGCAACGACATTAGAAGATCCTTTATCGCAACGCCGATCGTCATCAAGAGCAAGAGATCCGCGACCGATCCACGTCTCACGATGATCGAGCCACACAAAGATCAACGACAAATTCAGCTCTTCAAAGGAGTGATCGAGAGCTTAGTCTTGTACCTCGAATTGATGAATTGTGTAAATTTGAAGAAGATCTAATAAATGTGATCATTACTTTTAGTCTTGCTTTCTTTAGATTCTTGTATTATGAAATTTCTAATTCTTGGTTCTATTATTTTCATAATGTGTGAGTAAATCTCCGCTTGTTTAGGATTCGAAGGAAATCAGTAGTTTAAATGATGATAAAATCCTAAACTAAATCTTAAGTCTTATGAGAATTATGAACTTTAGCAAAAAGAATCGTCAATGACCAAATTTGTAGCGAGATCACAATTCTTGATAATTTCGTTGCAATTTGGGAATTAAATGATTGATGATTCTCTTTGCTAAAGGCTAGATTTGAATGATGATCAATGAAAAGACAAGGGATAGTGAAGGAGAAACCCTAGTTTCTTCAATAGATCCCTAATCTTCATTCATCGCCATCGTTCTAGCTATAATTCATCAATAGATAAGATTAGTAATTTTTAGTATTCATCATTGCTACGAATTCCTATCGATTCCTACAAGCTTCTCTACATTTTCTTGATAACTAAACTTGAATTTAGACAATTTCTTGATTATGAAATCTTAAACTCTTTCTTGATTTTCTTGAAATGACAACTCAATTAAATCTTGAAATCTCATTTTCTTGAATTTTCTTTTCTTTACTATTTTCTTTCGACTCACCTAAAGCAAGATCGAATAAATACTTGCATCTCAGTGGACGATCCGTTCTCACTAACGATCGCTACAAGATACACCGTTATTGATTGCGGTTATAAATTCTTTGGTTGTGATAATATTTTTCTTTTCATTCGAATCAATCACAAGAGATAAGATCAATCAAGGGGATTCTCCTTACGAGTCGTGAGGATCTCGTAAGTGTATTTATTTTAACGAGGTTGCGCCCTTCCGGGTATTCATAAGCTCGCCGTCAGTCCTGCTGTTTTCACTCATGGCGCCCTTTCGAGTTTTCATCCGTGCCCATTTTGGTTGTGGACGTACCGTTTTTTTATTATTATTTTTTTAGCAGGGCATTCCACTAGATTGTAGGACCTGTTTGTAGGCCCCTTAATATTCTTCTTGTCCTTTGAGAAGAAAGGACCATTCTACATAGAGATTCTTCCGCCAGTGAGAAATATGCCCCCTGTGTATATCTTGGGAGGAACGAGTACCCACGCCATCGCTATTTTGGAGACAGGTTGCTTCAGAGCCGCTTATTTCTATTGAGCGTAGGCGACAAACGCCATCTTGCCTCCGCTTTTCACTTATCATCATCAGATGAGAAAGAGTCTTGACTCATTTGATCCAATCGAGCCATTTTATCCATGAGTTCTTGGAAGGTCGTCGGCTTGAAGTGGGCCATATAAGGGAACGCCTTTGAATTTGGGTCAAGGGTGGCAATGAGCATTCCTATGGCTGCAACTTCATCGATGCGTTGCTCGCATTTGACCAGAGATTTCCCCATCGGATAACATATTGAATCCCAAGTCTCATTCGGTCTAACCCTTTCGTTGACCAACACCACAACGGTTGTATGTTCATTCTCATTAGCGAATCCCTGACAGAAGAGTATATCCATTTCGTCGAATCTCTTCACGAAATCATTTGGGAGTTCCGCATACCATTCGAAGGCGATACCCGCCAGATCGCTGACGAACTTTCGAAGGAGTAGTATATCATTTCCTCCAGTATTGCCGCACACAGATTAAATCGCGCAGATGCTGGTGAGGATTCCCATTTCCTTTGTACATGTGGAACGTTGGAAGTGTGTATTCCGGTGGGTACTGTATTTGATCGTAGCACGCTAGATACGGTCGACTAGTCTTGATTGACCTATTTGATGCTTCACTGGCATAGTGAGTTTTGACTTGCTGAGCGATATATGTGTCCAGCTTTTCTTTAGGAATCATTTCTTCCTCAGCCGTTGATGAGGTTCGCAGAGGATCTGAAATGTCACGCTTGTCTTTAAGAGCGACTACCAGCGATTCATCTGCTAGTGGTTCTGAATGGACTATCATTCCAGCCATATTCTGGATCAGAAAGGCTATCTGGTTCATTTTAGTGGACATTTCTGCCGCTTCTTCATCTCTTTTTTCAGAGCGCGCTTTAGGAAATCAATATCTAACTCCTTCTCTATTCTTTCTTCGGGTGCGTCCTCGGGATTTTCCGTAGGCGATGGATTAGCGTTTGCTGCTGCCTGAGCGAGCATCTTCTGCAGCTTTTCACGTCGCGGTTGAACTTTTGTCAGGGACCGAGTTTGAGGTCGGTGACTAGTAAAAGCTCGAACTTCGTCTTTGGAATTCACCACATAGACTATGTGAACTACCATGCCCCCAGGCTTGGGGTGTTTGGAGTTTTTGCCTTTGGAGTTTGCCTCGGGCACTTGAGCTTTATTAGGCCTCTCCTTTTTTGTGAGAAGCCGCTTTGGTTTTGGGAGGAACCGCTGTATCAGGATACGCCTTGGGATGAGTCCCCTTGTATCTGAAAGGGGATTTGTCAGAATTTGGCCGACGTCTATAGGAAGAGCCGCGGTTGACGACAGAGACCTTCACCTGCTCCCACACTTTATATATAGATGAGGAAAGTTGTTTTAGAGAGTGAACTGGTTTCTGCTCTCGTGGGATCTCTATGGGCTGCGGAGATTAATTCAATATTGCGGTGGGAGAATTTTTTCTGACCCTTCGCAACAGGTTGAATCCGTTTCCAGTTGGAACAACAACATTCACCACTGGGGTTGAAACAGGACCATATGGAGAACTGCCCCCAGCTCATTTTGTATGATGTTGATATCGACGTCGACCGTTTCTTACGGACGGGATTTGATTAGCCTCAGGATTTTACTGAGCCTGCCCCATGTTTCCTTTAAGAGCTTGAATATTCTGCCCCCTGCGTCGACCTTGGTCCTTGGCAGGTGCCAGTTGTTTGAGGACTGATTCCGTCGGTACAACTGCAGCTTGGGGAACCAGCCTGTGGAAGACTGACTTGCTCTGGGCTTCTTCCATCGGCGTTAAGGCACTAAGGGTGGGAAGTGGGAGTATCGACCTAAAGAGAAGCCCGTTGGTTTCTTGAAAGCCAGATTGCAGAGATTTGAGGCTGCAAGTGGCCCATACTTGACTCTACCGAATATGACAGAGCCTGAGTTGCTAGGGTGTGAGCAAACGCCATTCTTCATAGAGACGAAACGTCGGCTTCAGTATCCCATCACCCAAAGGCAACCACAAACATATATACCGTGATTATTTGATCGCAGGAAAAACACGACACACGAAGTGTGGATTAGAAAGAGGAAAAGGTCCCACCGGACGTGCCAGAATCTGTTTACCGCCGAAAACAGAAACGGATCCGGGATGGATCGTCTTGCCTGAATTTGGGGGCAGATGCTATTTGGATTTATCCATCCACCTCTCCAAAGATAACAAGTTGATTTATGGCACCGTGTATCAGAAGTTTGGACGGATGCGGCCATTGTAGTAGATTTCGTCAGATTCCACCTCATTTCTGAGGGGTTTTTGATTGTGGGGACGCTCTTCCCTGAAGGCGCAAGCTCCTGCAGTTAATTACGTTACTGCGTAGCGATAACCACTTTCTCCTGCTCCGGAAGTTCACTTCGTGTCGTGTGTGTTTGTTTTATTTTTGGCTGCCCGTGGATTGTATACGGAGACTAATTTATGTTGCCGCCCGTAGAGCGTGGATCAGTCCAAATCCGTATATTCTTAGATTTGGGTTTGGTTTGATGTAAGGATCGTTAATCTCGTTTGAGATTAAGATCAACTTAAATGTTTTTTGAGGATACGTTAGTCCAATTTTAGACTAATATCTACTTAACAAGGTTTTAGGATCATTCAAATCCAATAAAAGAGCATTTGGACTCTATTGTTTTAGTTTAAGTACGTCTCGGTCCGTTGTTAGTTTAAGGAAATTTCGGTCCGTTGTAGTTTAAGTACGTTGCGGACTGTATTAGGATGTGCTCATCGGTTTGGGAGTGCACCAAAGAGTTGTTGGTTATCGGGACCCTCCACCTCTCTGAAGACGTTGAAGAATTACAACGATATATATCAGAGGTGTGGAGAGATGTATCCTTGAACCAATTCCATGTTTGAGGGAAAAGGAATTGATGGTCGAGCCCAGAAATCATTAGTCGTATTTTGAGACTAAGATTTCTTCATTAGTTTTGGGAAGTCATGAGCATAGAGGCTCGATCTATTTGGAGATCGAAGATATTTTAATCTCAAGAAGACTTTAGTGTTAAACACTAGTGTATGTTCAGCACTCACGTGAGGTTCTAAAGCAGTGTTAAACACTGAATTCTTGTAGTCCTCACGTGTGGCACCTTAAAGCTGGCACTGTTCATTGGGTTCAAATCCCTGTTTACATAAAAGTATTAAACACTTAATTCTTGTGGCACTCACGTGTGAGCACGTGAGGCTCCCCAAAGTTGTGCACTGCCTTTTTGGGTTTTACTTTCCTCTTCTTTTATAAGTGCTAAGCACTTAGGCCCTATGGTGCTCACGTGCAGACACGTGAGGCGCTCCAAAGTAGGAGCCGTTTTCTGGGTTTTATTTCCTCCTTCATATAAGTGCTAAGCACTTGATTGTGGTCACGGGGAAAAAACGTGACTGCCCTAAGAGGCACTTCTTGTTCTTCGTTTAGGCGCTCACGTGGGAAACATGTGACTCGGTCTCAACCATTCTTTTTTGTTCATCAGAGGTGCTCACGTGGGGAAACACGTGAGGTTTCGTTATAGCGTTGAACACTAATGAATGTTCATGAATATTTTGATCTCATATTAACAATGCCGGGATCTGAGTTTAGAGAATTTTAA
Organism: Agapanthus africanus; assembly: GCA_030015575.1. Lineage (NCBI taxonomy): Eukaryota > Viridiplantae > Streptophyta > Magnoliopsida > Asparagales > Amaryllidaceae > Agapanthus > Agapanthus africanus. The sequence goes on from CM057339.1 coordinate 927,156,865, forward strand.
GTCCCTTATTTTATAAGAATTAAATTCTTTTTACAGGGTTAAAACCTAGTTTTATCAGAGGAATTAAATTCCTATATACTTTTTTAAGAATTAAATTCTTTGAACTTAGTTCTTTCTCCTAAGTTTTGAATCTGCATAACAGAATCTCTCCGATGAGAATTAAATTCTTAACTTGTGGGGAGATCTGCTTCTGCAGATCTCAATCAGAGGAAGAACTAAGTTCTTTTTTTGAAGTGCTAAACCCTTTGTTTGAGAAGTAAATTCTCTTTTGTTTTTGTGGGAGCTTTTTGGAAAGCTTATGGGGTGGTCTCATCATTTTAGAGAATTAAATTCTCTCTGTATTTTTCTTTCCCTCTCCCTCTATGTGTCTCCTCCTCTCCTCGCTCCTATTTATACAAGAAGAACAAGAATCAAATTGTTAAGAGAATCCCTCATTGAGAGATCATGATTGATTTCATGATCTTTTAGATCAATCGGTGAATTTTATTCACCGTTGGATTTTTAATCCAAAGGCTCTCTGTGTAAAAGAGAATATTTCTTATTTATTTAACAAGATTATGAATATCTTGTTAGTTTTAACAAGATTAGAATTTTATTATATCATATCTTTTTAGTTTAACAAGATCAGAAATATATTTTCTTAATATAGAATTTAATTCTATCATATGGATATCTCGTTAGTTTAGCATAGAATTTTATTCTTATCATATGAATATCTTGCTAGTTTAATAAGATTAGGAAAACAACTTTCTATGATAGAATTTTATCCTACCAGATGATCACCGCTGGATGTTTGATCCAATGTCCTCTGTTTAACAGAGAAGATCTTTCTAATTTGAGAAAGATCAAGAAAATATTTCCCAAATAGAATTTAATTCTATCAGATGATTTAATTGCTGATATTTGATCACCATCGAATTTTAAATCTAGGATTCTTCGTTAGAGAAAGATCTTTCCATATTAGAAAGATCATGGAAAATATTTCCTAAATAGGATTTAATTTTATCAGATAGAATTTAATGGGAACATTTTAAATTAGGGCGCTCACATACTTTGCATGTGAGTAGTAAGAGAACTCACATGTTTAACACGTAACCCCTAGTGTGGGTTTTAGCCTGTTTATTTTCAGCGCTCATATGCTTTACATATGAGCGCTCACGTGTTTAACACGTGAGGCCTGTTTGGCCATTAATTGTTTTATTTAGTTTATTTTCAGCGCTCATATGTTTTACATATGAGCGCTCACGTGTCTAGTACGTGAGGCCTATTTGGCCATTAGTTATTTATGTTCAGCGCTCATATACTTTGCATATGAGCACTCACGTGTTTAACACGTGAGGCATGTTTGACCATTAGTTGTTTGTTTTCAGTGCTCATATGGTTTGCATATGGACGCCCACGTGTTTAACATGCGAAGCCAAATTTTGAGGACTCTCCCCCTTTTTTATAAGGGAACAAGTAGCTCTTGGCCGAAAATTTTGGCGGGAACAATCCAGTCTCGAAAGGAATAAAAGTACGGTTTTTAAAAAACGCAACTTTTTCTAATAAAAACTAATTTTTGGGAAAATTATATAAAATTATAAAATCCATATTTTCAATAAAAGCATATTAAGAAACTATATATTTTTAAAAATATTAAAATTGTAAATAAAATACCACAAACTTTCAAAAAGCTAGGTTTTATCACCAAAACACCACAACAATTAAATACATGTTCATGAAAACCCTAAATGTTATAAATCACCATCGAGGTTTATTTTTAAACAATATTAATATATATATTTTTCAAAAAAACCCTTCGAGATATGCAAACAATATTTTAAGGACTCTAGATTAATATAGGTTTAAGCGGGATCAATTCCTTTGAGCCCCAGAGAGCCGGAGAAAGTGAGTGCTTGCCTATTCAGATTAGACAATTTAACAGAATTATCAACGGCAATTGTCTTAGAAAAAGACACAAATCCTGTCGTCCACGTGCAGCAGTTGCCGATTTCTCCCGAACCTAAGATTCTAACAATTTATATCAATTTACATGAAAAGACATGAACTCAAATCCAAACTCAACTCTAAATTTGAACTCGAACTTGAACACAGATTCGAACTCTAACCTAACTTGAATCTAAACTCGAATATGTACTCCAATCCAACCTACTCGAACCAACTTGACTCGAACCCAGATTGTAATTTCCATGACTCGCACATTACTCGACTCACTCGAATACAATTTACACCTTTTGCAATCTAGGGTTTCGATCAAGACATGTCAATCAATCAATCAAACCAATTAGTATATTAACCAGTTATATATATTATACATGGGGTGTTTGGGATAGTTTCTTGTGTGAATCCAACGAATCTTCAGGAGTCCCGTATTAACCTCTTTTTTATTTTACTCGAATATCAGTCGGGTTGACTCATCCACAGCCTAGAACCCCGATACTAACACATAAAATGGGCCCGTGTTTCCTTACTCCCGGGACCCCACTCTTGAGCTCGTGAATACTTGTCACGCCCCGCTTCCCAGTATATGGGCAGAGGACGCGACGAGGCCGCTATGTATTTACTTAGAAGTAAACACGCTAAGCATATCTAAGCAATATAAAATAAAATGTACACAAGAGACAAGATGTAAATAAACAGCAACTTTATTTATTAAGCATTCTTTTTACAATACAACTGAAATGAAAATACATGGAATGAAAGCAATACCTAAACAATGGCATAACAGAAATGAAAATGAAATGTAATGTACAAGTGAATCTAAAACTCCAGGTCTTCAGTAAACTGATCCAAGTCTTCACTGCTGGGTTCGATCTCCAGTGAGTCCGAAACACCTAACGACATTCCAAAGAAGAAGAAAGAGAATGTCGTCAGCAAACAAGTCGCTCGGTAAGTCCCGTAAATAGATAAGAATAGAATAGACAGAATAGAGTATAGCTGTTTAATGTTGTTATTTAGTGTTAACGCTGTTGTTTGTAGCTTGGTACAGAAGAGGCCAGTGTATACGAGAGGAGTCTCACTATCCCGGAGACTAAGGTATACGGAGTAAAAGGAACCGTTCAGCCACGATACAACGGCAATGGAGATTCAGGTTAGGTGTCTTATGGTTGCAGTCTCTTGCCACTTCTAACACCTTCCGTACAAATCTACCCCTTATAAACCTCGCGATGTCTTGATTGTATTGATTGTATTGTATTGTCTTGTCAATTATATAGATGAATGACTTGCCGAAACTATGATATCAATAATGGAACAGATATAATGGAAGAACATGTAAATGGAATATATCCATGGTTCGATTCAGTCAATACAGATTGATATAGATTGAATAGATGGATTCATATTGAATCATGTTGTATTGTAGTTTGTACTTGAATCACATTCAAATAAGATTGATTAGGTTAAAACTCAGTCTGAGTCAGACACTTTTAAAAGAACTTGAAATCCTGATTGTTTTGGTGTTATCGGTAGCTGCTGCACATGGACAGCAGGATTTGTGTCTTTTTCCAAGACAATTACCGTGTTGATAACACCGTTTGTTAAGTTGTCTATCTTAAATAGGAAAGCACCCATATCTCCGGCTCTCTGAGGCTAAAGAGACTGGTCCCGCTTAAACCTATATTTACCAGGGTCCTTATTGTAATTTAGTATAACTTGAGGGGTTTTATGAAAAAATAGTTTTGGTATAATTTTAAAATACACCTCAAGCATTTAATTATCGTCTTTAGAGTATTCATTGATGTATATTTTATAAATGTGACATTTCTAGTGAATAAAACCTAATTTCATAATATATGGTATATATTTGTACTATGAATATTGTTTTGAATTATCATGATAGTTTCATGTGATATTTGAATTCTTTTCTTGAGTTTTGGAAACATGGAATAATATATATATATTTAAAATAAGTATTTTGGTAATATTTATATATACATATTTAACGAAAATAAATTTATTTATTTTCTAGTAAAAATCTCATTTTCTAAAGAAAAATGTATAAAAATTCCATCGAGATCGAATGCTCCTTGCGAAGGTCTGCATCTCGCTCTACTAAGCCCGAAGATGTACGATAATCTACACCATTCCGAACGGGGTCCCTAAAATGGGTTGTAGAGGCTCAATTGCATGGAAAGTTAAATACACTTTTTAAAGAAAATGGTTTTATAAGTTAAAGGGATTTATTTGTACAGTCGTATTTCCCGTATTCTATTGTCCCAAAATTCATCGTGCTATGATAGATATGTATGCTGTGATAAGGTAGGTCATTACCTCGTGAGTTTTTCTAAGCTAATACGGTTAAAAAGTATAAGCATGTCGAAATGAAACATGAAGGTATTTTAATATAAAAGTGAAATAGAACTTGCTACGGTTATTATTTTAATGCCAAACTTGTTCTATTGTCTTTGTTAATGATTACTAAACAAGATATCAAAATTTATAGGTTTTTTATTAAGAAAAGTTTTAATTTTTTAAAAGAAAAGAGAATCGGAAACTGGATAACTCCGCTTTCGACACGTTTTGAGAATGAAAAGTTTGAGAAGGGCAAACGAAAGAGAGAAGGGGGATTTACTGGCTTATAAGGTAGAGGGGAGAAAGTGGAAGAGTGGGGAAATGCCGGTGCGTCGTTTCGTTGCCGGAAACTCCTCGTATCGTCGCCGGAACTTCGTCGGAGGTTCGCCCTTCGTTAACTTCGCTTGCACACTATAGGAACTTGGAAATTTCTTGAGAGTTTTGGCAGGGAATTGTGAGTGAGGAGGGGTGATATGAGGGGTGGTATTTATAGGAAAAGCTATGGTTTAGTGTAGTGAATGGGTGTATTAAAATTTGTAATAAAATATGATTAAATGTGAATTTTATTGCCCTCTGGAATAATTCAGAATAAACAAGCAGTGTGGGGTTAGTTGGGTAGGCCAAACGTTGCAGTGGGCAGAAGATGAAGACAATACCGTCGGTTTGGACTGCCGGCATCGGTCAAAATTGGGTTCTCGCCGTTTTTGTACCGTCGGGGATGGGTTGGTGATGGTGCATTGGGTCGGGGTCGTTTGGTATTCTACAGTGCACGTGTTTATTTATTATATAACTTACCCTATTACGTGTAGTGCACGTGAAAACTCTTGGGCTTCTAAAAGATTAAAAGAAATTAATACAAAAAGATAATGTAGCTGATATGATTTGAACTCTGGTGCTTTGTCTCAGCAGTGTAAGGCTTTACCAATGAGCTACAAGCTCTTTCTTGCTGTTCTAAAGCAAAAAAAATTCTTATAGCATTCACAAGAAATCAAATACCCCAAATGTACATTAACTTTTAATGAATTTTCTGTACACAGAATTTGGAGTTGTTACAATACTTTTACGGCTGCGTTGACATTCACATTTGGAACTTAACATTAACATAGTGACCATCTAGAGGCTTATAGTATATTTTTATCCATGAACGTATACTCTTACTCGTTATATATATTTTACACTTGTCATTTTCTTTACTCTTACCTATCTTTGAGACTTACTGAGCACTAGTTTGCTGACGGGCATTCCACCCACTTTTCTTCTCTTGGAATTTTCGTCGGATACTGTCGAGACGGAGAAAGTTGAAGCCATGAAGAGGACTACGACCGGATAACTACTCAGGGCTAGCCCAGCTTCATTTTTCTTCAGTTTATTTAAGCCACTTGTTTAGGCATTTTCTTTATTATATTTACTTTCCAGCATAAACTTATGTAGTTATACATATTGGAAGTTGAATGTTAATAAAAATGTTTGTTGAAAAATTTTACAGTCTCAATTTATTCTTGTATTGTATATTATTGTTTCAATACGCTTAATATATTTATTTAGGGAATGACCTTCTCTGGATAAATATACCCCGGGTTTGCCACGTTACCGTTTCCTTCTATTGGGAAGCGGGACATGACAGGTTTTATTGGAGGCCCATACAGGTGAGTTCTGCATGATGTCATAAAAAATATACCACAAGAATTAATGAGTTCAACAACCATTTAAATTCCTTGCATTTCAAATTCCTTGAATTTATCATAACCTATATTTTATATAAAGGTGATGGACTATCCAAACAATACCAGTACCAACGTCAACGGCAATACTCCACCGCCTGCACTACCATCACCACCTACCATTGCAACTCCTATCAACGAGCAAACGGTACTGCTTGAGCCTATCAAAAGCCAATTGGAAGGTCAGCAGCAGCAGACTGCTATCCTCATGCACCGCCCCGAAGCCGAAGCACCTGGAGTTAAACAGTTTCGGGCACTGGACCCATAGAACTTCTCGGGTAAGGAGAGCCCACTTGAAGCATAAGAATGAGCTCAAGCGATCGAAGATGACCTAACAGCAGCTCAAGTGCCAGATATTGTTTGGGTGAGAGTTGCTAAGTTGCAACTGACTGATAACGCCAGAGTTTGGTGGAAAGCTGAAGAGAGCCGTCTCGCACAACCGATAGAATGGAGAACATTCCGAGACCTCTTCGATGCTAAGTACTTCCCTGAGACTGCCCGTTTTGACATGGAGCAGCAGTTCATCCATCTACAGCAGGGCTCAATATGGGTCAAGTCTGTGGATGAATATAATACTGAGTTTACCATACTCAGCCGGTAAGATATTGTCTCAAATTCAATTTTCTGATCTCACTCACTACACTGCTAACACAAGGTCGTAAATGATTCGATGCACACCTTATTCCCACTGCTGAGATCCGGGCATGATAATTTCAGCAACGGTTGGACCCTAAAATCCAAGCTGCACTTGCTACAGGGTATTTTCCAACCCATGAACTTGCTTTGAAGGCTGCCCGACGCTATGAGGAAGTTGTGAAGAAGAAGGGCAGGCCACAGACTGACGCTATGAGGCAGAAAGGAGGAATCGTACCCTATTGGATATGACACATTCTGTTTATCGCCGAAAACGGAGACGGTCTGGAATATGATGTCTTGCCTGAATATGGGGGTAGATACTATTTGGAACATATCTGTCCACCTCTCCGACAATGCCAAGTTGATTTATGACACTGTATATCAGAGGTTTGAATAGATGCGACCGATATAGCGTGACTTTATCAGATTCCCCCTCTTTGAGGGGTTTTTAATTGTGAGGACGCTCTTCCCTGCAGGCGCAAGCCCCTGCAATTAATTATGCTATCGCGTTGTGATAACAACTGTCACTTATTCCAGTAGGTCACTTCGTATCGTGTTATATATATTGTTTATTATGGTTGCCCGTGGATTGTATACGGAGACTAGTTTATGTCGTTACCCATAGGGCGCGGATTAGTCCAAATCCGTGTGTGCGTATATATATATATTAAATTTAGGGTCGAACTTAGAATGCATATCTCATGTAAACGAGGTCCATCAGTTCGAAATATGTCATCTGGGGATCGTTAGTCATCTTTAAGACTAAGGTCAACTCAGGAATATGGTTAAGACTCGTTAATCCTATTTTGGATTAAAATCAACTTAACAAGTATGGATTAAGGATGTTTAGTCATCTTTGAGACTAAGATCACTTAGATTTATTGATATTTTGATCAATATATATGAGAAGCGAAAGTTTTGATACTTAATTTAATTTTAATTAAGTAATCAAACAATGGTTTGATATTCAAGTGTGCAAGTGCTTATGGAACACGCATGCCATTTTGTTTTATTTGAAAAGAGTGCGCACATGCTTTGCGTGTGGCTACGCACTATTTTGAGTTCAGAGTTATATCTGTGCGCATGTATGTATGCACGCATGCATTTAACAAGTCAACGTGCATATTACGAGACGCTCGCGCATCATGGATAGTTTTCAAAAAGTGTGCATGCGTGTATATCACGTGACGCGCATGCCTTTATAGACGGCATCCAACAAGCGCGCACGCGTGTATATCATGTAATGCACATCCTTCATAAGCAGCTTCGATCAAGCGCACACACGTGGATATCACGTAATGCACACACCATCATAGGCATCTTCCATCAAGCGCGTACACATGGATATCACGTGATGCGCACATCTCTAGGGCATCATTTTCCAAGGACAGCAATTTTTTATTAAGTGCGCACCATTCCCGGTGTGCACTTGTTTCCATCAAAAAGCAGAAGCTTTCACCAAGAAGTAACGGCTTCTGTTTTAGTTTTCTTCTTCTTTTATCTTTTCAAGAAGCAAAAACTTCGATTTTTTATTTGTTTTCAGGTCATATGCATGCGTTTTATGGTGCACATCTTATTTTTCTCATAGTCACATAATTCGTGAATTATTCGCCGAATTCGCGAATAATTCGCGAATTTTTGATCAAACGAATTAATCTCCAAATTAATCGCCAGTGCCGAACTGGCCGAATAATTCGTGAATTATTCGCGAATAATTCGCGAATTATTCCCGAATTATGTGAAAAAACAACGAATAATTCAAAAAACAGCAAATAATTCACAAAATCAAAACCTAGCGTCTCATATATTAATTTATTGCTCAAAATCCTTCCCGAACATTTCCCGAACACTTACCGAATCTTTCCTGAATAACTGCCGATTTTTTCCGAATAGTTCTCCGAATCCGAATTTTCGACCTCGCCGAATTATTCCCGAACGACGAATTTGTGACTATGATTTTTCTTGGATCTTAGGATCAATCTCTCGTAAAACTATAAACTTTATGAACGAGGGACGACCTCTAAGATCATTTGATCTTTTAATAGCGAATCAATGGATTCGAAAAAAAAAGCAAAGCATTCTGTCTAAAAACAAAAGCTTTTTAATGGAGGAAAAGATAATTATTTCTTTTTATTTCTACCTTGCACGCTTTTTGCGAAGGAATAAGGAGACTTGAGATTTTTTCAAGCTCATAGGGAGTTTTCGGCCTTCAATTTCTTCATATGAGGCTTCTATTTATAGGAGAGAAGAAATTAGGATTTATTTTGGTTTGTTTTGATCTCAATCTGATTTTAAATTGATTTAAAAAGATTTAATTAATTTATATCAATTAAGGAAGACATGCGTATCGTTGGATTTTTTATCCACGGATTTTTTTGTTAAGGTATTTAACTAACATAATATTTTCCTGTTAATTAAGGATTTGATTGCTTATTAATCAAGATTTATCCATGAGGCTCTATTTCAGGAAATGCACATGCATTTACACCGTTGGATCTTTGATCCTAAGTTTATTTAACTTGTTATTATTAGGATGCTTTTTGATTAAGAGCGCAGTGCGCACGTGCGTTGCACGTGCATATGGCCAACATACGCACACTTGTTATATGCGCACTAGCATATGCGCACGTCTATGGCTAGCATGTGCATACGTGCTCGCACGTCGCACTTAATGACTTTTGTCAAGTACGTGTGTGACTGATGCGCACATGTGTTGCTCATGTGTTATCAAGTGCACACTTGTTATGATGCGCGAACCAATGACCCGTGATTTTCAGTGTTGTCAATCTCTTTTTCAGCACTTCCTTTTGCTCAAAACTTGGGAATTGTTCCCATTTTAATGACATGCAACATTTTATGTGCCAAGACTTGAACACTTCTCCTTATAACTTAAAGAAGTGTCCCTTTCTCTTTCACATCCATAGAGAAAAGAACATGGCTTGCAATCGCCCACATACTCTTCGACAGCCATAAGAAGTACCCATTGAAGACATCATTCCCCGTTTTGTTGCACCCTCAGTAAACCCTGATCTCACGGATGCTCAGTGCGACAAATGATGTATGAGCTTATGGCCCGCAGGGGATCTCTTCCTGCTGACTCTATATGGCTTCACATGATCTTTCTCGCCGTTCTCGACGATGTTCCTCCTCACCCGGCGGAGATGATTTTAGCGATGCTCGACACGGTGGAAGACAAGATCGACTGCTTTCAAGAGGCAAGTCTGATCATGAAGCTTTTAGCATACCGCTCCGTCTACATGTTGAGTCAGATACAGGGTCGGTGGGCTGTCATGTCTTCTTTTGCCGACAAGCACGGCGCTGATAGGTGGGGAGCGACTTTTCGTGAGAATCGTCGTTTTGACATGGCTGAGAGGGCCGAGAGAGTAAGAGAATTTTGTATTTTGTTTCACTAATCCATGTAGTCCGGATCCCTTGTTTGGTGATCTTTTCCCCATGGAATAAAATGTTTATTTAAATACATGTTTTTATTGTTGTTTAATGAATATTTCACCCCCAACAAATGTCCTTCCAGTGATTGCTCGTTTAAACATATGCACGCTTTTCATGTGCGCACTTGCTTTGCGCGTGCATATGGTAAGCGTATGCGCATGTACTTTGCGCGTGCATATGGCAAGCGTATGCACATGTGCGAACGCCAATGATGTATGCGTATGCTGCACATGTGTCATGCACTAATCTTCGTACTTAAGAATTTCTGCTAAGTGCGAACGTCAATGATGCACGCGTATGCTACGCACATGTCATGCACTAACCTTCATATACGCATATGCTTTTAGACTTATTCTTCCATCAAGCGTGCACTTGATTTGAATGCGCATTTAAAAAGATGCAAACACGTTTCATGATGAGTAATACTGAGTTATCTCTTTCATTCTGGAGGTATGCACTAGAGACTGTTGTATACATACTAAACTAGGTTCCATCAAAATCAGTGCCCTGCCTCCATATGAGTATAGAAAGGTAAGAAATGTAATCTTAAGTTTGTTAAGTTATGGGGCTGTCTTGATTTTGTTAAAAAATAGAATCCTGATAAGCTAAAGGCATGATCTGTACTTTGCAAGTTCATAGGATATCCAATGCATTCGTAAGGGTATAGATTCTACTGCCTATAGCAACAACATATTGTTATCTCTAGACATGCCACCTTATTAGAGAAGGAATTTCTTGAAAGAGAAATTAGTGGGAGTGGAGTGGAAATAGAAGAGATTTCAAAAGAACGAGCAATTACAGAAGACTAAATTGAACCTGAAACTCCAATATTACTTGATCCAACGGAACCGCTCCGTCAATCTTGTAGGCAATCTAGAGCACCTGAGAGATATTATGGGTATCTCGTTAATGGCAACATCGAAAATTGTGTTATAAAGGATGACGATCCTATCACTTATTGATAAGTCATAGAAAGTAAATACTCTCAGAAATGGATAGATGTCATGAAATCTGAAATTGACTCAATATACTCCAATAAAGTGTGGACTCTGAAGGATGCTCCTGAAGGGGTAAAACCCATTGGGAGCAATTGGATATTCAAGAAGAAGATCAGTGCAGATGGGTTCAAAGCTAGACTGGTGGCAAAAGGCTTCCGTCAAAGACTTGGTGTGGATTTTGACGAAATCTTTTCTCCAGCTGTGATGCATAAGTCGATAAGAATTATGCTTGCGATCACTGCTTATTATGACTACGAAATATGGCAGATGGACGTCAAGACGACTTTTCTAAACGGTAGTTTAGGAAAGAGTGTCTAAATGACACAGCCAGAGGGTTTTGAGGTCAGTGGGAGCAGCGGTAAAGCATGCAAGTTGTTTAAGTCCATTTATGGACTAAAGAAAGCATCTAGGAGACAGAACATCTGTTTTGATGAAGTAATCAAAGGGTATAATTTCATCAAAAGTGATGATGAACCATGTCTTTATAAGAAGGTTGTAGAGAGTAATGTCGTGTTCCTCATATTGTATGTGGATGACATACTTCTAATAGGCAATGGTACGAACATTGTAGTCAGTAAAGATATGGTTATCATAAACTTTCTTGATGAAGGATTTGGGTGAAGCTTCCTCCATACTGGGTTTAAAGATCTATAGAGATAGATCTAAGAGGACTTGGGTTATCCTAATCCAAATACATAGATGACATAATGAAGAGATTCGGTATGGAACATACCAAGATGACCAAGTATGGTAATGTACCTGCTAGGTATGGTATATCTCTCTCCAAGGATGTCTCCCAAGACAGATGAGGAGAGAAAACGCATGGATAAGATGCCATATGTTTCAGCAGTTGGGTCTATCATGTATACGGTGTTATGTACTAGACCAGATGTGGCTTATGCACTTGGTGCAGTAAATCGATATCGGTCTAATCCTGGAGAACAACATTGGATTGATGGCAAGTCTATACTCAAGTGTTTGAGAAATACAAATGAGGTGTACCTTATATTCGGTAAAGGTGACCTCCAGGATGAGGCGTTTACTAACTTCAGTTTTGAGAGTAGATACGAAAACTCTTTCTCAACCGCAGTTTGAGAGATTCGTTGAGAAGTTGTGTATGCGATACCATAATAATTGGCCCTAAGTGCAAGTGGGAGATTGTTAGATGTAGCTGCCCTTAGAGGCAATTAGTTGTAATTGTGACCTACATGTATAGAACTTTCTCGTTCGTAATAATAATATGTTATTTGGTTTTTTCTTTATTGGTATATCTTTTATTACTTTGTTTATTATTGATTACTAATAAAGTTCGTAGAATAATATTAGACTACAGGATTGTGATGTAGATTACAATAGTAAGACCTGACTAGTCGATAAGTATATTCTTAAATGTTCCTAGTTGTAGGAGATCGAGACAGAATATCGATACTCTGGAAGACTAGTGTATATTATACTTACTCATCAGAGAGAGTAATGACTGTTCTCATAGTCATCTGGTGTGGTGACATCAGAGTATTGTATGTAAGTGCTTATGGATGATAAGTAAACCGAACGACTCATTTTGAATTTCTAATTGATAATTATATATAACTGTCAGATGGAAATTCATATAGTGATAACCAGTATGACTTAGTCTCCAGACCCGAGACCCGCCATAGTACCTTGTTTGTGCTTGAGATTACTTTAGTTACCACCTAATCATATATCTATTGATACTGTGTATAACGGTAGTAGTTAAGTATGATCGAATACATATGAAGGTTGTAAGGAGTAAACATGAGATTCGTCTCTCCGGTATATGGAGAACAGTGTTCTGTAGTGTGTGATATATCAATGACCCAAAATCTCTGGCTAGAGTACTATAGATCAAATGATAAGTGGTTATCAGTTTGATCTCAGGGTTACGTGATAATATCAACACAGTAGTTATTTGAGTTATTAGGGTCTGACAGTACTACCAAGCCCTAGACCAAATAAGGAACACAAGTAGACGAAGAGACCGGACCGTACGATAGTTGCCACTGATAGGTATTGATTTGCTTGGATAGAATTTCTCTATTCCAATCCAGTCATCAACAGTTTACCCATGTAATCTAAATACGTAGCTATCGTCCCTGTAGACTTATGAATTTTACTGCTCACAGAATTAGTTCGAATTAATTATCCGCTGCTGAGTAAACGTCGAGCCTCCGCAGTCACACATAGGTGAACTTATACTTGCCAAATATAAAAGTATAAACTAAAAAAGAGATGGTATATGTTTGATATATAAAAGGATTTAATTGAATAGGTATATACTATTGATATTTAATTAAATAAGGGTAAAATCGTCAAATGCGATTTGGCGTACGACTCAAGATAATATATGATATTAGATGAATAAATAATACATTTCTGTATATGTGTATTAATTATATTATTATATATATATATATATATATATATATATATATATATATATATTTATAAAATAATATTAATGGGCACTTGATGTGCAGAAAACTTTATGTGTGACATATATAATGTATATGTATGTGCCAAGAATTACAAGAGCCCAACACATATTAACCTGCAACTAATTAGCATGTTTAAGAAGTTAAATAAATTAATTAATTGTGAGGGTTTAAATTAAAAAACTATTTCTTTATATATAGGCTTTTAAAGACACAAACCTTAACCCTAACAAATTCATCTTCCTCACTGCAAAAAGTTTCGACCCTCCTTTCCTTTCTCTTTGGCCGAAGATTTTTGTGAGATAAATTAAAATTTTGATTTTTAATTTCTCTTCTTTAATTAATACTTCTCTCTAATTAATTAGATTAGCTAATTAATTAATTAGAGTTCATAGATCTTGGAGAATTGTATGGAGGCAAGCAAGAAGATCATCAAGGTGTAATCAAATCGTCATGATTGAAGTAGATATCGCTAGTATCGCGAGCGAACGAAACGCAAATATGATTTTACGCAAAAGTATAATTCTTCTCAAATCAATAAGTGTTAATTGATTTGTTTAATTATTAACATAATTTATAAACCCTAAATTAGTATTGATGAAAAGTTTTAATTTTCCCTTCCGCTGTTTTTACACCAATTTTCACCAACACCGCCGCCGATCGGCTATTCGCCGCCGGCCGGTCATCGGTCGTGTCTATCGTTCACCCGGTCGGTCAGCCGCGATCGGCCGTTCGCAGATCGTTTATCGGCTCGCCGGACGCCGATCATCACCGATCGTTCAACGACCGGCTCACCGACAGGCTGTAGTTTGTGTCCGGTTGTACGCTGTCCTGTCCCGCCGCCATCCACCGGCCAAACCGACGGTCGACAGTTGCACATACATATATTACCGAGAATGATTAAAGTATACCAAGTAAGTTAATGCAGGATTTCTTGGAATTAGATGCCCGGTTATCCCATTCCCAGAAATGCAAGAATTCCCGGTAATTTTCTATTTCATGTACCAAGCGCAACCTAAGTTTACCCACATCTACTTCATATAATAAATCGGCGGCCGCAGCGATACTACGGGATCATTCGGGCATCCCACTTGAATGCATGACGAAGACATTTGAAGTTGTAGATGCTGAATATGCAGAACCGCAGGCTTTCAAGATGGAAATTTTGTTAGTTCATTCACTACAATTATGATCGAAAGAGATGCAGCCACGTAATGAAATGGTTGACTGAACCCTGCTGCTAAAATACCTTGGAAGTTGAAGCACATTATATATGAGTGCAAGAAAACACTTAGGGCCTGTTTGGTTGCAGGATTATGGGTTTGGATTTGGATTTTGGATTGTGGAATCCTAGGATTCCACAATTTTGTGTTTGGTTGCAAGATTAGGATTTCTTGGATTCCTTTGTTTTATATGGGGGGCCCACCATATGAGAAGGATTCATGAATCCTAAAAATTTTCAAGGATTCTTAAGGATTTAGCACTATTCATTGGACTTTTAGATGGGGCCCATACACTTTATTTATTTAACAATCCTCTCTCTCTCTATCTCTCTCTAAAATCCTCAAATCCAAATCCTATTTTTTTCCAACAACCAAACAAAGATTACAAGGATCTACAAATCCAAAACCAACCAAACAACAAATTACTAAATCCAGAAATTTCAACCGTACTATTTTTGGAATCCAAATTCCATAATCCTGCAACCAAACAACCCCTTATGTAGAATCCCCACGCCTCTTTGGGTTATATTCCTCAGAGTGGGAATACCACAGCGCATTGACTTGCTCGGGAGTCCGTAAAGCTTAATCTTAATACTTCTTGTACTCATCCTTTTTCTTTTAACATCTTTGAGATTGTAAACTCTGAAATTTTTCATCAATAAAATGGCTGGAGCTAAGGCTGTCAAAAAAAAAAAAGTTTGCCCACCTCATTATAGAAAAAAAACAAAAGAATATCCAACCTATCATCTCTTTCTCACACCTCCATAGAAAAAAGATACAAGTATACTTAATTCATCTCTCTCTGACGGATGTCGGATCTCGTCAAGATGTTACCTTCCGTAGATTTGCAGCAAGCGACGATGGACGGCTGAGATTGAGTTGGAGGTTGCCTCCTGAAACGTGTGGATCTCAATGGGTTTGAGGTTGTTGTGGCCGAGCTACCTGCAAGGAAGTCCCGGGGTGGTTGTGCCACCGAGGACCCTCTGACGATCAAGTTAGACCGGATATTTGAGCAGAGTAACGGCCTAGTGAGGAAAGAATCACTTACTTGAGTTGCCTGAAAGAGGGGTTTATATACCCAGCAGCGAATGGCAGGCGGACGCGAGAATCACGCCGGCCGTTACGCCCCTGACGTCACGCCCGCGTGATAGGCGGGATCCCGCATTAATGACGAGACAGGCTCGTTAATGGGGGATCGTGATGGCGTGGAACGCGGGACGTGGCCGGCGGACATCTCGCGCATGGCGAGATTCATGGAGGCTTGGCGGAGATGCCTGCGACTGGTGCTGCTGGTCGGTCGATGGGACCGAGGAAGATGAGCTCAGTGGGTGGCTCGGGAACGAGCGGGAGGCCGAGGCATCTTGGTTCTGCGGTAACCCGGAGACGAGCTGAAAGGGCCAAGGAGGCCAACTGTGCAGGGGGCTCGGAGGCGAGCCAACGGTTGTTTGTAAGGCGGGCATAGGAGTGGTGTGGACGGTCACAGGAGGTCGGCCACGTCCATGAGCCACAGACCCGGAGTATTCCACCGACGTACCGTTCCTGGTCCTTTCTTGCTAGCTTCGGGACACGTCATCTGCCACGTGTCACGATCTGGGAAATCGAAGATATCGAGCATCATCATTAGCCCCCCCACTCTCGAGAGTGGTCTGCCGGGTCCCCGAGGTGAGCTCCTTTACGAAAATATCGAAAGTGCGCATTCCCGGGCAATCAGCTGTATTTTCTTGACGACGTCAGCGGATCAGGGTCCAGATCTTGCATTAAAGAGGATGCGCCGGATCGTGCGTACGTTCGCCGAAGCGACTGCCCACGTGCCTTGCGCTGGTTGGCTGACGCGACGGGCCACAGATTACCCGTTTTCGATGGGGTGCGACCAATGCGTGCGTGACAGGTGAAGCAATGGGGGCCGTCGAATGCGATGAGTCGTTTCGGCGGGAGATGACTGTCGCCGTTGGATGTACATGCCGGCGGCTATAAATAGAGGTGGGGTCTCCTTCAAGGCCCATACTTCTTCATAATTTCCTCGTTTTGAGTCTCGTTAGCTCGGCGCTCTCCTTCTTAGATCGAGATATCTGCGTTTTGCTCTCCCGAGGACTCATCCCCTCCATCAGGTTAGATGTCTTCTTATGAAGAGTCTGTAGAAATAGTTTGGGTAGAGTCTAGCTAGCCCCCTGTAGATTCTTCCTTTTCTTCTTCCGCTTCTTCTTCTTTTGAGTCGAGCCTGCTTCCCCCATTGGAAGAACAAATGGACCGATCCAGGATTCTTGCTGCCCTCGGTGCCCTGTCCCAGAAGAGAGCCGAGGGCGTGGTCGTGCCTTGGGTTGACCCGAGTTCCACACCAAGGGAGTCGCCGGCGACGAGGCCATCCGCCTCGACCCGAGCCCCCTATGATTGTCGCGGCAGCGGCCAGAGGCGTCCATGGGTTCCCGAACCCCGGACGAGGGAAGCGGAAGAGGACGAAAATGAGGTTCCTCTTAAGAGGAAGAAGACGGTCTCTTACGCACTACCGACTGAGATTCCTGAGGAGATTCCTGTGCAGGAGGGGACGCCTATTTCATAGTCCCGTCCGGGCTTTCCATTGTTGCCAGCCTGCTTGCTGATATGGAAGAGTCGGCCGGAGGCAAGATTCCGCGGGGGACCCTGAGGGCCCAAGTAGCAGCTATAGCTTAGAAGGCGGTGCATATACGTACTCCCTTATGTGTTATTTTGAGCGCCCTTTTCTCAGTTCGAGCGTCTCTAAGTCTCTCTACTGTTTTTCATCAGGTCCTTCGGCACTGCGCCCTCGTTGGTCGCATGGAGGCCGAAGAGACTGTCCATGCTATGAGGTTGGTGGGGGAGTCTTCTTCGGAGGCCGAGGACCTGCGACTCGAGCTACATCTGGAGAGGGAGAGGATGGCCGTCCTCGAAGCCCAATTGGCTGCCGGGGAGCTCACCGTCTCAAAGTGCCAGGAATCCTATCACCGGCTAAGTGAGTCCCACCGAGCTATCGAGGCTAAGTTGGCGGAGCTGGCCGATCTCTATGCAACAGTGAAGAGGGCGAGGGATGCCAGCAGACGGGATGCCGAGGCTGCGCTTCAGGCGGCGAAGGTTGCCGAGGTTCGAGCTCGAAAGGCGGTGGACGATTACAAGGGGTCGGACCAGTTTTACGCCGACCTCGGCAAAGCCTCTGCTATTGTATGGCACGAAGCTCTTGATGCCGTCAAGGCGCAGTTTCTGGAGTTTTCCGATGGTGAGCTCCGCTCTCGGATCCCACTTTCGGTGGTCATGCCTCCGGCAGATGGTAATGAGGGAAGGGCCACTGCTGGAGCGGAAGCCCCGGCTCCTGGGATGGTACCGAGGAAGGTGAGGTTTAGGCGGGGCTTGCGGGCTGAAATTTTTGGCTTTTCCTTTTTCTCTCTCTTTTTGTAAGCCTCCGGGCAATTTGGTAAGGCTGGGGAGCCCAGAGTACCTTGTAAAAGATTTTGGAAGTTTGAATGAAACTTAGTCTTTTTCTTCTGCGTGACAATGCTTTTCCTGTGTTAGTACTTGAGCTTGTCAGTTCTGACCTCGATCAAGCGTTAAGCCGCAGGTCGACAGCCCGTGTTTTAGATAACGATCGCCCTTCGAGTGCTTGTCGGTTAACCACTGTAAAAGAAGGTCGGTGTCCTCCAGCCCCCGGAGTCGAGGTGGTGATCGTTTATTTGAACAGTTTGTAGGAACTTTTGTTGCAAGAAGGTTGGTGCTTTCCAAAGAATTGGCCGAGCGTTGTTGCTGCTCGGGTCCTCTTGGTGAGGGCTTTAATCCTTAGCGCGGGTTGGGCCATAAGAGGCCTGCTAAGGGTGGACCGAGCAGGGTTGCTGCCCAGTTGCCTCTTGGCTAGAGCTTAGTTCCCTGGCATCGTGGGGCAGTGAACTACTAGCCAGGGATAGCCGAGCAGGGTAGCCGCTTGGCTGCCTCTGGGTGAGGGCTTGTCACGCCCCGCTTCCTAGAGTACGCTAAAATGGGCACGTGACATAGCCAACCATACTACCTGTTGGTAGAAAGTATCCATCCACAGTCACATTGCGGCTGTAGAGATATCAAGAACAAAATAAAACTATCTAAAACATGTCCATGAACCAAATAACATGAGTCAAGAATAATAAAGGTGCGGAAGCAAAAGATCCAATACAAAATAACTGGAATGTATGTCCCATAATGCGGGCTCACATCAGGAATAAAATGCAGAAAAATAACTGAACTAGCTACTACAGAAACTCACAGCTCAGCCTGCTGGCTGAAGTACTCCTGCTCGGACTGCAGCAAAGGTACGGAGACGTCAGCGCGTCATGTCAACAAGTAATAAAATATAAACAGGGTAACAGGCAATGCAATGTAAACAGTAATATAAATCAGGGCAGTGCAGGGTAGCGTGCAGTAGGTAAACTAAACTGTTCTATCAGGTTTTCTGTTCTAAAGTCTTTGAAATCAAATTGATGAATCATCGATGTAACTCAATAGTATCCCGTGCATACCCGGGACCACGGTCCAGATTCTCGGGCTGAAACCGAGACATGATGCTAGGCACTAAACAGGAATGTGTACAGATGAATGATGTCAGCAGCATCATTCCAAGGCTGGCCCAGCCTCTAAAACTGATCAGAACAAGTAGTGAACTGTTGAGTTACAAGTCAGGTTTCACATTTGATTTCCCCATACACCCAAGTTATATGTGTACGTCAAGTCAGGTATTCAGTAATCAAGAACTAATGCCAACACAGGATCAGGTAAACAGGTTTGTCTGGATAGACAACAGGAACAGTCCATGAGGACTACATGTCAGGTTTGTTGGCATTAGACCCAAGATCAGGTAACGGGTCAAGTCATGGTACATCAGGTCGAGTCAAGTAGTATACAGTACCATGTTGGGTCAATCAATATGTATGTATCAAGTCATGTCAAGGTGGAAACAATATCATGGGTGTGCTCATACTCGGCTAGCATAATCAGGGTTAAATAATCGAGCATGGTTATCAATAACATAATCTAAGCAATGAATTAAACAATAAAACAGATTTAATTAATTAGCAGTACAGTTATCAGTTGTGTTTCAGAGATGATTTCAACATTATAAGAATACAGTATGACAATTTTGGCCGTTAAATCATGTTAACAAGTTTTAAGAACTTTATGGATGCAATGATTTATATATAGGTTCAATGGACGAAATCACAGCTAATACAGATTAAATGCACATAAGTGTCCGAATGGAGTAAAACTGTAGAGAGAATGCCATAGGCTATGACAATAGTGGAAATGTGATTAAAACATATAAATGTGATTATTAGGTTTAATAAAGTAAATGCAAACGGTAGTTTTCAAGGTATAATACGATATTGAACACAAAAAAAGGAAATTATGGAACTAAAGTTAATCTACAGGTTTAGGGTGCTATCAATGTATATGTATATATATTATTTAGCATGTAGCAAGGTGTACTTACCTCGACGGGTTGCGAATCGGGAAAACGGAACGTTACACGTCGGCGGGGAAATCTCGCGACGTGCGCACGGTTCACGGAATGAACCCAAACAACGAACAACGGAGCCACATGGGTCAGAGTATCTCGCTGGATCGCCGGGACACGTTGCCGGCACGGTCGGATTCCGGCCAACACAAAAAAACAGTGAATAAGGTTTCTAAAAAGTATAGATCTAGAGAAAGAAAGAAAGGAACAGAGAAAGGAGAAGAAGAAAGACGATGAGTGATACTTACTGGGTCTCAGAGGGCACTAGCAATGACGGTGAGATCGACGGCGGCGAGAACGACGTTCTCCGACGATCTGCAGAACCCATCCAACCAAGATTCTCAGTTGCGGGAAAAGAACAGCAGAAGAAAGGAAGGATGAAATGGAGAAAGCACTTACAGGGGTGTTCTAGGGTGGTCGGGTGATCGTCGGCGTCGACCAGAGGCGTTGGCGACGACCGGAGGCTTTGGGTTCACGGCGGGGATCAATCGCAGGGTGCAGCCTCGGCAGAGAGAGAAAGAAGATGGAGGCGAGGAGGAGGAGATGAGGTAGACGAAGATGGCGAGGATGATGGCGTCGGCGTTGGGGCTGCAGCGGTGGAAGACGAAGCGGCTAGGGTCTCGGGGAGTTGGGTTTGCTTCTGTGAAAAGAAAAATGAAGGAAAAGAGAATATAAGGGAAAGAGAGAGAGAAAGATTCACAGGAAGGAGAGAGAGAGAGAGGAGAGAGAGAAGAGGAGAGAGATAGAGAGGTGGTGAGAGATCGAGAGGAGAAAGAAAGCGAGAGGAGAAAGAAAGTTGGCTCGTAGCGCCGCGAGAGAGAGAGAGAGAAGAGAGAGAAAGAGAAGGGGAAAGGGAGAGAAAGAAAGTTAGCAGGGCCCAGGGGGATTTAAACGAATGCTGATTGGCTCGTGGCCAATAGAAAAGAGAGAGAAAAAGATTTAAGGGTGCACAGTTAGGAAAAGAAAATGTAAAAAGATTTTTAAAGAAACTGGAAAATATTTTCTGGTGTTACAATTATTTTCGTTGGTTAAAAATTTTTAGAAAAAATAGGATTTGGCAGAATACAAACTATTTCAGAATTGCGCCCAGGTCGAGTCCACAAATTTGAATTTGAAATACGAAAATTATTGGCGGGTTCCAAAATTGAAATGAAGTATTTTTCGATTAAAAAGCATACCCCCAAGAACGGACGCACGCACGTGTGCGTAGTCGTCATGCACGGTCGTTTCACTGAACGGGACGAGAACGTGATGTAAGGACGCTACCACAGGGTTAGGGGTGTCAAGCAGGCCATGTCAAATATTTTTAATTTTATTTTAGATGCCTTAAATTGTTATATGCAGAATCGAATTGGCGGGGTAAAATTACAATAAGTAACAATCAAGCAAGATAAATGAAATAAATGCCACACTCCATTCATATGGTAACTGAAATTAGTAGAACTGGACTCGGTTGTTACATTATACCCAACTACAAAAGAATTTCGTCCTCGAAATTCCAAGAACACAAGATAGACGCAAACAAACTATAAGAAAAGATGAGAAAACTTCTGCCGGATTTCATCCTCACGTTCCCAGGTGGACTCTCCATGCGAACGATTACCCCAAGAAACAAGTACAAGAGGGATAACCTTGTTCTTAAGAACCTTTTTCCTTCGATCCACAATTTTAACTGGTCGCTCCTCAAAAGTCAAGTCTTCTCGTACCGTCAGCTCCGAATGATCCAATACATGCGTTTTATCCCGAACATACTTACGGAGTTAAGATACGTGGAACACATCGTGCACATTCGCCAAGGACTGCGGTAACGCCAAACGGTACGCTACCTCACCAACACGCTCCAAGATCTCAAAGGGTCCAACGAATCGAGGACTGAGCTTTCCTCGACTTCCAAAACGAATCACCCCTCTAGTCGGTGATATCTTCAAGAATACCAAATCACCCACGGCGAACTCTAGAGGTCTTCTTGACGTATCTGCCCAACTCTTATGTCGGTCTTGAGCTGCTTTCATATGGCTTTTGATAGTGTTAACCTTTTCTACTGTCTGCACAACCAAATCTGGTCCCAACAATTTTCGTTCACCGATATCGTCCCAACAAACCGGTGAACGGCACTTGCGACCATACAAAGCTTTGAACGGAGCCATCTGAATAGTTGTCTGGAAACTGTTGTTGTAAGAAAACTCCACCAAATGTAGATGGTCCTCCCAAGAACCCTTGAAGTCCAACATGCATGCTCTCAACATATCTTCAAGAGTTTGGATCGTTCTCTCCGACTGACCGTCAGTTTGAGGATGATAAGCTGTGCTAAACTTCAATCGAGTCCCCAAACTTTCCTGTAAACTCCTCCAGAAGTGTGATAAAAACCAAGTGTCACGATCGGACACGATGCTTACCGGTACTCCATGCAATCTTACAATCTCCTACATGTACCGCTCCGCCAAAGTTTCTGTTGATTGACCAACCCGAAAAGGGATAAAATGAGCTACCTTGGTCAAACGATCAACAATCACCCATACTGCATTGTTGCCTTTTGGGCTTCGCGGTAGAGCTGTCACGAAATCCATGGTTATATGTTCCCACTTCCACTGAGGAATCGGAAGTGGTTGCAATAAACCAGCAACCCTTTGATGTTCAGCCTTAACCTGCTGACACACCAAGCACTTTGCCATAAAGCGAGCGATCTTCCGCTTCATGCCTTCCCACCAGAAATGCTGTCGAATGTCTCGGTACATCTTTGTGCCTCCTGGATGTACGGAATAAGCTGAACTGTGTGCCTCCTTCATAAGCTCTTCGCGAATATCTCCCTTTGGCACACACAAACGGCTACCATATCTCAACGAACCATCTTCATGTATCAGTAAATCTGTTCGTAGTCCGGCTTCAACCTGTTCTCGAAACTTTTGCAGCCTAGGATCCCGCGATTGCGCTGCTTTAATATTCTCGATCAACGACGAATGTACTTGCAGCTGCATCAACTGTCCCGAAGAATGCGGTAGCACAACCTCCAAGTCAAATCTTTGAAAATCTTCGACGAGCTCTTTCTGCGTAGTCAACATCTGAATTGCTGGTAACCGACTGAGCGCATCCGGCACGACATTAACCTTTCCCGGATGGTACTTAAGATCAAGATCGTAGTCAGCCATCAGCTCCAACCATCTACGTTGCCTCATATTAAGCTCCTTCTGCGTGAACACATATTTCAAGCTTTTATGATCCGTGAAAACTTCGACCCTTTCGCCTAAAAGGTAATGTCTCCAAATTTTCAAAGCGAAAATCACAGCCACAAGCTCCAAGTCATGAGTTGGGTAATTCTTCTCATGGGTCTTCAACTGTCTTGATGCGTACGCTATAACCTTCCCATGCTGCATCAAAACACATCCCAATCCTTTCCCAGATGTGTCGCTATGAATCACCAATCCTCCGGAATTGTCTGGCACGGTCAGAATAGGGGCGGTTATCAATCTCTGCTTCAACGTCTCAAAAGCTGACGCACATCTATCCGTCCACACAAAAGGTACCCCCTTGCGCGTAAGCTTGGTCAACGGCTCCGCCAGACGAGCAAAGTTTTCCACAAATCTCCTGTAATATCCGCCGAGTCCAAGAAAACTTCTTATCTCCGCAACATTCTTCGGAATCGGCCAATCTCGAACTACGGCAATCTTTTCGGGATCGACGGCGATTCCATCGCCAGACACGACATGCCCCAAAAACTTTATTTCTTCCAGCCAAAACCCGCACTTGCTCATCTTCGCATACAACTTCTCCTATCTCAACGTCTGCAGTGCGATCTTCAAATGTTCTGCATGCTCCTCAAAACTCTTCGAGTAAACCAGAATGTCGTCGATGAACACCACAATAAACTGGTCCAAGAATGGTGAAAAGATTCGGTTCATCAAGTCCATGAATATCGCCGGTGCATTCGTTACTCCGAAGGGCATCACTAAGTACTCATAATGTCCATACCGAGTTCGGAACGCCGTCTTATAAACATCTTCTGCTTTCACTCGGACTTGATGATATCCGGATCGCAAGTCCAGCTTCGAGAATACCCTCGCGCCACTAAGCTGCTCAAAAAGTTTGCCAATGCGAGGGATCGGGTACTTGTTCTTAATAGTCACCCGGTTTAATTCTCGATAGTCAATGCACATCCTTCTCGTACCATCTTTCTTCTTAACTAGAAGAACTGGAGCTCCCCAAGGCGAGTTACTACTTCGAATCCAACCCTTCTCAAGCAATTCAGCAACCTGTTTCTTGACTTCTTCCAACTCCACTGGTGTCATTGGATAATACGCTTTAGATACCGGCGCTGCACCAGGAATAAGATCAATTGTGAATTCCACGTCTCGCTTCGGCGGTAAACCCGATATATCTTCAAACACGTCCATAAAATCACGAACAACAGCTGGCTCTTCACTTATATCAACCTCTATTGATGCAAGAATATCATTTGTCGGCTTAGCCCTAAACTCGACTGGCCCGACAGAACTGCTTCCTCCAGTGAAGGTAAACTCGGGATGTCCGGGAATCTGGAAAATTGCTTTCTTTGCCCTACAATCAATGTGAGCGTGGAAAGTGCCAAGAAAATCCATTCCCAAGACGACTTCATAGCTGCCCGTATCAATTACTAAGAAATCTGCAAAAAGCTCCCGTCCGCAAACAACAACTGTACAATCCTTACATTCCCTACTAGATATGATTTTCCCATTCCCAGTGTGTATGTCCCAGCAACTAGACAGTGTCGTGCAGGTAATCGAGTGTGTAGCTATAAACTTGGATGACATAAAACAATGGGATGCACCAGAATCAAATAACGCTAATGCGGAAAAACCATGAACGAGTAGAATACCTGAAACGACTTCTCCTGACGCCTTAGCTTCTTCAGCTGTCAAGGTAAAAGCTCGAGCCTGATTAGGTCCTTGAGTCAGCTGCTTCTGTCCCTGGAACGGTCTTTGCGGAGGCTTCTGAATATCATCCCTCGTATGAACCTTCGACGGACAAGCGCTGACAGCGTGATCTGCCGCTCCACAAACTAAACAGAGTCCCAGCCTCCTTCGACAATCCTTTTGCACGTGGCCAGGTAAATTGCAGTAGTTACAAGTCACGCTCTTTCTCTGTTCAACTACAGCATGCTTCTTCATTGGTGCTACACCACGACGGTCCACCAGAATACCTCTGCGACCATGAGCTCGATTTGGTACAAATGCTGGCTTCCTTACCGCAACTGCTGTCTGCTGCAAACTCCCCTTCATCCTAGATAGGCTCTGCTGCTCTCGAGCTGCCGCGAGTACTTGTGAGAAAGTGGTCAAACCCAGGGAGACAATCTGCCTCTGGATGTCCATGTCCAAGCTGCGCATGAACCTCCGTGCCCTGTCTGCATCATTGGCAACTAAAGGTCCAGCGAATCTGCTGAGTCTTGTCCATTCTGCTGCATGCACATCCACGGGTGCTCCATTCTGCCTTAGCCCGATGAACTTCTCTTCCATTTCCTCTCGTGCAGTCCGCGGGAAGAACTTCTCCAGGAAACTCTTTGAAAAATCCGCCCACTTGATCGGCTTGGTCAAGCGGGTCTCCTCCACAAGCCACCATTCTCGGGCGTAGTCCACTAACTGAATACGCACCACATCAACTCTTTTCTCATCTGGAATCTGTGCCGCAATAAGCAAGTTCTCTGTGTCAACTAGCCACTGCTCCGCTGGCAACGGCTCCTCCAAACCAGTAAATGCAGACGGACCCAACCGCCTGAAATCTGCTACGGTCCCTACTCGATCAACTGGTTTAGCTTCAACCTTGTCTACGGACTGCTGAACGGTCAGCAAACCTTCCTGAAACGATTCTGCTTGCTGCTGGATCAGCTCGGTCTGTCTCTTTTGATTCTCCAGCATTCCCCTTATTACTCCAAGCATGGCGGCTTCGTCCACACGCCTTTGGTACGTCTTCAAATTCTTATCTGCCATATTCCTGAAATCAAAGCACCCAACATTAGCATGATAACAGATTCAAAATTTAGATCAAGGCTACAACTCCAAGTTACTTAAATAGAGTACCGCATTGTAACTATGCCGCGGTATCATAGCCACAATTACATAACTCCACCCAAGTCGCCTAAGTCCTAGAGATAACAAGGAATCAGGTTTTCGAGTCGATATGCAAAGGAAGTTTGCACATTGTAAAAGATATAATCAGGAAGAATTTGATTCAAGAACGGTAAATCGGCAAGATGGCAGGACATGTTTCCTAAACACGGGTTTCCTGATTCGTGTATTGGGTACAATACCCAACTACAAAAGAATCAACCCGACTAACCTATGGCTCTGATACCAAAAGAACCATGGCACGCCCCGCTTCCCAGAGTATGCTAAAATGGGCACGTGACATAACCAACCATGCTACCTGTGGGTAGGAAGTATCCATCCACAGTCACATTACGGCTGTAGAGATATCAAGAACAAAATAAAACTATCTAAAACATGTCCATGAACCAAATAACATGAGTCAAGAATAATAAAGGTGCGGAAGAAAAAGATCCAATATAAAATAACTGGAATGTATGTCCCATAATGCGGGCTCACATTAGGAATAATGTAACATTTTCAAAAATATAAAATATTAATTTTGGGAATTTTTATAATTTAATATTATTTTATTGATTATTTTAATATTAAATGCAAATAAATAGGAAAAATGTTAGAAAAAATTATGAAAAATTATGGAAAATTCTAAAATAGGGTAAATTAGTGGATTATGGCATTTTTAAGTTTTTGTGATTAGTTTGACAATAATTTAGTGCTAATCGCGATTAAAATCGCTAATCGGGTTTTTTGGCAATTTTGTGCAAAACTTGCACATATCACTTTTTCTACACTTGTGCATTTTTCTAGCCATGGTTTTCTTTTGGGATTACTATTGATGTGAGAAGGTTTGGATTTTAAAAGAAAAGGAAAAGAAAGGAAAATATAATGATGAGGGTAGGTGAGAGAGAGAGGTGGACTTTGACTTAGCATACTTAGCCATTCTCCTCGTTTTCTGTGCACAGCCCCTGTTCCTCTAGTGTTGACCCAGGGTACTTCTAGTTTTGACAGATTCTATCTAGGGTGAAATCTGGGACATATATCCTAAGTTGCTATTTTGGATTCGTGTTCCGTATTCCGTATTTTTGATTCTGAAATGGTGGAATGTGTTTTGCCTCGACTAATTGTCGTTTATACGACGATGTAGAGGATTTATTGATGGTTTTGAAGGCGTGCCATAGGTTCTCACCTATAGGCCCCCTTATCGTATCGTTTTGGATTTCATGCGCCGTTTTAGATTGGATTTGGTTTTAATGCGCATATACGATATTTTGATGTGTAGGTACCCATGAAGACTTCGGGACGACAAGCAAATACGTGGTGACGTCCGCAATTGGTGATGCAAGGTGAGTAGATTATATCTACAGGGGGAAGTCGGGTGGATGGCGTATAGCACCCCCGCAGTCCGTAGATAGATTACTATGTAGTTTATTGTGATATTAGGTGTATTGTGGATAATGTAGGGTTAGAAGTGACTAGTGTAGTTCATAGTCGCGAACCCTAGGGTAGAATTACACCTACACACACACCCTTGCTTATCACTTGTACTTGCACTGTGATTGATGATATGTGATGACTTTGGAGATGAGTCGATGATGTGGGCTGGGTGCCCTGGGATCGGTGATTTTATACGATTCATATGTGGGATATGACTTGTGATTCTTGCGGGCTTTGGATATGTGTTTACCCCCGCATGCATACTTACTGAGGTTACCGTTTTGTACTAGACATAGAGTAGTACTCCAGACTATATGATCTGACGATGGTGATATCTGTTATGTGATGAGACAGTGAGATACTGACCCCTACCTAGCTATGGGGATGCCGTACGATGATTTACCGTACGAGCCGATATTGATGATAGATCCGCACTCATAACTCGAGGATATCTTATGATATGACATTGAGGCGAGATCACCGACTATATACTTTTATACATGTATCGACTTAGATTTAGGTGGTTTCCACACCTACCCCTCCTGATTGACCGGATACTTAGATGTAGTTTGCATAGTAGATATTTCACTGTGGTGTTGACTACTAGATATCTGCATTTTCCTGCTATTCGCATTGCTGGCATATGTTCATTGTTATATTATTATCATGCTGTTAGGACACCAGCACCATTATCGATGATGCGTATGTTTCACGTACACTATTTGCCGGCTCACACACTTCATCATCGATAATTGCCATGCCACTACACTGTAGTACTGTTGCATTCATGATATGATTACTGCTTGGCATATTGTACACATGTACCTGTACACAAACATAGATGATTCTGACTTGATTGAGATTGAGGACCGCAAGATATTCTTTAAACTGATTCATTCTAAAGGAGCGGTTCCTCCCGACATATGTACATTACTATTCCATGTTGCATGATTTCCGATATGATGATCTCTCTTTACATGTCGCATACATCATGGATTGATTGCATAGCACATTGCATTGGATTTACTTCTTGATGTGGATTTTCATGTGATTTCTGATTTTGAGGACCGTGGGATTATTTAAGAAAAGATGTTCTTTTATGAAAACCCGGTACCTCGTGATATGATATTTGGGTGCGTCCACCACGCGTTTTCTCGGTGCTGAGACGTGTGCTTGAAACCCGATTCGAGGAATGATGATCCGTTTGCGGGTTCGTGGTGGGCCCGGTATGGTTCCCCTCGGCGAGATGATCGATGGGTTATGCCGATTGAGCCTGGAGGCGGGCGAGTACCTACCGGTGATTGTATTTGAGCTCGGCGGATATCCGGGGGATACCGCCTGGAGCCGAGAGATGGGCGTACTGCCGGGGGCCGACGGGCCGCTACCGCAGACGGAGCCCAGAGATGGACATGGGTTGACTCGTGCTGCCGGGGCCGAGGGCCGATACCGCAGACGGAGCCCCATATGGATGAGGATTTACGTGTCGATGCTTGGCACGGGTTTCATGATGTTTTCCATGATATTGTTTATATCCTCATACTTGCATACATGATGCTTACTGTCAGTGGGTGACAGGTGGACGGGTTCCACATATATACAGACATGGATCATATACAGACTGGATTTACACTTGTCATACTTCATTTGTATATATAACAGGGTATGAGGGCGCTGTTATATATACCCTTACACCAATATTAGTGGTATGGGACGCTAATATATGTGTATTGATATCATTGATATTTCATCATACTTACCTCATGCAGGCATACCTTACACTGATGACATGTTATTACCTGAGTACCTGGCACTACATACATGATTAGATGTTACCTTGCCACCTTATTACACTCAGATGCACTCTTGTGGATTGTATTACTGATCGTTGGCTTAGGTTTATGTCTTGCATTCGGTTTCTGCTTGTAGATATTTCTATTCACGAGTTGGCAACTCACCCCCGTTGTGCCACAGTCCTTGCAGGTTCTGCCGTACAGGTTTCATTGCGGCATTTCTGGCACACTACCTTCTTGCGGGTGATTTGCTTTGGTAGGTGGTTTCTTTCGCATCAAGAATCACCATTTTATTCATGTATTTCATTGTATCTAGAAATTGTCCATCAACCAAAAACTTGTATATTCTTTCAGACTTAGAGACAGTGTGGTATTATTCGACCTTAGAGTCGCGCTTAGTAGTATTGCGGTTTTCTTGCTGCTTTTTGAGCTTTCCTTGATTTTGATCCTCGCCACTTGGCGTTGTATATTATCATATCATCGTGTGGTTGTGACCGTCGATTGACGAAGAGCTAGCTCCCGCTTGGGGATGCCTTTATCATTTTATATATTGTTATTCATGTTGTACCCCATTCGGGGCCAGTTTTACAAGAGAAACTCTGCCGAAAATTTTAGAAAAGACTGTACGGTTTTCAAATGCACATTCGGCTTAGTTATTTAAAAACCTTGATTTCAAACATGTTTTTCTTTACTTCTTTAAACCAGTTTTCTTTACTTATTCTCAAAAATAGTTTTAGATTTCTGGGCTTTTGGCTTACTTGGATCAGATGGAGTCCTATAGACTTCATATGGTTCAAGGGCCAGTCACGTGCTCTTTCGGGTCGTGACAAAGTTGGTATCAGAGCGCTAGGTTGACCTTGGTTCGAGTCTAAGTTTGACTATGTGGAGCCTAGGGAGTTGTTTATATACGGAACTTAGGCTTGACCTTACGGAACTTAGACTTGGTCGAGGGGGTGTAAACCCGAACTTTCGTCGTTATAGGATGACCCTTGGTTGATGGATTTGGTGACTAAAGTAGAGTGACGTACCGTTGGTATGTTCCGCGGCATACTTACGACACGCCACTCCGCTTAAGGAACCTTAGGATGTTCATACTTTCGAGATCAGTGATTCTCTTTATATCCAGGATTATTCATCCATTTGAGATCCCCGATTCTATTAGTTTCATGATCATACCTTCATTGATACTGTTCCTTCCTATGATCATGTATCCACTTTGGATCTGTTGTTTTCCTTCTTGCCACTGATGTGCTCTCTTTGATACTCGATTGAGATTCCTGTCACCGTGTTTGAGCGCAGTTTGGGCTGCTGCTAGGGTTACGGCCGGTGTGAGCTCGTTTGGTACGAGGGCCGACCTTTGTGTTTTCTGGTGACATGGGAACGTCTCGAGTTAGTGTTGGTGATTGTGACCTCTAGTGGAGGCGAGTGCTTAGTCTTGCACCGGATGATCGGGCCTTTGTTAGAGCTGCCAGTTGAGAGAGGACTGTTGATGTACAGCATACCTCAGAGATGGTGATGTCGCCTACCGTGCAGACAGATGGACCAGCTGACGCTGAGATTGACAGGGTGTTGCTTTCGGAGCTTACGAGCTGAGATTGCCGGAGCTTTCAGGCAGTTATGCGACAGATGATAGCTAGTCTACCCGATTTGAGAGACGAAGGTGATTCGTCCGATTTTGCGCCAGAGCGGGCCCAGTTGAGTTGAAGATTTCCAGTGTGGAGAGTCTTACTCAGATCTAGAGCAGGCTGATTCAGAGATGACCGCTTATGTATTGCCTTTCCTGGAGGATTGAGGCGTTGTTCGGCGTACAGGCATATGAGCCAGTTGTTGCTGCAAATGATGAGATATCGCCCAGATGATTGGAGCTACTGCAGCATGAGCATGTTCTTAGAGAGATGATAGCGAGTTGCTAGTCACCGAGGATGGATGACTAGGACGCGTGGTGAGTTCGCTTACCCCGATGCGAGGTCATCAGGTGGATTGATTCCAGCTAGAGACGACTTCACGCAGATTCGTTGAGAGTCGATTGAGACGATCGAATGTCAGGAGCCTATTTTCCAAGTTTAAAGTATACGGAAAGACATGCAGGTGATTCTATGGACCCTCTAGAAGAATGAAACCCTAACTCGACTTAATGACCGTGTGACAGCCTTGGAACCTTAGGGTTTACGGCGGTTCCGCGGCGCCATTAGTGAGGCTTGGGTTTGCCCTTCTACGGCTGGACCACCGACGCTGTGGCATGTACTCGATACTATTAAACTGTACCCGAGATGTGAGCTCTTGGGGGATTATGAGGATCTGACGAGTCGATCGGATGGTTCGACATCTTTCGGATATCGTGATGGGACACTGCTTGGGAGACTCCAGGTGCGAGCATAGCCGTCGGAGCGCAGTTCGTGCAGCCATGATGAGACGAGTCCGAATCAGTCGACACTGATGCAGAGTGAAGAAAAGAGTTCGCAAGATATTTCGACGAGATGACGTCCCACTCCGCCGACATCAGAGATGTTATACGCACCCAGAGGCGTGGTATATGGATATACCTTCCAGAAAGAAGCGCGATAGGTATGCAGCCGTTCCGGAAAGCTTTAGCTTCAGCATTGGATGATGACTTCCGGGCATTTCGGCAGGATTGAGATTTGAGAAAGGAACCTCG
This sequence comes from Agapanthus africanus, assembly GCA_030015575.1. Classification (NCBI taxonomy): domain Eukaryota; kingdom Viridiplantae; phylum Streptophyta; class Magnoliopsida; order Asparagales; family Amaryllidaceae; genus Agapanthus; species Agapanthus africanus. The sequence continues at coordinate 927,189,075 of CM057339.1, forward strand.
GCAGGACCTTTCTGGAGTACGATACGAGAAGACCTAGACCAGGAGTGGTCGTGTTGTGCACACCCAGCAGGCCAGAGTTCGGCATTGTCGACGAGGTAGTTGACCAAGTTCGGATAAAGGAACTTACCCAGATGCGTTGCGAATGGATCAAGGACGGACGAGTGATGAGTATTCCTCCGATGGTTGGGACGTGTTTCCGAGGACCAGTTCGGCCTGACATCTGCTACAGAATGATGAAGCTACAGAGTACGCGATTTCGAGTCCGTGTGAGAGACTTCAGATTGACCGTGGCCGAGAGCAGTGCAGTGTATAGTAGCTTGGCGTGACGTCATAGTGGACGACGATGGAGACAAGTGGAACCAGAGGTTCGTGTGAGACATTGACGAGCTGTCATTGCTTCCCGTCGAAACTAGAGACCTGATATGCTTACAGAAACGTTGGGATGTGACCAATTTCCGAGAAATGTTGTGCTGAGGACACAGATGTCTTTCCAGCGAGAAGAGATAGTACAAGAGAGCCAGCCTCTGTACAGATCGGCATAGGCATGATTGGAAGAGACCTTGAGCAGGATTCCTTCCAGGACATTGCTGCAATGATGTTTGCACCCAGGATCAGATGTGTGACGTGCATTCAGATAGCCAGAGACCGACGTCAGTGATATGCTGCCTTACGAGTGGTCGTGAGGTTTGACCGAGAGGTGACCAGAAAAGTGCCAGAACGGAATCGTCCCCGTTAGCACACCTGACAGGGCCGATGAGCCGATTGACCGCGTGATAGGTAATCCGCAGAGAAGATAAGGACCTAGAGAGTCAGAAGACGCCAGACCGTGAGCAAGAGGCAGGTAGATATCCTGCGCTGCTAGCAGTGGATTACACTGACTCCTTCTCGACCTTGAAGGAGAAACTACCGAAGACGGTATTTATGATTTGTGATTTTGTGATTCGATTATCACGTATCCGTCATTTTGGATTTCGGTATTTTGGGCGTTCTATTTGCACGATCTAGTTTTGGTGACTGAGTTTCATGATATTGGTTTCATGCACCCACTGGATATTTATATATTTTGCGCAGAGTTTTCATGCATTTTAGTGTTAGGCTTTGATTCGTGCACGCTGATGCACACGGTTGTGAGATTTTCCTTGCGGTACCCTGATTTTGGTTTGAGCCGCATTATATCGTTGATTTTGACCCGGATTTTGATGGTTGATTTTTGCACTCCGTGCTGGCGATGTGCTTTACGCCTGTTCGGTGTTTGCTATTGGATTTCGTGATTTCCGTGCATGTTGAGTGCGCAGGGTTTAGATTTTCATTCGTGCACGATGGATGCACCGGTTTGGATTTTCGCGCATGTTGGGCGCATGTTTTTAGATACGATTTTGGTGCACGCCAGATGCGCTAAATCGGGATTCTTCGTGCATGTCACATGCACCTGATTTATTTTGCTGTCAGGCACATACGATGCCCATGACAGATGCTTCGTGCACACCCGTTGCACTTGGATGTTGTTTTGTGCACCTGTTTAGCACATATATGGATTTTTTTTTGATTTCAGTGCGCACCAGACGCACAGGATGGTGTTATGTTTAGATTGGATGTCTACATGTGTAGTTCCGATCCATATCATATCGGTTTTGTATTGGATTTGACATTGTGTTTTTTTTTACATTGACTCCGATGATTGCGGGATGCTTGACGGAGTTTTGTTTTCGAGTTATCTGCTCAGTACCCTTGCGCATGCATTGCGCTGTGACGTTCTATGTGTTGATGATTTCGGAGCCCCGACGACTTTGGTTTATTACTGAGATGTTTTTGTATCTGGGGGTTTAAATTTAAAATTCGGGGACCGAATTTCTTTAAGTGGGGTAGATTGTAACATTTTCAAAAATATAAAATATTAATTTTGGGAATTTTTATAATTTAATATTATTTTATTGATTATTTTAATATTAAATGCAAATAAATAGGAAAAATGTTAGAAAAAATTATGAAAAATTATGGAAAATTCTAAAATAGGGTAAATTAGTGGATTATGGCATTTTTAAGTTTTTGTGATTAGTTTGACAATAATTTAGTGCTAATCGCGATTAAAATCGCTAATCGGGTTTTTTGGCAATTTTGTGCAAAACTTGCACATATCACTTTTTCTACACTTGTGCATTTTTCTAGCCATGGTTTTCTTTTGGGATTACTATTGATGTGAGAAGGTTTGGATTTTAAAAGAAAAGGAAAAGAAAGGAAAATATAATGATGAGGGTAGGTGAGAGAGAGAGGTGGACTTTGACTTAGCATACTTAGCCATTCTCCTCGTTTTCTGTGCACAGCCCCTGTTCCTCTAGTGTTGACCCAGGGTACTTCTAGTTTTGACAGATTCTATCTAGGGTGAAATCTGGGACATATATCCTAAGTTGCTATTTTGGATTCGTGTTCCGTATTCCGTATTTTTGATTCTGAAATGGTGGAATGTGTTTTGCCTCGACTAATTGTCGTTTATACGACGATGTAGAGGATTTATTGATGGTTTTGAAGGCGTGCCATAGGTTCTCACCTATAGGCCCCCTTATCGTATCGTTTTGGATTTCATGCGCCGTTTTAGATTGGATTTGGTTTTAATGCGCATATACGATATTTTGATGTGTAGGTACCCATGAAGACTTCGGGACGACAAGCAAATACGTGGTGACGTCCGCAATTGGTGATGCAAGGTGAGTAGATTATATCTACAGGGGGAAGTCGGGTGGATGGCGTATAGCACCCCCGCAGTCCGTAGATAGATTACTATGTAGTTTATTGTGATATTAGGTGTATTGTGGATAATGTAGGGTTAGAAGTGACTAGTGTAGTTCATAGTCGCGAACCCTAGGGTAGAATTACACCTACACACACACCCTTGCTTATCACTTGTACTTGCACTGTGATTGATGATATGTGATGACTTTGGAGATGAGTCGATGATGTGGGCTGGGTGCCCTGGGATCGGTGATTTTATACGATTCATATGTGGGATATGACTTGTGATTCTTGCGGGCTTTGGATATGTGTTTACCCCCGCATGCATACTTACTGAGGTTACCGTTTTGTACTAGACATAGAGTAGTACTCCAGACTATATGATCTGACGATGGTGATATCTGTTATGTGATGAGACAGTGAGATACTGACCCCTACCTAGCTATGGGGATGCCGTACGATGATTTACCGTACGAGCCGATATTGATGATAGATCCGCACTCATAACTCGAGGATATCTTATGATATGACATTGAGGCGAGATCACCGACTATATACTTTTATACATGTATCGACTTAGATTTAGGTGGTTTCCACACCTACCCCTCCTGATTGACCGGATACTTAGATGTAGTTTGCATAGTAGATATTTCACTGTGGTGTTGACTACTAGATATCTGCATTTTCCTGCTATTCGCATTGCTGGCATATGTTCATTGTTATATTATTATCATGCTGTTAGGACACCAGCACCATTATCGATGATGCGTATGTTTCACGTACACTATTTGCCGGCTCACACACTTCATCATCGATAATTGCCATGCCACTACACTGTAGTACTGTTGCATTCATGATATGATTACTGCTTGGCATATTGTACACATGTACCTGTACACAAACATAGATGATTCTGACTTGATTGAGATTGAGGACCGCAAGATATTCTTTAAACTGATTCATTCTAAAGGAGCGGTTCCTCCCGACATATGTACATTACTATTCCATGTTGCATGATTTCCGATATGATGATCTCTCTTTACATGTCGCATACATCATGGATTGATTGCATAGCACATTGCATTGGATTTACTTCTTGATGTGGATTTTCATGTGATTTCTGATTTTGAGGACCGTGGGATTATTTAAGAAAAGATGTTCTTTTATGAAAACCCGGTACCTCGTGATATGATATTTGGGTGCGTCCACCACGCGTTTTCTCGGTGCTGAGACGTGTGCTTGAAACCCGATTCGAGGAGTGATGATCCGTTTGCGGGTTCGTGGTGGGCCCGGTATGGTTCCCCTCGGCGAGATGATCGATGGGTTATGCCGATTGAGCCTGAAGGCGGGCGAGTACCTACCGGTGATTGTATTTGAGCTCGGCGGATATCCGGGGGATACCGCCTGGAGCCGAGAGATGGGCGTACTGCCGGGGGCCGACGGGCCGCTACCGCAGACGGAGCCCAGAGATGGACATGGGTTGACTCGTGCTGCCGGGGCCGAGGGCCGATACCGCAGACGGAGCCCCATATGGATGAGGATTTACGTGTCGATGCTTGGCACGGGTTTCATGATGTTTTCCATGATATTGTTTATATCCTCATACTTGCATACATGATGCTTACTGTCAGTGGGTGACAGGTGGACGGGTTCCACATATATACAGACATGGATCATATACAGACTGGATTTACACTTGTCATACTTCATTTGTATATATAACAGGGTATGAGGGCGCTGTTATATATACCCTTACACCAATATTAGTGGTATGGGACGCTAATATATGTGTATTGATATCATTGATATTTCATCATACTTACCTCATGCAGGCATACCTTACACTGATGACATGTTATTACCTGAGTACCTGGCACTACATACATGATTAGATGTTACCTTGCCACCTTATTACACTCAGATGCACTCTTGTGGATTGTATTACTGATCGTTGGCTTAGGTTTATGTCTTGCATTCGGTTTCTGCTTGTAGATATTTCTATTCACGAGTTGGCAACTCACCCCCGTTGTGCCACAGTCCTTGCAGGTTCTGCCGTACAGGTTTCATTGCGGCATTTCTGGCACACTACCTTCTTGCGGGTGATTTGCTTTGGTAGGTGGTTTCTTTCGCATCAAGAATCACCATTTTATTCATGTATTTCATTGTATCTAGAAATTGTCCATCAACCAAAAACTTGTATATTCTTTCAGACTTAGAGACAGTGTGGTATTATTCGACCTTAGAGTCGCGCTTAGTAGTATTGCGGTTTTCTTGCTGCTTTTTGAGCTTTCCTTGATTTTGATCCTCGCCACTTGGCGTTGTATATTATCATATCATCGTGTGGTTGTGACCGTCGATTGACGAAGAGCTAGCTCCCGCTTGGGGATGCCTTTATCATTTTATATATTGTTATTCATGTTGTACCCCATTCGGGGCCAGTTTTACAAGAGAAACTCTGCCGAAAATTTTAGAAAAGACTGTACGGTTTTCAAATGCACATTCGGCTTAGTTATTTAAAAACCTTGATTTCAAACATGTTTTTCTTTACTTCTTTAAACCAGTTTTCTTTACTTATTCTCAAAAATAGTTTTAGATTTCTGGGCTTTTGGCTTACTTGGATCAGATGGAGTCCTATAGACTTCATATGGTTCAAGGGCCAGTCACGTGCTCTTTCGGGTCGTGACAAATAAACTGCAGAAAAATAACTGAACTAGCTACTACAGAAACTCACAGCTCAGCCTGCTGGCTGAAGTACTCCTGCTCGGACTGCAGCAAAGGTACGGAATCTGGGCTATGCAAAACCCAGACGTCAGCGCGTCATGTCAACAAATAATAAAATATAAACAGGGTAACAGGCAATGCAATGTAAACAGTAATATAAATCAGGGCAGTGCAGGGTAGCGTGCAGTGGGTAAACTAAACTGTTCTATCAGGTTTTCTGTTCTAAAGTCTTTGAAATCAAATTGATGAATCATCGATGTAACTCAATAGTATCCCGTGCATACCCAGGACCACGGTCCAGATTCTCGGGCTGAAACCGAGACATGCCACTAGGCACTAATTAGGAATGTGTACAGATGAATGATGTCAGCAGCATCATTCCAAGGCTGGCCTGGCCTCTAAAACTGATCAGAACAAGTAGTGAACTGTTGAGTTACAAGTCAGGTTTCACCTTTGATTTCCCCATACCCCCAAGTTATATGTGTACGTCAAGTCAGGTATTCAGTAATCAAGAACTAATGCCAACACAGGATCAGGTAAACAGGTTTGTCTGGATAGACAACAGGAACGGTCTATGAGGACTACATGTCAGGTTTGTTGACATTAGACCCAAGATCAGATAACGGGTCAAGTCATGGTACATCAGGTCGAGTCAAGTAGTATACGGTACCATGTCGGGTCAATCAATATGTATGTATCAAGTCATGTCAAGGTGGAAACAATATCATGGGTGTGCTCATACTCGGCTAGCATAATCAGGGTTAAATATTCGAGCATGGTTATCAACAATATAATCTAAGCATTGAATTAAACAATAAAAAAGATTTAATTAATTAGCAGTACAGTTATCAGTTGTGTTTCAAAGATGATTTCAACATTATAAGAATACAGTATGACAATTTTGGCCGTTAAATCATGTTAACAAGTTTTAAGAACTTTATGGATGCAATGATTTATATATAGGTTCAATGGACGAAATCACAGCTAATACAGATTAAATGCACATAAGTGTCCGAATAGAGTAAAACTGTAGAGAGAATGCCATAGGCTATGACAATAGTGGAAATGTGATTAAAACATATAAATGTGATTATTAGGTTTAATGAAGTAAATGCAAACGGTAGGTTTCAAGGTATAATACGACATTGAACACAAAAAAAGGAAATTATAGCACTAAAGTTAACCTACAGGTTTAGGGTGCTATCAATGTATATGTATATATATTATTTAGCATGTAGCAAGGTGTACTTGCCTCGACGGGTTGCGAATCGGGAAAACGGAACGTTACACGTCGGCGGGGAAATCTCGCGACGTGCGCACGGTTCACGGAATGAACCCAAACAACAAACAACGGAGCCACACGGATCAGAGTACCTCGCTGGATCGCCGGGACACGTTGCCGGCACGGTCGGATTCCGGCCAACACAAAAAAACAGTGAATAAGGTTTCTAAAAAGTATAGATCTAGAGAAAGAAAGAAAGGAATAGAGAAAGGAGAAGAAGAAAGATGATGAGTGATACTTACTGGGTCTCAGAGGGCACTAGCAATGACGGTGAGATCGACGGCGGCGAGAACGACGTTCTGCGACGATCTGCAGAACCCATCCAACCAAAATTCTCAGTTGCGGGAAAAGAACGGCAGAAGAAAGGAAGGATGAAATGGAGAAAGCACTTACTGGGGTGTTCTTGGGTGGTCGGGTGATCGTCGGCGTCGACCAGAGGCGTTGGCGATAACCGGAGGCTTTGGGTTCATGGCGGGGATCAATCGCAGGGTGCAGCCTCGGCAGAGAGAGAAAGAAGATGGAGGCGAGGAGGAGGAGATGAGGTAGACGACGAGGGCGAGGATGATGGCATCGGCGTTGGGGCTGCGGCGGTGGAAGACGAGGCGGCTAGGGTCTCGGGGAGTTGGGTTTGCTTCTGTGAAAAGAAAAATGAAGGAAGAAGAGAATATAAGGGAAAGAGAGAGAGAAAGATTCGCAGGAAGGAGAAAGAGAGAGATACGAGAGGAGAGAGAGAAGAGGAGAGAGATAGAGAGGTGGTGAGAGATCGAGAGGAGAAAGAAAGCGAGAGGAGAAAGAAAGTTGGCTCGTAGCCCCGCGAGAGAGAGAGAGGAGAGAGAGAAAGAGAAGGGGAAAGGGAGAGAGAGAAAGTTAGCAGGGCCCAGGAGGATTTAAACGAATGTTGATTGGCTCGTGGCCAATAGAAAAGAGAGAGAAAAAGATTTGAGAGTGCACAGTTAGGAAAAGAAAATGTAAAAAGATTTTTAAAGAAACTGGAAAATATTTTCTGGTGTTACAATTATTTTTGTTGGTTAAAAAATATTAGAAAAAATAGGATTTGGCAGAATACAAACTATTTCAGAATTGCGCCCAGGTCGAGTCCACAAATTTGAATTTGAAATACGAAAATTATTGGCGGGTTCCAAAATTGAAATGAAGTATTTTTCGATTAAAAAGCATACCCCAAGAACGGACGCACGCACGTGTGCGTAGTCGTCCAAGCACGGTCGTTTCACTGAACGGGACGAGAACGTGATGCAAGGACGCTACCACAGGGTTAGGGGTGTCAAGCAGGCCATGTCAAATATTTTTAATTTTATTTTAGATGCCTTAAATTGTTATATGCAGAATCGAATTGGCGGGGTAAAATTACAATAAGTAACAATCAAGCAAGATAAATGAAATAAATGCCACCCTCCATTCATATGGTAACTGAAATTAGTAGAACTGGACTCGGTTGTTACAGGGCTTCGATCCTTAGCGCGGGTTAGGCCGTAAGAGGCCTGCTGAGGGTAGACCGAGCAGGGTTGCTGCCCGGTTTCCTCTTGGCGAGGGCTTAGATCCCTGACATCGTGGGGGAGTGAACTACTAGCCAGGGATAGCCGAGAAGGGTAGCCGCTCAGCTATCTCTTGGTGAGGGCTTCGATCCTTAGCGTGAGAGGGGACATAAGAAGCCTGCTAAGGATGGGCCGAGCAGGGTTGCTGCCCGGTGCCTCTTGGCGAGGGCTTAGATCCCTGGTGTCGTGGGGTAGTGAAATAACAGCCGGGGATAGCCAAGCAGGGTAGCCGCTCGGCTTCCTCTTGGCGAGGGCTTCGATCCCTGGCGTTATGGGGTAGGGAACTACCAGCCAGGGATAACCGAGCAAGGACGAGCCCGGTTGCCTCTTGGTGAGGGCTTCGATCCTTAGCGTGGGAGGGGCTGTCAAAGGCCTGCTAAAGATGGGCCGAGCAGGGTTGTTGCACGGTGCCTCTTGGTGAGGGATTAGATCTTAAGGACGGGCCGAGCAGGGTTGCTGCCCAGTGCCTCTTGGTGAGGGCTTTGATCCTTAGCGCGGGAGGGGCCGTAGGAGGCCTACTAAGGATGGGACGAGCAGCGTTGATGCCCGGTACCTCTTGGCGAGGGCTTGGATCCTTAAGGACGGGCCGAGCAGGGTTACTGTCCGGTGCCTCTTGGTGAGGGCTTCGATCCTCGGCGTTGCGGGGTAGGGAACAACCAGCCAGGGATAACCGAGCAAAGGCGAGCCCGGTTGCCTCTTAGTTAGAGCTTGGATCCTTAGCGCGGGAGGGGCCGCAAGAGGCCTGCTAAGGACGGACCGAGCAGGGTTGTTGCCTGGTTGCTTCTTGGCGAGGGCTTGGATCCTTAAGGATGGGCCAAGCAGGGTTACTGTCCGGTGCCTCTTGGCGAGGGCTTCAATCCTTGGCATTGCGGGGTAAGGAAGTACCAGCCTGGGATAACCGAGTAAGGGCGAGCCCGGTTACCTCTTGGTGAGGGCTTGGATCCTTAGCACGGGAGGGGCCGCAAAAGGCCTGCTAAGGATGGACCGAGCAGGGTTGCTGCCTGGTTGGCTCTTAGCGAGGGCTTGGATCCTTAAGGACGGACCGAGCAGGGTTACTGCCTGGTGCCTCTTAGCGAGGGCTTTGATCCTTAGCACGGGAGGGGGCGTAAGAGGCCTGCTAAGGACAGGCCGAGCAGGGTTGCTGTGCCTCTTGGCGAGGGCTTTGATCCTTAGTGCGGGAGGGGCCGTAAGAGGCCTGCTAAGGATGGGCCGAACAGGGTTGCTGCTCGTTGCCTCTTGGCGAGGGCTTTGATCCTTAAGGACGAGCCGAGCAAGGTTGCTGCTCGGCTACCTCTTGGTGAGGACTTAGATCCCAAGCGTTGTGGGGTAGGGAACTACCAGCCAGGGATAGCCGAGCAGGGTAGCCGCTCGGCTGCCTCTTGGCGAGGGCTTTGATCCCTGGCGTCGTGGGGTAGTGAACTACCAGCCAGGGATAGCTGAGCAGGGTGGATGCTCGGCTGCCTCTTGGCGAGGGCTTCGATCCCTGGCGTTGTGGGGTAGGGAACTACCAGCCAGGGATAGCCGAGCAGGGTAGCCGCTCGACTGCCTCTTGGTGAGGGTTTAGATCCCTGACGTCGTGGGGCAGTGAACTACCAGCCAGGGATAACTGAGCAGGGTAGCCGCTCAGTCGATTCATGAGGTTCTGTCCGACCTTCCCGGTGTGAGTATAGAGAATAGGGACAGTCACGGGCGACACGTGTAATGAACACGTGGGGGAGGCGAAGCACCGGGGCCGTGTCGTTTCGATTTCGTCGGGAAAGGCTCGATGTCTGCCGCGTGGCGGTACAGTTGTGGGTGAAACGAGCGACTGTTGGACTTGTGGGGCGTTGTGGGCTATAAAACGGAGGGAGCGTTGATCACTCCTTGCTTCACATCCAAAACGTAAGAATGGAGGACTTCCCTTTTATCATCCCCGACATCGTAAACTTCGAGGACGTGTATCTCTACGATCAGTACTGCACCGAGGACACGGTGATGTTAGTCATAGGCTGTGTTGGGGTAAAAATTTACACCCCGATTGACCAAGTCAAAATCAAAGTCAACCCCAAGTCAAGTTGGCCCAAGCCCAGATCCAGTGGGCCCATGCCCGGGTCGAGCCCGAACATGAAGCGGCAGGCCTCCCCCATACCAAGATAAAAATTTTGTAATAAATAATTTTGTTGTATTTCTTTTATTTTGTTTTATGGATAAATGTAAGAAAAATAGGCATAAAGCCAAATTTTTGTAAAGCCTATGGCTTATGTGCAAAAAGAAATAGCACATGAGCCATGGGATAGGCAAAATGCCATTTTGTAAAGCCCAAGGGGCTGTGTGTAAAGTGTATGGCCTATAAATGCAAAGATAATGAAATATCTCAACAAATTTTTTCTCTCTCCAAAAAAATTTTTAGATCTGAGATCTTTTCTCCTTCTTCAAGGTTCCAAAACCTTTTTCTTTCTTTTGAATTAAATCAAGAGTTTTACTCTTCATTCTATAAAACTAAATAGTTTTTCACCACAAAACCCATAAAGGGGAACTCAAATTTTCCATTATATCTCAAAAAGAAGAGATTTTTAAAATCTCATGTCTCTTGATTTTCAAGATCCAGCAACCAGAGGAGAAAGAAGAAGAACCCCTTTCATCAACCCCAAAACATCTTAGGAGTTTAACTCCACTCTGATTTCTCTTTCAAAAATTTCTGGGGCTAAAAGCCTCTTTTTCTCGTCGGCGCCCAAACGCTCAACCGCCCGGTGCTCAAGCGCCAAGCGCCCACGTGCCGACACGTGGCGCGCTCGAGCACTTCACGCTCCAGCGCCCAGCGCTCAAGCGCCAAGCGCCCACGTGCCGACACATGGCGCGCTAGCGCTCGAGCGTCCAGCACTCAAGCGCAAAGCGCCCACATGCCGACACGTGGTGCGCTAGCGTCTAAGCGCACAGCACATAAGCGCACAACGCTCAAGGCGCTGACCCCACGCATCCTTTGGGTGCTTTTTCCCTTTTTTTTATATATGTATACATGTATATATATGTACAGATACACACACACTCCACGACACTGTCCCCCTCAAAAAAAAATTTGGGTCGGGGCGCTGCCCCGCACCCCGAAAGGGAGCTGCTAGCCCCTTTAACCCCAGCCCGCTATCCGGGTAGCGGGCCCCCCGTAAAAACTCTGCGTGGCTCCCGATATATCCAAACCCCCCTCTAAAACAACACACACGTACACTGCATATTGAGTTCGCATGACCAGTTTAACCCGTCAATCAGAGGTTCCCTCGCTCCAAAGGCGAGGGGTAATTAACGGCAGTTTAGTCCGCGGCTGCCGGAGATTCGGATCCCCACAATCATTAAACCCCGACCTACCCTAGACAGGAGAAATCTGTAGTACGCCTAACAAGCACGCGCGTATTCCCATCTCAATGGGGTGACGAAAAACACCCTACAGATTCTGGCATGCCCGGTGGGACGTTTCTCTCCTTCCATATTTCGGGTTAAATATTCATGCGAACTCAATCAATATACATATCGATTGCCTATACTGAAATGATTTTTTTTTCCGTGCAGCAATCAACCTTCGACGACAATTTCTCCCAAGACGAATTCAGCTTCCAACACGATCCCGATCCCGTACGTGGTCAAGGTCAATGCTCGTGTGGTTCTCCCCGCAAGCCTCAGTCGACAGTGGGAGGAACTGCCCCGCCAGTTTGGCTCCGTCATCATCTATCCTGCCGGAAGCGCTCATCTGGCAGAAATCCCGGCAAAGCAGGCGGCCAAGCCGGTCTCAAGGGGCAAGAGGCCGAATGTCATGATCACCAAGGCACCACAACCGAAACTTAAGACGGTGTCTGAACGATTCTCTGGTGCTCCAGCGGGGGGCAAGAACTCCGGTACAAAGGGAAACATCAAATGTTGCGGACAAGCTCAGGCGATGACTCCAAGAAATGCATAATCAAGCATATCTCCAAAATCCTCCATCGTCCAGTCTACGGCGTCTTCCCAACGAGCCGAAGTCTGCCAGATGCTTAGAACAGAAAAGTTAAGGCAGAAGCGGCTCAGGTATCGAGCCAACAAGAGGGCCAGGGCTTCGGCCAAATGGAATCTTGTGAAGTTCCAAGTGCAGGGTCGCCCCGCGACGACGGCTGAGTCAGACGTAAGAATCAGCAATTCCTTCGAGCCTCTGAAGTGGGTTCAGAAAAATGCCATGACCGCCAGAATCAAGAAGACAGCGGTCCGAACAATGCTACAAAGAGACGTGTCCCGGCCCCAACAGAAAAAGTATGACACTGTCTCTTCAAGAGTCTATCAGGCGCTCTGTGCCGCACGAAAGCAGCGGGGCAAATCCAGAAAAGAAGCGCCAGCACCATTCAAGAATCCGGCCAGGCCATCCGCCTTCAATCTACTGCCCACTACTGAAACAGGGGGGTCAAGACAGCGATATGTGAAATCAGCTGCCGACAATAAAAAGAGGGTTGGATATATTATCCATACGGTCTATATGGCGGGCGGGCGCCCCAGCGACAACCTTCGCAGCAAAAGCAAAGATTGGACCACCACATCCCAAGTCCAATCTGTCTTGAATGTGGTTGCCGCTTCCCAAGAACATCCGCCTCCGCCGGATGATGAAAACCCTCTCGAGGAGGAAGATAGGCAGAAAGACCTCTCGGTCCATGCAGAGCCAAGCTCGGACAGCGAGGAAGAGCCGACTTTCCGCCCCAGGACCGCGGAGCAGGAGCTGCTTCAAGAGCTTCGAAAACAGCTCAGGAGCAAGGATAAAGAGATGGCCAAGCTTTATTCGAAAATTGACGATCTAACGAATGTTGTGATGCAGCTTACGGCTCAAATTGCTCGAGCACCTCCCAATCAAGCATAAGTCGCTACTAATCAGCCGGGTGATGACAATCCGAAGTAGCCAATGCCTGTTCCTTTGGGTCCAATACTGGTCGAGCCGCACGAAAGCCGGCCACATTCCGCTTCTGGGGATGCCTTGGCCCCAGATGGCACTATCCCGCTAACACAAGATCGGATAATGGATTTGGTCACCAGCAAAGTTAAAACATTGGTGGCTGAAGCTGAAGCTCAGAAAGAAATTGGCGGTAGTGGGCGGCCATATCCCGCACAGTACGATCTGATCGAGTTCCCGAGCGGCTACGTCATTCCTAAGTTCGGAAGATTTGACGGAACGGGGAATGCGAATTAGCACGTCGCCCACATCAAAGTATCGTGCGGAAATACAGGGGGCAATGACGCGCTCCTTCTTTGTCAGTTTGTCAACAGCCTGACCGATGTCGCCTTCGACTGGTATGCGAGTATACCAGACGGGTCCGTCATTATCTTTGCCCAAATAAAGTCTCTGTTCCGGCAAAGGTTCATGAGCGTCAGTGATAAAATCTCCATTCCCGACCTTGTGAGGACCAAGCCGGGCAAGAATGAAAGCAACACCGACTTTATCACTCGATTGCGTAATCTCACAGTCAAGTGCGAACCGCCACTGGAGCAGGACCAGTCCATCAGCCTTCTCATTGGGAACCTCAGCAACTGGATGGTCCCATTCTTGTGTACAGCGGGCCTCAAGACATTTCAGGAGCTAACCAAGAAAGTCCAAATGCTGGAACGCTCGAAGCAAAAGTCCCCGCCGGACTCTTAGAGAGACAAAACTTGGAAAAGCAAGCGAGACGACAACCCTAGAAGCGGGAGTTCCAGCAGTACCAATGTCTTCAATGCGTCCGACAATGAAGAAAAGCGAAGGGCGGGCGAATCCAAAACCAACCGGTCTCGAAAGCCATTGCTGGGAGGAGATGGGCCTTCCCTAGAGGAGAAGAAGAACAAGGTTTACTCTTTCAGAAGGGACAAGGTCCGTAAGATATTTAAAGATTCCTTGAACAACGGCCTACAATTGCCGGAGTCGAAAAGACCCCAAGAAGCAAAAATGACCGACAATCCCCTGTATTTCCCGTACCACCGAGTAGTGAGCCATGCGATCGAGGATTGCTATATCTTCAAGGACTGGGTCGAGAAGCAGTACAAGGCTGGAGAGATCGAGCTGTCCAAAAGCGTGTTGGTGAACAATCAAGTTGCAACCGCCAACTTTATACAGACAGAAGTTGAAGCTTTCTGGGAGCAGACAGCTGAACCCGCTGCCCTGACAAATGAAACTAACTCATCACGGCCTCCGTGGAGTATGCACATATCTAATAAGACGAAGAAGATGATAAAGCTACTTCGGAAAGAGCCCAGGACGGAATGGGAAGGCAGAAGAAGCCTACCAGTCCAGCTGCCAATGCGGTTCCATCAGGCTCAAAATCCAAAAAGCTCAAGAAGAAGAAAAGTGCAGCTCGGCGCGAAAAGGAATTTGTAAGGAGATCGACCATTCAAAAATATATCGATTCCCTCGAAGAATATGAATAGAAAGAAAGAACTCTGATTCAATTGAAGGAGTTCTTCCCTGTACAAGCGGCTGAAATTCTGGAGGAGTTAGAAGAAGACCCCCAATGAAGAGATCCCAGTAGTGACCTGCTACGCCATCCATCTTGCCAGAGACTCTGAGGAGGAGCTCTGTTTTCCCGAAGAGGATGAGGAGCTCGCCACAAAGGCCAATCAAATCCAGCTCAGAAGCGGCAGGGCTCTACCTCCAAATCAGGGCAATGCCCCAAAAGGGAAAGAAAAACAGGTGGCTAATGATGAAGATGGTAGAGAACCGGCTGATGAAAACTCAAGTCCTTCCCCAGTAGACTATAATGTTTTGGCTCACCTCCGAAAACTTCCGTCTCTCTTTAGCATCTACGATGCCTTGGTTCTATCTCAAGAGCTTAGAGATGTTCTCATTCATGCTCTACAAAACCCTGAGCGGTATCAGGCTCGTTTTGCGGAAATTAATATGAAAGAAGCTCAGTACACTTTGCAAGCCGCTGCAGTCACGTTTAAGGATGAAGACTTGCTACTGGAAAGGCTGAGCATAATCGGCCGCTTTACGTGACCGGGTACAGCGACGGGGATCGGATTAATCGCATATTGATTGATCCGGGGTCCTCAGTGAACATCATGAACTTGCGAACACTGAAGAGTTTGTCAATGGACGTCGGACACCTGTCAAGGGAAAGGATTGTCATTCAAGGCTTCAATCAAAACTGCCAGCAAGTTTTGGGGTCTATAGCTTTTCCAATCAAATTCGGAGATCTGCAAACTGAAGCTAAGATATACGTGATCGACGCCGACACGTCTTATAAGATTCTCTTGGGACGGCCGTGGCTCCACGATTACGGCATCATCCCATCAACTCTCTATCAATGCATGAAGTATACTAAAAATGGTGAAGAAAGACGCATTGACGGAGACATCCAGCCGTTCGGTGTGCATGAAGTCCGATATGAAGATTCTTGGTACTTTATAAACCACCAAAATGCTAAGCCACAACTGACTGAGGATAGAGCGGCCCCAAGACTCAAAAGCAAATCTGAGCCGGCTGTCACTTTCAAAAGCAAAAACGCCCAAGTGCGCCCGCGTTTTGGTAGCGACACTGATGAGTCCGACGCTGGAAGTCCGTACTTCCGTAAAACTCGCCCTCATTTCGGTAGCGATACAGACGAATCTGTTACTGAAGCCCCATCTAGCAGCAAAGTTCGCCCTCATCTTGGCAGTGACACTGAAGAGTCGGAGGAAGAGTACCTGCCGTGCAACAGCGGTGCAGATTGGACCCCCATACAACAAGCGAAACTACGAGAGACCTTCGAAATTGCAGAAGGGTCCCTAATTGTCACAAGGGTACCGGAGAAGATGTGCAAAGAGCTCGATGCGTTGTCAGTCTCTACCGTGGACCAGCTGAAAACTTTCTACGTCCCCGGAAGGAAAAGTGGGCAGAAAGGCATCCTGTTTTATGGGTCAAACCCCGTTGTGCACCGGGACGATTTGTCTGTCGCGTGCCTTCCATATGAGAGAGGCATAAGAGCCGTCCTCAATCCTAAATACTATGCGCCCGAGATGCGGGAATACTTTAAAAAGTGCGGATGCCGGTTATATCAAATGGAGTCCGAAGCAAAGTTTTACGAAGGGCTATGGCATCCACCTCAGGTCCGAGCACTCATCGATGGACGAATTCCAGATAGGCGGGGCATAGATTTCATCCAGCCTGATTCTAAGGCATGCTATATGACCCATATTGGGGAAGCCAGCAAAGTGTCAAATGATGAAGACGAGCTAACCGAGCCAGAAGAAGCTCCTCAAGAGCTCGAAGATGGCGGATAACCAACATTTGACGAGCTAACCGAGATTGACTTAGGAACGCCCGATGATCCAAGGCCGACTTACATCAGCTCACTCTTGTCGGAGGAAATGAAAGAGCAGATAATTGCCCTGCTGCATGAGTTCGTCGACTGCTTCGCGTGGACATACAAAGAAATGCCTGGCCTTTCCCCTGAAGTGGCCGTGCATAAGCTGGCTATATCTCCTAATGCTAAGCCAGTCAAACAAGCTCCTCGACGAATGAGAAGGGAACTAGAAGAAAAGGTCATCGAGGAAATCAAGAAGCTCATCGATGCCGGCTTCATCAGGGAAGAGAAATATGCGGACTGGATCGCATGCATAGTCCCAGTGAAGAAGAAAAATGGGCAGATCCGAGTTTGTGTCGATTTCAGGGACCTCAACAAGGCATGTCCTAAAGACGACTTTCCGCTACCGGTCATGGAAATGATGGTCGATGACACCTCAAATTATGAGTTGTTCACCTTTATGGATGGCTCGTCTGGATATAATCAGATCAAGATGTCGCCTGAGGATGAGAAGCACACAGCATTCCGAACCCCGATCGGAATATACTGCTACAAGGTGATGCCGTTCGGACTGAAGAACGCAGGTGCTACGTACTAAAGGGCAATGACCAATATTTTTGATGACCTAATTCATAAAGTCGTCGAATGTTATGTTGATGATCTGGTCGTTAAGACTAAAACCAAGGCCGATCATATCCAAGATCTTAGGACCGTTCTCACCAGACTGAAGGAATATGATCTGAAGATGAATCCTCTGAAATGTGTTTTTGGCGTGTCATTGGGAAAATTCCTGGGCTTCATAGTACGACATTGAGGGATCGAAGTTGACCCATCAAAGATAAAGGCCATCATGAAGATGCCCCCTCCGAAGAGTCTGACGCAGCTAAGATCTTTTCAAGGCAAGCTTGCTTATATACGGAGGTTTATCTCAAATTTATCGGGGAGATGTAGGCCCTTCTCAAAGCTCATGAAGAAAGGAGCTCCTTTTATCTGGGAGGCCGAATGTCAAGCAGCGTTTGAAAGCATCAAACAATACTTGTTGCACCCTCCAGTGCTGGCCGCTCCCATTCCAAATAAACCGCTGATTCTCTACACTGCTGCGCTAGATGAGTCACTCGGTGCGTCCTTGCCCAGAATAACGAGGAGGGAAAAGAAAATGCCCTCTACTACCTCAGTCGAACTCTAGTCGGGGCGGAACACAACTATTCCCCAATCAAAAAGCAATGCCTGGCTCTGATATTTGCTGTGAAGAAGCTGGGGCACTATCTGCTCGCTCATCGGGTTATGCTGACCTCCAAGGTCGACCCGCTCAAACACTTGATGACGAGAGCAAGCCTAACCGGCAGAATGGCAAGATGGGTTGTCATGCTACTTGAGTTTAACATAGTTTATACTTCTCAGAAAGTAGTGAAAGGGCAAGCTCTTGCAGACTTCCTTGCCGCTCATCCTATACCAGAAGGGTCGCCGCTAAATTATGAGTTACCCGACGAACAAGTGCTGCACCTCGAGGAAGATGGGCCATATTGGGAGCTCTACTTCGATGGAGCCTCATCAATAAGGACCTCCAGTAAATCAAGCGTCCCGGAGATAAAAGCAGGGATAGGATTGGTGTTCATCACACCATCAATGGGAACCCTACGGCGTTCTTTCGCTCTCACCGAGACTCGAACGAACAACGAAGCTGAGTATGAAGCCCTAATAGCTAGTTTGGAACTCGCCATAGAAATGGAAATCCTTTGGCTACGGGTTTACGATGACTCGCAGCTTGTCGTCAACCAAGTAAGCGGCGACTATAAGATATACAAACCCGAGTTAGCTCGGTACAGAGGCCGAGTGGTGGAACTTATGAAACGGTTCACTCACATTGAACTAATGAGAGTCCCTAGATCGTTGAATGGAAAGGCTGACGTACTCGCTCGCTTAGCCAAGGAGCTGGCTGATCCTGACATGGATGAAATTCTGATCACAGTCAGGAGCTGATAAATTCTACCCCCAGTCTCTCTATGAGAAGAGGAAAGAGCGGAACAGAAGAGCAGTCCTGCCGAAGAAGCTTCGATCATCCAAGACGAGCCTGATTGGAGAGAACCCTTCATAGAATACATCCGATATGATAAGCTGCCCGAAGAAAAATCTGCGAGGATTCAGCTGAAGAAAAGAGCTCTCCGATACGTGTTTGTAAATGACACGTTATACCGCAGGTCATATGACCAACTCTGGCTCAGGTGTCTGTCATTGGCCGAAGCCCAAAAGGTCATGAAAGATGTTCACTCGGGCGTTTGCGGTGCTCACCAATCTGGCCCCAAGATGCGACTCAAATCAAACGGCTTGGGTATTACTGGCCCACCATGATACGGGATTGCGGAGAGCATGCAAAGAAATGTCGGATCTGCCAAATCCATGGTGATTTCATTCACAAGCATCCCAATCCGTTGCATCCTACGGTGGCGTCGTGACCCTTCAAAGTCTGGGGCACCGACATTGTTGGCCCAATTGATCCTCCGTCATCCAAAGGCCACCGGTTCATACTGGCCGTGACAGACTACTTTTCCAGATGGGCTGAAGCCGTCGCGCTAAAAGAAGTCAAGACAAAAGATATTCTGACATTTTTCTAGCATAATATTCTATACCGCTTCGGTACACCAAGAAGAATCATTTCTGACAACGGGCCTTCTTTCAAGAGCTTCAATGTCTCAAGGTTCGCTACTCAGCACAAGATAGACTGGAGATATTCCTCCATCTATAATCCAAGAGCCAATGGGCTAGCCGAAGCCTTCAATAAGACTTTATGCAACCTCCTGAGGAAAAATACTTCAGCCAACAAGAGAGACTGGAATCTCAAACTTCATGAGGCGTTGTGGGCATATCGTACCATGCACCGTACTCCAACTCAGTCCACACAATACTCATTCCTCTTCGGAGTGGAGGCGGTCCTCCCCCTCGAAGTCAAAGTTCCAAGCTTAAGAATGGTCGTTCAGCATGAGTTGACGGAGGAGGAAAACGTGCTCCTTCAACTTGAAGAGCTCGATGCCCTCGAAGAAAAGAGGCTCGCGGTGCAGCAAAATTTGGAGCTATACCGAGCCCAAATGTCACGGGCCTATGACAAGATAACCCGTCTCCGCGCTTTCAAGAAAGGTGAATTGGTGTTGGTCCTCAAAAGACCGATCATCCCCGATCAACATGCCAAGGGAAAATTCGAGCCAAACTGGGAAGGACCATACGTCATCGAGAAAGTGTTCGACGGAGGATCCTACCAACTAATAAGCGTCGAGGGAGAAAGGCCCATGCCACCCATCAATGGCCGATATCTCAAGAAATAATACACGTGAATGCTCCAAGTCGCAGGCGAATTGAGCACATCAGCCCTACGGTCTGCATACATCCTGCAAAACCGTATACAATCCACGAGCGTAAATGACCCCTATCTCTCCCAAATCCTGCCGGTGAGACTACTTTTAAAGTCCCACCAGCGCAAAAATAAAAAATAAAAAAAAAATAAAGGGGGTATGTCCACAAGCAAAACGGGTATGGATGAAAACCCGAAAGGGCTCCGTGAGTAAAAACAGCAGGACTACCGGCGAGTTTGTGAAAACCCGAAAGGGCGCAAACTCGTGAAAAGAGATGAATACACTCGCAAAGTCCTCTCGACCTTGTGAGGAGAAAACCCCTGTGTGAGATCCTTATGACTCACAAAGGAGCAACACACTTAGGAATTCTCACGATTCCTAAGGAGAACATACACTTGCGAGATCCTCTCGACTCGTAGGGAGAAAATGCTTTTATGAGACCCTCACGGCTCATAAAATTGAAAAGCCTTAGGTGATAGGGACCCAAACCTGTCTCCTAAGCCATCGTTCCCCAATGGGCAACGGAAAATGATGAGTCTCTCCTGGCATTTCGTTTCAGTGTTAACGGTGCTGATGCCGACCAAAAACCCAAATCCGAAGTCCTCCTAAGGAAAATGATGAGTTGCTCCTGGCATTATTCCAGTGCAGCAATGCTGATGCCAAACAAGATCCAAATTCCAAGTCCCCAAACGGCGAATGATGAGTCGCTCCTGGTACCATATTCCAGTGTAGCGATGCAGACGCCAACCAAAATCCAATTTCTCAAAATTCTCCAGCCCTACGGCCAGTCCCCAAATTGACTGCCGTATACAATCCACGGGCTCAAATAATTCTCGTCATACCCATGCCCTACCACAATCACCAGTTACGCAGCTGGTCTCCGCCTTTGGAATTATGCTCCATTGAGAAGACCCACTCATGTGTCCTCACGATACATGAGGAGAACAAACCTTTGTGGGATCCTTACGACTCATAAAGGAAAAACACACTTAGGAGTCCTCACGACTCCTAAGGCGAAAATACACCTGCGGGGTCCTTACGACTCGTAGGAAGAAAATGCTTTTATGGGACCCTCACGGCCCATAAAATTGAAAAGCCTTAGGTGATAGAGAGCTAAACCTGTCTCCTAAGCCATCGTTCCCCCAACAGGAATAGGCAAATGATGAATTGCTCCTGGCACGTGTGCTTCAGTGTTAGCAACGCTGATGCCTACCCTAACCCCAAAATCCCAAACTCCAATCCAATAGACCCCTAAGTCTTTAAACTGGGAACATATGACCTCTAAGTCGTTAAACTGGGAACAGATGACCCCTAAGTCGTTAAACTGGGAACGAGGGAAATTCCCTCGCGGCAAATGATGATTCGCTCTTGGTACCATATTCCAGTGTAGCGATGCTGATGCCAAACCAAAACCAAAATCCCCAAATCCTGTCATGACAAATGATGATTCGCTCCTGGTACCATATTCCAGCATAGCGATGCTGATGTCAACCCAAATCACATCAAGTCAGCAAAACAACCAATGACCTCCCTGGCAGATCAAATTCCACCTTGGAAACAAGTCAACTTCATCCCTGACGCCGCAAGAAGTGGGGCAAGTCAAATCCAGAACCGATCGTCCACGTCGCTAAAATGGCAGCACCGACCGTCCACGTCGCTAACAGGGCAGTATCGATCGTCCAAGTCGCAAAAAGGGCAGAACCGACCGTCGAAGTCGCAAAAAGGGCAGAACCGACCGTCCAAGTCGCAAAAAGGGCAGAACCGACCGTCCACGTCGCTAAAATGGCAGCATCGACCGTCCAAGTCGCAAAAAGGGCAGTATCGACCGTCCACGTCGCTAAAAGGGCAGCACCGACCGTCCAAGTCGCAAAAAGGGAAGAACCGACCGTCCAAGTCGCAAAATGGCAGCACCGACCGTCCACATCGCTAAAATGGCAGCACCGACCGTCCACGTCGCAAAAAGGGCAGAATTGACCGGCCACGTCGCAAAAAGGGCAGCACCGACCGTCCAAGTCGCAAAAAGGGCAGCACCGACCGTCCACGTCGCTAAAAGGGCAGCACCGACCTTCCAAGTCGCAAAAAGGGCAGCATCGACCGTCCAAGTCGCAAAAAAGGCAGCATCGACCGTCCAAGTCGCAAAAAGGGCAGCATTGACTGTCCATGTCGTAAAAAGGGCAGCGTAGGATTCCTACAAAGCGGGAACCAGATCACTCCGGGCCAGGGAAACGTCTATCACGGACACTTCGTCTCGGAGACATGTCAAGCAACGACCGTCCATGTCGTAAAAAGGGCAGTGCCAGCTTCCTAAAAAGCGGGAACCAAATCAGGTCGCCTCCAAGTAAAAGAAAATCCATCAATTTCATGCACACGACCCACATATGTGGTGTGCATTTATTGATGGGGGGCAATTTGTTGGGGTAAAAATTTACAACCCGGTTGACCAAGTCAAAATCAAAGTCAACCCCAACCCAAGTTGGCCCAAGCCCAGATCCAGTGGGCCCATGCCCGGGTCGAGTCCGAACATGAAGCGGCCGGCCTCCTCCCATGCCAAGATAAAAATTTTGTAATAAATAATTTTGTTGTATTTCTTTTATTTTGTTTTATGGATAAATGTAAGAAAAATAGGCATAAAGCCAAATTTTTGTAAAGCCCATGGCTTATGTGCAAAAAGAAATGGCACATGAGCCATGGGATAGACAAAATGCCATTTTGTGAAGCCCAAGGGGCTGTGTGTAAAGTGTATGGCCTATAAAGGCAAAGATAATGAAATATCTCAACAACTTTTTTCTCTCTCCAAAAAAATTTTTAGATCTGAGATCTTTTCTCCTTCTTCAAGGTTCCAAAACCTTCTTATTCCTTTTGAATTAAATCAAGAGTTTTACTCTTCATTCTATAAAACTAAATAGTTTTTCACCACAAAACCCATAAAGGGGAACTCAGATCTTCCATTAGATCTCAAAAAGAAGAGATTTTTAAAATCTTATGTCTCTTGATCTTCAAGATCCAGCAACCAGAGGAGAAAGAAGAAGAACCCCTTTCATCAACCCCAAAACATCTTAGGAGTTTAACTCCACTCTGATTTCTCTTTCGAGAATTTTTTAGGCTAAAGGCTCTTTTTCTCGCCAGCGCCCAAACGCTCAAGCGCTCAGCGCTCAAGCGTCAAGCGCCCACGTGCTGACACGTGGCGCGCTCGCGCTCGAGCGCTTCGCGCTCGAGCGCCCAGCGCTCAAGCACAAAGTGCCCACGTGCCAACACGTGGCGCGCTGGCGCTCGAGCGCCCGGCGCTCAAGTGCCCAATGCTCAAACGCAAAGCGCCCACGTGCCGACACGTGGCGCTCAAGCGCGCCTACGCTCCAGCGCAAAGCGCCCACATGCCGACACGTGGCGCGCTTGCGCTCAAGCGCCCAGCACTCAAGCACAAAGCGCCCACACGCCGACACGTGGCACGCTAGCGTCTAAGCGCATAGCACCTAAGCGCACATCACTCAAGGCGCTGACCCCACGCATCCTTTGGGCGCTTTTTCCCTTTTTTATATATGTATACATGTATATATATGTACAGATACATACACACTCCACGACACTGTCCCCCTCAAAAAAAAAATTTGGGCCGGGGCGCTGCCCCGCACCCCGCAAAGGGGCTGCTAGCCCCCTTGACCCCCTACCTGCTATCCGGGTAGCGGGACCCCCGTAAAAACTCTGCGTGGCTCCCGATATATCCAAACCCCCCTCCAAAACAACACACACGTACACTGCACATTGAGTTCGCATGACCAGTTTAACCCGTCAATTGGAGGTTCCCTCGCTCCAAAGGCGAAGGGTAATTAACGGCAGCTTAGTCCGCGGCCGCCGGAGATTCGAATCCCCACAATCATTAAACCCCGGCCTACCCTAGGCAGGGGGAATCTGTAGTACGCCTGACAAGCGCGTGCGTATTCCCATCTCAATGGGGTGACGAAAAACACCCTACAGGCTGCATTGAGGATCATTTCGGTCGACTGCTTCCCCGGCGCTCCCCCTGCTCCAGCTGTTGATGTACTCCATCTGGAGGGCATCGCCGGGGCTCTACAACCCCTTGTCTAAACAACTGAAGGACGAGGCGGTTGGTAAGCTAAGTTCTTTGAGGCGCTTCGTCCTGATCTCTGCGGGTCGGCGGGATTGCTCGGTGGCGCTCATCCTTGAGTGCTACCAATTGAGGCACGACACCGACGTTCGCGGGCGGCATCAGAGTTAGAGGTCTGAGGCCGCGAGGGCTCGGCTGGAGGAAATATCCTCGGAGTACCACGAGCAATGTTCTCTGCAAGCCCTTCCCCCGCTATTGTAATTTTTCTTTTTCGATGTCCGGCTGAGGAGCCTATAGTACCCTTTTGAATAAACAAAACTCTTCTTTTCGCAACGTTTTATTGATCCCTTCTTATTATATAAACAGAAAGATCAGGAGAAAAGTTTACATTGCTTTAGTAAAAGAAGTACACGCTAGTAGATGTTCTTTTTATTGGTACGGTTTGAGCTTTTTGGCGGTGTAAGGCCGTCAAAAACGATTGGCTCAGTTTCCCTGGCCTTCATCCTCGGATGGCTGTTGGCCTCCACGACCAGCATGGGGTGTCGAGCCTCATAGGTACTCGACGTACCCCCCGCCAACATGACCATAATTTGGCCGATTGTCAACTCGTCGGGAGGGGGATGCTGCTCCTGCTCGCGGTCAGCTTGCCGCTTGTCCCATAAGTACGCTGCCAGATGTCTCGAACAGATGAGCTCCTCGATATAGTCTCAGAGCTGTTTACGGCTCTCTGTGCAGTAGCCTTGCGACCTGTAGAAACCGCAGTAAGGGCCCCGGGTGCGCTTTGCCGCCATGCGCTAGATCGGGGGTAGCTTGAAGAACCCCTCGCTCTTAGCCTCCTCAAGAAGTACCGCCTGGGAGACGTTGAGCGCGGTGTATTCCTGAAACTTCGGGGAGTAGGGCTTTGGCCGCTCATGTCTCTCTCTCTTCCTTCGCCCTTTTCTTTTGGTCAGTTAGCTTTGTGTTGGGGATATTTGCGTTCACCTCGGAATCGAGCTGGATCTCACGCTCGGTCTAGGCCTTTACCTCGGCCATGGTCTTAGCTTGCGCTAATGCAAACGAGCGTAACCACTTCTTGTGCCTAAGACCAGACCTAAGTGTTGTAATGGCCGTCTTGTCCCGATGTTCTGGGACCTCGAAAAGGGCGTTGTAGAAGCGGGTGACATACCCTTTGAATGTTTCTTTGTCCCCGCTCTTGATTGTGAAGAATGGTCAACGGTCCGTTTCTGTCGTCTGTTCCCGACGAAGTGGCTGAGGAATTGGGTGGCCAGCTCGTCGAAGGTTGAGATCGAGCGTGGCACGAGCTCGGAACTAGTCTCGTCCAGAGTGGATGAGAGTGGCCGGGAAAGCTCGGCATTGGGCGGTGTCAGAGTTGTCTTGGAAGCTCATTCCTGCGGTGAATGAGTCCAAATGGTCCTTCGGGTCAGACTTACCATCGAAGAGAGAGACCTTTGGGGGCTTGTTCCAGGAGGAGACATGGACGGTGAGCAGCTCCTCGGTGAAGGGTTTTGTGAGCGAGTCGGCGGCGTACTTAGCCCCGTCGCTCGAATGATGACCTTCCCGATGCATACCCTCGATCTTCTTTTCGAGGGCGTCGAGTCGGCCGTGGTATCCCGACGATTCGGCAGATTCTGATCTTTGGCCTCTGCTGTTGGAGACCTGTGTTTGGCCGTAGCCCCGGTTCTTTTCGATGAGGCTCCTTTGGTCCCCTGGCGAGGTAGTCTTCGAGGTGCCGTAACGAGTCCCGTCCACACGTCCCCGTCGAGGGAGGGGTGTCGGTCATGCCTGGGCATAGGCGAGCTGACCGACACCTCCTCGGGAGGGACAGCGGCGCAATGAGGCTTGGGGCGAGGCGCTCTGGCGATGGACCTCGGTGTTGAACTGTGGGGAGCCCAACGGGTCATGGAATATGTTGGCCCGGGAGATCTGCGGCCATGAGAAGCAGCGAAGCGGTGGTCGGCAATGCCGACGCGAGCAGAATCTTCTCTCTCTCTGTAGTGGTCCCGATCCCGAGGTGGGGGAGCGGCGACCTGGGGAGCTTGCTCCACCGTTTGGACACGGACGAGCGCATCCACGATGGATGCGAGTCGATCTATCCGGGCGGCTAGGGCGTTGATGGCGTTCAGGGGAGGAGATTCGTCCGCGCTTCCGTTGTGGGGGAAGCGGCGGCTAGCGCTTGGATCGTCGCGGTGATCGCTCGGCATTGAGTTGAGATCGGAAGGTGAACTTTATTCAGTGGAATCAAGATCTTCCCACAGACGGCGCCAGATGACGGATGTCAGATCTCGTCAAGATGTTTCCTTCCGTAGATCTGCTGCAAGCGACGATGGACGGCTGAGATTGAGTTGGAGGTTGCCTCCTGAAGCGTGTGGATCTCAATGGGTTTGAGGTTGTTGTGGTCGAGCTACCTGCAAGGAAGTCCCAGGGTGGTTGTGCCACCGAGAACCTTCCGACGATCAAGTTAGACCGGATATTTGAGCAGAGTAACGGCCTAGTGAAGAAAGAATCATTTACTTGAGTCGCCTGAAAGAGGGGTTTATATACCCAGCAGCGAATGGCAGGCGGGCGCGAGAATTACGCCGGCCATTATGCCCTCGGCGTCACGCCCGCGTGATAGGCGGGATCCCGCATTAATGACGAGACAGGCTCGTTAATGGAGGATCGTGATGGCGTGGAACGCGGGACGTGGCCGGCAGATATCTCGCGCATGGCGAGATTCGTGGATGCGTGGCGGAGGTGCCTGCGACTTATGCTGCTAGTCGGTCGATGGGACCGAGGAAGATGAGCTCGGCGGGTGGCTCGGGAACGAGCGGGAGGCCGAGGCGTCTTGGTTCTGCGGTAGCCCGGAGACGAGCTGAGAGAGCCGAGGAGGCCAACTGTGCAGGGGGCTCAGAGGCTAGCCAACAGTTGTTTGTAAGACGGGCATAGGAGTGGTGTGGACGGTTACAGGAGGTCGGTCATGTCCATGGGCCCCAGACCCGGGGTATTCCACCGACGTACCGTTCCTGGTCCTTTTTTGCTAGTTTCGAGACACGTCATCTGCCACGTGTCACGATCTGGGAAATCGACGATATCAAGCTTCATCACTCTCTTTCACGTAGACACACCTTCCTAAAAAAAGACAAAAGAACACATAATCTCTCATATCTTTCTAATAAATTTTATATGTATACAAAACCTAATTTATTTTTTATTTTTGAAGTATGAGTTACTGGCTCAACCATTTAACCATGGAAGTAACAACAAAACAATCGATTGAGAAAAAACATTTTCCAACAAATAAATAGCATGGAACATAACGTAATCTTCGTTAATAAAAGAAGATTTTTTTCATCTTAAAAACTATAGATATCTGTAAAAGTTTTCATGTAATGTTCAGGATAAAAAAAAGTTATACAAGCTTTCAGTGCGATGAATATATGTTGTTCAAAATATACACACGTGCATCACACATGCAAAATTTTTACTATTATAACCCAACCTCTTGATGTAATTATTACATCATTTTACAAAATAAATAATTAAAAAAAAGGAAAAAATTCCTATAAAAGCAAAGATGATCAACTGTACAACCCATCTTACTAAAAATTAAAATAAAATGTATTCTTTCATTTAAGATGTCAACGGTCATCACACACATTTTTAATTTTTTTCTCTGAAAAAAAATCAAATACATGCATTATGAATTTGAATAATTTATAGATAACCTCTCAAGTATTTATTTTTTTCGTGTTTTAAAATTTTCCATATCTTTGTCCATAACATCTAATATAAACATGCATGCAAAATACTAATAGAATAAGATGCCAATGGACACACTAGGCCTTATACTATTATCTTGTCCGTTCTTTTCCATACTATCAAATTGAACGGTGAGTATGAAGGTGAATGCGGGTGGCCAATAGGTTCGTGTTTTTAATCTGTGATATGAGGCTAGGGCCCAATAATAGAATGGAACAATAACAGCATCTTGAGTATTTTCGGAAACGGCCGCCAAATTAAATATGAATCGATACGATGAATTACTTACTTTAGAAGGAAGCGGCCTTCAAAGAGGAACAATTCGATGAATTACCTTAGAAAGGAAACTTTTACGGCACGAACTAGGCTTCTTTGATAGTGTCAGCTATATAATAGGTATCATCCTTGAGGAAGCTAAAGCTAATTATCCCTGTATAGGGCTGTTTGTTTCATTGAGTTGGGATTTGAGTAGCTTGATTTAGAAGAACAAGCATAATAGCATGTTTGCTAGTTAAGCCCAATATGCCAGTTGATATTTGTTTGAAGCTTGAATTGGGATGATTGACTTAGCTTTTTCATTATCCCACCACATCAAGGATTGAAGCCAAGCCTTCAAGGCTTGTCTTAGACTAAATCAAGCTCCATGTCAAATTTTTTAATATTAAAAAATTAGGAGACAAGGTTAGGATTAGACTCTTTAATTTCCAAGTCAAGAAAATAAAACTTAATATTGTCAAGTTTATGTAAAACAAACATGAGAGTTAGAGCATTCCAACTCAACTATTTTTACACTCCATCAAACCAACATTGGGCTAACAACTCAAGAGGACAAGAGCAACCTCAAATCAAGGGTTTTTTCTTTTGCAGCCAACTGACCCTTCATGGCTGATAAACTTATTAATCTTCAAACAAAGGAAGTTGGCCAGAGAAAGAAAACCCCATCTTTGGATGTTCACCGCAAATTGAGATTTGGCCATAGAAGGGTGAAATTGTATCCAAGGAACAGGGGATATACAAAATGGTAATAAGAGAAGTGCACATAATCAATTGTATCGGCCCTTGGATTCTAAATTAGGCAACTAAAAAGGGTGGAAAGGAAGAAAAAAAGGAATTATGAAGACAAACCTGAAATGGAAATAAAAAAAATTTACCGCTATATATTAATAATCACCCTAAGCTTTTATTACATGTTTGGTGAACCTTTCTTCATGAGGAATTACACTAGAAGTGTACATCAAGAGTCCTCAAACACAAAGGTTACAAAGTCTTCAAAATAAACAAGCCAGTTGCTTTCTACTCCGGCGACACATGAAAAGAAAAGATAGATTATCGTCCCGTCGCAAACACCGGACTCCACAAGACTGCATCGTTCGTCCTTGATGACACAGCCATTTTCATGCACAAGGATCAATCGTTGCTCTTGGAAACTCTCTTTGCTCGCGATCACTCTCTTCAGTGTCTCAACAGTTGCATTGTCGTCGACCTCCACATGAAAGAACCTCCCTGTTAGAATCTCCACCCCAACCTTCATCTCATTAGTACATTTGGAGGGCAATGTCGAATAATTGGTCTTAAAAAAGATTGTGTTATTAATTGTTTGGTTAATGACCCTCTCTCAGGTCAACTGTATAGTTACTCTTTGGATTCTCTATCTTACCCTAACTTGACTAGTTGAAACTATTGAAATTATGGAGTTTACTTCAGGTTAGACGTCTGCAATTCAATGAGACCGACGTCTCTACGTGTATAAGAAGTATGTCAGAAACACAGAGAAACGACAGACGTCTGAAGGCCAGCTATTCACACATCGGCAAAAGTCACGAAGCTCAATCCAAAGCGTAGGCAGACTTCTGGCTATGTGTGGGTCAGACGTCTGCCCTTAGAAGATGAAAATCTATAGAGTGTAGGCAGACGTCTTCCTAAGTATGAGTCAGATGTATGTCGTCGGCAAATTTGGATGAATCTATGTGTGGTAAAATAAGATTTATCTTTTGTTTTCTATAGGATTATGGTTTGCCTCTATAAGGGAACCTCTCGTATGTATTTTTTACAGCCAAATTTAATAGAGAGAGATCATTATATTGAGAGCGTGACGGCTAGGGTTTGTGAGATCTAGAGAGATTTGTGGGAAATCTCTTAGGGTTACTCAGTGTACTTGATTCAACAATTGTAGTAGACACTGCAGATTCCGCTCTGCTGTGGACTAGCTATATGCTGGGTGAATTTCGTTAACAAATCCATCGTCTTTTTTATTCTTATTTACTTATTCTCGCATCGTTATTAATTTATCTTTTCGTTGCCAATTACGTGATTTAGTTTGTCACGAGCATTGTTCCGTGAAAGGACTTCTCCTCCCAACAAAAACCAGGCTACTTACTAAATATATAGAAATGGAGTCTGGCACGGTATCTAAACGAAATTTTTTCAGAAACAAGAACTTAATATGGTAAGACTCAATATGAAAAAGAATAAAGAAGAGAAGAGAAATAATAATACATTAAAATATATTATACTAAATATGGCAGATATACTTACTGTATTTAATAGGAATTATAACAAATTTGTTGTCAAGCAAAAAGAAAAAAGAAAGAATTTGTTAACAAGGTCTAGTTCCATATCGAGTAGATCTTCCTGTTGCAATGGATGAAGCAATTATGGATAAAAGTAAGATTTTATCGGCACTGCATTCTCTTATATCACACAATAATCGAGCCTGATGAACTTTTTGTTGATCTATCACAACAATTTGTGGTTTCTAGCAGTACCACTGTATCATTGTCATTTATCGACATAAGATTTTTCCTTTCTCCCTCTTTGGGTGCATTTGGATGCTTGTTGTGTTGGGGATAATTATATATACAGAAAGAAAGGTAAAACAAGAAAACAAATATGTTTGGCATCTGCGGGGCACTCGCTGTCTTTAAAATAGTGATTTTCCTACCATGGTACAAATAGTCTTAACGAAAATCCTATTTCCATGATATAATGCCCAACTTTCTTTTTCGAAGTCTATAAGATTCCGCATTCTTCTATGACTCCGGAAATCAAGTAAGTGTATGCAAGCTTCCACGACAAGGTGGCATTTTGAGAGTTTAGAGCATGTGTAACTTGAGACGCATCGCTTTTGAATTTCAATACCTTTTGGACACATATATAGATTTGCACCAGTACAACCAATGGCAGTGTCAGGTAAAATTTGAGGGATTTTAAGGAAATACACACCTTATCAGTGTGTGTGTGTGTGTGTGTGTGTATGCATGTTCTCTTAGTGTTATAACTAGTTTTCACCAAAGAAAACAGGGCTGAGCTAAGTAGTTCCTGTAGTTTCCTAATTACTTTCAGTGGACTTGGCTATACATGACAGGAAACTAAAGAGTGGTAGTTAATAATTCAGTATATAGCCCCCAAATATTAATAACATGCAAATGGTACCTCTGCATGTAACATCATGTTCAATATGCATTTATCATCTAATGTTTATAGGATAGATTTTCTTTCAATAATTTGCATCAAGGGAAGCTAAACAAATAAAAAAGAATTGCCTAATTTAGGAAATTAAGACGGGGTTTTAAAGTAATAATTTCTACTTTTAATTCAAAACAAACAGAACATAAATCAAATGTTGAGTGAGTTAAACTGAAGATGAAGTTTAAGGACTCGTTTGGGCATTGCTTCACACAGAATATTGGCATAAGCTACAGTCATTTGAATTGGTTAGCACAATTGAAAAATATAATACAAATTGTTGACATAACACAAAAAAACAAAATTAAAAATTTCAAAGATGCATTTCTTCAAACAAGAGAAGAGCATACCATATCAAACGATAGATCTGACCATTCTCTTTTAATTATTGCGAATTTTTTTGATCCAGAATCTTAAAAATATCCTAAAAAATAATTAGTTTTTTAGTTTTGGGGGAATTGCGTTATAAAATACGTATCTTTTAGGTTTCATGTGCAAAAGAACAAAATTAAGTTTACGAGGGACCTGTATGTAAAAGATAAGTTTCTCGAGCATCCATATGAAATCAGCGGTTCTCATTCTTTGAACGCTGAAGGAATTCTTCGCTCGCCTCCGACTCCACGGCGACCCTCAGGTAAATTGCATTCAAACCCTAATTGGTATAATTATTATTAATCGTAAATTGTTAGCATTAAACATCTTTGCCAATTGACATCTTTCGTTGAGACCCTAAGAATCATTCGTCGTCTCAGCACAATTGTTGCCGTTTACTTGATTGTGACACCAAGTGTTTGAGGAAATACCTCAATGAAGCTTAAAAATCATAAAAGAAAGAATTTTTTTGCTGTTGTTACTCTCTCTTTAGCCTGCTAATTTCGTAATGGTCATGTGAAAGAATTGAAAAAAGTTTTTCTTTTTTGGGACTTTGACACTAACAGTAAAGCTTTTCGTGTTTTGTGTTTTTGGTTGCGACTATACAATATAACTGTGTTAAATTAGATGTGCTGCATAAAAATTGTAATTCGTAACCATATTAAAAAAAAAGGACATCGACAAATTCCTGAGACAGAATTAAGAGCATAATTTCTCAAAATAAATAAATAAATAATCCTTGTTAAATTGATATTTGTACAGGTTGTAGTTCTTACCTAAAGTTTGTTGGTATTGTAAACCATGGAGCCTAAACCTAGAGATTCAAACGACTTTCTAGAATCCTCGGCTCTTTTAGAAGAAACCCAATATGACGAAGGGTACAAAGACGGTTACAATGATGGCTTGGTGTCAGGAAAGGAGGAAGGGAAAGAGGTGGGCTTAAAGTTAGGGTTCGAGGTTGGAGAGGAGCTTGGTTTTTATCGTGGATGCGTTGATGTATGGAAATCTGTGATCCGAGTTGATCCTAAAGCATTCTCGTCACGGCTCCAGAAGAACATTGAGCAATTTGGCGAGCTGGTGGATAAATATCCGCTTTTGGAACCAGAAAATCAGTCAATTCAGGAGATGATGGATGCTATTAGATTAAAGTTTAGACTTATTTCGGCAAATTTGGGGGCGAAGTTGGAGTATGAAGGGTATCCAAAATCATCAAAACATGATGTGGAAGATATTTAGTGTATAAAAAGGTTGACTTTTATGCAGAAAAAGAAATGGCGAGACGGGTGCTAGTTTATTTTTCTTTTATTATTTGAATAATGGATTGTGAAAATGTAATGATTTTACTTTTGAATATCATATAGTTGGTTTGCAATGCTTTTAAGTATCACTTACAATTAACACAGGGTATCCTCTTTTTATATTGAAATTGCACATCTTTAGCACCGGGTGATCATTACATTAGTTTCTGACGAGGTATGAGAAACGGATGATGTTAATCAAAATGGTTCATTTGTGCGCTGGTATAGTTACAAATGTTGAATTGTTGATCGCAATTTCTTTTTGTCCTGACGATCTCTTCCGCGATTTACATTGTTTTGGGTCAATTGAGCATCTAACATAACCTAAAATTTCTGTCATGGAATGATCTCAAGATACAAATGCCCATTTATCCTTTGGGTGAGACCTGACCAATACTAGCCACAAAGCTCGAATAGATAAAATTTGGATACTGATAACTTGTTTCTATCTCCTATTAATCCAACTATGCTTTTTCTATGAAGCAGGCTGAAAGGGAAGCCAAATGCTGAAGTCCATGCTAACCTGTTGCAAGCTCTACATCTCTGAAAGTCGAAACATTCTAGCACTAGAATCCATTGAGAAAGCCGCGAGGCTTTACCCAGAAGCTGTAATAATCAACAGATTCAAAGATGAGGCGTACAACCGAGTCGGTTACACTCTTGTTGCGGACTCTAGCTCATCTTTGGATTTTTCTCCTCTGAAGAAGTCCGTGTTTAGTATGGTTAAAGCTGCTTTTGAAGCCATTGATCTTGAGTTGCATTCAGGGACACACCCTCGACTTGGTGTTGTCGATCATATTTGCTTCCATCCTTTGGCTGATGCCTCACTGGACCAGGCTGCAAGGATAGCAAGAGCTTTGGCTGCTGATATTGGCCATAATCTCCAAGGTTTGAGGTTTTTTTACTCGTACACTTCCTTTTAGTATAATGAATAGCCAAGAAGTATATGAGTTTTCTATGCATCAGTTATGAACATTTAACTTATAGTTGTTGAGGTGAAAATATCTGATATAGTTTGGCATTTTCATCTCTATTTCACCTTGTGATTCTTTTAGTATGTTCAAATTTCCTAGGTGCCGCTTTGGTATTAAAATAGCAGAAAATTTGTATGTTCCAAATTATATGAAACAGAAAATTTGTCAAAGTTGACTAAGAAGAAATATCATTAGAATCCGTAACCATTCTCATTTCTCACACATGTGTCTTGCAATTCTCCAAAAAGACGAATTTCGTATAGAAGATCTCTACCACGAAGAAAAAGATGAAACAATATAAGAACTCAGAATTCACTCCCTATGGCTCTAGAAATGAAGAATTCCATTTTTAGCAATGTTGAAAATAACGATATCGTTAAGCGTAGCGTTCCGTCTCCAAAAAGCAAAAAGCGCAAAGAGCGTTGCGCAAAGCGTAAGCCACATGGATTATTATTAATTAATTTTAATAATTATATATATTCATACTAAATCAGAAATTTAAGTAAAAATAGTTTTAATACTAAAATAGTTGAGAAAATTTTGTAAAACCTACTGGAATTAACGTAACAAATTCCTAATTTTCAATTTAATAAGTTTACTTTTATATTTAGGTATTCAAAGTAACCAAGTGAAATTGAGCTTTTTTTATTTATCTTTAGCTTATGGAGAATTGAAAGTTGGAGGATGTATTACATAAATAATAGATTCATTTGATCTATTGTAGTTCAAATCCAATTTAATAACAAAAAAATATATGTAAAATCTTATTTATAAATAGCGTAGGCTATGATATTGCTATCAATTCGTTGCATAACAAAGCTACTTGTAGAAATAACGTAAAATATCATAAGTTACTTTGTATTTTAAGTTATGCGGTTGAGTTACATACTAAATAGGTTGAGTTATGTTATATAACGCAAAATAACGAGTTACGTAACGGGTTTTTTTCAACATTGTTTTTTAGTTACAGAAACATCATTGTGTTAGAACTTAGTTTGGAGAATCATTTAGCGGCATTATCTCAAAGATCCAAAAGAAATTTTATGCAATTATCATAAGGCCTTTCTACTTAGATGTGCATTTGAATTAAAACCAATTGCAGTTCCCGCCTATTTATATGGAGCAGCTCACCAAGGAGGTAGAACCCTTGATTCCATAAGAAGAGAGCTAGGCTACTTCAAGCCGAACTCATCAGGAAATCAATGGATTGGTGCCCTTGAATCTCACCTCCTACACCTGAAACCCGATGAGGGCCCACACCAATCTCCTCGAGGCAAAGGTGTGGTCGTCATTGGAGCCACAAAGTGGGTCGATAACTACAATGTGCCTATTGAGTCTACTGACATTGAGTCTGTCAAGAGAATCGCTAGAATGGTGAGTGGGCGAGGAGGTGGGCTTGATTCTGTTCAAGCAATGGGTCTTGCACATGGCGATGAGTCTACCGAGGTGGCTTGCAATTTACTGGATCCGAAAAGAGTTGGAGCGGATCGGGTTCAGTTTGAGGTTGAAAGGCTTGCGAGGGAAGAGGGGTTGGTGGCTGGAAAAGGTTATTATACGGATTTTTCACAGGAAAAGATCATTGAGATGTATATAAATCACATCCAATAGGGGCAGCGGGTTACAAAGTTTGGCACCAAATCAACTGGCAAAAGGAATCAGGCAAGCCTGAAACTGTAAGTGCATGAAATTGCTATGCTTTTTCCATTGAGATCATTATTAGTCATTGTTATGTTTCTCATTTTTCTTTTTTGTTAATTAATTGAAATTGCATTGTTTAAAATGGCTTTGAGTAGAGCCATCTGTAACCAGTATTTCAGAAACATAATAACAATAATGTTATAATGCTGGTAATAACCTTCTTCATTTTCGTCTGTCAATTATGTGTCTGCGCATCGGTCTAAATCTATTAATTTGCAACCCCATGTATAATTCGGTGAAAGCACTTCAGCGAAATTTATGAAGCTAAACCCAGAACCTGAATTCAATTTCATTCTTATTAGTTTGAGATCAAATCTGGTATAGGCATAAGTGGTTCTGGTCGGACGATGATTGTCCTTTTGACCTTGGGAACCAACAATACTAAACAGACATACCGGAAAATAATATTTTATTTAATAGTCTATCTAATGTCTAGTAATCAGCTTACATAAGAATTAGATTGATCATACAATGACATGCATCGTAATGAGGCTTACGTGGAGGCGCAGGGCATGTACACGTACCGACTACCATTAGGATCCGGGAACAAGTGGATTCTTCAGAATGTGTTGTATGCGCCAAATATAGGGCAGAATTTGTTCTCAGTGACCAAGTTGACAAGTTTAGGATTTAATGTTTGTTTCAAGAATAATCTATAGGCTTTTATTTAAATAATTTTCTGTATTATGTTGAACGCCTGGTTGATGGCTTTATTGTATCATACTGGAATTTTTTTTGCAACAAATGTTGCATGTAATTTCAATCAACCAAACAACCCCTAATTATTTCTGTCTTCATGTACCCAAGAGAGAGGAGTGGGAGTCACGAATTACTTTTGAGGGGGACAAGTGAAAGCCAATAGAATGATTTAAATACAAATATTAATAAGAAATTACATAAAATTACTTGTTTGAGACTAATTGGACAAGGACACAAGTTTTTAAACTTATTGTTAATTTGCTTTTGACATAATTTATGTCAATTTTAGCCAAGAAATATAAGATCAAATTAAGATAGCCTATTTTGGTGCATGTAGGGAAAAAAGGAAGATAATTCTTAGACTAACAATTGTGATTGTTAAACTTTAATGCTTGTAATATTATATTGGGTAGAAAAAATTAAGTGTTGTCACCTAAAGTCCCATCGCTTTGTCAAGTATAAATGACGTATCACAGAAAATTCACCAAATGAATGAGAATCCCTGATGAGATTTTTATTTTTTTTTTTTGTGGAAAATTCATGAACTAATTTCCCCCTCTCTAAGTCATACTTTTACCATTCTTCAATTTGCTTAAGAATAGAAGAAATAGAGTGCGAGATATATTAGTTAATTTTGTAAACTAATTAGTAAGTTTGACAAATATTCTGTATACATGAAATATCAGAAAATAGTTTATATAACATCTATTGTTTAGATTGAATAGTTATAATATTTAGAAAAAGATAGATCAAGCTGGCATCAGAATTTAATTGGTTATGAGGTTGTTATTGTTAATATTTTAAAGATTTGAAAAATAGATAGATAGAGCAATATCTTGCAAATATTTTGGAGGCTGTTAGCTCGCATGTTTTTTCGGTGCAACGTGGGCATGCAAGTCATCGTTGGAATATTACATTTGTTTTCAACGCCATGATGAGTTGTGCATTATACCCGGAATACCGAATAATTTCTACCGAATAATTTCTCGTGCCCTAATCCCCGGGATGCCAAATAATTTCTCATGGCCTAGGGTTTTCTTCCTGTATAATTTCTCACAACGGTGTAACGTAAAAGGTGAATCCTCCGGCGCCGCCTCATGCCCACGCAGCTGAAACCCTGCCCCATTTTGAGGTTGAGATGTACGCCGCTGCCGCCGTTGGTTACTTGATCCGTTGCCGCCGAAGTTTCTTCAATTGTGCCGTCGACGTGGTCTTCGGCGGTGGTATTAGATCCTGCTCCTCCTCCCGAAAAGCACCTTATCTGATGGTATGGTCGCCCACCAATCCCAAACAGCGATACCTTTTCAGTTCAGACGACCAAAACATGTTAACAAGCTGCAGCCGTAAGATCACTCGTCCTGAGATCACCGATCACTTGTGCATCGGATCCTCCGAAGGCTATCTGATCACCATCCCAACCTGCGACTCCACCGACGTCCATGCCATCAACCTCTCACCGGGGACTGCCTCCGCCTGCCTCCCACCGCCACCCTCCAATTGGTCCCGAGTTTGGCAGCCAGTGCAGAGGATTCAGCTGTTTGGATAAACAATTAGATTACGCCTTTTACACCCTTTTCCACAGCAAGGTCATCCTCTCTCCCTCTCGTGACATCATCGTGCTGCTCCGTCCCGACTCCATCGATTTCTCTCATTTAAACGCCGCCACTCCCTCCTCCACATGCTTGTGGACTTCGCTCCCGTCCTATGAATTCCCCACAACCATTGAAAAGGAATTCATCGGGTACTACAACGACTGTATCTTCGACGACAACCGCCTCCACATCTCCAATTACGCAGGGAATGTCTCCATCGTCGATCTTGAAAATCCATCCGCGCCACCCTCGTTCATCCCTGACGCTCCTCTTGTGTTCGGGAGCCAGTCCCCATTCAGGAGGTCTCTTGTCGAGTCTCCAGATGAACGAGACTTGTTTTTGCTAGACAGGGTGCTGATCCCATGCAGCCTGGTAACACCTTGTGTTTTCAGGTGTACAAGCTTGAAAAGAGCGGCAATGAATCGGATTCGAAGTGGAAGCAGGTCGAAAACATAGGAGACCTTGCCCTCTTTGTTGGTCCTAATACTTTTGTTTCTTTCTCTGCTCTTGATTTCTTTGATCTACAACCCAACTCTATCTACTTCACCGACTATCTATCCATTTTCCCCATTTTTCATCATGCACGTGACACGGGACTTTATAAATTGAAAGGTAGGAGGATCGAGTTTTTCAAGCTGACCTATTTCCATGGCAGATGACTTGGCCGTCACCTGATTTATGAGTTAAGCAGGTCTGAGCTGTCCGTAACTGAGTTTACATAGACAGTTCCAACCAACGTGGCTGGTAATGGGTACTGATTGTGTTGATAAGCAATGCCGATGTACATGTGTATGTCGGTATTGGGTTGTCGATGCAGCGCATGTTTGATTGAAGTATGGCAGTGTCTATCTCAACTAGTAACTATACAGAACTGACCTGAGATTCTCTCGTGCATGAATCCAGTCGTGTGAGCAGAGATGAGCAATGTACGCTGGCAGATTC
The DNA here is from genome assembly GCA_030015575.1 of Agapanthus africanus. Taxonomy (NCBI): domain Eukaryota; kingdom Viridiplantae; phylum Streptophyta; class Magnoliopsida; order Asparagales; family Amaryllidaceae; genus Agapanthus; species Agapanthus africanus. The sequence goes on from CM057339.1 coordinate 927,227,780, forward strand.
GGGTGTTTTTGATGGGATGATCAGGATCTGTTTGTTCTTTTCTTATGATGTAGGAGATGGTAGCTGGCTTGCTTATTTTGAATACTCTGCATCCTTTCTGCAGCAGAGGCTTGATGGACTGTAAATCCTTACGACTAAAGGTTGAATACACCTCTTCTGTACCGTCCCCTGAATACACGCCATGACTCCACCTTCAGGATTCTCTTACTCATCTGATTACACTCCTTCAGGATTTTACTGTGTCTCACCGGAATACTCGCCTGAATACACCCGTTCTGTACCATCACGCGAATACACGCCATCGACCCCACCTTTAAGATTCTCTTATTCGCCTGTTTACACTCCTTCAGGGTTTACCTGCGTCTCATGAGAATACTCACCATCATACCCTGACTATTATGATGATGAGGATGCCGATGATGATGGGGTCGATGAAGACGATGGCGATGATGACTACACACCGGCAGCTTTGGCGCCCTGGACCATATCAAGAAGATAACCTTTTCCACTATCAACCACAATGACCGGCTGCTTTTCAAAGTTTCTTTCTTTTTATTTGCCCGTTGCTCTACATTATTTTGTGTAACCATCATTCTAGGAGAGCGTTTCTGTTTACAGTTTATTTTGATTATTATTCTTGAATAACCAAACAACCCCCCCCCCCCCCCTTCAATTTGGATTGTGTGATTCTTTGATGTTTGGTACAAGAGATGCATACTAGTGTCTAATGTTTATTTTGTTGGGTGATTTGGGTAGATTATTCATGACATGTACATGAGAGCTGAAGTTGAGTAAAGCCGTGACTCGAGTACAACCTGGTGTCCCCTGTTATAGCCAGTAACAGGTGAACTTTAGCAGCCTGCTGTAGATTTGGCCGCATTGCTTTTTCAGCTGATCGGTTTACTATATCATATACGGCTGATCTGATATATCGGTAATAGTCATCTCATATTCCAATATAATTTAATAGTTAATTATTGCAAAAATCTTTAAATAGGTTGATAATGTGGATAGGCTCATACGAGAAATAGTTTGGAGGAATTTTCTAATTTATAATTTTTTTATTAAACAGGAGAAACCATCAATTGATGGCCTTAGCTAGGAGTTTGCGTTATAATCATAAAGATAATTTATGTGTTCTAAGACTGTCCGAAATTTATGGATAGCTTAGAATATCAAGATGTTTAGTTTGATGTAATAATGTCAGTTTTAATAAAATGAGTAGCATTCATAGAAGGATTAATAGTTATAGAAGTAGGAAGGATACAAAGGGAAATAGAAATTTATTAAGAAGGATTTGTTACAAGGTGGTGGTTGATGATTCTTGGAAACATAGATAACTTATTGTTGGAGCACCGCTTATCTCCAACTTAGGTAAATGGTAATTGAAGCTTCTTATTTCAAAGGACTTAGTTGTTAAAGCTTGTTACCTTGCTTACAACTTGAGGCCTCATTCGTTATTTATAGACATCATAGGACTTGTCTAAAATTATATCTTTCTAAAGCTTCTAATCATGACATTAGATAAAAGCTTCTGGATATAGCCAAGAGCTGAGCCTTCCTAGTTTTAGATACTCTCCATGACCATTCTTTACAAGTATCTTGAACATTCTAGAGAATACTTGCATCTTGTAAAATGCTGTCGATATTCTAAAGAAGTCTTGTGTTCTCTATAAAACCTAATAATGTTCTAGTTGCTGTGTTGATTTCCAACAAAGACCATGTCAAGCCTCGATTTCAGCCAAAAGTGTAAACCTTTTTTTGCCAAACATAATATTTATAACACAGCTTATAAAAAAATGATTGCTCATAAAGACAATAAATAAGGATATACAAGCTATTTTGAATTTATAACAATAATAAGGTTTGATTCTAGAACGGCTTATAAATATGGTGCTATCATACAATTTTAAAGTATTGTATTTTATTTTTGACCAGTGAAAAAATAAACTGTATTTTTTATTTGATATAATAGGCGGGAGCCTACCTGCAAACGATTTTGAATCCTAGATCTCTTATTCAACTGTAAAGAGGTTACCGTCAGGCTTCAGTGGCACTGGCCAGAAATGTATTGTATCGGGGTCTGTGTATTTTCCTTATTTTTTTGGGATGAGGCCCATCTTGGAATCTAACTAGGGATCTCTTTGGAAATAAATTTTTACCAACCAAGATAAGCCAGGTTACTTGGATGCTGATGGTAACAAGTTTATGAAGACAAGGCAGATCTATGCAAACATGGATGAGCCTAACAACAATGGCTCATTAGCCTATTCTGATAAGAAAAAAGCCTACGCATCTATATCGAATGGGCTAATTGCTAAATGATAACCTAATGTTTTTTTGCTGCACTTAGATACGCTAAAGTATAAATTATATGGATTTTTTTTAAAATGGTGATGGATTTGATGGTCAACTGAAAAAAGCAAACTATTACGGTTTGTATTTTAGGATATGTAAATGCAGCGAAAAAATTAATAAGGTATATACGTGCAAAATATGTGAAACATTGGGGTTTATTTAACAATTAACCCAAATCTAATTGATATGGCCTACTATTCTATGAGGTTTAAAGGATTGTAGTTGGAGCACCAATTAGGGTAAAACAAAAGACCGGAGCTTGGGGTTTAAGATGGGATGGCCCCCACCTCTTCGGCATCAGCCACACGGCCATAGTAACAGTCTTGTGTCGATCCAACCCCATTTAATACTTGCTCTGTCATCCCACCATACAAACCACCAAATTGATATGTGACTTCAATTACAATATGATAACCTAAAAATGGCTAATTTATTTCACCTATTGTCTCAGGAAAAAAAAAATACCTATGACCTACCTATTCTGGGGGTAAAAAATTACATCCATGTTGACCAAGTCAAAATCAAAGTCAACTCCAAATCAAGTGGGTCCGAGTCCAAATCAAGTGGCCCAAACCCAAGTCAAGCCCAAGCATGGACGGGGCTGGCTCCATACCAAAAAGTAGGCAATAAATTAGTTTAAATGCAATTTTTAGAAATATATGAAAATGGGTAAAAAAACCAAAATTTTGTAAACCTCATGGCTTATGTGCAAAAAAAAAAAAAACACATGAGGCATAAGAAGGCACAAGTGTCATTTGGAAAAACCCAAGGGGCTATATATAAAGTGTGTAGCTTATAAAAGGAAAACATAATGAAGAAATCCATAACAACTTTGATTAGTCAATTTTTCTCACTACTACAATAATGGGTTGCTCCTACGGATTTAGCCGTAGGAATATACCACTGCCCCTACGGAGATATTCATAGGGATATAAAACTCCACCGTAGGTCCAAAGGCCGAATGTGCAAGTTTTCGTCCTGAACATGCTTCTACGGAGTAATAATTGCCCCTACGACTTACGTCGTAAAGGCATTAATTCCTATGGATTACTCCGTAAGGACATAATCTTTATTTAATTTATTGGTTTATAAAATAAAATACCTGCCCCTACCCAGTAATCCGTAGGGACAAGTTTTACCCTTGTTACTGAGTCCATAGGGACAAAATATCAGGATACCTGATATTTTGTCCCTACGGCTAACTGTATAGGGGCAAATATTGTACCTACGGATTAATCCGTAGGTGCAACATAGAGCCCTACGGATCAATCCGTAGGGACAAAATATCAGGTTTTTTTTTTATATAAAAGTGGGCTTTCTGTTTTTTCCCCGTCCTGTGCACAATAATATATACATCATATAACCAAATACAGAAATATTCATAATCAACATCTATAAAAGAATTAAACATACAGAATACGATATCAATCTAAATCATCGTGAATAAGCAAACAATCACCAATATCGTCCAAAATATATACAATATGTATCATAGAAGTACATACATCCTCAAAAATATTTTTAAAAAAAGCTACCCTAACTCGGTCCAGCTCCTCCACCTCTGATAATCGCCGTAATCTGGCGCATCTGCTCCTCGGTGCAGCCCTGAGTCGTCAAAAACTCGACTAATGAAGGAACGGACTGTGCAGGAGTCTGAGCGGGCTGTGGAGCTGCAGGAGTGGTCTGCGCAACCGCAGCCGAGGTAGTGGCTTGCGGAGCCACAGCCGAAATAACATGCTGCATCTGTTAAATTTTGTGTGTAATAAGCGAGTAAGAACGGTGCATTAGATTATAGTCGAATTCGTATCGTTATCAGGTTATTGCGAAACCCCAATCTAAGACTACTTAGGGACTTAGATCTCGTTTGGGTATCTAGTTTGGAAAACCGTAGTTTATTTTAATTAGATAGTTTTATGTAAGTATGATTAATCAAAACCAAGTCTACAACCAAATAAGCTCAGGCTACTAATATTGCATATGTTACTATCTATAATGTGATATAATATTTTACTATTAAGTAATATATGTATCAATATCTCCTTCAACTTCTCGACGGTGGTCTTCAAGGTGGCAACATCATGCTCCAGACATTGCTCAAGGGGGTAGGGAAAGTAACTGCCGGAGTGGAGACCAATCTCATATGGGCACTGTTAGGACCCAGTCCCCGGCCTCTCTCCCAACCTCCCTGGTGCCCTCCGTGTACGGCATTTAGGATTGGGGTCAGTAGCATCGGATCGGTCTGTCCACTAAAATCGATCCCCAATGCCTCCACCTGCTTTACCACCCGCTCCTACACCCACATTAACCATTAAAATATAAGTATATCATTTAAACTTGAACTTATCCAAAAAAAAAATTCATTCGAATTAAAATAAATATTAACAGTTACGCAATACTCCTGGGTAGTGGTGTCGAGGAATCGAACCTCGCTCGTGGCGGGATCTGTCGAGATGCCGTGGACGGCAAGATACGCGGTCAGTACGCTTAGTGTACCACCCTGCGCCAGGGTCTGAGCTCTCTGCAATTCGCCAAAAATTTACATATATTATAAAATAACTCTTAGTATCAGATTATATCAAAATAGATTTATTGTAATTTACCGATACCTCCATGGCACGAGTAATGTTCCTCGAGCCACCTGTATAAATGGGGTGACCCCTCTTCGCCGACTTTCGGCCTGTTTCTGCACAACACATTCAGATTTAGTTTCCTAATTAAGCAACACAAAAAAATAAATTATATACTAAATAATGAATTATATTTAAAGTACAAATCTGTTTGCGCTGAGAGTCGTAATATTGGCACAAGAGAGGCCATGTATCTACGTCAACTCGCGCAAAGGCCGGAGTATGTAGGAGAACCGCTCTCTCTGTGTCGGGAGTTGCCAACCATACCAAATAGCAGTCGATCTTCAGCTCGTTCCTATTGTATCAGACTTTTAATTGCATATTCTTCATTAGGCCCAGGTATAGAGCGTGAAGATCGAGCACTCTCTATTGGTGATCAGGGTCGGGTACAGGCTGAAAGTCGTAATCCAACTGCAAATACAAAAAATAATGTATTTACACCGCAAGTGTTAAATAATAATAAATATATTGGATAAGTCAAATGAAAATATATATCAATACCCAAGTCTGATCCCAGAAGAGGGCAAATGAGCGCCGGTGTTGATCGCGCCCACTCAACGTGAAGTGGATACTTCTTTTGGATGCGACTATCATCCTCCATATACCGGCCGAAACTCTCGGCGTAATCGCCAGTATAGCCATAATCGGGAGTAAAGAAGAGAGGGAATGGTACCTCCCCCTTAACTCTATCGGGCCTCAGCTTGTGGGACTGATTCGGCCCTCGAGTCCCCCTCTCGGGATGGGGCTGTGCTGCATCTACAAGAAATATCAAGACAAGCAATATTAAGACAAAGTGGTATTAAGAAATTAAAAATTAACGAAAATTAAAGTATGATATATATCTCCGGCGACAGCAGCACGAGCCTGGGCCCGTGCAGTAGCACGAGCGGGACGATAGTTCCTCCGGTGAGGAACAGCCAGTGACCCGGACGTAGACGCATCCCCTCCAACCAGAAAATAAATATTGACGATAAAATTGCATGAAGTTCAGGTTTATTCTTACAAGATATGTAAAATGAATAAATATTTTATATTTATTCATACTAACCTGCAGACTGAGCAGAGGGTACGGAAGTGGCCTCTGCACCAGATATGGATGCACCACCTATAATTAGACAATTAAAAATAGATTATATAAGTAATTGCAAAAAGAATGTGTATATCAATAATATAACATTCTAAATCAATATGTATGCAATATAGGATATATAAACATACCCGCAGGTCCGGTGGTGGCCTCTGTCAGAGATGTGGAGGCACCACCTACAGCCAGACAATAAAAAAATGATTATCTAAGTAAGAGAAAAAAAAATGTGTGTATATTTATGATATAGCATTCTAAATCAATATGCATGCACTATAAGATATATAAACATATCTGCAAGTGCGTCAGTGGCCTCTGCCTCTGATGTGGACGCACCACCAACAGCCAGACAATTAAACATTGACTATATAAGTAATTTTGAAATAAATATGCATGTATATCTATAATATTACATTCAAAATGAATATGCATGCAATATACCTGGATATATGGAAAAGTCCAAACGGAAGGAGTCATCCGAAGGGGATACCGATCGGGGTGCAAGACCGGCCCTCTGAAGCTCCCTACGCAGCTCTCCGGGCGGCAGAACCGCTCTGCCTCTGCCGCTGCCGCGGCTGGTGCTCCTGCTGTCCCTCGCTGCTCCGATCGTCATCATCAAACCTAGATAAGAGTACAATCATTACATATGCATGCAATATATGTATAGATCCTAGAAATGTGAAGTAATAATATAACATTACTGATAACCTTTTTCGTTTTGTGGATGCATTAGATATATCTACTTGGATTTCATCATCGATATCATTTCTAACCCACGTAACTTCACGATCAGCCGAAGACAACCCGTCTTTTGAAATAGACGGTCGGAGCACTCTAAGTCTTCTCTCCTCTTCATCCCCATCGCTGTCCTCCATATGATCCTCGAATTCTGGGATATCGTAAACATCCCTGCTTTTCCAACGGCATACGACATTCCATCCCGGATGCTTCAAGCACTGTGAGTAGTATACTTGGAACGCTTGGTTCGGAAAGATAAATGGATCGTCCTGACCGTAAAATCGAAGTGTGTTCACCCTAGTCAATCCATATTCATCTTTCCAAGTCCTGAGATTGTTTCTCCACTTATTAGTATCGGTTCGTGTATCGTACCAAGTACACTGAAATATATAAAACGGTTCTGATCGTCTGGGATATTGGATGCCAAGTATGCAATTTAAGTATCCATAATAAATCACACCATCCGATCTTGACGTCGCAATCCCACTATTCTGAGTGGTTCAAGATATTTTTATTTCCTTAACTTCAATTTTGTATTCAAAGACACCGAATCCTTTATAATATGCAACCTTCATACTAGGAAACCGAGCTAAACATCTTGAATCTCTCTCTAATGATGCAAACAAGTTCGGATCGTGGATCTGACAAAACAAATTTTACGGCAAATACATAACGATATAAGTTTAGATTAAGACTGATAACAATAACATGTTATTCGAACAGCTTACATGATCTGCAACCCAATCGCAAAAAATATCCTGATGATATTTTTTCCAATCGTTCAGCATTCCAATCAGGATGCCCCTCACGTACATCATTAATATGAATTCTGTTCTCAACAATAAATTATGACATTAATATTATATCATTTCACACATACACACAAACACAAATATAACAATTAATCTAAAACAAACTTACTCTCTAATTTCTTTGATACATACGCTATTAAAGAGGATAGACCGATATATCTTGTTGATAAATATAGTGTCTACTCTCTTATAGGACGCTTTACCATATGGCCCGTCCTGAATTCTCCGAGGCCGATTAAGCTTCGTCTCAATGTTCTTGTCCAGATAGCGAGAACAAAATGTGGTTACTTCATCTAGAAGATAACTTTGCATGATAGAACTCTCTGATCGATTTCTATTGCGTATATACTTTTTTAGAGTGTAGAGGCACCTAAAGAAAAATATGTTAAATAAATAAATACGGACATATAGGACAACAATAATTTTACAAATTGTGTGAAACGAAAAAATTCACATATAGACCAACTGATTTGGGAAAGGAATCCTGAGGGCTGATGGGAGAAGGTGCTCCATAATAACATGGTGATCATGACTTTTCAGCCCATCGATCTTATCTTTCATAATTTTTATCTTCTTGCTAAATGATCTTGAGAAACCCGTGAGAACTTTCAAATCATGCAACACTTGCAGAAACATTTTCTTCTCTGGTTGTGACATATGATATGCGGTATTGGGAAGTAAAAACTTACTTGGTTTACCCGCTATCGGTTTAGAATGCAATTCATTTCTAATTTCCCAGCCGTGAAGATCCATCCAAGTACAGAGCTTGTCTTTCGATTTTCCGTCTTTACAAAAAAACAAGTTGAGTACGTACTCGGATACTCCCTTCTCTATGTGCATGACATCCAGACAATGACGCACTAAATTTGTTGACCAGTACGGAAGCTCGTAGAAAATGTTTAACTTGTTTCAGTAGGGTGGTTTGACATGTTTTGCCAGATCTATCCCGAAGGTCAAATTATTGTAACCATCCTACTGAGCTGTCACGTCCTCTACGGACAATAAGGCTGGAGACCCAAAAAGCTCCTGATGACCATTAAAGTGAGCAACGTCTAACCTGTAAGAATGGTCTAGTGGCAGGAAATGCCGATGACCGCAATAACAAACATTTCTGCTAAAATTCAACTATTTCGATATTTTATATTGATGGCAATAAGGGCATGCTTTGTAACCATGTATGGACCAACCTGATAGCATTCCATACGCAGGAAAGTCATTAATTGTCCATATTAAAACCGCACACATTGTGAAGTATGTATCTGTGTTTGCAACATAATTCTCTACACCATCAATGAATAAAGATTTTAACTCATCAATCAGAGGTTAGAGATAGACGCCGATATTGTTTCATGGTGAGTTTGGTGCGTCAATAAGAAGAGGCATCATAAAGTAGGATTGATCTATAGCCAACCAAGACGACAAATTATAAACTATCATTACAACGGGCCATGTGTTGTGGCTTCAAGCCATATACTTGAATGAGCAGAAACCATCACTAGTGAGTCCGAGCCTGACATTGCGAGGATCACTACTGAATATTTTGTGCCTCCTATCAAAATCCTTTCATGCCGATGAATCTCTTGGATGGCTCATTTTTCTGTCTTCGCTTGGAGTAGTACGGTGATACCAAATCATTGCCTCGGCTGTTTTCTTACACCTGAATAGCCTCTGCAGCCTCTGTGTTATGCGAAAGTATCGTGCTATCTTGACAGGTATATTGGGCTTCTTATCAGATTCTTTCGGCTTATACTGGCCTCTCCGCATGTTGGACACTCTTTCAAATCTGAATTCTCTTTCCGGTACAGCACGCAATCTTTGGGATATGCATGAATCTTCTCACACTTCAGACCCAAATCAGGCATCGTCTTCTGGGCTTCGTACCAGCTGTCGGGCACATTATTTCCCGGGACATAGAATCTTTCAGGAACTTTAGAAATATCGTGAATGACTTGTTGCTTCATCCATTTAGGCACTTAATTTGGAAAAGTTGGACGAACCATGATAGGGTGGAATACTTTGCATTCTCATAAATTGGTCTTCTAGCATCATTCATGAACTTTTCATATTTATCTACACACGGTCTTTGACCGGAAGGAATGTCATTTTCAGTATGAATACTATCACCGAGGGCAGCCTTTACTATATCCTCCATTTCTTCTCCTGAAAAGAAATTATCGTCTTCTTCTTCTGCCACATTACCGACTTCTCCTTTTTCTTCTGCCGCATTACCGTCTTCTTCTTGTCCTTCCCTATGATATAGCCAAGTTGTATATAGTCTAGTAAAACCATGTTTAACGATGTGAAACTCTACGATTTCTACTTTCTGCCAGAACTTATTCCCACATCTATCGCATGGACAGAGAATCTTCTGTAACACGATCTAATTATGTGTACGTGCAAATTCAATGAAAGCAGCAACTCCTGCGACGAACTTAGATTGCATGCGTTGTTGCCAATCCACGTATATCCAGTCCTTAACTCTGATGTACTTGTGGGCCATGTTAGACTGTATAACATATAAATTGTAGGTTATGGTGACTTTATTGAGAAATCTAAGAACGAGATGGTTACTGACAAAGAAGAAAATCCGTAAAGACAAGTTTGTCGTTGAAATTAATAAATTATCGATTAACAAAGTTGGATTTGAAGATGCCCAAGTATGAGTTGTATTCTGTGTATGTGTACTTTAATTTATGATTTCGCTTAGGTGTAGGGTTGTTAGTGTGTATGTGCTGTTGGGGTAAAAAATTACACCCTGGTTGACCAAGTCAAAATCAATGTCAACCCCAAGCCAAGTGGGCCCAAGCCCAGGTCAAGACCGAGCATGGAAGAGACTGGCCCCATGACAAAAAGAATGAAGCTATACATTGGTTTAATATAATTCTTTTTTTTAGAAATAAATGTATGAAACATGGGCAGAAAACCAAAATTTTGTAAACCCCATGACTTATGTGCAAAAGGAAATAAGCACATAAGGTATGGGGTGGCACAAGTGCTATTTGGCAAAGGTCAAGGGGCTATATGTAAAGTGTGTAGCCTATAAAGGCAAATATGATGAAAAAATTAAGGACAGCTTTTCATTCTCTCAAAAATTAGGGTTTTGTACCTCCTTCTCCTTCCTCAAGGTTCTAAACTCTCTTTCTTTTTTTGAATTAAATCAAGAGTTTAACTATTCTTTTTCCAAAAAAAAAACAGTTTTTCATCATAAAACCCTTGAAGGGAAGCTCGGATCTTCCATCAAATCCCCAAAATAGGAGATTTTTAAGCCTCGACCCTTTTTCTGTAAGATCCAGCCAACGGAGAAGAAGAGGAAGAATGCTCATTTCCAAAAAAAAAACTAGTTCGGGAAGATCCAAGGTTCAAAAGAAGATCCAGGGCTAAAAGGGAGAAGAAAGGGGTCCTCTTTGATCCTTCCCTTTTCTGGGAGTTTCCAAAGTCCCTCAGGAGTTTAACTCCAAATCCACATATAATTTATTACATAGGAGTTTAACTCCAAATCCAAATCTTTTGGGAATTTAACCTCAAATTTATACCTAATTTTTGTTTAGGAGTTCAACTACAAAGCCTCTTGGGAGTTCAACTCCCAGCCCAGGGGCTAAGCCCATTTCTCTGCTGGTGTTTCCAGCGGTCGTGTGCCGCGCACGTGACTCGCTGGCGCCCAGCGTCCTCGTGCAGAGCACATGACCCGCGGGCGCTCGGCGCCCATGCGCCACTCACGCGCCCTTAGGACGCTCCTCAGCTCTTTTTTTATACACTCCACACTCAAAACACGTCCCCCACTAGAAAAAATTTCTAACGGGGCGCCGCCCCGCACCTTGCAAGGGGGCTGCTAGCCCCCTTGACCCCAGCCTGCTATCCGGATAGCGGGACCCCCGTAAACTTTGTGAGGCCCCCAATATACCCTAGACCCTTCAAAACACAACACACACACACACTGCATATTGAGTTCGCATGACCAGTTTGACCCGTCAATTGGAGGTTCTTTCGCTCCAAAGGCGAGGGGTAATTAACGGCAGCTTAGTCCACGGCTGCCGGAGATTCAGATCCCCACAATCAATAAACCCCAGCCTACCCTAGACTGGGGGAATCTGTAATGCGCCTAACAAGCGGCGCGTATTCCCATCTCAATGGGGTGACGAAAAACACCTACAGATTCTGGCATGCACGGCGGGAATTTTACTCTCCTCCCATATTTCGGGTTAATCGTTCACGCGAACTCAATCAACATATATATCGATTGCCTGTACTGAAGTCATTTATTTTGTGTAAAGGTTAACAAGTTTTTAGTCACAATCTCGAACTCAGCAATCATGTCTCCCAAGACGAGCTTCGTTTCTGATGCGACTCCGATCCAGTACGTGGTCAAGATCAATGCCCGTATGGTTCTCCCTGCAAGTCTCAGCCAGCAATGGGAGGAGCCACCCTGTCAATTTGGTTCCATTATCATCTACCTTGCCAAAAACGCTCATCTGGCGGAGATCACAGCAAACCAGATAGCCAAACCGGTCTCAAGGGGCAAGAGGCCGAACGTTATGATCGCCAAGGCACCACAACCCAAACGTAAAACAGTGTCCAAACGACTCTCTGGTGCTCCAGCTGGGGGCAAGACTACCAAAACAAAGGGCATCATCGAACGTCGCGGACAAGCACAGGCAACGCCTCTGATAATTACACAATCAGGCGTATCTCCAAAGCTCTCCATCGCTCGGTCTACGGCGACTCCCCGAAGAGCCGAACTCTGCTAAGTGATCAAATCAAAAAAGTTAAGGCAGAAGAGGCTCAGATATCGAGCCAACAAAAGGGCTACGACTCCAGCCAGGTGGAATCTTGTGAGGTTACAAGAGCAAGGTTACCCCGCAACGACGGCTGAGGCGGCCGTAAAATTCAACAACACCTTCAAACCTCTGAAGTGGGTTCAGAAAAATGCCATGATCGCCAAAATCAAGAAGACGACAGTCCGAACGATAGTACAAAGAGACGTGTCCCAACCCCAACAGAGAAAGCGTGACACTGTCTCTTCAAGATTCTATCAGGCGCTCTGCGCCACGTGAAAACAGCGGGACAAACCCAGAAAAGAAGCGCCAGCACCACTCATGAACCCGGTCAGGCCAACCGTCTTCAATCAATTGCCCGTTACTGAAACAGAAGGGCCCCTACAGCAGTCCACGAAATTAGCTACCATTAATGAAAGGACGGCCGGATATGTTATCCACACGGTCTATTTGGCGGGCATGCGCCCCAGCGACAACCTTCACAGCTAAAGCAAGGATGGGGCAACCACATCCCAAGCCCAATCTGGCTTGAATGTGGTTGTCGCTTCCCAAGATCATTCGCCTCCGCTGGATGATGAAAACCCTCTCGATGAGGCCGATAGGAAGAAAGACCCCTCAGTCCATGTGGAGTCAAGTTCGGACAGCGAGGAAGAGCCGAATTTTTGCCCCAGGACCGCAGAGCAAAAGGTGCTTCAAGAGCTTCGAAAACAGCTCAGGAGCAAAGATAAAGAGATGACCAAGCTCTATTAAAAAATTGACGACCTAACGAACGTTGTGATGCATCTTACGACTCAAATTTCTCGAGCGCCTCCCAATCAAGCACAAGTCTCTACTCATGAGCCGGGTGATGACAACCCGAAGCAACCGATTCTTGTCCCTTTGGGTCCAAGATTGGGCGAGCCGCACGAAAGCCGGCCACATTCCGCTTCAGGGGACGCCTTGGCCCCAGATAGCGCCATCCCGCTAACACAAGATCGAATAATGGATTTGGTCATTAGCAATGTTAGAACATTGGTAGCCGAAGCCAAAGCTCAGAAAGAAACTGGCAGTAGTGGGCTGCCATATCCTGCACAGTATGATTTGATCGAGTTCCCGAGCGGCTACGTCATTCCTAAGTTCGGAAGATTTGACAGGACGGGAAACGCAAATCAGCACATCGCCCACTTTAAAACGTCATGCGGAAATACAGGGGGCAATGATGCACTCCTTCTTCGTCAGTTTGTCAACAGCCTGACCGGTGTCGCTTTCGACTGGTACGCAAGTATACCAGACGGGTCTGTCACTACTTTCTCCCAAATGGAGTCTCTGTTTCGGCAAAGATTCATGAGTGTTTGTGACAAAATCTCCATCGCTGACCTCGTGAGAACCAAGCTGGGGAAAAACGAAAGCAACACGGACTTTATTGCCCGATGGTGCAACCTCACTGTCAAGTGCGAATCGCCGCTAGAGCAGGACTAGTCCGTCAGCCTCCTTATTGAGAACCTCAGTAATTGGATGGTCTTATTCTTATGTACAGCAGGCCTTAAGACGTTTTAAGAGCTGACCAAGAAAGTCCAAATGCTGGAACGCTCGAAACAAGAATCTACCCCGGACTCGTAGAGAGATAAGACTTGGAAGAGTAAGAGGGACGACAACCGTAGAAGCGGGAATTTCAGCAATACCAATGTCTTCAATACGTCCAACAATGAAGACAAGCGAAAGACAGGTGAATCTAAGACCAACCGGTCTCGAAAGCCAGTGCTGGAAAGAGAAGGGCCTTCATTAGAGGAGAAAAAGAACAAGATTTACTCTTTCAGAAGGGACAAGGTCCTCAAGATATTCAAAGATACCTTGAACAATGGTCTACGATTTCCAAAGTCGAAAAGAACCCACGAAGCAAAAATGACCGACAATCCTCTATATTGCCCGTACCACCGAGTAGTAAGCCATACGATCGAGGATTGCTATATTTTTAAAGACTGGGTCGAGAAGTAATACAATACAGGGGAGATCGAGTTGTCCAAGAGTGTGTTGGTGAACAACCAAGCTGCAATCACCAACTTCATACAAACACAAGCTGAAACCTTCTAGGAGCAGACAGCTGAACCCGCTACCCTGAGAAATGAAACTGACTCGCCGCAGCCTCCATGGAGCATGCACATGTATAAAAAGATGAAGAAGATGCTGAAACTATTTCAGAAAGAACCCAGAACAGAATGGGAAGGGCAGAAGGAGCCCACTGTTCCGGCTACCAATTCGACTCAATCGAGCTCAAAATCTAAAAAGCTCAAGAAGAAGAAAAATGCGGCTCGACGCGAAAAAAGTCTACAGGAAGATCGACCATTCAAAAATATATTGATTCCCTCGAAGACTATGAACAAAAGCAAAGAACTCTAATTCAATTGAAAGAGTTCTTCCCCGTGGAAGTGGCTGAGATTCTGGAGGAGCTAGAAGAAGACTCCGATAACGAGATCTCTATGGTGACCTGCTACGTCGTCCACCTTAGTAGCGACTCTGAGGAAGAACTCTGTTTTCCCAAGGAGGACGAGGAGCTTGCCACGAAAGCCAACCAAATCTAGCTTAGAGGTGGTAAAGCTCTACCGCAAAACTAAGGCAACGCCCCAAAAGAGCAGGAAAAACAATTCGCTAATAAAGAAGATGGAGAGGAGCCGGCTCATGAAAATTCGAGTCCTTCCTCGGTGGACTATAATATCTTGGCTCATCTCCGAAAGCTTCCGTCTCTCCTGAGCATTTACGATGCTTTGGTCCTATCTAAGGAGCTTATAGATGTTCTCATTCACGCTCTACAAAACCCCGAGCGGTACCATGCCCGCTTTGCGGAAATTGATATGAAAGAAGCCCGGTACACTCTGCATACAGCTGTGGTCACATTTAAAGATGAAAACTTATTACTAGGAACAGCTAAACACAACCAACCGCTTTACGTGACAGGATACAGCGATGGAGATCGGATTAATCACATATTGATTGATCCAGGGTCCTCAGTGAATATCATGAACTTGCGGACTCTAAAGAGTTTATCAATGGACATCCGACACCTGTCAAGGGAGAGGATTGTCATCCAGGGCTTCAATCAAAACTGTCAGCAAGTTCTGGGATCCATAGTTTTGCCGATCTGGTTTGGGGACCTGCAAACCGAAGCTAAGATATACGTGATCGACGCCGAAGCGTCATATAAAATTCTCTTGGGGCGGCCGTGGCTCCACTATTACGACATTGTTCCATCAACTCTTCATTAATGCATGAAGTATACTAAAAATGGCGGAAAAAAACGCATTGACGGAGACATCCAGCCGTTCGGTGTGCATGAAGTCCGATATGAACATTCCCGGTACTTTGTGAATCCCCAGAATGCTAAGCCACCATTGACCGAAAATAGAGCGAACCCAAAAATCAAAAGCAAATCTGAGCCAGCTGTCACTTTCAAAAGCAAAAACCCCATGTGCGTCCGCGTTTCGGCGGTGACACTGATGAGTCCGACGTTAGAAGTCCGTCCTTCCGTAAAACTCGCCCTCATTTCAGTAGCGATACGGACGAGTCCGATATTGAAGGCTCATTCGGCAGCAAAATTCGTCCTCGTTTAGGCAGTAACTGTTTCCTGATTTAAAATCAGGAAAGCTTACGGAAAAGGCTTCAGAAGAGGGTCACGTGCTTACACGCGACCAGCAGTCACGTGTTGGCACGTGACACCTAAAAGTATCGGCAAGGCAAATTCAGTTTCCCAAATACATCAAAGAAAAGGGGCTTCAGAAAGGGTCACGTGCTCCCACGTGACCTGGGTCACGTGTTGGCACGTGACAATCAAAAGCAGCGGCAAAAACCCAACAGCTCCCTGAGCGAATCAAGAAAAAGGCTTCAGAAGAGGTCACGTGCTTCCACGTGACCAGGGTCACGTGTTGGCACGTGACACTCAAAACATCAGACTCATTCTCCGGTTAAATCGAGAAGAAGGCTCCATGCCAGGGTCACGTGCTCACACGTGACCAGTTGTCACGTGGTGGCACGTGACAGCTAAACAGAGAACAGAAAGCAAAGCGCAGAAAGAAAGAAGAAAGCTCGTTCCAAGGGGGTCACGTGCCCACACGTGACCAAGGGTCACGTGGCCACACGTGACCAACTTCAAAGCCCATTTGTTAACAGAATTGAATTCTGAGAAAAGAACTCTCAAATCTTTCCAAAAGCAACCGACTGAATTAAAGATTTAGAGGTGATTAAATATCAACTATCTATGGGAAAATCTCGAAATTTGGAAAGATTTCCCCTTTAAATCTAACAGAAATAACAAAGAAGAATCCCTGGATTTGAAATCCAATGGTGAATAAAATTCACCTAATAATCCAAAGGTCCAAAACGAATGATGGATGCAAATCAAATCTCTCAATGAAGATTCGTCAGAAAACCAATTGATTCGGTTGCTTCTCCTATAAATAGGAGCCAAGAGACACAAAAAAAAAGAGATACATGCAGAGGGAAGAAAAGAGAGAGAGCCTTGATACTTGAGAGGAATTTGGATCTTCTGCAAAAGAAAACCCTAGGTAAGAAAGGGAAGGTTTCATTGAAAGAAAGAGAATTTAATTCTCAACAGAGTTTAACTCTGATGTAAAACAGAAGGACATATGTCTTCTCTCTTTGGTGGAGGATCTGTAAAGTGCACATCTCCCCTTGAGTTGAGAATTTAATTCTCAATGGGTTGAGATCCTGCCATGCAGATTCAAAGCATAGAGAGGGCATGGAAGCACGAGAATTTAATTCTCACAGAACTATAGGAATTTAATTCCGTCAAAACAAAATTAGGGTTTGACCCTGTGTTATGGGAATTTAATTCCTTCAGAACAAAAAGAATCAGGGTTTAACCCTAGTTAAGAACTTAGTTCTGTTAAAACAACAAGAATTTAATTCCCTTAATTTTATTCCCCAGAATAATTCTCTAACAGAGAGTGTGGGTTTAATTCCTTAAAGCTTTTATTAGGGTTCAACCCTATTCGATTCTGCACATATATGAGGAATTTAATTCCTACAGGAAATTCAGAGTTCAACTCTTCAAAAGGAACTAGGAATTTAATTCCTCTGAAATTATTGTCAGGGTTCGATCCTATGAGGAATTTAATTCCTGAAAGGGATCAACAGATCTTCTAAACAACTACATAAAAGCGGAGTCACGTGTCACCACGTGACCCCCCCCAAAGATCTACATAAAGCCCTTTGAGGCAGTGCCTCACGTGATCCACGTGACCTCTGAAGCACAAGGAATAGAAAAGAGCTCTAGGGCGCCCTCACGTATCACCACGTGACCCCTAGTGAGAATTATAACGCACAGAGCATGGGCTTTCATCACGTGCTCGCACATGATGGCCACCAGAACTAAAGTGTTAAACACTTACCTGCAGAATAAAATAAGGGGAATTAGGGCGCTCTCACGTGTCCACATGTGACCCCTCTCTCCTTAGTGTTTAACACTAATCTGAAGACTTTGTCCTCAGTGTTTAACACTGATTTTCTTAGTGTTTAACACTAATTGGGAAAACTCTATTTGCAGTGTTTAACACTAATTTGCTTAATGTTTAACACTAATGCGAAAACTCTGCTCCCAGTGTTTAACACTGATTATCTTTTAGTGCTTAACACTAACTTGCTAATCTTATTCCCAGTGTTCAACACTGTTGGTTTCTAGTGTTTAACACTAGCTTTAGCCCAATTGGCTAAGTTTCAAAGGCAAAGCCTCTCCTTCAATGGACCAGTAGAGGGTCAATGTTTCAAACATAATTGGACTTAGCCCAAATTGGCCATAAGTCCTCAAATCATCTTAAGCTGAACACACTTGCTCTTTCAACAAACTCATTGGTTCAAGGGTACATCTCTGAACTCCTCTGACATCTGTCGTTGTAATCCTTCAACGTCGTCAGAGAGGTGACGGGTCCCGACAACCACACATTAATACGGACTGTGGGGTCCTTAAACTCATGGACTAATGCGTCCTTAAATCAAGATATGGACTGTGGGGTCCTTAAACCCATGGACTACGACGTCCTTAACCTTGACCGAGATGTCTTAAAACTAACAATGGACTGTGGGGTCCTTAAACCCATGGACTACGACGTCCTCAACCTTGACCGAGATGTCTTAAAACTAACAATGGACTGTGGGGTCCTTAAACCCATGGACTACGACGTCCTTAACCTTGACCGAGATGTCTTAAAACTAACAATGGACCGCAATGTCCTTAAACTACCCATGGACCGCAATGTCCTTAAACTACCTACGGACCGCAATGTCCTTAAACTACCTACGGACCGCAATGTCCTTAAACTGGAACAATAGAGCCCAAACGCTCTTTTGTCAGATCTAAACGATCCCGTTTAAGTTGATCTTAGCCTCAAATATGGCTAACGTATCCTTAAACCTTCAAAGAGACTGGACTATGAATCCCCCCAATCAACTTCGGTTCAAGAGTACATCTCTGAACTCCTCTGATATCTGTCGTTGTAATCCTTCAACGTCGTCAGAGAGGTGACGGGTCCCGACGGCCATACATACAATGGACCACCATGTCCCTAAACTGGAACAATAGAGCCCCTAAATGCTCTTTTGTTGGATCTAAACGATCCCGTTAAGTTGATCTTAGTCTCAAGTTAGACTAACGTATCCTTAACAAACGTTTGAGTTGATCTTAGCCTTAAATATGGCTAACGTATCCTCAAACCAAACCCCCAAACCCAAATCTAAGGTAAATACGGATTTGGACTAGTCCACGCCCTACGGGCGACGACATAACTAAGTCTCCGTAAACAATCCACGGGCAACAAAACATAAAACAAACACACACGACGCGAAGTGACCATCTGGAGAAGGAAAAAGTTGTTACCGTGATGCGGTAGCGTAATTAACTGCAGGGGCTTGCGCCTGCAGGGAAGAGCGTCCCCGCAATCAAAAACCCCTCAAACGAGGGGGAATCTGATGAAGTCTGCTACATCGGCCGCATCCGTGTAAACCTTCGATACATGGTGCCATGAATCAACTTGGCATCTTCGGAGAGGTGGACGGATAGCACCAATTAGCATCTGCCTCGAATTTCAGGCAAGAGACGCCATGTCGCGCCGTCTTTCGGAGGGGAACAGATTCTGGCATGCTCGGTGGGACCTTTTCCTCTTTCCACTCCACACTTCGTGTGTCGTGATTCGCGAACCAATCGCGGTTCGCTAATGG
The DNA here is from genome assembly GCA_030015575.1 of Agapanthus africanus. Lineage (NCBI taxonomy): Eukaryota > Viridiplantae > Streptophyta > Magnoliopsida > Asparagales > Amaryllidaceae > Agapanthus > Agapanthus africanus. The sequence goes on from CM057339.1 coordinate 927,247,374, forward strand.
TGGCCCTTGGGTTTCAAGATACTAAGAATTGGCATCTCGCTTATTGCAGAAAGCAAAGGATCGATGGCTTCTACTTCCGTGAAATTCTCCAACTGCTCAGACTGCAATTGCGACCAACGCTTTGCCTCGCCAGGAGGTATAGCCTACGGACCCCAAGCTGCTTCGTTATTCATAATGCCGGTGTACCAGGTGACTCAGGCCACTACCGGATTGTTCTTCGGGACTATACTCCCACCAACAAGCTTCACGGCGCCGGTGCTGACAAAGGAGGCTCCCAAGAAGTCGGTCTTTGATCGTCTTACCCCTGCCGCGGCTCATCTCAACGAGTCGCCCAACATCAGCGCCTCGGTCTTCTCTAGATTGGGCCAGAAATCCGGTAGACCCATCATGAGGTCTACAATCCCAGAGAAGGCTGCTTCTAAGAAAGTGGCTGCTCCTGCTCCCGAAATCGCCAAGGCGGCTTCTCTGGCCAAAAAGTCGGTCTTTACAAGATTGACGGCTTCAGCTCCCGCCCCTGCTACCCAAAAGACGTCGGTCTTTGACAGGCTAACACCAACAGCAACCCCCCACCTACACAGGGGGCAAGACGAAACCATTCTTACCGCTGACCCAACGCCGTCCGCTCGACACGCTCGACGTCGCCATTGGCGCCGAGTAAGGAAGGCTGGGGGCAACTCCCCCTCCGGGTTAACTCCATCAGCCCCGATGGCAGAGGTTAATGCTGCTGTTCCAACTGGGAACAGCTTCGAGATGCTAAATAAGGTGCGAAGGAATTCTCCTACTGCAGTGCTAAAGAGGTCTCCTCCCCCATTAAAAAAGGTTGTGGAAATAAAATCAGAACAGCCCCGATCCCCTCAGCGGCTGTCTTCCAAAATCTATAAGGTTTGGCGGCAGGCCCGAGACTTGATCATCGATCCAAACTTCTCCCGCCAGCACAAGAAGCTGAAAATCCAACCGGAAGCTGGTCACCAGGCTAAACCCCGAAAGGCTGTCTGGACGCCCACCTCAACGGCCCCCTCAACCTCCATGGCTCATAAAAGGAGGAAGCCAGAGAAGATCCCCCAGCCTGCAACGACAGCTAATAGCACTAAGCCCAGACGCCCTAAGTCTGGGGGCATGATGGTCCACACCGTATACATGGCGTCAGGAAAAGAAGACAGCCGCGCGTCCACGGGTCATAGACCGCTTACACGGTCGGTGACCAAAACTCAGGAGCAGCAGCAAAAGCTCCAAGAAATGATGAATGCTATGGCCGCACTTACCGGGCCAAAAGAAAGCCCAGAAACGTCCTCAGACGCACGCCAGGAGGAAGAAACCGACGCTGAATTCCTTCGCCGGATACTGGAGAAAAAGGACAAAGAGGCTGCTGAACAAGCAGCCAATATACAGCGTATGGGCCTTCTCTTCCAAGATATGATAGGAATGATGATCCAGCAGGACCTACCCGCCGAGGATCCCCCAATCGTTCTTGAAGACGACCGAGGAGAAACGTCAAATCCACCGCCAGCCCCCTCAACGGCCAAAGAGGAGACGATCTCTAAAGCTGACTTGGTTGACTATATAGCCCAGCAAATCCGGGTTCATCATGCGACTGAGGCAGCTGGTCAAGTCGTAAAAACGGGGCGGCATTATCCAAGCTGGTACGACCAAATCAAATACCCGCCAGGCTATACGATACCGAAATTCCACGTGTATAAGGGGACCGGCAATCCCCATCAATATGTTGCCCAGTTCCGGGCCCTCTGCGGTAACACCGGCGGTGATGATAAACTGTTGCTTCGCCAGTTCGTGGGCAGCTTATCGGAAACAGCGTTCGAATGGTATTCGGAACTCCCGAACGATTCTATCAAGACGTTCGCTGAAATGGAGTTGTTATTCACTCAGCGATTCGCAAGTGCCAGCGAACGCACTCCAATAACAGCACTGATTAACGCCAGGGTAAAACCAGGCGAAACCTGGGTCCAGTATGCTATACGCTAGCGGAATTTGTGGTTGAGATGCGAACAACGCATTGAGGAGGCACCCGCAGTGGGCATGTTCGTGGGAACCCTAGACCCCCACGCAACTATCTCCCAGTTTATGATGTTCTTTAAGCCAACCACATTCCAGGCTTTAATCGACAAGTTGGCTCAGATGGACCAGATGGGTCATAGACCACCTCCCCCGAAGTCGGAACCTCGGAATGACAAGGGTAAAGGAAGGGCAACCTTTGTCGCGAATGCCCAACAGCAACCTAACGCCCCGAAACCGGCAGATCAACTGGAAGAAAGACGCCGGTATTATAATGAAAAGATGAAACGTCCTTACTCGTTCCCACGAGACAAGACGAAACGGTTATTCGAGCTGGCAATACGCAACAGACTTATAAACCTACCAGATCCAAGGCGACCGCCGCAACCCACGGAGGTGAATAACCCTAACTATTGTCCTTACCATCAAACGGTAAGTCATCCGATTGAAGATTGCTTCGTCTTCAAAGGATGGATCGAAGATCAATACCTCCAGGGGAAGTTTATACTGTCAGAAAAGTGGAAGGTGAACCCACCATGGTCGCATCCTCCTAAGAAAGCGGATACACCGGGGGCAACCTGCTCCTTTATTGAAGAAGCTCCGTGGGAGGTCGTGCTATCAACTAAAACCAAAAGAATACTGGGATACCTTCATGCGTGCCCTACGATCGAATGGAAGGACCCCCTTGAACCTCAAATTATCGAAGGAATGTTGAAGCCCCGCCCAACTACGAAGACTCGCGATAAGGGCCCAAATACTCATGCCCAACTGTCAAAATCTTCGAAGAAAAAGAAGAAGAAATCCAAGAAGTCCGTGAAGCTTGGAAACGAGCATACGAACTTGCAGAAGCAAATCGACGCGCTGGAAGAATACAATCAAAAGGCGCGAACTCCTGTCACACTGCAAGAGTTCCTCAACCACATCTTTCAAGAGGAAGATGATGGAGAGAGCTCGTCGGATGAATCCGAAGGATATGTGGCGAGTTGTAACGTAATCTCCCACTCGTTTACCGATGATGGGAAAACTCCTGGCACTAAGAAGCTGGAGGCAGAGCCTGAACCAGAGCGTGCATGGCCAACAAATGAAATGATCAATGCCTTTCTAGACGAGATTCGTCTAAAGAGTAAAGCGGATCAGAAGCGTGAGATAGCCGCGTCAGAAAGAGCCAAATGCAGGCGACTGAACGAAAGAGTTGAACTACCCCTGCCAGAGCGAAAGGCATCCGAAGTAGACAAGAAGATATTCAAGACGAGGAAAAGGTTTGCCAAAGCCATGTCAATGGGAATGAAGCTACCACCCTCGGAAGGAAACACGCACGATGGGGTGGAGAGGCACCCTGATTATTGCGCATATCATCGGAAAGTTTCACGCCCCACGGAGGAGTGCGACGCCTTCAGCATATGGTGGCAAGGATATGTTGCTCATCGGCAACATTTTAAGCGCATGAAACGCAAGATCCGTCGGGAGCGAAGAAGTACTGTCGATGGGCACAACAGAACTACTGGCAACTGTTACATGGTTAACGCCAGGGGGTCACAAGTTCTCACTTTTGGGAGCGACTTTGATGAAGAAATAGCTCTGGGCCCTCTCTTTAAAGAATCCGTTTTAGGGAAAGAGGAGAAATCGGAGGCCTGCGAGAACATTCAGCTGCGCAATCGCACACTCCCAGAAAAGAATCTCGGGCCCGCGAGTAGAAAAGATAAGGGAAAGGAAAAGGTCACTGAAGATATCACTTTAGATGACCAAGTCATGAGAGAGCTGGCTGCCAAAGACCCTCCTAGAAAGGGTAAGGTGGACTATAACATCCTAGCGCACCTAAGGAAGCTACCTTCTCAGCTTAGCATTCTCGATGCCCTCCTATTATCAAAAGAAGCGCGAGACTCACTAATTAAGGCGTTACAAGAACCTGAGCAATTTCAAGCCTTCCTCGCCACTGAAAGGATGAAGGATGAACTGGAGGAAGTGCATACGGCCGACATCACTTTCGGTGACGAAGACCTCCTTCTCGGGACGTGCGACCACAACCGTCCCCTATATGTCTCTGGATACTGCCATGATATCAAGATAGGCAAGATCCTGGTGGATAATGGATCCTCCGTCAATCTCCTTAATGTTCGGGTGTTGAAGGAAATCTGCATGAGTGTGCAGCACCTCGCTCGTGACAAAATCACTATCTCCGGTTTCGATTCACAATCGTCACGGACTCTCGGATCTGTAATACTAACATTACGCTTCGGACTTCTCGTCACAGACGTCAAATTCCATGTCATTGACGCCAAGACCTGCTACAACGCCTTACTCGGCCGTCCTTGGCTACACGAGTACAACATCATCCCTTCTACGCAACATCAGTGTATGAAGTACTTTAAGGATGGTTTCGAGTATACCGTAACAGGTGAGTTGAACCCATTTTCCGTGAACGAAGTCCGCAAATACGAAGATGCGAAGTACTTTTTGCCAGATTTCGAGGATACAGAAAGGTGTCGCAACCCGGAAAACAAAACCGCCGCCACCATCCCTGTTTTCGGGAGCGATACCGAAGAAGAGGAAGAGATAGTTTATGCAGGGCCATCTCAACGCAACAACCTGGGGACGCCCGCCCCCATGTTGGTCTTCGGAAGTGATTCAGAAGATGAAATTAATGCCGTGTTCTCCAATCGGCTGTCAATACAAGCACCCCCTGGCGATGACCATAGTTTGCAAATCACCATGGTACCGCGAGAACACTACAAGGATCTCGACACACTTCAAGCTCACAATGTGCAGGACCTGCGAACATTTTACGTCCCTCCCAGGCAAAGGGGTGAGAAGGCAATCCTATTCTACCGATCCTCAGAGTCGAAAGTAGAGAAAGAGATCTGGTATGGCGCGGATGCTACACTCGACAGGCTCCAACCCATCCGTCTGCCCAGATACTATACAAATGGATTAAAGAGGCTATTGAAGCGCCAAGGAGTACCCTTAAAACAGACTGTTCGACACGCTGGATTCTACCACAGGATCTGGGATGTCCCTGGGACTCAACGCAAATTGCCCAACGGGAAAATGGAAACACTTGGGCTTGGATACGCGAGAACCGGAAAACGGGGACGGGCCCACAGCAGCTACGCTATATATACTTTTGATGAAGAAGAGGACGCCCTGTCAGGAGATGCCAACCCCTCGTCAAAACTAGATCCCGCGATTGAAATGCCGAGTCCGTCGTTTGAAGAACGAATGGATAAGCCCATCAGGAAAATGGGTCAAAAAGCTCGGGAAGACCACAACCGCGAGATGGCCATCTATGAGAAGGCCAAGACGCAACGTCTATTTCAACAGGCTGCAAAAGACAAAGATGCTCATCCTCGTCAACCCGTTGTACGAAAGGCCCGACGCAGAGAAGGAAATAAATCAAGAAGCGGAAAGAGGAGCCGACAGCAACGACGCAGGATCAGAGAGTCACGTGAGCGGGTATTGCACGGCTCGGATTTGTCCCTCATGAAGAAGATGAGTCGAGCGTACTCCTTCACCCGAGACAAGACGGAGAGGTTACTCAAGCTGCTTTAAAACATCAAATGATCGCGCCTCCAGGGTCTAGACACCCTGAGCAAGCTAACAAGGCTTCTCATTTGAGCTATTGCTCTTATCACCGAGCCATAGGACATCCTACCGAAGACTGCTTCACCTTCAAGAACTGGGTCGAGGACCAGTACCAACAGGGCAAATTCGCCTTATCCGACGGCTGGAGGGTAACGCCGCCACAAAAGCACGAACCCAAAGCCGCAAAAGCAAAACCAGATCCACCTCAGTCCTGGAAGCGGATTCGCACCTGTTACACGATTACGATATTAAAAGAAGAGCCCGAGAATATGGATGACCTTTCCTGGTGCTTTGAGAACAGCGATGATGAGGTGGTCTCAGAATTTCTGCCAGCTCCAAAAGAACTGGAAGACGGTATACATACTACTGCAGATAACCTCAAGAAGATTGAGTTGGGATCGGCAGATGACCCGCGACCGACATTTGTTAGCGAGCTGCTATCTGAAGAAAGGGTGGCTGCTTTAAAGAACGTGCTTCTACGACATAAAGACTGCTTCGCGTGGAACTACTCCGAGATGCCGGGATTAGATCCGGAGATTGCTGTGCATAAGTTAGCAATATCCCCGGATATCAAGCCAGTCAAGCAGGCGCCAAGAAGGATGCGACTCGAGCTTGAAATGAGCATCAACGCCGAAGTCAAGAAGCTAATCGATTCTGGATTTATCCGAGAAGTCCAATATCCCGACTGGATCGCCAATATCGTCCCGGTAATGAAGAAAAATGGGACGGTACGCATATGCGTGGATTTCAGGGATCTCAATAAAGCCTGTCCAAAGGACGATTTCCCAGTACCAGTAACCGAGCTAATGATAGATAACACGTCCACTCATGAGGTTTTCTCCTTTATGGACGGTTCATCAGGATACAATCAGATAAAGATGCATCCCGAAGACCAGAAGCACACCGCTTTCTGGACCCCTTTGGGTATATTCTGCTACAGGGTTATGCCCTTTGGTCTAAAGAACGCCGGTGCTACCTATCAAAGGGCCATGACAAAGATCTTCGACGATCTCATACATGACTTCGTCGAGTGCTATATCGATGACCTTGTAGTGAAGAGCATGTTATACGAAGAGCATTTAAAGCATTTGGAGACTGTCTTTCAACGCCTTCGTCAATATAATCTGAAGATGAATCCCTTCAAATGCGCGTTTGGAGTCTCCTCGGGTAAATTCCTGGGATTCATCATCCGACATCGAGGTATCGAAATAGATCCATCTAAGATCAAGGCGATCATGGAAATGCCTCTGCCAAGAACCCTCAAACAGTTGCGGTCTCTCCAAGGGAAGCTCGCATACATCCGGCGGTTTATCGCTAATCTTTCAGGCAAATGCCGTCCTTACAGTCACCTGATGAAGAAGGGAACCCCATTCGTCTGGGATCAAAAATGCCAAAGCGCGCTAGACGAGATCAAGCAATACCTGCAGAACTCGCCGGTGTTGGCTGCTCCGGTTAAGGAAAAACCTCTCATTCTTTATACAACCGCCCTCGAAGGTTCTTTAGGCGCATTATGGGCACAAGAGGACGACCAAGGGAAAGAAAGAGCACTCTACTACTTAAGTCGAGTTCTGCTGGGGGCAGAAAGCAACTACTCTCCCATTGAAAAACATTGCTTGGCGTTAATCTTCGCGATAACAAAGCTCAGGCACTATGCGTTGGCACATGAAGTCCGTCTCATCTCGAAGGTGGACCCTCTTAAATATCTGATGTCAAAGGCTATATTGACGGGTCGACTCGCTAAATGGGCTCTACTCCTGATGGAGTTCTCAATAACGTATCGACCTCTTAAGGCAGTGAAAGGCCAGGCCATTGCCGACTTCCTCGCTGAGCATCCAGTACCTGCTGGTTCTCCTCTGAACTGCGAGTTGCCAGACGAGCATGCATTTGATGCGATTGGCGGCGGTAGTACCCGATGGGAACTCTATTTCGATGGAGCATCCTCCGTAAAGAAACAGAAACAGGGTATCCCAATGATCAAATCGGGGATAGGCCTCATCTTCGCAACTCCACAAGGAGGGATAATGCGCTTCGCCTTCTCCTTAACAGAGCCGAGGACAAGCAAAGAAGCTGAATACGAAACTCTGATAGCAGGCCTCGAGATCGCCATCGACATGGGAATCGAAAATCTCCTTATATACGGGGATTCCCAATTGGTCGTTAGTCAAGTAAATGGTGACTACCAAACGTGCAAACCAGAATTGGTGAAGTACGGCGAAAAGGTGCAACAACTATTGACCCAAATTCCCTCCTATACTTTGGAGAACATACCGCGTGCGGAGAACAGCAAAGCAGACGCGTTGGCCAAACTTGCTAAAGAACTGGCTGACGAGAACCTTGATGACGTCAGAATCGTGGTACAAAGCCGTCGAGTGCTCGCCCCGGCAGAAATACCTCCGGAATTATATAAAGAAAAGGGGGCGACTGAGCAGACGACCCTACAAATAAAAGACCGTGAGAAGGCTGAGGACTGGAGGGAAGTCTTCATAGATTACTTTAAGTCCCACCGAATGCCCGAAGAAGCGTCCTCAAGACATCAGCTCATGAAACGAGCTCTATCTTTCACTTTCGTCAACGATACTCTATACAAGAGATCATTTGATTCTCTATGGCTGAGATGCCTAGGACCTGACGAAGCAGAAAGAGTCGTTCAGGAAGTTCACGACGGACTCTGCGGTTCTCACCAAGCAGGCCCAAAGATGAAGTTAAAAATTAAACGGATGGGTTACTATTGGCCCACGATGACCCAGGACTGCCTCGAGTATGCGAAGCAATGCCACTCGTGCCAGATTCATGGAGACTTTATCCACCAACATCCGAACCCACTACACCCAACGGTGGCCAGCTGGCCATTCGAAATGTGGGGGACTGACATAGTTGGCCCCATCGAGCCAGCATCGTCCCGGGGACATCATTTCATCCTGGCGACAACGGATTACTTCTCCAAATGGGCAGAAGCAGTACCGCTGAGGGAAGTGAAGACAGAGAATTTCCTCCACTTCTTCAAGACGCACGTCATCTATCGGTTTGGAACCCCACGGCGGATTATATCCGATAATGGGCCAGCTACAGAAGCCATAAGATTAGCTGCTTCGCGCAGCAGCACAATATAGACTGGAGATATTCTTCAGTTTACAACCCACGAGCTAACGGTCTGGCCGAGGCCTTCAATAAGACCTTGACGAAGATCATAAAAAAGACCGTTTCCCGGAATAAGAGAGACTGGCACGACAAGCTGCAAGAAGCCCTTTGGGCTTATCGAACTACATGCAAGACGGCCACAAACACAACGCCGTACGCGTTGGTATTTGGGACGGAAGCAGTGCTCCCCCTCGAGATAGAGTTACCCTCTCTACGAGTGGCAGTCCACTGCGAGCTGACGGACGAAGAAAATGCTCACCTTCGGCTTGAGGAGCTTGATGCCCTCGATGAAACCCGGCTCATAGCGCAACAACATCTAGAAGCCTACAAAGCAAAAATGACGCGCTCGTATGAAAGATTGACCAGGCCGAGGACATTCCGCCAAGGCGAACTCGTACTAGTGGTCAAAAGACCTATGATCCCCAATCGTGCCAAGCGGGGAAAATTTGAGCCAAACTATGAAGGCCCGTACATCATAGACAAGGTCTACCAGGGTGGAGCCTATCTACTCATGGACATGCACGGTGAAAGGCCTTTCAGGCCAATAAACGGCCGCTTCTTAAAGAAGTACTATGCTTAATGAGCCACAGCCTGGGTCAATGATAGATGACGACGACTATATCCGCTCGCTATCTTCCTAAGCTCAGACTTTACAAGCAGTAGCCGGCCCTCCCCTGAACGACGGACCGAAATGTCCTTAAACTAACAACGGACCGAAATGTCCTTAAACTAACAACGGACCGAAACGTCCTTAAACTAACGACGGACCGAAACGTCCCTAAACTACTACCGCAGCATCCTTAGGCTGACGAAGTAAAAAAAAAAAGGGAGAAAAAGAAAAAAAAATGATGATGAAAAAACGGTATGTCCATAAGCAAAAAGGGCACGGATGAAAACCCGAAAGGGCTCCGTGAGTAAAAACAGCAGGGCTACCGGCAAGTATTCGTGAAAACCCGAAAGGGCGCGACCTTGTAAAAAAAAAAGAGAAAAAAAAACGGTATGTCCATGAGCAAAATAGGCACGGATGAAAACCCAAAAGGGCTCCGTGAGTAAAAACAGCAGGACTACCAGCGAGTGTTTGTGAAAACCCGAAAGGGCGCAACCTCGTTAAAAGACACTTATAGGGTCCTCTCGACCTTGTAAGGAGAAACCACCTGCGTGAGATCCTTACGACTCACAAAGGAGCAACACACTTAGGGATCCTCACGATTCCTAAGGAGAAAATACACTTACGAGATCCTCGCGACTCGCAAGGAGAACTCTCTTATGGGACCCTCACGGCTCGTAAGATTTGAAAGTCTTAAGTTACAGAGACCTAAACCTGTGCTTAAGCAATCCCCCACAACCTTCGATAATGCCCTACAAGTAGTCCAATATTGACCCTTGTATACAATCCACGGGCGCGAATAAACATTTCCCTAACTAAGTCCCATCCGAGACTAGGGATATGTTTGCATGGTAAACAACCCTTGTAAATCCTCTCGACTTACAAGGAGAAAACCCTCCCGTAGAATCCTTACGACTTACAGAGGAACAATACACTTAGGAACCCTCACGATTCCTAAGGAGAAAATACACCTATAAGATCCTCACGACTTATAGGGAGAAATACCTTTGTGAGACCCTTATGGCTCATGAAGTCAAAAGCCTTAGTCGACAGGACCTTAACCCTGTTTGCTAAGCCACCTTTGTTCAATATCGACAGAGACAAATGATGATTCGCTCCTGGCAATATTCCAGTTGCAGCGATGCTGATGCCTAAACCGGTATCAAATCCCAAGTTCTTTCATGGCAAATGATGATTCGCTCCTGGCAATATTCCAGTCGCAGCGATGCTGATGCTAAGATTGGTATCAGATCTCAAGTTCCACACTCGCGATATATAAAAAAATCAGCGAGCCAAAAATGCATATGAAATAGCCGAAATGATGGGGCAGCTTGCAATAAAAAAAACAGCAAGTAAAAATGTATGCATGAAAAATAGCCGAAATGATGGGGCAACTCGCAATAAAAAGCAGCGAGTAAAAATGAAATAAATAGCCGAAATGATTGGGCACCGCGAAAACATAGCCGAAATGATAGGGCAATCGTGACCTTCGTGATATAAAAGCTGAAATGATAGAGCATCGCGGACAAAGAAATAAAATAAGAATAAAATTTATGCCCTACAGGTGATGTTACATCAACCCCTGTATACAATCCAGGGGCACGAACAAAAAAAAAAGAAAGAAAGGGAACATACCTCCCCCCAGGTTTCATCATAAGAAGAAGCAAAATCTCGACGGGCCGCAAGAGACTTAGAGATCATCCCAGCACTCGTTTCGTAACGACGGACACAACTTCAAGCTAAACGAAACAGCGGCAACTCCCAGTTCCATGGCTCGGCGGTATACATATCGCCAACAGTCAAACCTCCATCCCGTGAAATGCGGATATAATCGACAAAATTCCTGGTTACGTGGAACGCGGATAACGTCACTCTTTGACCCTGTGGAAAACGTCCAGAGCGGATCCTGGTCCTCGCAGAGCACGGCAATGAACCCGTGGGAAGCATCCAGAGCGGAGCCTAGTCCTCGCCGAGCGCGGCAGTGAACCCGTGTGAAGCATCTAGTGCAAAATTCCTGGTTACGTGGAACGCGGATAATGTCACTTTTTGACCCCGTGTGAAGCATCCAGAGCGGAGCCTAGTCCTCGCCGAGCGCGGCAGTGAACCCGTGTGAAGCATCTAGTGCAAAATTCCTGGTTACGTGGAACGCGGATAATGTCACTCTTTGACCCCGTGTGAAGCATCCAGAGCGGAGCCTAGTCCTCGCCAAGCGCGGCAGTGAACCCGTGTGAAGTATCTAGTGCAAAATTCCTGGTTACGTGGAACGCGGATAATGTCACTCTTTGACCCCGTGTGAAGCATCCAGAGCGGAGCCTAGTCCTCGCCGAACACGGCAGTGAACCCGTGTAAAGCATCTAGTGCAAAATTCCTGGTTACGTGGAACGCGGATAATGTCACTCTTTGACCCCGTGGAAAACGTCCAGAGCGGATCCTGGTCCTCGCAGAGCACGGCAATGAACCCGTGTGAAGCATCCAGAGCGGAGCCTAGTCCTCGCCGAGCGCGGCAGTGAACCCGTGTGAAGCATCTAGTGCAAAATTCCTGGTTACGTGGAACGCGGATAATTTCACTCTTTGACCCCGTGTGAAGCATCCAGAGCGGAGCCTAGTCCTCGCCGAACACGGCAGTGAACCCGTGTAAAGCATCTAGTGCAAAATTCCTGGTTACGTGGAACGCGGATAATGTCACTCTTTGACCCCGTGGAAAACGTCCAGAGCGGATCCTGGTCCTCGCAGAGCACGGCAATGAACCAGTGTGAAGCATCCAGAGCGGGGCCTAGTCCTCGCCGAGCGCGGCAGTGAACCCGTGTGAAGCATCTAGTGCAAAATTCCTGGTTACGTGGAACGCGGATAATGTCACTCTTTGACCCCGTGGAAAACGTCCAGAGCGGATCCTGGTCCTCGCAGAGCCCGGCAGTGAACCTGTGTGAAGCATCCAGAGCGGAGTCTAGTCCTCGCCGAACACGGCAGTGAACCCGTGTGAAGCATCTAGTGCAAAATTCCTGGTTACGTGGAACGCGGATAACGTCACTCTTTGACCCCGTGGAAAACGTCCAGAGCGGATCCTGGTCCTCGCCGAGCGCGACAGTGAACCCGTGTGAAGCATCCAGAGCGGAGCCTAGTCCTCGCCAAGCACGGCAGTGAACCCGTGTGAAGCATCTAGTGCAAAATTCCTGGTTACGTGGAATGCGGATAATGTCACTCTTTGACCCCGTGGAAAACGTCCAGAGCGGATCCTGGTCCTCGCAGAGCACGGCAGTGAACCCGTGTGAAGCACCCAGAGCGGAGCCTAGTCCTCGCCGAACACGGCAGTGAACCCGTGTGAAGCATCTAGTGCAAAATTCCTGGTTACGTGGAACGTGGATAACGTCACTCTTTGACCCCGCGGAAAACGCCCAGAGCGGAGCCTGGTCCTCGCCGAGCACGGCAGTGAACCCGTGTGAAGCATCCAGAGCAAATACCGGACTGTGGAGTCCTTAAAATCCACGGACTATGACGTCCTTAATCTCGACCGCAATGTCTTAAAACTAACGATCAACCATCCCGATTCCCTACGGATTCTCCCTTGGTTAAAGGGTACATCTCTTCACTCCTTCGATACTCGGCGTTGTAATTCCTCAACGTCTTCAAAGAGGTGACGGGTCCCTGCAACCAAACATCGGACTGTGGAGTCCTTAAATCCAAGGACTATGAGTTCCTTAACCTTGACCGTGATGTCTTAAAACTAACATCGGACTGTGGAGTCCCTAAATCCACGGACTATGAGGTCCTTAACCTTGACCGTGATGTCTTAAAACTAACATCGGGCTGTGGAGTCCTTAAATCCACGGACTATGAGGTCCTTAACCTTGACCGTGATGTCTTTAAACCACGATACCTTGAGCGACCCCTGACCCCGTGAAACACGGATAAGGGCGACCATATCCAACACTTGCAGGTCCTCACGACCTGCGGGGAAGAAAAACTCTCTTGTGAGATCCTTACGACTTTCAAGGGAAAACCCACTTAAGAACCTTCACGATTCTTAAGAAGGACTTACACCTATGGGATCCTCTCGACCTGTAGGGAGAAAAGCTCTTTATGAGACCCTTGTGGCTCATAAAATACAAAAGTCTTAGGAGGCAGATCTTAACCCTGAATCCTGAGCCATCGCTGTCCTGCAAGGAGATCAAGATAGAATATCCGCAGAATACATTCAATAGAAAGGGGACACACCATTGAAGAGAAGAATACGTCTTCATTTATAAACCTCCCTTCGACAACAATACTCGATCTAAAGCCAGCATAAACCACCGGATACGGGAGATAACGTGGCAAGTTTCTGATCTGTATCCTATCAAGCACGCATTTGCAATTGTACAAATGTTTAAAAGGAAATGTTGCCGGAGGCACTGATGTGCATGCAACGTAACGATGGTGCTCGTAATTAAAGAAAAACAGACAGCTCATTTACGCAAGCAAGACACACGTACGACTATCTGACAAGCATGAAAATTCAACAGAAAGCATGCAAACCACCAATGATTAAAGGAGTACATTGATTCAAACATACTACATCAGTGGGAAAAGATTATCAAACAAGGGATCAGAAATACAAGGGTTAACAAATCAAAACACAAAATGCTCCAACTCCCTCTCCACCTTTTCCAGCACGTCAAAACGGCGGTTTTCGCGAGGAGTCGCTCCCCACCGGTTGGAACCGTGCTCATCAGCGAAAGCAGACATAACGGCCCGACAAGCTCTTATCTGACTCAGTAAATGAACTGAGTGATCCTTCAGAGCTTGAGTGATTAGACAAGCCTCATGAAAGCACTCAAGCTTGTCCACCGCCGCGTCAAGGATCGCCGAAGTCATCTCCGCCGGATGAGGGGGTATATCGGCAAGCACAGACTGGAGGATCATCCGGAGCCAAATGGAGCCCATGGGAAGAGGAGAGCCCCGACGGATCAGTAGCTCGTACATCACCGTGTCACATTGAGCGTCGGTGAGAAGGGGATCCGCCAGCCGCGCAGCGAAGCGAGGAATTATCTCCTCAAGGGGCACCTCCCATGGTTGCCGACGAGCATGGGGACGATCGCAAGCCATGGAGATTGATCGGGTTCTCAAAGATGACCACCTCAAGGTATGAATGGGTTTCTCTGTGAAGAAAAGAAGTAAGGCATAAGGTTCAGGTTATAAAGGGGAGCATTTAATGCTATGCACAAAAAATGTTGTGCATGGTGGGACTATTCTCAAAGCCCGAAAAGAAGGGGAGAGCGTTGGAAATGAAATCCAATGACGCATTGGAATTAGGTTAGGGAAATGAAACGTCCCCATCAAGCAGATCCCTGCGTACGCAACACGTGAGCACTAGCCTTTGATGGAAAATGAGGCGGCACTGCACAGATACAACAGAGAACTAAGCTCTGAGAACGAGAATCAAATTCTTAAAAGAAAGGTTTGAAAGGAAGGACATGAAAAAGTGAAGGCGCTTCTAAAAGGACGTTTCGTCTACCCTACTCCCCCAAAGCAGGTCCAGCGGTCACAAAAGTGACAGCGTTGCACTCACGTGCGGACACGTGAGAACAACGCTGTGGGGGAATTTGTTTCCTGATATAAAATCAGGAAAGCTTACGGAAAAGGCTTCAGAAGAGGGTCACGTGCTTACACGTGACCAGCAGTCACGTGTTGGCACGTGACACCTAAAAGTATCGGCAAGGCAAATTCAGTTTCCCAAATACATCAAAGAAAAAGGGCTTCAGAAAGGGTCACGTGCTCCCACGTGACCTGGGTCACATGTTGGCACGTGACAATCAAAAGCAGCGGCAAAAACCCAACAGCTCCCTGAGCGAATCAAGAAAAAGGCTTCAGAAGAGGTCACGTGCTTCCACGTGACCAGGGTCACGTGTTAGCACGTGACACTCAAAACATCAGACTCATTCTCCGGTTAAATCGAGAAGAAGGCTCCATGCCAGGGTCACGTGCTCACACGTGACCAGTTGTCACGTGGTGGCACGTGACAGCTAAACAGAGAACAGAAAGCAAAGCGCAGAAAGAAAGAAGAAAGCTCGTTCCAAGGGGGTCACGTGCCCACACGTGACCAAGGGTCACGTGGCCACACGTGACCAACTTCAAAGCCTATTTGTTAACAGAATTGAATTCTGAGAAAAGAACTCTCAAATCTTTCCAAAAGCAACCGACTGAATTAAAGATTTAGAGGTGATTAAATATCATCTATCTATGGAAAAATCTCGAAATTTGGAAAGATTTCCCCTTTAAATCTAACAGAAATAACAAAGGAGAATCCCTGGATTTGAAATCCAATGGTGAATAAAATTCACCTAATAATCCAAAGGTCCAAAACGAATGATGGATGCAAATCAAATCTCTCAATGAAGATTCGTCAGAAAACCAATTGATTCGGTTGCTTCTCCTATAAATAGGAGCCAAGAGACACAAAAAAAAAGAGATACACGCAGAGGGAAGAAAAGAGAGAGAGCCTTGATACTTGAGAGGAATTTGGATCTTCTGCAAAAGAAAACCCTAGGTAAGAAAGGGAAGGTTTCATTGAAAGAAAGAGAATTTAATTCTCAACAGAGTTTAACTCTGATGTAAAACAGAAGGACATATGTCTTCTCTCTTTGGTGGAGGATCTGTAAAGTGCACATCTCCCCTTGAGTTGAGAATTTAATTCTCAATGGGTTGAGATCCTGCCATGCAGATTCAAAGCATAGAGAGGGCATGGAAGCACGAGAATTTAATTCTCACAGAACTATAGGAATTTAATTCCTTCAAAATAAAATTAGGGTTTGACCCTGTGTTATGGGAATTTAATTCCTTCAGAACAAAAAGAATCAGGGTTTAACCCTAGTTAAGAACTTAGTTCTGTTAAAACAACAAGAATTTAATTCCCTTAATCTTATTCCCCAGAATAATTCTCTAACAGAGAGTGTGGGTTTAATTCCTTAAAGCTTTTATTAGGGTTCAACCCTATTCGATTCTGCACATATATGAGGAATTTAATTCCTACAGGAAATTCAGAGTTCAACTCTTCAAAAGGAACTAGGAATTTAATTCCTCTGAAATTATTGTCAGGGTTCAATCCTACGAGGAATTTAATTCCTGAAAGGGATCAACAGATCTTCTAAACAACTACATAAAAGCGGGGTCACGGTCACCACGTGACCCCCCAAAGATCTACATAAAGCCCTTTGAGGCAGTGCCTCACGTGACCCACGTGACCTCTGAAGCACAAGGAATAGAAAAGAGCTCTAGGGCGCCCTCACGTGTCACCACGTGACCCCTAGTGAGCATTATAACGCACAGAGCATGGGCTTTCATCACGTGCTCGCACGTGATGGCCACCAGAACTAAAGTGTTAAACACTTACCTGCAGAATAAAATAAGGGGAATTAGGGCGCTCTCACTTGTCCACATGTGACCCCTCTCTCCTTAGTGTTTAACACTAATCTGATGACTTTGTCCTCAGTGTTTAACACTGATTTTCTTAGTGTTTAACACTAATTTGGAAAACTCTATTTGCAGTGTTTAACACTAATTTGCTTAGTGTTTAACACTAATGCGAAAACTCTGCTCCCAGTGTTTAACACTGATTATCTTTTAGTGCTTAACACTAACTTGCTAATCTTATTCCCAGTGTTCAACACTGTTGGTTTCTAGTGTTTAACACTAGCTTTAGCCCAATTGGCTAAGTTTCAAAGGCAAAGCCTCTCCTTCAATGGACCAGTAGAGGGTCAATGTTTCAAACATAATTGGACTTAGCCCAAATTGGCCATAAGTCCTCAAATCATCTTAAGCTGAACACACTTGCTCTTTCAACAAACTCATTGGTTCAAGGGTACATCTCTGAACTCCTCTGACATCTGTCGTTGTAATCCTTCAACGTCGTCAGAGAGGTGACGGGTCCCGAAACCACACATTAATACGGACTGTGGGGTCCTTAAACTCATGGACTAATGCGTCCTTAAATCAA
Source organism: Agapanthus africanus (assembly GCA_030015575.1). Taxonomy (NCBI): domain Eukaryota; kingdom Viridiplantae; phylum Streptophyta; class Magnoliopsida; order Asparagales; family Amaryllidaceae; genus Agapanthus; species Agapanthus africanus. The sequence goes on from CM057339.1 coordinate 927,264,677, forward strand.
GATATGGACTGTGGGGTCCTTAAACCCATGGATTACGACGTCCTTAACCTTGACCGAGATGTCTTAAAACTAACAATGGACTGTGGGGTCCTTAAACCCATGGACTACGACGTCCTCAACCTTGACCGAGATGTCTTAAAACTAACAATGGACTGTGGGGTCCTTAAACCCATGGACTACGACGTCCTTAATCTTGACCGAGATGTCTTAAAACTAACAATGGACCGCAATGTCCTTAAACTACCCATGGACCGCAATGTCCTTAAACTACCTACGGACCGCAATGTCCTTAAACTAACAATGGGCCACTATGTCCTTAAACTGGAACAATAGAGCCCAAACGCTCTTTTGTCAGATCTAAACGATCCCGTTCAAGTTGATCTTAGCCTCAAATATGGCTAACGTATCCTTAAACCTTCAAACAGACTGGACTATGAATCCCCCCAATCAACTTCGGTTCAAGGGTACATCTCTGAACTCCTCTGATATCTGTCGTTGTAATCCTTCAACGTCGTCAGAGAGGTGACGGGTCCCGACGGCCATACATACAATGGACCACCATGTCCCTAAACTGGAACAATAGAGCCCCTAAATGCTCTTTTGTCGGATCTAAACGATCCCGTTAAGTTGATCTTAGTCTCAAGTTAGACTAACGTATCCTTAACAAACGTTTGAGTTGATCTTAGCCTTAAATATGGCTAACATATCCTCAAACCAAACCCCCAAACCCAAATCTAAGATAAATACGGATTTGGACTAGTCCACGCCCTACGGGCGACGACATAACTAGGTCTCCGTAAACAATCCACGGGCAACAAAACATAAAACAAACACACACGACGCGAAGTGACCATCTGGAGAAGGAGAAAGTTGTTACCGCGATGCGGTAGCGTAATTAACTGCAGGGGCTTGCGCCTGCAGGGAAGAGCGTCCCCACAATCAAAAACCCCTCAAACGAGGGGGAATCTGACGAAGTCTGCTACATCGGCCGCATCCGTGTAAACCTTCGATATATGGTGCCATGAATCAACTTGGCATCTTCGGAGAGGTGGATGGATAGCACCAATTAGCATCTGCCCCGAATTTCAGGCAAGAGACGCCATGTCGCGCCGTCTTTCGGAGGGGAACAGTAACACTGAAGAATCAGAAGAAGAGGATCCGTCTTGCAACAGCTGTGCAAATCGGGCTTTCGTACGAATAGCGAAGCTAATAGAGACCTTCGAAATTACGGAAGGGTCCCTAGCCGTCATAAGGGCACCGGAGCAGATGTGTAAAGAGCTCGATGCATTGTCAATCTCCACCATGGACCAGCTGAAAACTTTCTACGTTCTCGGAAGGAAAAGTGGACATAAGGGCATCCTGTTTTATGGGCCAAATCCTGTCGCGCATCCGGACGATTTGTCTGTGACATCCCTTCCATACGAGAGAGGCATAAGGGCCGTCCTCAATCCCAGATATTATGCGCCCGATATGCGGGAATACTTTAAAAAGTGCGGGTGTCAGCTATATCAAACGGACTCCGAAGCGAAGTTTTACAAAGGGCTATGGCATCCGCCTTAAGTTCGAGCACTTATCGAAGAACGAATCCCAGATAGACGGGGCATAGGTTTCATTCAACCTGATGTCAAGGCATGCTACACAATTCATATCGGTGAAGCCAACGAAGAGTCAAATAATGAAGATGAGCTAGCCGAGCCAGAAGAAACCCCTCAAGAGTTCGAAGATGGCGGACAAGCAACCTTCGACGAGCTAACCGAGGTTGATTTGGGAACGCTCGATAATCCAAGGCCGACCTACATTAGCTCACTCTTGTCAGAGGAAATGAAAGAGCAGATAATCTCCCTTCTTCCTAGTTCGCCGACTGCTTCGCACAGACGTACAAAGAAATGCCTGGCTTCTCCCCTGAAGTGGTCGTGCATAAGCTGGCTATATCTCCTGATGCCAAGCCTGTCAAACAAGCTCCTCGAAGAATGAGAAGGGAGCTGGAAGAAAATGCCATCGAGGAAACTAAGAAACTTATCGATTCTGGCTTCATCAGGGAAGAGAAATACGCAGACTGGATCTCATGCATTGTCCCAGTAAAGAAGAAAAATGGGCAGATTCGAGTTTACGTCAATTTCAGGGACCTTAACAAGGCATGCCCTAAAGTTGATTTCCCGCTTCCGATCATAGAAATGATTGTCGATGACACCTCAAATTATGAGCTGTTCACCTTCATGGACGGTTCGTCTGGGTACAATCAGATAAAAAAAGTTGCCTGAGGATGAGAAGCATACAGCATTTCGAACCCCGATTGGCATATACTGTTACAAAGTGATGCCGTTCGGACTGAAGAACGCAGGTGCTATATATCAAAAGGCAATGACCAATATCTTTGATGACCTAATCCATAAAGTCGTCAAATGTTATGTTGATGATTTGGTCGTCAAGATTAAAGCCAAGGCCGATCACATCCAAGATTTTAGGACTGTTCTCACTAGACTGAGGGAATACGATCTGAAGATGAACACTTTGAAGTGCGCTTTTGGCGTGTCATCGGGAAAATTCATGGGCTTTATAGTCCGACATCGAGAGATCGAAATTGACCCATCCAAGATAAAGGACATCATGGAGATGCCCCCTCCGAAGAATCTGACGCAGCTAAAATCTTTTCAAGGCAAGCTTGCTTATATACGAAGGTTTATCTCAAATTTATCGGGGAGATGTGGGCCCTTCTCAAAGCTCATGAAGAAATGAGCTCCTTTTGTCTGGGATGCCGAATGTCAAGAAGCATTCAAAAGTATCAAACAGTACCTGTTGCACCCACTAGTGCTTGCTGGCCTTATTCTAAATAAACCGTTGATTCTTTATACTACCATGCTAGATGAGTCACTCAGTGCACTCCTTGCCCAGAACAACAAGGAGGGAAAAAAGAGTACCATCTACTACCTCAGTCGAACTTTAGTTGGGGCGGAACACAACTATTCCCTGATCGAAAAGCAATGGCTGGCTCTAATATTCGCTGTGAAGAAGATGAGGCACTATCTGCTCGCTCATCGGGTTATGCTGATCTCCAATGTCGACCCGCTCAAATACTTAATAACCAAAGCAAGCTTAGCTGGTAGAATGGCGAAATGGGCTGTCATGCTGCTTGAATTTGACAAAGTTTATACTCCTCAGAAAGCAGTAAAAGGGTAAGCCCTCGCCGACTTCCTTGTTGCTCATCCCATACCAGAAGGGTCACCGCTTAATTGTGAGTTACCCGACGAACAAGTGCTGCTCCTCGAGGATGACGAGCCATGTTGGGAGCTCTACTTCGACGGAGCCTCATCAATCAGGACCTCCAGCAAATCAAGCATCCCACAAATAAAAGCAGGGATAGGATTGGTGTTCATCACGCCATCGATGGGAACCCTACGACGTTCTTTTGCTCTCACCGAACCTCGCACAAACAACGAGGCTGAGTACGAAGCTCTGATAGCAGATTTGGAGCTCGCCATAGAAATGGAAATCTTTCGGCTACGAGTTTACGGTGATTCTCAGCTTGTTGTCAACGAAGTAAGCGGCGGCTACAAGATATATAAGCCCGAGTTAGCTCGATATAGAGGTCGGGTGGTGGAACTCATGAAAAGGTTCACTCACATTGAACTAATGAGAGTCCCTAGGGCGTTGAACGGAAAAGCCGACGTACTCGCTCGCCTAGCCAAAAAGCTGGCTGATCCCGACATAGATGAAATTCTGATCACAGTCGGGAGCCGACAAATTCGCCCCCAGTCTCTTTACGAGAAGAGGGAAGTGCAGAACAAAAGAGCAATCCTGCCGAAGTTCTGATCATTCAAGAGGAGCCCGATTGGAGAAAGCCCTTCATAGAGTACCTCCGATACGATAAGCTGCCCGAAGAAAAATATGCGAGGGTTCAGCTGAAGAAGAGAACTCTCCGATATGTGTTTGTAAATAATACGCTATACCGCAGATCAGATGTCCAACTCTAGCTCAGATGTCTGTCATTGGCCGAAGCCCAAAAAGCCATGACGGAAGTTCACTCGGGCGTCTGCGGGGCTCACCAATCTGGCCCCAAAATGCGGCTTTAGATCAAACTGCTTGGATATTACTGGCCCACCATGATAAGGGATTGCAAAGAGCATGCAAAGAAATGTCATATCTGCCAAATTCACGGTGATTTCATTCACAAGCATCCTAATCCGTTGCATCCTATGGTGACGTCGTGGCCCTTCGAAGTTTGGGGAACCGACATAGTTGGCCCAATTGATCCTCCATCATCCAAAGGCCACCGGTTCATATTGGCTGCAACAAACTACTTCTCCAGATGGGCTGAAATTGTCCTGCTAAAAGAAGTCAAGACAGAAGATATTCTGACATTCTTCCGGCATAATATTCTATACCGCTTCGGTATACCAAGAAGAATCATTTCTGACAACGGGCCTTATTTCAAGAGCTTCAAAATCTCAAGGTTCGCTACTTAGCACAAGATAGACTGGAGATATTCCTCCATCTATAATCCAAGAGCTAATGGGCTAGCCGAAACCCTCAATAAGACTCTATGCAAGCTCCTGAGAAAAATGCTTCAGCCAACAAGAGAGACTGGAATCTCAAATTTCATGAGGCGTTGTGGGCATATCGTACCACGCACCGTACTCAAACTCAGTCCACTCTATACTCATTACTCTTCGAAGTGGAGGCGATCCTCTCCCTCGAAGTCGAAGTTCTAAGTTTAAGAATGTTCGTTCAGCACGAGTTGACGGAGGAGGAAAACGTGTTCCTTCGGCTCGAAGAGCTCGACGGCCTCGAAGAAAAGAGGCTCGCAGTACAGCAAAATCTAGAGCTGTACCGAGCCCAAATGTCACGGGCCTATGACAAGATAACCCGTCTCCGCGCTTTTAAGAAAGGAGAATTGGTGTTGGTCCTCAAAAGACCGATCATCCCCAATCGATATGATAAGGGAAAATTTGAGCCAAACTGGGAAGGACCATACGTCATCGAGAAAATGTTTGATGGAGAATCCTACCAGATGATAAATGCAGAGGGAGAAAGACCCATGCCACCCATCAATGGCTGATATCTCAAGAAATACTACGCGTGAATGCTCCAAGTCGCAGGCGAATTGAGCACACCGGCCCTACGGTCTGGATCATACATCCTGTAAAACCGTATACAATCCATGGGCATAAACGACCCCTATCTTTTCCAGGTCCTACCGGCGAGACTACATCCCACTAGCAATGAAGATTCGCCAATGTAAAAAAGAAAGAAAGAAAAAAAGGTATGTCCATAAGTAAAACGGGCACGGATGAAAACCTGAAAGGGCTCCGTGAGTAAAAACAGCAGGACTGCCGACGAGTTTGTGAAAACCCAAAAGGGCGCAAACTCGTAAAAAAGAGATGAAATACACTCGCAAAGTCCTCTCGACCTTGTGAGGAGAAAATCCCCGCGTGAGATCCTTAGGACTCATAAGAAGCAACACACTTAGGAATCCCCACGATTCTTAGGGAAAAATACACCTGCGAGATCCTCTCGACTCGTAGGGAGAAAATGCTTTTATGAGACCCTTACGGTTCATAAAATTGAAAAGCCTTAGGTGATAAAGATCTAAACCTGTCTCTTAAGCCATCGCTCTCCAACGGGCAACGGCAAATGATGAGTCGCTCCTGGCATTGCTTCAGTGTTAGAGGTGCTGATGCCGACCCAAAACCTAAATTCCAAGTTTTCCCAACGGCAAATGATGAGTCGCTCCTGGCATTGCTTCAGTGTTAACGGTGCTGATGCCGACCCAAAAACCAAATCCCAAGCCCCCCGGGGAAAATGATGAGTTACTCCTAGCATTATTCCAGTGCAGCAATGCTGATGCCAACCCAAAAACCAAATCCCAAGTCATCCTGGGGCAAATGATGAGTTGCTCCTGGTATTATTTCAGCGCAGCAATGCTAATGCCGACCCAAAAACTAAATCCTAAGTCCTCCCTGGGAAAATGATGAGTTGCTCCTGACATTATTCCAGTGCAGCAATGCCGATGCTAAACAATATGCAAATTCCAAGTTCCTCTCAAATTCAAAAGTTCTGCCAAATATGGCAAAAATCAAACAGATCAAATTAATGTCCCACCCGGTAGCGCTTCCAAGATCAAAAGTCCAGTTGGACGGGTAGGGAACTCCTAAAATAAATCAAATCAAACAAATCAATCCTGACACTGACACTGTAGAAAACGGAGCAAGTCAACTTCAACCCCGATACCGTAGAAAGCGGAGCAGGTCAAATCAAATCCCGACACCGCAAGAAGCGGAACAATCACCGACCGTCCAAGTCGCAAAAAAGGCAGCACATGGCAGCACCGACCGTCCACGTCGCTAAAATGGCAGTACTGATCGTTCAAGTCGCAAAAATGGCAGCACCGACCGTCCAAGTCGCAAAAATGGCAGCATCGATCGTCCACGTCGCTAAAATGGCAGCATCGACCGTCCAAGTCACTAAAATAGTAGCATCGACCCTTCACGTCGTCAAAAGGGAACCCAACCAAATCAAGTTTCATATAGAGCAAGATCCATCAATTTCATACACACAACCCACACACGCGGTGTGCATTTATTGATGGAGGCATTTTGTTAGGGTAAAAAATTACACCCTGGTTGACCGAGTTAAAATCAAAGTCAACCCCAAGCCAAGTGGGCCCAAGCCCAGGTCAAAACCGAGTATGGAAGAGACCGGCCCCATAACAAAAAGAATGAAGCCATACATTGGTTTAATGTAATTCTTTTTTTATAGAAATAAATGTATGAAATATGGGCAGAAAACCAAAATTTTGTAAACCCCGTGACTTATGTGCAAAAGGAAATAAGCACATAAGGTATAGGGTTTGCACAAGTGCCATTTGGCAAAACTCAAGGGGCTATATGTAAAGTGTGTAGCCTATAAAAGAAACATGATGAGAAAATTAAGGACAACTTTTCATTCTCTCAAAAATTAGGGTTTTGTGCCTCTTTCTCCTTCCTCAAGGTTCTAAACCCTATTTCTTTTTTTTTGAATTAAATCAAGATTTTAATTCTTTTTTTCCAAAATGAAACAGTTTTTCACCATAAAACCCTTAAAGGGGAGCTCGGATCTTCCATCAAATCCCCAAAAGGAGAGATTTTTAAGTCTCGCCCCTTTTTCTCTAAGATTCAACCAATGGAGAAGAGGAAGAAGGAAACTCATTTCCAAAAAAAAAAACCAGTTCAGGAAGATCCAAGACTCAAAAGAAGATGCAAGGCTAAAGGGGAGAAGAAAGGGGTCCCCTTTGATCCTTCCTTTTTCTGGGAGTTTTCAAAGTCCCTTAGGAGTTTAACTCCAAATCCACATCTGATTTATTACATAAGAGTTTAACTCCAAATCCAAATCTTTTGGGAGTTTTACTCCAAATTTATATCTAATTTCTGTTTAGGAGTGTAGAGTGTTTTTCGTCACCTCATTGAGATAGGAATATACGCGCACTTGTCAGGCGTACTAAAGATTCCCCTGTCTAGGGTAGGCGGGTGTTTATTGATTGTGGCGACCCGAATCTCCGGCAGCCGTGGACTAAGCTGCCGTTAAATACCCCTCGTCTTTGGAGAGAGAGAACCTCCGATTGTCGGGTCAAACTAGTCATGCGAACCTAATGTGCAGTGTACGTATGTTTTGAAAAGATTTTGGATATATCGGGAGCTCTACAGAGTTTTTTCTGCAGCCTAGCAGCCCCCTTGCGGGGTGCGGGGCAGAGCCTCATCAGAAATTTTTTCTAACGGGGAAAGTGTTGTGGAGTGTGGGAAAAAGTAGGGTGAGGAGCGTCTTAAAGACACTGAGGAGCTGAGCGCTTGAGCGCTGGCGCTAGGCATTTGGACGCTAGCGCTTCACGTGCCCGGCACGTGGGCGCTAGGCGCTTGGGCTCCAGCGCCTTATGTGTCCGGCACGTGGGCGCTGGGCGCTTGGGCGCCGGCGGAAAGAAGGGGCTTTTAGCCCCGGAAATAAGAGTTAAACTCCGGAAGAGGATATTTTATTTATGGAGTTAAAATCCGACAGATCTTGAATGGAGTTAAACTCCTAGAAATCTTTGGAAGTGATAAAAAAAAGGACCCCTTTTTTTCTCCTCTTTGGCTCTGGATCTTCTTTTAGGCCTTGGATCTTCCCAATGTGGGATTTTTGGAGATGAGTCTCCTTCTTCCTCTCGGTTCGCCGGATCTTGAAGAAAAGAGGGTGAGATTTAAAAATCTCCCATTTTTTAGATCTGATGGAAGATCTGAGTTCCCCTTCAAGGGTTTGATTGTGAAAAACTGTTTATTTTTGGAAAAAAATAGTTAAATTCTTGATTTAATCAAAAAGGGGAGAAGGTTTTAGAACCTTGAGGAAGGAGAAGGGGGCACAAAAACCCTAAATTTTGAGGGGAATGAATTATTCTTCTTATTTCATTATCATGTTGCCTTATATTGGCTTGCAAATTTCACATAGCCTCTTGGGCTTTACAAAATGGCATTTTGCTCATCCCATACCTCATGTGCTCATTTCTTTTGCACATGAGCTATGAGATTTACAAAAATTTGGTTTTATGCCCATTTTTCTTACATTCATGCATAAAAATTACATCAAAATTATTTATTACATTATTTCATTTTGGAATGGGGCAGGCCAGCCGTGGGGCTAGACTTGGGCATGGGCTCACTTGATCTGGGCTTGGGCCTGCTTACTTGGGGTTGACTTTGATTTTGATTTGGTCAAACGTGGTGTAATTTTTGACCCCAATAAGGAGTTCAACTCCAAAACCTATTGGGAGTTCAACTCCCAGCCCAGGGGCTAAGCCTCTTTCTCCGCTGGTGTTTCCAGCGGTCGCGTGCCGCGCACGTGACCCGCTGGCGCCCTGCTGTCGCGTGCCGCGCACGTGACCCACTGGCGTCCAGCGTCCCCGCGTGTTGTGCACGAGACCCACTGGTGCCCAGCGCCCACGTGCCACTCACGCGTCTTTAGGATACTCCTCAGCTCTTTTTTTATACACTCCACACTTAAAACACGTCCCCCACTAGAAAAAATTTCTAACGGGACACCGCCCAGCACCCGCAAGGGGGCTGCTAGCCCCCTTGACCTCCAGTCCACTATCCGGGTAGCGCGACCCCCGTAAATTCTGCGAGGCCCCTGATATACCCTAGACCCTTCAAAACATAACACACGCACACTGCACATTGAGTTCGCATGACCAGTTTGACCCGTCAATCGGAGGTTCATTCGCTCCAAAGGTGAGGGGTAATTAACGACAGCTTAGTCCGCGGCTGCCGGAGATTCGGATCCCCACAATCAATAAACCCCAGCCTACCCTAGGCCGGGGGAATCTGTAATGCGCCTGACAAGCGACGCGTATTCTCATCTCAATAGGGTGACGAAAAACACCCTTCATGTGCTTTGTGTGTGCGTTTGTTGTGTATTGGTGTTGTATATATGTGTTTTAGCTGTCGGGTGTAAGGCTTCTATCCCATTAAGAATGTATAGAGCAGACACCCATTCGCTTCTGTTTTCATCCGTTTCGAGTAAATTTCGACAGCACCTGCCCGATGTTCTCCGAGTACACTATAATAGAATAGATAATCATTTCAATATTGTGAAATAACGTTGAAATGAACATCTAATCTATCTTTGTACATGGGAAACTAGCGGAAAAGTACCGACGAAATAACTCGAAATGAATGAAAACACAAGTGAATGCAGATGTTTACTTTATACATTTCTAACTTGTCCACACTGGACAAATCTATCGGTTATCATAAAATTGAATTTTCTCTTCACATAGATTACATGACGGTTGTTAGCACCGAACTATACCGTCCAATATTTAACAACCTTCGTATAGTTTTATGTCACGACGAACATCGAACGTATGTTAACTGATAGACGGAGACTAAGCCGCGCTTTGATTTTCACATATGAGTATCGATGAGAATATGAAAGTTTCATATTGTCATCGAGTATCATATATTGATGTTAATTTGAACATTTAACTTGAATAGGTTTTACGTTTACGTTTCGTCTTTAAGGGTTTGAAGTTTTTAGTTTAGGGTAAAGTTTTCTTACGTTTACGGTAAAATTGTACGTTTACGTTGTCATCGAGTATCCTACTGCAGGAACTAGTGCACCCTAAACCCAAACCCAAATTAACCTAATTAACACAAATTAACCCTAATTATCACCCTAACTCAAATTATCCCTAATTAACCTAAAATTAATCTAATTAAACCAAATTAACCCAATTATCCAAATTAACTCTAATCATTACCATAACTCAAACTATCCCTAATTAACCCAAAATTAAGCTAATTCAACCAAATTAACCCTAATCAACATCCTAACACAAATACACTCTATTTTACCTAATTAACCCAAATTAACCCTAACCCTAATCATCATCCAAACCCAAATTAACTGATTTAACCAGCTTAACCAAAATTAACCCTAACCCTAACCCTAATCATCATCCAAAACCTAACCTAAACCCTAGCCCAAAGCAAAATTAATCTTAATTAATCTAATTAAGTCTCACCCTAACCCTAATTATCACCAACCTTATTTTACCTAATTAATCCAAACTAACCTTAAACATCAACCAAACCCTAACCCTAACCCTACCTAATTAACCCTAACCCTACCTAATTAATCCTAACCCTAACCCTATGCCTAAACATAACCAAACCCTAACCCTAATTAACCCTAACCCTAATCATCACCCAAACCCTTACCCTAACCCAAATTAAACCCCAATTAACCTGGCCCTATAACTCTAACCCTAAAATCAACAATAATAACACCAAAAACAGCACAATTAGAAATTAAATCTTAATTAATTAACTCATCTCAGTAGTCGACGACGAGGTGGAGGAGGCCGGTTTAATGGCGACGACGAGGTGGAAGAGGTGGAGAGTTGCTCTTGGAGCTCGGCAAGGTGGAGGAAGCAGGTTTAATGGCGGCGACGAGGTGCTCGCGGAGAAGAGATAGTCGTGGCGAGAACAGGTGGCGACGACGAGAGTATGGTAGCGACGAGGAAGTCGACGACGATGGGTGCGGTGGCGATGAGGAAGTCGACGATGTGTGCGGTGGCGACGTTGCGCGTGGAACTCGATGACGATAGGTACGCGATCGGGAAATATTGGTGGGAAATTTGGGGACGGTGGAAAATTACTTAACTTTATTTTTTTTATAAATAACCTTTTGTTGCTCTTGCGGATTAATCCGTAAGGATTTCTTTTGCGGCACCGTAAGGTCAAATAAAAAGATTACATTTTTATATTTTTTAATTTATTTATGCCCCTATGGTGGGCACCGTAGGGACAAACAATGTCCCTACGGATTAATCCGTAGGGGCAATAAAAAGTTGCCCCTACGAATTCCTCTATCCGTAGGGGCAACTCCTCATTGTAGTAGTGTCTAGGGTTTTGTGCCGCGCTCTCTCTCTCTCTCACAGGTCTCTTTCATCTTCATCCTTTCTTTTCCAATTAAATCCAAGCAAACCCTTTCCTTTTTTCAAAAATAAATTTGATTTTAACTATTTACCCATCGAGAGGAATACCGATCTCCCATTGAAATCACCAAAGGAGCAAATTTTCCCCCATCTCTCTCCTCAAGATTTAACAGATGAGAGGAAGAAGAAGAGAAGACCCATGTCAAGCCCATCTGCGCACATCTTGAAATCTCGTGAAAGGGTGAAAACCCATTTTATCTTCGGAAAAATCAAAAAATTTGTGTTTGGGGCTGTTGCTCTATTGGGTTCAGCCCTTACTTGCAACGCGTTAGGTGCGCACCTCACTAGGTGCCCATTTGGTTAGATGCACACCTTATCGGATGCACATCGTGCCGGGTGCGCACCGGCCCATGTGCACACTTCGTTAGGCACGCACCTTACCGGACCTTTTAGTCCATTCGGAACCCTTTGGCCTTTCACTCATGCACCTTGCTAGGTGTGCACCTCCCTAAGTTTGCATCTCACTGGACTTTTTGGCCCATTTGGGACCTTTTAGCTCTCTACTTACGCACCTCGCTTGGTGCGCACTTCACTGGACCTTTTGGCCCATTTAGGACCCTTTAGCTCTCTACTTACGCACCTCGCTTGGTGCGCACTTCACTGGACCTTTTGGTTCATTCGGGACCCGTTGGGCCCCATTACTCTCTCGCACCTTCCAGGGTCGCACCTTTTCAGGTGCGTATCTCGACAGGTGCGCACTTCGTCACATATCTACCTCGTCATGTACGCACTTTACTGTGCTCACTTTGCTAAGTGCGCACGTGATACACGCACATCTCTCATTTCTGTCTTTCTTGTAAATAATCTACAAAATAAAAAATGAATAAAATAACACTCAAAAGCCTTCTCCCTTTAGAAAAAATTTCTAACGGGACGCAGCCCTGCACCTTGTAGGGGGGCTGCTAGCCCTCTTGACCCCAACCCGTTATCCGGATGGTGGGACCCCCGTAAACTCTGCGAGGCCTCTGATATGTCCAAAGCACACTCAAGAAATACTCATACGCATACCGCACATTGAGTTCACATGATCTGTTTGACATGTTAATCGGAGATTCTCTCGCTCCAAAAACGATGGGTAATTAACGGCAGTTTAGTCCACGGCTGTCGGAGATTTGGATCATCGCGATCAATACGCCTAACAAACGACGCACATACTTATCTTAATAAGATGATGAAAAACACTTTACGCCTACCTCCCTTTCTGAGTTCCACAAAAGTACCTTACATACATCAAACCTTTGCTCTACGTGTTTCCTCACATCCCCTGCATGCACTCCACATTGCACCATCATACATTATCACTCTCACCCCTCACATACATGCCCACCCATATACAACTTCAAACCCTAATTAAGGCTAATTAGCTCTTCATATAAATACACCACCAATTCTTCTTCCACAGCACCCAACTCTTGAATTAGCCATCTAAAAATGAAGTTATCAACCCTCTCCCTCTTCCTCCTCCTTCTAGCAACCACAACCAGTACTGCATACCACTTAGAAACCTCGGCCTCGAGCTCATGCCAGAGAGAGCTCATGCAGCACACAATCGAACGGTGCAGTTCCTTCTTAAGGCACGGCCTGCAGCGGCAGCCGCTCATGATAGCTAGCATCGTCACAGACGGCGGCGATGAAGGTAATGAGGGGATGATGGCACCGGAGGAGTGCTGCATGCAGTTGAGGCAAGTGAAGGATAGGTGCAGATGTCAAGCTATCAGGGACATGACCCAAGAGGCCAAGTGGGAAGAAGGGTTTAGAGGCCAGGAGTGTCGGGCCGGTGCGGGGAGATGATGATGAGGGGGAGTGATGCGACCTGGATCGCGCCAAGATGTTACCTTCTGTCGATCTGCTGATGGCGGCGATGGGTGGCTGAGATTGGATCTGGAGGCTGTCGCTCCTGAAGCGTATGGATCTCAATGGATTTGAGGTTGTGGTTGCCGAGCTACCTGCAAGGAAGTCTTAGGGTGGTTGTACCACCGAGGACCCTCCGACGGTCAAGTTAGAATAGAGATCCGAGCAGAGTAACGGCTTAGTGGAGTAAAAATGGCTTACTTGAACCGTCTGAAGAAGGGGTTTATATAGCGGTGGCAGCATGCAGGGCAAGCGTGAGAATCACGCCGGCAGTTACGCTCCCGACGTCACGCCCGCGTGATGAGCGGGATCTCCCATTAATGGCGAGACAGGCTCGTTAATGGGGGATCATGATGGCGTGGAACGTGGGATGTAGCCGGCGGATATCTCGTGCATGGCAAGATTTGCGGGATGGCGGTTGCACCTGTGAGCGGTGTCGTTGGTCGGTCGATGAGACCGAGGAAGATGACCTCGGCGGGAGAGCTCGCGGACGAGCGGGAGAGCCGATGTATCTTGGTTCTGTGGTAGCCCGGAGACGAGCTGGTAGGCCGACGAGACCAATTGTGCAGGGGCTCGGAGGTGAGCCAGTGTTTACTTATAGGACGGGCACAGGAGTGGTCTAGTCGGATACTATGGGTCCTTTCTTGTGAGCCCTGGGACATGTCATCTGCCACGTGTCATGATCTGGGAGATCACCGATATCGAGCATCATCATTAGCCCCCCACTCTCATCCCGACCAGCTGACAGGTCGGGTCGAGAGTGGTCTACCGGGTCACCCGAGGTGAGCTTCCTTTCAAAGATATCGTCAGACGTGTCCCCGGGTAATCTGTTGTATTTTCTGGATGATGTCAGTGAATTAGGGAGAGATGTCTGCATTAAAGAGGGTGCGCCGGATCGTGCATACTTTTGCTGAAGCGACAAACCACGTGCCGGGCGCTGGTTGGATGATGCGACGGGCCGCAGACCTCTGCCGTCTGATGGGATTTGGCCAATGTGCGTGCGATAGGTGAAGCGATCATGGTCGTCGAATGCGAAGAGTTATTTTGGCGAGAGTCGACTATCACCGTGGGATGAGGACGCCAGTGGCTATAAATAGAGGTGGGGTAATCTGTTGTATTTTCTGGATGATGTCAGCGAATCAGGGAGAGATCTCTGCATTAAAGAGGGTGCGCTGGATCGCGCGTACTTTTGCTGAAGCAACAGACCACGTGCCGGGCGCTGGTTGGATGACGCGACGGGCCGTAGACCTCTGGCGTCTGATGGGATCCGGCTAATGTGCGCGCGATAGGTGAAGCGATCATCGTCGTCGAATGCGAAGAGTTGTTTTGGCGGGATTCGACTGTCGCCGTGGGATGAGAACGCTGGTGGCTATAAATAGAGGTGGGGTCCGCTTCAGGGCCCATCTCTCTTCATATTTCCCTCCCTCTTGATCTTGTAAGCTCGACGCTCTCCTCTTAAGTCGGATTTTTGCGTTGCCGAGGACTTCTCCATCAGGTTAGATGTCTTCTTTTGAGGAGTCTGTAGATGTCGTCAGGGTAGATTCTAGGGATCCCTCCGCCGAGTCGGAGCCTTCCCAGGGAGTTAGGATCAGATCTTCTTCCCGGGGCCGCGCGTCAGGGGCGGATCCCCGAGCGGAGGTGGCGTATGCCCCTGGCATGCCATCCTTGGTGAGGTACGAGGACGAGCTTGCCACCGCTCGGGCTCATTTCCATATCCCGTCCGGCTAAACTCTATGTTTGGCCGAGGAAGGAGAGAGGGCGGATCAGGTACGGGGTAAAGAGACTGCCTTGTACCTGGAATCCTTTTGGGCCGGAATGCGCCTGCCCTTCTCTCTCGAGGTTGTTAGGGCGCTAAATTTACTTTAGGATAGCCCCGGGCCAGCTAGTGCCGAACTCATGGAGGATTCTCTTTGGGTTCCTGGTCCGCTTGAAGTTGCAGATGATTCCTTTTGGTCTGTCCATCCTTGTCTCCTCTCTTGTTTACAAAGGCCACCCCGGTACCCGTGCGGGCGACCCAAGGTAGGTTTATCTCTCCTTTAGGAAACGACGGAGGAGTGCACCCAGGTCGGATTTCGTCGCCCTTCCTTCTTCCATCCACGATTGGAAGAAGAAGTTTTTCTTCGTTGGGCCGCCGGAAGGTGAGGATTGACCCGTGCCCACCCAGTGGTCTAGGGATAGGTGCCAGCGGGGAATCCCGTCCAATGAACCCGACGCGGTGAGAGTGGCAGAGTGGGAGCCCATTCCCCGGGCTGACGTGCTGCTTTCCGAGCAGGCCCTTAGTTGGGCCGGGCTCAGCCCTGCCCAGTTCGTCGGTAAGTTAGGAGCTCGTAGGCGTTCTGTTAGGCTTGCGTTTATTTTCATTTTTGTTTATGTTGATAACTTCATTGTACCTTGCCTTGTGCAGAACTCATGGACCTGAGCTACCTTCGAGCGGCCATGCGCAAGCCAAATAAGGGGTCGAAGGCTGGAAAGGGGTCGAAGGCTGGAGGGGCCAGCTCTTCTCGTCGGACGACGATCCCGGCTCCCCCAGCAGCCGCCCCACCTCCGCGCTCGAGTGCGGATCACGCCCCGGAGTCCAGCAAGGCGCCGAGCCGAAAGAGGGTTCGGGGGCAGGAGGCCCCGGCTTTGGAGGTAGAGACCAGCCCTCCGCCGTCGGCCCTCAAGAGGTTCTCTCGCGCAGTACTGCGGACCCCGGCCTCCCCAATCTTGGTGGACGAGGGTGAGCTCCGCTTTGAGGTGCCCTCAGGGCTTTCCGTCGCTGACAGCTTGCTGTCCAACATGGAGAGGTCGGCCGGGGGCAAGGTCCCTTGGGGGACTCTGAAGACGCAAATGGCGTCCATCGCCCAAGAGGTCGTGCAGGTCAGTGCTCGTACTTCACTCGATTTTTCACTTTAGCGTATCATCATTCGCGAAATTTGGTGCTCTTTTTTCTTTCTGACCCCCTTCTGATTTCTTCAGGTCCTCCAGCACGTCGCTCTCATCGTCCGGATGGAGGAGGATGAAATAGCCCCGGCGATGCGGGCCGCGGGCGAGCTCTCTTCGCTGGAGGAGAGCTCAAAGCGGGAGCTGGAGGCGGCGATGGCGAGGGCTGCTGTCCTTGAGGGCGAGGCGGCGGCCGGGAAGCAGGAGGCGGCGGCCGCGAACCAGGAGATGGCGGCCTCAAAGCAGGAGGTTGTCAGGTTCCGCAAGGCCGCCCAGGCTGCCGAGGCCAAGCTTCAGGACTCCAGGGTGCTCATCGGCACCATGAAGAAGTCCGCGAGCACCCTCTGGAAGGAGTTGGAGGCTGCGGTAGAGGCGGCGAAGCGAGCCGACCTCATAGCGGCGAAGGCGGTGAAGAACTTCCAGAAGTCGGAACAGTTCTACACCGTCCTAGCCTCGGCCAGCACCGCCATCTGGCATGAGGCCCTCGACGCCGACAAGGCTCGGATGTTGGAGTTCGCTGACGAGGAGCTTCGGGTCAAATATCCTCGCGGGGATGACGAGCAGGGGGATGGCCCCGGGGGCGAGGTCGGGAAAAAGATACCCGGCGAGGGCGACGCCGAGGCTCGTATGGTGGGCACTGAGCTTCCCGGTGTTGTGCTTGGCCCTGTGGCCTGAAGCCCCTTGTCTTCTTGTTTTTTTTCTTCTTTTTGTTGCCTCGGGAATTTTTTAGGCCTCCGGGCATTTTGTAAGGCTGGGGAGCCCACAATACCCTTGTAAAGACTTTTTGCTTTATGAATAAAGATTTTTGTTTTTGCAGTAGTGTTTGTGCTTGTATTTTCTTTTGTCGGTAAACATTCGTATTTGCACAGTACTGCCTTCGTTTTATGTCGGCTCTTTGTCTAGCGATCACACATCGAGTTGAATATGTTTGTTTGCCGAGTGTGCAAAGACCGGTGGGGGGATGGTATCTCCATGGCCCCGAAGTCGAGGTGGAGATCGCTTAGACGTAGAACTGGATGCTTCTTGGTGAGGTCATGTTCCTTAGCGTAGAAGGCTCGGAGAGGTATGTTGACGATAGACCGAGCAGGGTAGCTGCCCGGTGTCTTTAGGCGAGGGCTTTGATCCCTGGAGTTGTAAGGTAGTGAATTGGCAGCCGGGGATAGCCGAGCAGGGTAGCCGCTCAGATCTCTCTTGCGAGGGCTTTTGTTCCTTAGTGCGGAAGGGGCCGTGAGAGGCCTACTGAGGACGTAGCCGAGCAGGGTAGCTGCTCGGTGCCTCTTGGCGAAGGCTTTGATCCTTGGGGTGTTGGGGTAAGGAGCTACCAGCCTGGAATAACCGAGCAAGGGTAGGCCCGGTTGCCTCTTGCGAGGGCTTTTGATCCTTAGAGCGGGAGAGGCCGTAAGTGGCCTACTAAGGATGGCCGAGCAGGGTTACTTCCCGGTGCCTTTTGGCGAGGGCTTTGATCCTTGTAATACCCCAGGTATTATCTGGTATATCCATTTATACCAGATAAGCATGGGGACCCACCGTAGAACATGGGGAATATTCGGAATACATTCCGAAAGAGGTCAAGACCTGTACTATAAATGGAATGATACCCCTCTTCAATACAGAGGCGCCTTTTGAATGAATCGGAACTCCGGAGTTTGAAGAAAGTTAAGCGTGCTCGGGCCAGGGAAGTCCAGGGATGGGTGACCTCCTGGGAAGTGGCCCCTGGTCGGGTCCGGTTCGCTCTAAAGGACAAAACCGTGCGGCTTCGGCCAGAGCGGACAATACTCTCTGTATTGGGGGTGGGTCGTGACAGAATGGTATCAGAGCTGGTTCCTCAATAGTAGGTCCGTGGTTCGAGGACGAACCATTGTTCTAAGTGGGGGAGAATGTAATACCCCAGGTATTATCTGGTATACCCATTTATACCAGATAAGCATGGGGACCCACCGTAGAACATGGGGAATCTTCGGAATACATTCCGAAAGAGGTCAAGACCTGTACTATAAATGGAATGATACCCCTCTTCAATACAGAGGCGCCTTTTGAATGAATCGGAACTCCGGAGTTTGAAGAACTCCGTAGTTAAGCGTGCTCGGGCCAGGGAAGTCCAGGGATGGGTGATCTCCTGGGAAGTGGCCCCTGGTCGGGTCCGGTTCGCTCCAAAGGACAAAACCGTGCGGCTTCGGCCAGAGCGGACAATACTCTCTGTATTGGGGGTGGGTCGTGACAATCCTTTGCGCGGGAGGGGTCGTGAGTAGCCTCTTAAGGACGAGGCCGAGCAGGGTAGCTGCTCGGTGCCTCTTGGCGAGAGCTTTGATCCTTAGTGTGTTGGGGTAGGGAGCTACCAGCCAGGGATAACCGAGCAAGGGCGGGCCCGGTTGCTTCTTGCGAGGGCTTTGATCCTTAGCGCGGGAGGGGCCGTAAGTGGCCTACTAAGGATGGCCGAGCAGGGTTACTGCCCGGTGCCTCTTGGTGAGGGCTTTGATCCCTGGTTTTGTTGAGGTAGGGAGCTACGAGCCAGGGATAACCGAGCAAGCGCGGGCCCGGTTGCCTCTTGCGAGGGCTTTGATCCTTAAGAACGGGCCGAGCAGGGTTACTGCCCGGTGCCTCTTGGCGAGGGCTTTGATCCCTGGTTTGTTGGGGTAGAGAGCTACCAGCCAGGGATAACCAAGAAAGGGTGGGCCCAGTTGCCTCTTGGCGAGGGCTTTGATCCCTGGTTTGTTGGGGTAGGGAGCTACCAGCAAGGGATAACCGAGCAAAGGCGGGCCGGTTGCCTCTTTCGAGGGCTTTTCATCCTTAGTGCGGGAGGGGACGCAAGTGGCCTACTAAGGATGGCCGAGCAGAGTTACTGCCTGGTGCCTCTTAGCGAGGGCTTTTTGTCCCTAAGGATGGCCGAGCAGGGTTGCTACCCCGGTGCCTCTTGGCGAGAGCTTTGATCCCTGGTGTTGTGGGGGTAGGAAAGCTACCAGCCAGGGATAGCCGAGCAGGATATCTGCAGGGATGCCTCTTGGTGAGGGCTTCGATCCCTAGCATTGTGGGGTAGGGAAGCTACCAGCCAGGGATAGCCGAGCAGGGTAGCTACAGGGCTGCCTCTTAGTGAGGGCTTCGATCTTTAGCTCTGGAGGGGCCGTGGGAGGCCTGCCAAGGATGAACCAAGCAGTGAAACTGCTCGGTTTCCTCTTAGTGAGGGCTTAGATCCCTGGCGTTGTGGGGTAGGCGAGCTACCGGCCAGGGATAGCCAAGCAGGGCAGCTGCAGGGCTGCCTCTTGGTGAGGGCTTAGGTCCTTAATACTGGAGGGGCCATGGGAAGCCTGCCAAGGATGAACCAAGCAGTGAAGCTGCTCGGTTGCCTCTTAATGAGGGCTTCAATCCCTGGTGTTGTGGGGTAGGTGAGCTACCGGCCAGGGATAGCCGAGCAGGGTAGCTGCAGGGCTGTCTCTTGGTGAGGGCTTCGATCCTTGGCGCTGGAGGGGCTGTGGAAGGCCTGCCAAGGATGAACCAAGCAGTGAAGATGCTCGGTTGCCTCTTAGTGAGGGCTTAGATCCCTGGCGTTGTGGGGTAGGCGAGCTACCAACGAGGGATAGCTGAGCAGGATAGCTGCAGGGCTGCCTCTTGGTGAGGGCTTAGGTCCTTGGCGCTGGAGGGGCCGTGGGAGGCCTGCCAAGGATGAACCAAGTAGTAAAGATGCTCGGTTGCCTCTTAGTGAGGGCTTCGATTCCTGGCGTTGTGGGGTAGGCGAGCTACCGGCCAAGGATAGCCGAGCAGGGTAGCTGCTGGGCTGCCTCTTCGTGAGGGCTTTGGGAAGATGGAAAGTCGCGAGTGACACGTGCCACGAACGCGTGGAGGAGGCGAAGCGCCAGAACCGCGTCGTTTCAATTTCTCATCGAGCGGCGCGATGTCAGAAGCGGGTGACGTATGCTTTAAACGTCTCTTTGTCCCCACTCTTGATCGTGAAGAGGTGGTCGACTGTGCGTTTTTGCCACCTGTTTCCGACAAAATGGCCGAGGAATTGGGTGGCCAGCTCGTCGAAAGTTGAGATCGAGCGCGGCTCGAGTCTTCGGAACCAGTCTCGCCCGGAGCGGATGAGAGTGGCCAGGAAAGCTCAGCACTGGACGGCGTCGGTGTTGTCTTGGAAGCTCATCCCTGCGGTGAACACATCCAATGGTTCTTCGGGTCAGACTTGTCGTCGAAGAGGGAGACCTTTGGGGCTTGTTGCGAGAGGAGACATGGACAGCGAGCAGCTCCTCGGTGAATGGTTTAGTGAGCGAGTCGACGGCGTACTTAGCCCCGTCGCTCGAACGGTGACCCTCCCGATGCAGACCCTCGATCTTCTACTCGAGGGCGTCGAGTCAGCCATGGTACCCTGATGACTCGGCACATTCTGATCCCAGGCCTCTGCTGTTAGAGGCCTGCGTCTGGCCTCGGTCCCGGTTCCTCTTAATGAGGTTCCTTAGATTTCCCGGCGAGATAGTCTTCGATCCACCGTGGTGAGTCTCGTCCGCACGACCCCGTCGAGGGAGGGGGTGTCGGTCAGGCCTTGTAACTGGCGAGCTGATAGACATCTCCTCGGGAGGGACAGGTGCGCGAAGGATCTCAGGACGAGGCGCTCTGGCGACGGACCTCGGCGTTTAACTGTGAGGCACCCAACGGGCCTCAAAACGTATTGGTCCGGGAGATCTGCGGCCGTAGGAGGTAGCGACACGGTGGTCGGCAGTGCCAACACGGATGGAGTCTTCTCTTCCCCTGTAGGGGTCCCGGTCCCGAGGCGGGAGAGCGGCGACCTGGGGATCTTGCCCTGCCGTTTGGACGCGGATGAGCACCTCCACGAAGGACGCGAGTCGGTCTATTTGGCCGGCAAGGACGCTAATGGCATTCGAAAGAGGAGGTTTGTCCGCGCCTCCGTTGAGAGGGAGGCGGTGGCTAGTGCTTGGATCTTCGTGATGATCGCTCGCCATTGGATTGAGATCGGAAAGTGAACTTTTGTTTTTGTGGAGTCAATGAGTTCCCACAGACGGCGCCAGCTGACGTGACCTGAATCGCGCCAAGATGTTACCTTCCGTTTATCTGCTGATGGCGGCGATGGGTGGCTGAGATTGGATCTGGGGGCTGTCGCTCCTGAATCGTGTGGATCTCAATGGTTTTGAGGTTGTGGTTGCCGAGCTACCTGCAAGGAAGTCCCGGGGTGGTTGTACCACCGAGGACCCTCCGACGGTCAAGTTAGACTAGAGATCCAAGCAGAGTAACGGCTTAGTGGAGTAAAAATGATTTACTTTAACCGTCTGAAGAAGGGGATTATATAGCGGTGGCAGCAAGCAGGGCAAGCGCGAGAATCACGCCAGCAGTTACGCTCCCGACGTCACGCCCGTGTGATGAGCGGGATCTCCCATTAATGGCGAGACAGGCTCGTTAATGGGGGATCGTGATGGCGTGGAACGTGGGATGTGGCCGGCGGATATCTCGCGTATGGCGAGATTCGCGGGATGGCGGTTGCGCCTGTGAGTGGTGCCGTTGGTCGATCGATGAGACCGAGGAAGATAACCTCGGCGGGAGAGCTCGCGGACGAGCAGGAGAACCGAGGTATCTCGGTTCTGTGGTAGCCCGGAGACTAGCTGGTAGGCCGAGGAGACCAATTGTGCAGGGGCTCGGAGGTGAGCCAGCGTTTGCTTGTAGGACGGGCACAGGAGTGGTCTGGTCGGCCATTGTAGGTCCTTTCTTGTGAGCCCTGTGACACGTCATCTGCCACGTGTCATGATCTGGGAGATCACCGATATCGAGCATCATCAGGGAGGTTCTTGCCGGCCATGTGTAACATGGCGCCTCATACCTGCTGGATGAGGTTGGCCGCCGGCAGCGGCGGACGGATATACACACGATCGTGCGTCCCCGTGTGAGGGCTAGCTTATATATACATGTATGCATGAATGTGTGTCTAGGAGAATAAAGAATAATTAAGTACCTGTATAGTAAACTGTGAAAATAAGAAGTATATATGAGAGCACATCAATCGCCCCTGTGTGATCTTTTTTTATTTATTTTTTTGGTTAAATGATTCTTCACCACAGCAGCTTCGATGAAAAGATAATAATGAAACAATCAGACTTCCACACAAAGATGGGATAAATAACACAGAGATAGACCGTTCTGCTCCACACAGAGATCGCGTGACCAGTCCCAAAGAGGCACATGAGCCCGAAAAAATGAAAAAGAAGGGAAAAAAAAAGCAAGCACTGAAAGAAAGCAACTGGAAACAAGTGGCAAAGCATGCATGGCATCGACACTAGCTCATCCACAAATTAAAAGATAGGACAGGGACCCGAGAGATCATGCATGCCCGCGACCACGAACTCCATCCCCCCAACGAAGATCCAACCATCAAGAGCCCTGTTGCCCCCGCCCCACCCCTGCCAGCAGTCTCCGAATGATCACAGAAGAGCTGCACAGGCAAAATGCCTTGCCTATTAACAAAAGCTGCCCAAAAAATTCTATATTTCAGAGTTAAACTCGCCCGTCTGAATCCCAAACCCGGTCCGAGCCAAACCCGCTTCTTATATCCGATCCAACTCGATATATTATATAGACATTTAATTCTAAATATTATAAATACCTATTGTGATTTATTGTAGACATGTAGTTATTGTAATTTTTAAGTGTAGTTTATAAATCTATCATATATTATTTATACAATTTTATCCGAATATAAATTCTGTGCATATATATTTGGTAAAACATATTCAAATATTATACTTGTAATTTTTTTGATAAATAATAATGGGCAAAACCCGAAAAACCAGCAAAATTCGACACACCGCATAAACCCGAAACCCTCCTAAACCCGTCCGAAATCCGAAATTACGGGTACGGATTTAGCGTATTATAAGCCCGCTGGCTTCGGACGGGTTTTGAGTTTAGGTTTAATTTTCGGATCGGGTCAAAAAAATTTCAAAACCCCGTCCAACCCGATCCGATTTCATCCCTGCGTACTAGCTAGATGAGCGGATGAAATCACGATCATAACATATTAACATCACTACTGCAGGGCAGGCATTTATTCATAGTTTAAACCGTGAACAAAAGGACTTTTGTTCACGGTTTAAACTGGGAGAGAACCGTGACCAAACCCACGTAAGCAAATATTGGGTCACGGTTCTGACCGTGAACAAAATAAGAAAATTGACGATTGGAACCATGAACGTTTCTCAGCGTGAAAAATTAAAAAGTTAGTTGGTGGGCCTCGGGTTTTTTTCACGGTTCTAACCGTGAACAAAATCAATTTTGGGTCACAGTTACTACCGTGAACAAAATCTGTAACCGTGTCCAAAACACTGACCTGCTCCAGATATATCTGGAGCAGCCTTTTGTTTCTGGTTGTAACCGTAACCAATCGTCTTTAGTCATGGTTACAATCGCAACCAATATTTTTTTTAAAATAAAAAAAATTCGCTTCACATGCGTTAATTTCAATTACAGCCGGTAATATATAATTTTCATTCACAACCAACAATATATAATTTTCATTCAAACAATATATTCAAATTTCACGAAATATATGATAATCAAAATAATAAGCGCCAAATCGCATGCAAATATAAACAAAAAATATACATATTACAATCAATATGATCAATACTCCACTAATCAACAACAAGTCAAAAAATGTGTCAAAAAATCATACAATATGAACAATACTTCATTAATGGATAAATGTATGTGTCAACAAATCAAAAAATAGAACTAATGTCGTTGGGACGACGATCCACCTTCATTGTTCCATGGCCTAAAAAATGCATTCAACCCATTCCGAATGGCCTGCAGGACAGAATTGGCGTGCGATTGCCTCATGTCTCGGATCTCCGTCCAAAAGTCCTGCAGCTCCTGCTGCGTCTTCAACTGTATTTGATGCTGCTGCTCCACCTGCTCGCAGAGCCGATGGATTTTCTTCTGCGACGCAGCTGCCGCATCCGCCCGTCTCTGGATCACAGTGTATATCTGCCCGGTTGAACGTTTATCAAAAAATCGATCGTCCCCGGGACCAACCCCGCGTTCATACCCAACTTGATGCCCGCGAAATATTGAATCCAGGACATGAACAATGGCGGTGATCAAGTCGCCGGAGCCAAGTCCTAAAGCGTCCGTCTGCTCCTGGAACTGGGTCTGTATAGAATATATGTAGATACACACACACGGGTGCTAATTTAAAATACGTAATCAACTTGATTATATGAAACTTTCCATGTACGCGTCCGTGCTCTTGTGTAACACGGCCCACCCCTTGGCTTCATTGTAGTTGGCGGGATCTTTCTTTCTCTGCGATGAAACTGCGATGAAATTAAAATTTAGTTTAATAATTAATTAACGATATAGAAATCATATGGAATTAAGTGTCGAAATACTCACCAAGTGCTATCGAGCGTTGTCCTGCGAGTGTTTCCCTTGGATCGGGATAGCGCGTTCGCACGCCGTTGTTCCGGTTCTGCTTATTTCGAAGTGACATCATCTTGCAAAAATAAAAAATATAATATATTTTAGAATATAATTTCATGTTATATTATTAAAATCTTAAAAATTAAATTGATATCTGCACATCATCACGCTCAAAATAGACGACAAGAAACGGCTAATTCTCTATCGGGATTTTCAACGCTATGACTCCATCAAGTGCATCTGCTGATCCTCGGTTGCCGCGGCCCAGAGAAGGTAAAGTTCACTCTTCACTTCTTATCGGCGATGTCGTTTGATTACTTGACACGGGTCTAGGAAGTGAGCGAGGGCGTGATTTATATCGAATCACCTGTACACGCCATTCTCGCCGGGCTCGCCAACAAATATGTAATTCTTCCTGGTCTGAAATTGAAATATATTAAGCAAATAATTATATGTATATGTATATAACGACGATTGAAATTTAAATGTGTGAAAGGGTATGTCATACCTCTTTCGACCCAAAAAATCGTGTAGTACGCTCGGTCTAGTCCTTGTTCCACTGAATATGGAATGGTACCTGTAATAAGTACAGATCTTCTGCCCAACATAATCCCCCCACTGGGTCGCTTGCTCTCCAACAGGCACACCTGTCGCGTCAAAGATCAGATCCCATAGCCCAGTATTTGCCCGCGGACAGCAGCATTCAGACCCAGTAGGACCCTCGTCCTAACACTGTTCGAGCCTGCGAAAAAATAGATATACATACACAATATTATAATATTTAGAATATGAATATAGAATCTGATATATAAAAGCTGTAAGAAATAATGTTATACCTGTCGTCTCCGGCATGACGCTAATCCTGCGAGTAGAATACGGATCAGCAAATAATAAACTGTTAGATGATTCAATATCCATCTATATTATAATGATATATCAAATTTTAAATGAGTAAACTACACATCATGCACAGAAGTAACGGACGTATGAGAACCCACTGACGCAATAATAAGGATAGGGGGAGGCTGCGACGCTGCGGGTGATCTGGTGGTAGTATGAGGAGCGCTAGTAAAGATGGGGGACAGTCGGGGGTGATGTAGTGTGAGTAGAGGGCTATAGGGATGATGTGGCGGTAATAGGGGAGCACTGCTGGGGATAGACGCTGCTGCAGCTCCTGTGCCTGTTGAAGGCCATGGGACAGTCTCGTCGGCGGGTATGGATCGACTCAGAATGTCCTGTAGACGCTGTCTCTTGTCGCATTTAGTGTCTTTGCCTGCGCCCATGATCAAATCCTACATATATATCTAAGCGCTATTTCATTATTTATAATCATTATACAATTTAGAACATTCAATTTAATTTCATTACCTAACACGTTTATGTGGTGCATTATCTGAAGATTTGTTGGGTGGATTTTCAAAATCTTGATCCGTGACAATCAATTGACCGATTTCACTTTTTACAAATGCATGGATGGGCGGCGTAGAGTTGTTTGGATCCCTGGTACATTCAATAGATGGACTGGGACGTGTTATCATGAGATCTTCATTGTTTCTCTCATCTTCAGAGCCATTCATCGCCGGCACGTTATAATAGTCTCTCGGATTCCAACGGCAAACAATATCCCAGTCAACCTTCTGTAAATCCCGAGAATAATATATTTGTGTTGCCATTGTGGGAAAGATAAAGCTGTTGTATCTTAGTAACATCCGTCAGGTGTTTACCAAATTCAGATCGTATTGATCGACTTTTATACCCCGGTCAGGCTTGGTATCGTACTATCAGCATTGGAATATATGAAATAGGACGGTCGTAGACCACTATAACTTCCTCAAGAACCCCGTAGTAGGGATTTCCATTCTCGTCGACGGTCGCGATGCCGCTATTTTGCATAGCGCTAATACGTTCCGTACTTTCTACCTTAAATTTCTATCCGGATACCCCGTACCTGTTGTAAAACTAAACTGCAATCGTTGGACCATTTAAAAGGTTGTGGATCTCTCTATCAACGTGCTCTCCACTGTTCCCCCAATATTTAACCTAATAAAAGAGCAAAACTCTGTTGGAATGAGGCAGCCCCTCATGTGCTCTCCACGAGGGCGTTAGCGCCAGAACCAATCTTATAGGATTAAATCCTATAGTGGCGCCTCACGTGCTTCTCACATGGGCGCCAATGTGCACACAGGAGTGCTTCCTGAATAAGGTTAAATTCTTATATGGCGCTGCACGTGTTCCTCACACGGACGCCAATGTGCAAAGCACATGAATACCTATCTTAAGAATTAAATTCTTCAGTGGCGCCCACGTGCACAACATATGAGCGACATCGTCCAGGTAGATTTAAAATTCTACAATACTCTCTGTTAAACAAAACCGTTGGATCAAAGATCCACCGGGGATGATAAATCATCAAAATATAGAATCAAATTCTATTAGGAGAAAATATCTCCCATATCTTTATAAATAAGAAAGATACTCTCGGTTGGATCAATTATCCAATTTTTGGAATATATTCTCTCAATCTTTCTAAACAAACAAGATCGTTCTCTGTGAAACAGAGAACTCTTAGATTAAAAATCCAATGGTGATTAAAAATCACCATTTTACAGAATAAATTTTGTATATGGGAGAATATTTCCCCAATCTTGTTAAAACAAG
Organism: Agapanthus africanus; assembly: GCA_030015575.1. Lineage (NCBI taxonomy): Eukaryota > Viridiplantae > Streptophyta > Magnoliopsida > Asparagales > Amaryllidaceae > Agapanthus > Agapanthus africanus. The sequence goes on from CM057339.1 coordinate 927,292,020, forward strand.
AACAACATATTCTGTAAAATAGAAGTTCTTGGATCAAAAATCCAACGGTGAGTAAAATTCCCCAAATCAATTTTGAGTCCAATTAAATTAATTGGAATCTTTCAATGAGAGATTTTCTCAAAACCAATTAACAATTTGCCTCCACTATATAAACGACCTCGGACTTTAAGTCTCAATAAAAGAACTACCACAAAGAGACATAGAGAGAACATACGGAGAGAGGAAGAGACCACAGATAGAAAGAACAGCGAATTCAATTCTCAAAGAAGAAGGGATTTCTTCTCAAAACCCTAGGTAAAGAGAAGTGATCAAAATATCTATATTACCTATAATATCACATCTAAGGGTTTAACCCTTGTAAAAAGAACTTAGTTCTTTCTCTAGATCCGAGATCCACAAGACAAGTCTCTTACAAGTTGAGAATTTAATTCTCATCGGGAAGATCTTGTTCTTGAGAATCAAAGATTCAGGAAAGAACAAATTTAAAGAGAAAGAAGAGGGAATTCAGAATACTCCGGCAACTCAGTTCCTTCAAATCGAGATCTTAGTTCTTTAAAAACTCAACCTAAAATCCTCAAATATAGTGATTTTAGCGAGCGTTAATGGTCAAAGCACCATTGATAGAGGTATAACCTCTCTGAAAACATCAACAGAGATTAAATCTCCATATAAAAGAAACTAGCGCCTCCTGTGCTTCCCATGTGGGCGTCCCTCTTTAACAGCGCCTAGCGACTCACGTGAAACACACGTGGGCGCCATATAAAAAGTGCTTAGCACTTCACATACAGCCAAAACGGCTGAGTGCTCAGCACTAATTGGGCAGTGCCCAGCGCCACACGTGCTCTTCACGGGGGCCTAGAAAAATAATAAGAGTGCTTAGCACTCCATAAATAGCCAAAACGGCTAAGTGCTTAGCATTGATTGGGCAGCGCCTCACGTGCTCATCACGTGGGCGCCACAAAAATAATAGAAGTGCTTAGCACTCCATAAACAGCCAAAACGGATGGGTGCTCAGCACTAATTGAGCAGCGCCCAGCGCCTCACATGCTCCTCACGTGGGCGCCACAAAAATAATAAGAGTGTTTAGCACTCCATAAATAGCCAAAACGGCCGAGTCTTAGCACTGATTGGGCAGCGCCCAGCGCCTCACGTGTTCCTCACGTAGGCCCCACCAAAAAAGGAGAGAAAAGTGCTTAACACTCCATAAACAGTCAAAATGGCTGAGTACTCAGCGCTCATTAGGCGACACCCATAATTAAATGCTTCACATGACACCCATGTGAGTGTCAGAGCGTCAAACAAGTGCTTAGCACTTTTGCATAAAAAAGAAGGGACTGAACCAACAGAGTCCAAATAAGTGCTTAGCACTTCTGAACAAAAAAAAATTGAGCATACTAAGCCCAAATTAGCTAAGGCTGTAAAACTTTCTTATAGCTGAGCCCAAAATGCTCTGTTATTTGGATCTTAAATAAAAATGATCCTTAAAATATTGTTAAGTTGATCTTAGTCTCAAATTAGACTAACGTATCCTTAGTTAAAAATAAATTGAGCTCAAATGCTCACACATTTAAATTGATCTTAAACTCAAACCAGATTAACGGTCCTTAAATAAACCAAATCCAAATCTAAAATATACAGATTTGGACCGATTCGCGCCCTACGGGCGGCGACATAAATTAGTCTCCGTATACAATTCACGGGCAATCAAAACAAACAAAAACATACACAACACGAAGTGAACTGCCGGAGCAGGAGAAAGTGGTTATCATAATATGATAACATAATTAACTGCAGCGGCTTACGCCTGCAGGTAAGAGCGTCCCCACAATTAAAAACCCCTTATAAAATGAGGGGGAATCTGATAAAATCTGCTACAACGGTCGCGTCTATCCAAACCTCCGATATATAGTACCATAAATCAACTTGGTATTTTCGGAGAGGTGGATGGATAAGTCCAAATAGCATCTGCCCCCGGAATTCAAGCTAGACGTCCCAACATCTCGGTCCCTGTTTTTCGGCGGAGAATAGATTCTGGTACGCCCAGTGGGACCTTTTCTTCTTGCTGGGTTCTCTTAGCACCCCCGATGGGTTTCGGCAAGTATCAAGTATGCAATTTTAAAAAATCTAAGGTGCCAAGGGACCCGGACCAAGGATCTAACTAGAGAATTAGGGTATTATATGCATGTAAACAAATTTTACACTAAGTAATATAGGAATACAATCTTTGTAGACCGGTCCTTCACTTCTAAAGCTCCGTGTACTAGTCCCTTTGCTCCAAGTAGTGGTGTCCCGGACTCTCTTTAGGCTCCACTTGGCGAAAGAAACGAGCTTGCTCAAAATTTTTCGAGGCCGAAGATGATCTACGTCGAAAAATCTCTAACTCAAGCTATCTCTTCACTAATTAATGAATTAGTGATGTAAACAACCTATACTAAATGGTTAGTTTGGTATAAATTGATGAAGAAGGAATTTTGCTCACTTTAGAATAATTTTTCTCCTTTTCTTTTTCACCTCACTAAAAAACTAGAAAGCCAAGAAGGAGATGAAGAAGATGCCCAAGTGATCAAGTCATGAACCATGGGTGAGAAAATATTTCATATATCTCATGTAGAGACTTAATCATGGCTAAAAATAATGGTTGGGTTAATAAATATTTAGAGTAAAATAAAATTAGTGAACTTAAGTCAAGACTTCTACATGCTTCTACAAGCATCTTCGCCATGCTAATTTCCACCTAATTTTGATTTTTCCCTTAATAATTAATCATCCATATTATCTTTAGTTAGGTATGAGTCTCATACACCCAAGTCCAATGTATCATCTAGCATGACACAAAAATAAATACATTAATATATATCACATATATATTTATATGTATTTAGAGAAAAGAAATTCTTAAGTGGGCTAATATTAGTTAATATATATTAATATATCAAATATATAATTATATATATATTAAATTATTAAATCAATACTTGATTTAATAATCCGGTTATATCACATACAACCGACTAATATCATTTATATGTATATCAAATATACACACAACAAATTATTGAATTAACACTTGATTCAATAATCCGGTTATATCACATATAACCTATATCGTGGGATTAGAATACTATATCACATACAAGTATCAATCTCGGTCCCGCACATATCATATATGTGCCCTACTTCCTTTCGCTTGAGCTAGAAAATCTCTGTGTAGAACTCTAAAGACTCGTCAATACGCCAGCAGTAGGTGATGATCATATCAGTCACCCACAAGCCGTCAGCGGTACTAGCTGAACGTAACGGCTACCCAGGTATTGAGCGATCAGAAGATTAACAAGCAAGCTTGTCCATAGTCTCTATGAAGCCTATCAGTAACACTACCGTACAATCCGGTCTTTTCGTCTGATATGTCGCATATCGAGTCTGGGGGTGGTAAACGTCAGACCTCAATAACTTGATAAATCATGCCGATGTGAGGCTCATAACGGATCGAGAAATTACTGATAATATTTACCAGTAAATCTCAGTATCAGCCATGGCCAGGGACTTCCTGTTATGGCCAATCGAGTATAGCGCAACATCAACCCCCAATACCGGGAGAGACGAAACCCTTCCTATCGCTCATTGCCTCCATATGACTCAGGACTGTACCCAAAATCCACCTGTTTGCACGTTCTCTTGAACGTGGTAGGGAGGAAATCAAAGTACAGTGGGAATCACACAAGACTCTATGGCGATCTCGGGTCTACGGATTAACATGTACCAGTGTCACCAGAGAACTGCTATCTGACGTCAGATATAATACCATCTAGGAGTTCTCGACGAGTCCTGTTCGGCGTACCCATTCTCCAATGAGCACCTGTGTACAATCTTTGATGTCAAACACCAATAGATGTGGTTTCATCCATCGCCCCATACAGGGTCAAGAAATGTACACACTAGTCTACTCTGGAACTGGAATATCGATGCCTTGTCTCGATACTCCCACGACTAGGAACAATTAAAGGATGAACTTGTGGACTACCCTGGCCCCACTAGTATGATCTGCATCATAATCATGATAGTCAAGTATGAAAGTCTACCTTAACACCACCATGAGGTTCTAGAGGCATCAAGCATTCCAAATTCAAATTTTATTAGGTGCTAAGTTAGACTAACAAGATCTTTACTAGATTAATTAGGGTTTGCCTTTATGATGTGATTAACTAAAGAGAAGAAAAGAGTATACAACCTTTGTGGTTCGAGTCCTTTTCTTCAATAGCTTCGGGTTGAAGTCCACACGACTGTACTGGGCTCCTTTTCGATTTGAACAAACCTCCTTCGTGATCTTTACGCCAAAGACGATCCACCCGAAGTTTCTCTAGCTCAAGTTAACTCTATACTAAACTCCTTTAGTGTAGGAAACACACCACACCAAATTGTTAGTTTGGTGTGAGATGGTGAAGTAGGGGATGTTAAAATCTTATAAGTTTGTGTTCAAGTTTCATGGTTCACATCACATGTGAGGGTTAAAGCTTGAACTATAGCAATTGAGGAGGAAGAAGAAGCTAGAGAGCAACCATAGAGCAACTCAAGAAAATGGCTAAGTGTTGAGAAGGGGCTTCGAATGAATGGCAACTCTTGACCCCCACTCATTTAAGCATGGAATTTTGCAATATAAAATTGCAACCATGCTTGAATAGTGAGTCGAGATGAATAAACAAAAATAAATCCCATGCTTGCAACCATGCTCTTATTTTCCACCCCATTTCAATTTTTCTCAAAAATAGAAACCATGCCATGCTTCATTATATATATATATATATTATGAAAAATAATTAGTGAGCTAATGATATTAGTTAAGATATAATTATATCACATTATTAAATCAACTTTTAATTTAATAATCCGGTTATATCACATATGACCGACTAATATCATTTATCTGTATATCACATTATCAAATCAACACTTGATTCGACAATCTGGTTATATCACATATAACTGAACCGATAACAGATAACTGCCAGATTACAATACGGTATCACATACACGTATTTAATTAGGCCTACACACATATCACATATGTGTTCTACTTCGTTTTGCTTAAACCAGAGAACTTCTGTGTGAGACTCTAAAGACTCGTCAATACGCCAGCAGTAGGTGATGATCATATCAGTCACCTACAAGCCGTCAGCAGTACTAGCTGGATGTAACGGCTATCCGGGTATTGAGCGATATAAAGATCAACAAGTAAGCTTGTCCACAGTCTCCATGTAGCCTATCAGTAACACTACCGTACAGTCCGGTCTCTTCGTCTGATATGTCACATATCATGTCTATGGGTGGTAAACGTCAGACCCCAGTAACGTGAAAAGTCATGCCGATGTCTGGCCTATAACGGTTTGAGAAACTACTGATAACTCTTATTAGTAAATCTCAGCAGCAGCCCTGACCATGGACTTCCAGTTATAGCCAATCGAGTATAGCGCAACATCAACCCCCAATACCGGGAGAGACGAAACCCCTCCTATCGCTCATTGCGTCCATGCGACTCGAGACTGTACCCAATCCACCGGTTTGCACGTCTCCTTTGAGCGTGGTAGGGAGGAAATCAAAGTACAGTGGGAGCCGTACAAGACTCTATGACGATATTGGTTCTACAGACTAATATGTACCAGTGTCATCAGAGGACTGCTATATGACGATAGGTATACTACCACATAGAAGTCCTCGGCGAGTCCTGTTCGGTGTACCCATTCTCCAATGAGCACATACGTACAATCTTTTATGTCACACACCAATGGTTGTGGGATCAACCATCGCCCTCTAAGAGACAAGAAACGTACACACTAGTATACTCTGGAATATCGATACTCTAATCTCGATATTCCCACGACTAGGAACTGATTAAAGGATGTACTTTTGGACCACCCTGGCCCCACTAGTATGATCTCATCATAATATTGGTAGTCAAGTACATGTCCTAAGGGCTTTATCAACATGTGAGAGTAAGACAGTAAAGAATACCAGTTAACATGTTAAGATAAAAAGTAACCAGATAGCATACTATCATGTCGAGCAAGAAAGTCCTCTATATATATGTCCAAGCATCTACTATAATACACATCACATGTACAATAATGGCCTTTAGGGCATACATATTCCTAACAATCTCCCACTTGCACTAAGGCCGGTTGTTGTAGTATCTCATATCCAACGTACTAAAAGTCTCTCGAATAGCATCTGGGGGATGGCCTCGGTGAGTGGATCCGCTGTGTTATCCTCTGTGTCAACTCTCCTGACCTCGATCTTCCGAAGATCAGCTATCTCCCTGATCAGGTGATACTGTCTAAGAATATGTCTGGATCGCTGACGAGACTGAGGTTCCTAGGCCAAAGCCACGGCTCCATTGTCATCACAATACACAAGTATTGGATGCCCAATGGTAGGAACCTAGTTCATCTCATGAACTCTATTCATCTAGACAACCTCTTTGGCAGTATCGTTGGTAGCGATATAATTAGCCTCTATCAACGAGTCTGCCACGGTATATAGCTTGGAACCCTTCCAATATACCGTCCCTCCACTGAGGGTGAAGACAAAACCCGAGAATGATTTTCAGTCGTCCTTATCACTCTGGAAGCTCGAATCAGTAAAAGACTCCATCTGGAGTTCACCGTTACCATACACCAAGAACATCTCTTTAGTTCTTCTCAAGCACTTAAGAATGTTCTTCAGCTGTCCAGTGGTTTTCCCAAATATCTTTTCGATACTTACTCACTACACCTAGTGAGTAAGCTACATCTGGTCTGGTATATAACATCGCATACATGATTGACCCGTCTGCCATAGCATAAGGCATTCCTTGCATGCGAGCCCTCTCCAAATCAGTCTCGAGAGACATCTCTTTGGAGAGAGTGATTCTTTAACAAGCGGGTACATTACCACGCTTAGAATCATCCATACTAAACACCTTTAGCATAGTGTCTATGTACCTGGATTGGGACAATCCCAAATCCATTTAGATCTATCTCTATAGATCTATATCCCCAGAATGTAGAAGGCGTCAGTTAGATCTTTCATGGAGAACCTGTGTAATAAGAAGTGCTTGACCGAGTGTGGCATAGGAACACCCTTTCCTATCAAGAGTATTTCATCCGCGTACAATACGAGGAATACAACCATACTCTCTACAACCTTCTTTATTTATACATGATTCATCTACCTTTTTGATGAAGTCAAACTCTTTGACAGCTTCATTAAAATAGATGTTCTATCTCCGCGATACCTGCTTCAACCTGTTAGTTGGATTTAAGCAGCTTGCACATGCTTCCGCTGCTCCCACTGTCTACGAAACCCTCTGGCAGTATCATATACACGCTTTCATCTAAATCACTATTTAGAAAAGTGGTTTTGAAGTGCAGTCTGCAAGATATCGTAGTCATAGTATGCAGCAATGGCAAGTAGGATCCTGATGAATTTAAGCATGGCTTTGAAAGTCTCAACTTTTCCATCTACACCAAATTATCTTTTTCAAAGATCCTCTTACTCCCAATGGGTTTTACCCTTTCAGGAGCAACATCCAAAGTCAATACTTTGTTGGTGTACATGGATTCCATCTCAGATCGCATAGTATGCAGCCATTTCACATAGTCTCCACTTGTGATGGCCTGCTCGAAACTAGTTGGGTCATCATCTCTATGATGCAATCATCGCTCCCACCATCTACGAGAAGACCGTAGTATCTCTCACGTGGATGAGAAACCCAACTAGATCTGCGGAGTGACTTCGGTTCATCAGGGACTATCGAATCCTCTGATTCCAACAAATCGTCAGTTACAGTTTGTGTTTGCTGGAACTACTTCCAGTTCTACCTCATTACCACTAATTTCTTTGAAAAGAAATTCCTTTTCTAAAAGGGTGGCATGTCGAGAAACAAAATATCTTTTGTTTCTCGGTATGGTAGAAGATATACCCTCGCGAATGGTTGGGATATCCTACGAACTTGCACAGAACTGACCTTGACTCAAGCATGTCCGGATTTTGCTTTTCAACATAGGCCAGACAACCCCATATCTTAACTCGTTTAAGAGATGGTCTCTTCCCATTCCATATCTCATATGGAGTGGTAGGCAACAGATTTAATCGGAACTCTATTCAATAGGCATGCAGCTTCTTAAGTGCATGTCCCTGAAAGAAAATCGGCAACTCAGCAGTACTCATCATAAAGCGCACCATATCTCATAGGGTGCGATTCCTTCACCCCGATATACCGTTGTGCTGTGGTGTATACGGAGGAGTAAACTGAGAGAGAATCTCATTCTCTTTTAAATAATCCCCTAATTCCGTGCTCCGGTATTCTTCTCCCTGATCATATCGATGGATTTGAATATCTTTACCCATCTGGTTTTCTTCTTCATACTTATATTCCTTGAAATTATCAAAAGATTCAGTTTTGTGTTTCAACAAGAACACATGTCCGTATCTTGAGAGAACATCGGTAAATATAAAGTGCGTGGAACTATCCCTGGCATATATAGACATAGGACCCCATACATTACTATGTATCTGTCCAAGAGTTCAGTAGCTCTTTCTCCGTTTCCAGTAAACGGAAATTTTGTCACCTTGTCTTTGAGACATGACTGGCAAATTTCATAAGATGTAAATTCGAACGGATTCAAATATGTATCCTTATGGAAGTTCAGTTAGTCTTGTTTCATCGAAATGACCCAGTCTACAATGCCACAAGAAGACTTCGTTCATTTCTGAACTGTTCCTCTTGTGTGTGTTCTATACGTGTAGAACTGTAGTTTGATTCAGAACGTGTACACTGTAATACAACATACCTTACCCAATCAACACTTGATTTAGGAAAATATTCACAATATTTATTGGTACGAAATAACATTCGCTCAGAATCATTGTATTACCAGTTGGTAACACAAGGTGATATCTGTCAACTGATTTGGCTGCAACAATTGCACCATTCTCTACTACTAGAGACATATCACCCTTTCCCAGTTCTCCACCTATTTATAGCCCATGTAACAAATTACATGTGTGGGATCCTGATCCGGTATCCAATACCCAGGACGTAAAGGTAACTGAGAAACAGTTCTTGGTTACGAACACACCCGAAGACAATGCATCAACATGCTTATTCTTCGTTTGGGTGGCGTGGGAATCCGTATATTCCCCTATTCCTTGCTTAAACTTATGACAATCATAAGATAGAGCGAAACCTAGCCCAGTATAATAAGTAGGTTCGGTCAATACATCCATATTATTATCTTGATTAAGGCATGTCATTGGTCGCTACCAGGAGAGAGAGAAGGATAATCACTTTGCGTGCGCTCTTTACAAGATTAGATTGGTTATTATCTTATCTAATAAGGATGGCTCCTGCTGTTTTTATCAAATCTTCCTTCAAACCCTAAAACGTAAGATTAGCCAAGATTAATTACACCCTACAGGTTCGCCAATCGTTCGGCTAGGCAGGTATCGGTACTCCGAGGGAGGTTCCCCGTGCTTTCGCAAGGACCTAATTAAAATAATTCTCGTTTCCCTAGAGGCATAATCCCGTTGAAATCTTTCTAGACACCTACTTAATTACCTAATTGTAAAGTGCAAAACTCTCTCAGGAGTAACTCTTACTCGCAGCGGGTATCGGGATCCTACTATCATATAGAAGGTATGCAATCTCATTGCAAATTTCAACACTTGAAATTCCCGATAATGTTTTTACCCCTAGCTTCCTATGACCTTGACGAAGGCCAACAAACCATAGGCCGCTAATCAAGTTCAACGCGTTCATTTCTTGATTGAATTAAACCCATCCGGACGACTCTTGACGAAGGCCAACAAAGTCGCACGACTACCCTAATCCAATCGCATCACATACTGGCAGATAAGTACTAATCAGCTACAGCACACTACGCCTTGACGAAGGCCAACAAACGTAGCACGAATACTAAATAGTACTTATCTGAAATGACGGAGGGCTGTGCAGATTTGTAAGAAAACCATAAGCGTAATGAACTTGATAACGTTGTACAATCTAATGATTTTGAAAGGAGTGTTTTTTAGGCTTTTCCTAGTTTCGCTAAAGTGGTCACTCCCGGTGAAGAGATCTCGGCTATTTCCTCATCGAATGAGGTACTGGATATTCATGAATACCACTATGCAAAGCAAGAACTAGAGAAGCAATTAAAAGAAAAAACCGAGTGGGTTGTAGCATTTGCTAGTTTCGCTAAAGAGGTCACTCCCGGTGAAGAGATCTTGGCTCTTTCCTCATTGAATAAGGTGCTGGATATTCATCAAGGAATACCACTATGCAAAGAAAAAACTAGAGCTACCCTTTTCGAAAATTTAATTCTACAATATCTTTTGGTTTCTTTCTTTTCATTAATCTTATTAATGAAGTCCCATCAATTAATGTTTCCTAAACATTACAGAAAAATGAAACGAAAATAGAACGTACGTTTATACCATCCGCATTCGCCACTGGGCCCCGTCATACACCGTTAGGTTACTTAACTACCGGTAGAGCGGGGGCTGGACTAGCGCGGGTGCAAAATATAAGCAACGTTTATTATATATCATATATATAATATTACATTCGTCTCACGCAGTTATATGATCAACATCACAGAATCAAGCAGCAGAAGCAACATATGAAATATTGGATATATTAGGATATCCGTGTTTTAAATTTAGCCAATAATGTAAAACACGGATTCCACAGTCGTGATGAATAGCCAAATCCACATCCCTAGACCCCTACGAGAGCGGCAAGTAACCTTGCCAATTCTAGAGTTAGGAGACCCGGTCTCAACTCCTTGAGATGGTCTCCCACTGGATTCTAGAACCCGGTTACTTATGCTCCCCGCCTTGGGTCTATCCTAATACGGAAAAGTAAATAATATACAACAGTGGTGACATCATCCTCAACCCAGAAGTGCCCCAATAAAAGAATATTACATACAGATTTTACATGAATGAAAATAAAAACTCTCATCTCATATAAAACCCCTGGGCTATTCTTTCACGACGATCCAATAAATCATATCAACAGCAACACATTATATCGCATATCATCAACGTAAGCAAATATGCGTATCTCTAAATCTCGTTGACATATAGCAACGAGATTGGGATACCCCGCATATTACACTTACGGTCGCAGAAAAAGAAACAGAAAACTACAATAATTAGAATCCGCAATTTCCTTGGACATCATAAACCCGGAATATCTGATATTCCGGATTTCATGCCTAACTTATAAAACTTGCATTTTAGTCTCAAATTGAAAAATCTTTTCAATTGGTTGTCGGATAATTCAACAAGATTCTCGACTTAGTGGTCGCGTACAATACGCAATTGCGACGGAGTTTTGATCCGAATCAAAACTTCATAGCAATCGATTAATTGAGACTAAACGGCTAGCTTTACAATATACTAACTAGTTTTCATAAACTAATTAATCCAGATTCTAATAATTGTATCACACACATCACAAAGTTTGTAAAGTAACCGCGACAGTCGCGTGGCCTTCAACTCGGAGCTATTGAAGAGAAGGACTCGAACTACAAAGGTTGTATGCTCTTTTTTTCTCTTTAGTTAATCACATCACAAAGGCAAACCCTAATTAATCTAGTAAAGATCTTGTTAGTCTAACTTAGCACCTAATAAAATTTGAATTTGGCATGCTTGATGCCTCTAGAACCTCATGGTGGTGTTAAGGTAGACTTTCATGGTATCAGAGCAAGACAGTAAAAAATACCAATCAACATGTTAAGATAAAGAGTAACCAGATAGTATACTATCATGTCGAGCAAGAAAGTCCTCTATATATATGTCTAAGCATCCACTATAATATACATCACAGGTACAATAATGGCCTCTAGGGCATACATATTCCTAATAAAGTATACATCCTAAGAGCTTTACCAACATGTGAGAGAAAGACAGTATCACAATACTAGTCTACATGTTAAGATAAAGAGCAACCAGATAATATACTATCATGTCGAGCAAGAAAGTCCTCCCTATATATGTCCAAGCATCCATTATAATATACAATCATGTACAATAATGGCCTCTATGGCATACATACAACTAACGCTTCTTTCCACTCCACATTTCGTGTGTCGTGTTTTGCCAACAAAATCGCGATTCGCTATGGTTGTCCTTGGATTTGAGATACTAAAATTTGGTGTCTTGCTCCTGTACAGAAAAAATCGATGGCTTCCAACTGCACCTCTTGCAACAGCAACTCTTGCTCCATCCCAGATGGAGGAGTGACCTACGGGCACAACGCGGCCTCTATCTTTTCAATACCGGTGGGGCAAGTTACGCAAGCCACTACTGGGTTGTTCTTTAGGACCATGCTCCTACCGATGAGTTTCGGTGCCTCAGCGCCGCAAGAGAAAGCTCCCAAGAGGTCAGTCTTCGATCGACTAGCGACCACAACGACCCCTCTCAACGAGTTGTCCAAATCTGGTGTCTCGGTTTTCAACAGGCTGAGCAAAAGCTCAAATGGGCTCGCAAAGAGGCTCGTAATACCTGAAGGGGATGCCCCAAAACGGATAGCCCTTCCAACTCCTCCTGTAGGTGAAGACGTCAAAGGTGTTTCCCCTACCAGAAAGTCGGTCTTTGAAAGATTGGCCGGCCCTCCTCAAACTCTGCCAAGGACGTCAGTCTTTAGCAGGTTGATGCCAACAGCAGGCTCTCAGCAAAGCAGGGGGCACGAAGAACCGCTTCCAAAACTGAGACGGTCCCATTTACAAGACATGCTCGACGTCGCCATTGGCACCGAGTGAGAAAAGCTGGGAGAAATTCTTCCTCTGGACTTACCCCACCAGCTACAATGGTGGAAGTTGACGTTGCTGTCCCAACCGAGAACAGCTTTGATCTGCTCAGGAGGGTATGTAAGAACTCTCCAACAGCGGTGCTTGTAACGAATCTAATTTCATTGTACAAAATTTTTAAAATTTAATATACAGAATGGAGTTTGCTAACCTGAACACAAGTTATAAATTTAATTTGTTTAAGAACAGCAAAAAAACACTTGTACCTCATTGGTAAAATCTTGCGCTGCTGTAACGTAGCCCCTGTGTTCGAATCCCATCAGCCACATATATTTTTTCTGAATTTTTATTTTAAACTTTTTGGAAGCACAAAAGTTTACACATGCAATACACGTAAGAAATGAAAAGACAGAAAATCAAACATGTGCAAATTAGAGTTAACACCAGTTAGGACACGTGTCATCAATCCAAGACCCCACCTCTTCTTGATGGCCGGCGAGATGAAGCTTTTGGCCGGCACCGCCGGTCCCCTCCGTAAGGAATGGGCCCATTCCCTGCACACCAAAACCCTTGGCCTACCCCATTTTCCCCATACTGTTTGTTTTCCCTGAAAATTAACAGAAAATTAAAAATGGAGCTTTAAATTCAATTTTAATGCAATTTTAATTTTCTCTTCAATCCCTAAACCCTAATTCCATCTTATAAATACAACATCATACCCTAGCCCTCCTCATTCTGAAATCTCTTGTAAAAAATTCTCAAAATTTTCTAAGTCAAAGAAGAGTACAACTGGAGATACCCTAAGGTCACTTTCCGGCTAGGATTCGAGATGTTTCTGGCGACCCCGCGACTTCACGCAGCTACCAACTTTTTCCTATACCTCCCCTCTCTATTTCTAGATAGTAAGTCCCACTTCTTATTCTATTTTTTCACCTTAAAAAGTTCTCTTCTCAAAACTTGTCGGAAGTGGAGTTATCCCGACATTCGATTCTAAAATCATTAAAATCATAATTTTTCTTAAGAATTATTCATCCATATCATTATATCTTACTTCGTAATCATGAAACAAACATTGAGAACAATTTTCATCTTAAAATATCATGTTATGTAACTTTAATTAGCGTTTTTCGTTTAAATACCACAAACTTTATATATGATATCTTTTAAATATTTAGCTTAGTATACCTTTAGAATATCTCACGAGGTAATGACCTACCTCTCACATATACACATCTTGATATAGCACGATTATCCTGAAACCAATATCTTGTGGCAAAATACGACTTTTTAATAAAATACCTCGAACTATAAAAAAAACCATTTTCTTGTAAATAGTATTTTAAATTCCTTGCGATTATGCCTCTATAACCCATTTTGGGGAACCTGATCGGGATGGTGCGGATTATCGCACATCCTCAGGACTAGTAGAGCAAAATGCAAACCTCCTCACGGAGCATACGATCTTGATGGAATTTTAAGACAATTTTTAAGGAAAACGAGAATTTCTATTTAATAATAAAAATTAATTTTTAACAATTATATAATTATTATCAAACCATCTATTTTTAATATATAATAAAATTCCATGTTTTCTAAACAAAATAAAAGAATTACAAGTTTCATGAAGATACCGTCAAGAATCAATACAAGTCTAACTTTACACTAAAATACCTTTAACTATTCAAACTATATATTTATTTACTAGAATACCCCACTCTTTAAAAGTTATATCCATGAAAACCCTAAATATGACAAATAAATACTTGAGATTTATTTTGAAAGTATATTAAAAATATTTTTCATAAAAAACCCTCGAGTTATATAAAATTATATTAAGGACCCTAGTAAATATAGGTTTAAGCGGACCAATTCTTTAAGTCTCAGGAAGCCGGAGAAAGTGGGTGCTTGCCTATTTAAGGTAGAAAACCAAAACGGGGGTATCAATAGTAATTGTCTTGGAAAAAGACACAAATCCTGCCGTCCATATGCAACAGTTACCGATAACTCCTAAATCTAATTTAAGATCCAATTTTGTCTAAAATGTCTGACTCAATCTGAGTCTCGGTCTAATCTGAGTTATATGTAAAGTCGTACGTTCCAAAATTTATGTTCCCAAATTCCATCGTGATATGTTAGATATGAGTGTTGTGAGGAGGTATGTCATTACCTCGTGAGTTTTCTAAGGTAATACGTTTTTAAAGTTCACGCATGTCGAAATGAAATATGAAGGTATTTTAATGTAAAATTGCGATAAAATATGCATATAACAATCTTTTATGATGAAATTTATTAAAGATATTTATTAATGTTTAATGAACAATATATGATGATATGAAGACATCTTGATTAAGAAAAATTGTAGTTTCTAAAGAAAAACCGAATCGGAAGTCGGACTAACTCCGCTTCCGTCGGGTTTTAGTTTTGAATGTTTTTAGAATAGAGAAAAGAGGGAGAAGTAGGGACTTATAGGTTATTTGACTAGAAGAGAGAAGGGGGAAGAGGTGGGATGTGCCGATGCGTCGTTTTGTCCTCGGAATCTCCTCGGATTGCCGTCGGAAGTTCGTCGGAGTTTCGCCCTTTTGCTAATTTCACTTGCACACAAAAAACATAGGAATTTTCTTGAGAGTTTGGGCAGGGATTTGTGAGTGAGGGGGTGATTTGAAGGGTGGTATTTATAGGAAAAATCTAGGGTTTAGGTAATGAAAGGGTGTATTAAAAATTTGTATTAAAATAGATTAAATTGGGCTATTTTAATTCTCTGGTTAATTGCAGAGAATTTAAACAGTGTAAGAGGAGTAGGGTGGGCCAAAGGGTGCAGAGGGTTAAAGAAAATTAGGGTTTGGGCCGAGTCGGACCGGCGGCGCCGGCCGAGTCAACGAGTTCGTTGGCCTGAGTCGGGCGAGTCGGGGTCCGTCTTGATGCCACGTGTCCCTGACGCTTGGTCTAGCCTCGTGGACACGTTTGTTTATTCTGTAACTTGCCCTATTACGTGTAGTGCACGTGTAGACTATTGGTCTTCTAAAAGATTAAAAGAAAAATAATTAAAAAGGTAATGTGGCTGATGGGATTTGAACTCTGGTGCTTTGGTTCAGCGGTGCAAGGTCTCACCAGTGAGCTACAAGCTCTTTCTTGCTGTTCAAAATTGAATAAAATATTTATAGTACTCACAGGAAATGTAAATACCCCAAATATACATTAACTTTTAATCAATTTTATGTAGACAAGAATTGGAGTTGTGACATGCCGACTCCAGCTCGACGTTCTTTCTCGGTGCAGATGCGACGTCAACAAAGGCTTCAAGCAGCCAAATCAAAAATAAGTGACGGAAAAATCCTAGCTCCTAGAGACTATCCCTGTGTCCCCTCCCTCCTCATTCCAGCAGGGATAGACACACCAATCAAACAAATGTGAAGTGACGACAAAATCCTAGCTTCAGATCTTAATGGCAACATCTAAAGCCTAGAAATCATCCCGACATTCTCCTCATTCCAGCAGGATGCAGACGCAACGTCGACAGAAGACTCAAGGGTCAAAGCAAAACTGGAGTAATGGTAAAATCCTTGCTTTAAGTCTTGACGGTACATATGAAGGCTAGAGACTATCTCGGCGTTCCCCCCTCATTTCAGCAGGATGCGGACGTAACTACCAAATGAAATTGTAACAATGACATATTCCTAGGTCCGGACTTCAATTACAATACATATAGTATAGAGGTCCTATAGATGTCTACCCTATTTCAGCAAAGAAACGACACGGTATCGTCAAAACAAAAATGAAGTGACAGCATATTCCCAGCTTCGGGTCTCGACGGCAACTCATATAAAGCCTAAAAGACTATCGGAGATCATCCCACACCAAAGCGGAGTGATTGTGACTTATCGGGGTTCCAAATTGAGCCTAATCTCAAGTAAAAAACGTCATGGCAAATTCCTAACGTTTGCTCTTCCGACGGTAATATGACCTAAGGATATTACTTGAGGACGTATTGTCCAGCCCCCGAAGAGATCAGAGACACGACAGTCGCGGGGCTACTCGAACAATAGCTTAAAGACCGCATATCGAGGAATACATCAGCCAACGTGACGGTACCACGGACTAAAACCCTAGTACCACAAACCTAACGGACCTCTGTCGTAAAAAATGGGGGTTATCTGCATATAACGTTAGGACAAGTTTGCCTGTAAACCCAAGGGAGGTAAACTAAAAGCACTCTGAAACGAGTACATAAATTAGAGACTCCGAAATGAGTGAATAAACTACAGACTCCGAAATGAGTACATAAACTAGAAACTCCGAAATGAGTGAATAAACTACAAACTCCGAAATGAGCACATAAACTAGAAACTCCAAAATGAGTGAATAAACTACAAACTCCGAAATGAGTACATAAACTAGAAACTCCGAAACGAGTGAATAAACTAGAGACTCTGAAATGAGTAAATAAACTAAAGACCCCAAGACGAGTGAATAAACTTACTGGCGCTAAATTAAGACATCAAGAAATAGAAATGCACAACTCATAGATTTCGGGGCTCGGAATTATGTTTCTTAAGGATCAAGACCTGAGTTAATCATGGATGACGACGCTTGTGTCCATCCGCTTTCAAAATTCTAAATGACATGCTAGCCCGAAACCAGCCATATATTATACTTCACTCACGGTATACCACCATGAGCAAGGTGGCAAAGTAAAGAATTTGTTCACATCAGTCCAGTACCCACCTATGTCTAGATACATGCATCAGAAACTTCTAAGGTTAAAATATAAAGTATACGTGCAGAGGAAAGATGCCCACATAGATATGTGATGGGGGCAAAACGTTCGGCGGTCAACAAAATTTTTATTTATTTATTCCACAGAAAAAAGATCACCAAATATGGGATCAGAGATACAGGGATTAGTAAAACAATAAAAAAAATTCTCTAACTCCCTTTCTGTCTTCTCTACCATGTCGAAGCGGCGATCTTCGTAAGGGGTCGCTCTCCATCGGTCAGCGCCATGCCCATCAGCGAAGGCGGACATGACGGCTCGCCGAGCCCGTATCTGACTTAGCAACTGAACAGAACGGTCCTTCAGAGGCTGGAAAATCAAATATACCTCATAAAAGCACTCGATCTTGTTCTCCGCTGCGTCGAGCATCGCCGGAGTCATCTCCATTAGATGGGGGAGGATGTCAGCAAGCACGGACAGAAAGATCATCCGGAGCCAAATGAAGCCAATAGGAAGAGGAGAGCCCCTATGAGCCAAAAGCTCGTACATCACCGTGTCACACTGATCATTAGTGAGAACGAGATCCACTAATCGCGCAGCAAAATGGTGAACAATTCCCTCGATAGGTACCTCCCATGATTACCAACGAGCATGGGGACGATTGCAAGCCATAACTTTTGGTCTGTAAAAAATAGCTTTCTTCTTATGAAGAAGAAGAAGATCATCACTTCAGAATATAAAGAGAAGCATTTAAATTTAGGCACAGAAAACGTTGTGCATGGTGGAACTCTTTTCAAGGCCTGGCAAAAAGGGCATGGGAAAAGAAAGAGTTGACTCATAGGAATCAGAGAAAGAAGGTGAAATGATTCCCTCAGCGGCGCCTTACGTGCCTGACACGTGAGCATCGGCGCTGATTCTTTCTAGGATTAGAGCAGCGCCTCACATGCATGACATGTGAGCGTTGGCGCTAGTTCTTTTTGGGATTAAGTCCTGCAATAGCACCTCGCGTGCGTGACATGTGGGCGCCGGCGTTTTTTTATATATGTAATAATACCCTATACGAGCATTGGCGTAAAGAAAAGGAGAGCTTTGTCATTCATACTTCAAAGAAATTTATACATTGGTGATAAGGGTGATAAAAAAAGAGACATTATCAAAATGTTTACAATGGCAAGATGCTGAATTTCGGACACGGATTCATGAACTTAGAGGCAAGTTTGAGTAAAGTGCTTCTGGATTCATTGACCATCTTCTTATGCATTTTCTCATGAATGCAAGCGTCGGGATCCCCACTGATGTCATCCATCCTCTAGTGCGTGAATATTATCGCCTTCTATTGGAAGACACGATACAAAATAGCGACAAGATCATCTCGCCGCTTCTTTGAAATCAGGCCCATCAGATATACTGAATGCATCTTGTCTTCAGCATCATCAAGTGCCTCGAGCGGCATAGCCTCGTCAAGCTCAGGAAGTGCTTCCCAAATCGACCCAACGACAATCTTCAAAAGAGCAGAACGGCGGGGGAGCAATCGACCATTTTAATCGTCAAAACGACGCATCACCTCAGCGCATTGGGCGTCAGTAAACTCCTGGCCTTGACAGCGGCCTTGGATGCGAATCTCCTCATAAGAGATGATCTCTTCAAGATCATACAAATGAGAAAGGATGGTATCTGAAAAGAAAAACCAGTAAAGGGTTAGCAATCAAAATACCAAAATCATTGTAATTTAGAAGAAAAACAGTGGCCCCCACAAAATCAAGGTGATGTCTCGTCAATGATGAGGCGGTCATCCATTTTGAAAATCCAAAAGGATTCTCATTTAATAAAAAATCTCATTGAACAGTAGAGTTCGAGGCTCCCAATGGTCTCGAAGAATGTGTTCTACAGCAGATTCAAATCTGCAAGAAGAACCCTAAAAAGAAAATAAGAAAAGGGAATAAAATTCCCAAAAGAAATTTTCTTAGAAATCCCCACGGGAAATAGAATTAAATTTCAAACAACCCTCAAAAATCAAAATCACCAACAGGGTAAAAATCCTAAGATCTCTAAGACCCATGGTCTACCTAAATAAAAGTTTTTTTAAAATCTCTAAGAGATCGTTCCAAGAGAAGAGCAAAACTCTGTTAATGGGTTAAAAACCCAAAAACGAGAAGAGATTCTTTTAAGAGTTAAATCGTGGTCATAATTATTACCAGTTTTGACAGAGTTTAACTCTTAGAAAGTTCTGGGAACATAGATCTAAAGTTCTGAGGAGAGAATTAAATTCTCAAGGAAAAAGAAAATAAGATGATGGAACGGCAGTCATCTCAAGGGCCAAAGGCCCTATTTATAAGACATGAAGGGACGGTTCAACTCCCCAGGAGATCGATCGGTAGAAAAGGTGACACCGTTGCACTCATGTGTGAGCCACGTGAGCACAATGGTAGGGGGAATTTGTTCCCCTAATATTTAACCTAATAAAAGAGCAAAACTTTGCAATGAGGCAGTGCCTCATGTGCTCTCCACGAGAGCGCCAGCGCCAGAACCAATTTTATAGGATTAAATCCTATGGTGGCGCCTCACGTGCTCCTCACATGGGCGCCAATGTGCAAAGCACAGAAGTGCTTCCTGAATAAAGATTAAATTCTTATATGGCACCGCACGTGTTCCTCATGCGGGCGCCAATGTGCAAAGAATAGGAATACCTATCTTAAGAATTAAATTCTTAAGTGGCACCCACGTGCACAACATGTAAACGACAGCGTCCAGGTAGAATTAAAATTCTACAATACTCTCTGTTAAACAGAGCCGTTGGATCAAAAGATCCAACGGGGATGATAAATCATCAAAATATAAAATCAAATTCTATTAGGAGAAAATATCTCTGATATCTTTCTAAATAAGAAAGATACTCTCGGTTGGATCAATGATCCAATTTTTGGAATATATTCTTTTAATCTTTCTAAAAAAGATTTTTCTCTGTGAAACAGAGAATTCTTAGATTAAAAATCCAATGTGATTAAAAATCACCATTTTACATAATAAATTCTGTATATAGGAGAATATTTTCCCGATCTTGTTAAAAACAAGAACAACATATTCTGTAAAACAGAAGTTCTTGGATCAAAAATCCAACGGTGGATAAAATTCTCCAAATCAATTTTGAGTCCAATTAAATCAATTGGAATCTCTCAATAAGAGATTTTCTCAAAACCAATTAACAATTTGCCTCCACTAATAAAAGACCCAGACTTCAAGTTTTAAAAAAAAAGGACTACCACAGAGAGACACGAGAGAGGAAGAGACTACAAATAGAAAGAACAGAGAATTCAATTCTCAAAGAAGAAAAGCTTTCTTCTCAAAACTCTAGGTAAAGAGAAGAGATCAAAATAACTATATTACCTATAATATCACATCTAAGGGTTTAACCCTTGTAAAAAGAACTTAGTTCTTTCTCTGAATCCGAGATCCACAAGACAAGTCTCCCATAAGTTGAGAATTTAATTCTCATCGGGAAGATCTTGCTCTTGAGAATCAAAGATTCAAAGAAGAACAAATTTAAAGAGAAAGAAGAGAGAGTCAAAAATACTCCAGGAACTTAGTTTCTTCAAATCGAGAATTTAGTTCTTTAAAAGCTCAACCTAAAATTCTCAAATAAAGTAATTTTAGCGGGCGTGCGTTAATGGTCAAAGCACCATTGATAGAGGTTTAACCTCTCTGAAAATATCAACAGAGATTAAATCTCCATATAAAAGAAACTAGCGCCTCACGTGCTTCCCACATGGGCGCCCTTCTTTAACAGCGCCTAACGCCTCACGTGAAACATATGTGGACGCCATATAAAAAGTGCTTAACACTTCACATACAGCCAAAACGGCTGAGTGCCCAGCACTAATTGGGTAGTGCCCAGCGCCGCACGTGCTTCTCACGGGGGCGCTACAAAAATAATAAGAGTGTTTAACACTTCATAAATAGCCAAAACGGCTAAGTGTTTAGCACTGATTGGACAGCGCCCAGCGCCTCACGTGGCCGCCGCAAAAATAATAAGAGTGCTTAGCACTCCATAAACAGTCAAAACGGCTGTGCTCAACACTAATTAGGCAGCACCCAGCGCCTCACGTGCTCCGCACGTGGGCGTCACAAAAATAATAACTGTGCTTAGCACTCCATAAATAGCCAAAATGGCTGAGTGTTTAGCACTGATTGGACAGCGCCCAGCGCCTCACGTGTTCCTCACGTGGACACCACCAAAAAAAAGAAAGAGAAAAGTGTTTAACACTCCATAAACAGCCAAAATGGTTGAGTGCTCAGCGCTCATTGGGCGACGCCCATAATTAAATACTTCACATGACACCCATGTGAATGTCAGAGCACAAACAAGTGCTTAGCACTTTTGCATAAAAAAGAGAGACTGAACCAACATAGTCCAAATAAGTGCTTAGCACTTTTGGAAAAAAAAACTGAGCATACTAAACCCAAATTAGCTAAGTCTATAAAACTTTCTTATAGCTGAGCCCAAAATGTTCTGTTATTTGGATCTTAAATAAAAATGATCTTTAAAATATTGCTAAGTTGATCTTAGTCTCAAATTAGACTAACGTATCCTTAGTTAAAAATAAATTGAGCCCAAATGCTCACACATTTAAGTTGATCTTAATCTCAAACCAGATTAACGGTCCTTAAGTAAACCAAATCCAAATCTAAAATATACGGATTTGGACTGATCCGCACCCTACGGGCGATGACATAAACTAGTCTCCGTATACAATCCATGGGCAACCAAAACAAACAAAAACACACACGACACGAAGTGAACTGCCGGAGCAGGAGAAAGTGGTTATCGCAATGCGATAACGTAATTAACTGCAGGGGCTTGCACTTGCAGGGAAGAGCATCCCCATAATAAAAAAAACCTCATAAAATGAGGGGGAATCTGATAAAGTCTGCTACAACGGTCGCGTCTGTCCAAACCTCCAATATATGGTGGCATAACTCAACTTGGTATCTTCGAAGAGATTGATGGATAAATCCAAATAGTATCTGCCCCCAGAATTCCGACCAGATGTCCCAACGTCTCGATCCCTGTCTTTGGGCGGAGAACATCCACGATTCAATTGTTCGTTCACTTTTTTTATAGACCAAACGGCAAAAGTGCGCCTATGTTCTTCTTCGATCCTATCATTCGACTACGTTCTATGATTCGATCTAATGAGTATATCTTTGTGCGCTCTGTTCGTTAATATACAATTATATTAATTAGATTAAATTTAATTTCGAATGTTTAAAACGATGAAATAATAAACACTTACTCTAAATATTTAGCAAAACAATCGATATTTATCAAGATGTACGCATGTACACTGGCCGCGAGATCGTAAGACATGTTCTTTAGCCTTCCTGCTCCAATTGGACCGTCAGGAACACTCTGCCGTTTGTTCAGTTCCGTCCTGATATCGTCATTCAGGAAACGAGCACAGAAAGACGTGACTTCTTCCAGGAGATAATCTTGAGCAATTGAACCTTCAGGACGATGCTTATTGCGGATATAGTTTTTTTTTTAAAATTAACAGATATCTGTTGAAAATGAAATAAATTAATAATTCATAATAATTCTTTGCAATTTAAATGATGAATAATAAACGCCAATAATACTACTCGATTGGATACATCCAACGGTAATGAACCGGACCGCCAATCCTGATCTCGGTTGCCAGATGGATGAACAGGTGAACAATAATGTCAAAAAAGAAGGTGGAAAGATAGTATCGAGCTTGCAGAGAATCAAAGGAATGTATTTTTTAAGCTCTGCTATCTCATTGACGTCCACGTTTTTGGACCATGATTGATGGAAATACATGCAAAAGTCGTTAAGTATGATACCAACTTCTGGTTTTACCGATGTTCTGAGACATAAAGGAAGAAGATACTACATCAATATATGGTAATCGTGGCTCTTGATTTCTACGATTTTTCCATTTTCTACCTGCGCCTGTTTGAAATTGTTTGATGAGACATCATCGGAGACTTTCAATTCTTTCAACACACGCAAAAATCGCCGCTTCTCCTCTTTGTTCATGTTGTAGATTGCCAATGGGATTTCATAATAACCCGGTTTACCAGCCACAGGTCGAGATTGCAATTCTTTCTAATAGACAAACAATCCAAATTCGTCAAATCACGACGGGCTTTGAGATTATCCTTCATTTTTCTATCTTTACACTGCAGAAGATTGATGATGTGCTCGTAAATGCCCTTCTCGATATGCATGACATCTAAATTGTAGCGCAGCGGTAGATTAGACCAGTACGGAAGCTAAAATAAACCACTAAGTTTCTTTCAGTCAGATGGGCATGGCATTGCATCTTTGTTCTGTTCTTTCCGAATGTGATATTCTAATAAGCTCTCCATTATTGCAGTATGTCGTTATCGGACAATGATTCAGATGGCATACCGGTCTCCGTCTTGCCATTGAACATTTTTTTATTCCTTATGAATCTGTGAGTTATAGGCAAGAATCGTTGGTGACCCATAAACGACTCTTTCCCGATAAATTTCAAGCGTACGCTGCTCGTATGAATATGAAAATCAGGGCAAACAAACTTACCTTGAGTTGTCTACCCCGACAGCATGCCGTAAGCAGGAAAATCATTAATCGTCCACAACAAAGAAGCATGCATCTGAAAAAATTGTTTACCATCTACGTTAAGGTTCTCACATCGGGTTCCCACAGCAATTTTAACACATCGATCAAGGGTTGAAGGTGCACGTTGATATTTTTCCCAGGCGACGAGAGACCGTCGATTAAAAGTGCCAACATTAAATAAAACTGCGTCATAGCCCTCCATGGAGGTATGTTGTATGTATATAGTCACCACAGCAAGCCAAGTATTATGAGTACGCCCGCCGCGAACCATCCCAAATGGACTGAAATCGTTGCTCGCAATCTCCAGCCTCACGTTATGAGGGTCTGCGCTGAACGAAAGATATTTTTCATCTAAAACTTTCCACGATGTCGAATATCTAGGATGACTCATTTTTCCCTCTTCACGAAGCACTTTATGGTGCCACTGCATTTCGAACGCCATCTCTTCACACATAAATAACCGTTGCAGCCCGGTATTAACGGAAAATGATGAAGAATCTTAACGGGTACATCACTCGAACGAGAGTCTTTCTTAGACTTAAATCATCTTTTCCCGCACACTGTGCAGTTTTTGAGTGCGGCGTATTCTTTCCAGAACAAAACGCAGTCATTCTTGCATGCATGTATCTTCACACACTTTAAACTGATATTTGTGATTATCTTTTGCGCCTCGTACCAGCTCGGCAGCACTTCATTTCCTTCGGAAAAAGCTTCCTTCAACAATGCTAGGAGATCGACGAAATACTGGTCACTCCATCTATTCTTACACTTGATCTGGAAGAGACGTACGAAAAAAGATAGTATCGAAAACCCTTTGCGATTTGGATATAGAGGGATTCTCAAGAAAGCCTTG
The DNA here is from genome assembly GCA_030015575.1 of Agapanthus africanus. Lineage (NCBI taxonomy): Eukaryota > Viridiplantae > Streptophyta > Magnoliopsida > Asparagales > Amaryllidaceae > Agapanthus > Agapanthus africanus. Next base: position 927,316,997 of record CM057339.1, read on the forward strand.
TACTTCTCCAATAACACGAGTCTAGTGCTTTCCGTATCATAAGGAAGTCCAACGGCATTTATAAGCCCATCCATGTTATCGACCGGCGCGTACACAGTATCATCATTTTCGATGGTTTCGTCTTTTTCGAACTGCCATTTCTCATCTTCCTCCTCTTCTTTTACTATCCCTTACCACTCTTAGGTTTCCACTTCAATGAATTTATTTTCCGTCTCTTGCATTGACCATCTATCGTCTTTTTCTCCGTGAATATCCCACTTAGTGTAATCTCTAACGAAATCGTTTTTCATGATGTGTAACTCAACATCCGACTTCTTCTGCAATCGCATCTTCATACACTTATAGCAAGGACAATAGATTTCATACTCTTTCAGTATCCCAAGACGTGCGTAGGCAAAATCGGTGAAAAAGTAAATACCGTTAAGGAAAAAATCAGTGGCTCTCGAGAAAACGTCGATATACATCCAACTCTTGTCGTGGAGGTACAGGAATGCCATATTGGAAGAAAATGGAACGTAGCAAAGTTCTTATAGATAAGAGTCATGGAATTAAGATTTCGTGACAAATACGAGATAGACGGATAATAAGAAGTATTAGTGTTAAGCTTAATTGACGACTTCGTTAAGTTTGGTTTCAATTGTTATTGGATTGGGCTCTCTTAAACTCTTAATGAGAACTTTCTCCTTCTAATCTTAAAGCTCAAGAGTTGGATTCTTCTTCCAAGCAAGATGATGATAATATTAAATGTTCTTTATTGGATATCGAGAGTAACGGCTGTAAGAGTAAGGTACCTATCCCATTAAGAATGTATAAAGCATACACTCATTCAGTTGTGCATTCATCCGTTTCGAGAAAATTTCGACAGTACCTCCCCGCTGTTCTCCGAGTACACTGTAATAGAACAGATAATCGTTTCAATGCCGCGAAACACCATTGAAACAAACATCTAATCTGTTGTTGTACACAGAGAACCAGTGGAAAGGTACCAACGAAATATTCCGAAACTAATGAAAAACACAAATGAATGCAGGTGTCTGCTTTTTACATTCCTAACTTGTCCATACGGGATAAATCTATCGGTTATTATACGATCGAATATTAATTCTCGTCACATAGACTACGCGACGGTTGTTAGAAACTGAACAATAGCATCCGGTGTTTAACAAGTTTTGTATAATTTTATATCATGACGAACACCGAACGTATGTTAACCGATAGACGGGAACTAAATCACGTTTTCATTTTCACATATGATTAATTATCGATGAGAATATGAAAATTTCATATTTTTTTTGAATGTCATACACTTATTTTAAGATTTAATTTGGATTGATTTTCCGTTTACGTTTTAATTTCAAGGTTTCGAAGTTTTTTTACTTTAGGGTAAAGTTCTTTAAACTCAAGGGTTTTCTTAATCGAGTTTAAAATTTTGGATTTAGGGTTGGTAGGATTTGAAAAGAGTTCTATGTAGCGAAGAATGATGATGAATCAAGATTTGTGTATGTTTGTATACGCGCGCACGTGCCTATGCGTGTCTATGTCTGTGTGTTTGTGTGTATGCTTGTGTGTGTGAGTGTGTGTGTATGCGCGCGCGCGCACACACAGAATATGCATTTGGTAACGGTTATAACCCTAATCCTAATTAACCTCAACTCTAACCATTAATCCTAATCATAAGCCTAACCCTAATTAAGCCTAACCCCCTAAACAATTCATCATCTTAAATTAACTAAATTATTAAACCACCTTAAAAAATTTCCTAACAAACCTATTTTCCTCAATTTTACCTTTTTTACACTAAAATACCCTTACCTATTGTTACAATTTCACTAAAATACCCTTAACTACTATTGTTGCAATTTTACTTTAAAATACCCTAACCCCTAACTCTAATCTCAACCCTAACCCTAAACAACCCCCCGACTCTAACCTCAACCCTAACCCTATACCCCCCTCAGCTTTAACCTCAACCCAAATCCTAACTCTTCCCTAGCCACATCACCACCACCACCAACAACAACAACAACATCAAAACCATCACTAACAACACCAGGAAGAACATTAAAAACAGAAGCAGCAACAACAATTCAACAACTGAAAATTTAATTTAATTTTAGGAAAAATATAATTAAACCAAAAAAAATAAATTCATACTTACCTCTTAACGACCGGTGTAAATCCCCGTTCTCATCAATAAAATTTTTCCTATATTTTTCCCAGTCCCCCAATTGCTTCCCTATTTTTCCTCGTGACTTTTTGTAGGTATTTGGTTGCCTAAGTTTTTGATGCTTAATTTTCCTACACTGGCATTTAACTAAAATCAAAGCCCAGAACTTATTAATATACACAAATTAATTAACCTCCAAGCCTAGCCTTTTTGCATTGTTGCCTTTTACCAAAATTAATTAAAACTAAATAAACCCAGCCCGTTCCCACAACCCCAGCCCAAACCAATTAAATAAAACTAAATAATTGTAAATAACAAAATTTATTAAACCCAAAACCAAGCCCAACAGTTTATTAATTAAACTAATAACCTTAAATCCTCGGCCCGGCCCAGCTTCCAATTTTCCTTAATCCTTTCCCCGACCCAATACCCTTACCCGCCTAACCCGACCCGACCCGCTTCGTAATTCTTCTTCCCCACGAACGCATTCTCCCGCTCTTTTCTGCGCGCCCTCACGGTCCCCCACGTCGCCGCCCCACGTCTTCGCGCCGTTGCCCTACGTCCCCATGACCTCGACCACGATTCCTCACCCTCTCCCCGTCTCAAACCCTTCCTCCTCTCTCCCTCACACTCTCTCTCAAACTCTTCTCTCTCCCCCTACAGAAACCCAGCCCCGAGCCCCCACTGCCAACACCCTCACCCCGCCGCCGCCGACGACGAGGAAGACCACGACTCTCCCCGTCCTTCCTCCCTCGCTTTCTTCTCTCCATCAACAGAACCCCCTGACTCACTCCCTTCAACCGAGCTCGACTCCCCTGCACCCACCACAGCCACTCCCTTGCACTCGACGCCGGAGAGACCCCACTGACCTGAACCACCTCGTCGACACCCCTACGTCATCAGCATCATCACCATCACTACAACCCGAGCCCCACTACCCACCCTCTCTCTCTCCCTCCAAAACATCAAACCCTAACCACCAAGCTCCGAACCCCACTGCTGCCCGTCGCCGAAGCGATACCGCCGACCATCGTCAACCCCAGCGCACTCACAGAGATCCACAGAGCACCCCCTCCGCTTCCAGCGAACACGAGCCATCTCCGGGAAACTCCGATGAAGAACCCGAAACGCGAGCCGAGGCCGTGAATCCAAACCGCGCCGTTCGTCGCGCGTTCGTACCGTTGCCGCTGCCGTGCATCGCCAAAACGTCTCCAGACAAGTACCCTACTTGCTACATGCTAGTTTATATCCGTTACAAATTAAAACCGTATTAATTCCATGTTACGATTCATGAAAACTTAAATGACATAACTGTTCGATGCAAGATCCCAATGAAAGCCTTCATTTAATTTGACGGAACTCGATTGCATATTCTGGCCCGTCTGGCAATGAACCTTGTATAGAAATTTCACTGAAAAATATGACTGTTAACGACTTAAACGATCACCCCCAATTACACCCGTAAAAACTGGGAATTTCCCGCACCTGAAAATTGTTAAAATCACAATTAATTGTGTACATATTGAAATGAGGCGTTCGAGGGATCAAATCGAAGACGACTCGACGACCTGTAACCCTATGCAAGTTCTTAATTGTTTCTGTACTGAAATTATGACGAGAATTGGTTCGGAGAGCGGCTCTGGACTGCAGTCCAGAGCAACTCTGGTTATTGTTTTCTGCCCTGTAATGTTTACTACCTTGTTTCCTGAGCTCGTATGTTGCAGAACCCTGCATTTTATTGAAGATCAATCTGTTAGATAAATAACGCAAGTGATTTCACCCCATTATATTGTCGTTTGTTATTTAAACTGCAATTTAAAAGATCAGGACGTCTAGCAGTCCCAAACAGAAACAGAATTGACATACTAGTGTTGAACAGTGCATAACTTTTGACGTACAGACGCGATTGAGAATACGTCTATTGCGTTGAAAACCCTAGATTTCATTCAACTGTAGCGTCGCTAAATTCTGATCCCAACTGGGTGAAATTTATGCCGCGAAACGGACGTTTAGTTCAGAAACTAAATTTCCTGCAGCGAGCACTTAAATTGAAATGGTTGTAACTTGAATACCAGAAACCCGATTGTACTGAAACAAATTTTGATGAACTTCTGACAGAGTGTACTTGTTATCGTATTTGTATCGCTTCGCTGAATTCTGAACATATGAATTACTGCAATTTTTGTAAGCTCATGACGTGCATATTGGTTCATAATACACATGACTTGTCAACTGCATAGATATACATACCTTACCCAATTGCCATATACATAGTGTTAGTGTGCGTTAGTATTCAGTGGACATTGCATTATCGTGCGTGAATGATATTGGTTTAGGAGTGTCAAGTACACCAATGGAAAAGTGAATGATTCGTGACAGTGATTAATACAGTGAACAGTGATAAAACCGTGCTATTGGTGCATACTTGTACACGACTAAATCATAATCATCAATAGTATAAACCTGGGGAAAAAAAGGGAAATCGAAGTGGAAAGAGTATCGTATTTAGCGGGACCGTGTTTTAGAGGATGATCATTCGAACAGTGATTCTTATATATATTAGGTAAGATCTAGCGATCCGGCTGACAGGGTTATGTCCCGGACGTGTGGGCCGTTGTCTCGGATATGTACCAGACTCCTGTTAAACATGATCCTCCTTTCCACTATACGATTTCAACATGACTCAGAGACTGATAGGGACACAGATCACACTTTGCATCATTTAGTGACATAGTGATTATCTGCATTTTACTTTTACTGTTACTACCTTATTTACCTGCTTCATGTCATTATTATAGTCTTGCTATTACGTCGCTCTGACGACCTAAGTATGCATGCTCAGACCCCGAGGAAGAACCAGCGCAGGAGTCGGATTTATCTTTCGAGCTGACGGAGATCTAGTCTGAAGTACCTTTTTCTCTTTTCCTGCTTTCCCTAAAGAGATCGTGTATTTGAACTTGGTTAGTAGCTCTTCTTGTTTATTTGTACTTTGTGAACAATGGAATTTGATGTAATATTTTAGTGATGTATTTCCTTTACTGCTGTGCTTTGTTTACTGATTACCATGTAATGCTAGAAGCCGTAATATGACTACGGCGGGATTATTCCTTGACCGTAGAAACATGGCTGGCCTAGTCATCCCTCGTTTTCCGTATTTTGGGAAGCGGGGCATGACATGGTTTTGTTGGTATCAGAGCCAGGTTTAATAACAAGGGATAACATTAACTATACTGTATTACATTATTTTCGTTTCACTATTCATGATTTTCATCCTTGAATCTAATCATATCCTTTTGAATCTTCCAGCGATATAACGTCCCCGAACGACCACTCCTCGGACTCAAGTTCTCAGGATCGCACGGAAAGAATACTTAGTGCACTGACCTCTCTCGCAAAAGCTCAGAAGAGAAAGATGGACTTACTCGCCGAGGGACTCAGGGCTATTACTGCTGCAGGAGGACCTTCCGCACTCCTTACCGCCTCCGAAGGCACTGCTCCACCAGCTTACTCTGCCAGGGCTGGCACCGTAACAGATTTCCGGAGGTTGCATCCAGCTGCATTCACAGGGTTAGCTGAACCCCTCGAGGCCGAGCAATGGCTAGTGAACATGGAGAACTTACCGACGGCCGCCAGGGTACCAGATGAAGATAGGGTGAATGTGATAAAGATCCAATTGGAAGATGAAGCCCGTACATGGTGGTCAGTGGAAGAGAGCAGGCTAGAGAGATCGATCGAATGGAGCAAATTCAAGGAGTGCTTCCTGGACCATTATTTCCCTTCCACCGCCAAGGCAGAGATGGAGGAAAGATTCATTCTACTGAAGCAGAATGGCCGCCCCGTGGACGTATATGCGGCAGAGTTCAACCGTCTGAGCCGATTTGCCCCAAACATAGACGCTTCAGAGGCCACCAGGGCCAGACGTTTCTTGCAGGGACTTGATTTTGAGCTGCAGCAGTTGATCGCATCACTGGAGTTGCAGACTTTTGCACAGGTACTCAATGCGGCGAGAATTCAGGAGCAATTGATCAACAAGTTCAGGAAGCCCCCAGTCGTTCCAGCACGTACCCATGCACCTTCTTGAGGAGCCATACCAGTTCACAGGCCTGGAACAACTCAGATGAAGCGCCCATTTGTGCCACAGCATCGCCCCCAGAGACAGAACGTAGTTTGCGGCTACTGCAATGGAGATGGGCATACCCAGAAGGACTGTCGCCGCGCCAAGGGACAGTGCTTGATTTGCGGATCCAATCAGCACAGGATTAGCGGTTGCCCCGAGCGAGCAGAGATACAGGGAGGTTCTGGACCGCAGGAGCAGAGGCCACAGGAGCAGAGGCAACCCTATACAGGTCGCGGTCAGGGACGGGCTTTCACCTTGACCGCCGAGCAGGCAGAGGCTTCAGGAGAAGTTGTCACAGGTACTCTATTCGTATATTCCTTACCAGCTAGAGTACTATTTAATTCTGGAGTATCGCACTGCTTCATATCTGAGCATTTCATTGATACACACTCCAAACCATATGAACCACTAACCAAGGGCTGGGAGATACATACGGGTAATGGCATTATAATATCTAGTCGAGAATGTAGATCATGTCCGATTGTAGTGTGTGGCAGGGAATTCTATGCGAATTTCCTTTTGATCGGAACAGGCAGTTACGACGCAATTCTCGGGATGGATTGGATGAGTACCTTCCATGCAGTTATTGATTGCCGAGCAAGGAACGTGATCTTCCGCATTCCCAATCATCCGGAGTTTATTTTCGAAGGCGGGAGCGAATCTTTGGAGCCAGCCAAGTATAGAGCCAAGCCAAAGGAGCTGACAGCTATGGAGATTGATGAGAGCCCGGCCCCAGAGATTGTTCGGGACTTTCTGGACATGTTTCCTGAGGATTTACCAGGTCTACCACCTCCACGCGTCTTGGAGTTCTCGATCGATTTGGCTCCAGGTACAGCACCAGTTTCCAAGGCCCCGTACAGAATGGCACCGGTTGAACTGGCTGAGTTGAAGAAGCAAATCGAAGAACTCTTGGAGAAGGGATTTATTCGGCTAAGCGTTTCACCGTAGGGTGCACCAGTTCTGCTAGTGAAGAAGAAGGATGGATCGCTGCGGATGTGTATAGATTATCGGGAACTGAACAAAGTCACAATAAAGAACAAGTACCCAATCCCGCGCATCAACGACTTATTCGATCAGCTAAGTGGGGCCAAGGTATTCTCGAAGTTGGATCTCCGTTCTGGATATCATCAAATCAGAGTAGCAGCCGAGGATGTATGCAAGACGGCTTTCCGGACCTGATACGGACATTATGAGTTCCTTTTGATGTCGTTCGGTGTTACCAATGCTCTAGCGATATTCATGGACTTGATGAACATGGTGTTTGCAAAATACTTGGACACGTTTGTCGTTGTATTTATCGACGACATACTTGTCTACTCGAAGACCCGGGAGGAGCATGTTGAGCATTTACGCACGGTTCTACAAATTCTTTGGAAAGAGAAGCTGTATGCGAAATTGAGCAAGTATGAGTTCTGGCTCGACAAGGTTTAGTTCTTGGGTCACATCGTTTCGGAAGAATGCATCTCGGTGGACCCGGCAAAGATAGAATCTGTCAGAGATTGGCTAACGCCGAAGTCAGTGGCCGAGATCAGGAGCTTTCTGGGATTGGCAGGATATTATCGGAGGTTCGTCCAAGACTTCTCAAGAATTGCTGAACCGTTGACAAGGCTGACACGGAAGGATGTACCGTTTGCATGGACAGAGAAGTGTACTCAGGCATTTGACACACTGAAGCAAAAGTTAACCACGGCGCCTATTCTTACAGTGCCAGATGATTCCGACGGTTTGGTGATACATAGTGATGTCTTAGGGAAGGGATTAGGCTGTGTTCTGATGCAGCACGGCCGAGTGGTTGCTTACGCCTCTCGACAGCTGAGAAATCAAGAGAAGAACTATCCTACGCATGACTTGGAGTTAGTTGCAGTAGTCTTTGCGTTGAAAATTTGGAGGCACTATCTATTGGGCGAGAAAGTGGAGGTGTACACGGATCATAAAAGTCTGAAGTACGTCTTCACTCAGAAGGAACTAAACATGAGGCAGCGCCGATGGCTAGAGCTGATGGCAGATTACGACTTGGACCTTCAGTATCACCCGGGGAAAGTAAATGTTGTACCAGATGCGCTTAGTCGCAAGCCAGCGGTCATGATGTTGACCAGTCAGAGGAGCATTATTGAGGGCTTTCAGAGACTCGAGCTTGAAGTCGTTACACCGAGCGCACTCAGTCAATCCTGGCAACTACAGGTGCGGTCTTCCCTTGTGGATCGCATCAAGGCTGCACAAGTGGATGATCCTCGATTGCAAAAGTTCAGAGCGCAAGTAGAAGCCGGGCTGAGAACGGACTTAATCATACATGAGGACGGTTCTCTGAGATTCGGTAGCAGACTCTGCGTACCCAAGGGAGATGTTCGAGAAGAAGTACTGGCTGAGGCGCATAGTTCAGCTTATTCTGTCCATCCGGGAGGTACAAAGATATATCGAGACCTAAAGCGGCATTTTTGGTGGAACGGAATGAAGCGGGAAATTGCGAGTTTCATATCCAGGTGCTTGGTATGCCAACAGGTGAAGGCGGAACATCAGTGGACAGCGGGATTGCTGCAACCACTTCCGATACCAGAATGGAAGTGGGAGCATATTACCATGGATTTCGTGACGGCCTTACCACGGAGCCCTAGGGGCAATAACGCCATTTGGGTTATCGTCGATCGTCTCACGAAAGCTGCACACTTCCTACCATTCCGAGTGGGATAGTCGACAGAGTCACTGGCAGAGAGATACATGCAGGAGATAGTGCGACTTCACGGTGTTCCAGTCAGCATTGTGTCAGATCGAGATACCAGATTCGTTTCGCACTTCTGGGGGAGCTTACAGGAGAGTTTGGGTACCCGCCTCAAGTTCAGCACAGCTCATCACCCGCAGACAGATGGACAATCCGAGCGTACGATTCAGACGCTCGAGGATATGTTGAGAGCCTGCATGTTGGATTTTCAGGGTTCCTGGGAAGACCATCTGCATCTAGTCGAGTTTTCCTATAACAACAGTTACCAGGCTAGCATTCAGATGGCCCCTTTCGAAGCACTTTACGGGCGGAAGTGTCGATCTCCAGTTTGTTGGGATGATGTGGGAGAGCGAAGATTATTGGGTCCCGAGCTCATTGTTCAGACAGTCGACAAGGTCCAAATGATCAGACAGCGTATTAAGACGGCTCAGGATCGACAGAAGAGTTGGGCAGATACCAGCAGGAGGGCACTAGAATTTGAAGTCGGAGATCACGTGTTCCTGAAGATTTCCCCTACCCATGGAGTTATCAGGTTCGGAGGTCGGGGAAAGCTCAGTCCCCATTTCATCGGACCTTTTGAGGTACTAGAGCGAGTAGGAGAGGTGGCCTATCGACTTGCCTTGCCTCCATCGCTAGTTGGTGTGCACAATACCTTCCACGTGTCACAGTTGCGGCGTTATGTTCGGGATGAGAGCCACATTCTGGACTATTCGGAGTTAGCTTTGGGTACCGACCTATCATACGAGGAGCAGCCCACTACCATCCTCGACCGTAGAGAGAAAGTGCTGAAGAACAAGGTCATTCCGTTAGTCCGAGTGTCTTGGGGCGGTCGTTCCCTAGGAGAATCCACCTGGGAGCGGGAGGACAATATCCGTGCACGTTTTCCACATCTCTTTGTTTAGTACTTTTGTTTCATTGTATCCTTGTTAAATTTCGAGGACGAAATTTTTGTAAGGGGGGTATGATGTAAATCCCCGTTCCCATCAATAAAATTTTTCCTATATTTTTCCTAATCCCCCGATTGCTTCCCTATTTTTCCTCGTGACTTTTTATAGGTATTTAGTTTCCTAAGTTTTGTGTGCTTAATTTTCCTACACTGGCATTTAACTAAAATCAAAGCCCAGAACTTATTAATATACACAAATTAATTAACCTCCAAGCCTAGCCTTTTTGCATTGTTGCCTTTTACCAAAATTAATTAAAACTAAATAAACCCAGCCCGTTCCCACAACCCCAGCCCAAACCAATTAAATAAAACTAAATAATTGTAAATAACAAAATTTATTAAACCCAAAACCAAGCCCAACAATTTATTAATTAAACTAATAACCTTAAATTCTCGGCCCGGCCCGGCTTCCAATTTTCCTTAATCCCTTCCCCGGCCCAACACCCTTACCCGCCTAACCCAACCCGACCCGCTTCGTAATTCTTCTTCCCCACGAACGCATTCTCCCGCTCTTTTCTGCGCGCCCTCACGGTCCCCCACGTCGTCGCCCCACGCCTCCGCGCCGTTGCCTCACGTCCCCACGATCTCGACCATGATTCCTCACCCTCTCCCCGTCTCAGACCTTCCTCCTCCCTCCCTCACACTCTCTCTCAAACTCTTCTCTCTCTCCCTACAGAAACCCAACCACGAGCCCCCACTGCCAACTCCCTCACCCCGCCGACACCGCCGACGACGACGAAGAAGACCACGACTCTCCCCGTCCTTCCTCCCTCGCTTTCTTCTCTCCATCAACAGAGCCCCCTGACTCACTCCCTTCAACCGAGCTCGACTCCCCTGCATCCACCACAGCCACTCCCTTGCACTCGACGCCAGCGAGCCCCCACTGACCTGAACCATCTCGTCGACACCCCTACATCATCAGCATCATCACCATCACTACAACCCGAGCCCCACTACCCACCCTTTCTCTCCCCAAAACATCAAACCCTAACCATCAAGCTCCGAACCCCGCTGCTGCCCGTCGCCGGAGCGACACCGCCGACCATCGTCGACCCCAGTGCACTCACAGAGATCCACAGAGCACCCCCTCCGCTTCCAGCGAACACGAGCCATCTCCGGGCAACTCCGACGACGAACCCAAAACGCGAACCGAGGCCGTGAATCCAAACCGCGCCGTTCGTCGCGCGTTCGTACCGTTGCCGCTGCCGTGTATCGCCAAAACGTCTCCAGGCTAGTACCCTACTTGCTACATGCTAGTTTATTTCCGTTACAAATTAAAACCGTATTAATTCCATGTTACGATTCATGAAAACTTAAATGACATAACTGTTCGATGCAAGATCCCAATGAAAACCTTCATTTAATTTGATGGAACTCGATTGCATATTCTGGCCCGTCTGGCACTGAATCTTGTGTAGAAATTTCACTGAAAAATATGACTGTTAACGACTGAAACGATCACCCCCAATTACACCCGTAAAAACTAGGAATTTCCCGCACCTGAAAATTGTTAAAATCACAATTAATTGTGTACATATTGAAATGAGGCGTTCGAGGGCTCAAATCGAAGACGACTCGACGATCTGTAACCCTATGCAAGTTCTTAATTGTTTATGTACTGAAATTATGACGAAAATTGGTTCGGAGAGCGGCTATGGACTGCAGTCCAGAGCAACTCTGGTTATTGTTTTCTGCCCCGTAATGTTTACTACCTTGTTTCCTGAACTCGTATGTTGCGGAACCCTGCATTTTATTGAAGATCAATCTGTTAGCTAAATAAAGCAAGTGATTTCACCCCGTTATATCGTCGTTTGTTATTTAAACTGCAATTTAAAAGATCAGGACGTCTAGCAGTCCCAAACAGAAACAGAATTGACATACTAGTGTTGAACAGTGCATAACTTTTGACGTACAGACGCGATTGAGAATCCGTCTATTGCGTTGAAAACCCTATTGAAAACCCTATATTTCATTCAATTGTAGTGTCGCTAAATTCTGATCCCAACTGGGTGAAATTTGTGCCGCGAAACGGACGTTCAAGTCAGAAACTAAATTTCCTGCAGCGAGCACTTAAATTGAAACGGTTGTAACTTGAATACCAGAAACCCGATTGTACTGAAACAAATTTTGATGAACTTCTGACAGAGTGTACTTATTATCGTATTTGTATCGCTTCGCTGAATTCTGAACATATGAATTACTGCAATTTTTGTAAGCTCATGACGTGCATATTGGTTCATAATACACATGACTTGTCAACTGCATAGATATACATACCTTACCCAATTGCCATATACATAGTGTTAGTGCGCGTTAGTATTCAGTGGACATTGCATTATCGTGCGTGAATGATATTGGTTTAGGAGTGTCAAGTACACCAATGGAAAAATGAATGATTCATGACAGTGATTAATACAGTGAACAGTGATAAAACCGTGCTATTGATGCATACTTGTACACGACTAAATCATAATCATCAATAGTGTAAACCTGGGAGAAAAGGGGAAATCGTAGTGGAAAGAGCATCGTATTTAGCGGGACCGTGTTTTAGAGGATGATCATTCGAACAGTGATTCTTATATATATTAGGTAGGATCTAGCGATCCGGCTGACAGGGTTATGTCCCGGGCGTGTGGGCCGTTGTCTCGGGTATGTACGAGACTCCTGTTAAATATGATCCTCCTTTCCACTATACGATTTCAACATGACTCAGAGACTGATAGGAACACAGATCATACTTTGCATCATTTAGTGACATAGTGATTATCTGCATTTTACTTTTACTGTTACTACCTTATTTACCTGCTTCATGTCATTATTATAATCTTGCTATTACGTCGCTCTGACGACCTGAGTATGCATGCTCAGACCCCGAGGAAGAACCAGCGCAGGAGTCGGATTTACCTTTCGAGCTGACAGAGATCTAGTCTGGAGTACCCTTTTCTCTTTTTCTGCTTTCCCTAAAGAGATCGTGTATTTGAACTTGGTTAGTAGCTCTTCTTGTTTATTTGTATTTTGTGAACAATGGAATTTGATATAATATTTTAGTGATGTATTTCCTTTACTGCTGTGTTTTGTTTACTGATTACCATGTAATGATAGAAGCCGAAGTGTGACTACGGCGGGATTATTTCTTGACCGTAGGAGCATGGCTGGTCTAGTCATCTCTCGTTTTCCGTATTTTGGGAAGCGGGGCGTGACAACCGGTGGCGAGGTCTTCGACGGGAGCTCGACGACGGAGACTACGGCCTTCAGCGACGATGACGACCTCACTCCAGCGAGCTCCAGCGACGACAACGACGGAGGCTTCGATCCACGGGGCCAGGCTTGACGACGGGGGAGAGGAGGTGAGGGCTTCGAAGGGGACGATCACGGTGGCGACGATAGGTAGCTCCGACGACGGACAAGGCGGCAGCGGCGAGCGATCGAGGAGGAGCGACGAAAGTTTTTTTTTTGAGGGAAAAATTAAGGCTCGGGAAAAAAGAGGGAAGATTGGGGTTTATCACGAGTGGCGAGTGGGCCCGGCCACTGATAGGATTTTGTCACGGTTATAATCGTGACGAAAAAAATAAAACCGTGATGAAATTTTCGTCACGGTTTAAACCCTTTTGTAGTAGTGCAGGCTAATAGTATATTTAGTGAGAATCCTAATCGAAAAAAATAAGATCAAATAAACCGTGGCCAATTCCTTGTTATTTTAGACCTTTTTTTGTAGTAGTGCATGCCAATAGTATATTTAGTGAGAATCCTAATGAAAAAAAAAGGAACAAATATTCACTCTAAACATGCATTTCTTCACTTGGCAACAATTTTCTTTGATTTTCCCCAGAACTTCAGTTTATAATATTGCTCTACATATTACATTTGTCAAAATTGAGTATTTATTACAGGAAAACAGGGATACATCAGGAGTATATGTAAAAGAGGTTAAAGTGGATCTTGGCAGTAAACTTCACAAACATTTTGCTATTTCGGCGTCCAAATTTAAAAAGCAGAACCCATCTAAATAGTTAGAATGTGAGTAAACTTCAAAACCAACCTTCACTGTGAAGTTCATAGCTATATTTTCCCCTACTTTTCCCTATGTAAAAAGCAAGGAGATTGATTTTGTGTTTTCTGCAATTTGAAACCGGTGATCATTAAATTTTAAAGTGCCATTGGGGAATGAAGATATGACTTGGAAATTTAAGGACTTTTCGGAGTAACAGTTTTATCAGATTCTACTAAGAAAATAGCTTCCGGATATATGACATTTTCCTAATGTTTTGGCTTCTTCCGCATGGTCTAATCTTAAAATAATCATTTATTACTTTTTGTGGATTAGAAAAAGAACATATTTTTAACAAGGAAAAACCTATCTTCAAATGAAATGATGTTCAAAATCAAATATTTCTTTAATTTATGAACATCTCCAACACTAGTTAAAATGAAGGATGTCTTGAAGAGGCACGTAGCAGTTCAAGCTTTGTTGAATCAGTTTTTAGAAATATTTCTTAGATATATAACCTATAACTTGTTTCGGTATCCCCCCCCCCCCCGCCCCAAATTTTTTTTTTTTTTTTATGTTGTTAGCTCAAATATTATATCTTTGATGTACTTGAAAATTTACTTTTATCAATTTACTTATGAGGTGAAAGCTCATTCTTTTTCATTAAAAAAAGAATTTACATAGATGTGTTTTCTTTCTAGAAAATGTACATGAATATTTTTATTGAAGATTAAAATGGACATGAATATGTAACTCAAAACATAAGTAAATTGGTTATAATCAAAATATCGGAGAGAAGGAAGAGAGATGAACAAAGAAGAAGAGTGTGTGTGTGAGAGATGTGAGGGGGAGTTTTGGGTTTCAATATTTTTCTTTTATATTCTGTTGAGAGTGATGTCCGGATATACACAGCCGGCATATAGGGAATATTTTTTCCAAATTTGGATCTTAGATTTTGTTCCTGTTGCTCTCTAACTAAATTTTATTGTTTTCGTTTAGATCTCTCAAATGGCACCTGCACCCTAATTGCAAAAACAGAAAACAAGAGGAAAATAAAAGGGTTTAAGACTTAAAAAACCCTCCACTTTATTTATATATATTAATAACTTCAGAGAGATACATTATAGGCAGTCACACACGATGATGTGCTCTCATGCATGCTTATCTCATTATTAGCTAGCTAGCTACGATCCCCTCTTATATGGAGCTATATAGCTAGCTTTCTTATAATATATTCGTAATTATTCTCATAGTTGTATAGCAGAGGGCTTAGCTTATCATTATAATTACGATTGATCTAGTAGCAAGGCACCACCCTGCCTCATCCTGCAGGTATGAGGCTCCATGTCACACATGGCCGGAAGGAACCTCCCTCTCATCATCATCTCCCCGCACCGTCCTTGGCACTCCTGGCCGCCTTGGAACCCTTCGGCCTCCCGTTGCATCAGCTGCCTCATCATCTGTCTGATCATGGGGCACCTGCATCGCTCACTCGTCTGCCTCAGCTGCTGGCAGCACTCCTGCGGAGCCATCATCTCGTCCTCGTCTTCATTGGTATCTTCGATGCCGGTCATCAGACGGCTTTGTCGTTGGCGGCCGTACTTCATGAAGGATCGGCACCTGTCAAGGGAGCGCTGCTGCATCTCCCTCCTGCATTGGCTCTCTGACGACGACTCAGCGGCCGCAAAGGCGACGAGGAGGGCAAGGAAAGCGATGGCTGCGATGAGCTTCATTGTTGGAGAAAACTTGATTGAGTAAATAATTAAGAATGAGAATTGGGTGGTGATGGAGAATGGAGTACTGCTTGGGGGGTGTATTTATAGGGGAGTTTAGGGTTTAGATGAAGACCAAATGGAGTACATGCAAGGGGTTTGAGGCAACACGCAGGGGGGTTTGGGGTTTTGGAGGGTTGTGGAACTGAGTTAGAATTGGACTGTTTTGGTGAAGGTTAATTGGAGCTTGGTGCAAGAGATGACAAAAATGGAGGCAGCTTTAAGCTCCTGGTGACAATTAATGGAAAAAAAAAAATCGCCTTGGAGGGATTTTATGGTGAAAGTACCCCTCGAGCCTTTAAAATGGCTTTTCTCACATGTGGAGAATGTCCATCTAAGAGCTATTGCAAGGGCTTGTACCATGCAGGCCCTTACATAGTAGATTTTTTTCAATTAATAGACGCTCGGGACGGGTAATTGAACGAACCAACTCTCGTTGAATCTCGGTTCATTTATTAATGAGCCGAACATGAGCTAGAAACCCTAGCTCGTTAATTAAACGAGCCGAACTCTAGCTAGCCAGGCCCGTTCAGTATTGACTCGAGTTCGGCTCGGTTACACAATTTAAAAAAAACAGAAATATGTAATATAGAGCAGATTCTATACAACTCTCAGGACGCTTAATTCAATTAAGAGACAGTATATAAAGTGCCACTGAGATGACTATAAAACCCAGCACTTAGACCCATTCCATGCTTAAGATGTTAATTTTTTTAAATTTTTTCATATCTCAAAGCCCCGGGTATTAGCCTCTATGATTGTTGTCCCCGATCTAGCCTCTTACAAAACTCTTTCATGTTTTCTTCTGAAATACATGTGATGTCCATTGACGTATCCTCGGTCTCCACCAAACGCCTCTTTGTCGCCTAATAAAAGATGCATCTGAGCTCGACTTTGGCTCGTTTAAGGCTCGGTAAGCTAACGAGCTGAATATGAGTCAGACATGCTCAGCTCGAGACGAACTCTAGCTAAACTTGAGCTAGTATAAACTAAGCAGAAACCGAGCTTGGACAAGGGTTGGCTCGTTCAAACTCGGATCGGTTACAACCCTAATGTGCACCATTTCAATATCAATTTGGGATCTTTTAGGGCTGAAAGTACCGGGCTTAACCAAATGGGTCCTACTATGAATGGGCCCAATTATCAAGCCTGTTCAAGGGAGATCGACACCAGCATTTGTAATTCTAAGTTGTATAATTTCAGACTAGGAAGTTTGTGGTGGGCTGGGATCCATAGACCTGGGCAAAGGCCTGCCAAAAGGTCTTTTCTACGAAGCTTCAAGACAATTTAAACCTCGTGGTTCCTTTTTAATCGGAAAAGAAATTTGGATGTGATACAAATAATTTAGGAGCTCAAGGAACCAAACATCATTTGAAGTATTATCCAACTCCAGCAAAAAAATGTTTAGCCCCATTATGTTGTCGATTTACAAAATCAGTTAACTGAAATGGGGCATTCTTTTTTGGATGCAGGCCCGTCATAAATCATAATATAAATCAAATTCATATTTTGCAAATAAAAGTTTAACCGCAAAATTTATGCTTCTTTCATTGGCCTATATCAGATTTTGCTAAGGGGACATAAATTTTACTGGGCCCTCCTAAATTTTGGAGTGTATCCTACAACTCATGTGTATTTCAAATTCATACAAGATATCTATCTAAAATTTCAAATAATATCAACTCTTCTTCTTAGTTTCAATATGCTAAACAAAAGGGTTACTGGGATGAAAAAAACCAGGGTTTTTTTTATTTCTGGACAAATACTATTTCTTTTTTTCCTCATTCTTTGCATTGAAATAACAGATTCAACCTCAGACCCTTTTGAATGTAGCAGATAACAGCGGAGCTCGAGAACTAGAACGACCCTCACAAATTACGGATACTAATTTATTAAGAATTAATCGGATTGAAGCTATAGCGTCATCGTTGGCTGGAATCGAAATATCTGCGAGATCTGGATCACAATTTGTATCGATTAAACAAATGGTCGGAATTTCCAAAATCACACATTCTCGAAGAGCTGTATATTCTTCTTGCTGATCAAAGATGATTATTATATTTGATCACACCTAGATATGTTTACAAAGTAGATAATTTTCTCTTCAACATTGTTGCATCTCTTTTAGGGAAGCATTGCTCTGTCAAGCTTTCGCCCATTGCGGAAAATTCCCCACTGCTGCCTCCCGTAGGAGTCTGAGCCGTGTCTCAGTTCTAGCGTGGCTGATTATACTCTCGGACCAGCTACTGATCATCGCCTTGGTAAGCTATTACCCCACCAACTAGCTAATCAGACGCGAGCCCTTCCTCGGACGGATTCCACCTTTTGCTCCTCAGCGAACCTAAATTACCGTTTAAAGTTTGAACAGTAAAATTTACTTTTTGGTCATTCAACTGAGTTAATTTAAAGATTTAAGCAGTTGGAAAATTATAAGGGGTAATTTTGCAGCAATTTAAAACATATGTGGAGCTATTTATGTGCCAGTGAAATTTAGCCAAAAAACTCGTAAAATATAGTCAAAGATGTAGGCCCAGTCAATCTTTACCTCTCGCACAGAAGGACCACCGCATATGCTCTCTACTCTCCCCACACGCCACGGCGACGTCGCTCACCGATTAACTTCAGATTTTTATTTTCTTCCTTTTTCCTATTTATCGCAAAACAATTAAACCAAAAATCAATAAAAAAATTTACTGAGAAAAAAAAGAAAAAGGGGAAAAAAATGTCACTCACCAATTTCCGCTGCTGCTCGGTCTCCATGCTCCAATGGAAGAACCTCAGATCCAAATCCAGATCCAATTCAATCTCTTGCGATCAAAACCCTAACCCTAACCAACCCCCCGCCGGTTCACCGTCGGCCCGACCGAAGAAGGCGAGCCACCAGCTGAACCGGTGGTCGAGGGCCCGCACCCTCCGCTCTGGCCGCCGCCTCGACTGGCCCGCTCTCCGCAACAAAACCAACCAGACCCTCACCCCACCATCGCCCTCATCCACGTCGTCATCATCACCTTCCTCTTCCTCTTTGGTGGCCGAGGTCTCGCCGGCGTCGGCTTCTGACGACGACAACGACGAAGAGGAGGGGGTTAACGGCGGGATGACGGCGGCGGCGAGGGAGGGGAAGGCGATATACATGGTGTCGGACGGCACGGGGTGGACAGCGGAGCACTCCGTTAGCGCGGCGTTAGGGCAGTTCGAGCACTGCCTCATCGATCGGGCCTGCGCCGTAAATACTCATCTCTTCTCAGGGGTACAATCGTCTTTTCCTCTATCTTTCCCGTCTTTTCACCGCCACAAATCTCAAATCTGAACGCGTGTTTTTGCAAGTTTACCAATCTAAAACCATTAATTTACACACAGGCCCTCAAAAGCCACAAAATTCGCATATGTAAAACTGCTTTTTTGTATGCTGGTAGTTAAAAGCTTTTTGCTTTTTTTTTCTTTTTCTTTTATAAAATAGGAAGATTTTATAAATTGAGAAGTCGTAGTTATTTTCTGTGGGTATAAATGCAAAAACCCAATCTATCCACACCTTTCTCAGATAAGTTGGTAATAGTGTCAGCAGCTCAATTCAAAGCCATGGCATTCGTTCAAACACCGAAGCCACTCATGGTTTCTCTATCTTCTTCTTCTTCTTCTTCTTCTTCATCAAACCCAAAGCCCAAATCAGTCAGATTTTCAATTAACTTGCTCAAACCCATCACCTCCTCGGAATTCAGTAAGCTTCTCCAGTCCTGCATTGACTCTCGCTCTCTCCAACAAGGCAGAGAGCTTCATTCCCAAATTAATCAAGCCGGTTTTGAGAGAAACCGGGACTTGCTTCCTAAACTCATTAAGCTATACTCTGTCTGTGGCCAAATCAACGATGCCCGTCAGATGTTTGATAGAATTCCTAAAAAGAATTTGGATACCTATACATGGACTGCGATGATTAGTGGATACGTTAGAAATGGGTTCCCAGGTGAATGTTTCAAGATCTTTTGTGAAATGCTTGAACTTGGGATCGAACCGGATGGTTTCACTTTCTCGGCATTGTTGAAAGCCTCTGCTGAACTGGGTCTTCTCCAGTTGATGATCCAGTTGCATTCGTTGTTGGTTAGATGTGGGCATGCAAACAGTTTATCGGTTGAGAATTCGCTTATTCATGCATATGGGTCTGTTGGAGACATCGATAGGGCGAGGAATGTATTTGATAGGATGCATCTTAGAGATGTTGTTACTTGGTCTTCTATAATCCGCTCATATTCCTTGCTAGAGAAGTATTCCGAGTCTATGGCATTGTTTTCTAGCATGCAGTTTAAATATAGTATTAAACCGAATGAAATCACCATTGTTTCGTTGTTGCCTGCATGTGGATTCTTTTCTAGTTTGAGAAAAGGACAAGCGATCCATGGCTATGTCATTCGAAATGGGTTTGGGTCAAATTTGATTGTCGGTTCTGCCCTTGTTACTATGTACTGTAGTTGTGGAGATCCTGATGGTGCTTTGAAGGTGTTTAATAGCTTGGGAAAAGGAAATGTTATACTTTGGACTTCGATGATCGAAGGACTGTCTATGAACGGAATGTTTTATTTGTCCTTGGAATTGTTTAGAAGAATGCAATACCTAGGCTTGAAGCCAAATTACATCACTTTGGTCGTAGTCCTCACTGCTTGCAGCCATGGTGGGCTCGTTGATGAGGGGTTGGAAATTTTCGAGACTATGTCAGAGAAATTTGGTATCGTGCCTCGAGTTCAACATTATGCTTGTGTGGTTAGTATGCTAGGGAGAGGAGGAAGACTCGATGAAGCCGAAGAGTTCATAAATAACATGAGCATAAAGCCAACTGGCAGCGTCTTTGGAACTCTTCTCGGAGCTTGCCAAGTGCATTGTAATGTAGAGCTCGGCGAGAGATTAGCATACAAGCTTTTTGAGCTGGAACCAGAGAATGCAGCTAATTATGTGATTCTATCTAATATATATGCCTCGGCAGGGAGATGGGAAGACGTCGGAAAAGTAAGGCAGTTGATGGTTGACAAAGATTTGTCGAAAGATTCAGGTTGGAGTTGGATTGAGATCGATGGCAACGTTTATGTGTTTGGTGCTCATGATAGGTCACATTTGGAGTCTGAGGATGTTTATAAGATGGTGGAGAGATTAGGTGACCTAATAGTAAAGGCAGGCTATGTGCCTTCCACTAGATATGTGTTGCTTGATGTAGAGGAAGATGAGAAGAAGGCATTGCTCTGTAGCCACAGTGAGAGGCTTGCCATTGCATTTGGTTTGTTAAAAGCTCCTCCAAATGTGCCAATACGGATTGCAAAGAACCTTAGAGTGTGTGGAGATTGCCATAATGCAATCAAACTAATCTCTAAAGTTGTATCGAGGCAACTTATTATTAGAGACACAAATCGGTTTCATCATTTTTCGCAAGGATCATGTTCTTGTGGGGATTATTGGTAAGATGATGCAAATGGTCGAAGGGCGTGATCAAGGAGTGTATCAGGAATTGATTTGCTAATAGATTGAATATTTCTCCTTCAAAATCCTTAATGGACTATTACGGCTGTGCCAATGGAAAACCCTTCCCATCAATTTCACTATCTGGTATTGTTTTGAAATATTTTTTTTTTCCTTTTCAAAGGAAAATATATGAATTGTTGAGGATAAACCCAAGGCACATAAAGTAGGTATATCAATAACATGTGTCAGAATTGGAGCACTCCACGGTCAAGTTTTCCAGTCGATGAAGCTGAATATCAGAAACCTGGTAACTTCTTCTATTAACTATGGCGAAAATACATAGACATGAATACTGAATTAATCTGTACTCTAATTAGAGTTGGTCCCCCCCCCCTTCTAAAATCCGAGGTTCTGGGTGATGGCTTGAGTGATCCAGAGCTATATGATTCTGCTAAGTGGGTCTGTGTTTCTATATTTAATGCATCAGCCAGGTTAACACTTTGATTTTCCCTCACATATTACATGTTTGTTTTCTTCATATTCCATTTTTGATGAACTTCTCAAAACAACCAACTAACAATATACTGTTGTCACGCCCCGCTTTCCAAAATGCGGAATGCGAGGGGTGATTAGACCAGCCATGCTCCTATAGTCAGGGAATAATCCCGCCGTAGTCACACTTCGGCTTCTAACATTACATGGTAGTCAATAAACAGTACTGGAGTAAAGGAAATCGCAGCTCACAATTTTATTATATCAAAGTAAAAGAGTTCAAAATACATTTATTTACATGAAAGAAATAACTAACCAACGAAATAACAATACTCTTATAGCAAGAAAGGATTGACGCTGATGTCGCGGTCTAAACCTCCGCGATCTCGAATGGCAGATCCTGCTCCTGGGCTGGGTCCATTTTGTCCTCTGAGCATGCACACTCAGATCTCAGGACGACACAATATAGCAATAACTATATAATGTGCATACAATGTTATCAAATATGAAAGGTGCGACAGAATACAGAAACATGAGAATAATGAATATCGGTTGAATATGCACAGCGCGGTATATGTATCATGTCAGTAAACCAGGCAATATGTATGTCACTACTTATCAGTCGCTAAGTCAATGAAATCAATTGACGGAAAGGATGCCCGTTTTTAACAAAGGTCTCGTGGATGCCCGAGACTACAGTCCACTGTTGCCCGGGACATAACCTTGCAGCCGTACCGCTAGGCCCACGACCTAATATATGTATATATATATATCACTAATATCGAATGATCATCATCTAAATCACTGTACCTCGCTAAATACGAGTTCAATTCTATCTTGATTTCCCTATTCCCCAGGTTATAGTATATGTTCAGGTATTAGATAGGTTGTGAACAAATACGTATCGTTTTCACTTTCAATCACGCTTCCATTTATCAATATCACTTTTATTCACTGGTTCACTATCGTACTTACTACAACCCAATCACTAACACTTATATATCGATAATGCAAATCAGTCGTTAGGTCTCAATATAAACGATCACTATGCAGAAGATATAAAGCAAACACAAAATAAGGTAAAAATGCACTGAACAGATATTCACTAAGTTATGACAGCCAACGCCATATGACTTGCAAAATTCATTATAATTCACACGTAAACCAAAACAATACAAATGACGTACGAAGTATACTTGATTATCTAAGCGGTAAAATTAGTTTATGTCAATAGGAATTCAGGTTATGGACTTGTCATCATTTAAGAGTAGCGATCAATTGCTGGAATTTCAGTTTCAGAACTGGAAGTCCAACTTCGCGCACGATTTATTAGGAATTGTGTTTAGATTCAGGTGTTGCCCCAGTTGAATAAAATCTAGTTCTATCTGTTAGGTTTCCGAAGCATCAAGCGGATCCATGATAGCCTTTCTGTACTAGGAGATATGTCCTGTTTAGTGTAAAGGTGAAAGAGATGTCACTGCAAAAACTGCAGAACACGTCAACAGTCTAAAATACAAACAAAATACCAAACGACTATGAAACTGAACGAGACCAAATCCATATGTTAGCTAACTAAATTATCTACGAGACTATATAGGACTCCGCACATTTTCAGTTTTATGTTGGGACGTGCAGACGCTTAAATTCATGAATCAACATGAAGAACTACAGAAATCAGCCATATACATCGATGAAATAAATTATGCGAAAAATATCAACCAGCGGCACAATTCATTGGAACTAGTCGCATAAGAAAGCTAACTGAATTTACTACGTATCTACATAGGGTTCCGCACATTTGCGAATTTGGACGATGAGTTGCAGGTTTTTGATTTCAGGTATTCGTGGGGATTTTGGTTCAGGGCTGCAGTCTAGAGCCATAAATTCCTTCAGTTTCTGCTATCTAAAAGACACGATATTCAGTAGAAGTCACAGTAGATTTTTAGGTTATACAGTCCTCTTCGCAGAGAGCTTAAGAGCGCTATGATCCAATTTTTGTACGATTTATTATGAATTAAAAGGTCTAGCATGTTCGGGAAAATTTCGATTTCGCAATGGTTATCAGGGCAACATATTATGGGGGAAACAATATTAAATTGCAACCAAATCTCTGCAGTACATTTATGAACAGTAAACGGGTTTAACGATCAAAAGTTCCGCCAATTTTAATTATATTCTGGCTTAAGGTTCCTATCGAACACCTTGGGTAAACATTCGGTTATCGATCGAAACACACGTTTCTGTTGGGGTAAAAATTTACACCCCCGTTGACCGAATCAAAGTCAAGGTCAACCCCAGGGCAGGCGGGCCCAAGCCCAGGGCAAGCGGGCCCATGCCCAAGTCAAGGCCGCGGCCAGCCTCCTCCATGCCAACAACAAAAATCATGTAACAAATAATTTTTATGTAATTTTTGTGCATGATTTTTGTATGCAAAATGGGCATAAAGCCAAATTTTTGTAAGCTCATGGCTTATGTGCAAAAACAAATGACACATAAGCCATGTGATAGGCAAAAAGCCATTTTGAAAAGCCCAAGGGGCTATATGTAAATGTGTAAGCCTATAAAAGGCAACATGATGATGAATAAAAAAAAACAACTTTTCATTCCCCCAAAAATTAGGGTTCTTTGTGCCTCCTGCTCCTTCTCCAAGGTTCTAAACCTTCTAATTTCTTTTGAATTAAATCAAGAGTTTTACTCTTTCTTTTCAAAAACTAAGAAGTCTTTCACCACAAAACCCACAAAGGGGAACTTGGATCTACCATTAGATCTCAGAAAGGAGAGATTTTTAGATCTCACATCTCTTGATCATCAAGATCCAGCCAACAGAGGAGGAAGAAGAAGAACATCTTTCACTAAACCCCCAAGAAAGAAGGAAAAAACACTCAGGAGTCCAACTCCTCTTTGATCTCTCTTCAGAGAAATCTTTTTAGGCTAAAAGCCTCTTGTCCTCTCCGGCGCGCAGCGCAAGTGCGCAAAGCGCCCGCGTGCCGACACGTGGCGCGCTTGCGCAAGTGCGCAATGCGCCCGCGTGCCGACACGTGGCGCGCGCGCGCTTGCGCACCTGCGCGCAGCGCTCTTGCGTAAAGCGCCCGCGTGCCGACACGTGGCGCGCGCACTTGCGCACCTGCGCGCTTGCGCAAGTGCGCAAAACGCCCACATGCCGACACGTGGCGCGTGCGCTTGCGCACCTGCGCGCAGCGCTCATGCGCAAGTTGCCCACGTGTCGACACGTGGCGCGCACGCGCCTGAGCGCACAGCACCTTAGCGCACAGCGCTCTAGACGCTGGCCCCACGCATCCTTTGGATGTCTTTTCCCCCTTTACTTATATTTACATGTATATATATACATATGTATATAAATGTACACATACACATACTCCGCGACACTGTCCCTGTTAGAAAAAAATTTCTAACGGGGCGCTGTCCCGCACCCCGCAAGGGGGCTGCTAGCCCCCTTGACCCCCAGCCCGCTATCCGGGTAGCGGGACCCCCGTAAAAACTCTGCGTGGCTCCCGATATATCCAAACCCCCCCTTTCAAAACACAACACACGTACACTGCACATTGAGTTCGCATGACCAGTTTAACCCGTTAATCGGAGGTTCCCTCGCCCCAAAGGCGAGGGGTAATTAACGGCAGCTTAGTCCGCGGCTGCCGGAGATTCGGATCCCCACAATCAATAAACCCCGGCCTACCCTAGACCGGGGGAATCTGTAGTGCGCCTGACAAGCGCGCGCGTATTCCCATCTCAATGGGGTGACGAAAAACACCCTACAGTTTCCTTTAGCAAAACGAATATAGATATTAACCATATAACTTCTACGTGCTATCAACACAGTAATAGGTCTTAGTCGGGCTCCATTCAATAAGACGACACTAGGATTCGCCACACAAATTCAATAGTAGTTTATGATCTAATTATATATATATATATATATATATAGTTATAGTAAATTGCTTTGGTTAATGTTTATAGTAGCATGATGAACAAGTGAAGATTTTCACTTACCTTCGGTCGCTGATATAGAAGCGACACCACTAGCGGACTTCGTCTCGACACACGAGACGATGCGATGCTGGACACGGTGCGTGGCGCGAGCACGGTGCGTGGAGATCCGGTACTGGACACGGTGACGATGCGGGCGTGACACGGTAGTGGGCGTGGTCTTGGCTCGGTGCGTGGTGCGGGAGTAGCACGGCACGACACGGTACCGAACGCGATGCTGGTGCGGGAGTGGGCACGGTGCGTGCACTGGATCGGGTACGGTGTGGCACGGGGGCTGGCACGACGTGGCACGGGGGCTGGGTACGAGGCGCGACACGTCTGGGCATGCGGTGACGCAGCCGTGGCACGGTGGCGGTGTGGAGGCGGGTTCGATGTGAGCATGGTGGTTCACGGTTGCAAGGTTCTGAGGGAAGATAGAGGTCGATGGGTCGAAGGAGATGATGGCTACGGCGGTGGTCGGCGACGTGGTCGGGCCAGGGGTGTGATGGAGCTTGGTGTGCAGGGGATGATAAGGGCTCGGCTGATGTGACTCGGTGTTGTGGAGGTGGTGATGAGGAGGGGTAGCTGGCGATGAGTTGTGGTGAGGTCGACGGCGAGGCTTGTCGGTTAGAGGAGGCGATGGCGGCGATGCTCTATCGGTGGCCTCGACGGCAAGAGGATGTTGGAGCTTGGGTGGTCTAGTGGAGGAGCTCGGGGAAGGTGGTGGTGTAGTCGGAGGAGAAGGAGATGGTCGCGGTTGGAGGAGAGGAAGAGATGTGGAGGAGCTTGCGGTTGAGGGTGAGAAGCTTAAGTTGTCGACGATGAGGCAGAGGGGTCGGGTTTGAGTTGGAGGGGAATTTTGGGGGTTAGAGAGAGGGAGAGTTATTGAGAGTGAGGGAGAGATAGGGGGAGATCGCAGGGGAAGGGTCGCAAAATCACGGAGGCGGTTGAGACGTGGATGAGGACGAGGTTGTAGGGGAACGGGTCTTGCGGAGGCATCGGCGAGGGGCGAGAGAGGGGGAGCAAGTGAGGATTTGGGGAAGAGGATTTCGGGGAGATCGTTGGCGAGGGCGTCGCGGAGGTGGACGCAAGTCTTGAGGTGACGGTCGTGAGGAAGGAGGAGACGAGAAGGAAGAAGGCGGGAAAAGAAGAGAAGGAGAAGAAGAAGTGGGAGTCGGGTTGGGTTTAGGTGTTACGGATTGGGTTTGGGTTTTAGGGGTTAGGAAAAAATAAATAAAATAATAAAAATATATATATAAATGCAAACAAAAAAATTAATAGAAAATTCTGGAAAAATACGAAAAATATATACATGGAATTGGGGATTTACAGCATACCCCTCTTACAAAAATTTCGTCTTCGAAATTAAAGAATGAAAACAACGAAACAACCAACAACTGCTCATATAGGTGCGGAAAACGTGAACGGATGTCCTCCTCGCGTTCCCAGGTAGACTCTCCTGGAGAACGACCATCCCAAGAAACTCGAACCAAGAGAATGACTTTGTTATTTAGCACTTTTTCCAGATGATCGAGAATGGTAGTAGGCTGCACCTCGTAAGACAGATCGGTGCCTAACGTTAACTCTGAATGGTCCAAGATATGGCTGTCATCCCGAACATATGCCTCAACTGAGATACATGTAAAGTATTGTGCACACCAGCTAGCGATGGAGGCAAAGCAAGTCGATAAGCCATCTCTCCTACTCGCTCTAGCACCTCAAAAGGTCCGATGAATCGGGGACCGAGTTTCCCCCGACTACCAAACCTGATTACTCTCCAAGTGGGTGATATCTTCAGAAATACGTGGTCACCAACACCAAACTCCAATGACCTTCTGCCGGTATCTGTCCAACCCTTCTGTCGGTCTTGAGTCGTCTTGATTCGTTGCCTGATCGTCTGAACCTTGCTCACTGTCTGTATTATAAGCTCAGAGCCCAACATCGTTCGTTCACCCACGTCATCCAAATAAAGAAGGGACCGACACTTTCGTCCATACAGAGCCTCGAGCGGTGCCATTTGGATGCTGGGTTGGTAGTTGTTATACGAAAACTCTATCAGATGGAGGTGGTCTTTCCAATAGCCTTGAAAGTCAAGCATGCATGCCCTCAGCATATCCTCGAGCGTCTGGGTAGTATGCTCGGATTGTTCGTCCGTTTACGGATAATAGGCCGTGCTGAACTTGAGACGTGTGCCCAAACTCTCCTGCAGGCTCTTCCAGAAATGGGAAATGAACCCGATGTCTCGATACGACACGATACTAACGGGCACCCCGTGCAATCTCACTATCTCCTGCATATATATTTCTCTGCAAGCGACTCTATCGATTGTCCGACTCGGAAAGGTATGAAATGTGATGTCTTCGTGAGACGATCAACAATAACCCAAACAACATTGTTGCCCCTTGGACATCGAGGTAGTGCCGTCACAAAATCCATGGTGATGTACTCTCATTTCCACTCTGGCACTGGAAGCGGTTGCAACAACCCAGCGATTCTCTGATGCTCGGCTTTCAACTGTTGGCATACCAGACATTTGGAGACAAAGCAAGCAAGTAATCTCTTTTCATCCCGTTCCACCAGAAGTGCTGGGTTTCTGTACATCTTGGTGCCACTTGGGTGTACCGGGTAGGCGGCACTGTGTGCCTCAGCTAGAACTTCATCTTGAATACCTCCCTTTGGAACATACAGCCGACTGCCAAATCTCATAGAGCCATCTCCGTGAATCTGCAAATCCGTCCTCAAACCAGCCTCAACTAACCCTCTGAACTTCTGCAACTGAGAGTTTCCAGCCTGTGCAGTTTTAATGCAATCTATAAGCGATGATTGAACTTGCAGCTGCCAGTGTTGTCCGAGCACACCCGGTGTAACTACCTTCAACTCGAGTCTCTGAAGGTCATCAAGAATCCCCTTCTGACAAGTCAGCAACGCTGCTGACGGCCTGCGACTGAGAGCGTCAGGAACGACGTTCACCTTCTCCGGATGATACTGCAGATCAATATCGTAGTCTGCCATCAATTCCAACCATCTGCGTTGTCTCATATTCATCTCCTTCTGGGTGAACACGTATTTCAAACTTTTGTGATCCGTGTACACCTCCACTCTTTCGCCTAGCAAGTAATGCCTCCATATCTTTAAAGCGAACACACGGGCGCTAACTCCAGGTCATGCGTGGGGTAGTTCTTCTCGTAAGTTTTCAGCTAGCGAGAGACGTAAGCCACCACTCGACCGTACTGCATTAGTACACAACCTAAACCTTTTCCCGACGCATCACTATGAACAATCAAGTCACTCGAGCTGTCTGGCACAGTCAGGATTGGGGCCGTGGTCAACTTTCGTTTCAACAGTTCGAACGCCTGGATGCACTCCTCCGACCAAACATATGACACCTCCTTCCGTGTGAGCTTCGTTAAGGGTTCCGCCACTCTGGCGAAATCTTGGGCAAACTGTCGATAATACCCAACCAATCCCAAGAAGCTTCTTATCTCAGCAACTGATTTTGGTGTCAGTCAGTCTTTGATAGATTCGATTTTCGTCGAATCCACTGAAATGCCGTCACTCGAAACGGCATGTCCCAGAAATTGCACCTTGTCGTGTCAAAACTCGCACTTGCTTAGCTTAGTATAGAGCTTCTCCTTCCGCAGAACCTGCAATACAATTCGTAGATGCTCGGCATGCTCCTCTCGATTTCTCGAATAGACAAGAATGCCGTCGATGAATACGACAACAAACTGATCCAAGTACTTGGAGAAAACCCTGTTCATCAAGTCCATAAATATGGCTGGTGCATTGGTAACACCGAACGGCTTCACCAGAAACTCATAGTAACCATATCAGGTTCGGAAAGCCGTTTTGCATATATCAACTGCCTTGACCCTGATTTAGCGATACCCTGATCGAAGATCTAGTTTAGAAAACACCCGAGCACCACCAAGCTGATCGAACAAGTCGTCGATGCGGGGGATATGATACTTATTCTTCACGGTCACTCGGTTCAACTCCCTGTAGTTGATGCACATGCGCAAGGAACCGTCTTTCTTCTTAACCAGTAACACAGGAGCACCCCACGGGGAAGTACTTGGACGGATAAATCCCTTGCCCATAAGATCTTCTATTTGCTTCTTTAATTCTGCCAACTCAACTGGCACCATCCTGTAGGGAGCGTTGGAAACTGGCGTCGTTCCTGGAATCAGGTCGATCGAGAAGCCTAATACGCGAGGCGGGAGTAAACCAGGTAGATCTTCAGGGAACACATCAAGAAACTCTCGAACTACCTCCGGAGCTGGCTCCTTATCTATCTCCATCGCTATTAAGGTCTTCGGCTTTGCTCGGAACTTAGCTGGTTCCAAAGACTCGCTACCGCCCACGAACATGAACTCCGGGTGATTAGGAATGCGAAATGTCATACTCCTAGCCCGGCAGTTGATAACAACATGAAACGTGCTTAACCAATCCATCCTCAGAATGGCATCGTAGCTACCAGTCCCAATCAAAAGAAAGTTTGCATAAAACTCTCTGCCACAAATTACCATGGGCATAACCTACACTCTTTGCTGGACATAATAATTCTGTTTCCCGTATGTATCTCCCAACTCTTGGTCAACGGCTTGTGAGGTATAGAGTGTGTGTCGACAAACCGTGCAGAAATAAAGCAATGCGTAGCACCAGAATAAAAAAAAACTCTAGCTGGTACAGAATAAATAAGGAGAGTACCTGCAACCACTTCTCCAGAAGCATCTGCCTGCTCGGCGGTCAGGGTGAAAGCCCGCCTCTGGTTCCGACTTGTATCGATTTGCCTCTGATCGAATAATCGTTGCTGGGATACCAGAGGTGGACCCCTCTGAGCTAAAATGCCGTACAATGGTTGTTGTTGTTCGAACCCTTCCTGTAGGTCGGATCTCTAGGGACACCCGCTGACCCTGTGCTCGCTGGATCCGCAAATCAGACACTGCCCTTTGACTCTGCGACAATCTCTTTGCATGTGTCCTGGCATCTGGCAATAACCGCAAATTAGTGCCCTCCGATGTGCCTGCTGAGGTGAGAAAGTACGCTTCATCTGCATAACACCCGGCCTATGAACCGGGATCGCCCCACGGGGAGAAATGGTAGCCCGTGCTGGAACTACGTGGGGTCTCCTGTTCACCGATCGTTGGCCCTTGGCTTTCTCTGCCAATCTTTCCTGTACTCGGGCAGCGTTCAACATCTGAGCAAAGATAGGTCGAGAGACGCGATAAGTTGCTGCAATTCAATATCGTGCCCCTGCTAAAACCGTCTGGCCCTGACGGATTCGGTGGCTACCATATACGGTGCGAAGCGTCTTAGCCGATTAAACTCTGCGACGTAGACATCAACTGAGCGTCCGTTTTGCTTCAACACGATAAATTTCTCCTCCATTTCGGCCTTGGCAGTGGCCGGGAAATAATTATCTAGAAAGCACGCGGAGAACGTGTCCCATCTGATAGGTTTCTCTAGCCGGCTTTCTTCTACGGACCACCACGTGCGAGCCTCGTTTTCTAGCTGGATCTTCACCACGCTCACTCTGTCATCGTCAGGAACTCGAGCGGCCGTTAAAAGGTTCTCCACGTTGATGAGCCATTGCTCGGCCTCGAGTGGATTTGTTGATCCCATGAAGTCCGCTGGATGAAGCCTCCTAAAGTCCGAAACGGTACCAATCCTAGCCCGTGTAGTCGGTACGAGGGCGCCTTCGGGGGCGCCGTAACAGCCGTAGATCTCTCCAGAGCGGTAATTGCGGTCTCCTGTACCGCCTTTAATCCCTCGACCAGGAGATCAGTTTTCCTCTCTTGAGTCTGGGCCAGGGTCGTCAATGTGCTGAGGGTCTTCTCGGTACGATCATAGGAACCGGCAACTGAGAAGTTGCCCGAGGAGTCTATATTTCTGAAAGATGATCAAAAGAAATCAGATTCAAACAAGGGATACACGATAACTCAATGAGGATTAGAAAGTGAAAAAAGAAATGTAATAAAGCACACGTTAAGAGTGTAACTCAATCTAGGGATCTCTCGACGGAACTGTAATTTCATCCAAACCTTCAGCTCTAATACCAACAAAACCATGTCACGCCCCGCTTCCTAAAATACAGAATACGATGGGTGACTAGGTCAGCCATATTCCTACGGTGAAGGAAGGAATAATCCCGCCGTAGTCACACTTCGGCTTCTACCATTACATGGCAGTCAGTAAACAGTGCTAGAGTAAAGGAAAACACAGCTCACAACTTTATTATATCAAAGTAAGAGAGTTCAAGATACATTTATTTATATGGAAGAAATAACTAACCAACAAAATAACAATACTCTTATAGCAAGAAAGGGATAGCGCTGATGTCGCGGTCTAAACCTCTGCTATCTCGAATGGAAGATCCTGCTTCTGGACCGGGTCCATTTCGTCCTCTAAGCATGCACACTCAGGTCGTCAGGGCGACACAATATAGCAATAAATATATAATGTGCGTACAATGTTATCAAATATGAAATGTGCGACAGAATACAGAAACATGAGAATAATGAATATCAGTTGAATATGCACAGCGCGATATATGTATCATGTCGGTAAACTAGGCAATGTGTATGTCACTACTTATCAGTCATTAAGTCAATGAAATCAATTGGTGGAAATGATACTCGTGTTTAACAAGGGTCTTGTGCATTTCCGAGACTACGGTCCACTGTTGCCCTGGACATAACCCTGCAGCAGTGCTGCTAGGCCCACGACCTAATATATGTATGTATATATATATCACTAATATTGAATGATCATCTTCTAAATCACTGTACCTCCTTAAATACGAATTCAATTCCATCTTGATTTCCCCATTCTCCAGGTTATAGTATGTGTTCAGGTATTAGATAGGTTGTGAACAAATACGTGTTGTTTTCATTTTCAATCACGCTTCCACTTATCACTATCAATTTCAATCACTGGTTCACTATCGTACTTGCCACAACCCAATTACTGACACTTATATATCGATAATGCAAATCAGTCGCTAGGTCTTAATGTAAACGATCACTATACAAAAAGTATAAAACAAACACAAAATAAGGTAGAAATGCACTGAACTGATATTCACTAAGTTATGACAGCCAACGCCATATGACTTGCAAAATTCATCATAATTCACACGTATAGAATCGACCAAAACAATACAAATGACGTACGAAATATACTTGATTATCTAAACGGTAAAATTAGTTTCATGTCAATAGGAATTCAGGTTAGGGACTTATCATCATTTTAGATTAGCGATCAATTGCTGGAAGTCTAACTTCGCGTGCGGTTTACTTGGGATTGTGTTTAGATTCAGGTGTTGCCCCAGTAGAATAAAATATAGTTCTATCTGTTAGGTTCCGATGCATCAAGCGGATCCATGATAGCCTTTCTGTACTAGAAGATATGTCCAGTTTAGCGTGAAGGTGAAAAAGATGTCGTTACAAAAACTGCAGAACACGTCGACAGTCTAAAATACAAACAAAATACCAAAGGATTGTGAAACTGAACGAGACCAGATCCATATGTTAGCTAACTAAATTATCTACGTGACTATACGACTCCGCGCATTTTCAGTTTCATGTTGGGACGTGCAGGCGTTTAAATTCAGGTATTAACATGAAAAACTACAGAAACCAGCCATATACATCGATGAAATAAATTATGCGAAAAATATCAACTAGCGGCACAATTCATTGGAACCAGTCGCATAAGAAAGCTAACTGAATTTCCTGTGTATCTATATAGGGTTCTGCATATTTGTGAATTTGGACGATGAGTTGCAGGTGTTTGATTTCAGGTATTCGTGGGGATTTTGGTTCATGGCTGCAGTCCAAAGCCACAAATCCCTTTAGTTTCTGCTATCTAAAAGACACGTTATTCAGTATAAGTCACAGTAGAATTTTAGGTTATACAGTCCTCTTCGCAGAGAACCTAAGAGCGCTATGATCCAATTTTTGTACGATTTATTATGAATTAAAAGGTCTAGTATGTTCGGGAAAATTCTGATTTCGCAATGGTTATCGGGGCAACATATTATGGGGGAAACAATATTAAATTGCAACCAAATATCTGCAGTACATCTGTGAACAGTAAACGGGTTTAACGATATAAAGTTCCGCCAATTTTAATTAGTTTCTGGATTAAGGTTCCTATCGAACGCCTTGGGTAGACATTCGGTTATTGATCGAAACACATGTTTCCTTTAGCCAAACGAATATAGATATTAGCCATATAACTTCTACGTGCTATCAACACATTAATAGGCCCCGTCGGGCTCCATTCAATAAGACGGCACTAGGATTCGCCACACAAATTCAATAGTAGTTTATGATCTAATTATACCTATATATATCTAGTTATAGTAAATTGCTTTGGTTAATGTTTATAGTAGCATGATGAACAAGTGAAGGTTTTTACTTGCCTTCGGTCGCTGATATAGAAGCGATACCACTAGAGGACTTCATCTTGATACACGAGACGATGTGATGCTGGACACGGTATGTAGCGCGAGCGTGATGCGTGAAGATCCGGTAGTGGGCACGGTGACGACGCGGGAGTGACACGGTAGTGGCGTAGTCTTGGCTCGGTGCGTGATGCGGGAGTGGCATGGCGCAACATGGTACCGAACGCGATGCTGGTGCGGGAGTGGGCACGATGCGTGCACTGGATCGGGTACGATGTAGCATAGGGGCTGGCACGGCGTGTCACAGGGACTGGGTGCGAGGCGCGACACATCTGGGCACACTGTAGTGCAGCCGTGGCACGGTGGCGGTGTGGAGACAGGTTCGATGTGAGCACGGTGGTTCACGGTTGCAAGGTTGTGAGGGAAGATGGAGGTCGATGGGTCGAAGAAGATGATGGCTACGGTGGTGGTCGGCGACATGGTCGGGCTAGGGGTGTGATGGAGCTCAGCTGATGTGACTCGGTGTTGTGGAGATGGTTATGAGGAGGGGTAGCTGGCGGTGAGTTGTGGTGAGGTCGACGGTGAGGCTCGTTGGCTAGAGGAGGCGATGGCGGCGATACTCTGACGGTGGCCTCGACGGTAAAGGGATGTTGGAACTCGGGTGGTCTAGTGGAGGAGCTCGAAGAAGGTGGTGGTGTAGTCGGAGAAGAAGGAGGAGATGGTCGCGGTTAGGGGAGAGGAAGGGATGTGGAGGAGATGGTCGCGGTTTGGGGAGAGGAGCTTGGGTTGTCGACGGTGAGGCAGAGGGGTCGGGTTTGAGTTGAAAGGGAGATTTTGGGGGTTAGAGAGAGGGAGAGTTATTGAAAGTGAGGGAGAGGTAGGGGGAGATCGCAGGGAAGGGTCCGCAAAATCATGGATGCGGTTGAGACGTGGACGAGGACGAGGCCGTGGGGGAGCGGGTCTTGCGGAGGCGTCGGCAAAGGACGAGAGGGGGGGAGCAAGTGAGGATTTGGGGGAGGGGATCTCGGGGAGATCGTTGGCGAGGGCGTCGCGGAGATGGGTGCGGGTCTTGAGGCGACGGTTGCAAGGAAGGAGGCGGAAAAAGAAGAGAAGGAGAAGAAGAAGAAGAAGAAGTGGGAGTCGGGTTGGGTTGGGTTTAGGTGTGAGGGATTGGGTTTGGTTTTTAGGGGTTAGGGAAAAATAAATAAAATAATATAAAAAATATTAAAATGCAAACAAAAAAAAATAATAGGAAATTCTGGAAAAATTCGAAAAATATATACATGGAACTGTGGATTTACAACCGCTAATGTTGGTTTGAGCTCTACTTACCTTGGAATATTCCCTTGCAACATTGTGATTGAACTCAAATATTTTAGGTCGAAGATACAGATAGACTGCTGGAGATCATACAGCAAGCAGCGAGAGAGGGCGCACTTCTCCTCTACACCCTCATGGATCCTTCAATGGCCGATGCAGCAAAGAAAGCTTGCCAGCTCTGGGATGTCCCATCCACCGACATCCTTCGCCCCACCACTGAAGCCATCGCGGCCCACCTCGGCGTTGCCCCTTCCGGCATCCCACGTGGCGGCCGCCAGGCCCCACTCACCGAAGAGTACTTCAAACGCATCGAAGCCATTGATTTCA
This sequence comes from Agapanthus africanus, assembly GCA_030015575.1. NCBI lineage: Eukaryota > Viridiplantae > Streptophyta > Magnoliopsida > Asparagales > Amaryllidaceae > Agapanthus > Agapanthus africanus. The sequence continues at coordinate 927,352,675 of CM057339.1, forward strand.
CCATCAAGCAAGATGATGGAGCACTTCCTCAAAATCTAAATCGAGCCACGATAGTTCTTGTCGGGGTTTCAAGAACTGGAAAGACCCCTTTGTCTATATACTTGGCTCAAAAGGGGTATAAGGTGGCGAATGTTCCGATTGTGATGGGGGTTGAGTTGCCGAAGAAATTGTTTGAGATTGATCAGGAGAAGGTGTTTGGGCTCACGATAAATCCGGTGGTGCTTCAGACTATAAGGAGGGCTAGGGCTAAGGCTCTAGGGTTTGGGAGTGATGTGAGGAGTAACTATTCGGAAATGGATCATGTTAGGGAGGAGCTGGAACATGCAAATAAGATTTTCGCTCAGAACCCAGTTTGGCCTGTGATTGGTGAGCAGATTTTTTTTGATTTTTTAATAATTTTTTGACTAAATTGCATAAACCCTTGCTCAATTTTTCCATTACAGCAGGATATCACCGTTTTTTTCAAAAGATGCACTTTGCCTCTAGTTTAACACCCTTTATTTTAATTTTAATGTGCTTCCAAAATAACGTTTAAAATCTTGAAAATACCCTGATTCTGTCATTTTCTTTTTACTAATATTGCATATTAAATACGTCCACCGAGGGGTATTTTGGAGGTAAACTAAATAGATAATAAGAAATGAAAAATCAACACGTTTCTTTTACCAAGAGGCAAAGTGCAGTAATTGAAAGGAGAGGGAGGAGGGGGGCATCCTATACTGGAAAATGGCGAGGAAAGTTTTCAGCTTAATAATGTTGGTACTTGGTAGTCCTCTTACTGTGTTGTTAATTTGATTTACTGCAGAGGTCACGGGGAAAGCAATCGAGGAGACGGCAGCGGTTCTGGTGAGAATATACCACGACCGGAAGAACAAGTGCTTCCTGCCGCGGATATCGAAGCGATACTAGAACTTAGCTTACCAACATGTTGGTAGATGTATATATATGTATCCCCCTCAAAGCTATTGTTGCTGTCAAAACCTTTAGAGATGATGGAAAGGTAATGTTTCTTCACTAGCATGAGCAACAGTAGTTTATTGTTTGTTAGTTTATGTGAGTTATATGCTGTTTTGAACTGGTATCACCCAAAAATCATAATGAAGATGGGATCCTGATGTCTTTGTACAGCTTTTATATATACATATCAAATGCTATCTATTCTCATTTGTGGAACCCTACAGTTTTTTACATGAAATTGATAAAATGGCAGGCAAGAGTAATCAATAACATAATGCATTAAACAAACCAGAGAGTTTAACTGACATATAGAATGGCTTGTTTGCTGGGATAAAAATAATTTTCCTTCTTATAAGCAAAGTGGTGTGCTATCAGTCATCTTCATCTTTAATATACAATTTCTGACATAAATATTATAATCAATCACCTATCTAGCTCTCTCTTCTAGCTTTTCCCTTCATTCTCATTGTGTCTGTCTTTGTCCTTGTGCACTCTCACAGAGCATAACTACAAATGAGTTGCGTTTCTTTTTTGTTTTATTCCTAAAGTGCAATATATAAAAACATGAAAAGCCAATATTTAATTTGATTTTTTTTATTATATATGTTCTAATATTTTAAAGTCGTCATGATATGTGCTGTGTAGAGTATATAGACATTAAGCTCTGAGTTTATCTTTATAATCTATCATCCATATGTTGTTGCTGCATTTAAAACGGGTTCTCCCATAACATTCTATTCTAGCCTTTCCCTTCGTTCTCGATGCGCTTGACTTTATCATCTTGCACGCAGAGAAATTTTATATTAAAAAAATTGCAATGTTAATTCAAAAAATAAGATTTGATTTATATTTTCGGGTAATATGTAAGACCCATGTGAAATCATACCTCATCTGCAACCTACCAATGTGGAAGTCAGTTTCAACTGCTTAGGAAAAGGTCTTAAGCTTTAGGTAGAATTCTTCTTCCTTACCTCATGAAAAGTTGGCTCAACCAATAAATTGACTTGTGCATTACAGGTGATAATATTAACTTTGGACTTGATCAGAACTGGCTTGACATAGAGCATACGATGATGTTAATGGGCTCTCCTCTCACATTATAATGGAAAGACTGCTGTAATTAAGGTGCACACAATATTAAAATTTGCAACTAAAATTCTTGTTAATGCTTTCAAAAAAAAAGATTTCAGCACTATCCTCCTCTATTAATTGTTAACCAAATTTCTTCAAACCCACCATAATAAATTGTCCCCTTATTCTCGTACAAAACACCTTTCTAACAGCTGGCCTTGGAATTAAAACCGAGCGGAGATTTATAAGATCATGCTTGGAATCTTTGCCTAAAAAGGACCTTAGAATTAAAAGGGGGCACTAATCAATCATCATCAACATCATCTTCTTCTATTATAAGAGAGAGAATAATAGAAGAAAGCACTTGCATACCTTCTCTACTTTCACCTGTCTATCTGTTCTGTATCCAACTCAGAGCTTTCCCTTAATACTTGTATTTCCCCAAAACAAAAGCCTAATCTTTCTCTATCTCTGTCTATCTTTGGTATCGTCTGATATTTACATACCCAACAATGCATATGACAACCCTTCAATCAGTGTTATATTTCTACTAACAAAAAGAATCCGAGGCGTACGCCCTTAAAATTGATGTGAGATTGAGATCACCGGGCCTTGGCATCACCACCGGACATTAATTGGCCATGGAGAGTGTGATATAACAGAATCAGGGTTCCATTGATGTGAGATTGAGATCACCGGGCCTTGGCATCACCACCAGACATTAATTGGCCATGGAGAGTGTGAAATATAACAGAATCAGGGTTCCAATGATTGACCTGCACACCAAGAGGAATCAACTTATTTAGGGATTTCGTAACGATATAAATTTAATAGATCAATACTTGTTATAAGCGGAACTCGTAAATTACAGAATATCAATCTCAGCAAGAGGCCAATGCCCTTTGTATATAATTTGAAAAATAGCACCAAGGGGATGTGATGTAGGTGCTTAACAAAGTTTAGGAATCCCAATAAATTAAACGTGGTTACTGCAGGAATGCTATTTTATACCACCCTATTTCAAACATCAACATAGCTTATTGTATAAGCTGAGATATATCAAAGAGGGCATTCATATTGCTGAACTGGAATTGTTATTTCCACCTACAGCTCATAATTTATAAGTTTCAACTGTCTATTTCTTAGGTGTGAGCTAAAAAGTCATAACTTGACGGTTGCTTAACCAAACTGATTTGACTATAGAATAGATAACATTTTAACAAATATTTTAATAAACGTTGTACAACAACACTAATATAAATCTATATAGAATAGATAACCTTTTAACAATTCCTTATTCCTTAAACTAAACATCCTTATCAGAAACTGGTTATAAACAGTACAATTAATACGACAATTATCCAAATTTAAAGAGCAGCTTTTTAACTTTAATATATAATTCAGTACATGTGACGTCTACACGAAATATATAATGTCACTATAGGAACGACTAATGGCAACACATTTAAATTAATTCTTGTAATTAATCATTGACATTCGTCAATAAATGTGTTGTCACGGCTTCTGTTAGCAATTTCTTATGGTATATACTCCGCCCCGAAAATGACTCCATGCCAATATGAACCAAACCCATTAAACGAAAAAATAAGAATCCTAAGCTCAGCGTGCAAAGCATCTACAACTCAACAAGTTGTTTCAAAAAAGCATAAAAGCCCAATGCATTCATTATTAAACTGTCACCATCCCTTGAATGGATTCAAATCCTCTCCATGCCTAGATGGCCATGGAGTGTCAAGTACTTAATATGAGCCATCGGACCTAATCCAATGGATCAAATGCATTTAAATTAGATGGGCCTAATCATCTTGTGTCTTCGTAGAGATTGTTCTTACTTTTCCATATGTTATTGCTCTCTAATTCTTCATGATTTTTAAAAGCAAAAGGATAATTGAAAGATAAAAACTATAATATTTCATTATGTTATTGCTTTGCGGACACCTCAATCTACTTATCTTTCTCAATTCTATCTCTCTCTCAATTGTGGAGATGAATTTCATTTCCCCTTTTGACTTTTTACTGGAGCTAATTTCACTCAACTTCAAACTTTTTTTCCTTTTAACAATTTTGTCGGATGCTAATTTCCTTCATTGCCACAATTATTAAAGCTGGAGAAGCACTTTCCTCAAATAATTTTGTTTTGTTTTCTTAATCCAAATTATATTCTTGAATTATGAAGATGGGGAATTAGGTATTTCAGAAAATACCAAACCAGCAAATTATTAATTTTTTTTTATATAAATAATGAAGAAGTTTTTAATGGATGAGAAGAGAATCATGTATATTTTTTTTCTGAAGGATGAAAAAGAAATTTTGAAAGAAGGAAGATGAAGTTTGGAATAGTGTATTTAGCGAGATATGATTTAAAGGGAAAGTTAACATAAAATGACTAAATCCTCAACCGCTCCCAAACCTCAAACGTCACTCCGAAACGACACCTACGCAGTGGGCCCCATGCTACTACCCGCAACCAACAGCCCACGCGCGCGATCGACAGTTGCGATAACGGTAAAGATGAAATGCCTTGGGTGGCGGTTTCGTAAATTGAAAGGAAATCCAAGGGCGAAAAGAATCAAACTCACAGGGTGGCGAAGATGAAGAGCACCCGGCTCGGGGTGAGCCACCGCACCAGCGACCACCGCCTGCTTCCCAGCCTCTGGCACTTCGTCGGAGTCATCACACGAGACAGCGGACAGGGCTCCTCGGCGGCCGCCACGTGTACGGTCACCGCGGGCTTCTTTTGGGGCCCACCTGCACCAAAACGCACAAATTCAAAGAACTATTCGTTTAATTAAAATAATAATCGAAAATTTGTTTTCTTTCTGGCAAAAAAAGTCGTTTTCAGCCCTTTCGTTGAATCAAGAAACGCCCAAATTCAAAAAACTCACCGCCGATGGCTTCTCCTTCAATCGCCGCCGCCGCCGCCGCCGCCTTCTCTCCTCCTCCTAATCTCTGCGATCCTTTTCGAGAAAAACTCTTCGGAAATCAATCGAATCAAGAAAAGTCAATCAAACAAAATAAAATTTCCAAAAATTAGAAAATCAAGAATCAGTGATCATTGTCATACGATGAGTCGTCGGAGGCTGGAGTTGGCGATGGAATCCTTATCATCAGCGATGTCGAGAGCGACGAAGTCGGAGGTTTCTTGTTCCTCAAGTCCCATCGTTGAACCCTATAGATCGAGATCGGACATGAGAGAGAGAGAGAGAGAGAGTAGAGATCGATGGGATGAGAGAGAGAGAGAGAGTAACCGAATCGGAATCGGAGATTTCAGTCATGGGCGGTTCTCCTTGTTGTTGATCTTGATGTGCATGATCTAATTTCGATTCTAATGGTGCCTGGCTGCTGCAGTTATCGAGATGAGCAAGGATTCGGACACTTCTTTGGGCCGTTTCACTAGAGCGGAGGGGGTGCGGGTTGAAGGGGGGTTTTGAAAACGAGAGCAGTTGAAAGAAAAATGATTTTGTCATCTTAAATAGGAGGAGACGCTTGAAATTGTAAACAGAAACTGAGGATATAAAGGGCAAAATAGGGATTTCGATGCTCGCCGCTGACGTCCGTCTGCTTTTCTTGGCTGATTCTTGACGGTGACGCCTGCTATCTAAACGCTTCTTCATTTTTCTCGGACTTTGTGAAGAAAAGGGTTATTTGTATATACAACCCCCAAATCTTTCTTATTTTAAAATATGACCTTATATCTTGGCATTTCTAAGTAAGTTCACACAGTTCCGTTATACAAAATAGTCCCTTGTTAGGTTTTTATATCGTTACGTCCATGGTTAAGTTATTCGGTTGGTTAGTTTTGGTCTCTATTTCCGAGACCACCATTCATCCTATAAATTGTTGTCTAAAGTTGTGATCAAACCGGTCCTTGAGTTTGTGAAATGGCCATGGTAGTGTGTATCAGGAGCTTACTAATGATAATTTTAGTCCTAACCCTAAAATTTGGGACAGATATAATAACTATGAGAAGTAAACTGGTAAAAATAACCGCTAATTTTAAAGGTGGGTGATAGAAATTTAATTATGAAGGCCAAATTGAATAATTTAAGAGATTTGAGGGTGTATTCAGAAGATAAAAAGGATTTGAATTTTATTGTATATAGAAATATTCCTGCCAAAATACCCGCAGTCCTCTCAACCTCATTATAAAAACATGTGCCATTTAATTTTATTGTAACAATCAAAATGTTAAAACATCCTAAGAATATCAATTAATTAAACAATTGCATGAAAAATAATAGAAATTCAAGGATGGTTTTGAAAATGAAAAACTGACTCAACAGAAATGGTGGCACTGGTTAACCTGGCTAGATTGCAAGATATACCCTTCAGTTTGGCCATAAAGAAGGAATGATCATCATATTATAAAGATGAAATCCTACGAATTGAAATTTTCATATCCTTCATTGTTTGGCTTGGGCCATTTCTTTGGACGGATAATGGTTTTTAAAAAAAGGGTTTTTACTTGTGGCCCTTCTAAAACATAGCAAATTTATTTTTATCTAAAAAACTTTGTATTTATTTTTTACTTTTTATTTTCCAAAACTAATAAAATACATCATTTTACCCCTTTACGATTTCCATCAACTTTTAACGTTATAATATCAGGTTTTTCTTTAAAATATCCCAAGCTACGCAATTTCTTCCCCGAACTGAAATTAAGATTTAGATTTCTGCTGCACCTTTTTTAAAATCGGCCATAAAATCAGAAGTATATTCCATATCCTTCTCTAGCAATGAAGAAATTGAATGCTTCTGCGATTTTTACTTGTTGTTTTCGGATAAATGGTAAATCTAAATTCTAAGGAGAAAAATTAAAATTAAAGTTAATGAGGTTTTTTCTGACGGAAATCGTAAAAGGGGTAAAATGATATATCTTATTAGTTTTGAGGGTAAAAAGTAAATACCAAGTTTTGGTGGTTGAAAAGGAATTTACTGTGTTTTGGAGGGCCTACAAGTAAGAAAATACCCAAAAAAAGTCTAAATGTATGGCAGGAAATACCCTTAATATTTACCCCAATAGTGGGAAATACCCGACTTTCAAAAATCAGCATTTTGGCCTCTCAACTTTAATTGATTCCCAAAATACCCTTCATTTAAATATTTAATTAAAATATTTATATTAATGGTTTTTTTAAATACCCAATAAAATTCTATACAAATTGTGATGTATCTCCATTATTCTTCGATATTATCTATATCTTCCAAATTTCTTTAAGTTTTTTTTATAAATACATCAATAAATGATGGTTAATTTTGATAAAAATCGATACGAAAAATGTAAATATTCTCACAATACCTTCTTATATCTTATATGCTTTCAAATTCTCAAAACAAAAATTGCTTGATGGTGTTAGGTTTTCCTATAATATTTGATTAATTTAGGTATTTTATTCTGTAAATGTTGATTGATTTGGCTTTTTATGTTAGTATTTATATAATCCTAGGGTTCTTTTAGGTTAGAGTTTTCTAAAATTTGTTTTTTTTTTATATTAGTGTTTTTTAATTTGGCAGTAAATAGAGGAGAAGAAACAATATGCTTATGAAAATAAAAAGGAAGAGAAAAGAATTAGTATGAATGAGATTAAGGGACGAGAAGAAAGAAGATGACGAGAGGGTTTTGTTGGGTTGTTGAAAGAGATGATGATGATGAGAGTAAAGGAAATAAATTAAATTGAAAAATAAAACTTAACAATAACTCAATAAATTTGGATAAGTTTAAGAAAACTTAAAGAATATTAAAAGATGTGGGTAATATCGAAAAATAATGTGAATTATGATAAAGAGAGAAAAATAAATATTTTTTAATTAAATATTTTGATAAAGAGGATTTTGGGAATCAATGGAGGTTAGGTGGGCGTGGGCGGGGGCGGGGGCAGGGCAAAGTGCAGATTTTAGAAAGTCAAGGGTATTTCCTGCTATTAAAATAAATGTTAAGAGTATTTCCTGCCATTTAGCCCAAAAAAAATTTTTGTATGCGTTTGCAAAGATGCACTTGTATTATTCTCTCTTGGGTAAATTAATAAAAACCCCGGACGCTCGTGGGTTATCTAAATACCCCTTATATTTTCGAAATTGCTGAAAAGAACCTACTATTCAAAGTATTTATGAAAAACCTTGGGCTGCATTTCATTTAGGTCTTTATTTCCTCCAACTGTATAGATATATATTACAGGCAACTACTTAGATATTACATGCAGCTTTTTAGATAGTACAGTCAACTGCTTAGATATTACAGGTAACTGTTTTAAACGGATTTTAATTGGGCCCTGGGTCTTTTTAACCAGAGCAAAAGGCACATAGTTTTTTTACACAAGTTCGAAGCGGGCCGGATTATTATTATTATTTTTGGACAATTTACCCTTCTCTCTTTATATCCCTTTGGAGTTTTCAACTGCTACCTTTAATCGATTAATTAACTCAATAAATTATTAAAGAGGGGCATAGCATAGTAAATATAAAATCACTAGGAAAGAGGCAAGTCTTGGATGCATTGCTTGCTAGGTGTTTGATGCATGTTTTTATGTGATGGCCAAGTGTGTGAATTGCTCTGCCTTAACTTAAATAACAGAATAGGGCATCTATTCCCTTCAACTAAAAACTAGAAATTGTATATTTGTTGTTAATAATTTCATTAGCATACATTTTGCTGATTGATGATGCTCAATATTGGCGACCTCCAAGATCAGGACACGTGGCAGGTGATGTGTCCAGAACCCAGAAGAGGGCCCACAGGGGGCCGACCCGGCTACCCTGTACCCGACCTGCAAACACAAGCTGGCCCTTTTCGGGGCCCCATGCAAATTGGCTTCCTCGGCCCCGCAGCTCGCGCGGAGCTGCCGCAAGACCTGGACTCCTCGGTCTCCTCGCTCGTCCCGAGCTCCAAGCCGAGGCCGTCTTCCTCGGCCCTCCGACCAAAGTCACCGCTCACAGGCGTAACCGCCGCTCCGCGAATCTCGTCATGCGCAGATTCTACGCCAGCAACATCCCACGTTCCACGCCATCAGTCCCCATTAATAGACGATCCGTTTTCTACGCGGACGTGACGTCGGGGGCGTAACTGCCGGCGAGATCCTCGCACCTGCTGCTGCGTGCCACCACAGCTATATAAACCCCCATCACGGAGGGGTCGGGTAAGAAATTCTTGACACTTTTACACCGTTACTCTGCTCGGATCTCATCACTAACTTGAGCGTCGGAGGGTCCTTGGTGGTACCAAACCACCCCGGGACTTCTTTGCAGGTACTCGGCGACAACTCCCTCACCTCACCTCTTCCTCCAAAAACCCATTGAGACCCACACGCAACGAAGGATAATCAGCTAAGTTCACCGCGAGATCAACGGAAGACAACATCTGACGGAGACCCGAAAAGGAGCTCCATCAGTTGGCGCCGTCAGTGGGAACATAACTCCACAAAATACAAAGTTGGCCTTCCTACCCCCACCCTTATGGCAGACGACCATCCTGGGGATCCCGGTACCAGCCGCCGCCTTCCACTCACCGAAGGCGGGGATGAACCTCCTCCCATGACCGTCATCAACGCCCTCGCAGGCCGGATAGATCGCCTGCAATCCCTCGTGGAGGCCCTCGTCCGCTTCCAAACGGCCGCGCCCGGGCCCCAGATCGCTGCTCCGCCGCCTCCAGAAGGCTCTGTCCCTGTCTGGACGGCCGACCACCAACAGGCTGCATCCCGTGGCCGTCGGTCCCTCGAACCGGTGCTCCCTGAGGTCCGTTGGGCACCCCAGGGCTCCACGCCGAGATCCGCCGCCAGGACGCCTCGCCTCGAGCCTCCTCGTGCCCCTTATTCCCCTGAGGAAATGTCAGTCACCTCGCCTGTCCACGGGCGTGGCCGACCTCACCATGATCGGCGGGGCCGCACAGAAGGGGTCCGCCCCGGCAACTCAAGAGCTACCCCATCCCGGGACCTGAGGCACCTCATCGAGAGAAACCGGGGCCGCTCCCAGACGCAGGTCACCCGCAGCGGGGGCCAGGAATCCCGAGGCGCCGATTCCTCGAGGTACCACGGTCGGCTCGACGCCCTCGAGAAGAAGATCGAGGGCATGCGCCGAGAAGTTCACCTCTCGAGCGACGGGGCTAAGTACGCCTCCGACTCGCTCACGAAGCCGTTCACCGAGGAACTGCTCGCCGTGTACGTCTCCTCTTGTAACAAGCCCCCGAAGGTCTCTCTATTCGACGGGAAAACCGACCCGAAGGACCACTTGGACGCTTTCACCGCGGGAATGAGCTTCCAGGATCACTCCGACGCCGCCCAGTGCAGGGCCTTCCCGGCCACCCTCATCCGCGCAGGTCGGGACTGGTTCCGGGGGCTCGAACCCCGCTCGATTTCGACCTTCGACGAGCTGGCTACTCAGTTCCTCGGCCATTTCGTGGGGAACCGTCGACAGAAGCGCACGGTCGACTACCTCTTCACGGTTAAAAGTGGGGACAAGGAAACGTTTAAGGCCTACATTACCCGTTTCTACAACGCCCTACTCGAGGTGCCCGAGCACCGAGACGAAACCGTCATAACGGCACTCAGATCGACGCCAGCTGAGCTCTGAGGGTTTCCCCAGCGACCCGACCCCCGGCCGAGGTCTCTATCTCGTGCAGGAGGCTGTCCGCGACCGACAGCCCCGACGGCACCGCAAACCGAAGCCCCCCTTCCTCCACTACGGTCGGCGAAGACCGGCCCCGGGAGGGTCTTCGGGAACCCCTCTTGAGCGGCTCCGGGGGAAAGCATATCTCCTCTTCCGAGGCCGTGTCCTCCACAATCAGGGCCCACTTCCGACCCGACGCTCTGCTGGGGCCCGGGGCGGGATCCGCCGCCGAGCGTCCTCGGGGCACCGCCACCAGGGCGGTAGGAGCCGGAGCGGGCTGCGCCCGAGAAGAGCTGGCGCCTCCGGCCCTAGTAGGCTGCCTCGGCTGGCGCATAGCATCTCGAAGAGAGCCGAAGTCCATGGATCCTTGTTCCCCTCCGAATGGCGGCCAAAACATGGACGTCTTGCCTGTGATTCGGGGCAGATGCTATTTGGTTTTATCCGTCCACCTCTCCGAAGATGCCAAGTTGATTTATAGCACCGTGTATCGGAGGTTTGGACGGATGCGGCCGATGTAGCAGACTTCGTCAGATTCCCCCTCGTTCGAGGGGTTTTTGATTGTGGGGACGTTCTTCCCTGCAGGCGCAAGCCCCTGCAGTTAATTACGCTACCACATCGCGGTAACAACTTTCTCCTTCTCCAGCTGATCACTTCGTGTCGTGGGTGTTTGTTTTGTTTGTAGTTGCCCGTGGATTGTATACGGAGACTAATTTATGTCGTCGCCCGTAGGACGTGGATTAGTCCAAATCCGTATTTTCTTAGATTTGGGTTTGGGGTTTTGGTTTAAGGATGCGTTAGCCATATTTGAGACTAAGATCAACTTAAACGTTTGTTAAGGTTACGATAGTCTAATTTGGGACTAAGATCAACTTAACGGGATCGTTTAGATCCGACAAAAGAGCATTTGGGCTCTATTGTTCCAGTTTAGGGACATAGTGGTCCATAGCATATATGGCCGTTGGGACTCATCACCTCTCTGACGACGTTGAAGGATTACAACGACAGGTGTCAGAGGAGTTCAGAGATGTACCCTTGAACCAAAGTTGATTGGGAGATCTGTAGTCCAATTTGGGACTAAAGTCTGTTTAAAGGTTTAAAGATACGTTAGCCATATTTGAGGCTAGGATCAACTCAAACGTTTGTTAAGGATACTTTAGTCCGATTTGAGACTAAGATCGACTTAACTGGATCATTTAGATCCGACAAAAGAGCATTTGGGCACTATTGTTCCAGTTTAGGGACATAGTGGTCCATTGCATGTATGGCCGTCGGAACCCATCACCTCTCTAACGTCGTTGAAGGATTACAACGACAGGTGTCAAAGGAGTTCAGAGATGTACCCTTGAACCAAATGTAAATTGATTTAAGAGAGCAGCCGTGCTCAGTCAATTTAATTTGAGGACTTACGGCCAGAATTGGGCTAAGTCCAGTTGAGAATGTTCAATATTTTTATTTATATTTAGCCTGGTAGGCCTTTATTAGGGCTCTGCCCCTGTCAATAATGCACTTCATTTTATTCTGACCTGTTAGGCCTTTTAAGTTGGGCTCTGTCCCCTTTTTTATAATACAGAGAATTTGTTTTGGTCCATTGAGCCTTTTAATTGGGCTCTGCCCTTTAATAATACGCTGCATTAATTAGTCTGACAGAGTGACACGTGGCTTGTCAGGCGCTTTGCGCCAATTGAGAAGCGCAAGGCGCAAGTCCATGGGGAGGTGACACGTGTCACGCTCTGGTGAGCGCAAGCGCAGTGCGCTGCGTTGTTGCGCTACCGACACGTGGCGCTCTCTGATGAGTTGCGCCAATTCATGAGAGCAATGCTCTATTTTAACAGCGCATAGCGCAGATCATTCTGGAGCTGACACGTGGCGCTCTCTAGTGGCTTGCGCCAACCCAAGAGCGCAACAGTGCAGATTTCAAGTGCAAGGCACTGTTTTAATATCTTGATCCAATTTTGGATTCAAAAAAAGAATCTTTAAAATTTCAGAACCAATGGTTCATAACAAAGGCAATGCCTTTGTTATTTATTATATTTTTTATTGAACATCCTTGATCTTGTTCTTAAATCAACGATCTATTCAGAAGAAATTCTTCTTTTTTATAAAGGTTTTACCTTCTTTTTCCTTTCTGAATTCTTTAGAGGAGTTCTCTCTTTGTTTCTGTGTTTTTTTTTGTCTCTCTGTGTTGTTGTTGTGTTTTTGGAATTGGGGTCTAGGGGCCTTTATATAGTGCCCATTAATTTGTTAAATTTATTAAAGAGATCATTCTCTGAGTGATTTGGGGAATTTTCCCCACCGTTGGATCTTTCATCCAAGGGCTTCTGTTTTACAGAAGACAATCTTCTTGTTTTAACAAGAACACAAAGATCTTACTGGAATTTTAATTCTGTTTGGCGCAGATGCACCAGCGCTTGACACGTGTCGCGCAGCGCAGGGCGCAGCGCAACTGCGCTGACACGTGTCGCGCAGCGCAGGGCGCAGCGCAACTGAAGCGTTGCTTCTTTAATTTTGTTTTAAATAGAGCATTGCTCTGATTGGGCGTGCTGCCTTGGACGCTGCGCTGACGTATCAGATTTTGACACGTGGTGCGTTGCGCGCAGCGCAAAGAATTTGAAGCGTTGCTTCAATTTTTGAATTTTTGAAATTCAAACAGAGTTTTGCTCTGATTGGGGGAAACAAATGCCCCCCACCGTTGCGCTTACGTGGCTTCCGAACGTGAGCGCAGCGGTGGCAGAATTCCAACCGTCACGCCATCCCTTGGAAGTTGAAACGGCTCTTCAATGCCTATAAATAGGACCTTTGGTCCCTCAGATGATTTTCATCTCTTCATAAGAATTTTGTTCAGAGCTCTGCTCTTTTGTTTAAGCACTTTTAAAAGTTCAAACTCCAGAGAATTTTAGGTAAAAATTAATTTGGATTAAATTAAATCAATTTTAAGAGCCTTGCTCTCAATAGATCCCTGATCTAAAGAAGACATATTTAGGGTTTTACTTAGCAGAGCTTTGCTCTAAAAGGGTTTAAAGAGAACTAAGGAGAACCCTATTAGGGTTCCATTAATAGAGCTCTGCTCTCTAAAAGATTTTCCCTGGATTTTCTTAATTCATTAATGGAGCTTTGCTCCTTCCAACCCATATAGACAGATTCTTAAGAATTTTTCATGGGTCTTGGAGGTTAAAGAATGGGATTTTTACTTCTTGATGAATTGTATCATCTTGCTTAATCAGTGTGCCTGATAATTTCTCTGATTTTATTTTACAGGAGTAATGGACGCCCACATGTACGATCTCGACGAGATTATCTCGTACGGAGACATCCGCCGACTCGGCCGTTCTCAGAACCGAGAATTTACCAACGCCGAGTGTGCCGAAATCATGAGCCGCTTCGACGCATACAACGGTCAACTGCTTCCTCGGCGCTCCCCTCTCCTGAAGCTTATTGTGGGAGCAATTTGGGAAGCGCTTCCTCTATTCTGTACCGGTGTGCTACTTGGGGCATTGGATGCCGCCGAAGATAAGGTGCACTCGGTGTATCTGATGAGCCTAATCTCAAAGAGGAGGCGAGATACCTTATCGATCTTCTGCACCAAGCTTTTCAACAGTCTGCAATACTTGCTGCCTATCAGAGGGAAGAGGACATCAGTGGGGATCCCGACCCTCATGCTCGCGAAAGGAAGCACACTAGGATGGTTCGCCAGGCTTGGAAAGTCTTGGACAAGGTTACTTTTGAGTTCCTCAATTCATGTCTAAGATTTGAGGTTTTGCCATTGAAATCATTTGGATAATGTCTTTGCTTATTGTCTTTATTGATGTAAAAACTTTCCAAGCATGAATGACAAATCTTTTGCCTCCTTCCTTTTATTTTCTGCTTTGTTACCGGCACATTCTTTAAATAGGCATAGCCTGTAAGCGATATAGAACATTCTGTCTTGAACATCTTGGGGAGTAGCGATGGCTTAGGAAGCAGGTTCAGATCTGCTACCTAAGGCTTTTCAACTTCATGAGCCGTGAGGGTCTCATAAAAACTTTTCTCCCTACGGATCGAGAGGATCTCGTAGGTGGATTTTCTCCTTAGGAATCGTGAGGATTCCTAAGTGCGTTTTCTCTTATAAGTCGTAAGGATCTTATAAAAGAATTTTCCCTCTTATGAGTCGAGAGGACCCGTAAGCGGTTGTTTTCCTCCTTGTCGAGATTCGACTTCGGAGAGTGAGACCCGTGGATAGTATGCAAGAGACCATTTTGGGCCGACTTGCAGGATCCCAGTACTTAGGAAACAAGTTTTTTAATCCTTACTGTCTAAGGCTTTATCTTACTAGTCGAGACGAATCGAGAAGTTCTCGCAAAGACATCAATTTGCTCATGAGTCGAGACGAATCGAGCATTTCTCGCAAGAATATCCTAACGTCACAGTTAACCTCTGCTCTTTACAACAGAAGTCCGTTAGGGTCTGTGGTACTTAGGGTTTTGGCCGTCATACCATCGCATCAGCTGATATATTCCTCGATAGGCAATCGTGCTGTTCGAGTAGCCCTGCGACTGCCGTGTCTCTGATCCCTTCGGGGGCTGGACAAGATGTCTTCAAGTAATCTTCCAGGTAGTATTACCGTCGAAAGAGCAAGCGTAGGGATATTCCATGTCACTTTTTACTTGAGGTTAGGCTCATTTTGGAGAGCCCCAATGAGTCATAACCACTCCGCGCTGGTGTGGGATGCTCTCCGATAGTCCTTCAGGCTTTATATGACTTGCCGTCAAGACCCTGAAGCTAGGAATTTGGCCTTTGCTTCGTTTGCTGGCATTGCGTCCTCTATATCGAGACGAATGTCGCGGTCGTCTCTAGGTTGTTGGTGAACCGTCGAGATTTGGAACTAGGGACTTTGCCGTGGCTCCGCTGTTTGATGATGGCGCGTCTGCTGTGTCGAGACGAACGTCGAGGTGGTGACCATTCCGCACTGGTGTGAGATGATCTCCGGTTGTCTTTCAGGCTTTATATGACTTGCCGTTAAGACTTTGAAGCTAGGAATTTGGCCTTTGCTTTGTTTGCTGGCATTGCGTCCTCTATATCGAGACGAATGTCGCGGTTGTCTCTAGGTTGTTGGTGAACCGTCGAGATTTGGAACTAGGGACTTTGCCGTGGCTCTGCTGTTTGATGATGTTGCGTCTGAATCCTGTTGGAGGAAGAACGCTGAGGTGATATCTCGTCTGTTGTATCGAGACGAACGTCGAGGTGGAGCTGGGATTTTGCCATCACTCCGCTTTACTGACCATGGGGTCTTTTTGCTGACGTTGCATTTACATCCTGTTAGACTGCGAAGGAACACCGCTGTTGACATTGCGTCTGCTGTAACGAGACGAATGCTGAGGTGGAGCTGGGATTTTGCCGTCACTCCGCTTTGTTCCGACCGCGAGGTCTTTTGTTGGCGTTGTATCTGCATCTTGCTGGACTGAGGAAAAACGCCGTTGGTGATCTCTAAGTTGTCGATGTTGACGTCGAGACCCTGAAGCTAGGGATCTTCCTTTGCTTCACTTGTTGACATTGCGTCTGCTGTAACGAGACGAATGCTAGGGTGGAGCTGGGATTTTGCCGTCGCTCCGTTTTGTTCCGACCGCGAGGTCTTTTGTTGGCGTTGTATCTGCATCCTGCTGGACTGAGGAAAAACGCCTTTGGTGATCTCTAAGTTGTCGATGTTGACGTCGAGACCCTGAAGCTAGAGATCTTCCTTTGCTTCACTTGTTGACATTGCGTCTGCTGTAACGAGACAAATGCTAGGGTGGAGCTGGGATTTTGTCGTCGCTCCGTTTTGTTCCGACCGCGAGGTCTTTTGTTGGCGTTG
Organism: Agapanthus africanus; assembly: GCA_030015575.1. Classification (NCBI taxonomy): domain Eukaryota; kingdom Viridiplantae; phylum Streptophyta; class Magnoliopsida; order Asparagales; family Amaryllidaceae; genus Agapanthus; species Agapanthus africanus. Next base: position 927,369,146 of record CM057339.1, read on the forward strand.
TATCTGCATCCTGCTGGACTGAGGAGAAACGCCGTTGGTGATCTATAAGTTGTCGATGTTGACGTCGAGACCCTGAAGCTAGGGATCTTCCTTTGCTTCACTTGTTAACATTGCGTCTGCTGTAATGAGACGAATGCTAGGATGGAGCTGGGAGCTGGGATTTTGCTGTCGCTCCGTTTTGTTCTGACCGCGAGGTCTTTTGTTGGCGTTGTATCTGCATCCTGCTGGACTGAGGAGAAACGCCGTTGGTGATCTCTAAGTTGTCGATGTTGACGTCGAGACCCTGAAGCTAGGGAACTTCCTTTGCTTCACTTGTTGACATTGCGTCTACTGTAACGAGACGAATGCTAGGGTAGAGCTGGGATTTTGCCGTCGCTCCGTTTTGTTCCGACCGCGAGGTCTTTTGTTGGCGTTGTATCTGCATCCTGCTGGACTGAGAAGAAACACCGTTGGTGATCTCTAAGTTGTCGATGTTGACGTCGAGACCCTGAAGCTAGGGATCTTCCTTTGCTCCGTTTGTTGACATTGCGTCTGCAATATTATGACAAATGTCAAGGTTGCCTTTAGGTTGTCTATGAACCATCGAGATTTGGCTTCGCTTTCTGATGGAGCCTGGGGGGGGGGAAGATGTGTTTCCTTCTTTATTTGTGCCCCTGGATTGTATACAGGGATCGATGTGATCGCACCTGTAGGGCATAAGTTTCATTCATTCATTTTTTTTATTATTGTATTTCCGCGATACTCTATCATTTCTGCTTTTATATCGCGAAGGTCGCGATTGCCCAATCATTTCGGCTATTTTTCGTGGTGCCCAATCATTTCGGTTATTTATTTTATTTTCACTCGCTGCTTTTTATTGCGAGTTGCCCCAACATTTCGGCTATTTTGCATGCATACATTTTTTTTACTTGTTGATTTTGTTGCAAGTTGCCCCATCATTTCGGCTATTTCGTATGCATGTATGGCTCACTGATTTTTTTTATCGCGAGTGTGGAACTTGGAATCTGACGCCAATCTCAGCATCAGCATCGCTGCGACTGGAATATTGCCAGGAGCGAATCATCATTTGCCATGAAAGGACTTGGAATTTGATACTGATTTAGGCATCAGCATCGCTACAACTGGGATATTGCCAGGAGCGAATCATCATTTGCCTCTGTCGATGTCGAACAAAGGTAGCTTAGTAAACAGGGTTAGGATCCTGTCGACTAAGGCTTTTGACTTCACGAGCCGTAAGGGTCTCATAAAGGTATTTCTCCCTACAAGCCGTGAGGATCTCATAGGTGTGTTTTCTCCTTAGGGATCGTGAGGATTCCTAAGTGTATGTTCCCCTGTAAGTCGTAAGGATCTTACAAAAAGGTTTTCTCCTTATAAGTCGAGAGGACTTACAAGGGTTGTTCACCGTATGGACATATCCCCAGTCACGGGTGGGACTTGATTAGGGAAATGTTTATTCGCGCCCGTGGATTGTATACAAGGGTCAGTATGAGCCACTTGTAGGGCAATATCGAAGGTTGTGGGGGTTGTTTAAGCACAGGTTTAGGTCTCTGTAACTTAAGACTTTCAAATCTTATGAGCCGTGAGGGTCCCGTAAGAGAGTTCTCCTTACGAGTCATGAGGATCTCGCAAGTGTATTTTCTCCTTAGGAATCGTGGAGATCCCTAAGTGTGTTGCTCCCTTATGAGTCGTAAGGATCTCACGCGGGAGGTTTCTCCTTACAAGGTTGAGAGGACCCTGTAAGTGTCCTTTAACGAGATTGCGCCCTTTCGGGTTTTCACAAACACTCGCCGGTAGTCCTGCTGTTTTTACTCACGGAGCTCTTTCGGGTTTTCATCCGTGCCCATTTTGCTTATGGACGTACCGTTTATTTTTTTTATTCTCTTTTTTTTACGAGGTCGCGCCCTTCGGGTTTTCATGAACACTCGCCGGTAGCCATGCTGTTTTTACTCACGGAGCCCTTTCGGGTTTTCATCCGTGCCCATTTTGCTTACGGACATACTGTTTTTTTTTTATCTTTTTTTTTATTATTATTTATTTTTTTTATCGGCTTTGTGATGTTTCAATTCACCGTAGTTCATCGACATCTCGGTCAACAGCTAGTTTTAGGACGTAGTGGTCCGTCATTAGTTTAAGGACATTTCGGCCCGTCATTAGTTTAAGGACGTTTCGGTCCGTCATTAGTTTAAGGACGTTTTGGTCATTTGCAAGTTTTAGAACATTGCGGTCCATCATTAGTTTAAGAACGTTTCAGTCCGACGTCGCCGTATTTGAGGCGAATCTCTAGTTTACTGACTTTTCGGTTTATGGGGCTTTCCCTATGAATGAGTATGATGCCCCCAGCGTATCCATCTTTCTCGGGGCATGCGGTTGTGGTGGGCTCACCTTCCAGTTTTCGGAGATGACAAACTTGCCATGTTGGTGCTGGTCTTCAACCCAGTTTTTTAAGACGTAGCAATCCTCGATCAGGTGACTTACCGTTTGGTGGTAAGGGCAATAATTGAGATCGTTGACATCGCCTGGCTACAACGGACGTTTTGGACTCGGCAAATTGATAAGTCTGTCACGCACTGCCAGCTCGAACAGTCTCCTTGTTTTATCTTGAGGAAACGAGTAAGGACGTCCTAGCCTCTCCTCGAGGGATATGCGTGAACGCATATTGTTTTGACGAACAACCGGTCTAGGGCCACTCGATTGTTGTTAAGTGTTAGCGAAGAAGGTCGTTTTTTTCCTTTCCTTTATCCTTTTTATTCGCTCCGTTGTTGGTGGATCCGAGATTCTCTCCGGATATCGTGCAATTAAGCAGCTGAATGTTCTCGCAACTCCTCAATTTTTCAGAGATGGACTCCTTGAAGAGAGTGCCAAGGGCTACTTTTTCGTCGGAATCGCTCCCGAAGGTGAGAACTCGTGATCCCCCGGGCTCATCCTTACGACAATTGCCGGCAACTCTTTTATGCTCATCCGTCGTATTCTTCCTCTGTCTACGGGCTTCACGCTTTGTTCTGTTGACGTATTGCCTGTGGGCGACATACCCTTGCCACCAACACTTAAAGGAGTCGCAGTCTTCAGTAGGATGTGTGATCTTCTGATGATATAAGCAGAAGTTTGGATGCATCTCTACTCCACCGAGAGTGTTTTCTTCAGAGGGTGGTAGCTTCATCCCCATTGATATGGCTTTAGCAAACCTTTTCCTCGTCTTGAATTTGTTTTTATCCACGACGGATGTCTTTTGATTTGACGGGAGTGCCTCGACTCTTTCGTCTAGTCGCCGGTGTTTAGCTCCTTCCAATACAGCCATCTCACGCTCTTGATTGACTTTACTTTTCAGACGAATCTCATTCAGAAAGGCATCGATCATCTCGTCTAACGGCCACAGAAGTTCTGGTTCAGGACTCGCCTTCGATTTCTCAGTGCAAGGAGCCTCTTCATCATCTATCAATGAGTGAGAGATCACATGACAGCTTGCTACGTAGTTCTTAAATTCATCTGATGAGTCTTCTCTATCGTTTTCTTCCTCAACAAAAGAACAAGTTGCCCCCGGTGTGTCCATTTTCTTTGGAGTGTGCGGCTGTGGTGGGTTTACTTTCCATTTTTCAGACAGCGCAAACTTGCCTTGTAGGTACTGATCCTCGATCCATCCCTTAAAGACGAAACAATCCTCGAGCGGGTGACTTACCATTTGGTGGTAAGGGCAATAATTGGGATTATTGAGATCGCCAGGCTGCAATAGACGTTTTGGACTCGGCAGATTGATGAGTCTGTTGCACACTTCCAGCTCGAACAGTCTTCTCGTTTTTGTAGGGTTCCTAGGCACTCTCAAGAGGTCTCACTAGGCATCAACCATGCCAATTTCAAATTTTACGGGTGCCGAGAAACCCTAATACGGATCGTTAACTAGATGTCTAGGCGAAAGATGCAACTAGTTTACAACTAAACTAAAAGAACGAAAATACAACCTTTGTAGATCCGTTTCTCCACCTCCATAGCTTCATGATGAAGTCCTCTCCGCTGTCCAAATCGAACCATGACTCTGGCATCGGCTTCATCGGAGAAAAAGCAGGCTAGGTCATCGACGACGATGCCGAAGATGATCTACGTCGAGGCATCACTAGATCAAGCTCCACCTTCACCAAGCCATGAAAACTTGTGAAGGAAACACCCTATACTACTTGGCAAGAGGTAGAGGATGAAGAAATAGGAAGTGGGTAGACTTTAGAATTGGATTTCTCACTCATTTTCATCAATCACCATTGATGGAATTAAGGTTCTTCATCTTGAAGAAGAAGAAGAAGATGATGATAATATGATAAGTTAATTCAAAAACAAAAAGTAAATGAATACTTATCATAATCATAACCATGGTCAAGTGTAGAGAATAAATCATGGTTAGTGGGAATGGTTAGGGTTAAGCATGGAGACAAAATGATCACTTGGTCAAAGCTTCATGAAGCTTCAACATGCATCCAAAGAAAGCCACCATTTTGCATTATGCTAAATATTTTTCCAAAAAGAATAAATAGATAAATAAATGAGAAAAGGAAATGAAACCCTAACCACTTAAGTAACCATGGTTTAATTCTTTACACAAACCCAAACTAGCATGTATCATCAAACATGATACAATCATGTGCACAAAAAATATATCATATATACAATGTGCACAAACAAGTGAGAAAATCCATTTAAAAGTGAACCAATACTAGTTAATACAAAGTAATATATCAAATATATAATTATGCATTAAATCATCAAATCAACATTTGATTTAACGATCCGGTCATATCACATATGACCGACTAATATTGAATGTATCGTTTTATCGAATCAATCCTCGATTCGATAACTAGGTTATATCGCATACAACCATTCGATACATTCATCGCGAGAATGAAATACGGTATCACATACACGCATTATTCTCGGTCCCGCACATATCTCATATGCGCTCCTATTTCGTTTTGCTTGAGCCAGGAAACCTCTGTGTAGGACTCTAAAGACTCGTCAATACGCCGGCAGCAGGTGATGATCATATCAAACACCCACAAGCCGCAAGCGGTCTGCTAAACGTAACGGCCACCCGGGTATTGAGCGATCAGAAGATCGACGAGCAAGCCCGCTCATACTCCTGTGAATCCAACCAGTAACACTTACCGTACAGTCCAGTCTGATCGTCTGATATGTCGCATATCTCGCCTAGGGGTGGTAAACGTCAGACCCCAATAGCTCGATAAGTCGTGACGATATGAGGTCTATAACAATTCGAGAAACTACTGGTAACACTTACCAGTAAATCTCAGCAACCCTGGCCAGGAATTTCCTGTTATAGCCAATCGAACACAGCACAACATCAACTCCCTATACCGGGAGAGACGAATCCCCTCCTATCGCTCATTGCCTCCATGTGATTCGGGACTGTACCCAAAAACCACCGTTTTGCACGCCCTCTTGGACGTGGTAAGATGGAAATCAAAGCACAATGGGAACCACACAAGACTCTATGACGATCTCGAGTCAACAGACTACTCTGTACCAGTGTCACCAGAGAACTGCCATCTGACGTAAGGTATAATACCATCTGGGAGTTCTCGGCGAGTCCGTCCAGTGTACCCAGTCTCCACTGAGCACCCGTATATCATCTCTGATGTCAAACACCAATGGATATGGGATCATCCATCGCCCATCTGTATGGGTCGAGAAGGTATACGCTAGTCTACTCTGGTATATCGATGCCCTGTCTCGATACACCCACGACTAGGGACTTTGAAGGATGTACTTATGGACTACCATGTCCCCACTAGTATGATCCGCATCATAGTTCAGGTAGTCAAGTACACATCCTAAGGGCTTTACCAACATGTAACAGAGAGACAATCAGTGTACATGTTAAGGTAAAGAGCAACCAGATAGCATACTATCATGTCGAGCAAGAAAGTCCTCCCTATATATGTCCCAGCATCCACTACAATATACATCCTATGTACAGTAATGACCTCTAGGGCATACATATAACTAACAATCTCCCACTTGCACTAGGGCCATCTGTAGCAGTGGTTGCAGTATCTCATACTTAACCATCCCATAAAAATCTCTCTCTGGGAATAGGCCTTCGTGAGTGGATCCGCCGTGCTGTCCTCTGAGTCTACTCTCCTAACCTCGATCTCCTTGGAGATCAACCATCTCCATGATCAGGTGATACTGCCTTAGAATATGTCTGGATCACTGATGGGACTGGCGTTCCTTAGCATAAGCCACAACTCCATTGTCACACAATGGTAGGAACGTAGTTCATCTCATGAACCAATATACACCCAAACAGCCTCTTTGGTAGCATCTTAAGTAGCGATGTATCCAGCCTTTATCGTCTAGTATGCCACGGTATCTAGCTTGGAACTCTTCCAACATACCGTCCCTTTACTGAGGGTAAAGACAATGCCTATGACTGACTTTCAGTCGTCCTTATCATCCTGGAACCCTTCCAGTGATTCTCCCCAGGATCGGTTGATACTCTCTCACTACAACTAGTGAGAATCCTAACATCCAATTAGATCTATCTCATAGATCCAAAATCCAGGATTTAGGAGGTATCACTTTGATCCTATATGGAGAATAATTGTGATAAGCGGAGATTGACCGAGCGTAGCATAGGAAACTCCTTCCCTATCTAGAGTATGCCATCCACGTACTCTACGAGGATCACCACCATACTCCCTACTACCTTTTTGTTTATACAAGGTTCATCTACCATTTTGATGATGTCAAACTTTTTGACTAACTCATCAAAACAGATGTTCCAACTCCGCGATACCTGTTTTAATCTTATAAAGCATCTTGTACACGTTTCCGCTGCTCCCACTGTCTACGAAGCCCTCTGGCTGTGTACTTATAGACGTCCTCTTCTAAAACATCATTTAGAAAAGCAGTCATGGTACCCAACCGCCAGATATCGTAGTCATGGTATGTAGCCGTGGCAAGTAGGATCTGGATGGACTTAAGCATAGCCACTTGAAAAGGTTTCATCATAATCCACGCCTGGTCGATGACGAAAAGCTTTAACAAGTCTAGCTTTGAAAGTCTCAACTTTTCCATCTATACCAAGTAATCTTCTCAAGATATACTTGCTCCTGATGGGGATTTAACCCTTCAGATATAGCAACCAAAGTCCATACTTCGTTGGTGTACATGGATTCCATCTCAGATCGTTAAGCATCCAGCCATTCTTACAGAGTCCTACTCCTGATGGCCAGCTCGAAACTAGTTGGGTCATCATCTCATGATGCAATCCTCGCTCCCACTGTCATAGAGAAACCGAAACATCTCTCAGGTGGGTGAGGAACCCTACTAGATCGGCGGAGAGGCTGAGATTCGTTGGTTACTATTGAATCCTTTAGTTCTACCAAATCATCAGCTGCAGTTTGTATAGCTGGAACATTTCCAGTTCTACATAACAGATCTTGCCTCGAGCTTGTCCGGATTATGCTTTTAGACATAGGTCGGACAACCCCAAATCTTAACCATCTTAAGATATGGGCTCTTCCCTTTCCATATCACATATGAAGTGGTAGGCAACTGATTTGATTTGAACCCTATTCAATAGGTATGCAGCTTCTCAAGTGCATAACTCCCAAAAGGAAAAAGGTAACTCTGTAGTACTCATCATAGAGCACACCTTATCATATAGGGTGTGATTGCTCCGCCCCGATATACCATCGTGCTATGGTGTATACGGAGGAGTAATGCTGAGAGAGAATCTCATTCTCCTTTAGAAAAATCCAAGAATTCCGTGCTCAAGTATTCTCCTCCTTGATCTCATCATAGGACATAATACTTTGACCCGTATTTGGTTCTCTACTTCTAACTTATATTCTGTGAATATCTCAAAAGGTTCGGACATGTGTTTCAACAGGAACATATGTCTGAGTCAAAAGAGATTATCAGAGAATTTAATGAAGTATAAAGAACCGGTCTTGGCAAGTGTAGACAGGGGACCTTACATACATCAACATGTATTATCCCAAGAGTTTACTAACTCTTTCTCTGTTTCCAGTAAACAGAGCTATGGTCATCTTATCTCTGTGACATGACTGGCAAGTTTCACAAGATGTAAATTCAAACAGTTTTAAATATGCATCTATGTGCAACTTAGCTAGTCGGGTCGCATTGATATGACCTAGTCTACAATACCTCAAGAAGGATTCGTTCATTTCTGAACTCTTCCTCTTGTGTGTGTTCTGTATACTAAGAACTGTAGTTTGATTTAGAACATTAATGCTTTTAGATAACGTGCCTGAACCGATCAACTTTTGATATAGGAAATGTTCAAAACATTATCCAACAATACAAAATTTTATCATTTCTTTACTAATAAAGAGACTGACATGATTTTGTATATCAGGTTCGGTATCTAATAACATTCGTTCAGAATCAATGTATTGGTAATACAGGGTGACAGTGACCAACAGACTTGGCTGCAACTCTTGCCCTGTTTTCTGCCTCATGAAACTTATCACCCGTTCTCAGTTCTTTACCTATCTGTAGCCCATGTAACATTTTACATATGCGGGATCCTGATCCGATATCATATACCCAGGACGTAAAGGACACTGAGAAACAGTTCTATATATATAATGAACACACCCGAAGATGATGCATCAGCATGTACTTACTTCGTTTGGGTGGCACGGGAATTCTGGTAATCCCCAATTTCCTGCTCTGTCTTATAACAATTATAAGTTGGAGCGGGACCAACGTTCCCCAGCTCAGTATAACAAGCGGGTTCGGTCAAAAATCCGTATTATTATCTTGATTAAGGCGTGATATGGTCGCTACCTGGAGAGAGAGAGAAGAAAACACTCAGCGTGCGCTCTTGCAAGAATAGATTGGTTATTATTTTATCTAATCAGGATGGCTCCCACTGCTTTTTATCAAATCTTCCTTCAAACCCTAAAAGGAAAGACTAGCCGGGATTAATTACACACTACAAGTTCGCCAATCTTTCAGCCAGGCCAGTGTCGGTACTTTGAGGGAGGTCCCCCGTGCTTTCGCACGAACCTAATTACAGTAAACCTCGTTTTCCCAGAGGCGTAACCTCGTTGACACCTTTCTAGACACCTACTTGATCGGCTAATTGTAATGTGTAAAACTCTCCCAGGAGTAACAATTACTCGCAGCGGGTATCGGGATCCAACTATCTCATAGAAGGTATGCAATCTCATTGCAAATTTCAACACTTGAAATTCCCGATAATATTTTGCCCCTAACGTGCTATGACCTTGACGAAAGCCAACAAACCATAGCCCGCTAGTCAAGTTCAACCCGTACATTTCTTGATTGAATTAAACCCACCCGCACGACCCTTGACGAAAGCCAACAAAGCCGCACGACTACCCTAATCCAATCGCATCGTATGCTAGCAGATAAGCAGCATATAGCTACCGCACACTGCACCTTGACGAAAGCAAACAAATGCAGCACGAATACTATATACAACTTATCTGAAATGACGGAGGGCTACGACAGGTTTTTCTGAAAACCTATTGCGTAATGAACTTGATATCGTTGTAGGATCGAATGAATTTTGAAATGGAGTGCTTTTGAGGCTTTTCTAGTTTTGCTAAAGGAGTCACTCCCGGTGAAGGGATCGTCGGTCCTTTCCTCGTCGAATGAGGTGCGGGATATATCACATATATCACTGTGCAAAGCAAAAACACTTAAAAGCAATCAAAAGACAAACCGAGTGTGTAGCATCTGCCAGTTATTGCTAAAGGAGTCACTCCCGGTGAAGGGATCTCGGTCCTTTCCTCATCGAATAAGGTGCAGGATATATCACATATACCTCTGTGCAAAGCAAGAACTGTAGCTACCTGTTTTATTTTGAAATTCGATTCTACAACATCTTAGGTTTCTTTTATTTCATTAATCTCATTAATGAAGTCCCATCATTTAAGTACCTAAACATCACAGATAAATACGACGTACACTTATGCCATCCGCATTCGCCTCGATGTCCCCTCGTGCACCGTTAGGTTAGGTAACTAACGGCAGAGCGGGGCAGGGCTAGCGCGGGTGTAAAACATAAGTAACGCCTATATAATATATCATATATACTATATACAGTATCTATCACAGAACATCACATGATCACATCACAGATATCGCAGCAGAAGAATCATATGAAATATTGGATATACTAGGACGTCCGTGTTTTCAATACGAGCCAGTATAAAACACGGATTCCACGGTCGTGATGAATAGCCAAACCCACACCCCTAGACCCCTACGAGAGCGGCAAGCAACCCTACCAATTCTGGAGTTAGGAGACCCGGACTCGACTCCTCGAGTTGGTCTCCCACTGGACTCCAGAACCCGGTTACTTGTGCTCCCCTCCTTGGGTCTATCCTAGTGCGGAAAAGTAAATAATATACAAAGGGTGACATCTTCCGCAACCTGGAAGTGCCCCAATAAAAGAATATTACATACAAGTTTTTACATGAATGAAAATGAAAAACACTCATCTCACATAAAAACCCCCGGCTATTCAAACACGACGATCCAATATAACATATCCAGCAACACATAACATCACATGTCATCAACGTAAGTAAATATGCGCATCCCAATTGTCGTTGACATATAGCAACGAAACCGGCGATATCACATATTACACTTACGGTCACAGAAAAGAAAGTGTAAAACTACAACAGTTGGAATCCGCAATATCTACATAGACATCGCATGCCTAATCAAATGAATACCTTAGACATCACATGCCTAACAATTATAAACCCCGCATTTTAGTCTCAAAATCGAAAACACTTTTCAATATCAAGTCGGGCAATTCAACAAGATTTCCGACATCCTGATCGAATGCTCGTCGTAAACTTTAGTAGGCGGCCGCACCCCCGACGCCATCGATGAAGTGCACCAAGGCGGAACACCGCTGCCGCGAGCACCCGAACGGATCCTTTCGGCGGCGGGGTTCTCCTAAAGTCACTTGGTCGGGGCTATGGAGCGAGGCTGTCTATTAAGTTTACCCGGCGAGTATCCGCGTACGCTACGTGATTGCGACGGACTTTTGATCACATCAAAATTCCGTGGCAACCGATCAAGTGAGACTAAACTGCTATGTTTATAACATTCATTCAGTTATCTCATAACTACTTGTGGATTCCAAGTATTGTATCACATTCCGGATAAATAGAAAATGTTAAACTTTTCGATCGAACAGTCAAACACCCAAGTTTTTCCGAAACAGATCAACACATGAAACAAGTTTAAAAACATCCAGTTCATGCCTCAGTACCAACGGTCCAGCCGTAGAAGGGTCAAGCCAACGCCTCACATGTGGCACGTCGTACTGCCCCAAACCCTAAGGTTCAAAGGGCGGTTCAAGACGGTCACATAATCGAGTTAAGGTTTGTTGTCTTCTAGAGAGACCATCGCGTTACTTGCACTACTTAGAACGTCTTTAAATCACGGAAAGATCCAACACTTGGAAATTTCTCGACAGGGGAAAAGGTGGTTATTTATATCCGGTCGAACTTTTTAACATATTCTAAAATATCCGGAAAGCCACATAGACAAAATTAGACAATCCGATCGAAACACCGAGTCCCCAATACAACCCAGAAAACTCAACTCTTGAGTTCAGAAAAAAAAATATCCCAGGAAAACCAGCACTGCAAAATAGGAATTACTGTACAAAATTCAATGGGAGAAGAGACAAAATGGCCGCGGAACAGCCGCATTAGCACGCTAATGCCGCGGTTCCGCCGCACTTTAGATAGATCATTAGGTAATTTTTGCACCGTAATTCTTAGAATTTCCTGCTGAATTTTCTGCATATTTTTAATCTTGAAAAAACCCAATTTTTGGAAAAAGTCCAGAGAGCAAATTTGTGTTAGGGTTTCGGTTTAATCGGACTTCAAACTCCGTCTACGCATCGCCTAAGGCTCTAGCTAGGCTCTGATACCACTGTAGGGTTCCTAGGCACTCTCAAGAGGTCTCACAAGGTATCAACCATGCCAATTTCAAATTTTACGGGTGCCAAGAAACCCTAATACGGATCGTTAACTAGATGTCTAGGCGAAAGATGCAACTAGTTTACAACTAAACTAAAAGAACGGAAATACAACCTTTGTAGATCCGTTTCTCCACCTCCATAGCTCCATGATGAAGTCCTCTCCGCTGTCCAAATCGAACCATGACTCTGGCATCGGCTTCATCGGAGAAAAAGCGGGCTAGGTCATCGACGACGATGCCGAAGATGATCTACGTCGAGGCATCACTAGATCAAGCTCCACCTTCACCAAGCCATGAAAACTTGTGAAGGAAACACCCTATACTACTTGGCAAGAGGTAGAGGATGAAGAAATAGGAAGTGGGTAGACTTTAGAATTGGATTTCTCACTCATTTTCATCAATCACCATTGATGGAATTAAGGTTCTTCATCTTGAAGAAGAAGAAGAAGAAGATGATAATATGATAAGTTAATTCAAAAACAAAAAGTAAATGAATACTTATCATAATCATAACCATGGTCAAGTGTAGAGAATAAATCATGGTTAGTGGGAATGGTTAGGGTTAAGCATGGAGACAAAATGGTCACTTGGTCAAAGCTTCATGAAGCTTCAACATGCATCCAAAGAAAGCCACCATTTTGCATTATGCTAAATATTTTTCCAAAAAGAATAAATAGATAAATAAATGAGAAAAGGAAATGAAACCCTAACCACTTAAGTAACCATGGTTTAATTCTTTACACAAACCCAAACTAGCATGTATCATCAAACATGATACAATCTTGTGCACAAAAAATATATCATATATACAATGTGCACAAACAAGTGAGAAAATCCATTTAAAAGTGAACTAATACTAGTTAATGCAAAGTAATATATCAAATATATAATTATGCATTAAATCATCAAATCAACATTTGATTTAACGATCCGGTCATATCACATATGACCGACTAATATTGAATGTATCGTTTTATCGAATCAATCCTCGATTCGATAACTAGGTTATATCGCATACAACCATTCGATACATTCATCGCGAGAATGAAATACGGTATCACATACACGCATTATTCTCGGTCCCGCACATATCTCATATGCGCTCCTATTTCGTTTTGCTTGAGCCAGGAAACCTCTGTGTAGGACTCTAAAGACTCGTCAATACGCCGGCAGCAGGTGATGATCATATCAAACACCCACAAGCCGCAAGCGGTCTGCTAAACGTAACGGCCACCCGGGTATTGAGCGATCAGAAGATCGACGAGCAAGCCCGCTCATACTCCTGTGAATCCAACCAGTAACACTTACCGTACAGTCCGGTCTGATCGTCTGATATGTCGCATATCTCGCCTAGGGGTGGTAAACGTCAGACCCCAATAGCTCGATAAGTCGTGTCGATATGAGGTCTATAACAATTCGAGAAACTACTGGTAACACTTACCAGTAAATCTCAGCAACCCTGGCCAGGGATTTCCTGTTATAGCCAATCGAACACAGCACAACATCAACTCCCTATACCGGGAGAGACGAATCCCCTCTTATCGCTCATTGCCTCCATGTGATTCGGGACTGTACCCAAAAACCACCGTTTTGCACGCCCTCTTGGACGTGGTAAGATGGAAATCAAAGCACAGTGGGAACCACACAAGAATCTATGACGATCTCGGGTCAACAGACTACTCTGTACCAGTGTCACCAGAGAACTGCCATCTGACGTAAGGTATAATACCATCTGGGAGTTCTCAGCGAGTCCGTCCAGTGTACCCAGTCTCCACTGAGCACCCGTATATCATCTCTGATGTCAAACACCAATGGATATGGGATCATCCATCGCCCATCTGTATGGGTCGAGAAGGTATACGCTAGTCTACTCTGGTATATCGATGCCCTGTCTCGATACACCCACGACTAGGGACTTTGAAGGATGTACTTATGGACTACCATGTCCCCACTAGTATGATCCGCATCATAGTTCAGGTAGTCAAGTACACATCCTAAGGGCTTTACCAATATGTAACAGAGAGACAATCAGTGTACATGTTAAGGTAAAGAGCAACCAGATAGCATACTATCATGTCGAGCAAGAAAGTCCTCCCTATATATGTCCCAGCATCCACTACAATATACATCCTATGTACAGTAATGGCATCTAGGGCATACATATAACTAACAGTTTTATTCTGAGGAAACGAGTAAGGACGTCCCAGTCTCTCCTCGGGGGATGGGCGTGGATGCACGTCGTTTTGGCGAACAACCGGCTTTGAGTTGCTCGGCTGCTGTTGAGCATTGGCGACGACGATCGCTTTCCCTTTTCCTTTCTCATTTCGAGAGTCTGGTTTTGGAGGAGACGGTCCATGGCCCATCTGGTCCATTTAGGCTAATTTGTCGATCAAGGCCTGGAAGGTGGTCGGCCTGAAGAACATCATGAATTGCGAGATGGTCGCTTGCGGGTCAAGAGTGCCTACGAACATACCTACCGCAGGTGCCTCTTCTATGCGTTGTTCACATTTCGACCATAAGTTCCGCCATCGTGTTGCGTATTGAACCCACGTTTCGCCTGGCCTTATCCTGGCGTTGATCAGCGCTGTTATCGGGGTGCGTTCGCTAGCACTCGTGAATCTCCGTGTAAACAGTAGCTACATCTCTGCAAATGTTTTGATAGAGTCGTTCGGGAGTTCAGAGTACCACTCGAACGCCGTCTCTGACAAGCTGCCGACGAACTGGCGAAGTAGCAGTTTGTCGTCGCCTCCAGTGTTGCCGAATAAGACCCTGAATTGAGCGACATGTTGATGTGGATTCCCCGTCCCCTTATATACGTGGAACTTAGGGATCATATATCCCGGCGGGTAACTGATTTGGTCATACCAGCTTGGGTACGGTAGCCCAGTTTTGACGACTTGGCTGGCCGCTTCACTCGCCTGATGAGCTCGTATTTGCTGAGCTATATAGTCATCCAGTGCTGCCTTGGAAATTGTCTCTTCCTTGGCTGTTGAAAGGGCCGGCGACGGACCTGATGTCTCCCCTCTATCGTCTTCAACAATGATCGGAGGGTCTTCAGCTGGAGGGTCCGGCTGTAATATCATCCCTACCATATCTTGGAAGAGAAGCGCCATTTGTTTTATGTTGGCAGCTTGTTCTGTTGCTTCTCTATCCTTCTTTTCGAGGACTTTGCGTAAGAAGTCAGCTTCAGTTTTTTGTTCGTAACGCTGCTCCGACGATGCTTCCGGGCTCTCTTTTGGTCCGGCGAGCGCGGCCATTGTAGTCATCATCTCCTGAAGCTTCTGTTGTTGCTCCTGGGCTTTCGTCACGGATCGGGTGAGCGGTCGGTGACCTGTCGAAGCACGGCTTTCCTCCTTTCCAGAAGCCATATAAACGGTGTGCACCACCATGCCCCCAGACTTGGGGCGTTTAGATTCAGTGTCTTTGCGATTTGCCAAAGACACACGGATCTTTTCTGGCTTCCTTCTTCTGTGAGCGGTCGAAGCTGAGGGGACCGTTGCTTTGGGCACCCAGGTGGTCGTCGTCTTTCATTGCTTGACAGGGGGATTTTCTTCCTGCCGGACCTTCATCTTTTTCTGTCGATGAGAAAAATTCGGATCAATCACTGATTCTCGAACCCATCGCCAAGTCTTGTAGATCCTGGAAGACAGCCGTTGAGGAGACTGCTCCGGCTTTTTTGGTTTTGCTTCCACGACGGCCTCTACCGGTGGAGGGGATCTTTTGAGCACCGCAGTTGGTGAATTTCTGCGTACCTTATTCAGCAATTTAAAGCTGTTCCCGGTTGGAATAGCAGCATCGATCCCCACCGTTGGAGCTGGCGGAGTTATCCCAGAGGGGGAGTTGCCCCCAGCCTTCCATACTCGGCGCCAGTGGCGACGTCGAGCGTGTCGTCCGGATGGAGTTGTTTCAGCTATAAGGGTGACTTCGTCGTGCCCCCTCTGGGCAGGGGAAGCAGCTTTGAGGACCTCGCCTGGAGCAGCAACCGGAATGGCCAGCCTTGTAAAAACTGGCTTCTTGGAAAGAGGAGCCTTTCCAATAATTTCGTCCGCTTGATCCGGGATGGCTATCCGCTTTGGGATGTGTTCACACCATAATATTGCATTATTATATTCCCCATTCTTATTCTTTTTATAAATAAACAGGTGCTTTTGACGCATGTCTGCTACATGTTACAGGTTACAGGTTCTTGGAGCGAAAACAGTGAAAAACACAAAAGACGACACAAAAGAAGGACTTTTGACCAACAATTAGGAGGATCTCAGTCAAGCCTAGACGAAGAACAGTTCACAATCAACAAGACAACGTAAGGTCCAAATTATCAAGGCAAACGGTTAAAAATCCATTGCAAAGTGTTCACTGAAGATCTGGAATCAATGAAGAAGCCCAAATAGATAAAAAAAACTGAAGAAATGAAAAGCCCAAAGAAACCTGAAGCAGACCAGAAAAACCCATCAGAAGAGCTCACTAAAGGGCCGCGGAACCGCGGTCCAAGCCAGCCATTGCCACGGTTCCGCGGCCATATGAAGCCCGTACATCGAGAAAATTTTACCGAAGTCTGTGGCGGCTCTGAAAAGATTTCCTAAAGGTATATTTGTAATTGTAGACATGCGGATCAAAATGTAACCTAGGGTTTCCTATTCTCTATAAATAGGAACTCTAATCATTGTAATTTTTATACCTCCTTTTAAATAATAAATTCAGATCTCTTTATGGAGAGTATCGGTGTTTTCTTTTCAATTCATGAATACAGATCTGACAAACCTGCGTTGATGATTGGAGAGATGCATCTGTAAGTAGATTTAATTCCTTGCTCTAGTTTAGATTTCAATTCTTTGCCCTAGGTAGATTTAAATTCTTGCCGTAGATAAATTGCTTAGAGTTAGCTTTGGGGAAGGATTTTGAGAGATGAGATCTCTCATCCCTTTCTTACCCATTATATATTTGCAATAGGACTCCATGCATACACGCACACACCGCGCCCTACGGAATCCTACCCCTCGAGATAACGATGACACCGTAGTGTAAAGGCCCGGTTGCGCGCGTTTTCCATGAAGGTTAGGGTAAGGATCTCTAAAGGAAGGACAAGAACCTAGAGGAAGGAACACCTTCCCGAATGGATCTAATCCCCTTTATTGATAATTTCCATAACTCCTCATAGATCTTCATTCGGGTATAGAAAGCGTTGAGATTTACCTGCATTTCCAAACCATCCCTAAACCTAACCCTAGCAAGACTAGATCTATATAATTGTAGATAGATAGAATTAGATTTTATATTTAATAATCAATCCGAACACCCTTCGGAATTAACTCGTTAGCGCGACTAGGAGATTCACAACATCCCTGTGGACCGACCCGTACTCACCGGCTAGCTGCAAAGCGACGCCGTTCTTGATTGCGGTAATAGATAGTTTTTGAGATCAATCAAATGGCGCCATTGCCGGGGATGGAGTAGAAATTTCCTTTTTCCAATTTCGGGTTAATCAAAATAAAAAAATCATAAAAATCTAAAAAATCCAAAAATCATAAAAATATATCAATTGTTATTTTTTGGAAAGGGTACTTTGTTGTGTGAAATCTTGCAGGAACAAACTCGGATCTGGAAATTTACATAAAGCCAAATAGAAATCAGAAGATCAGAACAGAGGGGAATTTCAGAAACAGAACAACAGAAAAAATCTCGAGACGCGAACTTCCCACTAGACCGCGATTCCGCGGAAAAAACCGCCTTCTGCCGCCCTTCCGCGGCACTCTGGTGAGATCTCGGGAACTGCGCCGCTTCCGCCGCCGTGCTTCCGCCGCGCCAAGCCGCCTACGACCGCGATTCCGCGGTTATCCAGTGTATTCAGCGCAGGAAATTTCCTCTGTAAGTTTCTCTGGTTCCTGCTCTGTAATTTTTGACATATCTTTTCTGGAAATTCCTGCAGGATTCTGTGAGCTATAAAATATATTCCCTTCCAAATAACAATCTTGTGCAGGATTTTTGGGCCCCGCTTAAAATAGAAATTGATTGCAAGTAATCTTTTTTGTTGCATATCTTTTCTCGAATATCTTTTTGCAACATTTTTTTCCAAATAAAGATTCTTGTGATATGCTTAAAATAATAACTGATTGCAAGTAATATTTTTTTTTGGTTGCATAACTTTAATTAAAAATCTTTTTGCAACAATTTCCAAATTAAGATAAAAAGAAAATGGAAAATTTTTATTAGAAAACTTGCAAAAACTTTTGTCGCAAATAAATCCTTGCACCACCACCAACCAACATTCTTTCTTTTCCCCTTCTTCTAACATGGGTACCCCACATAATAAATCACTTGCCGAACTTTGGTATCCCGAACCTAATTTGCGTCGTACATCAATTTGTTCGGTCAATTTAAAGACGATCCTTCCTTGCCTAAAAAATCTTTGAAAGATCAAATAGAGGCGTCTAGGAGAAACAGTTTGAATTTTCAACCCACTTTGTGTCAACCGAGTCAACCTTTACCATCTCCATATGTTGATACCACTTTTTCAAGTCCTTCTGTCACTCCTAAGCCGATGTCCATTGCTGAGCATATTGCTCAATCTCGCAGCCAATCTTTCACCCCTCTCCACTCATCTAGTTCTAGGGATCCACACGACTATTCACCTTTTTATCCATATGTTGACCCTACCCCTGTCCAATGACCCACTTCCTACCAGTCCTATCTGACCTTACCACCTTCACTAGACACTGTTTCTACACAGCCTGTTGGGAGTTTTGCATATCCACACGATTTCGAATCTTTTACCGAAACCCCCTTACCATCCAAGTCTAGTTTGGAAGAGTCGTTGGAGGCATATATCGCAGCAACAAACAAAATGACTAGGAATGTGGAAGCATCCGTGGCCGCCCTTATGCAACCTAGTGAAACGGTAGCTAGTGTCCCGCTAGCTCCAAATTTTTCAATGTATAAGGAGGCGGTTGGACAGAGTGAGAATGAGAGAGGATTTCCAAATCAAACCTACCCTTACCCAATTGAAGTCCACAACTCCAGTTTTCCGTCGAATGTCCTAAATGATTCACAGGTTCAAAATAAAAACGAGTTGTGTGATTTTGTAGTGTTTGATTTGCCAAATTGTGAGGAACCCTTTTCAAGTGAAACCGCACCTAATCCTTTCGATCTTTACACCTCCCATCTAGAACCTAAATCGATAGATATCCATGCTTTTGATGAGGTGTCTAAAGAAATTGATTTTCACTTGATTGAAGATATAGGCGCCGGGAATATTTCGGATGATGAACCTGTCGATTTGATTGAAATTTTATGTCCAATTCATCATCCCGAGTCATTAGATGTTTCTCCCGAACCTCATATGCGTCTTGATTTTGATGATAATGGCATGGATGAGTTAAATATTGAGGAGAATTATGAGGATAGTATTGAGGAGAGTTTTAAGGATCATATTGAGGTTGAACCATTTTTGTTTGATGTGTCTGATTTTCCAATCCATCCTCTTGAACTTTTAACTAAATCAACCTCTCTCCTTTCCATCGTTCCGACCACGCCTAATATCACGCTTGAAGACTGTGAGCTTGAAAAATTTTCCTTTGAATCTGACACAGTTCTCCCAGCCGATAACACTTACAAGTGTTTCATTTTTTCGGACGATGTTGACGACTCACCGCTCGAGTTTGAGTCCTTTACATTTTCAGATGAGTAAGTTGAACCATCAGACTCGGTTGCTTACAGTGGTTTCGAACCATTAATGGAATCTTTTAAGTTCGAAACAGTTTACTACGGTGAGAATGAGACTATCCCTAATCCGCTCCCTTTCGTCCTTCCTATCGTTCCGACCGTACAAGAGACCATTACGCTTTCATCTCCTATACCAAGTTCGGCGTACCCATGTTTTCTTGCGAATCTTGAGGGATTTGATCCTATTTCACGACGGGTTGATAGATTAGCGCAATCACTTTTAACACATCGGTCATCACAAATTGCGCTAATTTATTCACTCGATTTACACCCTCAAGATCGTGCTACCCTTCTTTCTTCTTTCCGCCATTCTTCTCCTCCACCGAGACCATATTCCATCCTTCTTTCCACACGGTCTCGTGTGCTTCTCATCTCTTTTCTTTCCACCCCATTCTTACACCAACTATACCATTACCATGATAAGATTTTTGAATGGTTGGTGCTAACCTTTGGCTTGTGTAAGGCCAAGCTTAAGTTCGGGGGAAGCTTTGTATATATGTATATATATTTTTGTTTTCTTTTTCTATAAAAATAAAATAAAATAAAAAATTTCAAAACATTAAAAAATATATAAAAAAATTGTAAATAAATAAACAGGGGAGTGCCGACAATTTTTGACGCTCTTGATGTAGCATGACAGTGAGGACACTGTCAAGTTCAAGTTTGGGGGTATGCTCGGTACGTCTTTTTCCTTCGCATTCATTTGTACATATTTTTGCATTTGCATACTTATTTGAAAACCCATAAAAATTGAAAATTTTCAAAAATATAAAAATTAATGTATTCAATTTTGGCTAATTGACTTGAGTTTGAAAAATAGGTTAACTAGCTAGGAACAACTAGATCTTAGACTTAGTAAATAAAAAACCCTAAAGATAACCTTCTTTAAAGTTTAACGGTAGAAAGTATATGCCTTGTAGTTTATTTAGAAATAGGCAAATTTTGGGTTCACTTCTTGGGCTAAGTCGAAACGAAGGAAAAATATTGATGTTCTTATTAGAGTATAAGTTTGAAAAATAATTCCTAACTTAAGTCTAGATTCTGAAAATGTATACCCTATAATTTGCACAATCATGCACCTTGAAACTTGGAATAGTAGAAGAGACCTTGAAATGCTCTTGTCTAAAGTCCTTAGTACAATGAAAAAAAGAAAAAAAAGTGTGAATAAAGAATAAAAAAAAATGGACACTGGTTTTTGTGATTACTTAAGGCTGCAAAAATAGAAAAACATTTAGCGAGGGTGCTTCATCACCTAGTGCCTTAGACCAACTGGTTTGGGAGTCACTGCTAAAAGCCTTGGGTGTTGCAAGACTAGAAATTACGCTTTAATGTGCAAACACATCTTGTAATCGGTTGTTGGTACCTCAAGAAGTATTAACGGTCGCATGAAGCATGTGTAAGCAAAATTCAATTAAAAATTCACCAATTAATAAGTACTTTGGACAACGGACTACGGTATGATTGCTTGATTTGAATTTCCAAGTGTAGGGGTGATCTATACACACACGTAAGGGTATGCGATTGGAGTTTAGATGAGAAAAAGGGGTGAAGAATAGAACTTGTATTTTTAATAGAGTTGATAAAAATTCCTAAGTGGAAATGGAACCCTAGAAGGAAGACTTAAGAAATGCCGAAAGCTAGGTAAGTCTATAAAACATATATAATCTTAAGTTAAATGATGAGAAAGTGTGAAGAATATGGGTGGATAATTTGCAAGTCGACGATAATAGAATTCCTTGTTAGAAAACCTAATTGGAGAACAAAAGTCGAAAAGCCGAATTGATAGGATTTTGTGGGTAGTATCCGCTGAAAACCCTCATGAGACAACACTCCTTCTAGTAGGGACACCTAGAGATTTAACGGCTTGTTGCACGAGCTCAGTGCAATCGCGTTTCCCTGCGAAAGTGCGGTTAGGATTTTAGTGAATAAAAAATAAGTTTGCTCGAGGACGAGCAAAAGATAAGTTTGGGGGTATTTGTTCACACCATAATATTGCATTATTATATTCCCCATTCTTATTCTTTTTATAAATAAACAGGTGCTTTTGACGCATGTCTGCTACATATTACAGGTTACAGGTTCTTGGAGCGAAAACAGTGAAAAACACAAAAGACGACACAAAAGAAGGACTTTTGACCAACAATTAGGAGGATCTCAGTCAAGCCTAGACGAAGAACAGTTCACAATCAACAAGACAACGCAAGGTCCAAATTATCAAGGCAAACGGTTAAAAATCCATTGCAAAGTGTTCACTGAAGATCTGGAATCAATGAAGAAGCCCGAATAGATAAAAAACTGAAGAAATGAAAAGCCCAAAGAAACCTGAAGCAGACCAGAAAAACCCATCAGAAGAGCTCACTAAAGGGCCGCGGAACCGCGGCCCAAGCCAGCCATTGCCGCGGTTCCACGGCCATATGAAGCCCGTACATCAAGAAAATTTTACCAAAGTCTGTGGCGCCTCTGAAAAGATTTCCTAAGGGTATATTTGTAATTGTAGACATGCGGATCAAAATGTAACCTAGGGTTTCCTATTCTCTATAAATAGGAACTCTAATCATTGTAATTTTTATCCTTTTAAATAATAAATTCAGATCTCTTTATGGAGAGCATCGGTGTTTTCTTTTCAATTCATGAATTCAGATCTGACAAACCTGCGTTGATAATTGGATAGATGCATCTGTAAGTAGATTTAATTCCTTGCTCTAGTTTAGATTTCAATTCTTTGCCCTAGGTAGATTTAAATTCTTGCCGTAGATAAATTGCTTAGAGTTAGTTTTGGGGAAGGATTTTGAGAGATGAGATCTCTCATCCCTTTCTTACCCATTATATATTTGCAATAGGACTCCATGCATACACGCACACACCGCGCCCTACGGCATCCTACCTCTCGAGGTAACGATGACACCGTAGTGTAAAGGCCCGGTTGCGCGCGTTTTCCATGGAGGTTATGGTAAGGATCTCTAAAGGAAGGACAAGAACCTAGAGGAAGGAACACCTTCCCGAATGGATCTAATCCTCTTTATTGATAATTACCATAACTCCTCATAGATCTTCATTCGGGTATAGAAAGCGTTGAGATTTATCTGCATTTCCAAATCATCCCTAAACCTAACCCTAGCAAGACTAGATCTAGATAATCGTAGATAGATAGAATTAGATTTTAGATTTAATAATCAATCCGAACACCCTTCGGAATTAACTCGTTAGCGCGACTAGGAGATTCACAACATCCCTGTGGACCGACCCGTACTCACCGGCTAGCTGCAAAGCGACGCCGTTCTTGATTGCGGTAATAGATAGTTTTTGAGATCAATCAGGATGACAGCTTCGGGTATCACGGGCTTGTAGGTGTTCTGGCCCAGTTTGTTGAAAACCGAAGTATTGAAGTTGAGCGACCCGTTGAGAGGGGCCCCGGCAGTGGTAAGTCGATGAAAGACCGAATTCCTTGGGGCTTCTTGCAACGTCATTGGGGCTTTGAAGCTCATCGGTGGGAGCATGGTCCCAAAGAATAGTCCAGTGGTGGCTTGAGTTACCTGTTCCACTAGCATTTTGAAAAGGGAGGCCGCTTGGGGCCCATAAGTCACTCCTCCAGTAAGGACGGAGCGAGAGTTGCGGTTGCAGGCAGTGCAGTTTGAAGCCATTGATCTTCTGTTTTCTGCACGGAGTAAGACACCAAATCTTAGTACCTCGAATCCACAGGCAACCACAGCAAACCGCGATTCGTTCACGAACACGACACACGAAGTGTGGAGTGGAAAGAGGAAAAGGCCCCACCGGGCGTGCCAGAATCTGTTCCCCTCCGAACGGCGGCCAAGACATGGACGTCTTGCCTGTGATTCGGGGCAGATACTATTTGGTTTTATCCGTCCACCTCTCCGAAGATGCCAAGTTGATTTATGGCACCGTGTATCGGATGTTTGGACGGATGCGGCCGATGTAGCAGACTTTGTCAGATTCCCCCTCGTTCGAGGGGTTTTTTTATTGTGGGGACGCTCTTCCCTGCAGGCGCAAGCCCCTGCAGTTAATTACGCTACCGCATCGCGGTAACAACTTTCTCCTTCTCCAGCTGATCACTTCGTGTCGTGGGTGTTTGTTTTGTTTGTAGTTGCCCGTGGATTGTATACGGAGACTAATTTATGTCGTCGCCCGTAGGACGTGGATTAGTCCAAATCCGTATTTTCTTAGATTTGGGTTTGAGGTTTTGGTTTAAGGATGCGTTAGCCATATTTGAGGCTAAGATCAACTTAAACGTTTGTTAAGGATACGTTAGTCTAATTTGGGACTAAGATCAACTTAACGGGATCGTTTAGATCCGACAAAAGAGCATTTGGGCTCTATTGTTCCAGTTTAGGGACATAGTGGTCCATAGCATATATGGCCGTCGGGACCCATCACCTCTCTGACGACGTTGAAGAATTACAACGATAGGTGTCAGAGGAGTTCAGAGATGTACCCTTGAACCAAAGTTGATTGGGAGATCTGTTGTCCAATTTGGGACTAAAATCTGTTTGAAGGTTTAAGGATACGTTAGCCATATTTGAGCCTAGGATCAACTCAAACGTTTGTTAAGGATACTTTACTTCGATTTGAGACTAAGATCGACTTAACTGGATCATTTAGATCCGACAAAAGAGCATTTGGGCTCTATTGTTCCAGTTTAGGGACATAGTGGTCTATTGCATGTATGGCCGTCGGGACCCATCACCTCTCTGACGTCGTTGAAGGATTACAACGACAGGTGTCAAAGGAGTTCAGAGATGTACCCTTGAACCAGGTGTAAATTGATTTAAGAGAGCAGCCGTGCTCAGTCAATTTAATTTGAGGACTTACGGCCAGAATTGGGCTAAATCTAGTTGGGAATGTTCAACATTTTTATTTATATTTAGCCTAGTAGGCCTTTATTAGGGCTATACCCCTGTCAATAATGCACTGCATTTTATTCTGGCCTGTTAGGCCTTTTAAGTTGGGCTCTGTCCCCTTTTTTATAATGCAGAGCATTTGTTTAGGTCCATTGGGCCTTTTAATTGGGCTCTGCCCTTTAATAATGCGCTGTATTAATTAGTCTGACAGAGTGCCACGTGGCTTGTCAGGCACTTTGCGCCAATTGAGGAGCGCAAGGCGCAAGTCCATGGGGAGGTGACACGTGTCACGCTCTGGTGAGCGCAAGCGCAGTGCGCTGCGCTGTTGCGCTGCCGACACGTGGCGCTCTCTGATAAGTTGCGCCAATTCATGAGAGCAGTGCTCTATTTTAACAGCGCATAGCGCAGATCATTCTGGAGCTGACACGTGGCGCTCCCTGGTAGCTTGCGCCAACCCAAGAGCGCAACAGTACAGATTTCAAGTGCAGGCACTGTTTTAATATCTTGATCCAATTTTGGATTCAAGAAAAGAATCTTTAAAATTTCAGAACCAATGGTTCATAAAAAAGGCAATGCTTTTGTTATTTATTATATTTTTTTATTGAAAATCCTTGATCTTGTTCTTAGATCAATGATCTATTCAGAAGAAATTCTTCTTTTTTATAAAGGTTTTATCTTCTTTTTCCTTTCTGAATTCTTTAGAGGAGTTCTCTCTTTATTTCTGTGTTTTTTTTGTCTCTCTGTGTTGTTGTTGTGTTTTTGGAATTGGGGTCTAGGGGCCTTTATATAGTGCCCATTAATTTGTTAAATTTGTTAAAAAGATCATTATCTGAGTGATTTGGGAAATTTTCCCCACCGTTGGATTTTTGATCCAAAGGCTTCTGTTTTACAGAAAACAATCTTCTTGTTTTAACAAGAACAGAAAGATCTTACTGGAATTTTAATTCTGTTTGGTGCAGATGAACCAGCGCTTGACACGTGTCACGCAGCGCAACTGCGCTGACACGTGTCGCGCAGCGCAACTGCGCTGACACGTGTCGCGCAGCGCAGAGCGCAGCGCATCTGAAGCGTTGCTTCTTTAATTTTGTTTTAAATAGAGCATTGCTCTGATTGGGCGCGCTGCCTTGGACGCTGCGCTGACGTATCAGCTTTTGATACGTGGCGCGTTGCGCGCAGCGCAAGGAATTTGAAGCGTTGCTTCAATTTTTGAATTTTTGAAATTCAAACAGAGCTTTGCTCTGATTGGGGGAAACAATCCTGCATGAAATGAACACCCAACAGATCAGCAACACGAGTAAAATGTAAACCCGACAAGCAAGCCTAACTTATCGACGAACTCGACGGGGCTAAGCCCGGCCCAGCTCAAAACTCTCTCGGACAGCAGCACGTTATGTCGAAGGACGGGTTCCCATGACGCCACTCTCACCGCGGCGGGGTCATCAGACAGGTTCCCCGGCAGGCACTTCTCCCTTGACCACTTGGTGGGCACCGGCCAGTCCTCGCCCTCGGGAGGGGAAACGAAGAAAAATTTCTTTTTCCAATCATGAATGGAGGAAGGCAAGGCCACGACCCTGGTCCCGGCAGCGACCCCGGGCCGCTTCCTAAAAGTAAAGTAAACCCATCTCGGGTCGCCAACTCGACCGCCAGGGTGACTCTTGAAAACGAGGGAGGAATCGAGAAGGGAAAGACTGAAGGGAACGGCCTGTAACTTTAGGCGGATCAGGAACCCGAGGAGGATCCTCCACGAGTTCGGCACTAACTGGCCGGGGGCCAAACCGAAGAAATTTAGTGCGGCGACGAGCTCAGGAGAGAAGGGCAGGCACATTCCGCCCCAAAAATCTTCCAAATACAGAGCAATCTCCCTGCCCCGTACCTGGTCTGCCCTCTCTCCCTCCTTGGCCAGTCGAAGCGTGTAGTACGAGGGGATGTGGAAGCGAGCCCGAGCGTTGGTGAGCTCGTCCTCGTACCTCACCCAGCACGAGGTGCTGGGGGCCACATCTGCTGCCTCCTCCCTGGAGGCGGCCCCCGCCTCACGATCCCGGGGAGAGGATCCAACTCCTGCTGCCCGAGGGGACTCAGACACAGCTAAAGGAACCCTAGCACCTACTCCTACAATGTCTATTGATTCTACAGAGGAAGGCATCTAACCTTGAAAAAGAAAATATTCAAAGGCTGGAAACGAGGGAAGGGAGACGAACGCCGAGCAGCCAAGACTTGAGAGAGGGAAATATGGAGGAGTAAGGGCCCTGGAGCGGGCCCCACCCCTGTTTATTGCTGCACACGGCCCCATCCGACGGCGCCCGTCGTCTCCCGCCAAAACAGCTCTTCGCGCCCAGTGGCCCCGATCGCTTCACGTGTCAGTTCTGCGCTGGGCCGCGTCCCATCAGACGCCGCAGGCCTACATACGTCGCATCAGCCAATCGATGCTCGACACGTGGACCGTCGCTTAAGTTGCAGAGTGTACGAACTGGCGCACCTTCTTTAAATGCGGAGATCTCGCCTTGATTTGCTAGCGGAAAAGACAACCGACGGCTCGAGGACTCATCCCGACATAACCCTAGGAAGGAGCTCACCTCGAGAGACCCGGCAGTCCACTGCTGACCCGACCCGCTAGCTGGTCGGGACAAGAGTGGGGGGCTAATGATGATGCTCAATATTGGCGACCTCCAAGATCAGGACACGCGGCAGGTGACGTGTCCAGAACCCAGAAGAGGGCCCACAGGGGGTCGACCCGGCCACCCTGTACCCGACCTGCAAACACAAGCCGGCCCTCCTCATGGCCCCCTGCAAATTGGCTTCCTCAGCCCCGCAACTCGTGCCGAGCTGCCGCAATACCTGGACTCCTCGGCCTCCTCGCTCGTCCCGAGCTCCAAGCCGAGGCCGTCTTCCTCGGCCCTCCGACCAAAGTCACCGCTCACAGGCGTAACCGCCGCTCCGCGAATCTCGCCATGCGCAGATTCTACGCTAGCAACATCCCACGTTCCATGCCATCAGTCCCCATTAATGGACGATCCGCTTTCTACGCGGGCGTGACGTCGGGGGCGTGACTGCCGGCAAGATCCTCGCACCTGCTGCTGCGTGCCACCACGGCTATATAAATCCCCATCATGGAAGGGTCGGGTAAGAAATTCTTGACACTTTTACGCCGTTACTCTGCTCGGATCTCATCACTAACTTGAGCGTCGGAGGGTCCTTGGTGGTACCAAACCACCCCGGGACTTCTTTGCAGGTACTCGGCGACAACTCCCTCACCTCACCTCTTCCTCCAAAAACCCATTGAGACCCACACGCAACGAAGGATAATCAGCTAAGTTCACCGCGAGATCAACGGAAAACAACATCTGACGAAGGCCCGAAAAGGAGCTCCATTAGTTGGCGCCGTCTGTGGGAACATAACTCCACAAAATACAAAGTTGGCCTTCCTACCCCCACCCTTATGGCAGACGACCATCCTAGGGATCCCGGTACCAGCCGCCGCCTTCCACTCACCGAAGGCGGGGATGAACCTCCTCCCATGACCGTCATCAACGCCCTCGCAGGCCGAATAGATCGCCTGCAATCCCTCGTGGAGGCCCTCGTCCGCGCCCGGGCCCCAGATCGCTGCTCCGCCGCCTCTAAAAGGCTTTGTCCCTGTCTGGACGGCCGACCACCAACAGGCTGCATCCCGTGGTCGTCGGTCCCTCGAACCGGTGCTCCCTGAGGCCCGCTGGGCACCCCAGGGCTCCACGCCGAGATCCGCCGCCAGGACGCCTCGCCTCGAGCCTCCTCGTGCCCCTTATCCCCCTGAGGAAATGTCAGTTACCTCGCCTGTCCACGGGCGTGGCCGACCCCACCATGATCGACGGGGCCGCACAGAAGGGGTCCGTCCCGGTGTAATGACCCCAAAATCTTTATACATTTGTATTATCCCTCTTCAATAATATACCGTATTTATTTGTACTTGGTATTTTCCGTTTTCTATTAAATTTATTATTATTTTAGTCCTCAATCTATTTTGTATTTTTTCCTAGGTACAATTTCTTTTTCTTATATTTAAGTTTTTTACTTCTCATTCTTATTTTTCCTTCATAAATATTTAACCCAAATCCATTATTTTTATTCTCTACAGCCCATCTGAAAAGCCCACTTTCTTTTTAAGCAACAACATATATTTAATTCTAATTAAATATGTGCATGAACAACCTTGTAGCTCATTGGTTAACTCTTTGCATTGTTATTCCATAAGTCACATGTTCAAATCTCCATTCTTGCAATTATTTTTTTGATCAATTTTTTATTCTTCTCATAACCTACAAATGAGACCTTTCATTTCCAAAATGAATGGTAACCTTTCATTTCTCTTTTAATTCTCATGTTAAATGCATATATTATAATTCACCATTACACCATCTTTATTGTCCTCCTCTATCTTTTTCTTTCTCACATTTTTCTATCTCTCACTTCTCCCTCTTCACCTAGAGTTCAAGAAGAAGAACATGAAGAAGTTTCAAGAAGGTCTCGCTAGTAACGCGAGGCTATCGGCGAATAGACAAGCCCGATGACAATACCGGCTTGTGCATGTAAGTCCCTTCTGTCTTTCCCTCTCTCCATCTCTTTCTTTTTCTCTTTATATTTCTCTTGTTTTATATTACCATGAAAAACTTCCATTGACATATCATAGTTCCTAAATAATTAATTAAATGGATACATATATAAATAATGAACACACAAATATACACACATATATGGTTTGTAAAGTCTTTTTCATTACTCTCAATTCACATGTTAAGATTTCATAGTGACCAATTAGGATTGCATGTTTGTTGTTTTATTTTAAATCACTTTATTTAAGGTTTGTAAAAAAAAAATGAAGTTACGAATAAATACCATGGTTTTCTCATTTCTCACATATGACATATCAATAATTTTAGTTTTAAAATAATTTTTATAAATTAATTTTTAATTCTGAAAATTTCAGAAAATTTACATATGATAGAATATATTATTTTGTATGCGCTGTAAAATTTTTAGATCGAACGGCATAACGGTTTAGGAATTATATCGTTTTTATTTACTGATCGTAAAACAGAAAACTGCAGTTATCAGTCAACTTCTAGGACACATAACTTGATATACCGGTATCCAAATTGAGCAAACTCAGGTGTTTTTGATATATAAATCGAATGGTCTAGATTTTATTAGTTTTATATTTTTACTGAAAACCGACGTAAAATATAGAAAACTGTGTTACAACATTAAGTGACGGATCTGGACAGAATCTGTTCCGATTCGCACACTGTTTTTAAATTGGATATAACTCGAACATCCGATGTCTGTTTGTGACAAAATTTAGATGTGTAGATGCACAATTGATAGAACTGTAATTTTATGTATATCATATTACTTATAAATGCATGAAACAACCCGATATAGGCTTTGCAATACAATATATAGTTGCTGTCCAGAAATCTGAATTTCTGTTTTAAATGTTGATATTAAAATGATCATAACTAGAGTTTCAGAAATCCAAATCATGTGAATCTTGGTGTTTTGGATAAGTACATCGAAATACCTACAATTTTCTAATAATCTTCGTAACCTGAAACCTGATATAAATTAACTCAAACTGCGTTTTAAAAATATGTGACGGTGCCGAATAGATTCTGATATGTTTTGCGCGACGATACGAAAACATATATATCTCTCAAACCGGTAGTCGTATTAAGGTGAAACTGGAACTCACGTATACAAAACACATAGAACCATATTTTTGTTTA
The DNA here is from genome assembly GCA_030015575.1 of Agapanthus africanus. Classification (NCBI taxonomy): domain Eukaryota; kingdom Viridiplantae; phylum Streptophyta; class Magnoliopsida; order Asparagales; family Amaryllidaceae; genus Agapanthus; species Agapanthus africanus. The sequence goes on from CM057339.1 coordinate 927,399,495, forward strand.
TGTTCCGCATTCGTTTGACTTGATTAATTAGTCGTACATAATATTTCTTTATAGCATTGTTTTTGGTAGTTACTCGTATAATATACTTGACTCATTCCATGCTATTCGAACATGTATACATATTTATCTTGATCATTAAATTGTTGTATGTACATAAATATGATAATAAAATACTTGAGGTGTATTTTGAAAAGTATATAAAAGTATTTTTATATAAAAACCCCTCAAGTTTTATAAATTACCCTAAGGACCCTAGCAATTATAGGACTTCGATTTACATTTCTAATTGTCTGACTCGGGTTTGAGTCTGATTATGATCCGACTTGAATATGTTTCAAGTACAATCTACAATCTACAGTATTCCAATTCAATATGGACACATAAATCCATGAATCCAACTATACAATCTATACAACTTGACTGAACCGAACCATGGATATACATTCTATTTACACGGTTCTCCAGTTATTCCATTTACATGATTCTACGGTTACATCCGTTTACTGATATCATGGTTTCGGTCAGTCTTTCAATTATACAATCAATACAATTTACAAGACAAACAATACAATCAAAACACTACGGGGTTTAAGGGGTAGATTGGTACGGAAGGTGTTAAAAGTGGCACGAGACGGTAAGATTAAGACACCTAACATGAATCCAATTGCCGTTGTTCCGGGTTGTATAACGGAGCCTTGTACTTCCATTTGCCCTGGTCTCTAGCATACTGAGACCCCTCTCGTATACACTGGCATTCTTCTGTACCAAGCTACAAACAACAGTGTAATACAACAATATAACAATATAATACAACTGTAAAAGCTACTCTCTCTCTCTCTCTCTTACTCTCTGTCTATTCCTCCCTTATCTTTGGGACTTACCGAGCGACCTATTCGCTGACGACATTCTATTTCTTTCTTCTTTGAATGTCGTCAGGTGGTTTGGACCCGGCAGAGATCGAGCCATCTACAGAAGACTTGGACCAGATCAGTGAAGACCCCGAGCTCTAGACATTGTACATTTTCCATTCAGTACTTTTCATTTCCTGTTATGTCATTGTTTAGGCATCGTTTTATTTCAGTTGTATTTCCTTTTCATGAAATTGCACAAAAGAATGTTAATAAATAAAAGTTGATGTTCTTTTTAATTCTTGTCTCTTGTGTATTTATTTTATATTGCTTAGATACGCTTAGCGTATGTACTTCTGAGTATATACATAGCGGACCTTGTCGCGTCTCCTTCGCCGTACACTGGGAAGCGGAGCGTGACACCCGGCAACTCAAGAGCTACCCCATCTCGAGACCTGAGGCACCTCATCGAGAGAAACCGGGGCCGCTCCCAGACGCAGGTCACCCGCAACGGGGGCCAAGAATCCCGAGGTGCCGATTCCTCGAGGTACCACGGTCGGCTCGACGCCCTCGAGAAGAAGATCGAGGGCATGCGCCGAGAAGCTCACCTCTCGAGCGACGGGGCTAAATACGCCTCCGACTCACTCACGAAGCCGTTCACCGAGGAACTGCTCGTCGTACACGTCTCCTCGCGTAACAAGCCCCCGAAGGTCTCTCTGTTCGACGGGAAAATCGACCCGAAGGACCACTTGGACGCTTTCACCGCGGGAATGAGCTTCCAGGATCACTCCGACGCCGCCCAGTGCAGGGCCTTCCCGGCCACCCTCATCCGCGCAGGTCGGGACTGGTTCCGGGGGCTCGAACCCCGCTCGATTTTGACCTTCGACGAGCTGGCTACTCAGTTCCTCGGCCATTTCGTGGGGAACCGTCGACAGAAGCGCACGGTCGACTACCTCTTCACGGTTAAAAGTGGGGACAAGGAAACGTTTAAGACCTACATTACCCGTTTCTACAACGCCCTTCTCGAGGTGCCCGAGCACCGAGACGAAACCGTCATAACGGCACTCAGATCCGGTCTGAGGCACAAGGAATAGTTGCGCTCCTTCGCGCTGGCTCAACCTAAAACCATGGCCGAAGTCAAGGCGTGGACCGAGCGCGAAGTCCAGTTGGAATCCGAGGTGACTGCTAACCTTCCCCGGACAGAACGGCCCGACCAGAAGAAGATGACTCGAGAGGAGAGGCCCGAGTGTCAGCAGCCTTACCACCCGAAGTTCCAGGAGTATACCCCCTTTAACGTCTCCCTCGCGGTGTTGTTGGAGGAAGCCCAGAACGAGGAGTTCTTCAAGTTCCCTCCGGTCCCGCGTCAGGCCGCTAAGCGAACCCGGGACCCCTACTGCGCTTTCCACCGGGTACTGGGCCACGCCACGGAGGACTGCAAACAACTGAGGGACTACATCGAGGAGCTCATCCGGTCTGGGCACCTCGCCGCCTACCTAAGGGACAAACGGCAGACCGACCGCAAACAAGAGCAGCATCGCTCTCCCACCGACCTGACCATCGGTCAGATCATGCTTGTTTCAGCGGACGGCCAGCCCGGAGCTCAGGGAGCCCCATGCCAAGCTTCTCGAGGCCCCTGAGCCCAATTAAAACCCTTTTGTACCCGTTGCCTATAAAATCTAAGCAGTTGACTCTAATATATAAAATGTTGTCTGTAATTTCTAAACAGTTGTATGTAATATCTAAGCAGTTGGAGGGAATAAATCCCTAAATGAAATGCAGCCGAGCGGTTTTTTCATAAAGATTTTGAATAGTGGCATTTCTTAACAATTTTGAAAATATCAAGGGGGTTTCCCGAAACCGGCCGTAGGCTTTTGACAATTTACCCAAATTTTAATTATGACAAAATTGATGAACTCTATTTTCTTTTCTTTTTTGGTGAAATCAACCACCTTCATGGATCGAAGTTGCGACCTCTTATATTAGAGAGAAAATTGGTACCAACTCGGCTAGGCCCAGTTGGTATTTACGAACACTATCGCTACGTGGGATCAAAGGAGTCAGGACATTGTTTTTCAAGGGGTAAATAGGTAAGATTTCAATCAACATTTTCAGCAATAGGCAACGATTCATTTTGGTCAACTTTTTTTAAAACATGCACGCACAAGTATTTCAGAGTTTTTGAAATAGCTTGGACTTTAAAATTGTTGTGTACCCCTCTTAAACTAGCAATGTTTTTTTCCAAATGCTAATTTCTCTAACTCGTTTAATGCCCAAACGGATCGAATAATCTAAGAATGAGCTTGTCCATGAATTAAATAACCCTAATACGGTATATTTTGACTAAAGTATTCTTTAATTCTTTAACAAAACTATCATTCGATGGGGTTTATGGCAATTTTAAATTTCAATGGTGCTGTCTAAAATACACAGAATGTTCGCCGTCGCTTTATAAAATTTACCTAATTTCGTTACTTCTTGCGTTTTCATTAAAAGATTGCATATTAGAATATAAAATATATTTTCTCAACCCGACGAAGCACATTTGATATATTCCCTCAAAGCTCGCCATGACTTCGGAGTTATGTAATGAAAAAAGTCATTTGAAAATCCAACGGTAAACCGATAATAGAACATTTTCATAAACCGATCAATGGTCGTGAAAATTGGTCTGTATATGTTTGTTTTTTCCCATCCCCTGTTTTGGTGGAAAGTCTTTATATGTTGTAGACCGTGAAGCCTAATACGGACAAAGCCGAGCATCAAGAAAATTAATGAAAATCTAACTGTTTGATCGATACATGAGAGAAACTCTCTTAGATGCCTTGTAAGCACAAAATAAGTTTGATGAGGCATCTACATCTAAACAAGTTCTCTCTTTCAAAGAAGGCATTCCTTGCACAGCCACAAAAGGGTCAAAAGGACAGGCACAGATCAGAGCAAAGAAGCAAGATATGGATATATATTTAAAAACAAATTAACGAATAAGTTTTTTATAGTGAAAAGAAATATATATGATGCAAAGAGTTTCAAACCTTCAAGTCTCTCTTAATGAAAAATCAAAAGGATTTCAAAACCACTGACCAATGTATTAGATAGAGCTTATGTTGCTATATTGAAATACGTTCATTTTGCAATCATTCGACGCATGGATTAGAAGTCTTTAAATCTTTTGGTTTTTCGCACATACATTTGAGGGTGGGATGATCAACTTGAACGGTTCAGATCGTTCAAATATGTCGTGGATCGAGTGTAAATCCCCAGTTCCGAATATGATTTTTCCGTATTTTTCTAGATTTATTCCAAAATTCTTTCATTTTATATATTTCATTATATTTTATTTTAATTATTCCTAACAAAAAAAAACCCAAACCCAATCCTAACTCTACCCCAACCCGACACCGCACCCGCACCCGCACCCGCACCCGCACCCGCTTCCCCTTCTTCTTCCTCCCTCGTTCTTTTTCCCGCTCTTTTTTTCTCCAACGCTTCCTCTTCTCGTGCCCACCCCTGCTCTTCGCGCCCATCTTCCCCATGACCCACGCTCACCCGAGACCCGCTTCCCCAAAGGCTCCCCCACGTCTCCCCGCTCCTCGCACCCACGCCGCGACGGCCGCACTCATCTCCCACGACCCGCACGCCTCCAACGACCATGACTCCCTCGTCACTCTCTCTACTTCACCCTCTCTCCCTCGTTCTTTCTCTGCTTCACACTCTCTCGCTCTTGCTCTCGCTCTGCTCCGCCACCGAGCCCTCCATCTCCAACTCAGACCAACCACCGACGATCTCTCCGGCGAACTTTATCTCCTCCTTTCTCCCCTTCCTCAACGATCAAGCTACTCCCCTGCTCACCACCTTCGGGCTGCGAGCTTCGAGCACCCCAACATCGAGCTACAGCACCCGACCCCAACACCCTCATCCTTGCACCCTCACCTGAGCTCCGACCTCCGTCGCCTCCGCGCCTCGCCAACCATCTCCGAGCTCCTCCCCTGCTCACCCTTCCCGATCCACCAACTCTAAGCCCCAGTACTACCGAGCCCGCTGCCGTCGCCGCTATACGAACTGCCCGAGCTCACTGCCGTAGCCGTTGCGTGTGCCGAGCCGTGCCTTTGCACATGCCTTCGCCGTCACCGTTGCTGCCTCTCGCCGTCGTCTCTTCCGGATTATCGTCGTCGCGATCGTCTAAGGCAAGTGAAATTCCTCATTTGCTACTCATGCTATCGTATTATGTTACAACGAGTAATCTAAAGTACGAACATTTTTATATATTTTGCCGTATAACCGTTACATTTCAATTACACTCGTAACTATGATGGTTGGAACGTGATTGAGTGTACAACGCATATTGTTATTGTGTAGAGCGCAGAAGAATTACTTACCATTGTTTGATTAAAAGAAAACAAAGTATCAATCGTGACATATTTACATTGGGCAAGTGTTCGATAAACTACCCTAACGAAAATCTTGTTTCAAAATGACGGAATTTATGGCGCATAAAACCCTTTAATGATAATAAATTACATATAAGAATTTGAGATAAAAATATTGACGTCGTCACTACGAAATGATACCTCCGTCTAGCTACGTCAAATCTGAAATTTTACCGCGCATGCCGCTTATTAAAATCAATGTAAATTAAATACAGATTGGAATATGATGTTCTACGGTTCAGATCGAAGCCGACTCGATAATATAGAACCATATATAGTTTACTTTTCGATATCGATAGATTACGGCAACGAGAATTGACTGGGAATGCAACTCTGGACTGCAGTCCGGGGCAGCATTCTACGGGGGAAACCTGAATTTAAGCACCTGTACATACCTGTATAAAACTGAAAATGCACGGATCCTCATAGGGTCACGTAGATAACTTAATTAGCTAACACATGAATCTTATCCCGTGCATTTTCACCGTCGTTTGATATCTAAATTGTATTTTAGAATGTCGCTGTGTTCTGCAGTTTCTGCAGTAATATTCCTTACACCGTCACATTAAACTGAACATAACTTCTAATATTGAGGTGCTATTGATAATCCGTTTGATGCGTTGGAAACTTAACTGATAGAACTATATTTCATTCAACTGGAGCAATATCGGAATCTGAACACAATCACTGATAAAACGTGCGCGAAGTTGGGATTCCAGTTTTGAAACTGGAATTTCAGCAATCAATCGCTACCTTCAAATCATGATAATTCCCTAACCTAAATTCCGATTGACATGAAATAAATTTTACTTTTTATATAATCAAGTGTATTTCGTGCTCCTTTTATATTATTTTGGTCGATTCTATACGTGTGATTTATCGTAAATTTTACAAGTTATATGGCATTGGTCGTTATTGAAATAGTGAATACCTGTTCAGTGCATTTCTGCATATTTTCGTGTTTGCTTTATACCTGCTGCATAGTGATCATTCACGTTGAAACCTAGCGACTTATTTTCGTTGTCGATATATATATATCAGTGTTAGCGATTGTGTTGTGGCAAATACGACAGTGATATTGATAAGTGGAAAAGTGATTGAAAATGACAGCGATACGTATTTGTTCACAGTCTATCTAATACCCGAGTGCATACTATAACCTGGGGAATGGGGAAATCAAGATGGAATTGAACTCGTATTTAGCAAAGCACAGTGATTTAGAGGATGATTATTCGTTATTAGTGATATACATATATATACATTAGGTCGTGGGCCTAGCGGCACGGCTGACAGGGTTATGTCCCGGGCACAGTGGACCGTAGTCTCGGATATGCACGAGATCCTTGCTAAATACGAGTATCCTTTCCACTATCTGATTTCATTGACTTAATAACTGATAAGTAGTGACATACACTCTGCCTAGCTCACTGACATGATACCTACATTACACTATTCATATTCAGTCAATATTTATTTTACTCATGTTCTGCAATTCACTGTACTCCTCATGTTTAATAATATGGCGTGCCCATCACATATATATTTATTACTATATGTGTCACCCTGACGACCTGAGTGTGCATGCTCAAAGGACGAAGTGGATCCAGCCCACGAGCAGGACCTGCCCTTCGAGATCGTGGAGATCTAGACTGTGTCATCAGCGCCTTCTCTTTTGCTTTCTGCACTTGTTTGTTGGTTAGTTTATTTTTATTCTGTAAAATAAATGTACCTCGAACTTTTTTATTTGCAATATAATAAAGTTATGAACTGTGATTTTTCTTTACTCGAGTACTAATTACTAACCACCATGTAATGCTAGAACCCGAAGTGTAGCTACGGCGGGATTATTTCTAGACCGTAGGAACATGGCTGGCCTAGTCACCCCTCGTATTCCGTATTTTGGAAAGCGGGGCGTGACATCGAGGGTTCCCGTTTTTAAAAAACGTGGACCGGTTTACAATAGATCACTTATATATATAGAGAGAGAGGGGGGGGGGGAGGAGAGGTTATCAACTAGCTAGCTAATATTAAACCGCCAGCTAGCCTATTAGATAACCCAATCCAACCGTCAAATTGACGATCCGCTCCGTCCATCTTGTTCGACACATAAAGTGATCTATGTGTGTAAAATTTTGATCACTTTGACACCATCTATATCTTCGATCAAGTGTCCCCAATATATGACATTTTTTTTGTGTTTAACGGTCATCCATTTTTTAAATGCTTGATCTATCACTTGTAATGCATCATATCGATCAAAATATCACACACATAGATCACTCCATGTGTGGAATAAGGTGGCTGGAACGGATCGTCGATTTAACGGTCGGATTGGGCTATATAATAGGCTAGCTGACGGTTTAATATCAGCTAATTAGCTGATAACCCATTTACTTATATATATATATATATATATATATATATATATATATATATATGAGAATAATGGAGAAAAGATGTCCGTGGAGGCTTTTTTGTTAGGTGGTGCCAAAATTCTAAATCCTCCACGATTTTTTTCGACGATCGGCATCCATCATCAACTTTATCACGTAAAATGTGAATACATCAAATTTTATGTGATTCCACCATTTTTTCACCGTTGAATTAGTAATGTAAAAAGTTCTATTTTTGATAAACCGTTAATTTTGCACCCACTAAATCAACAGTGAAAAAGTGATGAAATCACATGAAATTTAGTTTATCCACCTCTTACATGATAAAAATGATGATGATGGATGCCGATTATCAAAAAAATTCACGGGATGTGTATTTTTTTTATGCCATATTCCTAAATTTTCTCACCTTCTCTCTACACACACACCAGTTCTTGCACTTGCTAGCTATTTCATCATCAACTTTAGCTGGAATTAATTTCCTAATAGTTGACATGAGAACATAATAAACATGAAAATTTCTATGTATATCCGCGTTCGTTCAATAATTACCTAATTAAGTTAGTTGTAGACTACATATTGTTCTTTATAGCATTAAACATTGAATTAAATAGCAAGTGTGAGCTTGTTATATATGTTGGTATGATATTTTAAAATCATGAATTCAAATATATTAATTTGTATATTTTCTACTTAATTATGTTCTGCATTAATAATTCTATGGCAAGTTTGAGATATGCACACTTCCAATTTCTTATCAATTCATAACATCCTTTCTTCTATCACTTTACAAACAGCTTTAATTAAATCCATGTCTACCTACCATTAGGTTGACACTCTAAAGCTAAATGCTTTACTATATAATGAACCAAAACCCTTAACCATTTCTATCACCTAATTTCTTCTTCAAGATGGCTTTTAATCTCATTCTTAAGTTCTTTCTCCCTGTGGTCATTAGTGTGCTTCTTGTTTCATTCACGACGAATGCACAAGGGTTGAAGGTTGGATTCTATAAGGCGACATGTCCGAATGTGGAAACCATAGTTCGGAAAGAGATGACAAGGGTCATGTCGGTAGCGCCATCACTTGGTGGTCCTTTACTAAGGTTGCACTTCCATGATTGTTTCATAAGGGTAAGCCACAAAAGTTACAAGTCTATACCTAATTACATATGCAGCATATTAATACAAACTAACTTAATAATTAGTGAAGCATACACACATCAACTCATTTGATTAATTGAGCTTATAGCATCTAACATAAAAGTTCGATATTACAATATCCAGGGATGCGATGCTTCAATTCTACTGAATTCTACTACAAAGAAAACGGTTGAAAGAGACTCTCCTCCTAATTTAAGTCTTCGAGGTTACGCTGTAATCGATACCATTAAGGCTAAGCTAGAGAAGGCTTGCCAGGGAATCGTGTCGTGCGCTGACATCTTAGCTCTAGTAGCAAGGGATGCAGTATATCTGGTACATGATTCAACCTCATTCGTTTTAATATCGCATATTAATAATGCAATACACATAATTGTTTTCTTATTTTAGTCCAAAGGGCCCTTTTGGCAAGTACCGACCGGCCGAAGAGATGGAACGAAATCGGTATTCTCCGATTTCTTAACAAATTTACCCGCGCCGTTCTTCAACATTACCCTATTGAAAGCTTCTTTCACGCAAAAGGGTCTAAGTGTAAAAGATCTAGTAGTTCTATCAGGTAAAAATGAAAAAGTTGCCCTTTGTGTTTAACTTCCATGCCCAAGTTCTAACTGGAGTCTTTTAATGTATAAATTAACTAGGCGGGCACACGCTTGGGACCTCGCATTGCTCATCCTTCTCGAGTCGATTGTATAATTTTAGTGGAAAAGGCGACATGGATCCTTCGCTTGATAGCAACTACGCAATTCAACTGAAAAGCAAGTGCAAGCCAAACGATATGTCGACGCTCGCAGAAATGGACCCCGGCAGTTTCTTATCTTTTGATACGAGCTACTATACACTCGTAGCGAAAAGGAGGGGGCTGTTTAACTCCGATAGTGCTCTTCTTGATGATCCTGAGACAAGGGCCTATGTTATGCGAATAGCAAAAGGCGGCACGAACGAATTTTTCAGGGATTTTGGAGCGTCGATGGTGAAAATGGGGAATATTGGAGTATTAACTGGGAGCAATGGTGAGATCAGGAAGCAATGTGCTTTTGTGAATTAGCTTTTGCTTCCTAAATTAAAGTTGAAAGTGTGTATTAATTTTATTTTTATTTTCTTTTGTTACAAAGAATAAGGTGGAATATTTTCCATAAGCTGTACCAAAAAATGTAGAATTCAATTGTTAATTGTTTATACTTGTGATTTGTGAAGCCTTGATATTATGATTTATGCAGATAGCTAGTCACTTGCATTATGAGCTGTCATCTTATAGCCTAACAATTCATTAATTAATCCTTTTTTAAAAAATAAAACTGTTGATTAATTAATGGGACTAAAGGATCATTTTTCTTGCTGTTGAAATTCTTTTAGCATGTAAGAAACTTCATAATTCATTATGATTTTAAATGTACTTGATCAAATTGTGTAAAATTTCCATGGAGTTTTTAAATTGATGGATGTATACTTTATTGTACATTACATCACTCAAGTCTTTTTAGTTGCTTAAGCTCTTATACTTGTCTCTATTTTTTCGAGCCACCGTTTGTTATCATCATCCTAATCATCGACATCATACCTACTGCAAGAAAACAACTGTTTGGTATTTTATCATGTATTCATCTGAGAAAATCATATGTAGTTTTTAACTCTAAGTGAGCAGGTAATTTTTTTTATGTCAAATATAGTTACCTGATATGTTGTAATCTTTGTTTCAGTTATCCTTTCCTTTTCAGAAGAATATGATGAATATACTCTATCTATGAGCCCACATGTTACCGATTGATTAATAAATATAAACTTGTGTACACTTCAGAATCTTTGTATGAATCCTAAATTATCATCTTAAGTGAAAACCTGATCACATTTGATAATTAAGCTCTCTTTCAAATAACAAGGCTCATCGACTGGGCAGAAATGAATTTTTATTAGCTAGGCCTTTGTAAAGAATAGTCCTGTTAAATTTTGTAATATTTGGTGCTCATGATTCTGAATTCTCAGTTGCATCATCAACAGCAATTCAACAGCTTTCTATTTTATAATATCTAAACTTGTTCATCGTATTATCATTTGTATAGTTCATCGTCTTGCTTGTGGAGTTTATCATAACAGAAGCATCACAACCCTATAGCATGATATATACAAAGAAACAACTGTGGCATTGTTCAATTAAATATATATATAGAGAGAGAATTTGATTCTTACCCTCACAAAAGCAATCATGAAAATGCATTCTAAGCAGTGCAGCAGCCAAAGATGGTGCATTTGGGATATGCTCCTTCACATAGTCGAGTACGATCTTTTCGGCTTTCAGGCAACTTTCATCAGAGAAACCCAACTTGAGATCACCATGCACACAACTCAACAAACCTATACTCAAAAAGGCATATCATAAAAACCTCAATATTGCTCATTTTCCTCATTGAACTACGAATCTTTTCAACACTTCTCTCCTTATTATTCGGTTTCAGTGATGAAACAGGGAAAGCTCAACAATGCAGGTTGCTGCATTAATGTCCCCTTTATACTACCATGTAGCTTGAAACCAAATGATTTGTATAAGGGAGTTGCTAGTTTAGCTGTGAATGTGACAAGAGAGACACAGGGCATTTGTTGATGTAGCCATGCATTTTTTAGGGTAAAATGTCAAAAAGCCCCCGGCCCGCTTCAAACTTGTTTAAAAACTCCTGTGCTTTTTGCTCTTGTTAAAAAACACCTAGGCCCAATCAAAACTCTTTTATACCAGTTGCCTGTAATATCTAAGCAATTGCATTTGCCTGTAATATTCGAACAATTATATGTAATATTTAAACAGTTGAGAGAATAAAAGGCTTAAATGCAATATAACTTAGGTGTTTTTTCACAAAATTTTTTAACTGAAGGCCCTTCCCAACAATTTTTGAAAATTACAAGGGTTTTTAAATAACTCCTGAACGGTCCGGGGGCATTTGACCAGGGGCGGATCGACGCATAGCCCATGAAGGCGGTCGCCCTCCTTGAACCTTTGCCCCTCGACCCTAGAACCCCCGCCGCTCGATTCGAACCCCCGCCTCAATTGCCGCCGTCGTCCTTTGAAGATCCGATTGTTGTTGTCGTCCTTCGAAGATCTCCTAGGGTTTTGATCACCCATACCCTAACCAAGACGACTCCTCAGATTTCGAGATTTCGAGTCGATTCTTCGCATTCACCGCCAAAGAGAAGATCAAGCGCGCTGATGAGAGCCTCATTCACGCTCTGCGGACCGAGATCGAATGCGCCGAGGAGTCCGATGCGCTATTAGAGGTATCATACCCGTTAACCCGCTGGTGATGGGATTTATGTTTAGCAACTGCATTAGGCTCCGGTGTCAAGGATTTCTGATCATCCCTTCTCTCCAAGAAAGGTATATGATTTCTACTTCGAAAGATTCGATTTCTATCTTCATTTTTGTTAACAATAGAGCAGAGTTTAGAAAATCAGAGTTTCATAAAGTTATCTAAACTAATTCTAAAATCCACCCCATTATTAGCAATGTATATATATGAAATCCAATCTCCGCCACACCAGACAAAATTCCTGGGTTCGCCACCGCTTTCGACAATTTACCCATTTATATTTTTGGGTATCTCACTAGCTTCAAATCAAAATTATTCAGAGCTTGAGTAAGTAGACCTATGACACACTGCATTAAGTCATTACCCAAATAATTATCCACAACTCTTTTGTTTAGAGATCATAGAATGGGCTCCATGGACAACTACTTCTCTTTGGAATGCTTGTGATATATATCCTAATTGGCTCTCTAATTTAATTGAATTACCAATATTCTTAATAAGTAATGACACCATATTAGAAATATACAATGCATGCAACTTTATTCATGTTGTACTTGCCGACTCATCGATGGATATGTATCTTATTATTATACTAATCGAAGCCGATTAATTAGGATCTAAACGAGCAAGAATGCAATTGTCTGCCCTATAGTCTGCTTCTGTTTATGTTAAAGTATTTGGTAGAAAGGTTGTTAAGTACAGTTCATAATCACACGTTTAATTAGTAGGGAAAGCAAGTGTTAGTTGAGGTTCATGTATATATAGTTGTTTACAAAAACAAATCAAAAAACTAAAATTGTGGATTAGAATCGCATGCCACTTTTGTTTCATGCATTTGTTTTCGATGTCCGCAAACATTTTGTCTCATGGAGCAGTTGATGCATCGATTCAAACTGCAATGCTAGTGTTCTGCACAAAATGCGATACGTATATGTATGGTTAAATTATATCAAATATATACACATTTTTGCGAATATCGGTGTGGTCTTTGAAATTTTTCTCTCAAGAAAATCTAATAAGTCGAAAGATAGATGCCTTTTGGGATATAACATATATACTCTGGTCTATATCAGGGGCCAAGCAAGATGGAAAAAATATAGACAAAATTAATGAGTGCTTGGACTCATAATTAATGGTTTATGGCTCCAAATAGTTTCGATGCTCTAATTAACAACTAGATTTTTGTTTTTTCATTTTTTTTCAGTCTTAATGTAGCCATGCTGCTATTTATATTTTATAATTGACAACAGCTACAGAAATTGCTTTTTCCTAAACTTTAAAAAATAAAAAAAGATTCAAGGCTTTTTTCCCTTAAAAAATTCGTTTAGAAATTTAAAAATAAAAAACATAAACTGCGTCTGCCGGGAGTCGAACCCGGATCTATTGCTTGGAAGGCAATTATCCTAACCGTTGGACTACAAACGCAAGTTATTTCAATCTTTTTAATTATAATTAATTAATACAAATCAATAGTGTAGGAGCTAGCAGCTCTCTGAGTACTTTTTGCAAATGTTGGAAATTTCACCAAAACCACATTGAGATTTTTTTGTGCACAGAACCCCCGATTAAAATTTAAACTTTTTAAGTTAAAATTTTACATTTTTCTCCTAAAAATGCCCTTTCACCCCCTTTAAAGAGTCCGCTGTATATCCGGATATTTTGGTCATTTCATGAAGAAATTAACGGCAGGGTGTCTCGAGAGGGCCGGGTCACGTTTAACGGAAGAAAGCTTTTCTGTACACAAAAAAATCTCAAGGATGATTTTGAAAACATATGCCACGTTACAGGATAGTTTTGGTGAAATTTCCCTTGAAGATATTAAATCTTAAAGGATAAATGGTTTCAATCCTCTTCAGCTCTCAAGTCCCTTAACTTTGTAGCTGACCGACCATGTTTACATTCGTAGTGCAAAGAAGCTAAGTAGGACTTAAGTAGAAGCTTAACAAGCTCTCATAGAAAGATCCGATGAGTACTAGAAAATTTGGTAAACTGAATTTTGGTAAATGATTGGATTTCTCTTCAAAATTTCAAGTCTGGGGAGATTAACAAAAGCAGAAGATTCTCTTCATAAAATTAATGAATGTTTTATCATGATAGAATCTTAATGACCCTATCCATTTTCAAAAACAATTAAGAAAAACAGAGGAGATTCTCTACAAAATATATTTGAAATGCAAGGGTCTTAATGAATACATTTGAAATGCCAGAAGTGGCTGAAGGCAGTAGAATCTTAATAATTCTCTACAAATAGTTTCGATTCTCTTCATTTTCGCACGTATCCCCGATGGCGTCAGCGGATCAAATGAAATGATCGCGCTTTAAAGAGGAGGCACCGTTTCAGTCGGTCGCCAGTTGGGATACGTGCCACGTGTCGGACGTCGGTTGGCGGACGCGACGGGCTGTCGATGTCACCTGCAACCGAATAGACGTCTCCAATGGTCGATCGCCACGTGGAGCTTTGACGGCTGGCAGGCGCGACGTTTCGTTTTGGCGGGAGTCGATCTGGGTCGTCGGATGCTTTCTTTGGGTGTATAAATAGGAGGGGACCCCCTTTAGGGCCAACACTTCCTCCATAATTTACTTTCGTTGTCGAAAATTGCTCGGCGCTCCTTCTTTTTAGATCGGATGACCCGTGATTTTTCCTCGGCGAGCCCATTCCTTTGAATCGGGTTAGATGTCTTCATCTGAAGAGTCTGTAGAGATAGTTAGGGTTGAGTCGGACGATGAAGCTCTAGTTGTTGGAGCCGAGTCCAGTGGGTCTTCCTCCCCCCGGTTTCAGATAGCCGGGAGGGTTCTTCTGCTGCGTCATCTGTGTCGGGCTCGCTCCATAAAGCCAGGGCCGTTCGTGTCGTTCGCCGTCGGGTAGCAACAAAGGCCTCTAAGGCGCGCATCGGAACGCGTTCTGCTGTGTCATCTATGTCGGGCTCGCTCCCTAGAGCTAGGGCCGCCCGTGTCGTTCACCGTCGGGTGGCGACAAGGGCCTCTAAGGCGCGCATCGGGAACGCCTGTGATGCGCCCTCTGTTTTGAGGAATGTGGACGAGCTTACCGAGATTCGGGCTCGATTCCATATTCCCTCCAACTATTAGCTTCGCTTAACTAGATAGGGTAAGCGGGCGGACCAGGTGCAGGGCAAGGAGATTGCCCTGTATTTGGAAGTATTCCGGGCCGGAATGCGTCTGCCCTTCTCACCCGAGATATGTGGGGTGCTTCGCTGCTTTCATCTTGGCCCGGGCCAGCTAGCACCGAATTCGTATAGAATCCTCCTCGAGTTTCTGGTCCGGTTGAAACTTGAAAATATCCCCTTCAGTTTGACCCTCCTCATTTCCTTTCTCTGTATAAGAATCACCCTGGCACTAGCAAGAATGAGCTGAGATGGGTGTATTTTTCCTTCGAAAAACGTAAGGACGAGGTGGCCGGGTTGGGCGTAGTAGCCGTCCTTTCTTACATCCATGAATGGAAGGAGAAGTTCATTTTTTTCGGGCCACCCGAGGGCGAGGATTGGCCCGTGCCTACACAGTGGCACAGGGCCGACTGCCCGAAAGCGAAACAGTCATCTTCACCTGAGGCAAGGATGGTGTCTTTGTAGGAGCCGATCCAGCGGGCCGACGCCTTGCTTTCTGAGCAGGTTCTGAGCTGAGCTGGGCTGGGCTCAGCCCCGCGCACTTTCTGGGTCAGTTAGGGCAGTAGACGGTCCATTTAGACTTTGATGAATTTTCTTTGCCCTTTTCAGCATCACTAACTCTCTTTGTGTATTCCCCTTTTTGCAGAGCAGATGGACCGATCCAAGTTCTTAGCTGCCATGGCCGTGAAGGCCCAAAAGAAGACCGGGGGCGGACGCTCGTCCCGACCGGGTCCCAGTTCGGCCCCGAGGCCTACCCCGCCGAGCAAGCCTTCAGTTGCGTCACCTCGAGTCCCTGAAGAGCGCCGGGGGGGAGGGCAAAAGCATGCATGGGATCCGGCGCCCCGGGCAAGGGAGGGGGAGGCCGAGCCCACCGACGCCCCCCTAAAAAAGCACAAAAGGATGGTTTCTCGGGCGCCTTCTACCGAGATCCCAATGCAGGAGGGAGACTTCTGCTTCGAGGTGCCCTCAGGGCTCTCCGTCGCCGACAGTTTGCTCTTCGACATGGAACAAGCAGCTGGGGGAAAGATTCCCCATGGGACCCTGAAGGCCCAAGTGGCCGCCATTGCTCAGGAGGCAGTTCAGGTCGGTATCCGTTTTCCTTTAAGAATCTTCTTAAGCATATTTTTTTCAGTTTGAACGTTTCTAACTCTTTTTGTTGCTTTCCTCAGGTCCTCCACCACTACACCCTTATCGTCAATATGGAATCCGAGGAGATAGCCCCGGCCATGAGGAAAGCAGGCGAATCGTCCTCGCGGGAGGAAGATTAGCACCTTCGTCTGCAGCAGATGGAAGAGAAGATAGCTGCCCTCGAGGCTCGGGTGGTCGCCGAGGAGCAGACGAATTTTAAGTACAAGGAGTCTCACCGACTTCTGAGTGAATCCAACCGGGCTATCCAGGCCAAGTTGGAGGAGGTTGGTAATCTCTTTAACGCGATGAAGAAGTTGAGGGATGTTGGTAGGAAGGACGCCCGGGTGGCACTCGAGGCCGTGAAGCTTGCCGAGGTCCGAGCGGTGAAGTCCGTGGAGAGGTATAAAACGTTGGATCAGTTCTACGCTGACCTCGCCGAAGGCTCGGCCGTCGTTTGGCACGAGGCCCTCGACGCCGTCAAGGCGTCAATGCCGGAGTTTGCCGATGGTGAGCTCTGCGCTAAGTATCCGCTCTCCGAGGACGTGCCATAAGGGCTGGGTGCCGAGGTGGCTGCAGGGGGCGAGGCTGCCGGTGGAAGCGCCGACCCTGAGGTCGCCGTTTTGGTCCCCGACGCTGGCGTCGAGCAGGGCAAGATCCTCCCCGAGCCTACGGCCTGTGCTTTCCTCTCTTGGGGATTTTTTCTTTTTTCAAAATTTTGTAAGCCTCCGGACACTTTTGTAAGGCTGAGGAGCCCAGAATACCTTGTATTTATTTTCGGATCATAAATAAAGTGCACCTTTTTCTTCATTGTCCAAATGTTTAGCTCGTATACTTTTGTTTGTATCTTCATTCTGCAAGTATATTTAGCTCGTCAATAGTCTCATCCAGCGAGTGTTAGATCGTGGGTTTGTGTCCGGCCTTTTTATGTGACGATCACGCGTCGAGTGTAAGTCGAGTGACAGCCAAGTGTAGAAAGGTCGGTACCCTCCCGTTCCCCGGAGTCGAGGTAGTGATCGTTCATTTAGCATGAATTGAAAAATAGCTAAGTTAGAATAGGTCAGTGTTGACTGATTCTTGGATAGGCCTCGTGATGAGGGCTTTAGATGCTTAGCGTAGATGGGTAGGAAGCTACCCGCTAAGGATGGACCAGGCGGGAAAGCTGTTCGGTGGCCTCGAGAGGAGGGCTTTAGATTCTTAGCGTAGATGGGTAGGAAGCTACCCGCTAGGGATGGATCGGGCAGGGAAACTGCTCAGTGGCCTCGATTAAGACTCCCTTGGGCCATCGTGGGGTGTCGTTCCAACTTCCGTGGGCCGCATTAGCGGGAGTGAGGGTGTCGTTCAACCTTCCGTAGGCCGCATTGATGGGCGACAACTGGCATGGCCGACACGTAG
Organism: Agapanthus africanus; assembly: GCA_030015575.1. Lineage (NCBI taxonomy): Eukaryota > Viridiplantae > Streptophyta > Magnoliopsida > Asparagales > Amaryllidaceae > Agapanthus > Agapanthus africanus. The sequence goes on from CM057339.1 coordinate 927,417,258, forward strand.
CAGTTCTTTATCGGGAAATTTAGATATCCCGAGATTCGCGTCGCTACATGATTAAGTTTTGGCCACTGAAGCTATAAATAGCGAAGGTACGTTGGCTTCTTCTCCATCCTGCATTCCCTTGAAGATGTCTGGGCGTATATTCCTCATCAGGGAGATCATCTCTCGTGACGACTTGCATCTTTACTGCCTCGATCGGTCCAAGCAGACGTACGAAGCGGTAATAGACCGTGTGGAGGGCCACTTTGGTCGCCTACTTCCCCGGCGATCTGCCCTCCTCCAAGTGCTTATGTACACAATCTGGAGGATGTCCCCAGGTCTGCACAACTCCCTGTCTCCGCAGCTGAAGGTCGAGGCGCTCGACAAGGTGCATACGCTCTACCACTTCGGCCTAATCTCGCAGAGCAGGCGGAAACTTCTGGAGTGTTTCCAGAAAAGACAGATTGTTGCCTCTTGCCTGACAGATCAGGCCCCCGGCGCTTCCGTGGCATCCAGGGTCCACGGGCACCGCCAGAGGGAGAGGCCTGAGGAAGTTCAGGCTCGGCTGCAGGAGATTTCCTCGGAGTACCATCAACAGTGCCTTCTTGATCCCCGCCCCCTCTATTGTAATTACTGTAAGGCTGGAGAGCCTATAATACCCTTTAATCAATAAAGTTTGTTTTTTGCAGTAGTGTGTTGCATATTGTCTCTTTTAATCCCCTCGGTATATTTTACACAATTTTTAAAACAAATCTAAGGGTCTCGGAACCGAGAGCAGAAACAAAAGTTGTGTAAAAGGTCTCCTTTATGAGAGGACCTAGCTTAGAAGATTTAATTCAATATCAATAAGAGTTACATTGTTTCAAAAGGACAAGTGTCACGTCCCGCTTCCCAAAATACGGAAAACGAGGGATGACTAGGCCAGCCATGCTCCTACGGTCAAGGAAACATCCCGCCGTAGTCACACTTCGGCTTCTAGCATTACATGGTAATCAGTAAATAAAGCACAGTAGTAAAGGAATCACATCACTAATTTATTACATTAAAATCCATTGTTCACAAATTACAGATAACAAGAACAATTACTAACCAAGTTCAATCTCACGATCATTTTTATGGAAAGCAGTAAAGATAGGAAGTACACCAGACTATATCTCCGTGAACTCGAAAGGTAGATCCGTCTTCTGCGCTGGTCCTTCCACGGAATCTGAGCATGCGTACTCAGGTCGTCAGAGCGACACAATAACAATACTATTATAATAAGATGAAACAGGTAAATGAGGTAATACTAGTGTAAGAACAATGCAAGTAATCACTATGTCACTATATGATGCAGAATATGTTCTGTGTCCCTATCGGTCTCTAGGTCATGTTTGAAATCGCATAGTGGAAGGAGGATCATGTTTAAGAGGAGTCTCGTACATACCCGAGACAACGGCCCACATGCTCGGGACATAACCCTGTCAGCCGGATCGCTAGATCCTACCTAATATATATATCACTGCTCGAATGATCATCCTCTAAAATACGGTCCCGCTAAATACGATTCTCTTTCCACTTCGATTTCCCCTTTATCCCCAGATTTTCACTATTTGTGATCTTGATTCAGTCGTGTACAAGTATACCAATGGCACGGTTTTATCACTGCTCACTGTATCAATCACTGTCACGAATATTCACTTCCCATTGGTATACTCGTCACTCCTAAACCAACATCAACCACGCACGATAATGCAATGTCCACTGACTATAACATGCACTAACGCTAAGTATATGACAAATGGGGTATGCTGTAAGTATGTATGCCATCATTAAGCTAAGTGTATTATGAATCAATATACATGTTATTATCTTACAAAAATTGCATAAATTCATATGTTAAGAATTCAACAAAATGATACAAGTAAGATAAATAGAACACTCAGTCAGCAATTCCTCAAAATTAGTTTCAGTTCAATCGGGATTCCGGTTTTCAAGATACAGATGTTTCATTTTAAGTGCTCGCGGCTGGAAATTCAGTTTCAAAACTGAACGTCCGTTTCGCGACACGAATTGCTCCCAGTTGGGTTCAGATTTTAGCGATGCTACAGTTGAATAAAATCTAGGGTTTTCAATAGAGTATTCAACGCAACATACGGATCCTCAATCGCGTCTGTACGTTGAAACTTATACATAGTTTAAAATCAGTATATCACTTCTGAATCTGTTCTGGGCAGTTATACGTTCTGCCCTTTTATTTACAGTTTAAAATAGCAAACGGCAATGAAACGGAATGGAACCACTTGTTTTGTTTAGCTAACAGAATTATATTTAATCTACTGCAGAGTTCCGTAACAAACGACTTCAGGAAACACAGTGACACACATTTTGGGACAGTACACAGTAAACAGAGTCGCTCTGGACTGCAGTCCAGAGTCGCACTCCGATCTAAATATCATCGCAGTTACAGAACAGAAATCATTAGAAGTTTACATAGGGTTAAAGTTCGTCGAGTCGGCTTCGATTTAAGCCCTCGAACGTATCATTCCGGTATGCACATAATTTACAGTGATTTTATTCATTTTCAGATACGTGAAAATTCTAGTTTTGTCGGCATATTTGGAGGTATCAATTTTAGTCACTAACAATCGTATTTTCCAGTGAGATTCATACACGCTATTCATCATCATATGGGCCAACAGAAAACATCGGTTTCCGTCAAAATAAACAATTATTTTCATTGGGGTCTAGCATCGAACACATAGGTCGCATAATATATCGGGAATCGGTAAATTTATAAACTATATGATTTAGGTTTGTACCACAATTATATTAGCATGTAGCAAGTAAACACTTGCCTGGAAACGTCTCGGGGTCGCACGGCAGCAGCGGCGTCACAAACGCGCGATGTACGTCGTGAAACGATTCGCGCGAGCTTGGCTCGAGATGCGGAATTTGTGTCGGAGTTGTCTGGAGTCGTTGCACGGTTACTGGAGGTTGAGGGGTGCTTGGTGGTCCTCTGCGAATGCACTGGGGTCGACGACGGTCGACGGCGTCGCTCCGGCGATGGGCTGCAGTGAGTGTCGGGTTGTTTGGGTTTGGGTGATTTTGGTGTGGTTTCTAGAGAGAGAGGGAGAGAGATAGTGGGGCTTGGCTATAGTGATAATAATGCGGGGTTCCAGTGGAGGTGTCGACGAGGGGTTAGAGTGCAGTGGAGAGCTCGCCGGCGTGGGGTGCAGGGTGGCCGAGCTCGGTGTGCAGGGGGTTTGGCCGATGAAGTGAAGTGGTGGAGGGTTTATGGAGTGTGGTGGTGATGAGTTCTGTTGGTGGAGGAGGAGCTGGCGAGGGGTCGCTGAGGGGCTGTCGAGGGTCGTCGCCGGCGGCGGAGTGAGGACAATGGCGCTCGGTGAGTTTTTGGTGAATGGAGAGAGGTGAGTAGATTTCTGAAAATGAGGGAGAAGAGAGAGAGATGAGGGCGTGAGGAATGAATGAGGGTTGAATGTCGTGGGTGAAACGTTGCAAGAATGGAGGCGTGGGCGTGGGTGCGAGCTGCGGCAGAGGAGGCATTCGCGAGCGGGAAAGGGGGAGGTTACCGTTGGAGGAGAAAAGGAGATAAACAGGAGTGGGTCGGGTGTTGAGGAGCGGGCTGGAGGAGTGGGCCGGGCTTGGGAAGGGTTTTTTTAAAAATAAAATTCCCTTTAAAAAAAACGTGGGCTGAGGTTAGAATGGGCCAGGATTTTAAATACAGAATTTATTAAAATAAAAAGGTGAGTGGGCTGAAAGAGGGAGTGGGCTGGGGATTTAATTTAATGGTTTTGGAAAAGATTTGGGCTGAAGGAATTTTAAATATTTGGGTTAGGATTTTATTGGTAAAATTTTGGTTTTTATTTAATTTAGCTTTGGTTTTAAATCTTGGGTTTTGGCTTTTACGGTTTGGAAAAATATAAATATATTTTAGCTTTTGGCTTCGGACCATAATTTTAAAAGAGCTGGAAAAATAAAATTTAAATATTAAGCTTAAGCAACTAATAAACTACGAGGGGGAAAAAGAAAAGGAAATCACTGGAATTTAGAAAATAGGAAACTTTTATTAAGATGGAAACGGAGATTTACAACAAGACATACTTATTTGTACAATTTGAGTTTTTCGGGGTTGCAGGGCCGAAGAAACTTACGCCCCCAGCATCTTGTAAGCGGTATGCTCCACCTAGCAATGCTTATGTTACGAGGAATGGTTCGTCCCATTTCGAGGAGAATTTATATAGCCTTGCTTGGTCTACAAACTCGTTCCTTCGTAAGACCAGATCTCCTGTCTTGAAGGCCCGATGTTTAACTTGGGCATTGTAGTAGCGAGCGTTCTGCTGTTGATAGGCGGCTGCTCTTATCTGCGCTCGATCCTGCTCTTCCAATAATACGTCCAGGTTGGTCCGGAGTGCCGAGGTGTTCGCTTCATCGTCGAAGTGTTCGACTCTATAACTGGGCAGTCCGAACTCAGTCGGTACCATCGTTTCGGTACCGTAGTAGAGGCTGAACGGGGTTTCTCCCGTGGGTGTTTTCTTCGAGGTCCGCAATGTCCATAGCACCCTCGACAACTCTTCGACCCAGCTTCCCTGTCTTCCTTCCAAGCGAGCCCTGAGTCCGTGTATGACTCCTCGGTTTGCTACCTTGGCTTGTCCGTTGCATTGCGGATGCATGACCACGGCAAACTTCATTAGTATGTGGTAGTCGCTGCAAAATTCTTTGACTTTGTCGTTTTCGAAGTTGGTCCCGTGGTCGGTAACGATGCACCTCGGGATTCCCAATCGAGAGATGATGTTGTTTTGCAGGAACTTTATAGTAGAGACGGCGTCTGGTTTTTTGATGGGCACGGCCTCTATTCACTTCGTGAAGTAGTCTACCGCGACAAGGATGCATTTGTGTCCGTCCGTGCCGGTGGGGAGTTGGCCTAACATATCCATCCCCCATTATGCAAACGGCCAAGGGGAACTAAGGGGCGTTAGCTCGGTAGTGGGAAGACGATATATGCTGCCGTAGAGTTCACAGTTCTTGCATCTTCTGACTAGCTTCTCGGCGTCCTGGTGTATCCTCGGCCAATAATGCCCTTGGAGCAGCGTCTTCTGGACCAGGGTGCGGGCCCTTGATGCGCTCCCCGACCCCTTCATGTATCTCTCGTAGAACGTAGTCGGTTTCGTGGGGGTCGACGCATCGGAGCAAGGGTTGAGTGTACGACTTCTTATAGAGGTTTCCATTGCTCCAGATGAAATGACGAGCTTTTGCCCGAAGGCAGCGAGCCTCCCCTCAGTCCTCTGGAAGTATACCTGTAACAACCCTAAATTTCCTATACAAAATTTTTCAAATATTTTTTCAAAAATCCACAAAAGGGTATTTTAGCCTGAGCACAAGATATAGGTAATTATTTTGTTTTTAATTACAGGCTACAAGGATGTAATAACTCCATTTTTAGTGTACAAGAAATTACTTTAAATTTAATGTATACTTGGAGTATTTACTCTTGCTGCTATCATTTTAAGTAATTAAATAACACCATAATTACAAGAAGGAGCTTGTAGCTCATTGGTAATACCTTGCACTACTGAACCAAGCCACCAGAGTTCAAATTCCATGCCCCATATTATTTTTAGATTATTTTTCTTTTAAAATTCTTGGAAGCCCAACAGTCCACAGGCCATAACTCCCAAAAGTTGAACTGAACCCTAAAAAGTGAATATATCAGGAGCTACGTCAGGCGAACCCACACCCGACGACCACTTGACTCGGCTGGTATCGGCCGAGTCGGCCGTCGGACCGGCCGGACTCGGCCAGACGACCGAGTCCCCAAAACGAAAGTTTTGGCTTTTCGTCTTCTAAACTCCCCTGTTTACTCCAATTTAATGGATCGGTTCCCGAATTTTAATTACACCCTATTTACTAAAAATTTTAATGATTTTTCTATTATTTTTACAATTTTTTTAAAAAAACCTTTCACCTACCCTACCCTAGCCTATCCTATAAATAGACCTCCTATCCTCTACCCTCTCATCCCAAAACACTAGGCTTACTCTCTCAAAATTGTTATAAGAAGGCTGTACTTTGAAATCGAGTTCACGGCGAAGCGCTGACGGAATTCCGGTGACGTTTTTTGAAACAACCGGCGACGAAACAACGCCTCGGCCACTCACCTAGTTCCCCTATACTTTTTAGTATAGATCGAAACCCGTAAGTCCCATTCTTCCCTTCTTTCTACTTCTCAAAAATACGAACTTACGAAACCCGACGGAAATCGGAACAAACCGATTTCCGATTCGGTTTTCTATAAAATCTCACATGTCACCAATTCCATAATACTTAAACTTATTCATGATGACTATTAATCACATAAAAACTAATTTGGACAAAGTTTCTCACATGAAATGATAGCTTTTGCAATATCGTATTCTTTTTCACTTTAATACCATAATGTTTATTTTTCTTCTTCTAATCAATTCGATCATTCCTAAACATCTTCATCTTGACCATTAAACTTGTAAAAATCAATTTGAATAAGTTTTCACATATGAAATGATAACCTTTTCAATTTACCGTATTTTTACACTTTAATACCATCATATTTCAATTTCACATTTAACCCTTAACTTGCTATACATTTAAAGCAGAGCACGAGGTAATGACCTACCTCCACACACACGCAAATACAACTCTAAAACGATATCATCAAAACTTAGAATACGATAAAATGAAACTTTCATTAAAATACCATATTCTTAATAAAACCTTTCTTAAAAGTTTTAGATTGTTACACTTTTAAATAAATACTTCTTATTAGGAATATACGATAAGTTGTGGACTTCGATCGTTTATCTAAATCTGATTTTGTGGTGTCTAGGCTAGGCAAGTGAGCTTAGGTAACTTTAAAAGGCCCGCCTCAAGATTCGTGAGCGGATCCCTCCTTCCTCACTTGTACTTACCTGGCCACAATTGGCGGTGAAGAGGCGATTTGAGGCTTCTAACGACTTGTCGTTTAGACCTTTTAGGAATAGGCTAATTGGCTTAGGAAACCCTAGAATCTAAAATACGGAAAATTACACTTTTCAAATAAATACATTTTACTTTATAAAATCTGTTTTCTAAAGGATTAGTATTTTATAATCTTTACAAAGCGCCGCTACAACCCATCTTTGGGGAACCTGTTCGGGATCGTGCGGTTTATCGCGCACCCTCGGGCTAGTAGTGCGAGATTCAGACCTCCGCAAGGAGCATTCGGTCTCGAAAGGTTTAAAATACGACATCTTAAGAAAATGAGATTTTTGAAATATAAAATATTTATTAAAATTATTTTTGTATAAACATATGTATATTTATCTTTTAAATACCTATTTTATTATAATATAAATTTTCCACCTTTTTCTAAAAATCACAAGAATAAATTTTACACTAAAATACCATGAACTTCAAATAAATCAATATTACAGATAAATACCATTATTTATAAAACTAGGATATTTTCACTAGAAATGTCACGACATAAAATCCACCCTCATTACAACTCTAAAGACGAACAAAAAATACTTGAGGTGTATTTTGAAAAGTATATAAAAGTATTTTTACATAAAAACCCCTCAAGTTTTATAAATTACCCTAAGGACCTTAGCAATTATAAGACTTCGATTCACATTTCTGATTGTCTGACTCGGGTTTGAGTCTGATTAATCTAACTTGGATATGATTCAAGTCAATCTATAAACTACAAGATTCCAATTCAATATGAACACATGAATTCATGAATACAATTATCAGTTTATACAATTTGACTGAACCGAACCATGGATATATTCCTTTTACATGATTCCCAGTATTCCTTTTACATGACTCTACGGTTATAACCGTTTTCTGATATCATGGTTTCGGTCAGTCAGTTAATCAATCATACAACCAACACAATTTACAAGATAACAATACAAACAAGACATCGCGGGGTTTAAGGGGTAGATTGGTACGGAAGGTGTTAAAGGTGGCACGAGGTGGTCAGATTTAACACACCTAACATGAATCCAGTTACTGTTGTACCGTGGCATAAACGGTACCTTATACTATACGTGCCCTTAGTCTCTGGCATATAGAGACTCCCCTCGTATACACTGGCATCCTTCTGTACCAAACTACAAACAACAGCGTTGACATAACATTACAACAATGGTTTACCCTCTAAAAATGTATCTTCTTATTCTGCCTTTTTCTACTTCCCTCTTATCTTTGGAACTTACCGAGCGATTTGTTCGCTGACGACATTCTGTTTCTCTCTTCTTTGAATGTCGTCAGGTGATTTGGATCCGGCAGAAGTTGAGCCATCGCAAGAAGACTTGGAGCAATTTACTGAAGACCCTGCACTGTAGTTTCATTGTACACTTTTCTTTTCAGTATTTTTCATTTCCTGTTATGCCACTGTTTAGGCATTTTTTATTTCAGTTGTATTTCCTTTCATGTATTGTACAAAGAATGTTAATAAATAAAAGTTGATGTTCTTTTTATTCTTGTCTCTTGTGTATTTATTTCATATTGCTTAGATACGCTTAGCGTATGTACTTTTGAGTATATACGTAGCGGATCTCGTCGCGTCTCCTTCACCGTACACTGGGAAGCGGGGTGTGACAATACCATCTTTTAGGAACTCCACGAGAGGCTTCCTCCAATCTTGGCCTTCTTTCTGAGTAGTATATACTTGGAGCGTTACCTCTCTGTCTTCCACGCTGGGCCGTGGCAAGACTTCGAAGAGGATGTTTCTTTTACAGTCGGCAGTATAGGAAGAAGCGAGCTTGCTTAAAGCGTCGGCTTGAGTGTTCAGGGTTCGAGGAATGTGCTCTACCTGGACTTCGTCGAAATTTTTGCGAAGTATTTTTACCTCGGCCAGATATCTGATCTTGAGCGGTTCCTGAGCCTCGAATCGCCCGGTTACTTAGCCGACGACCAATGCGGAGTCGCTACGAATTCGGATCGTCTTCAGTCCTACCGCAGAGGCGATTAGCAATCCGGCTAACAAAGCCTCGTATTCCGCGGCATTGTTCGAAGCTCTGAACCCTAGCTTCAAAGAGTATTTCATCCCTGTTTCGCCCGGGCCTCGGATGATAAGGCCAGCCCCTCTCCCTTTCTCGGTAGAGGATCCGTCCACGTAGATTACCCAGTCGGGGACGGAGTCGGGTGCTTTCTCGACCGAGGGACGTAATTCGGGGCCCCGTGCTGCAGCTTCTTTTTTAGTGGGAATAGTGCATTCGACCACGAAGTCTGCTAGGACTTGCGCTTTGATGGCCTGCCTGGGGCGGTACTTGATGTCGAATTGGGATAACTCCCACTTCCATTTCTCCAGTCGTCCTGATGATTCAGGGGAAGCGAGAATAGTCCCTATAGGTCACTCAGTGAAGACGAGAATGGTGTGCGCCTGGAAGTAGTGCCGTAGTTTTCTTGAGGCGACAACAAGTGCCAAGACTATCTTTTCTATGGCTGAATATCTTGTTTCCGCGTCCTTGAAAACATGGCTTACGTAGTAGACCGGTTTCTGTATACCTTCGGATTTCCTGACGAGCATCGAACCCGCAGGTTGATCAGAGACCGCAGGGTATAGTAATAGCTCGTCGCCCTCGACTGGTCGGGTGAGTAGTGGTGGAGTTGCCAGGTGCACCTTGAGTTGTTCGAAGGCGTTCTGACACTCCTCCGACCATTCGAACTTAGAGATTTTTCTCAAGGCCTTAAAGAACGGGAGGCAATTCTCTCTGGATCTTGACATAAAGTGACTCAGAGTGGCTTCTCTCCCTATGAGATGCATGATCTCTGCGTTGCTCCTTGGTGTGGCCATGTTGAGAATGGCGCTGATCTTTTCTGGGTTCGCTTCAATTCCTCGGTGGGTAACCATGAACCCGAGAAATTTACCGCTGGTGACCCCGAATGCCCACTTAGCTGGGTTCAGCTTTATTTTGTATTTGCGCAGGACGTTGAATGTCTCGCCGAGATCTTTGGTGTGCCTGTCTGATGAGGATGATTTTATGAGCATGTCGTCAACATAGACCTCCATGTTTCTGCCGATTTGTGGTTTGAACAATTTGTTGACGAGGCGCTGATATGTAGCCCCAGCATTCTTAAGACCGAAGGGCATCACTTTGTAATAGTATACCCCCCGATCCGTGGTGAACGCGGTAAGTTCTTCATCTGTCAGGTTCATCTGGATTTGATTGTAACCGGAGAAAGCGTCCATGAAGCTTAGTAATTCATGGCCGGCCAAGCTGTCCACTAGCTGGTCTATCCGAGAGAGGGAATAGTTGTCTTTATGGCATGCCTTGTTCAGATCCACGAAGTCGATGCACATGTGCCACTTTTCGTTCGCCTTTTTGACCATGACCACGTTGCCAGCCAATCCGAGTAGTCAAGACTTCTAATGAAGTCGGCTACGAGCAATCGATCCACTTCGTCTTCAATTGCCTTTTGCTTGGCCGGCGCAAAACTTCTTTTCTTTTGTCGGACAAGCTTTGCTTTTGGATCGACCCCGAGCTTGTGGGAGATCACTTTAGGGTCAATCCCGGGCATATCCGTGGGGGTCCAAGCGAACACTTCCGAGTTATCTCGGAGGAACCTTATCAGGTCCTGCGGTGGCCCTTTGTTAAGAGAGAGCCGATTTGAACGGTCCGGCCGTCGACCCCTTCGACGAGGGGGATTTCCATCAATGCTTCCACCGGGGATCCTCGGAGTTCCTTTTGGTCGTCGCGTGTATCCAAATTCCCCTGGAAATCACACGCATCTTCAAAATCTTCGCCCGACTCTCCGGCGGGTGACGTAGTGGCGAGACAAACCTTAGCGATTTGCTGGTTCCCGTAGGCCCGGCCTATACCCCATTGATCCAAAGGGAATTTGATCGCGAGGTGGTAAGTCGAGATTGAGCCCGGAAGGCGTTTAATGTTGAACGGCCTAAGAGGATGTTGTAGGACGAAGGGGCCTTAGCGACGATGAATTTCACCGGCATGGTCCTTGTACGACCTGCTTCTCCAATGTTGAGGAGGAGGGTGACCACTCCTTTGGCCGGGATGGAGTGGTTGGTAAACCCAAAGATAACGTGGGAGGTCGGCTATAGGTCGGATGGTCCTAGTCCCATACGCTGGAAACAGTCGTAGAAGAGGATGTCTGCCTAGCTTCGTAAATCGACCAATATTCTCTGTAGCTCGTAACGATGGACCCGGGCCGTTATCATGAGAGGGTCGTTGTGAGGCAAGGATATATCGTGGAGATATTCGTTGGCGAAGATGATGGACTCGTCCTTTCTGCGCTTCTTCTGGGGTGGATCGCCTACACCCTTGACCAAGAGGAGGCGGTGGTTTCCGCCAGTTTTCCGAGCAGGATCCGAGGTAACGATCATGATTTGCCCAATCGTTAAATCCCCGGAAGGGGGCTAGTTCTCTTGCTCCCGCTCTGCCTGCCGCTTGTCTCGCAAGTACTTCGCCAGGTGGCCGGAGCGGATCAACTCCTCGATATAGTCACGGAATTATTTGCAGTTTTCGGTCGGGTGGCCCTGCGACCTGTGGAAGGCCCGGTACGGGCCTCGGAGGCGCTTGCCCGCCCTTTGGGTCACCGGCGGGAGCTTGAAGAATCTCTCGTTCTTTGCCTCCTCCAGCAGCTGGGTTTGAGAGATGTTAAGAGGAGTGTACTCCTGGAACTTCGGAGAGTAAGGTTTTGGTCGGTTGACTCTCTTCTTCTCTTCTCTACCCCGCTTCTTTTGGTCGGTTTGGTCGCCTCTGGGCAGATTTGAGTTCACCTCGAACTCGAGTTGGATCTCCCGCTCGGTCCAGGTTTTTACCTCGGCCATGGTCTTAGGTTGCGCTAATGCAAAAGAGCGGAGCCACTCTTTGTGCCTAAGACCCGACCTCAGTGCGGTGATGACCGTTTCATCGCGGTGCTCAGGGACCTCGAGGAGCACATTGCAGAAGCGGGTGACATATCCTTTGAAGGATTCTTTGTCTCCGCTCTTGATGGTGAATAGATAGTCGACCGTCCTCTTCTGCCGTCGATTCCCGACGAAGTGACCGAGGAATTGGAAGGCCAGCTCGTCAAAGGTCGAGATGGAGCATGGCGTAAGACCTCAGAACCAGTCCCGTCCAGCCCGGATGAGGGTTGTGGGGAAGGCTCAGCATTGGGCCGCATTAGAGTTATCCTGGAAGCTCATGCCCACCGTAAATACGTCTAAATGGTCCTTCGGGTCGGATTTCCCATCGAAGAGGGCCACCTTAGGCGGTTTGTTTCTGGACGAGACGTGCTCGGCCAGCAGTTCTTCCATAAATGGTTTCGTCAGCGAATCGGCGAAGTATCGGGCCACTTCGCTGGACACTTGGCCATCCCAGCGTATGCCCTCGATTTTCTTCTCGAGGGTCTCGAGTCGGTGGTGGTAACCCGAGGATTCTGCACAGTCGGAGTGTTGGCCATCCCCGCTCCGGGTCTGCGCCAGGGTGCGGCTTCGATTCCGCTCTATCAGGTGTCTCAGATCCTCGGGCGAGGCCCTTCTTGAGTGGTCCATGCGCTCGTCATTCGCGCGATCCCAGCAAGAGTGGGGGCGTCGGTCATGCCTGGAAGAAGGTGAGCTAACCGACACCTCTTCTGGAAGAGAAAACACGCAACGGGCATTGGGGCGACGACCCAGTCTTCTCTGTAACTGTGGCGTGGAGCTGTCTGGCGCCCAGCGGGTTATGGAATCAGTCGCCGCGTGTGGGTTGAGGTGGCCGGAGTCGGCCCGCCGGCTCTCAGTGGCACTGTGACGAGGGTGAGGTAGATCGGGGGCTTAAGTGTGCTCGTCCGTCCTTCGGCGGATGTCGTTATCTCGGGAAGGCAGAGCCGTGCTCTGGTGGTTAGGGCCCGCCGCTTGAATGCGGACGAGGGCATCTATCAGCGTCATAAGCTGGTCTATCCAGACGGACAAGGCGTGGATGGCATTAGGAGGAGGCGGCGAGCCGCTCTCGCCTCCGTTGTGACGGCTCGTGTTTGGATCGTTGCGGTCGTCGCTCGCCATTGGATCGAAGGCGGAAGATCAACTCTTTTTTTGTGTGGAACAAAATAAGTCTTTCGTTCCCACAGACGGCGCCAACTGATGGAACTTCGGGATCTCCTTCAGATGCCGTCCTCCGTCGATCCTGCGATGGTGGTCTTAGACGGCTGAGATTTGGTTTTGGTGTTGTTGGCTGTGGATCTCAATGGGTTGGTGTTGGACGCCGAGCTACCTGCAAAGAAGTCCCGGAGTGGGCGACCACCATAGGACCCTCCGACAATCAAGTTAAAGCCGAGGAATATGAGCAGAGTAGCGGCGTATTGAGATAATTTTAGTTACCTTAGTCGTCTGAGAGAGAGATTTATATAGGGTCGCGTGGAGCGAGCAGACACGAGATCACTACCGTCAGTTACGCCCCAGCGTTATCCTCGCATTGAATGACGGGATGCGTCCATTAATGGCGGGATGCGCCCATTAATGGAGGGATGCGCTAGCGTGGGACACAGATCGTGGGAAGACGGATCTCTCGCCCTGACGATATACGTGGAGCCGTTGCGGGGCGCATGGGATCTGCACTCCTGGTAGATCGGGGGAGGCCGAGGAAGCTCGGAATATCGGAGGCTCGGAGACGAGCCTGGAGGCCGAGGAAGCTCGGCACGTCGGAGGCTCGGAGACGAGCAAGGAGACTGAGGTAGTTCGAAGGCGAGCTGTTGGTAGTTTCCTATATGAAGGTGGAATGTATTCATAGAGGTCTTCTGGAAGGTCGGCCACGTTCATCGGGACTTCATCCCGAGGAATTCTCAGAATGCAACTCATTTATTCCACCTCCGTAGCCTTCGGGACACGTCATCCGGCACGTGTCATAATCCGAGAAGACACCACTTGTGAGTGTCATCAATCACCAACCCAACCTCTCCATCATCTAACAACAATGCCATCTATATTACACACCAAACCAGGTCAAACCCATCCGCAGCAAACCCGGACCCACTACTAGCCGTCGGGTCCAAGAAAGCCTCACCAGTAGATTTGCAAAATTCATTTACTCGATCATACTCTCACTTGTCTTGATCGTTGGCCTCATCGTCTTCATTCTTTGGCTAAGTCTTAGATCCCACAGACCCATATTCTATGTCGACTCGTTCAAACTGAACCAACCGGGTTCACCCATGTCATTCAACGTATTGGACTATAACCCGAACCAGAAAATTGGGATCTACTACAGCAACATGAACGGCTCGGTTTATTATCTGGACCAAATGATTGGGTCCGGTCCGGTTTTTTCCGAGTTTTATCAGCTGCCCAAGGATACTACTTTGATCCAAGGGAGGATTGGATCGGTTGCGAATACGCTGGTGCCGACCCAAACCAACCCGATTGAGTTGCGGTTCGAGATCGAGTCGACGATCCAGTTCAAGGTGTCCACATGGGATACACATACGCATAGGTTGCATGTGAGTTGTGAGTTAAGGTTGGAGCTGACGGGAACTTGCTTCCACCTTATGTGAATGAGAAGTGTGGCATTTATTTCTGAGGAAAAGATTAGCGTTTGAGTTGATACATCGTGCTTGTTTGGTTTGTAAATTTTTTCATTTATTTGGCTGTGCCATGACCTGTTGTTCAGTATTTGTAGAATGTTGTTTAATCTCAGCAAGCATATAAATGGTATATGGTTGAAGTCTTTTCAAGCAAATTAAGAGCAATCTTCAAAATCTTGTCACAAAACTTTTCCAAAAGAACTCATTGTTCGATTGGGACACGATGGCTTTGGCTTGATTTTACTATAATACCATAGACTTTGGTGAGTCATGCACCTCACTTGTGGTTCCTCTCAGCAAAATTTCATATTACACGCAAAAATCATCTAAATTCATCATATCTACACAAGGGAAATGAAAGCATATGGAAGAAACAATTAGGTTACCTTCAAGGCCTCTAAATGTTTGTTTTCTATTACAAGTTATAACAAGTTACAACGATGAATGAATGTATTAATTTCTCACAAGCTGTTTATTAGGAATGAATCACATAGAAGGGCGGCATTGATATTTATTTTTATTATTACTTGTAATTTGGTGAAAGCTATAAAGGTTTATCAAACTGCTGCTAGCTGTATCTCGTGTTCCTTCTGCTCAAGAGCACAGCATGGACAAGTGATCGCTCGTCATATACACTAGCTACTCTTGGTCATCTCTTGCTTAAGATGTAGATACCAGAAACTATGGCAAGGCCAGTTGCTGCAATCCCAAGGGATGCTAAAATTTTCATGCTGCCGACACCTTTGGTAGGGATTTCCATCAGATGCTTTCTCTGCAACACAAATTTTTTTGCAAGATTCAGGGGCAAAGAATCCACTACAAACTAGTTATCGGACTCTGTTCTGTTTCACTGTCTTTATTTCTGGTTTGAATCGTCTCCTATACAGCATTCTATTGTTCATACTCATTTTTCTAGACACTTGCATAATCTACATATTTATGAGTTGCTTCTTGATTTTATTAACTTCAACCGTCTATGACAAGTCTCCATTTTTTTAATACTTAAGCAAGATTCTGGCAACAATTTAAGATGGCTGATTGGGTTAACGTTAATTGCTGGTTGCAAGTGTTGTAAATCTTTCACGCCTCCATTTCATAGTTCAGCTTTAAAAGAATTTCCGAGGCTGCTCAGAAGCCATTAATTAAATCCTTGTTTCCCCCATCACTCCATAATTAACAGTGCTGGGAAGTTTGGACACACTGGCCGCAATTCCTACTAATGACCGGAGGATTCTAGTATTTATAAACACAAACTGTGATCAACCAAATATTATATATTTGTAATGGTGCTAACCTCAATAGGCTGATTCCAGTGCTTCTTGATTCCTGATAAATGGCCTTTCCCCAACACTGCAACAACTGATGAGTGTTCCTTAGCGACATTCAACAATGATGATGACATGTACCTGAATAGAGGTTGGGGGGGGGGGGGGGAATCTGATTAATTTGCCGCAAAAGTACATGAACGGGACAAGGTCATTTGATGCATTATTTGTTTTTCAAAGCAAAAAAATTAGAAGAAAAAGAAGTTACAAACAGATTGAACACAAAGAAGTTTGAAGGCATTCAGTTCATATTTGAACCCAAATCCGAACATAACTCATAGTTTTGTCTAGATTTGGCTAAAAAAAAGTAAAATAAATAAAGCTATATATGAAAAAAAAAAACAAGGTGCTCTTTATACAATTACATGCGAGAATAAAGGTTATTGATAGCATATTTAATTGTATTATCTTACCCCATTATTAGAGATAGGCCTGGCAAATGAGGCGAGTTAACGCCGACTCACCTCGCCTCAAGGCGAATTTTACTCGCCTCGTGAAGCCGAGTTAGGCGAACGGGCCGGTTCCCAAAAATCCCAATGTTGCCTCGTTCATGTTCACCTCGTTTAACTCACGAGTCAACTCGCGAGTTGACTCGCCTAAGTGAGTTCAAACGGTCGACTCGTTTCGTGGCTCACCTCAACCCGCCTCGCCTCGAAATTCCAATCCAACGGTTGGATTTCAAACGAATCGCCTCGCTTCGAAACCCACAACCAACAGTCTAAATTCTCTTCGCCTCGTCTCGAAATCCAAATCCACGGCCGGATTTGATTGAATTTTGGCTGATTCGCCTCGCCTCGTAACGGATGGAATTTGAAATCCCTATAAATACAACCACCCCCATTTCATCACCAAATCTTTCTCAAATTTCAAAAAGAAAAAAAATCTCAAGTTTCAAGAATTGAACATCAAGTTCAGTTGACACGGCTCCGATTCCGAGTTTTCGACGCTCCAACTTACTCCACTCTACTGTTCTTCTGCTCAATTGCTCTACTACAGCGTTTTAGCTATTCTTGCTTTTATTTTATTAACTCTCTTCTTGGAGTTAAATTGGTATTGGTAATATTTAATATTTAACCTTTTTTTAATTAGTTAAAAAAATTATATGGAGGGTTCATCTGATACACATCACACCCAACTTCCTAATCCTAATTTAAAAATACATACAGAAGAACTCACGGATATCTAGAGAAGCTGGAAAACGTGTGCTTAGTAGTAATGTTTGGGAACACTTTACAACTGAACATAGGAAAGGGGTAAGACAAGCAATATGCAAATATTGTGCCGCTCTGTATAAACATAAGAAAGATACCGGCATCAGTATTTTATATAAACATGAAAAAACACTTGGAAAATACAGCCGGTTCCTCCACACAATCACAAATAAATTTCTCTGGTGAAACTCTTTTTCAATATAATTATGATACAAATGTTGAATGGCAAGATTTGTTATGGCAGATGAACATGTTCTAAGATTTGGAGAAAGCCAAGCTTTTCAGTGGTACGTTCAAAGGGCATTACAACCAGGATACAAGTGGGTTCCGAATAATACGCTAAAAAATCGTTGTTTTGGGCTCGCCGAAGGTAAATTATTAAATGTTACTCTTGCTACTTTAGATGCTAGTATTTCAGTAACTTTTGGTGTTTATACTGATAGAAGGAAACTTCCTTGGATTTGTGTTACTGTATATTAGATAGATTTTGATTGGTATTTACAAAAAAGAATTATTATTTTTACACAGTTTCAATTCCTGCATAATGCATTTCATATAGCTACTGAAATTAGATCTATTTCAGAAGAATATCAAATTAGATCTATTTCAGAAGAATATCAATATGTAAATAAAAAAATTATATTTCTTTTAACAATGCTAGTAACAATTTTGTCGTTACTGAACTTATACGCCTGTTGTGCAAACCAATTTGCATTGGTCGCTTTCTTCATATTCAATGTGGCTGCCATATACTTAATCTTGTTGTACATGATGCATATTCGATATGTTCTTCAAATATCCAAACAGTTAAAAATGCATGTAAGTTTATTAAAAGTTCTTTCAAAAGAAAATCTGAATATAAAGCGAGATGTCAGGCTGCAGAATTAAGATCGTCTCTTAGAAAAGATGTGGTCACTAGGTGGAATAGTACAGACATGCTTCGTACTGCATCAAAGACTACCGAATTATTACTAACACGTGGAATGAGCAAATGCCCGTAGAAAACCACTTAACAGATGATCATTGGGCGATTGCGCAACTTTTCAAATATTTTCTTATGACCTTTAAAATAGCAACCGAACATTTTTCTGCTACTTATAACCCCACTTATCATATTATTGTCTCTAAATTGTATAAGAGAATAATGGAGGAAAGAAGCCCTGGGAAGCTTTGTCATCAGGTGGCATCTAAAATCTATATCCTCCGTGACTTTTTTCGACAATCGGCACCCATCATCTTTATCATGTACAATGTGGATACACCAAATTTCATGTGATTCCAATACATTTTCTCCATAGATTTAGCAATGTAAAAAGTTTTATTGTCAGTAAAACATTGAATTTGCACCAATTAAATCAACGGTGAAAATGTGGAGTCTCATGAAATTTGGTGTATCAACATCTTTGATGATAAAGATGATGACGAATGCCGATCGTCGGAAAAAATGGTGGAGGGTGATTTTTTTTGCGCCACCTAACTAGAAAACTCTTCCGGGGCCTCTTTCCTCCATTATTCTCAATGTACAATGTAGCTCAATGTTTTTCTATTCATTGTCCTAATGAGTTGCTTCAACCCGTGATACTTGCTATGTTAACTAAGATTTCTAAATATTACTTTGAAATTCCAATTGTTTATAGTTTGTGTTCGGTAATGGACCTAGGATTAAATTAGAAGGTTTGGAGGCTCTTTTAAAAGGGTTCCATGGATGCATGGGGCATACTTTAGATATTGATACTTATATTAATACCGTTAAACGTACATTAAATAAAGTGTTTGATTTATATGTTGCACGATCTTCTACTGATAGAACTAGAGTACTAGTCGCAACAAGTTCAAGTGCTTCGACTCCCGCCTTTGCACTTATTCAACAGTCGAAAAGGGCATGAGGCCCCATGGACTCATCATCGTCATTTTTAAATGAATTAACAATATATTTACAAATTGAGTTAGACGTAGATTATACTATAAATGAGATTGACTTTTTAGCTTGGTGGAAAAGCCACGGACATTTGTATCCGGTGTTTTCTGTTATGGCATGTGATTTACTAACAATCACAGTCTCTACAGTAGCGTCAGAAAGTGCTTTTAGTACAAGTAGTAGGATATTAAGCGAGAATAGATGCAGTTTGGCATACGACACCATGAAATGCATGATTTGCTCACAAGATTGGGAAGCGGCAACTGTCAGGAAGCAAAATCAAATCACTTTGGACTCGGACCATCCACCTGAGAAGCTTACATGATCGGGTGAGTCAAACATCGAAAAAAGAACCACAACCGGCGGCGAATAGTGAGTAGTAATAGTAGAAAAAGAATTGCGTAGACCCGATTCCCTCTTATTAAGCTCAATATTTGGAAGGGATATGTAGACATCCCGAGTGGGTTCGGTTTCTAATGTAAAAAAAAATGTATTATTTAATTGTAATTTGATTTACATTAATGAAAATTTTAGTTTATTTTTCTTTTATTTTAACTATTCATTTTTAAAATAATTTTTTAAGGATTTTTTTTAATTAACAGAGTAGAGGAGAGACTCGCACGAGTCGCCTCGCGAATCGTCTAGGCGGCGCGGCGAGCAGGTTTGTGATCATGCACTGGCGAGTTCAACTCGCCTCGTCAATGAGGCGAGTCAAGCGCGAATCGGCCCGGCTAGCCTCATTTGCCAGGCCTAATTGGAGATGTGAGTGTGCTCACATGTGTATTTGTTATGTATCTGTGTGTATAAATATACAGTTTGTTATCATTCCCCCATGTCTACCTGTCCAGGAATGATGTCCATGTTCAAGCTTCTTAGGCTGCAATCAAGCAGATATTCGTCTCACTACTGTCCCAAAAAAATGAGGGGGACACATTCTGTAATGGAATTAGCACTTTGATAAGAAAAAATGTCATATTGACAACCATATGAATATTTCAAGGAGTATATAATTATACGCACTTGCATTACACAAAAATAAGAATGCACTCTGAATATAGACTCAATACAGTTTCTTTAACTGTATATAAAGTTATGCGATCCCTTTTTATTTTTTTTAAAGAAAATTAGTTATAAGAAGTTATGTTATACAAATTAAAATGCATCATCAACAAACAACTCAATTAAGTTTCGTGGAGTGAGCATAGGATACACATATAATCCACCCCTGGTCCAGTAACCTACTTATTTCGCATGTGACCATATACTGTCACCATGATTCACAGGTATAGCAATAGTGAAAAGTATCAAGACCCATTTGATGTCCATGAAAGTAACTTGAGTTGAGAATGTCATCTTGTTACAACTGTCGCACTCTAAAAGGTCCAGACCTTGTAAACCAAGATTGTTGAGAATTTAGAAGACAAAACATCCACAAGTAAAGAAAAGCGAGACAATAATCCATTAAAAGCATTATTTTAACAGGCTATATAACAATATAATATTGATGGAATCAAAACAAAACCTTTGTTAAAACTCCTACACAAGCAAAGAAATAGGAGCAAATAAGGGGCTAAAGCATATACTCACAGATCTCTTTCATGTACGAGTGTCTCCAAAAGAGTAGGGAACTGCTTGCTCAACTCTTGAATCATGAGAGTTAACATGTCAACATTATCAAATTCTTTCAACTGAAAATAACAAGCATAGCCAAGTTATAAGCAATTAGAGTTCCAGAAGTCGGAAATAAAAATTTGAACCAAATCAAGAGGGTATTGTGCTTGCCACAGAAATATTTAAAATTGATAATATAAATTTGTGATACCATTTTGTAGATTCAGAATCTAAATACAATAAGTGTTAGAATACCCGCATTGTATGCGGGTCTTTATATCACCTCAAATCCTATGTTCCACGAGCGAACGAAACACATCGAGGTTGATTGCCACGTTGTGCGGGAGAAGGTTGAAGATGGGACCATTGATACTTATTATGTTCAATCTGCTCAGTTAGCAGATTTGTTCACAAACCCTTTGGAAAGAAATAACGTGCAATTTATTTGTAACAAGCTGAGCATGTATGATATGGACGCTCTAACTTGAGGGGGTGTTAGAATACCCGCATTGTATACGTGTCTTTATGTGTAATTAGGTACTAAGTAGGGGTGTAATAGCTAAATGGCATTGCCTATGTAAAGAGGAGGATTGAGACTAATCCAATTCACCCATTTTACATTCCCTAATCTTCTCTCTCTCTCCCTTTAATCCTTAACGACAATAAATTGTACTCTGTCAAGAAGTTTTCTAGCAATAACGAAGTTAAGATTCGTGCCGAATAGAATGGTGATCCGAAAGCGAAATTTTGCACTTCTACACATTTTTACACAAATTCAATTGGTTCGGAAACAAGATGGCTCTTCATAATTATATACTGAGGTCATAAGTCCATATAGACAATTCAAATCTCGCTCAACATTCTTGACTACTAATTTGGTATAATTAGATAAAAGAAAAGAACTGTCGAGGAAAACTTTTGGTCAAAATGTGCTCTATGTATTTCTACAAGTTGTAACGAGAGTCGACCTTTAGCCTGGACCATAAAAAACGCACCATCACCAGCAATAGCGCACTGCTTTCTTCACCAACAGACTTTTAGGTAAGGAAAAAATAATATAAATAAGAAGCTAACTAAGAACTTAAACTGAAGCATATAGGATAGGTTTCTGTGAATAGGTCTCTAAGATGAAGCTTTCAGCAGGTGTTCTAGTAACTCCTAAAGAGACGTGCATGCCAATCTGCAATCAGTCAGTAAATGGCCATGAACAGCCAACCTTTTCTCTTATTCTTCTTTTGGCGTGGGGTGGAATGAGGTGCGGTGGAGATGGGGGTGGGGTGCGAGATAAGTTGTTCATGTTCAGGTTATTAAGTTAACAAAACAACTGAGGCTTGATTTAGCAATACAAGCTCAAGGTAAGCGATTACCGACTGATTTAATTTTAAGGTTTATTACGATTATACATACACCAAAAAATATCATGAAAATACAGTAGCTGATGAAGTAATAAACAAGGTTGTGCAAGCATTAGTCTACATAACATAACAAAACTAACTATAAAACCAATATAGCAAAGCAACTGACCATTTTATTGAGATCTTCATGACTTGGTAAGAAGACCGCTTGGAACAATGTGCAGTATATAAATTTTGCTCTGTGCCACAGAGACATTTTCCCCCATGTTCTTTGCAACGTGATCTATCGAAATTAAGAATAAAATGACTATAAATAAGTCCATCATGCAAAAAAAATCATTTCTGAAACAAACCACGACACTGATAATAATTCATATGATGAGATAAAAATAATTCATAGGCATAATTTTTAAATCATTTGATTCTTCATATTAGGAATAAATGGTTTGCCTATTGAGCCGCAGTATAGATGTCATAAAGGGTGCAAATACAAAAGTAGCCCATGAATGCAAATACAAATTGGGCTCCTTATGCTCCAATGAAATCTTGAAGGAAGAATCGACAAGGAAAAAAATTCCTCAAAATAAGAGACCACAACCTAATGCAAGCGGTTTGCTCAAAAAGAAGCTTACCACTATGTTGTAGTGACGCGCGCATAAAGAAGAAAACATTAAGAGGATTTTGTATAATGGTCATCATTCAATCAGGTCGCATGCTCCATATCGCTCTTTGAATTCATTCTTCCCTCAGTTGAATGCATTTCCCTATACTATACCTTCCATATATCCGTCGTCTTCCAGATCTTTCCTAATTCTACAAGGCTGCTCTTTTGTTGTACTAGCTTAAACTTCAAGTCAAATAGATCAATATTTTAAAGCAGGAAAAAAAAGTGAAGCGGTCAAAGTCGCAGCTGGTCAAGCACTTGAGTGGTCGTACAGAATGTTCACCTTTCTAATTTGACTGCTTTATTGTTTGTTTATTCTTTAGTAATCATTAAATTAGATTGTTTCTTAAGCAACTAACATGTGCCATTAAACACCACTACACAATTGATAACGGTGTTCTAAAAAGAGGCCTGGGCGGCCGCCTAGGCAGAAGCGGTGCGAAACCACTCCGCTTGAGCTCTTGGCGGCTCAATTAAGCGGTTTGCTTAAGAGGCGTATCCCGCTTAAGTGGTTTGCTTAAGCGGCACCTAAGCATGCCCAACCCATTTAATAAAAGATAAGTTAAGTCATTTTAAAGCATCATGAGCCGGATTTGTTCTCTTTTCAAACCATTCCTGATCCATACCCATAATAAATGTTAAATGCTAAAATATTCATCCCGATTTACACGGTAAAAAACCCTAATGTTTTTCTATGCCGCTCGGCCTCTCTCACTCATCTCTCCGCCGCTTTTGGCCTCTCACTAATCTCTTCGCCACTTGTTCTCTGGCATGAAGGCGTCGCCGGCGGGGAATCTCCTCTCCTCTTATAACTCTTTCCCCATCCCTCTCATCTCCTTTTCTCTAAACAATTTCTTGCTGGTGTCGAATCACTTTTTGTCTTCTCAAGTCTCATTTTACGGTTGTGAACTCTTCAATCTCACGGGGGTATGTAATCTACAAGTTGGAAATTCAACCGGAAATTTTGTCCCCTTTTCTGAACAATTTTTGAATCAGAAATATTGCTCAAAATCTATTTGTTGCTGACCTTTACCGTTAAACATCAATATATTACGTGCTACTATGTTGAATTATCAATATATTTCTATTTCTATTGTTGAAAATTCATTGTTGTTTTTGTTGCTGAACCATCAATATTTGGTATTTTCACTGCTGAAATGTCAAAATATTGCTGAATTTTACCGTGTGAACCTGAAATATCCATAAAATACCGACTTTTACTGCTGTAATATCAATAAATTGTTGTTTTAACCGATGAAACGTTAATGTATTGCTGATTTTCAAGAGTTTTAATAATATTTACTGCTGATTTTTTACTATATATAATTTTCTATTATTTTTCAATTATATGTATATATACTAAATATATTTTTAACTAAAATTAAAAAACCACCTAGATGGCTAGGCACTAGACGGTTCTCTAGTCGTTCAGCTCCACCTAACACTTTTTACAACCTTTATTTGATAATATGGATTAGAAACAAAAATCAAGCACAAAAAGTTGTTGGAAAGTTTCTCTCATAAAAAGTCTAATTTAAGTTCAAGCCTACGTAGTCACTTGCTATGAAGCGCGGATACTCCAAACGGCCTTACAAATTGTCCCCAAATGCATACCAGATACTGATACGCTCGGAAACACAACTTGGAAACGTGAATCCCCTATTTTTTATTTAAATAATTAAAAAATATTTGGAAACTTTGGGATACTTCTCGATTTGCGAATCGGATGTCTCGCCCGATTTATGATGGTTATTTTTTCAATTCGAGACTAATATTTGACCCTAATTATTTTCACCTTTAACTCCGATACCTTTAGGCTTTTTAAAACTCCCTCTTGAATCTGAGACCCTATCGAAGATCACACGCGACGTGGGACCTTGCCACAGTCTCTTCTGATCAATTCGAATCAGCTCTCTATTTTATGGCTAGATTTACGATTTAATATTATGATAGCCTATTTTCAAATGTTCAATTGAAAGTAATTGAATGTAATTTAAGAGAATTGGTATATGATGGGATCGAATTGATATTTGAAATCAAAGGCTTTTGATATAGAACACGATAAATGAGAATGCTGCAATTATTTTCTTAGAATAGCATGCTAAAGTGTGAATGGAATATATGTGATATAATCTTGCCCTTCTATTTATTTCTATATGTATGTTATATTAAAAATAAACACACACATATATATATTTAGTTAGAAAAAATCAATATAAAAACGCATCCCGTATCCTAGGTTTTTGGAAAATTGTGTTTCTGCGTATCCGTATCGTATTGGATACTCGTACCCGTTTCCGTACTTCATAGGTCACTTGCTTCACATTCCGAAATCACTAAACACAAAATTATGCACTAGCAAAATTATGCACTAGGACTAAAAAGTTTTCTTCATTTACCATTATCTTAAATTTAGTATTAAGATAATTACCAAACTAAAAGTTTAAGGAACTAAATAGCAAACTCAAAATAGACTTCGGTCAACAAACAAGGATATTTGTAACAGTCACTGCAAAGAAAAATGGAGGAAAAGGAAAACAAAAAATGAATGGAAAAAAGAGGAATAAAAATTATTCATGTCAACCATCAGGACTCGTCAGAGTAACGAGACTGGTAAATTGTTGTTGCATGTGCCAAGGTAGTTACTTGAGCTATCAGCTGCAGCTAAAAAGGCCGCCAAAGAAGAGGTAAGGGAAGCACCGAAAGGGAGCAAGCAACATAAGACTTCATATTCTCGCTCTAAAACAATTCCACACACACTTTTACAAGAGTTATTATAGATGCAAACTCAATTGCCACACTTATACCCTTTTAAACTATATCTAGGGAAAAAAGGTATATCAAAATTATTAAAGGTGTGAGTTTATAAAGACCGCTTTAAGCGGCTCTAAGCGAAGTAGCAAGTGTTTTGAAACCAATTAAGCAGGCGCTTTAGCGCTTAGGCGACCACTTTTTCAAACATTGCAATGCATTTATGTTTTTTGATACATGACAACAAGACTCTCTTTCGATTTATGGCAATTGGCAAGACCTATTTTGTCCATAGATTTCACATCCAGGAATAGGCGATTCGAGCTCGGTATTAGGTGAATAGGCTACTGCGAGTTGTACCAGGTTTTTCATAGAGCAATTTTCTCCACAGCTCATCCCATATTGATGGGAAAGGGCTTTTGATGATAGATGATGAATTAATGATGATGACATCATCTAAAGACCAAATAACAAGCAGCAGCCAATCAAACAAATAAGTCCAATGTAAATTTTAAATCAATGCCAGTTGTAGATTAGAAATGATTTGGTGCATAAAATGGATTTGCGTTAGCACAAAATTCTGTGCAAAGATGCATATATTTGGTTGCATAGCAGAGCATAAGAAACAGTACCGAACAGGGTGAAAAGATAAATGTCGGGACTGCAGTAAAACTAAATAGTATGAAAATTAAAATTCAATTTCTGCTCAATGGGTCTAACTAATATAACATAGGAACATGGTAGGGGGAAAATGCTAATCAAGCAACACCTTTATCTCTACTACAATCGTATTAAAGAAGGTTACATAAGTGTGTATCAACATTTCAGCAGTAATCATGAAAAAAGAGAACAAAAAAAAAGAGAAGATTACTTGGAGAGGACGGTCGCCAAGTATAACCTTGGCTCCATAAGTTCCTGCTTCTTCAAATGCCACACGAAACTCGGCACCAGGGAGTACCTCCAGTTTGCTGGCAACCTAAACCCAAAAAGAAAATCTGAATCTGAATCATGAACAATAACCGTGGCTGCAAAATAAGCATATATAGTGTGCCTTGGCAAGAAACCACCCATAGATGATTCCAAATGCATTCATTTTCTTTTCCTTCCACATATCGATCATTTCTTGCACAGTAGGAACCTAAAACATTTTAACTGCAAATCAGAATTAAGGGATTATACATTAAAAAAAAATTCAAGATTAAATTATGGATCATATGGTTAAAATATAATTAAGGTCATTTTTTTTAAGAACGTCAAACTCTTTGATTATCTTGATCTCAGCAAATGAGCATACATGTAATCATGGAAATTGCAATTTAAAAGATCAAACTCTTTGATGTAACTTCATTGTTCATGGCACATAGCTAACCAAGAAAATGAAAACTTTTGAAGACTCAGTTAAAGAATGAAGACATCTTAGGTTAGAGGTTCGCCAACGACACCATTATATATGGCAGTGTCGGCCATTATAATGAAGAAGCGCTGCACATGCCATTGAGGGTATACAAAATAGATTTTGGTTAATACGTTATGTATTGGTCCTCGACCCAGTTTTTGATAATATAGCATTCTTCGATTGTATGCCCCAACACTGTGTGATACGGGCAGTAATTGGGGTTATCGGTCATTTTCACTTCATGCGGTCTCTTTGGCATGGACAGCTGCAGACATTATTCAAGGCATCCTTAAATATCTTGCAGACCTTATCATTTTTGAAAGAGTAGATTTTCTTCTCTCTATCAGAGTCGGTTCTCCTCCTATCATCGGTCTTCGTGGCCGATCAGTCTTTGATCCGTTCGTTGCTTGCTTACCCCGATCAGCAGGCATATTGAAAGGGTTGGTATTGATGGAACTTTCGTCTTTGCGGCTGTTATCCTTCCAATACCCGGATTTGTTATTAATCTGAAGGTCCAGGGTGGACTCGGGATTTGCACGCTGCATCAACTTGACACTTTCACTCGGGTTCTGAAGAGTTTTGGGATCTTCCATGCATAAGGAGCGGATCGTCCAGTTATCGACTTTTCCCCTGATAAGGCCGACGGCTTGCCCCCGTTATATCAGCTGTTCGCATTTGGTATGAGGATTACGTTGCCGGTTTATATAGTCAGTGACGATTTCCTTATTCTCCCGTTTCGTCTTCACAAGGTCAGCAATAGCGATTTCATCACTGACACTCATGAATCTTTTTTTGAACAGCGATTTCATTTGAGTAAATGTTGTGACCGGGTTGTTCGGTATGCTTATATACCAGTAGAAAGCAAAGTCGGTCAAACTTTTAACGAATTGTCTTAAGAGCAGCGCATCATTGCCCTCTGTGTTTCCACATGACACCTTGAAAGGAGCAATATATTGATTGGTGTTCCCCATCCCGTTGAACTTCTCGAACTTAAGGTCAGCATAGTTATTAAGGTACTCCACGAGATCATAGTCGGCGAGGTATGGCCTCCCATTATTGGTGCGGCCTTTCTGTTATTCGGCTTCGGTTACCGATGATTTGCCTTTGATTTTGTCTTGCGGCAAGTTGTCGCCGTCAAGCATTAGAATTTCCTTAGAAGCTGGCGGTGGTTGATTTTCATGAAGATGTCCCGTTCTCAGGTTGGAGGGGATAGTTGTTGGCTGTTTCGAGATGTCAATCCCTAGTCCACGGACTGAGTCTTGATTTTGCTATGACTGCATCCGAACGACTTGGGTTGTAAGATTTACCACGACATTCATCAAACCGTCGATTTTGAAATAGACCTTACCCAACTCCTTATCTCTAACATGTAGCTATTTCTGGAGGTCTTGGAACAATGTTCGCCGTGTTTTTAAGGAGAAAGGCTAGGCTATCATTGTCGTCCAACCATTCAGGAAGCATGATTTCTTTTTTCTTAACAGCTTAAGCAGAGGTTTCAACGTCGTCCGAACCGAGCTGGGATTGGACAGCAACAACATCTTTATCATGATCGTGAACCCCAGAAGGACTTTTCCTTCCGGATCCTCCATGTAGATTGTATGGATTGTGTATCCATCCATTGCCTCATCATTGGTAACGATGTTTGCTGGACTTTTGGATTGTTGTCGTGGTCTGCTCCTCTCCTGGAAGGACAAGCGAATGAGAATAATCGGTCTGACCGAGGCTTTAGATAAAACATGTACCCTTCGCTCGGATTTCTTTTGTTGCTTCTGCACGGCAAGGAGCGCTTGGTAGTCTCTTGATAAGACTGTGTCATGCTTTTGATTCTGGGGCTTAAACTCGCATCTTTGCTGAATTCTTTGAATTGCCTTCTTGCTCTTTGCAGTCGGAGTATTTTTCTGCATCGACTTAAGAGTTCAAAAGAATTGATGATTTTTACATCGGGTTCAATTTTTGTTGCAGGGTAGCCATGTTCTTGAAACCCGACAAACTCCAATTTAGTAGGTACCTTAGCCCTCTTATTGGCTCTATATCTAAGCCGTTTCTGTTTCAACATTTCGGTTTTAAGGGCTTGGCGGGCATCCGCTTCCTTGGCAACCGTCTTAGACCGATAAATAGAGTCCAGAAAAGACGCTTGCATTTGCGGTCGTCATGGACCTTGCCTGGGATGGCCTAGGACATTTTATTGCCTCCTATGAGTTGACGGCTTTGCCTCCAGATGAAGAGATAGAAAGCCGCTCAAACACCGATTTATGCTTTGGTTTGGGCACCCTTGCGGTTATGATGTTCGGCATTTTTCCCCTTCAGGCCGACATGTTGATTTGGCTTATTGGAGTCTCCACGACAGGGGGGCTGATGGAGATTGAAGAAAATAGGATGGACCCGAATTGGATTGGATGTCCTGCCCCTACTGCATATGATTTGGTGGAGAAGTCTCTCTGCCAGTTGTCTTGACTGTGTATGCGACGAGGTCACATCTGAAGCTGAGCCTTTTTCCATAAATTTGGTATACATTAGTTTAAAGTCATTTCGGTCGTAAACTTATGGAGCAAGTATATGAAGCGGTTCTTTGTTAGCATCCGAACACAAGATAGAAACAAAGAATGACGAGCGGACCTTAGTCGTCATCTATTACTAGCGATTAACAAGCATTCAAAATGTTATCGTTGTTGATTGTTGTTGAGAGTTGTTTGGTATTGAAAGTTGATAATTTGCATGAAGGATCATGGTTTCGTACAGACCATAACCCATGACATGCTGAGTTCGCTTGATCGCTTGACCTGAGATATGAGAGGAGAGACTAGTCTCATCGGGTGTGTCAGAATCTGTAGTGTTTTTCGTCACACTGTTAAGATGGATACACACGTGCTTCGGGCGTATACAGATTCCCCCTAACCCATGATGAGAGGCAGGGGTTTATTAGTGGTGATTCTAATCTCCGGTAGCCGCGGACAAATCTGCCGTTAATTACCACTCGCTTTGCCACGGGGAATCTCCGATTGACATGTCATGTGTATCATGCGAACTCAATCTGTGATATGTGTGTTGTGCTTGAAGACACTTTTAGGCCTCTAAAGCCATCACACGGAGTCCCGTTGCCCGGTCAGCGCGCTGGGATCAAGAGGGTTAGCATCCCCTTGCAGGGCTCGGGTCAGCGTCCTGAAACAAAAATTTATTTAGCGGGAGGTGACTTGAATGTGTCGGAATTTTCTCATGAAAGGAAAAAGAGAAAGATGGTCGAAGCGATGGAACCCCAAAGAGGGGGTCCTAAAGCTATAGGACCCTTAAGATGGAGGTCCTGAAGCGGTGGACCCTCTTTGGGGGGGTCCCAAGGTCGAGAGACCTTTTTTAGGGGCGTCCCGAAGTCGGGAGACCCTATTGGAAGGGTCTCGAAGACAGCTCCCCTAGGAAGAGGTCCCGAAATCGGGAGCCCCCTTTGGATGGTCCCGAAATCGGGAGACCTCTTTTGGGGGAACTCCGAAATGAGACCCGGGAGGGGTCACGAAATAAGGAACCCCTTTTGAGGGGTTCCACACAAGGAATCCCTTTTGAGAGGATTCCTAAGCAGGGGGCTCATGGGGTCACTGTTTACCGCCGGAAATCGGACAGAAGCGCGGCGAACGCGTCCAGCCTGAATATAGGGACAGATGTTATATGGAACATATCCATCCATCTCTCCGAAAATACCAAGTTGATTTATGGTACCGTATATCGGAGATTTGGATAGATGTGACCATTGTGGCTGAGCTTTCTCAGATTCTCCCTCAATGATGAGGGGTTTTTGATTGTGGGGACGTTTTTTTCTGCATGCACAAACCCCTGCAGTTAATTACGTTATCGTCACGCTTACTCCAGATAAATCGCTTCGTGTCGTATTATGGTTTGTTTATTTTGGATTGCCCTTAGATTGTATACGAAGACTAATATATGTCGTCGTCCGTAGGGCGCGGATTAATCCAAATCCGTACATATTAGATTTGGATTTGAATCTATATAATATTTCTCATATAAATGAGATCTATCAGTTCAAGAGGGTTTGTCTAAGCATCGTCAATCGTATATGGGATTAAGATCAACTTAGGAAATAGTGAGCATATGGGCTCAACTGATCATCTGATCATATATAAAGCATAAGCTTCCATACTTAGCATATATTGGCTAAGTTCCCAGCTTTGGTTTATCATCATGTGCGTTTTACTATGGATAGCCCGTGGATAGTATACGGTAGTCAGTATGGAGACAGTCCGCGAGATAGAATACTAGTTTAAAGATAAAGCGGTCCATCTTTCAGTTTGCGCACACGTGTATATCATGTGGCGAAGCACAAGATGTGAACATGGGATGCGTCAAATATTGGGATGCGATCCAATTTGAAGGCATTTATATTTCCTTCAAAGATATACATATACATATATGTATGCTTTCATAAAGTCGGGGTTTTGTTGTCCTTGAAGTGCGCATCCATATGGGGTGTGTATCTGTATAGGGTGTCATCAATATAAAGTGCGCATCAGTATGGGATGCGCATCAAGAGTTAAGACATTTCCTGTCTTGATGAAATTTCATATCTTTCAAGAAGTTAGGATGAAGGAAGATAACTCATTGGTTGTTGGGACCCGCAACCTCTCTGAAGACGCTGAGGAATTACAACGCCATATATCAGAGGTGTGTAAGGATGTACTCTTGAACCAAAATCTCATATATAAGGAAATAAAGCATGTTGGAACTTGGCAAACTTATATTTTATCTAAGGATCATTAGTTTATATTAGACTAAGATCAACTTAGAAATATGAGATAAGGATCTTTAGTCGTATATGAGACTAAAATCGACTTAGATGATATGGGATGATGATCATTAATCTTGTTTTAGATTAAGATCAACTTAAACATTCGGCTAATGGCCATTAGTCATATTTAAGACTAAGGTCAACTTAGGTATCATGAGCATATAGGCTCAGTTTATCAAAGAAGTTCAATCTTTAAGACTTAGTCAATTTGGGGCTATGAGTTGGATTTATATAACACCCAATAGTGCAAAGCACTCAGTCAGATAGCGCTCGCATGGATATCACGGAGGTCGCTAAGCTCTAACACATCCTCCTTTTGCTTTTTGGCGCTCACGTGGATATCACGTAGGTGTTGAGTCTCTGGTGCTCATATGTATATCACGCGAGATGCACCTCCTTGGCTTCGCTACTTTGCTTTGTGGTGCCACGTGTATATCACGTGATGCACACCCTTTTGCTTCTTGGGCGCTCACGTGCGTATCATGTGAGTCGCATCTCTTTGATTTTGGTGTTGGCGCTCACGTGCATATCACGTGATGCGCATGTCTCCATTGACTTCTACCGCGCACGTGGATATCACGTGAGGTGCTCATTTCTTCGGCTGTTGGCACTCACATGGATATCACGTGAGGCACTCCTCCTTTAGAGGTTAATCTTTGTTTTTTAGAAAACCCAAGTTTTCTGAAGCTTAAGCTTCTGTTAATGGTCTTTTGGCCATTAACAATCATCAAGATCTTTGATGATCAGATTCAAAAAAAGACAGGTTCTTTAGAAACTTGAAGATCTTGTTCATGTAAGATCTAAGTTCTTGATATATTTTAAGAGAACTAAGTTTCTGGAGATAAAAACTTCATCTTTCTCTCTTTTTCCCCGTTTTTTATATCATGATGGTGGAAAAACACCAAAGTTCTTCTCTGAATCTCAAGTTTAAGATCAAGATCCCTCTACGAGAATTTAATTCTCTTTTCGTGAGACTTTCTTATGGCTCTTAGATCCAGAAAAAGAACTAAGTTCTTATAAAGGGTTAAACTCATTTATATGTAAAATAGGTAAAAGGAGATGTATTTCTCCATTGTTTTTACCTAGGGCTTGAGAGGATGAAGATGATCTTCTTAGAGAATTAAGTTCTCAGTTTGTAGAAGCTTATGGAGGGATCTCTCCTTTTTAGATTTAATCTCTTGGGTCCTTTATACAGGGCATGAGAAAAATCATTTAGTTTGAGAGAATCTCTCATTTAAAAGATCTCGATTGATTTCATAATCAATCGATAGTATTTAAATCACCGGTGGATCTTAAATTCAAGGGCTCTCTGTTTAACTGAGAAGATTCATAATCAATCAATGGTGTTTAAATCACCGGTGGATCTTTAGATCCAAAGGCGCTCTGTTTAACAGAGAAGATCTTTCTTGTTTTATAAAGATCAAGAAAATATTTTCCCAAGGATTTAAATCTTTCACTTGATTTGAGCTATGATTTTTAATCACCATTGAATTTTTAATTCAAGAGTTCTCTGTTTAATAGAGCAGATCTTTCTTATTTTAGAAAATCATGAAAGTATTTTCCTAAATAGAATTTAATTATATCTTAAATAAGCGCTTCAAAATTCTTGGCGCCGGCGCCATGTGCTATGCACGTGAGGCACTGTCTAAGGGGTTGGCATGAGCTTACATATGCATTGTCGCAGCCTATCTCATGTATTAGCTTACACATGCGCGTGTATATTGATACGTATGTCATCAAAGTTGTTTTTCTGCTATGTGCGCACTTGCTATGCTTGCGCAAGTGTCCTTACCCTTTTATGATAGGTGCGCACCTAGAATGTTTACGCGTTAAAATTGGTGCGAACAATCCCATAGTTGAACACGGGTGGATCCCGTGTTCAAAGTTTGGAGGAACGTCCCGCGGATCCCATGAAGGATCCGGCGGCGAGGAGGCTTGGCAAGACGAAAGCTTTGAGCTTTCACCCCTAAAGTTGTCGATTTTGTAAGTTTTGATAGTGAAGCCAAGGGTTTCACCATTGTTCTTCATCCATGGTGCTTGCTTGAGGTGAAGGCTTTCATCCCAAAGGTTCTCCGTCTTTCTCTTTTCTTAGATTTGATGAAGAAAAGCAAAGTCTTTTCTGTTGATTTGGGCCTTGATATAGTTTTATTTAGGTTTTTGAGAAAAAAAGAACTCTTTTTATGGGTTTTCTTGAGATTGAAGATGAAGTAGAAAGAGACTTGCCTCTTTCTTGATAGAGGTTTCAAAACCCTAGCAAATTTTATAGTTAGGGAAAAACTTGTTCATTTCTTCATCATATAGTAGGTTTAAATACCCTTACGCATTTACACTTAAGTCCTTGGGCTTTACAAAATTGATTTTTTGCCTATTTTTCTTACATTATTCCTACTTATTACATTTTAATTCTTTCCTTGGCATGGGGTCAGCCCCCATGCTTCAGCTTTGAGCGGTTAGGGCCAGACTTGGGCCCACTTGGCTTGAGTTTAGGCTTGGGCCCACTTGGCTTGAGTTCGGGCACAAGTCTGGACCCACTTTTTAGGCCTTGATGATCTTTTTTTTACTCTTTGACATCGGCCGTGGGGTGTAATTTATGACCCCAACAATATGGAGTCTTCATGCAGGGTTTTTTACTATCTAGATCAATAAGAATAATATTTACAAGAGTTTCGTTTACTCTATTGTCCATATAAAGGGGGGTGATAGAAACCATACTTTCAGAGTTTGAGGGGTCAAAATTGAAATTCGGCTCGCACACAACTCCAAGAAGACAACCTACATTAAGAATTATCCAATGAGAAATGTGTAATTCGTTGCACAAACTTATATTAAGTCACCCCAAGCAATTACTGTGTACTATTGCAGGCAGCTAACCTGCTAAATGATCCATTGATCAATGAAAAGGGTTTGGTGAGTTGAAAAGGGAAGCACCTGTGGTTTCAAGTAACTAATGACAGCCTGAACCTCTCTGCAAGATTCCTGCAATGACATCCATAACCATAAACTTAAGTAAATTCTATCAAAACAAACACAATGCATAAATTCAATGAGTCAATAAATTAAACCCAAACATTTGGTAGGGCGGGAATTGTGACAAGGTCACTAGCCATGCGACCAACGCAGGACTAAAGGACACCAACCTTATCTATTTAGGGGAGGGAGGATGTCCCACATGGGCCCAACCTAATAACTCAAGAAAAAGACAAAATTTACCTCATAGGAAAAAATAATCAAGTAATCACAACTACGGCATAACAAGTTGCAACATCACCACCAAATAATGTATCCAGAATTTTGTGCAAGGCTACATAATACATTATTTCATTAATTTCCACCAAGGATCTCTTTTGCTATATAAGCAATCACAGTATCAATTTTCACGGTCTCATATCCACGTTTGTTTTGGTCTAGGCGTCTAGCCCTACTCCAAGTCTCTCGGACTACAACGCTCTATTGTTCCTAACACGCTCTGTTAAAGTTAAAGTGCTGTGTGCTTTGAATCCATAGTTTTCCACAACCCAGCAGCTTAAGCTTTGTGAATTGGTTATTGACATGTATAAGAGCATCAAGTTTGCAATAGGTACTGGGTTCAAATTCTCATCGTTTTTGGCTTCAAATATATGTTAACTTATCTCCAATTATTCTCCTTTTACAAGCGAGAGGCATTTCCATGTGGCCCATGACTCAAATGAGGGGGGGTGTAAAAGTGTTTATACATGTCATCCCCACAACCAAATGACCTAAGATTTGGGTAAATTGGTTCTTGACACACTTGATGCTCTTCGCTAGTTGTACGCAAATCCATTATCCTATCATTTATGGTATTATTTCTCATCCATTTGAAAATTCTCATCTTGATACACCAAACTTTCAACAAGATTCTTGCTTTCCTTTAAAGACTGATTGAATACAGGAAAGCTTCTGTTGATAAAAGGAACAAACAATCAGAATAACTAAAGCGCATTTGAGATCTAGCTAACCAATTGCTCAACAAAGATTACATTAACATCAATCCGTTTCAAAACCAAACGAAATCAAGGAACATCAATTCATTGGAGAAACGTGAGAAAATCCAGGTAGAGATCCAACCAAATCAATATAAATGGGGGAAAAAGCTATAGAATCGGTCCATTACCGAGGAAACATGAGCAGTTCCGACCAAGTACACGCCGCAGGTTCCGCCCTTAGTCGACGACTCGCACTCCAAGAACACGACGTTCTTCGACAACTCCGACGGCAAAACCATAGGGTGAGAGTCGGTATTAGGGTTAGGGCTAGGGTCTGCCATCTGAGCTTCGTCGTATTCTTCGTAGCTCTCGGGTCTTGAAGGACACATGTCAGGATCCATAACCGGCAGCGGAGGCCGCTGAGATCGGCGGTGGATATGGCGGCGAGGTTGCGGGAGGGTATTTTGGGAAGAAGGGTAAAACTTGACGGAGAGAGAGAAAGAAGAAGGAAGAGGACACGAGCGAGTCGGAGTGTGAATCGACCGTATCATGTGCAATTTATATCCAAAAACTGTGGTCCATCACAGGTAACGAGCTCCATTTTATGTGCCGATTCTTTTAGCAATTAACTCCTTATATTACATTGTATTTGCACAGGTAACTTCTTTATATTTTGCATAGTATTTTTCTCCTATCTGTATTATAACCCAAACCTTTTAAGTGGTAATAAGTGGCGGATTCAGGATTTTTACTAAGGGGCACGAAAATAAGCAATTATGCAATGACTTAAAAGAAAAAACCGAAAGCCATTTTAAAACTCAAAAATATAGTTCATAAAAACTTGGTATTATATAACAAGGCATTTAGATACAAATGATGATGTTTACAATAACATTTTTCTTGATTTCATGTCTTGAAAGTGCTTCATGATAGCTTCATCGTCGATAGAATAAAAAATTCCTTTCTCGATGTATGTCAACAAGCAGTTGCAAAATCAATGCAATTATGTAACACAACCAATAACAACTTCTCGATTCATGAATTAAAGTCTAAATCAGCAAATTAGAAATTAGAGAAAAAAATTTACTCAGGTCAATTTCGATGTCAAGATCTCGAGGGAAAGGCCGTAGGCTGTAGCAGGGTGTCGGTTACAGGCAACTCAGACGAGGAGCCAAGGACGAGGGACGGAGGGAGGGACGGAGGCAAAAGGGCAAGGCCGTGAGGGCAAGAGGGGTCAAGCTCAAGGCCGCGAGGAAGAGGCGAGGGGCGCCGCACGCGTTGCGAAGGCTAGGGGCGCCGTGAGTTGCTGCGAGGACGAGAGAGAGGGGCGAGGGGCGATGGAGGGGTGAGGCCGTGAGGGTTGACACCGGCGTCGCACGGTGATACAGAGGCAAGACGCGCATGCAAGGGGGGAGACGGAAATTTTAATCGTGTCTAGAGAGAGGAGGGAAAGTTTACTTGTTTAGGGTTTGGAATTGAATATATATGCAAACTCTGTAGGTTAGTCCTTCACTTTTAATAAATTACACCAGGGCCATTTTTTGGAAGAAAAAAATTGTATAGTACTACTAAAATATCTTTTTGCAAAATCCCAGTGGGAGCACACGCCCCCACGTGCCCCCACTTGGGTCCATCCCTGATGGTAATGTCATTATTATATCATTTTGCAAAAAAAAATCAGGAAAAGGAGAAAAATATATTGCATCATGCTTCACTATAAGTTTGGCCACATCATTTATAGAAAAAGATAAAAGAATATCCAACTCATCTCTCTCTCACATCTCCCTAGAAAAAAGACAAGAATATCCAATTCATCTCTCTCCCTCTCACACACCTCCCTAAAAAAGACAAAAAAAATACCCCATCTCCAGTATCTTCCTAATAAATTTTAACATGTATGCAAAACATAATATTTTTTGGGTTTTTTACACAAACGCCCCTCAAGTTAGCTATTTACAAGAAAAACACTTTTAGCTAGATAAGCCTCCTTGTTCTTTTAAGTTTCACAAAAAAGCCCATCAGCCATCCAAAAAGAGAATATTCTCCGAATATTCTATTAATTCGGTTAACTTTTGTAATACCCGGTTTCCTTGTATCCATATTTTATGAATAAAAAATTTTACAAACATTTTCTTTTCCTTTACTTTCTCCTATTTTCTTTTCCTAAATTTTCCCTATATTTTTCGAGTTATTCTGTCCAACAACCCTAACCCATGCCAAGCTTAACCCACTCTCTTTTCTTTTAGCCCGGCCCATTGGCCCAAGCCAACATCCCAAACCCAAGCCATATTCTTTTCTCTCTTTCAACTACTTCTTCTTCTTTCTTTTTGTAAATTCCCCCCTTTCCTCACCTTAAATCTAAACCGAAAATCCTCAATAAACTCTCTTTTAATGACAATTTATTTCTTCCTTTAACACCCTTAAATTCCTTATTTCTCTCTCTCTCAATTTTAAGTAGGTAGAGCGCGCTCTCTCTCTCAAATTTCTCTCATTCTCACTTACTCTCTCTCATTCTCTCATTTTCCCTCTAACTCCTTGCACCACCGACCCATCGTCGGAATCTTCACCGCCGCCACCGAGCATCTTCACCGCTGCCTGAGTACCACGCCGGCCACCTCTACGTCGGCCTACCCCCCATCACCATCATCTACCACTACACTTCCTCCATCGTCTTCCTCCCTCCCACAAACCCACCCATTCACTACACGACCGCCGACGAACTCCTTCCTGCCACCGCCTATCACCATCTGTTGGAGATAGTGCCCTCAGAGTCGATTATTGGATCACAGGCACGTGATTGCAATAATTGAGAGAGGACCTATACCGGTAGGACAGTCTTACTCAAGATGATAATCTGGTTTATCTTTATCATCGTGTACTGCTTTAGGTGACCTTACAGGCCGCTATTACACGTTGATAGAGCCCCTAGGATTCTTGCTTGACTGCCAGCAGTATGAGGGAGATCATATACGTGGGAGCTGGGGTCTATAAGCGCATCCTTAAAAGGTCCCTAGTCGAGAGAGTTTCGAGACAGGGTATCGATACTCCAGAGTAGACTAGTGTATACAGTCGAGATCCCGACGAGGGGCGGTGGCCGGTCTCATAAGCCACTGGTGTCAGTTGGTTCACCTAAGATGTATACAGGTGCTCATTGGGTTATGAGTACACCGGACATGACTCGCCGGGAACATGCTAGTTGGTCTTATACCTGACGTCGGATAGCAGTTCCCTGGTGACATGTGTACAGGTTAGTTCATCGATCTGAGATCGTCATTTGTCTCGTGTGAGTTCCCACTGTACTTTGATTACTACCCTACCACGGCTCAAAGGAGTCGTGCAAACAGGTTTTAGTTGGGTACAATCCCGAGCCACATGGAGGCAGTGAGCGGATCTGCAGGGGTTCGTCTCTCCCGGTATTGGGGGTGAGGTCGCGCTGTGTCTAGGAGATCCATTACATGAAGTCTTTGGCCAAGGCAGGAGATTTACTGGTAGGTATTCCAGTAATATCTCAGGGTGTTCTGGGTACACTCCGACACGACTTGTACCGCTATTGGGGGTCTGACTTTTACCAAACCCCTAGGCCCGCCATGCGATGCTCATAGACGAATGGACCGGACTGTACGGATATTGTCACTGACAGGCTCAGTAGGGTGTCAGGATGAGTTTGCTCATCGACGTCCCTTTTGGTTAATACCTGGTAGCCCGTTACGTATGGCTAATACCTCTGACGTGCTAGTGGTTAAATCCACAGCTAAAGTATTGACGAGTCTTTAGAGCCCCCCACAGACAGTTTCTCAAGTTTCGGGCGAAACGCTGTAGAGGCCGTATGGAGATATTGCAGGGTTCGATCATATACGTGCGGTATTGCACGGATCATGATCGGACGGATAATACTAACGGGTTTTGGTTTAAGCCAGATCCTAGTATTGCACAGTGTAGATTTTGTTTCTTTGCATTTGTATTCGGTCGGAATACAAATGTGGGTATGTATATACGGTCGCGGGGTTTTCCTGTAATTTATTACGGGATCAGTTTTTTGAAGTTGCCAGTTTGCATTCCGTTTCAGCCAGTTTTCCTTTCTTCCTTTCGTTGCCTGATAATTGATGGAGGGGCTAATTTGCAAATATGCAAATTAGCAATTGTGGAGGGGTTATTTGTAAATGGAGGATTATGATGTATCTAGCATCTTTGCTTTTTTCTTTCATCATGGCTAGCATTAATGAGATGAGAATTGATTAGAAATTGGTGTGATATTATTTCCTCATTATCTTCACATGGCTTATGGTCACCATTTGATTTCCCTACACTCACCTCCCTTGTATTTTCCCTTCTCCATATTACATGGCCGGCCACAATTTTTGGAGAGAGATGGAGAGATTCATTTGGTGTGAGAAATATTTGGCATCTCATTTTCATTCATGCTAAAAAGAGAGTCCCATTTCCATTGTTCATTCCTCCATCATGTTTGGCAACTTCATACCCGCATTGAGACAATCCATTCTACACTTAGCCTACAACATTTCTTGGACACGTCGGCTCGCCAACTTCGTGCCCGAGTTGCCTCGGTCCAGAGGTGGGAGCCCGTAAAAGAACCCGGCGGCGTGGTGCCCTTTCCGACGAGGAGATGAAGACCGGAGATTCCGCGAGGAGATCGGGACGGAGGCCAAAGACCGAAGGACACGGATCGCTAGCTAGCATTAGGTTAATGGCCCGATCCGGGTTTATAGTGCGCGGTAGTGCCGGTTTACAAGTTTTGTAAAAGTTTCGTTTCCGCATTCCGGCGTCGGATTGACGGCGGGGGCGCTGCCGTGCACTTACACTATCACCGTCGCTTACAACCCCCTTCACCGCCTCCGACGATCACCCTTTTCACCTCCACCAACCTACTCCACCGAGCCCACCTCCTCTTCCACCACACACCGAGAACCCCCACCTCTCTCTCCCTCTTCACTGCCGCTTCCCAAAGCCACCAACCTCGCCTCCGACCAACTCACCGACACACCCACTCTCCCATCATCACCGGCGACCTCTGCAATAACCTGAGTACCACCTTGACGCCACCCTCCCAGCCTTCTCTCCTGAGACCACACCACTTCACAAACCCAACTCCAACCTCGTACCCATCGCTGACGTTTGCTGCTCCCTGAGCTCATCGTCGGCCGACTCCCTCTGCACTCGACGCCGCCGGGCGCCGGCCTACATCGTAGACCACGACAGTGCCATGCCAAGGCCACACCTGAGCCACGACCCGCACCACGCACCGGGCCAGCACACACTACCACTCAATTGCGTCTGGGCCACGCCCTGCACCACGCATGAGCTACCAATGGGCCACGTCCGCACCAGCATCGAGTCACCACTGGGTCGTGCCTGCACCCAGCACTGTATTACG
Organism: Agapanthus africanus; assembly: GCA_030015575.1. Lineage (NCBI taxonomy): Eukaryota > Viridiplantae > Streptophyta > Magnoliopsida > Asparagales > Amaryllidaceae > Agapanthus > Agapanthus africanus. The sequence continues at coordinate 927,458,116 of CM057339.1, forward strand.
CCCGCATCGTGCCTGCGCCTGGTACCGTACCACGCATGCATCACGCTCACATCCAGTACCGTGTCGCCACCGCATCGCGCATGCATTACGCACGCGCCACATACCGTGCCCGGCTCAGCGTCGTTTTATCGTCGTCTTGTATGTCGAGACGAACTTCTATATCAGCAACCCAAGACAAGTGAAAACCTTTCGCTTGTTTCTCATTCTAAAATAGAAGTTTAGTAATATAATGATGTTAAAAGGAATTATATATATATATATATATATATATATATATATATATATATATATATATCGTAAAGTTATAATCGGATAACTTTCTAGCGAACCTTCATCGTGGAATTGATTGATTGAAACCCGACTCGGGTTTACTATCCCATAGTAAAATCGTTTAGAATTTACATGAATTAAATCTTGTTTCGATCAAGTAAATGAAACCGATGTTTCGATTGATACTGTATATATAATCTATGTGTTCGATGTGCTACCCGAATGAAAACCCGACTTAAAATTCCTATATTTTGTGATCATTGAATCCCTTTACTGTTAGTGAAGGTCATGTAAAAAATTTAGTTAAAAATATCGAGTTTATAATCATGAAATGATACCCCCAATTGGCGATGTTAAATCTGAAATAAATTGTATAAGCCGCAATGTAAAATTCGTAGTTAATTCATTCTAACTCGTAATGCAATTTTATAGAGCTTGTGTCGAAACCAACTAGATAGCTTCTTACCCTATACAAATTTTTACTGATTATTTCCATGTTACAATAATGAAAACTAAAGGGAAATACGGCTCTGGACTGCAGTCCAGAGCAGTATTTTCGTTGTCACCTGTATTTAAACCCTTTCACATCTATGTATATATCTGATAATAAGTGGAAGACGATATATTTGCATATATAATCGAGTTAGCTAACTATTTGTATTGGTTTCATTTAAATCGAGTGTTTTTTGATATTATAAAAGCATTTTACACTGTAGACATGTCTTGCTGATTTCTGCAGTGACAAATTATACGAGTCGAACTTAAACTGATCATAACTCCCTGTATACACATGATATTGACGATCCATTAACTGATTTGGAAATCTAACTGATAAATCCACATTTCATTGCACTGTATCTACCTCTAATTCTGAATATAATTCGTAGCAAGCCGCACTTGAAGTTGGACTTGCGGTTTTGAAACTTGAATTCAAACAACTTATACATGTTTTAAAGAGGGCATATCTCCCAAACTTGAATGCCTATTGGTATGAAACTAATTTTAATATTTAGATAAATGAGTCTACTTCATATTTCCTTTATATCATTTTACCTGATTTCGCACGCTTGAATTATGATGAATTTTATAAACTGAATGACACTGACTGCCCTTATTTAATTGAAGTATATTTACTGTATTCCTATCATATTGTGTGATTGTTTTACACTCAGTAATTAATGGCCTTTTTCATTGATACTCTAGTGACTGTAGTACATTGTTGAGTGATAAGTGGTATTGATTGTGTTGTGACAAATACGCAAGCGAAAGTGATATAAGTGAAAGCATGATTGAACAGCGAAAGCGATACGTACCTGTACACAACCAATCTAATACGTGAACATATAGTTTAACATGGGATAAGAGATAGTTGGGTAATGAATGCATGCACTGGCACGAGAGTCCATTTAAAAATCATCTAACATGAATCTCGTATGCCGTTGTCCCATGGGGTTTTCGGGGCCTTATACTAAATGTGTCGTTGGTCCGTGGCATTTGTTGGGCTACTCTCGTATACACGCATACTTTCATTATTGAACTACAAATAAACATATTAAAATAGAATTTCCAGACTCATGATACTTTGCCATGACACATATATGATATTGCCCATATGTTCGTATTGTTTCATATCTTCGTGTTGCTGCTTTATAATTGTAGGGTGTTTTTTGTCACCCCAAGGGTATGGGAATACGTGTCGCTTGTCAGATGTGTACAGATTCCCCCTGCCCAGGATAGGCTTGGGTTTTTTTATTGTGGGAATACGAATCTCCAGCAGTCGCGGACTAAGCTACCGTTAATTACCTCTCATTCTTAGAACGAAGAAACCTCCGATTAACAGGTCAAAATAGTCATGCAAACTCGACGTGAACTGTCGATGTTTGAAAGCAATGCAGAAGGGCATGCTTATTTCATTTTATTTATTCTATTTGTGATAAATGATTTTTTTATTATTATTTTTTTTTATAATTTTTTTAGGAGTTAAACTCCAAAAGATTTTATTCGGAGTTAAACTCCAAAAAATAAAACAAATTTATTTGGAGTTAAACTCTCAAAAGTTTTTGTATAGAGTTAAACTCCTTTTTATTCAAAAAATATATTTTTTATGAAGTTAAACTCCAAAAGAATTCATTTGGAATTAAACTCCCAAAGTTTCTGCATAGAGTTAAACAAAAAAAAACAAAAAAAAGAGAGATAAGAATAAAAAAAGAAAGAAGGGGGAAGCCCCCCTCCACTCATGTGAGGGGGTGGAAAGCTTCCCACTTAGTGGGAGCCTCCCTCTCACGAGAGACGGGGAAAGCTCCCACTCCCTCACGTGAGGGGGTGAGGGGGAGTAGGGGCTCCCGAGCAGAGGCTCCCAAAGTGGGAGCCTCCCCCTCACGTGAGGGGGGGAAAGCTTCCCATTTAGTGGGAGCTCTCTCTCCTTTACGTGAGAGGGAGTATGGGTTTCAAAAGACTTTTTTATATATATATTTTTAATGGAGTTAAACCCTAAAAGATTTTTGTATGGAGTTAAACTCCTCCAACATTTGTATGGAGTTGAACTCCAAATTTTTTATGGAGTTAAAATCCTAAAACATTTGTATGGAGTTAAATTCCAAAAGATTTTTTTATGGAATTAAACTCCAAAAAGCATCTGTTGAAGTTAAACTCCAAAAGATTTTTAAAATATGGAGTTGAACTTCCATACACTTTTAAAATATGGAGTTAAACTCCAAAAGATTTTTTTTATTATGGAGTTAAACTCCCAAAGATTTTTGTATGGAGTTAAATTCTAAAAGATTTTACGTGGAGTTAAACTCCCTAAAAGAATTTTTATTGCAGAGTTAAACTCAAAAAAACAAAACTTTTTTTTTTATTTTTGATATAGATTTTTTATTAAAAGGAAGCTCCCACAGAGAGTTCTCTGTGGGAGCTTCCTTCTCACATGAGGGGTGAGGAAGGGATCCCCCCACTCACGCGGGGGGAAAGTAGATGGTGTCTACTGGGTTGGAGTTAAACTCCAAAAGATTCTCCATTTTTTTAAATTATTATGGAGTTAAACTCCAAAAGGTTTTAAAAATATGGAGTTGAACTCCCAAAAGATTTTATTTGGAGTTAAACTCCCAAAATATTTTATATGGAGTTGAACTCACAAAACAATTTTATTTAGAGTTAAACTTCTAAAACAATTTTATTTTTAGAAAACCCGAAAGAGATCTTTTGAAGCTCCAAGATCTCTGTCTTGATGATGAAAGGGGACTCCTTTCTCATTTTTTGAGCCTTGAATACTCTCAAAGTGAGGTCCTTTTTTTTAAGAATGGATTTCCTTCTCCCTCTTCTCTCTTCCTTTTTTCTTTTTGGATCTTGGGGAAGGATGATGAGATTTAAAATCTCCCCTTTTTAGAGACTTGACAGAAGATTTGAACTCCTTTCCAAAAATCTTAAGGCGAAAACTATTTCTATTTTTTTAGAAAACAAGAGTTAAACTCTTGATTTAATTCAAAAAAAAGAAAAGAAGAAAAGAAGAAGGTTGTGAACCTTAAAGAAAGAGGCACAAAACCCTAAGTTGATATGGGAAGAATCTTCTTTTGTTATCATTCATCATGATACTTTATATAGACTTTACATTTTACATATAGCCCCTTGGGTTTTTCAAAATGGCACATGTGCCTTTCCCATGCCATGTGCCTTTTTTCTTTTTGCACATAAGTCATGGGTTTTTACACAATTTGGGTTTGTTGCCCATTTTACTACATTTATTCATAAAAAAAATAAAAATTAAGCCTATTTATGTTTTAACAATTATTTCTTTGGCATGGAGGGCCGACCTCGACCCAGGCATGGGTCCACTTGCTTGGACTTGGGTTCGGGCGTGGACCCACTTGGCTTGGGGTTGACTTCGATATTGACTTGGTCAACCAGGGTGTAATTTTTGTCACGCCCCACCCCCAATACAGAGAGTATTGTCCGCTCTGGCCGAAACCGCACGGTTTTGTCCTTGGGGACGAACCGGACCCGACCAGGGGCCACTTCCCAGGAGGTCACCCATCTCAGAACTTCCTTGGCTCGAGCACGCTTAACTACGGAGTTCTTAAGCTCCTGTAGTGCCGGTTCACTTAAAAGACGCCTCTGTATTGAAGAGTGGTATCATTCCATTTATAGTACAGATTTGCCATCTTTCGGAATGTATTCCGAAGAGTCCCCATTGTTCTACAGTGGGTCCTACGGACTCAAGAGGTGGCCCCCACGGATTTAAGAGGTGGCCCCCGCCTCCTTAACATGACACTTGGCGTGGCACTTTGTTCCGTGAGCAAGGAGCGGGTCCCGACATTCTCCCCACCTTTGAACAATGGTTCGTCCTCGACACGAACCACAGACCTACTATTGAGAGACCGGCTCTGATACCATTCTGTCACGCCCCACCCCCCATACAGAGAGTATTGTCCGCTCTGGCCGAAGCCGCACGGTTTTGTCCTTCGGGGCGAACCGGACCCGACCAGAGGCCACTTCCCAGGAGGTCACCCATCCCAGAACTTCCCTGTCTCGAGCATGCTTAACTATGAAGTTCTCAAGCTCCTGTAGTGCCGGTTCACTTAAAAGACGTCTCTATATTGAAGAGTGGTATCATTCTATTTATAGTACAGATCTGCCCTCTTTCGGAATGTATTCCGAAGAGTCCCCATTGTTCTACAGTGGGTCCTACGGACTCAAGAGGTGGCCCCCACGGATTCAAGAGGTGGCCCCCGCCCCCTTAACATGACACTTGGCGTGGCACTTTGTTCCGTGAGCAAGAACCGTGTCCCGACAATTTTTAGCCCCAACAAAATGCCCCCCCATCAATAAATGCACACCGCGTGTATGGATTGTTGTGTGCATGAAATTGATGGATCATGTTCTACATGGGGATTGATTTGGTTTGGTCCCCTACGAAGGGTCGGCGCTGCCATTTTAGCGACGTGGAAGGTCGATACTGCCATTTTAGCGATGTGGAAGGTCGTTGCTGCCATTTTTATGACGTGGGCGGTCGTTGCTGCCATTTTAGCGACGTGAATGGTCGTTGCTGCCATTTTCGCGACGTGGGAAGTCGCTGCTGCCATTTTTACGACGTAGGCGGTCGATGCTGCCATTTTAGCGACGTGGGCGGTCGGTACTGCCATTTTAGCGACGTGGACGGTCGGTGATGCCATTTTTGCACGTGGATGGTCGGTGCTGCCATTTTAGCGATGTGGACGGTCGTTGCTGCCATTTTTGCGACGTGGACGGTCGATGAATTGCTCCGCTGCTTGCGGTGTCGGGATTTGATTTGACTTGCTCCGCTTTCTGCGGTGTCGGGATTTAATTTGTTTTGGGAGTTCCCTACCCGTCCAGTAGGACTTTTGAGCTTGGAAGCGCTGCCGGGTGGGATGTTGATTTGATCTGTTTGATTTTTTCTTTGTTTGGTAGGACTTTTGAATTTGAGAGGAATTTGGAATTTGGAATTTGTTTGGCATCAGTATTGTTGCACTGGAATAATGCCAGGAGCAACTCATCATTTGCCCTGAGGGGACTTGGGATTTGTTTTTTTTGGGCCTGCATCAGCACCGCTAACACTGAAGTGTAGTGTCAGGAGCGACTCATCATTTACCTTTGGGAAAACTTGGGGTTTGAGTTTTAGGTCGGCATCAGCACCGCTAACGCTGAAGCAATGTCAGGAGCAACTCATCATTTGCCGTTGCCCGTTGGAGAGTGATGGCTCAGGAGACAGGTTTAGATCCCTATCACCTAAGGCTTTGCAATTTTATGAGCCGTAAGGGTCTCATAAAAACATTTTCTCCCTATGAGTCGAAAAGATCTCGCAGGTGTATTTTCTCCTTAGGAATCGTGGGGATTCCTAAGTGTGTTGCTCCTTTGTGAGTCGTAAGGATCTCACACGGGGATTTTCTCCTCACAAACTCGAGAGGACTTCGCGAGTGTATTTCATCTCTTTTTTTTACGAGTTTGCACTCTTTCGGGTTTTCATGAACTCACTGGCAGTCCTGCTATTTTTACCCACTGAGCCCTTTCGGGTTTTCATTCGTGCCTATTTTGCTTGTGGACATACCATTTTTTAAGCTTCATCGTCGGTAGGACTTCAGACGTAGCATCACCGGTAGGACTTGGGAGAGATAGGGGCATTTGCGCCCGTGGATTGTATACGGTTTTACAGAATATATGATCCAGACCGTAGGGCAGGCGTGCTTGATCCGTCTGCGACCTGGAGCATTCACGCGTAGTACTTCTTGAGGTATCGCTCGTTGATGGGTGGCATGGGCTTTTCTCCCACAGCACTTATTAGTTGGTAGGATCCTCCGTCGAACACTTTCTCGATGACGTATGGTCCTTCCCAATTTGGCTCGAATTTTCTCTTGGCATGTCAATTGGGGATGATTGGTCTTTTGAGGACCAACACCAATTCGCCTTTCTTGAAAGCATGGAGACGGGTCATCGTGTCATAGGCCCGTGACATTTAGGCTCGGTACAGCTCCAGATTTTGCTGTACTGCGAGCCTCTTTTCCTCGAGCGCATCGATCTCCTCGAGCCGAAGGAGAGCGTTTTCCTCTTTCGTTAGATTGTGCTGGACAACCATCCTTAGTCTTGGAACTTCAATTTCAAGGGGGAGGATTGCCTCCACTCCGAAGAGTAGCGAGTATGGACTGCGTCGGAGTGCGATGTGTGGTACGATATGCCCACAACGCCTCATGGAGCTTCGGATCCCAGTCTCGTTTATTGGTTGAGGCATTTTTTCTCAAGAGCTTACACAGGATTTTGTTGAACGCTTAGACTAACCCATTCGCCCTTGGATTATAGATAGAAGAATATCTCCAGTCTATTTTATATTGAGTAGCGAACCTTGAGACTTTGAAGCTCTTAAAAGAAGGCACGTTGTCAGATATGATTCTTCTCGGCGTACCAAAGCGATATAAGATATTATGCCGGAAGAATTTCAAAACGTCTTCTGTCTTAATCTCTTTTAGTGGGACAGCTTCAGCCTACCTGGAGAAGTAGTCCGTCGCGGCTAATATGAACCAGTGTCTTTTGGATGACGGAGAATCAATCGGGCCAACTATGTCAGTGCCCCAAATTTCGAAGGGCCAGGACGCCACAGTAGGGTGCAGCGGATTGGGGTACTTGTGAATGAAATCACTGTGAATTTGGCATAGATGACATTTATTTGCATGCCCTTCGCAATCCTTTATCATGGTACGAGTGAATTTCTTTCGTAATTTCTCGAGCTTTGGCCGGGGGACAAACGCCTGAACCAAACCTGATCGTACGACCTGCGGTATAGTGTGTCATTCACAAACACATATTGGAGAGCTCTCTTCTTCAACTGAACCCTCGCGAATTTTACCTCAGGCAGCTTATTATATCGGATATATTCTATGAAGGGTTCTCTCCAATCTGTCTCGTCCCTGACGACTTGAGCTTCTTCAACAAGACCATTTTTTTGTTCTATGATTTCTTCAACTCGTAGAAAGACGGGAGGCAGGATTTGCTGGCTTCGACTGTAATCAGAATTTCATCCATATCAGGATCAACCAGCTCTTTGGTTAGGCGAGCAAGTACGTTGGATTTTCCGTTCAGCGCCTTGGGAACTCTCGTCAGTTTAATGTGGGTGAAACGCTTCATGAGCTCCACCACTCGGTCTCTGTATCGAGCTAATTTGGACGTATATATCTTGTATTCGCCGCTTACTTGGTTAACGACTAGCTGGGAATAGCCGTAGACACGCAGCTGAGAGATCTGTATTTCTATGGCAAGCTCCAAGCCAGCTATCAGAGCTTCATATTCAGCTTTGTTGTTTGTGCGAGACTCGGTAAGAGCGAAAGAACGTCGCAGGGTTCCTCCCGATGGTGCGATGAACACTAATCCTATTCCTGCTTTTATTTGCGGGATGCTTGATTTGCTGGAGGTCCTTATTGATAAAGCTCCATCGAAATAGAGCTCCCAGTATGGCTCGTCATCTTCGAAATGTAGCACTTGTTCGTCGGGCAACTCGCAATTTAGCGGTGACCCTTCAGGTATGGGATGAGCAGCTAGAAAGTCGGTGAGGACTTTCCCTTTTACTGCTTTCTAAGGAGTGTAAACTATGTCAAATTCAAGCAGCATGACAGCCCATCTGGCCATTCTACCAGTCAGACCCGCCTTGGTCATCAATACTTTAGCGGGTCGATCTTGGAGATTAGCATAACCCGGTGAGCAAGAAGATAATGCCTCAACTTCTTTACGGCAAATATCAAAGCTAAACATTGCTTTTCAATCGGGGAGTATTTATGCTCTGCCCTGACTAATGTTTAGCTGACGCAGTAGTGGGCATTTTCCTTTCCCTCCTCATTGTTTTGAGTGAGCAGGGCGCCGAGCGATCATCCAGCGCGGCGGTGTAGAGGACAAAGTAAACTGAGAGCGCGAACATCTCTTGCTAGTGGGCCCGGGGAAGTCCCATAACAGGACTTCCTAGCTACATGGAGCTCGACAGCATCAAGCAGTACCTGTTGCACCCTCCAGTGCTCGCTGCCTTCTTCATGAGTTTTGAAAAAGGTCAACATCTTCTTGATAGGTTTGAGATGAACCTTCTTATGTATGCGAGCCTGCCTTGGAAGGATCTTAGTTACGTCAGATTCTGTAATATTTCAGAAAATAAAATGTTATTTTTGAGAAATTAAATAATTAAAATAGTAAATTTTATAAATATTAGAAAAAATTTGGAAATTTATATAATTATTGATTTTGAAGGTGTTAAGTTGATTTGGTATTTTATAATTAGTTATACAATTATTTGTATACAAGTTTAATTCTAAACTTGATAAATATTTCACTAATTAGGCATTTACATTATAAATGCATCATGACATGCAACAAAATTTGTTTCATTTTGGAGAACCATGGCTTCATTTGGCAAGCAAAGCCGAGTTCGAGTTAGTAGCTAAACAGGGTACTAAAAGAGCGAGGTGTCGATCTTGATTTTTAAAAGAGTTAATGAAAAAGGAAAAGGGTGACATGTGACATAGGGGAGAGTAAGAGAGAGAGGGAGAGAAAGGGTGAGAATGTTCTAGTTCCTTTGACCTATCTCTTTATTTTTTTCCTCACCTCATCATTTCCTCGTCTTCCTCATCTTCTCCTCCTACTTCATCCCCCATCACCTTCTCACTACCATCCATGGCCACCCTCCAAAACCACCACTAAACTCTATACTCTCTTCACAAAAATTAATCACAAGACCATCACATACATCATGGATAGATCAAGATTGGACTTTGAAAACTTTGGGCAACTCAAGAATTTTCTTGAGTTGCCAAATGAGGTATATTTCCACACCATTAGTTTAGAATTTGTTTCTCCTTATCCTCTAGTATAGTTTAGAATAGAACTAATGAGGATTAGTGATGTTGGAATTTTCCTAGATGAGGGTTAGGAGTTTTTATGATTTGGGAAGTGCAATTGAGGTTTAGTTGTGATCACAAACCCCTGTAGTGTTGTTATTCTGGACAAAACTGAGACTTAACCCCAAAAACTTAAACTTTGAATTGGTCGATATCGGAAATTGTAGAAGTTGTGATGAGATTTAGGGATATGCTATTACCTGAATGACCTAAAAATTATATAGCGATTACTGTGAAATGTGCAGGCAACCTAGAAGCTAACCCCAAAACCTGAGACCCCCATTCCAAGTATTGCCCGCCAATTTCCATGTTTTGGCCACAATTTGCGACCTGGGTGTGAGTAAAAGAGTTCGTGTTTGGTTCATGGTTCAATCATCCTCTAATTGGACCCATCCTATATGCAACTTGTCCCAATTCTTATCTGAGACCAATCTGGAGCTGTATTCCTAACGTGCTGCTTTGGTTTTGCGACTTTTTATGACTTGGATTTTAGTATTTGGGTTTTGACTCGGTGATTTGACGTTTGCACGTCAACCTCGAGGGTTGTTTGGCTATTCTTGCATGCGTATGCCATAAATTCTAACCTATGTGCGCTTCGTATGCCGTTTCGGTTTTCTCGTGTTGATTCTTGATTACGATACGACGTATTTGAAATGTAGGTATCTTGCGTGGACTTTAGGACGACCAAGGAGAGCAAGGCGTCATCGATTTCAGCAAGCGAGGATCGAGGTGAGTAGATGCATATCTACGGGGGAAGTTGGGTGGATGACATATAACACCTCCGCAAATGTAGAATAGGGTTATTACCATGTTATTATGAATTTGGATGTGATATTTGATGCTTAGCGAGTAGGGTATTTGGAAGATCTTAGATTAGATTAGGTTGATCTAGGAAGACTTATCCATAGGATGATTATCTTGGTGGCGAATAATAGGTTTCATGTAGTCACACACACACGCACACACGCACACTTGACTTTGTGTATATTTGTGTGTGTGTATATGTGTGCATGTGTGTGTAGGTTTATATATATATATATATACATGTACATACACACACACACATATATACATACATACATACATACATACATATACACGTGAGATGAAGATAGTATATGATACTTGGAGATGAGTCGATATGATCGGGCATGATGCCGTGAGATTTGAGATGTGATTGAGTCATGATATGATATATGACATGATGTTATAGTGGATCGTTGGGCGATGTGTATTCATATATACGATATTATGTGTTTGATGATCTTAGAATGTATGAGACTTTAGAACAGTACCCCTGATCATGATATTGTACGATGATGATACCGTCGTTTTTCGGTCCAAACGGCATCACTTTGTAACAGTATATGCCTATCGGGGTTCAAAATGCTGTATGCATCTCATCTTCAGGCGACATTTTTATCCGATTGTATCCAGACGAACCATCCATGAAAGTGAACAGCTTGTAATTTGAGGTGTCATCGACCATCATTTCCATGACTGGAAGCGGGAAATCATCTTTAGGGCCCGCTTTATTAAGGTCCCTGAAATCGACACAAATCCGGATCTGCCCATTTTTCTTCTTTACTGGGACGATACATGCGATCCAATATGCGTATTTCTCTTCTGTGATGAAGCCGGCATCGATGAGTTTCTTGGTTTCCTCAATGACCTTTTCCTCCAACCCCTTTCTCATTCTTCAAGGAGCTTGTTTGACTGGCTTGGCATCCGGAGAAATAGCCAGCTTACGAACCGCCACTTCGGGAGAGAAGCCAGGCATTTCTTTGTACGTCCACACGAAACAGTTGACGAATTCACGCAACAAGGTGATTATCTGATATTTCATTTTCTCTGACAAGAGCGAGCTGATGTAGGTCGGCCTCGGATAATCGGGCGTCCCCAAACCAATCTCGGTTATCTCATCGAATGTTGCCTGCCCGCCATCATCGAGCTTTCGAGGGGCTTTTCCTGGCTCGGCTAGCTCGCCGTCATCATTCGACCCTTCGCAGGTTTCGCTAACGTGGACCATGTAGCATGATTTGGCATCGGGTTGTACATAACCTAGGCCCCGTCTATCTGGGACTCACCCCTCGATGAGCGATCGGACCTGAGGCGGGTGCCATAACCTTTCATAAAACTTGGCTTCGGAGTCTGTCTGGTATAACCGACATCCGCACCTTTTGAAATATTCCCACATCCCGGGCGCAAAATATCTGGGATTTAAGACGGCTCTTATGCCTCTCTCATGGGGAACCCACATTGCAGATAAATCGTCCGGGTGCACGACATGGCTCAACCCATAAAACAGGATGCCGTTCTGTCCGTTGTTCCTTCCGGAGACATAAAAGGTTGTCAGCTGGTCCATGGTGGAGACTGATAACACGTCGAGCTTTTTAAACATCTGTTCCGGAACTTTGATGATGGCCATGGACCTTTCTGTGACTTTAAAGGTCTCTTTTAGCTTTCCTTTTTGCGTGAGAGTTCGGCATGTACAACTGTTGCAAGACGGGTCCTCCTCCAACTCTTCGGTATCGCTGCCGAGATGAAGGCGAGCTTTACTGCCGGACGGGCCTTCAATATCAGATTCACCCATATCGCTGCCGAAATGCGGACGGTTTTTACGGAAGGATGGACCTCCAGCGTTGGACTCATCAGTATCATTGTCGAAACGCGGGCACACTTAGGGATTTTTAATATTAAGCGTGATGACCGGCTTAGATTGTCTTTTAAGACTCTGGGCCTTCTTGTTTTTAGTTGACCGCAACTCAGGTTTGCTTTTGAGACTCTAGGCCCTCTTGTCTCTAGTCGACTGCAGCTCAGCATTCTCGGGTTTCATAAAGTACCGAGAATCTTCATATCGGACTTCATGTACGCCATATGGCTGTATATCTCCGTCAATGCATTTTTCTTCGCCATTTTTGGTATACTTCATGCATTGATGGAGTGTTGACGGAATGATGCCATAATCGTGAAGCCACGGTCGTCCCAGGAGAATCTTATAGGACGTGTCAGCGTCGATCACGTATATCTTAGCTTCGGTTTGCAGGTCCCCAAACCTGATTGGCAAAGCTTGTCACGCCCCGCTTCCCAGTATACGGGAAGAGGACGCGACGAGGCCGCTACGTATTTACTGTGAAGTAAATACGCTAAGCGTATCTAAGCAATATAAAAGTAAATGCACAAGAGACAAGTTATAATAAAACAGCAACTTTATTTATTCACATTCTTTTTACAATACATGGAAAAGTAAATACATGGAATAAAGCGATGCCTAAACAGTGGCATAACAGAAATGTAAAGTACTGAAAGGAAATGTGTACAATGAAACTAAAGATTTGGGTCTTCAGCAAACTGATCCAAGTCTTCAGCGCTGGGCTCGACTCTGGAAGATCCGAAACACCTGACGACATTCAAAGAAGAAAGAAAGAGAATGTCGTCAGCGAACAAATCGCTCGGTAAGTCCCAAAGATAAGGGAGAAATAGAATAGACAGAATAAGAAGGTAGGTTTTAAAGTTGTATTATATTGTTTTAGTGTTAACGCCGTTGTTTGTAGCTTGGTACAGAAAATGCCAGTGTATACGAGAGGAGTCCCACTTACACCGGAGACTTTGGTAACCCGTAGTACAAGGCTCCGTCGATAATACCACGGAACAACGACATGGATGTAATTACGTCTTAAGTGACCACCTCGTGCCACCTTTAACATATTCCGTACCAGTCTACCCCTTTATAACCCCGTAATGTTTATTGTATTGAATGTATTGAAATATATTGTGCAGTATTGTAATATAGATTGTATAATTGAATGACTTACCGAAACCATGATATCAGTAAACGGATGTAACTGGAGAATCATGTAAATGGATATAACTGGATAATCATGAAAATGGATATAGCTGGATAATCATGTAAATGGAAGTATATCCATGGTTCGGTTCGGTCAAGTTATATAGATTGATAGATTGAATATATGGAATAAATGGATTCATACATTCATGTTGAATTGTAATATTGTAGATTGTAGATTGTACAAGAATCATACTCAAGTCAGATTATAAAGAGACTCAATCTGAGTCAGACAATTAGAAAAGTAAATTGAAGTCCTGATTGTTTTGATGTTATCGGTAACCGCTGCACATGGACGGCAGGATTTGTGTCTTTTTCAAAGACGATTACCGTGTTGATAACACCGTTAGTTAATTGTCTACTTTAGATAGACAAGCACCTACTTCTCCGGCTCCCTGAGGCTCAAGAGATTGGTCCTGCTTAAACCTATATTTACTAGGGCCCTTAGGGTAATTTATAGAACTTGAGGGGGTTTTATGTAAAAATACTTTTATATACTTTTCAAAATACTCCCCAAGTATTTAGTTATCGTCTTTGAAGTTATCATGAATATAGATTTTATACATGTGGCATTTCTAATAATAATGACCTAATTTCCATAATATATGGTATTAACTTGTAATATTGATCTTGCATGGAATTCATGGTATTTTAATATAAAGTGATTCTTATGATTTCTGAAAAGAGTTGGAATATTTATATTATGTGCAAAATAGATATTTTAATGTTACTTATATATATATTTATATAAAAATAATTTTAATATATATTTATTATTTCTAAAAAATCTCATTTTCTTAACATGTCGTATTTTAAATCTTTCGAGACTGAATGCTCCTTGCGGAGGTCTGCATCTCGCACTACTAAACTCGAGAATGTGCGATAATCCGCACCATCCCGATCGGATTCCCCAAATTGGGTTGTAGCGGCACTTTGTAAAGATTTGTGTAAAATACTAAATCTTTTAGAAAAAGGTTTTATTAGTAATGGTATTTATTTGAAAATGTATCGTTTTCCCGTATTCTATGTCCCCGAAAGTATTGTGCTATGTTGCATATGAGTGTGTGAGGAAGTAGGTCATTACCTCGTGATCTACTTAAAGGTATAGCAAGTTTATGATAGTTTAAATGTCGAAATGAAACTATATGGTATTTTAATGAAAAAGTATGGTAGATTGTCATGAAACTTGTTCAACATGTTTAGTAGTGATTAATAATCAACATGTAGTAGTTGTAGCATGATTGTAATAAAGAAAAGTGAGGTTTTAAGAAGAACCGAATCGGAAATCGGATTTTGCTCCGATTCCGCCAGGTTTTAGAAATACGTCTTTTCAAAAAGAGTAGGGAAGGGGGAAGATGGGACTTACGGGTTTCGAACTTAAAGGAGAGAAAAAGGGAGTGGACGTATCTTCCGGTGCGTCGTTCCGTCGCCGGGATCTCCTAGGGTTGTTACCGAAAAATTCGTCGGAGCTTCGCCTCTTTGCTTCTTCCAAAGTACATTAGGGTTTCTAGGATTTTTTTTTTAGAGTTTGGACAGAAATGTGAGTGAGGGGGGTGGTGTTTATGGTAGTATTTATAGGGTAAGGGTTAGGTGAAGGGGTGTATTGAAAAATGTAATAAATTGTATTAAAAATAGGGTTTAATGGGATTTAAAGGGTCTCTGGAAATAGTCTGCAGAAATAAAGTGTATAGGGGGGTAGGGGAGCTCAAGAGGCACAACTTCACTGTTGGGGACTCGGCCGAATCGGCGACTCCGGCCGACGGCGGCGGCCCGAGTTGGCCGGTCCGCCGGCCGAGTCGGCCGATTTTGGCCGAGTCAGGCGGCCGGAATCCGAGGCGACGGTTGGTGATCCCCCTGATGCAGACACTTTTTCATGGGTAGTGGGGTTTTTGGGAATTAGCACATGTTGACTCTTGAACTTCTAAAAATTTAAAAAGAAAATAATATTAAAAATAATGTGGGGTATGGGATTTGAACTCTGGTGGCTTGGTTCAGCAGTGCAAGGTATTACCAATGAGCTACAAGCTCCTTTTTGTAATTATGGAACTAATTAATTATTTAAAGTAATAACAGCAAATGTAAATAACCCAAATATACATCAATTTTTAAGCAAATTTTGTACACTAAAAATGGAGTTGTTGTCACGACCCGAAAGTACGGAACATGACCGGCACTTAAACTACGAACGTCTCGAGGCGTACGTAATCTAAGTAAACCGAAAACCCAGAAATCCAAACCAAGAAAAGTAGTAGAGTGAAGGAAAACCAATTTAAAATCAAGTAGTTTTAATAGCATAAGCCGAGTTATGCGGTTTTAAAAACATCAAGTATTTCCTGAAAATTTCGGCAGAGTCTCCTTTGTAAATACTGGCTCCCAAACGGGATACAACATGAATAGTATACGAAATCAATAAAAAGGCATCCCCAAGCGGGAGCTAGCTCTTCGTCAATCGACGGTCACAACCACACAAGCAATACAATATACAACGCCAAGGGCGAGGATCAAAACTCAAAAGGAACTCAAAACAACAAGAAAACCATAGAAATACAACGCGCGACTCTAAGGTCGAAAGAATAACATCACTGGTCTCTATCTCAAAAATAACACATGTTTGGTTGATGGATCTTCTAGATACAACAGAATAATGATATACAAGATATATAATGGGGGTACGATACAAGTAAACCCACCTACTAGCAAATCACCCGAAGGAAACTATGCCCGCAAAGCCGTAATGAAACTTGTATGGCAAACCTGCAAGAAACTGGGGCACAACGGGGGTGAGTTGCCAACTCGTGAATAGAAAAACATCTACGGAAAGAAATCGCATAAATAACGCAACCTAGGTCAATGATCATAATATATCCTCAATTATATATATAACATGCAACCTAAAACAAGGCTAGGGTAAATATCTAACCCGAGTGTAATCTCATGTGCTCGTGTCAGTGCCTCAGGTAGCAAAATATCATATGAATGAGGTATGAATGCATGAAAACAGAATACATGTAAGTGAAGAACTGTTTTCATAATTTAGTGAGATTCCCTTTGTATTTTTAAAATGAGGTATCATAATGAAACCAGCATAAAACAGTGCCTAGTATCGGCACAAAACGTAATCCCAATATCTCGATATCTCTGTATCACAGTCTCTGTACCTCAATATCTCGAAATCTCAATGTCTCAATCACAATATCTAGGGCGCCGTCAGTCCAGACCGGCCCCTACCATCCATCTCAAGACCACGACGGTATCCTCCGGATATCCGACGCGTCGGGTAAAATCACCGGTAGGTAGTGCTCCCCTGCCAGGCTCATATCGTCATCATCACGCGCTTCTTGCCCCGGGGTACCTTACCGGGTCAACCATGTACCCGAAACGGTTCATCCGTCTCCTCGAATCGGGTCTCGAAATCCATCAGCAAACTCATGGTGGACGACTCATACATCATGGGAAAAACCGCACTTTTTATTTAAAAAGAGAGAAATCAGTTTATATAAGTTTTGCGGTTTTCCCCCCAAATCCAGAAAATCTCATGGAAATCCGAATCCAAATCATCAATAGCATGTAAAACCATGAATATAGGCATAACAATGAATAACAGTATGCATGAAGTGACGAGTAATAACTACAATATTAAGCTGGCATATAAGGCAGGTACACTAATATCATGTCAAATTACTAACTAACAAGTTATGTCAAGCAATAATATTTTCTAAGGTGTACGTGACATGGCAATTACCGATGAAGATGTGTGTGAGCCGGCAAGTAACTGTACGTGGTACATACGCATCATCGGTAATGGTGCCGGTGTCCTAACAATATGATATCAACATTACAATAAGAAATTATAACATAAGTATGCGATGCGAAGCGAACCACAATAATAAGCGGGAGCTGAATACTAGATGCAACTGTAACTAACCTGCATTAATCTAATATAAGTCCTACAAATGGTGCCTTTTGAAATAACACGAATCATGGGGTTTTGAAAATAGGGGCTACGGTGTTTTTATGAAAAGATACGTCTTTTGAAATATCCGTAGGATCCCTTGGGCCGTCTTTTAAAATACCCACGATTCGCTAGTTTTTGAAATAGGTAAGAATCGAATCTAATCTAACAACTAAACTAAACTAAAGGGCTAAGCTAACAAGCTGGACTACCGGTAAGGAAACCGCCTAACATCTGAGTCGATACATATACATACCTGTATATATATTAGTCGGTGATCCCGCCTCAATAATATCATATCCGATACCATATCTATAATCAGACATCCCAAGTCAAGAGTGTGGATCAATCATCAATATAAAGCTCGTACGTAAATCCGTCGTACGGCATCCCAAATCGGGATACGGGTCAATATCACATTCATCATACTATTCATCTGGTATCCTCTTTATCAAATATCATGATCGGGGTACTGATCTACGTCTAGTACAATACTGATACCGCCTAAGTATGCATGCACGTGTGTGAAACACTATGTCAAGGACCCGCTACAACGTCATGTCGTATCTCAAATACGAACCCTGCTATATCACCGATCTCACGGCCTCAAATCAAATCTCATCGACTCATCTTAAATCCCAAATACTATCCTCATTATCCATGCATGCGTATATGAATGTACATATGTATAGTCCCATACCCACGCATATATACATATATACACATCCCAATCTGCGCACAAGAAAGTAAAGTATGCAAGTCTGTGTGTGCGTATGTGGGTATAACAACCACTCTAGGGTTTCGCAACTAACCCAAAGGTAACCCATGAACACATAAAAATAGGAATGTATGCAAGTATGTAGGTGTGTATGTGTAGTGCAACACTACCCTAGGGTTCGCAACACTAAAATAATCCAACACACCAATATCCATCCTAAACATCGTTATTAATCCCAAATAACATATAATAATTGTTGGTATGTATACGCATCCGTATACACCACCACGGACTGCGGGGGTGCTATACGCCATCCACCCGACTTCTCCCCGTAGATATAAATCTACTCACCTGGTTCTCGCTCGCCGGTGCCGACGTCGCCACGCGCTTGCTTGTCGTCTCGAAGTCCATATGGGGTACCTACATATCATAACGCACCATATCGCATTAAAATCCGACTCATGACCAAAACGACGCACGAAACCCACATAGGTCAAAACCTATGGTTGCTTTCACAAATCGACCCAAAAACCCTCGACGTCGGCGTACAAACGCCAAACCATCGAGAAAGCTCCCAACACACTCATTTGTACAATTACAAGCACTAATTATAATATAAAATAGCTTAAAATTCACAAAAACCCTTATTTCACTTAAAAGTCATTTTTCCGAAAATCTAGCAAGCACAAATCACCGTTTTAGTACCAAACTCGATGTATAAACGAATCTAGCGTCCACAATATTCACTAAATATCTTAAATAAGTCATAAAAACAATTCTCATAATTTAATCTCATTAAATTCCAAAAACCCTAAAATTCTAGTTTACAAAATACCTAAATTTTAACAATTTTATAGCAAAAATGCACAAACTACAATCTAGCTTGGATTTTCATGAACTAAAGTATTAAAATATACTTAATAATGTTAATGAAGTCATGAAAAAACCTAATTAGATTTTTAATCTCCCATTTGCAATTAAATTCCAAAACCTAGTTTGCATAAAATTCCAATTTTTAAAAATTACAAGTATCAAGTAGTAAACTAGCAACTATGTTAGTTTTAGCATAACATTAACATGTTAATCCCCACATTAAGATCAATACCCAATGAAGAAAACCCTAATTTGATTTACAAACCCTTTTCTTGAATTTTTCCAACCAAGCAATTAAACCTAATTAAACATCTAATTAGCTTCAAATGAGGTATGATAGCAACAATTAAGTAACTAAGCAACAAACAAACCATGGAACAAGGATTTATACCTCACAAAACTTGAATCAAACATCCAACCTAACCTCACAAACTTGCTTCTTGCTCCAAGATCCATACTAGAATAGGTCAAGGAAAAATGGGTAAGAGTTGGATTTGGGTTTTAACTTGATTTGTGATGGAATTTTGGAGGTTTTTGATAGGTTTTTGATGAGGAAATGAGAGGAGAAAATTGGGGGGCTGCACTTGGGGAGGGCTCGGCCAGAAATGGGGAAGGATGGGAGTGAAGTGTGTGGGTGTGGGGAGAAAAGTCAAGTCAAAGAAAGTCCAAGTCAACCCAACCAATACTTATATATATTACCCTTTCTTCTCATTTCTTTTCATTTCTTTTCTTTTAGCCATTCAAGTGGGAAAATGAAGGGGCACTTGGGGCTGCTAATTTGGAGAGGGGAGAGAGGGTGTGGGTGAGTGTGGGTGAGTGTGGGTGAGGGAAAAAGATAAATGTATTACCCCAATTCCCATTAACACTAATTTCACCGAAAAAAGCCTTTTTCTTCGATATTTTCTAAACCGTTTTGGAAAACCATTTCATTTCAAAAATCATATGATAAAATTTTGTTTAATGTGTTATGATGCACAAAATTTGTTTCAACTCATTCCAATTTGTAATTTTCCCTAATTAAATGTATTAGCGACGGCTTAAAATAATATTAAAATAATTAATTTCGGAAAATTTTCAGAAAATTTGAAATTTCACCAGTGGCTCAATAAACACCAAATACTAGCAAATTCATAGCTAGAATATGTATATTTAATTTTATAATAAAGATATTTGTATTTTGACTTTTTACAGAAACCCCCCTTATTTTACCGTTTTTTCGAAATTTCACCGAAACGATTTTCAAAACGTTACAATCTTCCCCCCTTAAAGAAATTCGGTCTCCAAATTTAAATTAAAACTTCCCCCAAATACTAAAATATTTCAGCCAAAACCATCAAATCGCCGGGGCTCCGAAATCATAAATACATAAAACAAATCGTAGCGCAACTCATGCGCATGAAAAATGAGCATATAACTCAAATCAGAACTCCGTCAAGCATTCCGCAATCATCGGAGTCATGGGGAAGACATCAATACCAAATCCAAAGCAAAACCGATATGATATAACTCGAAACTATACATGTAAAATATATTCAGGTACCGTCCTCTGACTAGTCCTGCTCAGTACGAAAACACATAGCAATATCATAAAAACGTACTGCTCTATAAGAAAAATCAATCCCAAAATACGCGTATGAATACTACGCGCGTCTTGTGTGCACGGAAATCAAAATCCAAATATGTGCCATACATATGCACAGAAACAACATCTAAGTGCATCGGGTGTGCACGAAACATCTGTCGTAGGCAACATGTGTGCCTGACAGCAAAATCAGGTGCATCTGACATTCACGAAAATCTCGATTTAGTGCATCTGGTGTGCACCAAAATCACACTTCAAAACATGCGCCCAACATACACGAAAATCCAATCAGGTGCATCCATCGTGCACGAAATCATGAAATCCAATATCAAGTGCCGAACATGCGCAAAATCAAATCAGGTGCACAAGGTGCACAAAACAAATATCGAACATCACCATCGAAATCAAAGTCCAATGCATCTAAGTGCACAAAAGGCGTATCACTGCACTGCAAGCATATATAAACTATACAGAGTGCAGGAACCAAATCGTGTGCGTGCATACGCACAAAATCAACTCAAATGTCTAAAACCGTAAAATCACAAACATGTGAAACCCAAGCACGAAAACGATATCAAGTGCAACACCGTGCAAGGATCGTAAATCCTCAATCATCAAAATCAAATCATTCGAATAAATCACCCAAAACATCGAAATCAATAATGGCGGCATAGTACCGCTCAAGCGCATCCTCTAAGAATCTCGGGCCAACTGTCGCGGTCACTAGTGGGACGTCTCGTCGATGATCATGAACTCTAGCCTGTTGGTGTGCGTAACAATGACCACTCCTGGGTTAAGGTCTTCACTGGGAATTACCAATCTCTCGGTCCATCGGCTCATCGACCTTGTCAGGTGTGCTAACGGGGATGATCCCGTTCTGGCACGTCTCTTGTCATCTCCCGGTTAATCATCGCGACCACTCGTAAGACAGCATATCACTGGCGTCGGCCTCTGGCTCTCTGAATGTACGTGACATATCTGATCCTGGGTGCAAGTGTTATTGCAGCAGTGTCCTGGAAGGAATCCTGCTCACGGTCTCTTCCATGTCTCGTCTCTGCCAACTGTCCGGAAGTCATCGTCCTTTCCTATATCTGCATCTTGCTCCGGAACGGCTGCATACCCATCGCGACTCCTTCTGGAAGGTATATCCAGTACTCTGCCTCGGCATGCGTATCGCATCTTTGATGTCGGCGGAGTGGAACGTCGTCTTATCCAGATCTTGTACGGACCTCTTTACTCCACTTTCTCTAATGTCGACTGCTTCGGACTCGTCTCATCGTGGATACATGGACTGAGCTCCAACGACTATCCTCATATCGGGAGTCTCCCAAGAAATGCATCTCACCACCTAGCATCCGAATTAAGTCGAGCCATCCGATCGAGTCGTCAAAACTTCATAATCCCCCAAGAGCTCAACCTCTTGGGCACAGTTTAATAGTATCGAGTACATACCACAGTATCGGTGGTCCAGCCGTAGAAGGGCAAACCCAAGCCTCGCTAATGGCGCCGCGGAACTGCCGCAAACCCTAAGGTTCAAAGGCTTTCACACGGTCATTAAGTCGAGTTAGGGTTTCATTCTTCTAGAGGGACCATAGAATTGCCTGCATGTCTTTCCGACTACTTTAAACTTGGAATAATAGGTTTATGACATTCGATCGTCTCTGTCGACTCTCAACGTCTCCGCGTGAAGTCGTCTCTTCCTGGAATCAATCTATCTGATGACCTCTCATCGGGTAGGCGAACGAACCACATGTCCTAGTCATTCATCCTCGGGTGACTAGCGACCTTCTATCATCTCTTAGTACAACTTGTACTGCAATAGCTCCAACATATAGGGCGATATCTCGTCGCTCGCAGCAGCAACTGGCTCACTCGTCTGCACGCTGAACAGTGCCTCAATCATCATGAGTAAGCAATACACCAACGGTCATCAAAATCTGGCTGGCCTCTATCATTGGCTCAATCCTCTAGTGTCGATCCGCACATCCGAGTAACCTCATAAAGGCGATCCGCCAAACGCTCATGGCGCGGAAACACAGTAAAAAGACACATCTCCGCAATCGTGTGTCGCCGGAATTTCGCCCTGGTCAGTCCTCGTTCATGACGAGCTCGTGTTGACCGCAACTCTAGCTGTAGCTTTCCCTGCCCGTAATCGTGGCAGCAAAACCATAACTGGTACTGATGAGGCTAGATCGGAATGAATATAATACTGAGCAAAGAAATGTACATCCTAAGGCTTCTTAAGTGGAGTAGCGTATCGTAAATATGCCGCGGAACATACCTACGGTACGTCACTCTACTTTAGTCACCAATTCCATCAACCAAGGGTCATCCTACGCTCCGAAGGTAAAAACCTAACGCTCTGATACTAACTTTGTCACGACCCGAAAGTACGGAACATGACCGGCACTTAAACTACGAACGTCTCGAGGCGTACGTAATCTAAGTAAACCAAAAACCCAGAAATCCAAACCAAGAAAAGTAGTAGAGTGAAGGAAAACCAATTTAAAATCAAGTAGTTTTAATAGCATAAGCCGAGTTATGCGGTTTTAAAAACATCAAGTATTTCCTGAAAATTTCGGCAGAGTCTCCTTTGTAAATACTGGCTCCCAAACGGGATACAACATGAATAGTATACGAAATCAATAAAAAGGCATCCCCAAGCGGGAGCTAGCTCTTCGTCAATCGACGGTCACAACCACACAAGCAATACAATATACAACGCCAAGGGCGAGAATCAAAACTCAAAAAGAACTTAAAACAACAAGAAAACCATAGAAATACAACGCGCGACTCTAAGGTCGAAAGAATAACATCACTGGTCTCTATCTCAAAAATAACACATGTTTGGTTGATGGATCTTCTAGATACAACAGAATAATGATATACAAGATATATAATGGGGGTACGATACAAGTAAACCCACCTACTAGCAAATCACCAGAAGGAAACTATGCCCGCAAAGCCGTAATGAAATCTGTACGGCAAACCTGCAAGAAACTGGGGCACAACGGGGGTGAGTTGCCAACTTGTGAATAGAAAAACATCTACGGAAAGAAATCGCATAAATAACGCAACCTAGGTCAATGATCATAATATATCCTCAATTATATATATAACATGCAACCTAAAACAAGGCTAGGGTAAATATCTAACCCGAGTGTAATCTCATGTGCCCGTGTCAGTGCCTCAGGTAGCAAAATCATATGAATGAGGTATGAATGCATGAAAACAGAATACATGTAAGTGAAGAACTGTTTTCATAATTTAGTGAGATTCTCTTTGTATTTTTAAAATGAGGTATCATAATGAAACCAGCATAAAACAGTGCCTAGCATCGGCACAAAACGTAATCCCAATATCTCGATATCTCTGTATCACAGTCTCTGTACCTCAATATCTCGAAATCTCAATGTCTCAATCACAATATCTAGGGCGCCGTCAGTCCAGACCGGCCCCTACCATCCATCTCAAGACCACGACGGTATCCTCCGGATATCCGACGCGTCGGGTAAAATCACCGGTAGGTAGTTCTTCCCTGCCAGGCTCACATCGTCATCATCACGCGCTTCTTGCCCCGGGGTACCTTACCGGGTCCACCATGTACCCGAAACGGTTCATCCGTCTCCTCGAATCGGGTCTCGAAATCCATCAGCAAACTCATGGTGGACGACTCATACATCATGGGAAAAACCACACTTTTTATTTAAAAAGAGAGAAATCAGTTTATATAAGTTTTGCGGTTTTCCCCCAAATCCAGAAAATCTCATGGAAATCCGAATCCAAATCATCAATAGCATGTAAAACCATGAATATAGGCATAACAATGAATAACAGTATGCATGAAGTGACGAGTAATAACTACAATGTTAAGCTGGCATATAAGGCAGGTACACTAATATCATGTCAAATTACTAACTAACAAGTTAAGTCAAGCAATAATATTTTCTAAGGTGTACGCGACATGGCAATTACCGATGAAGATGTGTGTGAGCCGGCAAGTAACTGTACGTGGTACATACGCATCATCGGTAATGGTGCCGGTGTCCTAATATATGATATCAACATTGCAATAAGAAATTATAACATAAGTATGCGATGCGAAGCGAACCACAATAATAAGCGGGAGCTGAATACTAGATGCAACTGTAACTAACCTGCATTAATCTAATATAAGTCCTACAAATGGTGCCTTTTGAAATAACACGAATCATGGGGTTTTGAAAATAGGGGCTACGGTGTTTTTATGAAAAGATACGTCTTTTGAAATATCCGTAGGATCCCTTGGGCTGTCTTTTAAAATACCCACGATTCGCTAGTTTTGAAATAGGTAAGAATCGAATCTAATCTAACAACTAAACTAAACTAAAGGGCTAAGCTAACAAGCTGGACTACCGGTAAGGAAACCGCCTAACATCTGAGTCGATACATATACATACCTGTATATATATTAGTCGGTGATCCCGCCTCAATAATATCATATCCGATACCATATCTATAATCAGACATCCCAAGTCAAGAGTGCGGATCAATCATCAATATAAAGCTCGTACGTAAATCCGTCGTACGGCATCCCAAATCGGGGTACGGGTCAATATCACATTCATCATACTATTCATCTGGTATCCTCTTTATCAAATATCATGATCGGGGTACTGATCTACGTCTAGTACAATACTGATACCGCCTAAGTATGCATGCACGTGTGTGAAACACTATGTCAAGGACCCGCTACAACGTCATGTCGTATCTTAAATACGAACCCTGCTATATCACCGATCTCACGGCCTCAAATCAAATCTCATCGACTCATCTTAAATCCCAAGTACTATCCTCATTATCCATGCATGCGTATATGAATGTACATATGCATAGTCCCATACCCACGCATATATACATATATACACATCCCAATCTGCGTACAAGAAAGTAAAGTATGCAAGTCTGTGTGTGCGTATGTGGGTATAACAACCACTCTAGGGTTTCGCAACTAACCCAAAGGTAACCCATGAACACATAAAAATAGGAATGTATGCAAGTATGTAGGTGTGTATGTGTAGTGCAACACTATTCTAGGGTTCGCAACACTAAAATAATCCAACACACCAATATCCATCCTAAACATCATTATTAATCCCAAATAACATATAATAATTGTTGGTGTGTATACGCATCCGTATACACCACCACGGACTGCGGGGGTGCTATACGCCATCCACCCGACTTCTCCCCGTAGATATAAATCTACTCACCTGGTCCTCGCTCGCCGGTGCCGACGTCGCCACGCGCTTGCTTGTCGTCTCGAAGTCCACATGGGGTACCTACATATCATAACGCACCATATCGCATTAAAATCCGACTCATGACCAAAACGACGCACGAAACCCACATAGGTCAAAACCTATGGTTGCTTTCACAAATCGACCCAAAAACCCTCGACGTCGGCGTACAAACGCCAAACCATCGAGAAAGCTCCCAACACACTCATTTGTACAATTACAAGCACTAATTATAATATAAAATAGCTTAAAATTCACAAAAACCCTTATTTCACTTAAAAGTCATTTTCCCGAAAATCTAGCAAGCACAAATCACCGTTTTAGTACAAAACTCGATGTATAAACGAATCTAGCGGCCACAATATTCACTAAATATCTTAAATAAGTCATAAAAACAATTCTCATAATTTAATCTCATTAAATTCCAAAAACCCTAAAATTCTAGTTTACAAAATACCTAAATTTTAACAATTTTATAGCAAAAATGCACAAACTACAATCTAGCTTGGATTTTCATGAACTAAAGTATTAAAATACACTTAATAATGTTAATGAAGTCATGAAAAAACCTAATTAGATTTTTAATCTCCCATTTGCAATTAAATTCCAAAACCTAGTTTGCATAAAATTCCAATTTTTAAAAATTATAAGTATCAAGTAGTAAACTAGCAACTAGGTTAGTTTTAGCATAACATTAACATGTTAATCCCCACATCAAGATCAATACCCAATGAAGAAAACCCTAATTTGATTTACAAACCCTTTTCTTGAATTTTTCCAACCAAGCAATTAAACCTAATTAAACATCTAATTAGCTTCAAATGAGGTATGATAGCAACAATTAAGTAACTAAGCAACAAACAAACCATGGAACAAGGATTTATACCTCACAAAACTTGAATCAAACATCCAACCTAGCCTCACAAACTTGCTTCTTGCTCCAAGATCCATACTAGAATAGGTCAAGGAAAAATGGGTAAGAGTTGGATTTGGGTTTTAGCTTGATTTGTGATGGAATTTTGGAGGTTTTTGATAGGTTTTTGATGAGAAAATGAGAGGAGAAGATTGGGGGGCTGCACTTGGGGAGGGCTCGGCCAGAAATGGGGAAGGATGGGAGTGAAGTGTGTGGGTGTGGGGAGAAAAGTCAAGTCAAAGAAAGTCCAAGTCAACCCAACCAATACTTATATATATTACCCTTTCTTCTCATTTCTTTTCATTTCTTTTCTTTTAGACATTCAAGTGGGAAAATGAGGGGGCACTTGGGGCTGCTAATTTAGAGAGGGGAGAGAGGGTGTGGGTGAGTGTGGGTGAGGAAAAAAGATAAATGTATTACCCCAATTCCCATTAACACTAATTTCACCGAAAAAAGTCTTTTTCTTCGATATTTTCTAAACCATTTTGGCAAACCATTTCATTTCAAAAACCATATGGTAAAATTTTGTTTAATGTGTTATGATGCACAAAATTTGTTTCAACTCATTCCAATTTGTAATTTTCCCTAATTAAATGTATTAGCGACGGCTTAAAATAATATTAAAATAATTAATTTCGGAAAATTTTCAGAAAATTTGAAATTTCACCAGTGGCTCAATAAACACCAAATACTAGCAAATTCATAGCTAGAATATGTATATTTAATTTTATAATAAAGATATTTGTATTTTGACTTTTTACAGGAAAACCCCCTTATTTTACCGTTTTTTTGAAATTTCACCGAAACGAATTTCAAAACGTTACAGTTGTTACATTCTTTTAACTTGTAATTAAAAAGCAAATTAATTACTTATATTTTGTGCTCATGCAAAAATACCCCTTTCTGGATTTTGAAAAAAAAATTGTACAGAAGTTGTACAGGAAATTTAGGGTTATTACAAAGCTATAGATCCCAGAACTTGCTGGTAGTTTTGATTGAAGCCCTGGATGACAATCCTCTCCCTTGACAAGTGTCGGACGTCCATTGATAAACTCTTTAAAGTCCGCAAGTTCATGATGTTCACTGAGGACCCCGGATCAATCAATATGCGATTAATCCGATCTCCGTCGCTATGTCCTGTCACGTAAAGCGGTCGGTTATGCTCGGTCGTCCCTAATAGCAGGTCTTCATCTTTAAATGCGACCGCAACTGTGAGCGTACTGGGCCTCTTCCATATTGATCTCCGTGAAGCGCGCTGGTACCACTCGGGGTTTTGCAGAGCATAGATAAGGACGTCCCTAAGCTCCTTGGATAGAACTAGAGCATCATAGATACTTAAGAGGGATGGAAGCTTCCGGAGGCGAGCCAAGACGTTATAGTCTACCAAGGAAGGGCTCGAATCTCCGTGAGTCGGATCTCTGCCATCTTCTTCATTAGCTGCCTGATTTTTCTTTTCATTGGGGCATTGCCTTGTCTTGGCGCTAGAGTCTTACCACTTCTGAACTGGATCTGGTTGGCTTTTGTAGCGAGCCCATCGTCCTCTTCGGGAAAGCAGAGCTCCTCCTCAGGGTCGCTGCCAAGATGGATGGTATAGCAAGTCACGGTAAGGGTCCCATCATCGGCACCATCTTCCAATTCTTCCAAGATTTGTGCGGGCTCTATAGGGAAGAACTCCTTCAATTGGATAAGGGTTCTTTACTTTTGTACATAGTCTTCGAGAGAATCGACGTATTTTTGAATGGTCGTTTTCCTTGCACACTCTTCTTTGCGTCGAGCCGCGTCTTTCTTTTTCTTCTTTCCGAGCTTCTTGGACTTCGAGCCTACTCGTCTCGGATTGGTGGACGGGACAATGGGCTTCTTTTGCCCTTCTCGCCCGGTTCTGAGTTCTTTCTGGAGCAGTTTTAGCATCTTCTCCGTCTTCTTGGATATGTATACATCCCACGGAGGTTGCAACATGTTGTCCTCATTTCTTGGGGCAGACGGTTCAGCGATATGCCTCCAAAAGGTTTCGGCTTCGTCTGTATGAAGTTGGCGGTTGCGGGTTGATCGTTTGTCAACACGCCAGAGGACAATGAGATTTCTCCCGCCTTGTACTATTTCTCGACCCAATCTTTGAATACGTAGCAATCCTCGATGACGTGACCCAGCATTCTGTGGTATGGGCAATAAAGAAGGTTGTCAGTCAAGCTTGCTTCATGCGGCCTCTTTGGGTTCGGCAGTTGTAAACCATTCCTCAAGGCGTCCCTGAATATCTTTCGGACCTTTTCCCATCTAAACGAATATACCTTGCTTTTCCTCTCTTCCAAAGTCGGTCCTTCTCCTCCCAGTACTAGCTTTTGCGTTCGGTAGGTTTTTTGTCGGCCCGCCCTTCTCTTGTCTTCATTGTCAGACGCATTGAAGATGTTGGTATTGTTGGAGTTCCCACCTTTACGATGGTCATCCTTTCGGCTTTTCCAAGGTTTGTCATTTTGAGAGTCCTAGATAGACTCTTGTTTCGAACGCTCCAACATCTGAACCTTCTTAGTCAGCTCTTGGAATGTTTTGAGGCCCGCTGTACATAAGAATGGGACCATCCAATTGCTGAGGTTCCCAATAAGGAGGCTGACAGATTGGTCATGTTCTAACGGCGGCTCGCACTTGACTGTGAGATTGCGCCATCGGCCAATGAAGTCCGTGTTGCTTTCATTCTTCCCCGGCTTGGTCCACACAAGGTCAGCAATGGAGATTTTGTCACTGACACTCATGAATTTTTGCCGAAATAGAGACTCCATCTGGGCAAAAGTAGTGACGGAACGGTCCGGTATGCTCGCGTACTAGTCGAAAGCGACACCTGTCAGGCTGTTGACGAACTGACGGAGAAGAAGCGCATCGTTGCCCCCTGTATTCCCACATAATGCTTTAAAGTGGGCAACGTGCTGATTCGAATTTCTTGTCCCGTCGAATCTCCCGAATTTAGGGATGACGTAACCGCTAGAGAACTCGATTAGGTCGTACTGTGCAGGGTACAGCCTCCTACTACCGCTAACATCTTTCTGAGCCTCAGTTTCGGCCACCAATGTTTTAACTTTGTTGGTGACCAAATCCATTATTCGATCTTGCGTCAGCGGAACGGCGCCATCTGGGGCTAAGGCTTCCCCAGAAGCAGAATACGGTCGGATTTCGTGTAGCTCGCCCATATTAGGACCTGAAGGGACATGCATTGGTCGTTTCGGGTCGTTATCGTCCGGCTCGTGAGTAGAGACTTGTGCTTGATTGGAGGGCGTCCGAGCAACTTGAGCAGTGAGCTGCATCATGACGTGTGTCAAGTCGTCAATTTTGGAGTATAGCTTGGCCATCTCCTTATCTTTGCTTCGAAGTTGTTTTTGGAGCTCTTGGAGAAACTCCTGTTCCGCAGTCCGAGGGGGAAAGGTTGGCTCTTCTTCACTGTCCGATCTTAATTCCACATGGACTGAGGAGTCCTTCTGCCTATCGGCCTCATCGAGAGGATTTTCATCATTCTGCGGAGGAGGCTGGTCTTGGGAAGGGGCAGCCACATTCAAGCCAGATTGGGCTTGGGATGTGGTGGCCCCATCCTTGCTTTTACTGCGAAGGTTGTCACCGGGGCACGTACCCGCCATGTAGACCGTGTGGATAACATGGCCGACCACCTTTCTACTTCCAGCGGCTGGTTTCGCGGACCGCTGTCATGGCCCTTCTGCTTCTGGAAAGGACAATCGATTGAAGACGGTCGGCCTGACAGGGTTATCGAGTGCCGCTGGCGCTTCTTTTCCGGCAGTACCCCGCTGCTTTGGCGCTACACGGAGTGCCTGGTAAAAGCTTGAAGAGACGGAGTTAGGTTTTCTACTTTGGGGTTTAGACACGTCCTTTTGCAGCATTGTACGAATTGCCGTCCTTTTGATCTTCACAGTCATATAGTTTCTCTTGACCCATCTTAGGGGTTCAAAAGAGTTGCAGATTTTTACGGCCGAGACGGAGGTCTTTGCGGGATAAGTCGGCTCTTGGAACTTCAAAAAATCTAGCTTGGCCGGAGTTTGCGCCCTTTTGTTGGCTTTATACCTGAGCCGCTTCTGCCTTAGCTTTTCTGTTTTGAGTACCTGGTGGGCTTCTACTCTTCGGGAAGCCGTCATGGGTCGGCCAGTAGAGAGCCTTGAAAAGACATCCGGCTGCGCACTCGTCGAAGGCATCGCCTGGGCTTGCCCGCGATGTTTACCGACTTCTTTCATTCTGATGGCTTTGCCCCCAGCCGGGGCTAAGGAGAGCCGTTCGAATATCGACTTGCGTTTGGGTTGGGGCACCTTCGAAACCACCACATTTGGCCTCCTGCCTTTCGAGGCCGGTTTGTCTGTTACAGGAGTTTGAGGAGCTAGGATGGTGTTAACTGGCATGAACAGAATGGAGCCGAATTGTAGCAGCGGCTCCTCTCACTGTCGCCCGAGACTGGCTGGGAGGACCGTCCTGGCGTCCATCTTCATCGTATAAGAGATGGGAGTTGTGTTGAGAGTTGAGCTTTTCCTTGGAGATATTCTTATTGCATCCGAAAATTGAGATCAAAAATTGTTAATCTGCACAAAGAAAGAGAATTTTAGTACAAACAATCAATATATATTAATTGAGCTTGCATGAATCCTTGACCCGAAATATAGGAGGAGAGAAAAGGTCCCACAGGGCGTGTCAGAATCTGTAGGGTGCTTTTCGTCACCCCAAGGGTATGGGAATACGCGTCGCTTGTCGGGCGTATACAGATTCCCCTTGTCCAGGATAGGCTGGGGCTTATTGATTGTGGGGATCCGAATCTCCGGCAGCCACGGACTAAACTGCCGTTAATTACCCCTCGCTCTTAGAGCGAAGAAACCTCCGATTAACGGGTCAAAATACTCACGCGAACTCAACGTGAACTGTCGGTGTTTGAAAGTAATGCAGAAGGGCATGTTTATTTCATTTTATTCATTCTATTTGTGACAAATGATTTTTTTTATAAATTTTTTTTATTGAGTTAAACTCCAAAAGATTTTATTCGGAGTTAAACTCCAAAAAAACAAATTTATTTGAAGTTAAACTCCCAAAAGTTTTTGTATAGAGTTAAACTCCTTTTTATTAAAAAAAACATTTTTTATGGAGTTAAACTCCAAAAACAATTTTTATTTGGGGTTAAACTCCCAAAAGTTTCTGTGTGGAGTTAAACTCCCAAAAGTTTCTGTGTGGAGTTAAACTCCCTTTAATTAAAAAAAACATTTTTTATGGAGTTAAACTCCAAAAGAACTCATTCGGAGTTAAATTCCCAAAGTTTCTGCATGAAGTTAAACTCCAAAAAAAACATAAATATGAAGAAATAAGGAAAAAAAAGAATAAAAAAAGAAAGAAAGGGGAAGCCCCCCTCCACTCACGTGAGGGGGGAGAGGTTCCCACTTAGTGGGAGCCTCCCCCTCACGTGAGATGGGGAAAGCTCCCACTCCCTCATGTGAGAGGGAGCAGGGGCCTCCCACTCACGTGAAGGGAAAGCTTTCCATTTAGTGGGAGCCCCCTCCTTCACGTGAGAGAGAGCATGGGTTCCAAAAGACATTTTTTTATATATTTTTTTAATTGAGTTAAACTCCAAAAGATATTTTTTTATGGAGTTAAACTCCTAAAACATTTGTATGGAGTTGAACTCCAAATTTTTTTATGGAGTTAAACTCCTAAAACATTTGTATGGAGTTAAACTCCAAAAGATTTTTTTATGGAGTTAAACTCCAAAATGCATCTGCATGGAGTTAAACTCCCGAAGATTTTTAAAATATGGAGTTAAACTCCAAAAAGCATCTGCATGGAGTTGAACTCCAGAAGATTTTTAAAATATGGAGTTGAACTCCCAAACACTTTTAAAATATGGAGTTAAACTCTAAAGATTTTTTTTTATTATGGAGTTAAACTCCAAAAGATTTTTATATGGAGTTAAACTCCAAAAGATTTTTATATGGAGTTAAACTCCCAAAAAGAATTTTTATTGTGGAGTTAAACTCCAAAAAACAAAACTTTTAAAAAAATAAATTTTGATATAGGTTTTTTTTAAGAGGAAGCTCCCAGAGAGAGTTCTCTATGGGAGCTTCCCTCTCACGTGAGGGGTGAAGAAGGGATCCCCCACTCACGTTCACCCCACATGTGGGGGGAAAGTAGAGAGTGCCCAATGGGTTGGACTTAAACTCCAAAAGATTCTCCATTTTTTTAAATTATTATGGATTTAAACTCCAAAAGGTTTTAAAAATATGGAGTAGAACTCCCAAAGCGATTTTATTTGGAGTTGAACTCCCAAAAGATTTTATATGAAGTTGAACTTCCAAAACAATTTTATTTAGAGTTAAACTCCCAAAACAATTTTATTTTTAGAAAATCCAAAAGAGATCTCTTGAAACTTCAAGATCTCTGTCTTCGATGATGAAAGGGGACCCCTTTCTCTTTTTTTGAGCCTTAAATCCTCTCAAAGTGAGGTCTTTTTTTTAAGGATGGGTCTCCTTCTCCTTCTCCTCTCTTCTTTTTTTTTTTTGGATCTTGGGGGGAAGGGTGATGAGATTTAAAATCTCCCTTTTTTAGAGACTTGACAGAAGATTTGAACTCCTCTTCAAAAATTTTATGGTGAAAAATTATTTCATTTTTTTTAGAAAACAAGAGTTAACCTCTTGATTTAATTCAAAAAAAAAAAGAAAAGAAGAAAAGAAAGAGGCTGTGAATATTGAAGAAAGAGATACAAAACCTTAGTTGATATGGGAAGAATCTTCTTTTGTTATCATTCATCATGATGCCTTATATAGGGTTTACATTTTACATATGGTCCCTTGGGCTTTTCAAAATGGCACATGTGCCTTTTCCATTATGTGGCTTTTTTTTTCTTTTTGCACAGAAGCCATGGTTTTTTACATAATTTGGGTTTGTTGCCCATTTTACTACATTTATTCATAAAAAAAATTTACATTAAGCCTATTTATATTTTAACAATTATTCCTTTGGCATGGGGGGCCGGCCTCTTCAAGCCTGGGATCGACCCGGACATGGGTCCACTTGCTTAGACTTGGGTTCGGGCGTGGACCCACTTGGCTTGGGGTTGACTTCGATATTGACCTGGTCAACCGGGGTGTAATTTTTGACCCCAACAATAATCTCCAGTTAATGTTTAATGTTCTGTAACATAAGATATATTGTCATATTATATTATGTCGCTCTGACGACCTGAATATGCATGTTCAGAGTGAAAAGTGGACTTAGCCCAGGTCAGAACCTACCCAACTTGGTGGATATTACGGAGATTTAGACCAGCGACGTCAGCGTTATCATTTCCTTTGTCACTATCTGGTCAGTTGTATCCTTAATGTTACAGATTTGTATCTGTTGCACTCTGATTTATTTAAATGTGATAGATTTAGTGATTGTATTTCTTTTTATCTATACTGTGATTACTGCTTACCATGTAGCTGGTAGAAGCCGAAGTGTGACTACAGCGGGGTTATTCTTTGACCGTAGTAGCATGGCTAACTTAGTCACCCTCATATTCCGTATTTTGGAAAGCGGGGCGTGCCAACTTTTAACGATTTTTATTTATTTTTTATTTTAAAATAGTTTAATTTATAATTAAAGCATTTTAAATCAATAAAAAATAAAATATTAAGAATGAGAGTTACCGACGATGAGGCGGGTGGGGCCGGAGAGCTCGTGGGAGTCGAGGATGGAGTGTGGTTGGTGGAGGAAAGGGCATGTTCCCTCATAAAAAAAAGAAAGGGGGGAAATTCCCCACTATTCAAGTCTCACATGTTAAACACGTGGGCATCTATATGCAAAAGTATGTAGGCGCTGCAGTTAAAAACAAATGGGCTAAAAGAGCCACACGTGTTAAACACGTGAGCGCCTATATGCTTTGCATATAGGCACTGCAATCAAATAATTGGCAAGCCAAACATGCCTCACGTGTTAAATACATGAGAGTTTATATGCATATGAGTGCTGAAAATAAAGTATGCCAAAACCCATGTTAGGGGTTACATGTTAAATACGTGAGTTCTCCTGCTGCACTCTTTGGCAAGATAGAATTAAATTCTATGTGATAGTATTAAATTCTATTTGGGAAATATTTTCCCTGAACTTTCTAATACGGAAAGATTCTTCTCTAACAGAGAATTTTGGACTTAAAATCCAATTATGATAAAATATCACCAATCAAAGCACCTGATAGAATTAAATTCTATGTGGTAAATATTTCATTAATCTTTCTCAAACTAGAATGATCTTCTCTGTTAAACAGAGAACTCTTGGATCAAAAGATCCAACGATAATTATAAAATCACCCTCCGATCATCTGATAGAATAAAATTCTATCTTAGAAAAATATTTTCCTAATTTTGTTAAATTAACAAGATATTCATAGGAAAATATTTCTTAATCTTATTAAACAAATAAGAAATTTTCTTTGTTAAACAGAGAGCCTTTGGATTGAAAATCCAATGGTGAATAAAATTCACCAATTAATCTTCTTGATCTCTCAATGAGAGATTTTCTTAACATACTGATTTTTTCCCTTCTCCTATAAATAGGAGCAAGGAGATTAAATCTAAAGACACACAGAACTCCCCACAAGCTTCTACGAAAAAAATATATACAGTGAGCTCTTGAAAAAGAAAGAGAATTTAATTCTTAAAGAAGAAGAAGACTTGCCTCATTGAAACCTTAGGTAAAAAAAAACACAGAGATCATAGTGTTTCTTGTTTGCCTCTCTAAGGGTTTAACCCTTCATATAAGAACTTAGTTCTTTCTTTACATCTGAGATCCACAAGACAAGTCTCCCATAAGTTGAGAATTTAATTCTCATCGGAAAGATCTTGTTCTTGAGAATCAATGACTCAGGGGAGAACATGGATACAAGAACATGAAGAAGATGGAGTTCATAATACTCCGGGAACTTAGTTCCTTCAAATTAAGAACTTGGTTCTTAAAAGAACCTGATGTCAGATCCTCAAAATAGTGATCTTGGTGATCCTTAATGGTCAAAACACCATTAAAAGAGATTTAACCTTTCTGAAAATATAAAAATGGAGCTCATAATACTCCAGGAACTTCGTTCCTTCAAATCAAGAACTTAGTTCTTAAAAAACATAGTCCCAGATCCTCAAAATAATGATCTTGGTGATCGTTGATGGTCAAAATACCATTAACAGAAATTTAAGTTCTCTAAAAATATCAACAGAGATTAAATTTCCAAAAATATAGCACCTCACGTGAAACACACGTGAGCGCCGGGAAAAGTTAGTGCTTAGCATTATTGGAGCGTCTCACGTGAAATACACGTGAGCGCCCCAGAAGTTAGTGCTTAGCACTATTGGAGCGCCTTACGTAAAATATACGTGAGCGCCACAAAAGTTAGTGCTTAGCACTATTGGAGCGCCTCACGTGATATACACGTGAGCACTATATGCAGCTGAGTGCTTAGCACTTCTGGGTGTTACAGAAACCCAATTTTAGTCCAAATTAGCTAAGCTTATATTCATGATATCCAAACTGATCTTAGTCTCAGACACGACTAATGATTTCTCATTGATGATATCCAAAATGATATTCATCCCATATCTCCAACGATAATTTTATCTCAAATAAGGCTAATGATTCTTAGATAATCCACCATGATCTTTTCACTCAAATACGGGATTTGGTTCAAGGATACATCTTTCTACACCTCTGATAAATACCGTTGTAATTTCTCAACGTCTTCAGAGAGGTGGCGGGTCCCGATGACCAACAACTTCTTTCGTTGATGCACTTCCAAACTGACGTGCACGTCTCAAATCGGATAGTGCCCCAAATTGGGCATATTCCATATCACCATTGTTTACTTCGTCACATAATAAATACACGTATGCGCAAGATGGATAATGGACCGAAATGTTTTTAAACTAATATTCGCCTCCAAAATGGCGATAAAGGACCGAAATATTCTTAAATTAATATTTCGCCTCAAATATGGCGATAGTGGACCGAAATATCCTTAAACTAATATTCGCCTCCAAAATGGCGATAAAAGATCAAAACGTCCTTAAATTAACATTTCGCCTCAAACATGACGATAGTGGACCGAAATGTCCTTAAACTAATATTCGTCCCCAAAATGGCGATAAAGGACCGAAATGTTCTTAAATTTCGCCTCAAATATGGTGACAATGGACCGAAATGTCCTTAAACTAATATTCGCCTCCAAAATGGCGATAAAGGACCGAAACGTCCTTAAATTAACATTTCGCTTTAAACATGGACGATATTGGACCGAAATGTCCCTAAACTAATATTCGCCTCCAAAATGGCGTTAAAAAACCGAAACGTCCTTAAATTAACTTTTCGCTTTAAACCTGGGCGATATTGGACCGAAATGTCCCTAAACTAATATTCGCCTCCAAAATGGCGATAAAGGACCGAAACATCCTTAAATTAACATCTCGCCTCAAATACGGCAATAACGGACCGAAATATTCTTAAACTAACATTCGTCCCCAAAACGGGAATATTGGACTGAAATGTCCTTAAATTAATATTCGCCTCCAACATGGCGATAATGGACCGAAATGTCCCTAAACTACGATGACAAAGCATCAAAACATCCTTAAATTAACATTTCGCCTCAAACATGGCAATAATGGACCGCGATATCTTTAAACTAAAATAATCGAGCCCAAATGCTCATATGTTTAAGTTGATCTTAATCTCAAACCAGATTAACGATCCTTCAATTAACCCAAACCCAAATCTAAAATTATACGGATTTGGACTAATCCACGTTGTATGGGCGACGACATAAATTAGTCTCCATATACAATCCACGAGCAACCAAAACCAAAACAAAACACACGACACGAAGTGAACCTCCGGAGCAGGAAAAAGTAGTTATCGCGATGCGATAATGTAATTAACTGCAGGGGCTTGCGTCTGCAGGGAAGAGCGTCCCCACAATCAAAAACCCCTCACAAACGAGAGGGGACCTGATAAAATATGTTACAACAGTCGTGTCCGTCTAAACCTCCGATATACGGTGCTATAAATTAACTTGGTATTTTCGGAAATGTGGACGGATAAATCCAAATAGTATCTGCCCCCAGAATTCAGGCCAGACGTCCTAACGTCCCAGTCCGTCTTCCGGCGGTGAACAGGGCACATATGAGAGCGTTGAAGAGGTCATTACTGTCACGCCCCGCTTCCCAAAAAACAAAAATTTCGGGACGTAACAAAGCCAATCATGCTACCTACGGTAAGGAAATATTCTTCCATAGTCACATTAAGACCGTCAATCAGTAATCAAGAACAATAAACTACTAAATTTATCTATCACATGTCCAATAGCCATAAAAACGATAAAATAGCGGAAACAATAAAAATCTAAGGAATAACTAACCATCAATAAGAGTTGTATCAGTGAGATAGTCGAAGTACTCACATGCTAAGTCAAGTATCTGGACCATGCAAAACCCAGATGTCAGTGCCTCATAAATATCATCATAATAATAACTGAGCAATGTACTATATACGGTGTTATATGCAAAATAAGGTATAATTATAAATATCGTAATAATAACAACTGAGCAATGTACTATATAGATCAAGACCATAGTCAGCCATCAGTTCCAACCATCTATACCGCCTCATGTTGAGCTCTTTTGTGTAAACACATACTTTAGCCTCTTATGATCAGTGAACGCCTCTACCCTTTCGCCCAATAAGTAGTGTCTCCAAATTTTCAGCGTAAAAATAACTGCTGCTATCTCCAAGTCATGAGTTGGGTAGTTCTTCTCATAAGTCTTCAATTGCCTCGACGCAGAAGCTACAACCTTTCCATGCTGTATCAAAACACATCCTAAGCCTTTCCCAGATACGTCGCTGTGAATAACCAATCCTCCGGAACCATCTGGTATTGTTAAAATAGGAGCGGTTGTCAACCTTTGCTTCAGCGCCTCAGAAGCTGATGCACACTTCTCGGTCTAAACAAACAGTATCTCCTTTCGTATTAGCTTGGTCAAGGGTTCTGCTATCCGAGCGAAGTTCTCCACAAACCTTCTATAGTATTCAGCAAGCCCAAGGAAACTTCCGATATCCCCTACATTCTTTGGAGTCAGCCAATCGAATAGCTGCAATCTTGTCGGGGTTAACTGCAATTCCATCTCCGGATACAACATGACCCAAGAACTTCACTTCTTCGAGCAAAAACTCGCACTTGCTTATCTTAGCATATAACTTTTCTTCTCTCAACGTTTGCAGTGTTATTCTCAAGTGTTCTTCAGGCTCTTCTTTTCTTTTCGAATAGACCAAAATATCATCAATGAATACCACCACGAACTGATCTAAAAATGGCGAAAAGATCCGGTTCATCAAGTCCATAAATATTGCCGGTGTGTTAGTAACTCCAAATGGCATCACTAAATACTCGTAATGCCCATATCGAATTCTGAACGCCGTCTTGCAAATGTCTTCTTCTTTCACTCAAACTTGATGATACCCTGATTGTAAATCCAACTTCGAGAATACTCTCGCGCCACTGAGTTGATCGAATAATTCACCTATGCGAGAGATTTTTTATTTATTCTTAATAGTCACCCGATCTAACTCTCGATAGTCGATGCACATCCTCCGCGTAACATCTTTCTTCTTGACTAGAAGAACTGGAGCTCCCCATGGTGAACCGTTGCTGCGAATCCAGCCTTTCTTTAGTAATTCGGAAACTTATTTCTTTACCTCTTCCAGTTCCATCGGTGCCATCAGATAATAAGCCTTTGAAATTGGCACTGCTCCCAGAATAAGATCAATTGCAAACTCCACATCCCGTTTTGACCATAAACCCGAGATGTTCTTGAACGCATCCATGAAATCCCGAACTACCATCAGCGCTTCATTAGCAACTTGTCCATGAACTTCACCTTTCGGCACACACACAAACAGTTCCTTTCATCATGAATTCACAAGTCTGTTCTAAGACTTATGGGTTATTAGCCTACCACACTACTGCTGCGCTACTCGAATAAATTGAGGCAGGCCTGTCAGAACTTCTTCAATCAAACATCTTACACCTGATCGGCCTTGAAGCGGTCTATACCAGCTCCCGCTGGGGTTAATCTTGAACTACTGCAATCATCATATGATCTCCTGTGTTTCTCTTTATTCTTCAAAATGCAAACGGACTGGTCACTACGCGACAAGGGGAAAGATATAACGCGGTTGTTGGATTCAATTTCACGATAAGACATAAATTCGTTAGCAATGAAACCGAGAGAAGACGAGATAGTACCACGAACATAAGTTAAGGTAATGAATTGAAATAGGACTTCAGATTACCTAAATAAAGTACCGCATTATAAACATGCCGCGGTACATAGTTACAATTACATAACTCCATCCAAGTCGCCAAAATCCTAGTATCAGAATCGAAGGAATAAGGGGGAGAAACAATAAAGAATCAGGAGGATTCCAAGTTGAGATGCAATATTATTTCCATATCATCGAAATAAAAAAGTTTAAAGGAAAGATAAGATTCAAGAATTTGAATGACAAGACAATAATGTTGCAGGATATGTTTCTAAAATTCTGGGTCTTAAGGATAATGTATTGAGTACCATACCCAACTACAGATTGAACCAAGCCCCAGCTAACTTAAAACCTATGCTCTGATACCAACAAAATATTGTCACGCCCTGCTTCCCAAAATACGAAAATTTCGGAACATACCAAATCCAACCATGCTGCATACGGCAAGGAAACATCCTTTCATAGTCGCATTAAGACTGTCAATCAGTAATCAAGAACAATAACCTATTAAATCTATCTATCACATGTCCAATAGCCATAAGAAACAATAAGATAGCGGAAACAGTAAACATCTAAGGAATAACTAACCATTAATAAGAGTTGTATCAGTGAGATGGTCGAAGTACTCACATGCTAAGTCAAGTATCCAGACCATACAAAACCCAGACGTCAGTGCGTCATAAATATCATAATAATAACAACTAAGCTATGTACTATATAGGATGTTATGTGCAAAATAAGGTATAATTATAAATAAACAATCACAGATGTTATAACGGCATGCTATAGGTATGTCACGTGTATCCTAAAGTATGTGTTTCTAGGTTATCTGTCTTAATGGTATTTGAGACCAATTACTATAATTCTCATCGTAACTCAACAGAATATATCCCGTTCATTCCCCAGAGGACCATAGCACAATATATCCCGTTCATTCCCTATGGGACCACGGTACAATAAACAATGGTTATTCCGTTCACGCCCGGAATCACAGCAAACAATAATAATATTCTCTTGAGTTGCGTTTTGGTTACATTCTTGATTTCCCCTTTCCCCCAGATTTTGTATTCAAGTCAGGTATCAATAGAGTATTTACCTAATGCTAATATAGGAACAATCAGGTACATGTTATGTCTATCTAGACAACATGTCACGTCCATCAGGACAACAAGTCAGGATTGTTGGTATTGGTTAGTATCACAGTCAATAGGTAATAGTATAACAACGATAATAGTAACAGGATGGTAGGGTACTAGTCATGAATTTGTGTACAGGCATGTCAGGGATGATGTAATCAGTCAGGTAAGGTATCTACTTCACAATCACATATTCCAATCAAATCATGGTATACAGCAGGTAATATAGTTATAACCGAATATCGGTAAATACCAACGGATATAGGTTAACAAACGTGTCATGGATAACGTAATAATATCATATACAAGATCAAGATAATAGCATTAGTAGGGATAACATATTCAATCCGGTTAATAACTATAAAAGTGGTGTTGATTAACCATACATAAGAAAGTTCCTTTCAGAAATTCAGCGTTATCCTGACTAGTAAAATAGCTTGAAAATAACAAACGTCCTTCAAAAGAGACATGTCATATACCAAAATAAAGCTAATTCAATAAAGTTTTTCAGTTTTATAAGTTAAAGCATCTTAGGTTGTTCTTATAAAAAGTTATGAACGTTCGAAGTTTAAAGTTTGCTACTGGAATTTCCACGGACAGCAGTTCATAAGTACTTTCATTTACAGTTTAAGTTATTTAAAAAATTTATTTTGCAAGTAAATATTTCACAGGGTTATAGTATTCTGAGTTAGCTTCGTAACGAACTAAAGAACATGTGCTAATGATTTTTCTATAATTTATAATGAATTTTATAAGGTAAGGTGTACAGTAAATTCCAGATTTGTCGTATCCGCTTGGCGACGACGTTTCATGTGTAAACTATAATATTTTCAAACTATTTTGTATAACGTTATAAAATAAAGATTATAAACTAATTAATGATATACATATTATATAGATATAAGCGGTATAATGATAATAATAAGAAATATTACGACGATATATATATTTATAGATATAATTATAGCATGTCGCAATTTGTAAACTTGCATACACTGTATATTATAAACCGATTAACGTTAAATAATTACGGTGTATAAATTATATAGATATAGTTGTATGATAATAATAATAATAATAATAGTACGACAACATATAAGTAGATTGCGTAAACCATAACATACAGTAAGTTGTAAACTTGCCTCGAAACAAACGCAATGAATGGAAGCAACACAACGCTATACAAATCAACACCAAGTTTTGATGTCTTGGTTAAGGTTGTAGGATATGGCTGGAGTTACGTCGGTGAGGATGGATGTGCGCTTGAAGAACGAAGAAGGAGAATATATAAATTGATGAGGGAGAGATTTAGTTAGAGGAGAGAAAGAGAAAGATATGTTATATGGGGAGAGAGAGACAGCGAAAGAGAGGTTTTGTGTTTAATATAAAAATATATTGTATATCGTGTGTGTGTGTAGTATAGTTTAAATTAGATTATAAATATATATATTAGTTTTAATGTATATAGATAATATTAAACTACAACCAATTTTCACCAAAATCCAATCACAACTATATTTTGGAAAATAATTCATATACGTAAACTTCTCAACCATATGCAAGAATATATTTTAAATAGCCCATATCCCTAATTTAAGATTTAAAAGAATTCTAAAAATA
Organism: Agapanthus africanus; assembly: GCA_030015575.1. Lineage (NCBI taxonomy): Eukaryota > Viridiplantae > Streptophyta > Magnoliopsida > Asparagales > Amaryllidaceae > Agapanthus > Agapanthus africanus. Next base: position 927,500,982 of record CM057339.1, read on the forward strand.
TATCTAAATTTAATAAATATTTGATATTAGATATCTTGATATTTAAACATAAAAGATAAAAACAAAATAAGATATGAGATGGCAACCATATGATGACAGTTAACAATTACAAATTATCCTTAACTTGTGGCAACCCAAAAAATATATGGTGATTTAGATATTATATATACAGATATATTATACTAGATTCACATAGATTTAGTTTATTGTTAAATATTAGATATAATCTAGCACCATAGTGAGTTTCAGACATGCGGGTTGGGTCGTATAACTACCTCTACTATTCGAATCGATCGCAACCCAAAAAAATAAAATAAAGCAAGTTTTAAAATACCAATTAATATTGTAAGAACATGCCAGGGTGTTACGATCGCAGAGGACGTGAAGGGAGGATTTAAGGGAGAGAAGGAAGCAGAGGAGGGGGAGCGGTGGCGGAGGAGGAGATGGAGGGCCATGGAGGAGTGGCGTGGGTCGAAGGAGAAGACCGAGACGGCGAAAAAGATGAGGAAGAGGAGGGGACAACGAAGGAAGGGGGTCGAGCGAAGGTCGGAAAAGAAGGTTGAGGTCAATGACGGAGGGGGGAGGTCGAGGAAGAAGAAGAGAAGGTGCTGATGGTGGTGGTGGTGATTGGGGAAAGGGTGGGAGATGAAGAAAATGATAGGGCGGTGGGGTAGTGGTGATGGTGATAGTTGTGATTGGGGATGGGGGTAGGAGATAAAGAAGATGATGGGGTAGTGGTGATTGGGGGTGGGAGTGGGAGAGGAAGAAGATGATATGGACGATGGTGATGATTTTGGGATGGGATGGGAGATGAAGAAGATGATGGGGGGGTGGTGATGGTGGTGATTGGGGTGGGGGTGGAAAATGAAGACGATGATGGTGTAAATCGATGTCGTGCACCCCGCGGGTTCGCGGAATACGCAAAAAACGATTTTTACAGGCTTCGCAACACCGACTTGAACTCCAGGATCGATACTAAATCCTAGCTAGCAAAACTGTATGAGGCTAACTACTCGGATAGAAAGTTATACCTAACAAAACCATGTTCTTTGGCTCTTCTTGCTGTCCTCCTCCTCGTCATAGGCTCCTCAGATCGTATACGGATCGGGCCTCCTCGTCGGTCCTCTCAAGTCAAAGACGATCTACCCGAGTGTCTATAGTCCGAGCTCTAACCTCAAATCCGAGATAACTAAGGCACCTAGTTCACTAAACTAAATGTCCTAGATGATGTAGAGAGTGAAGATAGATTAGTTTGTCTCTAAATACCCTAAGTTTCTCAACACATGAGACATTTAGGGTTAGAGGAAGAAGAAGAGGAGCTTGAGGAAGTGAGAGTGAAGCAAGAACATTAGAATGAAGAAGGCTCTAGAGTTGTGATCATTTATGATGAATAATGAAACCAATAATGCAACCTCAAAATATCAAGTATGCTTGGTATTTTCACATAGTGAGTTACCCCCATAAGTCATCCCATGAGTCACCTTAGAGCCATACTTCATTTAATGTAAATCTCCACCTCATACCTCTACCTTATTTATCTTTTAATAAAAAAGATTAAATGCAAAATGAGGTGTTTTCTTCTAGAAGCAATCTTAAGTAAATTACAAGAATGCCCTTCATCCGTATATACATACCCGTATCCGTATTCCGAAAAATACGAATACAAAGAGACGAAAATAATCCATTAATATAATACTAGGATCCGGCTTAAAGCAAAGCCCTCTAGTATTATCCGCCCGAACATCATACGTGCACAAAAACACGTATGTGATCGAAGCCCTGCCGTAAAACCATACGGCCTCTACATCTTTTGCCCGATGCAGGAAAACTCTCTGTGTGGGACTCTAAAGACTCGACACTACACTGGCAATGGGTTTAACCACAAGCACGTCAGCGGTACTAACTGCATGTAATCGCTACCCATGTATCTGTCGATAAGAAGGCCGATGAGCAAACTCATCCGAACTCCTACTGAGCCTATCTGTGACAATCTTCGTACAGTCCGGTCTGTTCGTCTAAGAGTATCGCATATCGGGCCTAGGGGCGGTAGCTGTTAGACCCCTAATAGAGCAATAAGTCGTGTCGGAGTGTAGCCTAAAACACCCTGAGAAACTACTGGAGTAACTACGAGTAAATCTCGTTTGCCCTGACCAGGGACTTTGTGTAATGGCTTTCCGAACACAGCGCGATATCAACCCCCAATACCGGGAGAGACGAATCCTATCTAACCGCCACTGCCTCCAAGTGCTTCGGGACTGCACCCAACTACTACCTGTTTGCATGACTCCTTTGAGCCGTGGTAAGGTAGTAATCTAAGAACAGTGGGAACACACTCGAGGCGATGTAGCAGTGTTAAGTCGACAGACTAAGCTATACTCATGTCATCTGAGAACTGCTACTCGACGATAGGTATAATACCCACCAGCAGCTCCAAACGAGTCATGTCCAGTGTACTCATAACCCAATGAGCACTTGCATACTATCTCCAGTACGATGTACTAATGGATATGGGACAGACCATCTCACCTGCTGGGATGAGAAATATATACACTAGTCTACTTTGGAGTATCGATACTCCGTCTCGATAATCCTACATTAGGGACCTGTATAAGGATGTGCTTATAGACTACCCAGCTTCCACTAGTGTGACTGCCATCACAACGCTGGTAATCAAGCAAATATCCTAAGGGCTCTACCAATATGTATAAGCGATATGCTAAAAGAAACACATGCACATATTGAGGTAGAAACAAACCAGTTAGCATACTACCATTTCGAGCAAGACTGTTACTATATCCATGTATATCCCAAGCTTCCAATATGTAATATACAAACCAATATGATACAATAATGGCCTCTAGGGCATATATCACTAACAATCTCCCACTTGCACTAAGGCCATGTATTGGCATATCGCAGACCTATCATCTCGAATAGCCTTTCGAACTGTGTTTGAGGGATGGCATTTATGAGTTGATCTACAGTGCTGTTCTCTATTTCTACTCTCCTCACATCGATCTCCCGGCGATCAAAGATCTCCCTGATCGGGTGGTACCGCCTCAAGATATGTCTGGACTTCTGATGGGACCTGGGTTCCTTCACTAAAGCTATAGCGCCGTTGTTGTCACAATACAAAGGTATTGGATCTACAATGGATGGAACCACCTGAAGTTCTGTTAGGAACTTTCTTATCTAGACTGCTTCTTTCGCGGTGTCATAAGCAGCGATATACCCCGCTTCCATCGTCGAGCCAGCAACGGTGTCCTTCTTGGAGCTCTTCTAACAGACCACCCCTCCATTGAGGGTAAAGACATAACCCGACATGGACTTGGAGTCATCCTTGTCACTCTGAAAGCTGGAATCAGCAAAGGCCTCGATCTGGAGGTTTTTTCCGCCATACACCAAGAACATCTCCTTAGTCCTTCTCAGGTACTTGAGAATGTTCTTTACTACTATCCAGTAGTTCTCCCCTGGGTTTGACTGATACCAGCTTACCACGCTAAGTGCGTAAGCAACATCTGGTCTGGTACACAACATCGCATATATTATAGAGCCTACCGTAAAAGCATAGGGTATAATCGGATATGCGAGCCCTTTCCAAATCAGTCTTGGGAGACATCTCTTTGGAGAGGGTGATTCCGTGACAAGCCGGTAGACTACCGCGCTTTAAATCTTCCATACTAAATCTCTTTAGTATGGTATCGATGTACCTGGACTGCGAAAGTGCCAACATTCTTTTAGATCTATCACGATAGATCCGGATTCCCGGAATGTAGGAGGCATCACTCAGGTCTTTCATGGAGAACCTCTGTGACAAGAATCCTTTGACTGATTGCAGCATAAGAATGTCATTTTCTATTAAGAGAATGTCATCCACGTACAAGACGAGGAATACCACAGTTCTCGCTACAATCTTACTATAGATGCATGGTTCATCTGGATTTTTGATAAAGTCGAATTTTTTGACCGTCTCATAAAAACAGATGTTCCAACTCCATGATACCTGCTTTAGTCCATAAATGGACTTAAGCAACTTGCACACTTTCCCGCTGCTGCCACTCTGAATGAAACCCTCTAGCCGATCCATATAGACGCACTCTTCCAAATGACCATTTAGAAAAGCGGTCTTTACGTTCATCTGCCAAATCTCATAATCGTGGAAGGCAGCAATTGCAAGGATCCGAATGGATTTGAGCATAGCCACTGGAGAAAAGGTTTCATCATAGTCCAAACCAGGTTTTTGAAGAAAATCTTTTGCAACAAGTCTAGCCCTATAGGTTTCAACATGTCCATCTATACCAATCTTCTTTCTGAAGATCCATTTGCAGCCTATGGGGTTTACCCCTTCTGGAGCAATGTCCAAAGTCCATACTTTATTGGTGTACATGGACTCCATCTCGGTCCGCATTGCATCCAACCATTTTACCGAGTCACTGCTCTGAATGACTTGCTGGAAGCTAGTTGGCTCATCATTGTCAATGATGCAATCCTCTATATTCCCGTCTATGAGAAAACCATAGTATCCCTTGGGCGGATGAGACTACCTACTAGTCCTGCGGAGTGGCATGGGGATGTCATGTTCTTTCGAAACCTCTGGTTCTACCATACTTTCAGTAATAGTTTGTGGTTCTGGAATTTCTTCCACTTCTATTGCGCTCCCACTAGTTTCTTTTTCCAAAAATTGATTTTCCAAAAAGTGGGCATGACAAGAAACAAAAACCTTTTGTTTCTCTGCGTGATAGAAAAGATACCCCCTAGAGTTCTTTAGGTATCCCACAAACTTACATAGTACTGAGCGGGCCTCGATCTTGTCCGCATGCTGCTTTTTTACAAAAACTGGACATCCCCATATCTTCAGATACTGAAGATAGGGTTTCTTCCCACTCTACATCTGATATGGTGTGGTAGGCACAGTCTTGGTAGGAACCTTGTTCAAAAGATTTGCAGCCGATTCTAGCGCATAATGATTGAATGATATTCTTGATGTGTATGTTTTTAGAAAATTATATTTAGAAATCACAACCAAAAATATTTTGACCGCAATCAATAACGGTGTCGGATGTAGCGCGTTAGTAAGTGCGGATCGTCCACAGGGAAAGTGAGATCCGTTCAATTTCCGAATTAGATGAGTTGAAAATTTAAGGAAAAGAAAAGAAAACAATTCATGATTTGTAATTGAAGATCAAAAATTAGAAAAATCTAGATCTAAAAGAAAGCATTAAAATCAAGAAGTGAGATGTGTGATAATTTCCAACCAACAATCAAGATTAGAAGTATGGCTCGTAGGAGTAGATCGGATCTATAGATGTGATGAGATCTAATGATTACTCATTCTTATCCATTAACGAATTGAGACTAGATCGATGAAAATTTACCGAGGGTTAAGGATCTTGCGGAGAATTTAGGGATTCCGCAACTCATCTTTTGTCCTTTCGATGAATCTCATTCAAATTCTAGCTTCTAGTTAATCAAATGATCAATAGTTGTTCCCTAATTTCGAGTGAACACGATCAAGAAAGTATCATCTCGAAACTAGGTCATTAATCATTTGATTCACTAGAATTTCCAAACATTATAGGATTTAAGAATTGTAAAAGTGTCTAAATCATCATCATCTATCGATCGTCACAATTTCTATACGAGCGGAGATTATTCAAACATCATGATCACAAACACAATCACAAATTGAGATCTAATCATAATACTTGAATTAAAAGATAAGCAAGATATAGAAATTTCACCTTTATTTATCGACAAATTTCGTTACAACTCTCTTGAATTTACAAAAGGAAGGAACTAGATCGTCGATTTCGGCTTCGTTCGGCTCCTTGAGTCGCGGATCGGCTTGGATCTCTTGCTCCGTTGAAATCCGGCGTCGCTTCTAAAGGTTAAAGGCTCTCTTGCTTGAATTGCACTCGGGATCTTGATCTTGATTTTGAATTGGAATTAGGGTTAGGGTTTGAGGCACAAGTTGTGTCACTCAACTTGTGGGTAGAAGATGGTGGATGATTCTTGAACCCATTAACCTTAGATCTAGGCTCCTTTTTATAGACCTCAAAACCCTAGATCTAGGATTTGAAATTTGAATTTTCCCTCCAAAAGTTTGTTAAGAGAGCCTTCTAGAAATAGTTTGTTAAGCCGAGCCTTCTAGATGCGCCACGTGGGGCTTCTGGGGTCTTCTGGAAGTTTTGGCCGTTAGAGGAGAGCACGTGGCAAAATTTGGAGCATTGATCACATCACATCACCGCGGATCCGCGGCGCCAAGGGGGTTTGGGCCGCGGATCCGCGGTCCTTTAAAAGCCTTGGTGCTTTATTTTTTTATGGTAATTCTTAGGCTTCCTTATGGGCCTTTATACAATATGTGAAATCTCATTTGGCCTTCTATATCACTGCCAGATCTTACATCTTTGAGTTGGCGTATCTTTTATCAGCTCTTTTCCCAATTTTGGGCTTTGCTTCTAGAATTTCCTGCAATAGACTCCAAGACAAGAGTTGCGCTATACAAGAATGATGCGATACCATGAAACACAGTCAATTTCCCTAAAAGTGCCGGTTTTAAAGTCTAACACATGCGATCTGGTATTTCAGAGATATTTTGCTAATATGTGCAATATGAATACCGAACACTTCTATATGAGTCCAAATGATAGGGAAATTGTCGTGTTAAAAATGCAGTATTTTCGACTGATCAAATTCCCCCAAACTTATTTTCGATCGTCTCGTTCGAACTGTTTTATTAAAAAGAGAAGGAGAAAATAAAGAAAGAGAAAAGCACACTTTCGTAGGCAACACGATTGCACTGAGCCCGTGCAACAAGCCTTTAAAGCTCTAGGTGTCCCTAGTAGGAGGAGTGTTGTCTCCTGAGGGTTTTCAGCGGATTGCACCCACAAAATCCAATAATAAAAGGAAGATCATGAATATTACATTTAAAGAAAAGAATTGTAAAAGAAAAGCCTTGAAAATTAGGGTTTCCAACTAAGCTAGCTTTTCGGTTGTCATGAGCCCTATCTTAATGGTCATGAAAAATGTCAGAAATCACATCCTCCCTCAATAAAACATCGTCTTATTCTTCATTCCTATCTTTCTTCCAAACATCGATCATATCACCCTGCGTGTGTGTAAAGGACATCCCTACATCCGGAGAATTCAATTCAAGCTATCATACTCTTGCCCATCAGCCTCAGTACTTTTTAATTAATGAATATTTAAATGAATTTGCTCACACACTTTCATGCGACCGTTAATACTTCTTGAGGTACTAACCGATCGATTATTCATGTGCTTGCTTATTTGGTGTATTTTCCTCGTCTTGCACCACCTAAGGCATAGCAGTGACTCCCAGACCAGTTGGCCTTAGGGCACTAGGTGAAGAGGCACCCTCGCTATATATATTTTTTTTGCCCTTGGCGATAACAAAACCAGTGTCCATTTCTCTCACCACTTTATATTTTCTTCATTTTTTTTATTTATTTCCTTCATACATCGGCTTTAAGATAAGAGCATTTCAAGGTATCCTCTACTATCCCGGGCTTCAAGACGTGTGTAAGTGCGAATAGCAGGGTATCAACGTTCAAAATGTTTGCTTCCAGAATAGAAACTATTTTTCAGATTTATTTTTATCCGCAGATTAGTGACTTCCTCCATCTTACTAACTCTTTGGACAATGGCTCATAACTACTTATTACTAGTTCGTATAAGAAAACTTCTAATTTTCTCGGTTTTCTTAAATTTTTCTAATCTCATGAATGTAATTGTTCACTATCTAATCTTTTATTATCTTAAATATTAAATATTTTTATATTTTGAAAATTTTGAAATTTTTATGGGTTTTGAAATTTTTTGAATTTTTATGGGTTTTGAAAAATTTTGAATTTTTATGGGTTTTGAAAAATTTTTACAAAATGATGAGCCAAAATTTTTTACACAAAATTTTTATGGGTTTTAAAATTTTTTAAATTTTTATGGTTTTTAAAGAAATGTTTTGTGCTTATGCAAATGATATGCACATGATGCAAAACTAAGCACAAACCTCCTCCAAACTTGTTTTCAACAGTGTCCTCACTGTTGCCAACCGCTATATCTACAAAGCCTGTAAGCCTGGGAGGAAATTATTAGTGGGGGCAAAATATATAAGTGAAGATCTTCCCCCAAACTTATTCTTTTCACTCACCTCCATTCAGAAAATGATGCAGTAATATACAGGACATGGAGGTGAGACGGAGGAATTTTATTCAAGGTAAAATGGCTCCTGTAAGAACAGGAGCTCCTCCGTAGGGTCAGTGGAAAAATACGGTTTTAGTCTATGTCCATCACTTTGAAAAATGTGCCGTTTTTAACATTTTCTACTTCTACTGCCCCGTGCGGGTATACATACCGCACAACAAAAGGTCCCTTCCACCGAGATCGAAGCTTACCCGCGTGAAGGTGTAGTCGTGAATCATAAAGAAGGACTTGCTGACCAGATGAAAATTTTTTCCTCAAAATATTTTTATCATGAAAAACCTTGGTCCTATTCTTTACGATTACAGCGTTATCATAAGCTTCATCGCGGAGTTCGCTTAGCTCATTCAATTGCAGCTTCCGAAAGTTGCAGGCTTGGTTTAAGTCAAAATTGATTTCCTTAATAGCCCACAATGCTTTATGCTCTATCTCGACAGGTAAGTGACATGCCTTCCCAAACACTAACCTATATGGAGACATCCCTAGGTCGGTTTTAAATGCAGTTCGGAATGCCCAAAGAGCATCCGTCAGTTTGGTCGACCAATCTTTTCTATTCTTCACAACAGTCTTCTCCAAGATTTGTTTGATCTGTCTATTCGAAATCTCAGCCTGCCCGCTCGTTTGGGGATGATAGGGTGTGGAAAGTTTGTGGTTGATTCCGTATTTCCGCATCAGAGTCTCGAAAGACCTGTTGCAGAAATGTGTCCCATTATCGCTAATGATAGCGCGTGGGTGTCCAAATCGCGAAAAGATATTTTCTTTTAAGAACTTAATGACAACCTTCTTGTCATTAGTGCGACATGGAATGGCTTCAACCCACTTTGAGACGTAATCAACCGCCAGCAGTATGTACAAATTCCCAAAGGAGTTGGGAAAGGGACCCATAAAGTCAATGCCCTAAACATCGAAAATTTCAACCACTAGGATGGGTTGCTGGGGCATCTCATTTCTCCGGGAAATCCTACCCGTGTGCTGACATTGTGTACAGGTTTTGCAATAATCAAATGCGTCCTTGAACAAGGTCGGCCAATAAAATCCGCATTGCAAAACCTTCTCCGCCGTCTTTCTAGGATCGAAGTGACCCCCACAGGCCTGATCATGACTAAAAGATAGAACACTCTTGAACTCCTCATTCGGGACACACCGGCGAATGATCTGATCAGGACAATACTTAAACAGATATGGATCATCCCAGTAAAAGTGTTTTACTTGGGATAGGAAACGGTGTTTGTCCTGTTTTGACCAATCGCTGGGTATCAGTCCCGTGACAAGATAGTTCACAATATCCCTGAACCAAGGTTCATTGGATACGCTCAAGAGTTGTTCGTCCGGAAACGAATCATTGATCGGCAGGGTCACAGGGGAAGAAGAGATGCGTGAAAGATGGTCGGCTACAACGTTTTCACATCCTTTCTTATCTTTGATAACAAGATCAAACTCTTGTAATAGAAGGATCCAACGTATTAGCCTACCTTTTACATCTTTCTTCGCCAAAAGATGTTTCAAGACGGAATGGTCTGTGTACACAACTATTGGTGAGCCAATCAAGTAAGGCCTGAATTTTTCTAATGCAAATACAACCGCCAAAAGTTCTTTTTCGGTAGTTGTATAGTTGATTTGAGCATCATTCAGGGTCTTACTCGCATAATAGATCACGTGTGGCATCTTATCAATGTGTTGTCCTAAGACTGCATCTATTGCAAAGTCTGATGCATCACACATAAGCTCAAAGGGGTAGTCCCAATTTGGAGACGATAGAACGGGGGTTGTAGTGAGGGAGTGTTTGAGTGAGCCGAAAGCTGCCTCACAATCCGAGTCAAAGTGGAAGGTCGTATCCTTGGCCAAGAGAAGAGTTAAGGGTCTAGCAATTTTGCTAAAATCCTTAATGAATCTCCTATAAAAACCCGCATGGCCAAGAAATGATCGGATATCCTTGACGCTTTTGGGATGAGGAAGGTTTTGAATGACATCTATCTTAGCTCTGTCAACCTCAATACCTTTCCGTGAAATAACATGTCCAAGCACAATTCCCTCTTGGACCATGAAGTGGCATTTTTCCCAATTCAAGATTAGATTCTTCTCTTTGCAACGAGTAAGAACTGCGTCAAGATTCGTTAGGCAGTCGGAAAAAAAGTCTCCGAAAATCGAGAAATCGTCCATGAAAATCTCCAAAAAATTCTCGACCATGTCAGAGAATATCCCCATCATACACCGCTGAAAGGTAGCGGGAGTATTGCATAACCTAAAGGGCATGCGTCTATAAGCAAAGGTACCAAAAGGACAAGTAAAAGTGGTTTTATCTTGATCCTTTTTGGCCATGGGGACCTGATTATAGCCAGAGTATCCGTCCATAAAGCAATAATACGCACGTCCAGCTAAGCGTTCCAGCATCTGATCAATGAAAGGTAGAGGAAAGTGGTCTTTCCTCGTAGCGGCATTGAGTTTTCGGTAATCAATACATACACGCCACCCAGTTTGGGTGCGTGTCTGAATCAACTCATTTGCCTCATTGGTAATAACAGTGATGCCAGATTTCTTAGGGACGACATGTATTGGACTCACCCATTGGCTATCGGAGATTGGGTATATGATACCATTATCAAGGCATTTGACGATCTCTTTCATCACCGCTTCCTTCATGACGGGGTTCAACCGTCTCTGTGGTTCTCGGGTTGGTCTGGCATCATCCATCACATGTATATGATGTTCTACAATCAAGGGACTAATCCCTTTGATGTCCGCCATGGTCCAACCAAACGCCTCCTTATTAGATCTCAATACCGATAAGAGTGCATTCTCTTGCTCTGATGCTAGAGAAGCGGAAATGATAACCGGTAAAGATTCATTCTCACATAAATATGCATATTTAAGATGAGAAGGTAAAATTTTGAGATCTAATGCCGGCGGAGAAATAATAGAAGGTGGGATCGTCGAATGATTTTCGGAGTCACAAAGAAGCTCATAGCCTGTAAAAGATACAGACTCGGATGGTGATGAGTCAGGAGTGACAGACTCAAGGGTGGAAATGGTGTCCTCACTAAGATCATGTGCCAGGTCAAACAGTGATGTGGTAGTGTCGTCGAGATCTGTAAAGTAAAGTTCCTCAACTCCGCAACTTTCGGGAGCAATCTCGTGGACAGAGCACACATCAAGGATATGAGCAGAGGGTTCTGATGGCTGACTTCCAATTTTGTAGATGTTTGGTTCAATGGTCATATTTCCAAATGATAAGTTCATTGAACCATTTCTACAGTTAATGACAGTATTGGAAGTGGCAAGGAATGGTCGACCCAAAATCACCGGAATTTGGCTCCGGGGGTTCGCTACAGGTTGTGTATCGAGAACAATGAAGTCTACAGGGAATACAAATTCCCCGACCTTTATCAACACATCCTCTAGTTCACCTCGAGGTTTGGTGATTGAACGATCTGCCATTTGGAGAGTGCAGTGAGCTGGTTTCAACTCTCCAATTCCTAGCTGCTCATAGACAGAGTATGGAAGTAGGTTAACACTTGCGCCAAGGTCTAAAAGAGCACGGTTGATGTTTTTACCCCCAATAGAAATCGATATCGTAGGACATCCTGGGTCCTTACGTTTCTTTGGTAGCTGAGGGATAAAAGTAGTGCTAATGTTATTAGACATGAAGACCTTCTTCGGCACTTGAGTCTTCCTCTTCCTAGTGCACAAGTCCTTAAGAATTTTCGCATAAGCGGGGACTTGTTGAATCGCATCTAGGAGAGAGATGTTGATGTTAACCTGTTGGAACATTTCCATAATTTTCTCCATATGTGGACTCGATTTGTTAGCCCTTAACCGATTTGGGTAAGATGCTTTAGCAATGAGCGCTGGGTCCATCATAGGAGAAGGAAGTGGAGGTAGACGTGATCCCGAAAGAGGAGTGGGGATCGTCTGTGGAGAACTAGAAGAGGGTTGCTGAGGTGTCGAGCCTAGAGGGAAATGGAGAATAGGCTCGCGAGAAGGCGGTGGGGTAGAAGAACAAGAATCAGACGTAGAAAAGTGTGTGTGAGGAAAGGTCTCAGCCAGGGTGTTGATAGGATTTTCAATATCATCAACTTCTTTCCCAACATGGTTATTCAGCACTCATCCTGATCTCAACGTTGTGACGGCATTTACATTGTAATGCCCAGGATTCGGTAGGGGTTGAGACTGAAGTTTCCCTTTTTCTCTCGCACTCATTTTGGCCTTAAGTCGTGCAATTTCAGCTTCCATCGTTCTGATACTCTCAGCTTGGGACGCTGAGTTTTTCTTTATCTCACCGACGGAAGACCTAACCTCGGCCGACACTTCCATGAAATTTGACAAGAGTGATTTCATGGTTTGAGTGAATTGAGAGAACTCGTCAGAACAGGTCGACTGCATAGGATTAGACGGTGCAGGAGGGTTGACCTGGTTTTGGAAATTTTGTGACTGGTAGGGGTGCTGGGTGAGTTGAAGTGGTTGCTGTTGTGATGGAGGGACCCTTTGGAATTGATTCGGGTTTGGAACCGTGTTTTGGGATTGGTTCCAAGCAAAATTCGGGCGATTCCTCCAACCCTGATTATATGTGGAAGAAAAAGGGTCGTTTCTAGGTCTTTGAAATGCGGCATTGGTATGCTCGTGACCTTGAAACGGAGAGTTTAATGGACATTCTTTCGTTAAGTGAGAAGGATCAGAACAGCACCCACATACAGTTTTGGGGAGCGACATCGGGTTTAGGGAGGCTGCTAAGAATTTGTGTTCCATAGCATCGAGCTTCTTTTGCATTGCTGCCATCTCAGCTCGAACACCTATGGACACGTCTATTTGGTGTACGCCATCCCTACTCGATGGCTGGGTTCCAGTCTCCCACTGTAGTGACTTTTCAGCGAACTCTTCTAAAAATTTCCACGCTTTCCCATCATCCTTGGTCATAAAGGTTCCTTGACACATGTTTTCAAGGTTTTGTTTAGTGGTAGGGTTAATGCCCTCATATATGATTCGGCAAAGATCCCATCTCGGGATGCCGTGATGTGGGCATTGAACCAAAAGATCCTTGAATCGTTCAAAGCATTTTGAGAATGGTTCAGCCGGAAGCTGGGAGAATTGATATAGTTCGCTACGGATTCGAGCTGTCTTTTGCATAGGATAGAATTTCTTAAGGAATGCCGCAACGAATTCTTCCCAATTCGTAATGGAATGTGCGGTGGTGTTATACAGCCACTTCTCGGCTATATCGCACAAGGTAAATGGAAGAACTCATAGACGCATGGCATCCACAGAAAGTTGTGATGTACTCATCATTGCGCATACGTTTTCAAATTTGGTGATAAAAAAGTATGCGTCTTCAGTCTCGAGACCGTGGAATTTGGGTAGAAGGTTGATGTACTGGGGTTTAATCTCAAAATTATCCCCGTTGGCTGGTGGAATGGATAAGCAGGTCGAAAGAGGACCTCGCAAAGGATAGCACCTCTCTTGGAGAGAGATGCGGGATGGATTCTGCGCACCAACGGACGGCGGCAGAGCAGCGGTAAAGAGGTTCGATGGAGACGGATCCATCGGTGTGGGTGTGGTGGTGGGTAAAAGAGAGGTAAATGGAGAAATACCGACTTCAGAGTCGATCGAGGGGACGCGGACAAGTCGGGCACTAGAATCCCGTGTCCAGCCTATCTTGCACTAAAAAGGATTAGTACAAGTGGCAGCGTGACTTATAATTAGGGGAATGAATGAATGCGGTGTTTGTTTTGAAAAATGATACGGATTTTGAAAATATGATGCGATCACAACAAATGCAACAAGCAACCCTAAAATCTATGGTCACCTAGGTCAAAGCTCTAGACCGCTCCTAACTGCCAAAAGACAAGTCGCAGGATCAATCCTCCACTGCCTCTTTGTCTCTCCTGTGGCCAGGTAAGTGCCAGGTAAGTGGGAGGTTCTCCACTACGTAAGTAGTGGGCCTAATTAAGTAACCACTAGCCTTCGACACACTTGCCTTAGACACCACAAAAGAAACGCGGATAAGCAATGAATTACCCACGGTCTTCTCTTGTCCTAAGTGAGTGCGACGGTCCTTAGAGTCATCTCTAGATATTTTTTAGTTAATGAGGGTAATGCGGATGCAGGTTTGTGATTTTTGGGGCTTAGGAAGGGTAATGAACTCCCCACCTAATCTGGATTTGGCCGTGCCCCTTAATGTCCGTATTAATTATGCAAACAACCACAAAATAAAAAACAAATACAATTTATTTTGTTTTTTTTTGCGGCGCTGCGATTTTTGCAAAGAAACCTGCAACAAATTGTTAATTGGAGCAGATGAGGAGGGAGATAAAAAAGGAAGGAAGCACCTGAGTGAAAATGTTTACGGAAAAGGCCTCAAGAAGCCGCGGAACCGCCGCAGTAGGGAGCTAGGGCCGCGGAAACGCGGTGGCTTAGTGGGATCTCTGCACAGAAAATTTTTGTATTGTTTCTGTTCAACTCCTGAGCCCTCTGGAATTCTCCAAATAATTTTCCAATTGCACAGCAAGCTCCAGATTTCCTTGCAATTAATCACAACAACTCGTTTAGTGTTTTGCGCGAGTTTTGATCTAAAAATATTGATGGAATAAACTTTTCAACTCAAATTTCAAAAAAATGAACAAATTAACACACGATCCCCGGCAACGGCGCCATTTTGATTGAATGATATTCTTGATGTGTATGTTTTTAGAAAATTATATTTAGAAATCACAACCAAAAATATTTTGACCGCAATCAATAACGGTGTCGGATGTAGCGCGTTAGTAAGTGCGGATCGTCCACAGGGAAAGTGAGATCCGTTCAATTTCCGAATTAGATGAGTTGAAAATTTAAGGAAAAGAAAAGAAAATAATTCATGATTTGTAATTGAAGATAAAAAATTAGAAAAATCTAGATCTAAAAGAAAGCATTAAAATCAAGAAGTGAGATGTGTGATAATTTCCAACCAACAATCAAGATTAGAAGTATGGCTCGTAGGAGTAGATCGGATCTATAGATGTGATGAGATCTAATGATTACTCATTCTTATCCATTAACGAATTGAGACTAGATCGATGAAAATTTACCGAGGGTTAAGGATCTTGCGGAGAATTTAGGGATTCCGCAACTCATCATCTGTCCTTTCGATGAATCTCATTCAAATTCTAGTTTCTAGTTAATCAAATGATCAATAGTTGTTCCCTAGTTTCGAGTGAACACGATCAAGAAAGCATCATCTCGAAACTAGGTCGTTAATCATTTGATTCACTAGAATTTCCAAACATTATAGGATTTAAGAATTATAAAAGTGTCTAAATCATCATCATCTATCGATCGCCACAACTCCTATACGAGCGGAGATTACTTAAACATCATGATCACAAACACAATCACAAATTGAGATCTAATCATAATACTTGAATTAAAAGATAAGCAAGATATAGAAATTTCACCTTTATTTATCGACAAATTTCGTTACAACTCTCTTGAATTTACGAAAGGAAGGAACTAGATCGTCGATTTCGGCTTCGCTCGGCTCCTTGAGTCGCGGATCGGCTTGGATCTCTTGCTCCGTTGAAATCTGGCGTCGCTTCTAAAGGTTGAAGGCTCTCTTGCTTGAATTGCACTCGGGATCTTGATCTTGATTTTGAATTGGAATTAGGGTTAGGGTTTGAGGCACAAGTTGTGTCACTCAACTTGTGGGTAAAAGATGGTGGATGATTCTTGAACCCATTAACCCTAGATCTAGCCTCCTTTTTATAGACCTCAAAACCCTAGATCTAGGATTTGAAATTTGAATTTTCCTTCCAAAAGTTTGTTAAGAGAGCCTTTTAGAAATAGTTTGTTAAGCCGAGCCTTCTAGATGCGCCATGTGGAGCTTCTGGGGTCTTCTGGAAGTTTTGGCCGTTAGAGGAGAGCACGCGGCAAAATTTGGAGCATTGATCACATCACATCACCGCGGATCCGCGGCGCCAAGGGGGTTTGGGCCGCGGATCCGCGGTCCTTTAAAAGCCTTGGTGCTTTATTTTTTTATGGTAATTCTTGGGCTTCCTTATGGGCCTTTATACAATATGTGAAATCTCATTTGGCTTTCTGTATCACTGCCAGATCTTACATCTTTGAGTTGGCGTATCTTTTATCAGCTCTTTTCCCAATTTTGGGCTTTGCTTCTGGAATTTCCTGCAATAGACTCCAAGACAAGAGTTGCGCTATACAAGAATGATGCGATGCCATGAAACACAGTCAATTTCCCTAAAAGTGCCGGTTTTAAAGTCTAACACATGCGATCTGGTATTTCAGAGATGTTTTGCTAATATGTGCAATATGAATACCGAACACTTCTATATGAGTTCAAATGATAGGAAAATTGCCGTGTTAAAAATGCAGTATTTTCGACTGATCACATAACCCCAGAAGGATCATGGTAACTCAGCGTTACTTATCATGGAACGTACCATATCCAATAGAGTTCTATTCCGCCTTTCCGATACACCATTGTGTTGTAGTGTGTAAGAAGGAGTAAGCTGAGAGAGAATTCCATTCTCTTTTACGTAATCCAGGAACCCGGCACTTAAGTATTCATCACCTCGATCAGATCTTAGTGTCTTTATACTTTTGCCGGTTTGTTTTTCCATTTCATTCTTATATTCTCGGAATTTCTCAAAAACCTCGGATTTATGTTTCATCAAGAAGACATGTCCATACCTAGAGAAATCATCCGTAAAAGTAATGAAATAGGAATAACCACTTCGTGCTTGTGTAGACATTGGACCACACACATCGCTGTGTATGAGTCCCAAGAGATCGCTCGCTCTTACTCCGTGTCCAGTGAACAGAGTCTTTTTCATCTTTCCTATGAGACAAGATTGACAAGTTGTATAAGACTGATATTCGAACGGATCCAAATATCCATCCCTATATAATTTTGTCAACCGTGTTTCATTGATATGACCCAGTCTACAATGCCATAAAAAAACCTTATTTAATTCTGGAAACTTTTTTTTAAGCGTGTTTTGGACGTTGAAAACCTGAGCTTGATTTAACACGTATATACCGTCCTCTAGTGTACCTGACCCAATCAAACCATGATTAAGGTGGATGTGGACCACATCGCTTATAAATGTAAAATTATATCCTTCTTTAGAAAGTCAAGATACAGATATGATATTACAAGCTAGACTAGGTACACACAAACAGTTACGTAAAATCAGTATCTGCCCACTTGTCAATCCTAGATGATATTCCCCTACGGATATAACATCCACGCTCATTCCGTTAGCAACCATGAGAATCATATCATCTGCCCTGATAACTCAACGGTTTCTCAAAGCCTGTAATGAATTACAGATATGAGATCCTGATCCGGTATCTAGTACGAAGGAAGTAGAGTTAATTGACATATAGTTTTCAATCACAAACACACCCGAAGCCGAAGCCACAACGTGCTTAGAATCCTGGATTCTAGCTTTCTAAGTCCTGCGGTCCTTCTGCCAATGCCCTTTCCCGTGACAATAGGAAAAACCCTCCTACCCTACCGTTAGCCCCGAAACTTTTGCCATGCATTTTCCTTCTACCTTACCGACACAGCCTATCGGCTTGGTGAAGGCCTTCTTCTTCTTTCCCATAGCTTTCGCCTTGGATCTAGAAGAGGAAGATTCCCCAATAAGCAGAGCGGGTGTCTCCTTGGATTCCTTCAGGGTGTAAGTAGAAGGTAGGGAATGTAGAATCAAGTTAGTACATAACTCGTTCTCCAACATGGTCCCCAGGTCTGTGAGCTCTATAATACAGCCGATCATTATAGGGACGTGGTCCCATACAGATGACCCGACAGCCAATCTCGCTTGAAGAATTTTCTTCGCGGTCTCATATCTTGCGATACGAGATCGCTCTCCATATAAATATTTGTTATGGAGGAAGATGGAAGCTAAGTCCATCTTCTCGTGCTGCCTAGGGTTTTCACTATCCATTGAGGCCAACACGAGACACTTGGCATTCGCACAGTCTTTTTCCCTTGTCTTACGGATATCAACATCCGTGACGGTGGAAACTAGACCTGGGACGGCGGGGGCTTTAGTAGTAAGGAGATGGCCCAGCTTGTCATAGGTAATGGACATTTGGAAAAACCTTTGCCAATCAATATAGTCTGGCTCAGTCAATTTATTATCTAGCTGTAACCTAAGTCTGGTCACCTGGTCGCTGCAATTAAGAGAGAGAGAGAGAACACTTAGCATGATGCTCTTGCAAATTTAGATTGGTTATTAGTTTATCTAAACAGGATGGCTCCCACTGCATCTCGAATCCTTCCTCAAACCATAAAAGAAGAATTAGTCAGGATTAATCTCACCATACAATTCTTGCTTAACCTTTCGACCATGCCGGTGTTGGTACTTCGAGGAAGATTTTCCAACGCTTTCGCGAAATTCCTTAATTACATAACCTCTTTTTACTGGAAACGTAGCTGTTAGTTATATGTATGCCCTAGAGGCCATTACTGTACATACGATGTATATTGTAGTGGATGCTTGGACATATATAGAGAGGACTTTCTTGCTCGACATGATAGTATGCTATCTGGTTACACTTTATCTTAACATGTACTCTGATTGTCTCTATGTTACATGTTGATAAAGCCCTTAGGATGAGTACTTGACTACCAGGACTATGATGCGGATCATACTAGTGGGGACAGTGCAGTCGCCAAGTACATCCTTCAAATGTTCCTAGTCGTGGGAGTACCGAGACAGGGCATCGATACTCCAGAGTAGACTAGCGTATGCGCTTCTTGACCCATATGATGGGCGATGGATGATCCCATATCCATTGGTGTTTGACATCAGAAAAGGTATACGTGTGCTCAGTAGAGACTGGGTACACTGGACGGACTCGCCGAGAACTCCCAGATGGTATTATACCTCACGTTAGATGGCAGTTCTCTGGTGACACTAGTACAGGTTAGTCTGTAGACCCGAGATCGTCATAGAGTCTTGTGTGATTCCCACTGTGCTTTGATTTCCATCATACCACGTCCAAGAGGGCGTGCAAAACGGTGGCTTTTGGGTACAGTCCCGAATCACATGGAGGCAATGAGCGATAGGAGGGGTTTCGTCTCTCCCGGTATAGGGAGTTGATGTTACGCTGTGTTCAATTGGCTATAACTGGAAATCCCTGGCCAGGGTTGCTGAGATTTACTGGTAAGTATTATCAGTAGTTTCTCGAACTGTTATGGATCTCATATCGACACGACTTATCAAGCTACTGGGGTCTGACGTTTACCACCCCTAGGCGAGATATGCGACATATCAGATGAAGAGACCGGACTGTACGGGAGTGTTACTGATTGGATTCGCAGGAGAATGTATAGGCTTACTTGTTGATCTTCTGATCTCTCAATACCTGGGTGGCTGTTACGTTTAGCTGACCGCTTGCATCTTTTGGGTGTTTGATATGATCATCACCTACTGCCGGCGTATTGACGATTCTTTAGAGTCCTACACAGAGGTTTCCTGGCTCAGGCAAAACGGAGTAGGAGCACATATGTGATATGTGCGGGACCGAGAATAATACGTGTATACGATACCGTATTAGATTCTCGCGATATGTGATATCGGCCGGGTATATGTGATATAGCCGGGTCATCGGATCAAGTGTTGATTCGATGAACTGATACAGATTATATTAGTCGGTTATTTGTGAAATAGCCGGATTATCGGATCAAGTGTTGATTCGATAATTTAATGTATAATTATATATTTGATATATTAAATTACATTAACTAATATAAGCTCACTTAAAGATTCTTTTTCTCACTCGGGTAATACATTGATATATATGTGATATATGTTAATTGTATTATTTTATTTTGTTACAATAAATATTGTATATGTGATATATAATATTGTAACATGTTATGGTTACAAATGCAACATGTTTTATGGAGTTTAAATATGGTTAGAGTTTGGATTAGGGTTAAGCTTGCATGAAACTTTCAAGAAGCTTCTTGAAGGTTTGACTTTGACTTGTGATATTATGCATAGATATTTCTTTAACCCAACCCAACCCTTTACCATAGTTAATTCTCTACATGGGTTAAGTCTTCATAGTTAACCCATGGTTGCATTTCTAACCTCACACTTGATTCATTATTCATCACAAATTGATTTGCTTCTTCTTCTTCCTTTTTGATGAAAAGCTTCACTAGCTTTTTCATATGTGATGAAAATGAGTGAGAAATTGAAAACAAATGAGAGCTAAATTCCTACTTCATCATCCTCATCTATTCTTGCCACTTAGATTAGGGTGTTTGCTTTGCTAATACTTGATTAGCAAAGAAAGAGCTTGGGTTTGAGTTTCTTCAAGGTAGATCATCTTAGTTATTGAAGATCGGAAGCAAGCTTGCATCTTTCTCTTCATGGAGCCTCTCTAGAGTCCGGATACTCGATGATCGCAGCGAAGGGACCACAACACGGAGCTTATGAAGTGAAGGAACGGACTACAAAGGTTGTAATCCCAAACTCTTAGAAGTAAAGTGTTTACTTGCTCTTTGTTTCGCCTAATCTCTAGTCTAAGATCATAGTTAGGGTTGTTCGGCACTTGAAAATTTTGATTTTGACATGGTTGATGCCTTGTAGAATCTTGTACTAGTGCCTAGTAACCTTGCAGTAGCCCTGCTAACACCGTTCTAGACACCTACTTGGTTTATAGCATTGATTGTTTTAGTGAAAAAATCTCCCGAGGAGTAGCGGATACTTACAGTAGGATCAGGATCCAAATATCATTGTATGATAATCTTGAAGGAATCCTACCAAAATTATCACACTCCAAAATGGTATGCAACACTAGAAAGTTTCAGTTTCTTTTGAAACTCCCGATGTGGATTTTTGCCCCGAACTCTTATGACCATGACGAAGACCAACATATCATAAGTCGCAAGTCAAGTTCTACCTGTCATTAACCCACCCGTACATACCCTTGACGAATGCCAAAATACAACTGTCCCAAATCAACGCATCTATCTATGCTACAGATGAATATTCAGCACCTACCAATCACTATGCCTTGGTGAAGGTCAAAATACATGGCTTGAATACTACTGAACACCCAACTGAAATGACGGAGGGTTACGAATGGTTTTGGCGAAACCGTAAACGTAATGAACTTAATTTAATCGAAGGAACCATGAAAGCTTTTAAAGGAGTGGTTTAAGCTGCACATTTAAAAGTTTGCTTTTTGAAAAAACCGAATGGTTTTGAAATTGTTCCAACGATTCAGCTTTGGTTTGTTTGATTTGCATTAATCATATAATGCAGTCCCATCATTTACACCTATCATTGCAGAAAGAAACGAAAATACTACGTACGCTTATGCCATCCGCATTCGCCACTGGGCCCCGTCTAACACCATTAGGTTACTTAACTAACGCCAGAGCGAAGGCTGGAGTAGCACGGGTGCAAAACATAAGCAACGTTTGCTATATAGCATATATATAATATCCATTCGTCTCACGCAATAATAAGCATTCCAGATCACAGATGAACATATTAGATATTTCAGGAATTCCGCGTTTCGTTTAATCCTATAACGAAAGACGGATTCCACGGTCATGATGAATAAACAAACCCCACCTTAGACCCCCTACTGAAAGGTTACGCTAGCGCCCCGGCCAACTTCCGTGACCAAATGCGGAACAAAATTTTTTCTAACGATTGAAACTTGGCACTAGATTAACCTTTAACCCGGATCTTAACCATAAACCTAACTAGCAAAAGAAGTAGTGCTATCTACTATGTCAAGAAGTTATACCAAGAGGCTCGAGTCCTTCGGTCTTCTCTCCTCGTTATGTGCTCCAAGTGGCCACCTTGAACTTGGTTGATCTCCATTTTCGGCTCCATTGGTCCTCCGGGATCGAGCTTGTTCTCCGGCCCTCCTTTGTCGTAGATGATCCATCCGAGGGATATGATCCATGGCTCTAGCTCCTAACTATGTAACAAAAGGAGCAACTAGAGAACTTGGGATGCTAATCCAAGTTTTCTAGGATGTAGTATGAAGATCTAAATGTTTGCTATCTCTTTCTAGGCTCTTCACTTATTTCTCAACTCATGAGAATGTTAGTGAAAAGGAAGAAGATGAAGGTGGAGGAAATTCAAGAGGAGGGAGGAGAGTGAAGCAAAATGGGAGCTCAAGGAAAAATGAAGCAACCATGAGAGAGAAATTACACACCTTGGTTTTGTGTATGAATTTCTTGAATAAACAATCAACAACCATGCTTCAATAGTAACTCCAAATAAATTAAAAATTCATTTGTTGAATATTGAAGCATGGTTATTTCCATTCCTCCTATATCTCACACTTTCCACCTCATTTTTCATTTATCAAATAAATGGAAAAAGCATAATGAGGTGGCCACTTTCTAGAAGGTAATCTATAATAAATACGGATTACAGTGTGCTGTATATACCTGCATTCGGACAAAAGCCTGAATGCCCAAAGAGATAGAATAACACGAAGAACGTAATACTAGAATATACATATCGAAATACATATATGTAAACTATTAAGTCAATACCTGATTTCATAATCCGGCTCATACCCAAGCCGGCTAGTATTACCAACTGTCCGATCGAAAATCTAAGTACAAAGTACATTAATCGATCGAGACCCTGCACGTATCTAGTACGGCTACTACATCATTTCGCCTGAACTAGGGAAACCCTCTGTGTGGGACTCTAATGACTCGACAGTACGCCGGCAGTGAGTTACTGGATAAATCCATAACCACAAGCACGTCAGCGACACTAGCTATACGTAACGGCTACCCGGGTACCTGTCGAAAAGAAAGGTCGACGAGCAAACTCATCCGGATCCCTACTGAGCCTATCTGTGACAATCTTCGTACAGTTCGGTCTCTTCGTCTGAGAGTATCGCATACCGGATCTAGGGGGTGGTATACGTCAGACCCTGACAACCTGGTAATTCGTGCTGATGTGACTCATGACCAATCCGTGAAACTACTGATCAGCCTATCAGTAAATCACAACTGTCTTGGCCAAGGTCTTATGGTCCTGACCAATCGAACACAGTGCGATATCGACTCCCTATACCGGGAGAGACGAATCCCCGAAAATCGCTCACTGCCTCTATGTGGCTCGGGACTGTACCCAACCAAAACCTGTTTGCACGACTCAGTAGAGCCGTGGTAGGGTAGTGATCAAAGCACAGTGGGAACTCACACGAGACAAATGCCGATCTCAGGTCTAAATACTAACCTGTACTCATGTCACCTGAGAACTTCCACCTGACGATAGGTATAGTACCATCTGGAAGTTCTCGGTGAGTCTGTCCGGTATACTCACCCCCAGTAAGCACCTGTATACGATCTTAGGTCTAAAGACCAATGGTTGCGGGACCAAACCATCGCCCCTCGTCGGGGCCTAGAAACATATACACTAGTCTACTCTGGAATATCGATGCCCGGTCTCGATACTCCCACAACTAGGGACCATTTAAGGATGTGCGTACTGACTACCCAGCTCTTAAGAGTATGATCGCCATCACAACGCAGGTAGTCTAGCATTGATTCCACGGGCTTTATCAACATGTATAAAAGATATGTAATAGCAAGTAAAGCATACACATCTTAAGATAAAGTCAAACCAAATAACATACTATCATATCGAGCAAGACTGTCATGTACATATATATGTCCAAGCATCCATATGTATACATATACAATAATGGCCTCTAGGGCATACATATCCAACAATCTCCCACTAGAACTAAGGCCATATATTGGCGTACCGAGTATCCAACGTCTGCTCTAGGGCCAGCTGTTAGCGTACCGCATACCCAACATCTCAAAAAGTCTCTCGAACTATGCTTGAGGAAGGGCCTTGGTGAATGAATCCACAGTGTTGTCTTTTGTATCCACTTACCGGACCTTGATCTCCTGGCGATCTACGATCTTCCTGATCAGGTGATACCGCCTTAAGATGTGCCTAGATTTTTGATGAGACCTTGGTTCCTTCGCTAAAGCTATAACCCCATTGTTATCGCAATACAAAGGTATTGGGTCAACAATAGACGGAACTACCTGAAGTTCATTAATGAACTTCTTCATCCAGACCGTCTCTTTTGCGGCATCACTTGCATCAATGTATTCAGCCCCCATCGTCGAGTCTGCAACAATATCCTGTTTGGAGCTCTTCCAACACACCGCCCCTCCGTTGAGGGTAAATACAAAACCCGAGACAGACTTGATGTCATCCTTGTCACTCTGGAAGCTTGAGTCGGTAAAGGACTCGACCCTGAGGTCTCCATTACTGTAAACCAGGAACATCTCCTTAGTCCTTCTCAGGTATTTGAGAATGTTCTTTACTGCTGTCCAGTGGTTTTCACCTGGGTCTGACTGATACCGGCTCACTACGCTTAGCGCGTAAGTTACATCTGGTCTTGTACATAGCATCGTATACATTATAGATCCTACTGCTGAAGCGTAGGGTATAGTGCTCATGCGAACCCTCTCCTCGTCAGTCTTGGGAGACATCTCCTTGGAGAGGGTGATTCCGTGCAATGCGGGTATATTACCGCGCTTGGAATCTTCCATACTAAATCTCTTTAGTACGGTCTCTATGTACCTGTACTGCGAAAGTCCCAATATTCTCTTGGATCTATCTCTGTAGATCTTGATCCCCAGAATGTAGGAGGCATCACCCAAGTCTTTCATGGAGAACCTTTGTGATAAGAATAGCGTGACCGATTGTAGCATAGGAATGCCATTTTCTATCAAAAGAATGTCGCCCACGTACAAGACTAGAAACACGATAGTTGTCCTACAATCTTCTTATATATACATGGTTCATCTTCGTTCTTGATGAAGTCAAAGTCTTTGATTGTTTCATCAAAACAGATGTTCCAGCTCCGCGATGCTTGCTTTAATCCATAAATGGATTTAAGCAACTTGCACACCTTTCCGCTGCTCCCACTGTCTACAAAATCTTCCGGCTGATCCATATAAATGCATTCTTCCAAACTTCCGTTTAGAAAAGCCGTTTTTACGTCCATCTACCAGATCTCATAGTTATGGAAGGCATCAATGGCAAGTAGGATCCGAATGGATTTGAGTATAGCCACTGAAGAAAAGGTTTCGTCATAGTCCACACCTGGTCTTTGACGAAAACCTTTTGCAACGAGTCTAGCCTTATAGGTTTCCACCTGCCCATCTACACAAGGTTTCCTTTTGTAGATCCATTTGCATCTAACGGGTTTTACCCCAGCTGGAGCAATATCCAAGGTCCACACTTTATTGGTGTACATGGACTCCATTTCGGATTGCATAGCATCCAGCCATTTATCAGAGTCCCTACTGATAATGGACTGCCTGAAACTAGTAGGATCATCTTCTTCCAAGATGCAATCCTCTCTATTCCCGTCTATAAGAAAACCGTAGTATCTCTCGGGCGGATGAGAAATCCTACTAGATCTGCGGAGTGGCTGAGGTTCGTCTGGGGATATTGAATTCTCTGGTTCTACCAAATCTTCAATTACAGTTTGTTCTTCTGGAATTTCTTCCAGTTTTACCATGCTCCCACAAATTTCTTTTGCAAGAAATTTCTTCTCTAAGAAGACGGCGTGGCGAGCAACAAACACCTTCTGTTCCTCAGTGTGGTAGAACAGGTACCCTTGCGAATGCTTAGGATATCCTACAAACTTACACAAAACTGACCGTGCCTCGAGTTTGTTCGGGTTCTGCTTCTTTACATAAGCTGGACAATCCCATATCTTAATAAAATTAAGGTATGGTCTTTTCCCCTCCCACAGTGCATGTGGAGTGGTAGGCACAGCTTTGGTAGGAACCCTATTCAATACATATATTGTCGTTTCAAGGGCATATTCTCAGAATGAAAGAGGCAACTCGGCATTACTCATCATGGAGCGAACCATATCCAATAGGGTACGGTTCCTCCGCTCCGATACACCGTTGTGTTGTGGTGTATATGGAGGAGTAAGCCGAGAGAGAATTCCATTCTCTTTTAGGTATTCAAGGAATTCCGTGCTTAAGTACTCCCCTCCTCTATCAGATCGGAGGATCTTAATGCTTTTACCAGTCTAGTTCTCTACTTCGTTTCTGAATTCTTTAAATTTCTCAAAAGCTTCAGATTTGTGTTTCATAAGATATACATATCCGAACCTAGAGAGATTGTCAGTGAATGCGATGAAGTACGAGAACCCACCCTTTGCATGTATAGACATTGGACCACATATATCACTGTGTATGAGTCCCAAGAGCTCCGATGCTCTTTCTCCGTGTCCGGTAAACAGAGATTTGGTCATCTTTCCTTTGCGACAAGATTGACAAGTTTCATAAGATGAAAATTCGAACGTATCTAAAAGTCCATCTTTATGCAACTTACTCAGTCTTTTCTCTCCGATATGACCAAGTCTACAATGCCACAAGTAGGATTCGTTCATATCTGAACTCCTCCTCTTGCGTGTGTTTTGTATACTGAGAAATGCGTTTAGATTAAGAACATAGATACCATTACACAGTGTTGTTGGGGTCAAAATTTGCACCCCGGTTGACCAAGTCAAAGTCAAGGTCAACCCCAAGCCAGGTGGGCCCAAGCCCAAGCAAGTGGGCCAATGCCCAGGTCGAGCCCGAACACGAAGCATCCGGCCTTCCGCCATACCAAAATAAAAATCATGTAACAAATAATTTTGATGTAATTTTTGTGCATGAATGTATGCAAAATGGGCATAAAGCCAATTTTTTGTAAGCCCATGGCTTATGTGCAAAAAGAAATGGCACATGAGCCATGGGATGGGCAAAATGCCATTTTTGCAAAGCCCAAGGGGCTATATGTAAATATGTAAGCCTATATAAGGCAAAATGATGATGAATAAAAAACACATTTCATTCTCTCAAAAAACCTAGGGTTTGTGCCTCTTTCCCCTTTCTGAAGGTTCCAAACCTTCTTCTTTCTTTTGAATTAAATTAAGAGTTTTACTCTTCTTTTTTCAAAACTAAATAGTTTTTCACCATAAAACCCATAAAGGGGAACTTGGATCTACCATCAGATCTCAAAAAGAAGAGATTTATAAAATCCCACATCTCTTGATCTTCAAGATCCGGCCAACAAAGGAAGAAGAAAGAGACTCATATCCAGAAACCCCACTTTGGGGAAGAACTAGGGCTCAAGGGGAGAAGCCCTTCATCAGCTTCAAAATATCTTAGGAGTTTAACTCCTCATACACACACACACACACACACACAGAATAATAAGTGCTCCTTTCTGGGAGTACAACTCCCATTGCAGGGACCAAGTCCCTTTTGCTGCTCGAGCGCCCACGTGCTGACACGTGGCGCGCTAGCGCTCAGTGCGCTAACGCCCAAGCGACACGTGGCGCGCTAGCGCTGCTAGCGCGCGAGCGTCTACGTGCCGACACGTGGCGCGCTAGCGCTCAGTGTGCTAGTGCCCAGAGCGCTAGCGCCCGAGCGCCCACGTGCTGACACGTGGCGCGCTAGCGCTCTTGCGCTCAGTGCGCAAGCGCTAGCGCCCGAGCGCCTACGTGCTGACACGTGGCGCGCTAGCGTTCAAAACGCTAGCGCTTTTGCGCTCAGTGCGCTAGCGTCCAAAACGCTAGCGTCCGAGCGCCCACGTGCTGACACATGGCGCGCTAGCGCTCAAGCGCTCAGAGCGCTAGCGCTTAGCGCTCCCAAAGTGCTAGCGCCCGAGCGCCCACGTGTTGACACGTGGCGCGCTAGCGCTCGAAGCACTGGCGCTGGCCCCATGCATCCTTTGGATGCCTTTTCCCCTTTTTCATATATATACATATATATATACATATGTATACATATGTACACACACACATACTCCACGACACTGTCCCTGTTAGAAAAAATTTTCTAACGGGGCGCTGCCCTGCACCCCGCAAAGGGGTTGCTAGCCCCCTTGACCTCCAGCCCATTATCCGGGTAGCGGGACCCCCGTAAAAACTCTGCAGGGCCCCCGATATATCCCCCCTCCAAAACAATACACACGTACACTGCACATTGAGTTCGCATGACCAGTTTAACCCATTAATCGGAGGTTCCCTCCAAAACAACACACACGTACACTGCACATTATAGCTAAAATTTATTGATGTGGGGCCACCCTATGTAGGGCCTTCAAATTATCATGAAACTAAGATGTTTCACTTGCGGGAGACCCACTTTTAGGGACTCCAAACATCAGGAAGGGGGTCTCGACCACGGAGGCTTTTTGAAGCCTCCCGACTGTCAATTTGTGAAGCTCATTTTGGAGCTACCCGCCGTCGGGAGAGGGTCCCGACAATAGTTAAGAAGCATATTTTAAGGCTTCCTATAACTCATTGTTGGCAATAATGGGAAAGTTCTTATAGAACTTCTCCACATGAAAGTTCATTATATTAAACTTTCTGCACAATATAAAAAATGATATGTTTTAGCATTTTTAAAGTTGTGTAAATATGAACATATGATTATGTTCAAAAGACAGAACATGATTTTAGATCATATTCTATATAAGGAATAAAGTGTTTTCACATATGATTCCAACATGAAGATATGATTTGCATACCTCATAGATGAATAGACTTTGCCTACTCGTATATATTTTTATTAAAGTAAAACGGGGATTTTGATCCATGTTTCTTCTTTAAGGAAATGAGATATTTCAATTATGGAGATATGATTTTCATATCTTAAAAGTAAATAGTATTTGCCTATTCCACACACACACACACACACATATATATATCATAGGGATTTTAATCCATGTTTCCATTTTAAAAGAAATAGGGATATCATCCTATTTCAAAAATATGTAAAAGAAATACGGTGGCATATTTCAAAATATACAGAATATGGGATGACCTATGTTCTAAGTTCGGTCCAAATTGTGAAGAGCGTGTAAATTCATGTTCTAAAGTCTTCGTCTTCTTCCTTATTGACGAAGTGGAGAACCCATGACTATGATTATCAAACCTCTCCATTGAAGATGAAACTTATGAAAGTTTCTATGGATCTCATATTGATCCTTGATTGGAGAGAAATATAAAGAGTATGAAAAGAAAATAGAATGGGAATTCCATTCCTCTAGCGCTCACCTTCTTCTTCTTCTCTTCTAAAATTGAGAACACTTGCAAGTTTTCTCCTTCAAAATTCTCTGTATGAATTCCCCCTTTAATTCTATTCAATTAGAAGTATTTATACTTCTAGAATGAGGGGGGTAGTTATAAAACTACTCCCACATTTGTAGAGTTAGAGGGGGGAAAATAACCCCCACCCTATCTTAAAAAATAGGCAAAACTGCCTATTTTAGAGAGGTCCCGATGCAGCTTGACCAAAAGCGCATCGGGACACCCTCAAATTGAGGCCTATCGATAGCGGGAGGGGGTCCCGATAGGATCAGGACCCTTCAAAACAATTCCTTTTGAATTGTTTTGAGAGGGGTGTTAGGATTCCTAGCGCCCTAACCGCCACAACCGCGACCTATACGGAACGAAAAACAAAAATCTAGAGACACTAGAAATTCGAAACTGTAGAATCGAAACCAAACACATGAACTAGAAAACTACAAGAAGATTTTAACTACTATGGAAGGGGGTTATACCAAAAGATCGAGTCATTCGGTCTTCATCTCATCTTCCTTAACTCCTTAGGATCTCCTTGATCGAGCTTGACTGGCGGTCTTTTTCCGTTGAAGATCCATCCGAGAAATGTGGTTGATAGCTTTAGCTCCACACTAAAAACAAGCTGAGCAACTAAAAACTCTAGTTTGCTAGTTTAGAGTGCTTAAATATGTAGTAGTGTTATTCTAGTATTTTTCCATCTCATTTCAACCCTTGATTCTCAACTCATGAGAGTGTAGGATTGAAGGAGAAGCTCAAGAAAAAACTAGTGAGGAAAGAGAAGCAAATGGTGAGAATGAAAACTCATGAGAGAGAAAATATCCAAGCATGGTTTTGTATAAATGGTTTTTGCAAATAAAATATATCAACCATACTTGAATAGTTTGCACAAATAAATATGCAATTCATTTATCAACACTATTCAAGTATGGTTCTCACCATTCTCACCTCACTATCTTTATACCTCATTTTCCATTTAAATGGATAAACCAAAAATAAAATGTCCATTTTCTAGAATGTTTTCTGTATAAATACGGAATACACTTTACCGTATATACATATCCGTATTCGTATCAAAATACGAATACCCAAAGAGATAGAATAATACAAAGAACAAAATACTAGAATATACATATCGAATATATATATATATATATATATATATATATATATATATATAGTAAATTATTGAGTCAATACCTGATTTAATAATCCGGCTTAATCATAAGATGGCTAGTATTATTAACCGTCCGATCAAAAGTCCGGGTAGCTAGTACACTTATTTGATCAAAACCCTGCACGTATCAAAATACGACCATTACATCATTTCGCCTGAATCAGGGAAACCCTCTGTGTGGGAATCTAAAAACTCGAAGTACGCCGGCAGTAAGTTACTGGATAAATCCATAACCACAAGCACGTCAGCGGTACTAGTTGTACGTAATGGCTATCCGGGTACCTGTCGAAAAGGAAAGCCGACGAGCAAGCTCATCCGAACTCCTACTGGGCCTATCTCTGACAATCTTCATGCAGTCCAGTCAATTTGTTTAAAAATATCGCATACCGGGTCTAGAGGTTGGTAAACGTCAGACCCTAATAACCCGAAAATTCGTGCCGATGTAGCTCAGGACCAATCCGGGAAACTACTGATCTAACTATCAGTAAATCCTAACTGCCTTGACCAAGGTCTTATGGTGCTGGCCAACCGAACACAGTGCGATACGACTACCTATACAGGGAGAGACGAATCCCCAACAATCGCTCACTGCCTCCATATGGCTCGGGACTGTACCCAACTAAAATCTGTTTGCATGACTTAGTAGAACCGTGATATGGTAGTAATCTAAGTATAGTGGGAACTCATATGAGACAAATAATAATCTCAGATCTAAAGATTAACATGTACTCATGTCACCTGAAAAGTGCTATCTGACGATAGGTATAATACCATCTAGAAGTTCTTGGCGAGTGCGTCCAGTGTACTCACCCCAGTGAGCACATGTATACGATCTTAGGTGCGAAAGACCAATGACTCTGAGACCAACCATTGCCCCTCGTCGGGGTCTAGAAACGTATACACCAGTCTACTCTGGAATATTGATGTACAGTCTCGATACTCTCATGATTAGGGGCACTTAAGGATGTGCTTATGGACTACACAGCCCCCACACGTATGACCGCCATTATAACGCTGGTAGTCAAGCAATAATCCTACGTATACGTAATAACATGTTAAGATAAAAACAAACCAAATAGCATACTATCATATCGAGCAAGATTGTCATGTACATACATATGTTCAAGCATCCACTATATATACATATACAATAATGGCATCTAGGGCATACATATCCAACAATCTCCTACTTGCACTAAGGCAGCGTACCGAGTACCCAACGTCTGCTCTAGGACCATTGTTGGCGTATCGTATACCCAACATCTCAAATAGTCTTTCGAACTGTACTTGAGGGAGGGCCTTGGTGAATGGATCCGCCGCGTTCTCTTTTATGTCTACTCTCCGCACCTCATTCTCCCGACGATCAACGATCTCCCTGATCAGATGATACTG
Source organism: Agapanthus africanus (assembly GCA_030015575.1). Classification (NCBI taxonomy): domain Eukaryota; kingdom Viridiplantae; phylum Streptophyta; class Magnoliopsida; order Asparagales; family Amaryllidaceae; genus Agapanthus; species Agapanthus africanus. The sequence goes on from CM057339.1 coordinate 927,532,888, forward strand.
CCTCAAGATATGTCTGGATTTCTGATGGAACCGTGGTTCCTTCGTTAAAGCCATAGCCTCACTGTTGTCGCAATACAAAGGTATTGGATCAACAATGGACGAAACCACATCAAGTTCAGTAATGAACTTCTTTATCCAGACCGCTTCTTTTGCGGTATCGTTGGCAGCAATGTATTCAACCTCCATTGTCAAGTCTGCGACGGTGTCCTGTTTGGAGCTCTTCCAACAGACCACCCCTCCGTTGAAGATAAACACAAAACCCGAGACAGACTTGCTATCATCCTTGTCACTTTAGAAGCTTGAGTCGATAAAGTACTCCACCTGGAGGTCCTCGTTACCGTACACCGAGAACGGTTCCTTAGTCCTTCTCAGATACTTTAGACTGTTCTTCACTGTTGTCCAGTGGTTCTCTCCTGGGTTTGACTAATACCGGCTCACCATGCTAAGCGCGTAAGCTATATCTGGTCTGGTACATAATATTGTATACATTATAGATCCTACCGCCGAAGCATAGGGTATAATTCTCATGCGAGCCGTCTTCTCATCAGTCTTGGGAGACATCTCTTTGGAGAGGTGATTCCGTGCAAAACGGGTATATTACCGCGCTTGGAATCTTTCATACTAAATCTTTTTAGTATGGCCTCTATATACCTGGACTGTGAAAGTCCCAACAATCTCTTGGATCTATCTCTGTAGATCTTGATCCCCAGAATGTAGAAGGCCTCACCCAGATCTTTCATGGAGAGCCTTTGTGACAAGAACAACTTGACCGATTGTAGTATAGGAATGTCATTTTCTATCAAGAAAATAGCATCCACATACAAGATTAGGAATACGACAGTTCCTACAATCTTCTTATAGATATAAGGCTCATCCTAGTTTTTGATGAAGTCAAATTTCTTCGCCGTCTTATCAAAACAGATGTTCTGGCTCCACGATGCTTGCTTTAATTCATAAATGGATTTAACTTTCACACCTTCCTACTGCTCCCACTGTCCATGAATCTTTCCGGCTGATCCATATAAACGCACTCTTCCAAACTTCCGTTCAGAAAAGCCGTTTTTACATCCATCTGCCAGATTTGATAGTTATGGAAGACAGAATTGGCAAGTAGGATCCGACTGGATTTCAACTTGACCACTAGAGAAAAGGTTTCGTCATAGTCCACACCGGGTCTTTGACGCAAACCTTTTGCAACAAGTTTAGCCTTATAGGTCTCCATCTATCCATCTACACCAATCTTTTTTTGAAGATTCATTTGCATCCAACGGGTTTTATCTCATGAGGAACAATATCCAAGATCCAAACTTTATTGGTGTACATGAACTTCATTTTGGATCGCATAGCATCCAGCCATTTATCAGAGCCCCTACTGGTAATGGCCTGATTGAAACTATTAGAATCATTTTCTTCCAAGATGCAATCCTCTCGATCCCCGTCTATGAGAAAACCGTAGTATCTCTCGGGCGGATGAGAAATCCTACTAGATTTGCGGAGTGGCTGAGGTTCGTCCAGAACTATTGAATCTTAAGGTTCCACCAAATCTTCAGTTTTAGTTTGTGGTTCCAGAATTTTCCAGTTCTACCGTGCTCCCACTAATTTCTTTTGCAAGAAATTTCCTTTCCAAAAAGGTGGCATAGCAAACTGCAAACACCTTCTATTCCTCAGTGGGGTAGAACAGATATTCTAGTGAATTCTTAGAATATCCCACAAACTTACATAGAGCCGATCGTGCCTCCAGTTTATCCGGATTTTGCTTTTTAATATAAACCGAACAGCCCCATATCTTAATGAATTTAAGACATGGTTTCTTACCTTCATATGAAGTGGTAGGCACGGATTTGGTCAAAACTTGATCAAAAGATGTTGTCTGAAACTCATGTATCCAAAATGAAAAAGGCAGATTATCACTACTCATCATTGAGCGAACCATGTCCAATAAGGTACAGTTTCTCCATTCCGATACACTGTTGTGCTGTGGTGTATACGGAGGAGTAAGCTAAGAGAGAATACCATTCTCTTTTAGGTATTCTAGGAATTTTGTGCTTAAGCACCCCCTTCTTTATCAGATCGAAGGATCTTGATACTTTTGCTAGTCGGGTTCTCTACTTCGTTTCTGCAATCTTTGAATTTCTCAAAAGTTTCAGATTTGTATTTCAAAAGATACACATATCCGAACCTAGAGAGATCGTCGGTGAATGTGATGAAGTATGAGAACCCACCCCTTACATGTATAAACATTGGACCATATACATCATTATGTATAAGTCCTAAGAGCTCTATTGCTCTTTCTCCGTGTCCGGTAAACGGAGATTTGGTCATCTTTCCTTTGAGACAAGACTGACAAGTTTCATAGGATGAAAATTCGAACGGATTCAGATATCTATCCTTGTGTAAGTTGGATAGTCTTTTCTCATTGACATGACCAAATTTACAATGCCACAAGTAGGCTCGTTTATATCTAAACTCTTCCTCTTACGTGTGTTTTATATATTGAAAACTATGTTTTGATTTAAAACATAGTACCATTACACGGTGTACCTTCTGCAACCAATACCTGATTAAGATAAATGTTCATGATATTTTTATCTAGAATAAATTTATATCCATTTTTATCAAGTAAAAAACTGATATGATGTTGCAAAGCATGGAAGATACATAATAGCAGTTGTTCAAAATCATAGTATTGCCGCTTGACAATAATAGGTGATATTCACCGACGGCAAGAGCATCAACTTTGCTCCGTTCCCTACTCTGAGGGACATACCACCAGGTCCAACCATCCTACTTTTTCTCAATCTCTGTAATAAATTACAGATATGAGATCTTGATCCGGTGTCTAGTACCAGGAGGTAGGACTGACCAAAATACAGTTCTCAATAACAAGAACACCTGAAGAAGAGGCGATGGTATTCTTCTTCTACCGGGGTCATCAAGGAATTCATGAAATCCTCTTTTCCTTTCTCATTCTCGTGACATGTGCCATAAGTCAGAGTTGAACCTACTTTCCCTAACCCCGAATAAGAATCCAGGTCGGTCAAGTCATACATTTTATTATCTTGATTAAGACGTGAAATGGTTGCTACCTAGAGAGAGAGAGAGAGAAGAAACACTCAGCGTGTGCTCTTGCAAGTCTAGATTGATTATTATTTTATCTAAACAGATGGCTCCCACTATTTCCTCGAATTCTCCTTCAAACCTTAAAAAAAGAACTAGTCGGGATCATTAACACCTTACAAGCTCGCTAACCGTTCATCCAGGTGGGTGTTGGTACTCCGAGGGTTCCCTGTGGTCTCGTACGGACCTAACTAGAATAAACCTTGTTTCCGCAAAGGCGTAGCCCCGTTAACACCTTTCTAGACACCTTATAGATTAGCTAATTATGAAGTGAAAAATATCTTCCAAGAGTAATCCTGCCCATCAGTGGGATCAGGATCCAACTATCATCGCGTGAAAACCTATATAGAAGCCACTCTAGTTACCACACTCCAGAAGGTATGCATCACTAGCAAGTTTCCTGTATATTTGAAACTCCCGATGTGGTTTTTACCAAAAGCGTCATATGGTCTTAATAAAGACCAACGTACCATAAGTCGTAAGTCAAGTTCAATACGTCATTGTCCTGTATTAATTTAGACCCATCCGCATAAGCACTTGATAGAGACCAACGTAGTTATGCGATTGTCCTAACTAATCACATCAAAATGCAACAGATAAACAACATTTAGCTACCGTACGTTATACCTTGATAGAGACCAACATACATAGTATGAATATTAACCGCTATTTATCTTAAATGACGAAGGGCTACGGCTGGTTTTTGGCGAAAAACCTTTAACGTAATGAACTTGATATTGTTGAAGGAACCGAGCGGTTTTGAAAAGGAGTGGTTTAGCCTCCGCTTTTGAAATCCGGTGATTTTGAAGAAAATCGAGTAATCTATAGTAACATAAACCTTTGCTCAAGAGATCACTCTCCGTGAAGGTATATAGGCTCGTGCCTTTTCGAATGAGGTGCTGGATATTCCTAAACGAAAACCACTATGTAAAGCAAAAGAATAGGACTATAGTTTTTCGAAAATTTGTTCCGGCGTCTTTTAGGTTTATTTTAGCTTGCACTAAACAAAATTAATGTGGTCCCATCAATTAAAACTTATCACACCAGAAAGGAACGAAAATAGAATGTACGTATATGCCGTCCGCATTCGCCACGGAGCCCCGTCATGCACCATTATGTTACTTAACTAACGACAGAGCGAAGGAGCCCCTACGAGTAGGAGCCCCGTCATGCATGATATAAATATCACAGAAAAGCGATAAGCAATATGGAAAAGCGGATAATGTAGGAGCCCCGGGTTTCATTTGAGCCGCAAATGAAAACTGACGTTCCCCAGTCGTGTGGATAGCTTGTACAATATATAACCAAGACCCCTACGAGTGTGGCAAGTTACCCGTCAATCCCGGAAGCGAGACAACCCCAATCAACGAAGTGAATGTGCCACCCAGCACTTCATGGAATCCAGTAACTTGAATACTCCACCGTGGGTCATCTTATTCCCCCTACGAGTACGAAGAATATCCCGCCAATCTAGAGTAAGACATCCCGGTCTCAACGCCATGAGATGGAGGCCCGTTGCCCTCTAGAATCCCGCTACTCGAGCACTCCGCTACGGAGCAGTCCTAGTACAGAAAAGAAATAATATATACAATGGTGACATCGACCTCAAGCCGGACGTGCCCCAATAAAAGAATATACAACCATGCAGAAACAGCAGTCTACATGTCGAACGCTCGACCCGCAATAATGAATATACAAATAAATCAAAACTGTACAACAAATATTGCACTAAACACTATCCATCACGACAATCAGACGAAACCATCACAAAGATATCACAAGTATCATCATAGATAAAAAAAGATTCGTGTAACCCCTTCTAATCGACGTATAGCGATTGGAAGACATTAAACAACACATAAACGCATCACAGAAGCAAGTAACGAACACCACGACAATGAAATTCAGCGCACAAATAGCAAACAAACAAGTTTTCCAAAGCCGGAAAAAACAGTTCACCAAGTCCTAAAAATCCATCATTTTAAGCCAATCTGGGAGTCGAAACGAACTCGAAACTCGCCCAAACCTTCGCGGCGTCGAAGTACCCAAAATTAACTGTCGCTCGGGGGCTAGGGGGATACCTACCCTTGAGGCCACCACGAGGTGGCCTAGGGAGGTGGGAAGACCCGAGACTACCCCTATGGGGTAGTGCTCGGGTCCCCATCCCCCAAGGCCCCTCGGGGGTAGGCCCGACCTTCATCCCCGGGGCGACCCCCGAGGTACCCACACAACACCCCGTGGCTTCTCAGTCCAAACCGTGAGCCTGTGGGAAATGCAAACATGCTAAAACTTGTATTTTCAGGACTGTTTTTGTCGGCAATTTTTATGCGACGAAAATAGCGGAATTTAAATGTCGTAACTAACTAGTTAATGTGTATGGGTGTCTCTGATACCATGTTAGGGTTCATAACACCCTAGCCACCATAGCCGCGGCCTATGCGGAACGAAAAACAAAAATTTAGAGGCGCTAGAAACTCGAAACCCTAGAATCGAAACTAAACACATGAACTAGAAAAACTACAAGGAGGTTTTAACTACTATGGAAGAGGGTTATATCAAGAGATCGAGTCATTCGGTCTTCATCTCCTCTTCCTTGGCTCCTTGGGGTCTCCTTGATCGAGCTTGACCGCCGGTCTTCCTCCGTCGAAGATGATCCACCCGAGAGATGTGGTTTATGGCTCTAACTCCACATTAAAACAAGTGGAGCAACTAAAGATTATAGGTTGCTAGTCTAGAGTGCTTAAAGATGTAGTGGTGTTGTTCTAGTATTTTTTTTTATCTCACTTCAACTCTTGATTCTCAACTCATTAGAGTGTAGGATTGAAGAAGAAGAAAGAGCTCATGAAAAAACTAGTGAGGAAGGAGAAGCAAATGGTGAGAATGAAAACTCATGAGAGAGAAAATATCCAAACATGGTTTTGTATAACTAGTTTTTGCAAATAAAATATATCAACCATGCTTGAATAGTTTGCACAAATGAATATACAATTCATTTGTCAACACTATTCAAGTATGGTTCTCACTATTCTTACTTCAACCTTTACACCTTATTTTCCATTTAAATGAATAAATGGATAAACCAAAAATAAGATGTCCACCTTCTAAAATGTTTTCTGTATAAATACGGAATACACTTTATCGTATATACATACACGTATTCGTATCAAAATACGAATACCAAAAGAGATAAAATAATACAAAGAACATAATACTAGAATATACATATCGAAAATATATATGTGTAAATTATTAAATCAATACCTGATTTAATAATTCGGCTTAATCCTAAACCAGCCAGTATTATCAATCGTCCAATCAAAAGTCTGGGTAACTAGTACACTCATTTGATCGAAACCCTGCACGTATCAAAATACTGCCACTACATCATTTCGCCTAAATCAGGAAAACTCTTTGTGTAGAACTCTAAAGACTCAATAGTACACCGGCAGAGAGTTATTAGATAAATCCATAATCACAAGCACGTCAGCGGCACTAGCTGTATGTAACGGCTATCCGGATACCTGTCGAAAAGAAAGGCCGACGAGCAAGCCCATCCGAACCCCTACTGAGCCTATCGCTGACAATCTCCGTGTAGGTTGGTCTCTTCATCTAAGAGTATCGCATACCGGATCTAGGGGGTGGTAAACATCAGACCCTAATAACCCGATAATTTATGCCGATGTGGCTCAGGACCAATCCGGGAAACTACTGATCTAACTATCAGTAAATCCCAACTGCCTTGGCCAAAGTCTTATGATATTTGCCAATCGAGCGATATCGACTCCCTATATCGGGAGAGACGAATCCCCAACAATCGCTCACTGTCTCCATATGGCTCGGGATTGTACCCAACTAAAATCTGTTTACATGACTTAGTAGAAGCCGTGATATGGTAGTAATTTAAGTACAGTGGGAACGCATATGAGACAAATGACGATATCAGGTCTAAAGATTAACATGTACTCATGTCACCTGAGAACTGCTATCTGACGATAGGTATAGTACCATCTAGAAGTTCTCGGTGAGTCCGTCCAGTGTACTCACCCCAGTGAACATCCGTATACGATCTTAGATACGAAAGACCAATGACTCTGAGACCAACCATCACCCCTCGCTGGGGTCTAGAAATGTATACACCAGTCTACTCCGGAATATCGATGCCCGGTTTCGATACTCCCATGACTAGGGACATTTAAGGATGTACTTATGGACTACCCAGCACCCATATGTATGATCACCATTATAATGCTGGTAGTCAAGCAATAATCCTACGGGCTTTATCAACATGTATTAACGATACGTAATAACAAGTATAACATATACACATGTTAAGATAAAAACAAATCAAATAGTATATTATCATATCGAGCAAGATTGTCCTATACGTACATATGTCCAAGCATCCGCTATATATACATGTCACGACCCGAAAGTACGGAACATGAGCGGCACTTAAACTACGAACGTCTCGAGGCGTACGTAATCTAAGTAAACCGAAAACCCAGAAATCCAAACCAAGAAAAAAAGTAGAGTGAAGGAAAACCAATTTAAAACAAGTAGTTTTAATAGCATAAGCCGAATTATGCTGTTTTTAAGAACATCAAAATTTACTGAAAATTTCGGCAAAGTCTCCTTTATAAATATTGGCTCCCAAACGGGATACAACATGAATAGTATACGAAATCAATAAAAAGGCATCCCCAAGCGGGAGCTAGCTCTTCGTCAATCGACGGTCACAACCACACAAGCAATATAATATACAATGCCAACGGCGAGGATCAAAACTCAAAAGGAAATTCAAAACCACCAGAAATATAACGAGCGACTCTAAGGTCGAAAGAATAAACAACACTGGTCTCTATCTCAATAAATACATGTTTGGTTGATGGAACTTCTAGATACAACAGAATAATGATATACAAGATATAATGATGGATGCGATACAAATAAACCCACCTACTAGCAAGTCACCCGAATGAAACTGAGCCCGCAAAGCCGTGATTAAACCTGTACGGCGAAACCTGCAAGAAACCGGGGCACAACGGGGGTGAGTTGCCAACTCGTGAATAGAAAAACATCTACGAATAGAAATCGCATAAATAACGCAACCTAGGTCAATGATCATAATATATCCTTAAATATATGAATAACACGTAGCCTATAATAAGGCTAGGGTAAATATCTAACCCGAGTGTAATCTCATGTGCCCGTGTCAGTGCCTCAGGTAGCAATATATCATATGAATGAGGTATGAATGCATGAAAACAGAATACATGTAAATGAAGAACTGTTTTCATAAATTAGTGAGATTTCCTTTGTATTTTTAAACTGAGGTATCATAAACGAAATCAGTATCAACAGTGTCTAGCATCGACACAAAACATAAATCTCAATGTCTCGAAATATCAATGTCTCAATCTCAATATCTAGGGCGCCGTCAGTCCAGACCGGCCCCTACCATCCATCTCAAAACCACGACGGTATCCTCCGGATATCCGACGTGTCGGGTAATATCACCGGTAGGTAGTGCTCCCCAGCCAGGCTCAACGTCAACACCATATTCCTCTTGCCCCGGGGTACCATACCGGGCCCACCATGTACCCGAAACGGTTCCTCCACTCCTCGAATCGGGTCTCGAAATCCATCAGCAAACTCATGGTGGACGACTCATACATCATAGGAAAACCGCACTTTTTATTTTAAAAGAGAGAAAAGGTTTATTTATGTTTTTGCGGTTTTCCTCCAAATCCAGAAAATCTCATGGAAATCCGAATCCAAAACCTCAATAACACGTAAAATAGTGAATATATGTATGAGAATCCATGAATGCGGCATAACAATGAATAACAGTATGCATGAAGTAACAAGTAATATCTACAATGTCTAATCTAGCATATAAGGCGAGTATACTAATATCATGTCTAAATTATTAGCTAACAACCTATATCAATGCAATAGTATTTCTAAAGTGTACGTGGCATGACAATTACCGATGAAGATGTGTGTGAGCCGGCAAGTAAGTGTACGTGGTACATACGCATCAACGGTAATGGTGCTGGTGTCCTAACAGCATGATATCAATAATGGAGTATGAAACGTAATATAAGCATGCGATGCGAAGCGAACCACAATAAAGAGCGGGAGCTGAATACTAGACGCAACTATAACTAATCTGCATTAACCTAATATAAGTCCTACAAATGGTGCCTTTTGAAATAACATGAATCATGGGGTTTTGAAAATAGGGGCTACGTTGTTTTTATGAAAAGATACGTCTTTTGAAATATCCGTAGGATCCCTTGGGCTGTCTTTTAAAATACCCACGATTCGTTAGTTTTTGAAATAGGTAAGAAGTCTAATCTAATCTAACAACTACACTAAACTATACGGCTGAACTAACAAGCTGAACTACAGGTAAGGAAACCGCCTATCATCTGAGTCGATACATATACATACCTGTATATGTATAGTCGGTGATCCCGCCTCAATAATATCATATCCGATACCATATCTATAATCAGGCATCCCAAGTCAAGAGTGCGGATCAATCATCAATATAGCTCGTACGTAAATCCGTCGTACGGCATCCTAATCTGGGTACGGGTCAATATCACATTCATCATACTATTCACCTGGTATCCTCTTTATCAAATATCATGATCGGGGTACTGATCTACGTCTATTACCATACTGATACCGCCTACGTATGCATGGACGTGTGTGAAACACTACGTCAAGGACCCGCTACAACGTCATGTCGTATCTAAGATACGAACCCTGCTATATCACCGATCTCACGGCCTCAAATCGAATCTCATCGACTCAGCTCAATCCCAAGTATCATCCTCAATCCGTATGTGAACACATAGTCCAATACCCATGTGAACACATAACTATAAAGAATCCCATGAGCACATATCAATAGGAATGTATGCAAGTATGTATGTGTGTATGTGTAGTGCAACACTACCCTAGGGTTCGCAACGCTAAAATAATCCAACACACCAATATCCATCCTAAGCATCGTTATTAATCCCAAATAACATATAATAATTATTGGTGTGTATACGCATCCGTATACACCACCACGGACTGCGGGGGTGCTATACGCCATCCACCCGACTTCTCCCCGTAGATATAAATCTACTCACCTGGTCCGCGCTAGCCGGTGCCGACGTCGCCACGCGCTTGCTTGTCGCCTCGAATTCCACATGGGGTACCTACATATCATAACGCACCGTATCGCATTAAAACTAAATTTGAAATCGAAACGGCATACGAAAATCAAATCGGCACGCGTATCACGCATAGGTCCAAACCTATCGCCTACGCATGCAAGAATAGTCAAACCAATTCTCGATGTCGATGTACAAACGTCAAACCATCGAGAAAAATCCAATCACACTCATTTGCACATTCACGAACACTAATTTTAATATAAACTAGGTTAAAACTCACAAAAACCCCAATTTTACTTAAAAAGTCATTTTTCCGAAAATCTAGCAAGCACAATTCGCCGTTTTTGTACAAAACATGATGTTTAAATGAATGTAGCGGCCAATATATTTATTAAATATCTTAAATAAGTCATATAAAAATTTCCGGAGTTTAATCTCATTAAATTCCAAAAACCCTAATATTCTAGTTTACAAAATACCTAAATTTAAACAATTTCATAGCAAAAATGCGCAAACTACAATTTAGGTTGGATTTCCATGAACTAAAGTGTTAAACTACACTTAATAAAGTTAATAATATGATAAAAACCCTAACCATATTTTTAATCTCACATATAAATGCATTTCATAAAACCCTAGTTTGCACAAAAAGCTTAATTTGGACATTTTTCAAGTAACAACTTGTAATATGCAACTAGATAAATTTTAACAAGTTTTCAAGATGTTAGCTCACATCACAAACCATGCACAAGTGATCACAACCCAATTTCAAAACAAAACCCTAACTAGAATTCCTTAACCATACAATTGAACCCACATAAAACCAAATTAACACTTAATTAAGCTAACTACTAGCAATTAACAACGATTTAAGCAAAAGGATTAGAATTTACCCAAACAAATTGAAGATCCCACAAGCACACATAGCCCTCCAAAATACTCGCTTGTCACCAAAATCCATGCTATAAGGGCTAAGCAAAAATGGGTAGGAGTCGGATTTGGGTTTTGGGATTTTTTTGATGGATTTTGGGGCAATTTTTGAAGAAGTTTTGAAGAGAAAAGAGAAGGGGAAAAGGGGGGGCTGTTGCTGCTGTAGGAGAGGGAGGGGTCGGCCAAAAATTGAGGGGGGGGAGGAGAGAGAGGGAGGTAGAGAAAGTGGGGGAGAAAGTCAAAGTCAATGCAAGGTCAAAAGTCTAACTAATTTATCCATTTTCTTTTCTTTTCTTTCATTTCTTTTCTTTGAAATCCAAGTGGGGACAAAAGAGGGGGCTGCTGAATTCTTCAAGGGGATAAGTGAATGGGGGTGTGTGGGTGTGGGTACGGGTGTGGGGTGATGAAAAAATGATAAATACAATACCCCAAACATCCATTTACGCTAAAAAAATCCTTTTTTCTTCAATAATTTCTAAACCGTTTTGGCAAATGATTTCATTCCAAAAACCACATGATAAAATTTTATTTAATATTTTATGATGTACAAAATTTGTTTCAACTCATTCCAATTTGTAATTTTCCCTAATTAAATGTATTAGTGACGGCTTAAAATAATATTAAAATAATATTTTTTCAGAAAATTTGAAATTTCACCAGCGGCTCAATAAACACCAAATAATAGCAATTACATAACTAGAATATGTATATTTAATTTTTATAATAAGATATTTGTATTTTGACTTTTTACAGAAAACCCTCCTTATTTTACCGATTTTTTCGAAATTTCACCGAAACGATTTTCAAAACGTTACAATACATATATAATAATGGTCTTCAGGGTATACATATCCAACAAGGGGATCCTTATACATGGATCCCTGTCTTAATTTAAACAAGTTTTAACTTGCTTAAAGATGTCATTTACATCAATAGTGGTCTGAATTGATCAACGTCTTGATCAATGACATTGTTCTTTGATTAAATACTTTTACAAGTATTTATCTCTTTGGAGTTAATTTTTTAACTCCAACAAGGACTTAATGGTTAAAGTCCAACGTGTGTGTCTATTTACAAATGGATGCTTAGTCTAAGGATATATATTGGAGGATGTTATCATGAATCAATAAATAGAATAATTTTTCTTCTGACATCCTTTACCATTTGACAGCCATCATGGAGATGTTACTGCAAGAGAGAAGCGACCTCATCAAACTCACTGAAAAGTTTGGTAACAATGCACTTCACTATGCAGCACAGACGAACAATGGCAAGATGGTGGAGATGTTACTAGGAAGAGAGCCTTCGCTCGCCTACCAAAAAAACAATGATAAGCAATCTTCCCTTCATGTGGCTGCAGCACACAACTCAGACTTCGCAATCAAAGAGATCTTAAAGCAGTGCCCTGATGCAGCTGAGCAAGTAGATGATAAAGGCAAAAATGCACTTCATTTTGCTGTAATGAAAAGGGCAGTTGGTGCACTTAAGTGTTTGTTGAAGAATATTCATCCTGAAGAGATCATAAACCAGGCTGACAAAGATGGGAACACTCCGCTACATCTAGCAGCAAAGAATTCTAGAATACACTCAACTCTTCTCCTATTAAGAGACAACAGAGTGAACCCGTGCATCTTGAACAATGAAGGCCATACACCAAGAAGAGTTGTCGAATCATTGGAAGAGATGGACACATATGAGATAGAAGGCCTAGACTTGACCCATTTTGCTGCAGAATTTGAAAATAGAGCTGAAATATGGATAAAAAGAAGATAGCCCTGAATTTTCTTGACAGTCGCTTTGAAACTACTCTGAAATTAGAACACCAAATGCAAAACTAGACAACTATGCATGCATTGTCTAGAGTTGACTAGATATAAACTTTGGATCACTGCTTATATCGTTATAGCAATATACCACAATAGAGATATTTTTCTTTTCGGGAGATAAGGTTGGACTCATTCGCTCCTCCCTAAAAAAATAGGGCGGTCTTCTCTCCCATTATCGGCAGCACGCCTTGACCTTGTTACCGCAATTCTCAGGCCACACAATTAAACCTCCAACTACTTGAGAGTTCATCATAGAAATATATTATTTGATTGGGGATTCTAATACAACTAAATTATAAAAAAATCTCGGCCCTGATCATTATAAGTCCAGTTTTCAGTCACTTAATATGGGTTATTTCCCTGATAATGATATGAGCAATTCTTTCTCCAAACCTAGTTACATAGAATTAGAACCAAGGGTTTTCTCTTCTCCCAGGGAAAAAACTTTTTCCCTTGCTACAAGTAAATATGGCAAGTCTCGTTGATAGATGCATAAAATATTTTGTGAGTTATAAAGTCCCCCCCCCTCACCCAACTGTTACCATAAATCGCTAAACCATTAGCGAATTACGATTTGGAATAGTTGTTCTAGATCGGTAAACACTAGCGTTCCACATCGGAAGAATCGGTGTTCTGGTCTAACCCATTAAATATGCAAGTTAAATGGGTATAAAGTTGGCTTTGTGTTTAATTATATTTTGAAAAATATCTAATTCTTTTTGAAGAACTTAAATAGATAGCAAATAATTCAATTTAATATATGTATATTACACACACACATACATAATCAATGATCCTAAAAACACCTCCACATTCTAGAGCTACGCTCCTCGTTCCGTATGAGTGTATCAAAAAAAACACTCTTATCATACGGTACCACATTCCATGACTAGTGTCGCTCCACACTCTCGTATTCGTTCTGCATACCGAAACGTCCAACGTTCCCGGTAACATCACCCCATGTGGGGCGATTTCCTATGAGTTGGGTGACCCTCTCCTCTTTTGTTGGTTTCATGCCATGAACTTGTTACCTCTTTAGTCACCATTCATTTGCCCTAACAACTCTCCCGCCTCATAGAAATAGAAGTAGATATATCATATATTATCAATCTTTTTGCACCGTATGTTTGTAATTTGCTACTTGTTTGAGTAATTTCTATCCAAACTCTGTAATATAGAACATATCATAATAGATATATTATGTTGATTGAGACTTCTAATGTAAGTAAGATTAGGAGATTGATGCTTTTCTATATTAACTAATTTTGTGTGTCTGAGTGTGTGTGTGTGTGTAGGTCGCTACCCTCTCAAACCTAGTTTAAATACTGATATTAGATAACACAGCAGATGCACATTTTGCAATCACTTAAAAAGAGTGAAGAACGCAAATGCAAGAAAAATCAGATATCAGAGCATGAACCAACTCGGAGATTATTCAAAAAGAGGATGTCCATAGCCGACGAGCATTTCAAATCATGTGCAGGAACATACACATTGGTGGCTGCACTAATCGCAACCGTCACCTTCGCCGCCACATTCACCATGCCAGGTGGTTATAACCAAGACCAAGGCTATGCTGTTCTCGCTAAAAAGGCTTCATTCAAGGTATTTGTGATATCAAACACCATTGCAATGTGAAGCTCTCTCATTGTGGTGTTCTGCTTCATATGGGCATGGAAGGACCCGGTCCGTTTCAAGTTCAAGCAGTTGCTATGGGGGCACATAGGCTCACCGTGATTGCAAGCTTAGCAATGCTTGTAGCGGTTATGTGTGCAGTGTACGTAGTTGTGGATACTCAGTGTAATTGGGTGGCGAACGTGGTGTGCTTAATTTGTTGCAGTGCACCTTTCGTACTCTGGGCTATACGCGGTCATGATATCTTGTTTGTTCCATTGTAATGTGCCCTCTTGGTAAAACTTATTGCAATGTCCAGATTGCTTGAGAGGAACTAATCATAGTGTTAATGAGTAATAATATTATGTATTCCGGTTCGCATTATTTCAGATTCAACACAATATATAACATGGTTAGTTTTTTTCCCTTTCTAATGATCTGTCAGTACCTAGTGTGCCATTAGAATTTAACACCATGTTCTAAATTCTAATTCATCCTAAGGAACAAAGCCTGGATTTGTAACACTTACACTACAGAAAAATTGAAGATTCAGAAGGGATTTTATTTTCCTTGATATATCGATAGTAATGGTAGAAGTGGTATATAGTGTTTGTTGCAACTTGCACACAAAGTCACATACAAGTTATAGAACATAATTGCATACTGTTATCTTAAAAAATTGGCCTGTGTACCTAATATAATGAAGTTGATAATTAAAAGAATTCTGCTTTAACATGATTATCTACTTTAATCACCAAATCCCAAAAGGCCGGCTGCTAAAAATTATTTCTCCTCATGCTAGCAAGAATTTTAGGCATCAGCAACAGCGAGTCCCCATAGGAAATTCACAACGATTGATTGTATGTTTCTTGTGTATCGTGTTTCGGAGATAGCTTGAAAGGGATGTACTGAAATGGTGAGGAAATAGCTCTTTATATTCTACAATAATTTCAATCTTCGATATCTTCTACACTCCAACCCATCAATGGTAATTCATACTATGGTCAGAATTACGTTAAAAAGAAAGGGGGGGGGGGTGTGTGGAAAGGAATTTACTGCCTAACATGAATGCATATTGCATCGATAGATTCTTTGATGTAGACTTCATAAATTGGGCACGGTATACTTAACATCAAGCACTTGTTGTATACTTAAAGATGACTCTAAATCGTGCATAGTAAAACAAAACTTCTAAAACCTCAGACAAGCAAGCTATGTGCTGAAAGCTGAGACTTTGGCTAATTATGTAAGTAATCTAACATAAACGATAGATCAAATAACAGTTCGAAAGATGACAGCAATTCTGCAAATAAGATCTAAATTGAAGCCAGAGCGGAGGTAATCTGACCTAAATGAGGAGTCAACGTGAATCGCCAAGGGTTGCCATCCATCAAGTTGACGAATTGGGGGAATTTTAGCCCGAAAATACAAAAACACTAGCAGATTCACCATCCAAATTCCAAGATTTTAAGCGCTAAAATAAGTTCAATCGAACGAGGATCGTCGGTCGAGCAACTGGTGGCTAGGGTTTTGAACAAGAATCGAAGAGGATTGGGGAATTGGGAGCAAAGAAGAAATGTTTGATACGCTGAAAGGTCTCATTTTTATGTGCAAGACAAGAGAAGATCGAGGAGAGCGCGTTGGCTTAAATTTCACTAAAATACCGCGAGGTTTCAGGATGATATGCCAGATTTTGCAATTTGCAAATAACAACCATGAACTTTCAAATGGTCCCTTTTAAAAGTTTTCAATGTTGCGCTGAAAATTAAAAACTAAAAATGAGAATGGCATCTCATAGAAATTGGATACTGCAGCAAACCAAAAAGAAAAAAGAAAAGCCAATGATCATTCATTCAATATACGATAATCATTATCCTCTTATTTTCACAGATATTTGACAGATAAGGAAGTCTCACAATCATTGCAGACTGAATGTGCACTGTGCAATGCAAGGAAAGGTAAAATCTGTCCGATTTTAACTCCATTAATTGTGATGGTGATACAATGTATCTGGAACAGGAAACAATTATTTGATTTGTACACGAAAAATCTGCCAACATTGAAAAATTCTTCTATATATGCCCAAGAGAAATAAATAAGAACATGTACCCACCAAGCAAGCAGTCCGGAAGTTGTCTGAAATTCTTCCTCATTTGCTCTCTCCTCCCATAATATGCCCGGCATACTGAAAATTTTCTCGACAACATGACACACACGATCAAAAATTCAAAAAGATAGTGCAACAAGGATGGCTTGCCGGCACCTCGCCTTGGCCACATCCACCCTCTCCTTGGCCGTCTCCTCTTTCACGGCGGCCTTTACCATCTCGAAATCCATCTCCATGAGCTTGAGCACCCTGTCCAGCTCCCTCACCATCCGCTCCTCCACCTCCCCTTTCCCCATCAGCACCTCCGCCTCCTCCCTCGCCCGCTCCGCCACGATGGCCCCCGCCTTCGCCAGCAGCTCCCGCGACCCGTACTGCCCCCGCCCCATCAACGACTCCAGCTTCTCCAGGAAGTCCGCGATCTGCCACCCTTTCGGTTTTTCTATCTCGATCTTTTTGGTTCGTTTCCAGCCGATTTCGAAGTTGGGAGGCTCTTGGCGCTGGAGTTTGCTGCCGGCGTCTTGGCTTTCTTTGAGGAGGGAGAGCTTCTTTCGGGCCTCGAGATCGAACGACGACGACGTCACGGACCCATTGTTCTTACCCGGGTCGGGCAACGGGTTTGTTAATGGGTTTGGGGAGCAGTTGAGGATGGTGTTGGTGGACTTTTGGCGGGAGAGAGGAGGAGTTGTTGGGGGAGGGAGGAGGAGGAAGCGAAGAGAGGAAGAAGCCATTTTTTAATTGGAGCTTTGGAGAGAGAGTGGATAATTGAAGTGTGGTGAGCGAGGGAGGCTGCAAGGCAAGTGGTGTGGGCCTGTTGGACTGGGCCTTCATGTTGATTGGGTACCCTTAACGGACTGGCTTTCATGCTAATTGGGTGTTTATCATGAAGCAAAAGTTCCCGGTCTCGGATGCAATGCATCTAAGTAGAAGAAAGAAACATATGACAATTCTCACACATTCTTTGGATGGTGATGATACTCTATATTGGCGATCTTCCAGATCAGGACACGTGGCAGATGACGTGTCCCAGAACTCAGAAGAAAGGGCCCACAGGGGTCGACCAGGCCACCCCTATACCCGACCTGCAAGCACAAGCTGGCTCACCTCAGAGCCCCCTGCAAATCGGCCTCCTCGGCCTCTCAGCTCATCCCCGAGCTACCACAAGACCAAGATACATCGGCCCTCCCGCTCGTTCTCGAGCTCTCCCGCCGAGGTCATCGGTCCCTCCGACCGACCAACTCCACCACTCACAGGCGTAACAGCCGCTCCGCAAATCTCGCAATACGCGGATTCTCCGCCGGCAACATCCCACGTTCCACGCCATCACGATCCCCATTAACTGATGATCCGCTTATTACACGGGCATGACGTTGGGAGCGTAACTGCCGGCGAGATTCTCGCGCCTGCTACTGCGTGCTGCCGCCATTATATAAACCCCCATCACAGAGGGGTCAAGTAAGCTTTTTTCACCCCACTTAGCCGTTACTCTGCTCAAATCTTATGCTAACTTGATCGTCGGAGGGTCCTCGGTGGTACCAAACCACCCCGGGACTTCCTTGCAGGTACTCGGCGCAAACTTCTCAAAACCACCAATCTCCTCAAAACCCATTGAGATCCACACGCAACAGGAAATCACCCCCAAGATCCACCGGAAGATCGACGGAAGACAACATCTGACGGAGATCCGAAAAGGACCTCCATCAGCTGGCGCCGTCTGTGGGAAACTAAACTCCACGAAAAACAAAATTGGCCTTCCGATCTCCATCCACATGGCATGCGATCACCCTGAAGATCCAGGTGCCAGTCGTCGCCTCCCCATCACCGGAGGCGCGGATGAACCTCCTCCGGCGACCGTCATCAACGCCCTCGCCGGCCGAATAGACCGACTACAGTCCCTCGTGGAGGCGCTCGTTCGCGTCCAAACGGCCGGGCCAGGACCCCAGATCGCTGATCCTCTGCCTCCAGAAGACTCTGCCCTCGTCGGCACGGCTGATCACTGTTCCCCTCCGAACGGCGGCCAAGACATAAACGTCTTGCCTGAAATTCGGGGCAGATGCTATTTGGTTTTATCCGTCCACCTCTCCGAAGATGCCAAGTTGATTTATGGCACCGGGTATCGGAGGTTTGGATGGATGCGGCCGATGTAGCAGACTTCGTCAGATTCCCCCTCGCTTGAGGGGTTTTTGATTATGGGGACGCTCTTCCCTGCAGGCGCAAGCCCCTGCAGTTAATTATGCTACCGCATTGCGGTAACCACTTTCTCCTTCTCCAGATGGTCACTTCGTGTCGTGGGTGTTGGTTTTGTTTTTGGTTGCCCGTGGATTGTGTACGGAGACTAAGTTATGTCGTCGCCCGTAGGACGTGGATTAGTTCAAATCCGTATTTTCTTAGATTTGGGTTTGAGGTTTTGGTTTAAGGATACGTTAGCCATATTTGAGGCTAAGATCAACTTAAACATTTGTTAAGGATACGTTAGTCTAATTTGAGACTAAGATCAACTTAACGGGATCGTTTAGATCCGACAAAAGAGCGTTTGGGGGCTCGATTGTTTCAGTTTAGGGACATGGTGGTCCATTGTATGTATGGCCGTCGGGACCCATCACCTCACTGACGTCGTTGAAGGATTACAACGACAGATGTCAGAGGAGTTCAGAGATGTACCCTTGAACCAAAGTAGATTGGGGGGATCTATAGTCCAATTTGGGACTAAAGTCTGTTTGAAGGTTTAAGGATGCGTTAGCCATATTTGAGGCTAAGATCAACTTAAACGGGATCGTTTAGATCCGACAAAAGAGCATTTGGGGGCTCTATTGTTCCAGTTTAGGGACATAGGGGTCCATTGCCAGTTTAGGGAAGTGGTGGTCCAAGTTCCAGTTTAGGGACGTGGTGGTCCATTGCCAGTTTAGGGACGTGGTGGTCCATCTCCAGTTTAGGGACGTGGTGGTCCATTGAAATGTATGGTTGTCGGGACCCATCATCTCTCTGAAGACGTTGAAGGATTACAACGACAAATATCAGAGGAGCTCAGAGATGTACCCTTGAACCAATGAGTTGGTTGAAAGAGCAGATGTGCTCAGTTCAAGATGATTTGAGGACTTATGGCCAATTTGGGCTAAGTCCAATTGTGTTTGAAATATTGGCTCTCTGTTGGTCCATTGAAGGAGAGGCTTTGCTTCTAGAAACTTAGCCAATTGGGCTAAACCTAGTGTTAAACACTAGAGGTCAACAGTGTTGAACACTGGGAATAAGATTAACAAGTTAGTGTTAAACACTAAAAGATAATCAGTGTTAAACACTAGCAACAGGGGTTTCAAATTAGTGTTAAACACTAAAGCAAATCAGTGTTAAACACTGGTAATCAGAGATTTTAAATTAGTGTTTAACACTAAAGCAAATCAGTGTTAAACACTGGGAACAAAGTCTTCAGATTAGTGTTAAATACTAAGGAGAGAGGGGTCACGTGTGGACACGTGAGAGCGCCCAAAGCCTTCATTTCCTTTGCTTTTTCTTTCTGTGTTTCGGGGGTCACGTGGAGCACGTGATGGCATCAAAAGGTGGGGACAGATCCCCTTTATTTTGTTCTGCAAACAAGTGTTAAACACTTTTACTTTTCATAGCCATCACGTGTGGGCACGTGATGTATACTCATGCCCTGATTTATTAGAACATTTATTAGGGGTCACGTGGTGTCACGTGAGAGCGCCCAGAATTGTTTCTGCCTTTGCTTTTGTTCCATATATAATGAGGGTCACGTGGGAGCACGTGAGGCATTGCCTCAAACCTTTCTTCTTCTCATTTTTGGGGGATCTGTTCAGGGGTCACGTGGGACACGTGACCTTAGTCTTTTCATGCACAGAGATCTTTTAAGTCTCCTTATCTTTAAGAATTAAATTCTTATTTAGGGTAAAACCCTAATTTTTATTCTGGAGGAATTAAATTCCTATTTTGAAAGAATTAAATTCTTATTTAGGGTAAAACCCTAATTTCTTTTTAAAGGAATTAAATTCCCAGATATGTAAAAGAATTAAATTCTTGATTAGGGTTAAATCCTAGTTTTGTTTTAGGAGAATTAAATTCTCAAAACTCAATTCCCCTTCTAAGTTTAGGATCTGCATGGCAGGATCTCAACCCGATGAGAATTAAATTCTAAACTAATGGGGAGATGTGCTCTGTGCAGATCTTCAACCAGAAGAAGAACTAAGTTATTTTTTGTATAAGAGTTAAACTCTTGGATTTTGAGAATTAAATTCTCTTTATTGAAGTTTTGATCCTTTTTCCCTTCTCACCTAGGGTTTTTCTTTGTTGAGAATTAAATTCTCCTTTCTTTTCTTCTCTGTTGAGAATTAAATTCTCCTCTCTCTGTTCTTCTCTCCCCAAGGTAGATCCCCTCTCTTCTTTTCTTGGCTCCTATTTATAGGAGAAGGAAAAGAATCAATTTGTTTAGCAAATCTCTCATTGAAAGATTTGATTTGATTTCATAATTAATATGATCCTTTAGATCACACAGTGAATTTTTATTCACCGTTGGATTTTAAATCCAAAGATATTCTGTTTGTTATTTCGGTGAGATTTAGGGAGATCTTTCCTTATTTAAGATTTTTCCATAAATTGGTGATTTTTAATCACCCTTGGATTTTTAATCCAACGGTCCCCATAATTCTTTTCCATTTGGAAAGATTTAGAAGCTTTTAGAATTTAATTCCATTAAACTGTAAGGCTTTCGAAGCCAGTCACGTGCTGACACGTGACCCTTGGTCACGTGTGAGCACGTGACCCCCAATTGAGTCCTTTTCTCAGCGTTTATTTATGCTTCGGTTTTAACCATCACGTGTCAACACGTGACCATTAGTCACGTGTGAGCACGTGATACCTCATTGAGGTGACTTCTGATTTTTAATCAGGGAATAGATTTTAGAATTTAATTCTATTCATTATTTTAGAGGCCTTAAGAGCCCATCACGTGTCTGCACGTGACCCATGGTCACGTGTGAGCACGTGATGCCCCATTGGGGTCTTTTATGAGTTTTTATTATATCTTTTAACTCCTCCAGCGGGTTCTTAAAGGTCCATCACGTGTGGACACGTGATGCCTCATAACTTTTGATCCCGGATGAATTATGAGGCCCATAATATATCAAATCGAAGGGTTTTTCGAGATGCTTCCAATACCATCAGAATTTAATAGTTTCTCCTTCGGGAGTTTATCAAAATACAAGCCGGAAGATACTGGTTCGCATTTCCTTAAGCGTATCGCTGCCATTTGATACCTTGGACTCATTTGCGCAGAAATTTTTGGCGGGAACAAATGCCCCCCACTACTTTGCCCACGTAAGTATGTACGTGGGTGAAGTAGTGCAGAGTTATGCATAGCGTATGACCAGTTTCGGGTTGGTATACATCTTTCAGAATCTTGATCTGAGAAGATAACGAGCGGACACAAGTGTCGTCATTTATCATTGACTCAAATCTCGACTCTTAAGAGATATAGTTCCAAACTCTCAACTCCATGAGCCGCACCCTTTTATTTCTTTATGTCTTACTCTGGCGTGAAGTAGTTTATACGCTCATGAGTAACTTCTCCATTTCAGTGGCATGCAGCTTTGGCAAGTGTGGCTCATAGATGGTCCATCTTGACCTCTTTGCAGGGCAGTGATGGCTTAGGAGACAGGGGTAGGATCTGCCACCTAAGACTTTTCAACTTTACGAGCCGTGAGGGTCTCATAAAGACTTTTCTCCCTACGAGTCGAAAGGATCCCGCAGGTGTATTTTCTCCTTAGGGGTCGTGAGGACTCCTAAGTGTGTTTTCTCTTGAAAATCGTAAGGATCTCACAAGAGAATTTTCCCGCTTATAAGTCGAGAGGACTCGTAAGTGGTTGTTTCCCTCCTAGTCGAGATTCGACTTTGGAGAGTGTGACCCGTGGATAGTATGCAAGAGACCGTTTTGGATCGCCTTGCAGGGCCCCAGTGCTTAGGAAACAGGTTTTTTTTTAATCCTCGCTGCCTAAAGCTTTATCTCACTAGTCGAGACGAATCGAGAAGTTCTCGCAAAGACATCAATTTCCTCATGAGTCGAAACGGATCGAGCAGATCTCGCAAGAATATCCTAACGTCACAGTTAACCTCTGCTCTTTACGACAGAAGTCCGTTAGGGTCTGTGGTACTTAGGGTTTTGGCCGTCGTACCATCGCATGAGCTGATATATTCCTCGATAGGCAATTGTGCTGTTCGAGTAGCCCTGCGATTGCCATGTCTCTGATCCCTTCGGGGGCTGGACAAGACGTCTTCAAGCAATCCTCCTTGGCAGTTTGACCGTCGGAAGAGCAAGCGCTAGGAATTTGCCGTGCCGCTTTTTACTTGAGGTTAGGCTCATTTTGGAGAGCCCCGATGAGTCATAACCACTCCGCGCTGGTGTGAGATGATCTCCGATAGTCTTTCAGGCTTTATATGACTTGCCGTTAAGACCCTGAAGCTAGGAATTTGGCCTTTGCTTCGTTTGCTTTGGCGCGTCCGAATCCTGCTGGGGGAAGAACGCTGGGGCAACATTTCATCTGCTGTATCGAGACGATCGTCGAGGTGGTGACCACTCCGCGCTGGTGCGAGATGATCTCCGATTGTCTTTCAGGCTTTATATGACTTGCCGTTAGGACGTTGAAGCTAGGAATTTGGTCTTTGCTTCGTTTGCTGGCATCGCGTCTGCTGTATCGAGACGAATGTCACGGTTGTCTCTAGGTTGTTGGTGAACTGTAGAGGTTTGGAACTAGGGATTTTGCCGTGGCTCCGCTGTTTGATAATGTTGCGTCTGCTGTGTCGAGACGAACGTCGAGGTGGTGATCAATCCGCACTGGTGTGAGATGATCTCCGGTTGTCTTTCAGGCTTTATATGACTTGCCGTTAGGACGTTGAAGCTAGGAATTTGGCCTTCGCTTCGGTTGCTGGTATCGCGTCTGCTGTATCGAGACGAATGTCGCGGTGGTGATCACTCCATGTTGGTGTGAAATGATCTCCGGTTGTCTTTCAGGCTTTATATGACTTGTCGTTAAGACCTTGAAGCTAGGAATTTGGCCTTTGCTTCGTTTGCTTTGGCGTGTCCGAATCCGGTTGGAGGAAGGACGCTGTAGTGACATTTCGTCTGCTGTATCGAGGCGAACGTCGAGGTGGTGACCACTCCGCGCTGGTGTGAGATGATCTCCGATGGTCTTTCAGGTTTTATATGAGTTGTCGTCAAGACCTTGAAGCTAGGAATTTGGCCTTCGCTTCGTTTGCTTTGGCGTGTCCGAATCCTGTTGGAGGAAGGACGCTGTAGTGACATGTCGTCTGCTGTATCGAGATGATCGTCGAGGTGGTGACCACTCCGCGCTGGTGCGAGATGATCTCCGATTGTCTTTCAGGCTTTATATGACTTGCCGTCAAGACCTTGAAGCTAGGAATTTGGCCTTCGCTTCGTTTGCTGGTATCGCGTCTGCTGTATCGAGACGAATGTCGCGGTGGTGATCACTCCATGTTGGTGTGAGATGATCTTCGGTTGTCTTTCAGGCTTTATATGACTTGCCGTTAAGACCTTGAAGCTAGGAATTTGGCCTTTACTTCGTTTGCTTTGGCGTGTCCGAATCCGGTTGGAGGAAGGACGCTGTAGTGACATTTCGTCTGCTGTATCGAGACGAATGTCATGGTGGTGACAACTCCATGTGGGATGATCTCTGTTTGTCTTTCCGGTTTTATATGACTTACCGTCAAGACGTTGAAGCTAGGAATTTGGCCTTCGCTTCGTTTGCTTTGTCGCTTCCGAATCCTGCTGGGGGAAGAACGCTGGGGTGACATTTCATCTGCTGTATCGAGACGAACGTCGAGGTGGTGACCACTCCGTGCTGGTGTGGGATAATCTTCGATTGTCTTTCAGGCTTTATATGACTTGCCGTCAAGACCCTGAAGCTAGGAATTTGGCCTTCGCTTCGTTTGCTGGTATCGCGTCTGCTGTATCAAGACGAATGTCGCGGTGGTAATCACTCCATGTTGGTGTGAGGACCAGGATCCGCTCTGTACGTTTCCCACGGGGTCGAAGAGCGACGTTATCCGCGTTCCACGTGACCAGGAATTTCGCTCTAGATGCTTCGTACGGGTTCACTGCCGTGTTAGGCGAGGACTAGGCTCCGCTCTGGATGCTTCGCACGGGTTCACTGCCGTGCTCTGCGAGGACCAGGCTCCGCTCTGGATGCTTCACACGGGTTCACTGCCGTGCTCTGCGAGGACCAGGATCCGCTCTGGACGTTTTCCACGGGGTCAAAGAGTGACGTTATCCGTATTCCACGTGACTAGGAATTTTGCTCTAGATGCTTCACACGGGTTCACTGCCGCGTTAGGCGAGGACTAGGCTCCGCTCTGGATGCTTCACACGGGTTCACTGCCGTGCTCTGCGAGGACCAGGATCCGCTCTGGACGTTTTCCACGGGGTCAAAGAGTGACGTTATCCGCGTTCCACGTGACCAGGAATTTTGCTCTAGATTCTTCATACGGGTTCACTGCCGCGTTAGGCGAGGACTAGGCTCCACTCTGGATGCTTCACACGGGTTCACTGCCGTGCTCTGCGAGGACCAGGATCCGCTCTGGACGTTTTCCACGGGGTCAAAGAGTGACGTTATCTGCGTTCCACGTAACCAGGAATTTTGCACTAGATGCTTCACACGGGTTCACTGCCGTGCTCGGCGAGGACTAGGCTCCGCTCTGGATGCTTCACACGGGTTCACTGCCGTGCTCCGCGAGGACCAGGATCCGCTCTGGACGTTTTCCACGGGGTCAAAGAGTGACGTTATCCGCGTTCCACGTAACCAGGAATTTTGCTGATAGTATCCGCATTTCACGGGATGGAGGTTTGACTGTTGGCGATATGTATACCACCGAGCCATGGAACTGGGAGTTGCCGCTGTTCCGCTTAGCTTAGAGTTGTGTCCGTTGTTACGAGACGAGTGCTGAGATGATCTCTAAGTCATTCGCGGCTCGTCGAGATTTTGCTTCTTCTTATGATGAAACTTGGAGGAGAAGTATGATCCCTTTTTGTTTACGCCCTTGGATTGTATACAGGGTGTGATGGAACATCACCTGTAGGGCATAAATTGAAACCTTTTTTTTATATTTTATTTCTTTTTCCGCGATGCTCTATCATTTCAGCTTTTATATCGCGAAGGTCGCGACTGCCCCATCATTTCGGCTATTTTTTCGCGGTGCCCAATCATTTCGGCTATTTATTTATTTTCTACTCGCTGCTTTTTATTGCGAGTTGCCCCATCATTTCGGCTATTTTGCGTGCATACATTTTTACCTGCTGCTTTTTATTACAGGTTGCCCCATCATTTCGACTGTCTCGTATGCGCGTGCGGCCTACTGACTTTTCGCCATAAACCTGAAATTAGACACAGATTTCGGCATCAGCACCGCTATAACTGGGATATGGCCAGGAGCGAATCATCATCTGCCTCTGTCGATGTTGAACAAAGATGGCTTAGTAAACAGGGTTAGGGTCCCGTCGACTAAGGCTTTTGACTTCATGAGCCGTAAGGGTCTCACGAAGGTATTTCTCCCTACAAGTCGTGAGGATCTCGTAGGTGTATTTTCTCCCTAGGAATCGTGAGGATTCCTAAATGTATGTTCCTCTGCAAGTCGTAAGGATCCTACAAGAGGGCTTTCTCCTTATAGGTCGAGAGGACCTACAAGGGTTGTGTTCACCATATGGACATATCCCTAGTCACAGATGGGACTTTGTTAGGGAAATATTTATTCGTGCCCGTGGATTGTATACAAGGGTCAATATGAGCCGCTTGTAGGGCAGTATCAGAGGTTGTGGGGGTTGCTTAAGAACAGGTTCAGGTCTCTGTAACTTAAGACTTTCAAATCTCATGAGCCGTGAGGGTCCCATAAGAGAGTTCTCCTTACGAGTCGTGAAGATCTCGCAAGTGTAATTTCTCCTTAGGAATCGTGAGGATCCCTAAGTGTGTTGCTCCCTTGTGAGTCGTAAGGATCTCACGCGGGTGGTTTCTCCTTACAAGGTCGAGAGGACCCTATAAGTGTCTTTTAACGAGGTTGCGCCCTTTCGGGTTTTCAAAAACACTCGCCGGTAGCCCTGCTGTTTTTACTCACGGAGCCCTTTCGGGTTTTCATCCGTGCCCACTTTGCTTATGGACATACTGTTCCTTTTATTTTTTTTATTTATTATTATTATTTTTTTTTAACGAGGTCGCGCCCTTTCGGGTTTTCACGAACACTCTCCGGTAGCCCTGCTGTTTTTACTCACGGAGCCCTTTCGGGTTTTCATCCGTGTCCATTTTGCTTGTGGACGTACCGTTTTTTTTTTTTTACAACATCAGCCTGAAGATGCTGCGGGTTGGGAGTAGTTTAACGACGTTTCGGTCATTTGCAAGTTTTAGGACATTGCGGTCCGCCGTTAGTTTAAGAACATTTCGGTCCGCCGTCGCCGTATTTGAGACGCATCTCTAGTTTATTGACTTTTCGGTCTATGGGGCTTTCTTTATGACTGAGCATGATGCCCCCGGCATATCCATTTTTCTCGGAGCATGTGGTTGTGGCGGGCTCACCTTCCAGTTTTCGGACAGCGCGAACTTGCCCTGTTGGTATTAGTCTTCAACCCAGTTTTTGAAGATGTAGCAATTTTCGATCGGATGGCCCAATACTTGGTTGTAAGGGCAGTAATTAGGATTGTTGACCTCATTCAGTTGTAGCTGGCATTTCGGCTCCTGTAGAGTGATAAGTCCGTCGCGCACTGCTAGTTCGAACAACCTCCTTGTTTCGTCCCGGGGAAACGAGTAAGGACGTTTCAACTTTTCATAGAGGGGTTGCCGCTTGTTGTTTTGGCGAACAACCGTTCTAGGGCCATTCGACTGTTGTTGAGTGTTGGCGACGAAGGCCGTTTTTTTCCCCTTTCCTTTATCCTTTTTGTTTGAACCGTTGCTTGCGGGTCCGAGATTTTTTCCGGGTATCGTGCAATTGCAAGGCTGAATGTTCTCGCAACTCTTCAATTCTTTCGTTTTAGAGATGGATTCCTTGAAAAAGGGGCCGAGGGCTACTTTTTCGTCGGAATTGCTCCCGAATGTGAGAACTCGCGGTCTCTCGGGATCAACCCTATGACAATTGCCGGCAATTCTTTTACGCTCATCTGTCGCATTTTTCTGCCGTTTCCGAGCTTCACGCTTTGTCCTGTTGAAGTGTTGCCTGTGAGCGACATACCCTTGCCACCAACACTTAAAGGAGTTGCAGTCCTCAGTAGGATGTGCGATCCTCTGATGATATAAGCAGAAGTTAGGGTGTACGTCTGTTTCATCAAAATGTATACCATCAGGAGAATTTTCTCTGAAAGAGGGCAGCCTCATCTTTATTGATATGGCTTTGGCGAATCGTTTCCTTGTCTTGATCCTGTTTTCATTTGCGGCGGATGTACTTTGATCTGGTAGGAGTGTTTCGACCCTTTTATCCAGTCGCCGGCGTTTGGCCTTTTCAAATATGGCCATCTCGCGCTCCCGATCAGCTTTACTTTTTAGACGAATCTCATCTAGAAAAGTGTCGATCATTTCGTCTGACGGCCACACGAATTCCGGCTCAGGCTCTGCCCCCAGTTTCTCAGTGCAAGGAGTTTTTTCATCGTCCGTAAATGAGTGGGAGATCACATGACAAGTTGCCCCCGGTGCGTCCGTCTTCTTTGGAGTGTGCGGCTGTGGTGGGTTTACTTTCCACTTTTCAGACAGCGCGAACTTTCCTTGTAGGTACTGATCCTCGATCCACCCCTTAAAGACGAAACAATCCTCGATCGGGTGACTTACCGTTTGGTGGTAAGGGCAATAATTGGGATCGTTGACATCGCCTGGTTGCAACGGACGTTTTGGACTCGGCAGATTGATGAGTCTGTTGCGCACTGCCAGCTCGAACAGTCTTCTCGTTTTATCCTGAGGAAATGAGTAAGGACGTCCCAGTCTCTCCTCGAGGGATGGGCATGGACGCATATTGTTTTGACAGACAACCGGCTTTAAGTTGCTCGACTGTTGTTGAGTCTTAGCGACGAAAGTTGCTTTCCCTTTCCCCTTTTCATTCCGAGGGTCCGTCGTTGAAGGAGATGATCTATGATCCATCTGATCCATTTGGGCCAACTTATCAATTAAAGCCTGGAACGTGGTCGGTTTGAAGAACATCATGAATTGCGAGATGGTTACTTGCGGATCAAGAGTGCCCACGAACATACCTACCGCAGGTGCTTCTTCGATCCGCTGTTCGCATTTTGACCACAGATTCCGCCATCGTGTTGCGTATTGAACCCACATTTCGCCTAGCCTTATCCTGGCGTTGATCAGTGCTGTTATCGGGGTGCGTTCACTAGCACTCGCGAATCTTTGTGTAAACAGCAACTCCATCTCCGCGAATGTTTTGGCAGAGTCGTTAGGTAGCTCCGAATACCATTCGAATGCCGTTTCCGCTAAGCTGCTGACAAATTGTCGAAACAACAGTCTGTCATCGCCTCCAGTATTGCCGCATAAGGCCCTGAACTGGGCGACATGCTGATGTGGATTCCCTGTCCCTTTATATACGTGGAACTTAGGGATCGTATATCCCGGCGGGTAACTGATTTGGTCATACCAGCTTGGGTAGGGTCGTCCGGTTCTAACAATTTGCGCAGCCGCTTCATTCGCCTGATGAGCCCGTATTTGCTGAGCTATATAGTCATCCAGTGCGGCCTTGGAAAGGGTTTCTTCCTTGGCTGCTGAAAGAGCCGGAGGAGGATTAGATGTCTCCCTTCTATCGTTTTCAACAATGATTGGAGGGTCATCAGCTGGAGGGTCCGGCTGTAACATCATACCTACCATATCTTGGAAAAGGAGCGCCATTTGTTTTATGTTAGCCGCTTGTTCTGCGGCTTCTTTGTCCTTCTTTTCGAGAATTCTGCGTAAGAAGTTAACGTCATTTTCTTGTTCATGACGCTGCTCTGATGATGCCTCCGAGCTTTCTTTTGGCCCGGTAAGTGCAGCCATTGTAGTCAGCATCTCCTGAAGCTTCTGTTGTTGCTCCTGGGCTTTGGTCACGGATCGAGTGAGCGGTCGATGACGCGATGAAGCACGGCTTTCCTCCTTTCCGGAAGCCATATAAACGGTGTGCACCACCATGCCCCCGGACTTAGGGCGTTTAGGCTTTCTGTCTTTGACATTTGCCGCAGACGTGGGGATTTTCTCTGGCCTTCTCCTCTTGTGGGCAGTTGACGTTGAGGGGGTCGTTGATGCGGGCACCCAGGTGGTTGGCGTCCTTTGCGGTTTGATCGGGCGGTTCTTTTCTTCCTGAACTTTCACCTTCTTTTGCTGGTGAGAGTGATCTTGGTCGATTACTGAGTCCTGAACCCGTCGCCAGACCCTGTAAATCTTGGAGGACAGCCGTTGAGGAGGCTGTTCCGACTTTGTTCCCGCAGCACTCTCCGCAGATGGAGGAGATCTTTTCAGCATGGCAATTGGGGAGTTCTTGCGTACCCTCCTTAACGGTTCAAAGCTGTTCCCAGTCGGAACAGCAGCATTGACTTCCACCATTGGAGCCGGTGGAGTTAACCCAGAGGGGGAGTTGCTCCCGGCCTTCCTTACTCGGCGCCAGTGGCGACGTCGAGCGTGACGAGCTGTTGGGGCTGGCTTGGCCATAGGGATAGTCTCGTCTTGCCCCCTGTCCGGATGAAGAGGCTGGTAGTACCAGTCTCTTGAAGACTGACGTCTTTTGAGTAGCGGTATCCAATTTGTCAAAGACAGACCTTCGAGTAGGAACGGGAGCCGGAATAGTCAGTCTTGTGAAGACCGACCCTTTGGCAGGAGAAGCCGCCTTGACGACTTCAGGAGCAGGGATGGCTATCCTCTTCGGAACAACCTTTTCTGGTATTGCATGCTTCTTCATGGGCCCACATGAGTTTTGGCCCAGTTTGCTGAAAGATGAGGCATTGGGCTTGGGCGACCCGTTGAGAGGGGCCACGATAGTTGTAAGCCGATCGAAGACTGACTTCTTCAGAGCTTCTTGCGATGGTAATGGGGCATTGAAGCCCATTGGTGGGATCATGGTCCCGAAGAATAGCCCAGTGGTGGCCTGAGTCACCTGTTCCACTGGCATAGCAAAGATAGAGGCAACTTGGGGCCCATAAGTTACTCCTCCAGCAAGGACGGAGCGAGAGTTGCAGTTGCAGGTAGTGCAGTTTGAAGCCATTGATCTTCTGTTTTCTGCACGGAGCAAGACACCAAATCTTAGTACCTCGAATCCACAGGCAACCACAGCAAACCGCGATTCGTTCGCGAACACGACACACGAAGTGTGGAGTGGAAAGAGGAAGAGGTCCCACCGGGCGTGCCAGAATCTGTTCCCCTCCGAACGGCGGCCAAGACATAAACGTCTTGCCTGAAATTCGGGGCAGATGCTATTTGGTTTTATCCGTCCACCTCTCCGAAGATGCCAAGTTGATTTATGGCACCGGGTATCGGAGGTTTGGACGGATGCGGCCGATATAGCAGACTTCGTCAGATTCCCCCTCTCTTGAGGGGTTTTTGATTATGGGGACGCTCTTCCCTGCAGGCGCAAGGCCCTGCAGTTAATTATGCTACCGCATTGCGGTAACTACTTTCTCCTTCTCCAGATGGTCACTTCGTGTCGTGGGTGTTGGTTTTGTTTTTGGTTGCCCGTGGATTGTATACGGAGACTAAGTTATGTCGTCGCCCGTAGGACGTGGATTAGTCCAAATCCGTATTTTCTTAGATTTGGGTTTGAGGTTTTGGTTTAAGGATACGTTAGCCATATTTGAGGCTAAGATCAACTTAAACATTTGTTAAGGATACGTTAGTCTAATTTGAGACTAAGATCAACTTAACGGGATCGTTTAGATCCGACAAAAAAGCGTTTGGGGGCTCGATTGTTTCAGTTTAGGGACATGGTGGTCCATTGTATGTATGGCCGTCGGGACCCGTCACCTCTCTGACGTCGTTGAAGGATTACAACGACAGATGTCAGAGGAGTTCAGAGATGTACCCTTGAACCAAAGTAGATTGGGGGGATCTATAGTCCAATTTGGGACTAAAGTCTGTTTGAAGGTTTAAGGATGCGTTAGCCATATTTGAGGCTAAGATCAACTTAAACGGGATCGTTTAGATCCGACAAAAGAGCATTTGGGGGCTCTATTGTTCCAGTTTAGAGACATAGGGGTCCATTGCCAGTTTAGGGACGTGGTGGTCCAAGTTCCAGTTTAGGGACGTGGTGGTCCAATGCCAGTTTAGGGACGTGGTGGTCCATCTCCAGTTTAGGGACATGGTGGTCCATTGAAATGTATGGTTGTTGGGACCCATCACCTCTCTGAAGACGTTGAAGGATTAAAACGACAAATATCAGAGGAGCTCAGAGATGTACCCTTGAACCAATGAGTTGGTTGAAAGAGCAGATGTGCTCAGTTCAAGATGATTTGAGGACTTATGGCCAATTTGGGCTAAGTCCAATTGTGTTTGAAATATTGGCTCTCTGTTGGTCCATTGAAGGAGAGGCTTTGCCTCTAGAAACTTAGCCAATTGGGCTAAAGCTAGTGTTAAACACTAGAGTTCAACAGTGTTGAACACTGGGAATAAGATTAACAAGTTAGTGTTAAACACAAAAAGATAATCAATGTTAAACACTAGCAACATGGCTTTCAAATTAGTGTTAAACACTGAAGCAAATCAGTGTTAAACACTGGTAATCAGAGATTTCAAATTAGTGTTTAACACTAAAGCAAATCAGTGTTAAACACTGGGAACAAAGTCTTTAGATTAGTGTTAAATACTAAGGAGAGAGGGGTCACGTGTGGACACGTGAGAGCGCCCAAAGCCTTCATTTCCTTTGCTTTTTCTTTCTGTGTTTCGGGGGTCACGTGGAGCACGTGATGGCATCAAAAGGTGGGAACAGATCCCCTTTATTTTGTTCTGCAAACAAGTGTTAAACACTTTTACTTTTCATAGCCATCACGTGTGGGCACGTGATGTATACTCATGCCCTGATTTATTAGAACATTTATTAGGGGTCACGTGGTGTCACGTGAGAGCGCCCAGAATTGTTTCTGCCTTTGCTTTTGTTCCATATATAATGAGGATCACGTGGGAGCACGTGAGGCATTGCCTCAAAACTTTCCTCTTCTCATTTTTGGGGGATCTGTTCAGGGGTCACGTGGGGCACGTGACCTTAGTCTTTTCATGCACAGAGATCTTTTAAGTCTCCTTATCTTTAAGAATTAAATTCTTATTTAGGGTAAAACCCTAATTTTGATTCTGGAGGAATTAAATTCCTATTTTGAAAGAATTAAATTCTTATTTAGGGTAAAACCCTAATTTCTTTTTAAAGGAATTAAATTCCCAGATATGTAAAAGAATTAAATTCTTGATTAGGGTTAAACCCTAGTTTTGTTTTAGGAAAATTAAATTCTCAAAACTCAATTTCCCTTCTAAGTTTAGGATCTGCATGGCAGGATCTCGACCCGATGAGAATTAAATTCTCAACTTATGGGGAGATGTGCTCTGTGCAGATCTTCAACCAGAAGAAGAACTAAGTTATTTTTTGTATAAGAGTTAAACTCTTGGATTTTGAGAATTAAATTCTTTTTATTGAAGTTTTGATCCTTTTTCCCTTCTCACCTAGGGTTTTTCTTTGTTGAGAATTAAATTCTCCTTTCTTTTCTTCTCTGTTGAGAATTAAATTCTCCTCTCTCTGTTCTTCTCTCCCCAAGGTAGATCCCCTCTCTTCTTTTCTTGGCTCCTATTTATAGGAGAAGGAAAAGAATCAATTTGTTTAGCAAATCTCTCATTGAAAGATTTGATTTGATTTCATAATTAATATGATACTTTAGATCACACAGTGAATTTTTATTCACCGTTGAATTTTAAATCCAAAGATATTCTGTTTGTTATTTCGGTGAGATTTAGGGAGATCTTTCCTTATTTAAGATTTTTCCATAAATTGGTGATTTTTAATCACCCTTAGATCTTTAATCCAACGGTCCCCATAATCCTTTTCCATTTGGAAAGATTTAGAAGCTTTTAGAATTTAATTCCATTAAACTGTAAGGCTTTCGAAGCCAGTCACGTGCTGACACGTGACCCTTGGTCACGTGTGAGCACGTGACCCCCAATTGAGTCCTTTTCTCAGCGTTTATTTATGCTTCAGTTTTAACCATCACGTGTCAACACGTGACCATTAGTCATGTGTGAGCACGTGATACCTCATTGAGGTGACTTCTGATTTTTAATCAGGGAATAGATTTTAGAATTTAATTCTATTCATTATTTTAGAGGCCTTAAGAGCCCATCACGTGTCTGCACGTGACCCATGGTCACGTGTGAGCACGTGATGCCCCATTGGGGTCTTTTCTGAGTTTTTATTATATCTTTTAACTCCTCCAGCGGGTTCTTAAAGGTCCATCACGTGTGGACACGTGATGCCTCATAACTTTTGATCCCGGATGAATTATGAGGCCCATAATATATCAAATCGAAGGGTTTTTCGAGATGCTTCCAATACCATCAGAATTTAATAGTTTCTCTTTTGGGAATTTATCAAAATACAAGCCGGAAGATACTGGTTCGCATTTCCTTAAGCGTATCGCTGCCATTTGATACCTTGGACTCCTTTGCGCAGAAATTTTTGGCGGGAACAAATGCCCCCCACTACTTTGCCCATGTAAGTATGTACGTGGGTGAAGTAGTGCAGAGTTATGCATAGCGTATGACCAGTTTCGGGTTGGTATACATCTTTCAGAATCTTGATCTGAGAAGATAACGAGCGGACACAAGCGTCGTCATTTATCATTGACTCAAATCTCGACTCTTAAGAGATATAGTTCCAAACTCTCAACTCCATGAGCCGCACCCTTTTATTTCTTTATGTCTTACTCTGGCGTGAAGTAGTTTATACGCTCATGAGTAACTTCTCCATTTCAGTGGCATGCAGCTTTGGCAAGTGTGGCTCATAGATGGTCCATCTTGACCTCTTTACAGGGCAGTGATGGCTTAGGAGACAGGGGTAGGATATGCCACCTAAGACTTTTCAACTTTACGAGCCGTGAGGGTCTCATAAAGACTTTTCTCCCTACGAGTCGAAAGGATCCCGCAGGTGTATTTTCTCCTTAGGGGTCGTGAGAACTCCTAAATGTGTTTTCTCTTGAAAATCGTAAGTATCTCACAAGAGAATTTTCCCGCTTATAAGTCGAGAGGACTCGTAAGTGGTTGTTTCCCTCCTAGTCGAGATTCGACTTTGGAGAGTGTGACCCGTGGATAGTATGCAAGAGACCGTTTTGGATCGCCTTGCAGGGCCCCAGTGCTTAGGAAACAGGTTTTTTTTTAATCCCCGCTGCCTAAGGCTTTATCTCACGAGTCGAGACGAATCGAGAAGTTCTCGCAAAGACATCAATTTCCTCACGAGTCGAAACGGATCGAGCAGATCTCGCAAGAATATCCTAACGTCACAGTTAACCTCTGCTCTTTACGACAGAAGTCCGTTAGGGTCTGTGGTACTTAGGGTTTTGGCCGTCGTACCATCGCATGAGCTGATATATTCCTCGATAGGCAATTGTGCTGTTCGAGTAGCCCTGCGACTGCCGTGTCTCTGATCCCTTCGGGGGCTGGACAAGACGTCTTCAAGCAATCCTCCTTGGCAGTTTGACCGTCGGAAGAGCAAGCGCTAGGAATTTGCCGTGCCGCTTTTTACTTGAGGTTAGGCTCATTTTGGAGAGCCCCGATGAGTCATAACCACTCCGCGCTGGTGTGGGATGATCTCCGATAGTCTTTCAGGCTTTATATGACTTGCCGTTAAGACCCTGAAGCTAGAAATTTGGCCTTTGCTTCGTTTGCTTTGGCGCATCCGAATCCTGCTGGGGAAAGAACGCTGGGGCAACATTTCATCTGCTGTATCGAGACGATCGTCGAGGTGGTGACCACTCCGCGCTGGTGCGAGATGATCTCCGATTGTCTTTCAGGCTTTATATGACTTGCCGTTAATACGTTGAAGCTAGGAATTTGGCCTTTGCTTCGTTTGCTGGCATCGCGTCTGCTGTATCGAGACGAATGTCGCGGTTGTCTCTAGGTTGTTGGTGAACTGTAGAGGTTTGGAACTAGGGACTTTGCCGCGGCTCCGCTGTTTGATAATGTTGCATCTGCTGTGTCGAGACGAACGTCGAGGTGGTGATCATTCCGCACTGGTGTGAGATGATCTCCGGTTGTCTTTCAGGCTTTATATGACTTGCCGTTAAGACCTTGAAGCTAGGAATTTGGCCTTTGCTTCATTTGCTTTGGCGTGTCCGAATCCGGTTGGAGGAAGGACGCTGTAGTGACATTTCGTCTGCTGTATCACGGCGAACGTCGAGGTGGTGACCACTCCGCGCTGGTGTGAGATGATCTCCGATGGTCTTTCAGGTTTTATATGAGTTGCCGTCAAGACCCTGAAGCTAGGAATTTGGCCTTCGCTTCGTTTGCTTTGGCGTGTCCGAATCCTGTTGGAGGAAGGACGCTGTAGTGACATGTCGTTTGCTGTATCGAGATGATCGTCGAGGTGGTGACCACTCCGCGCTGGTGCGAGATGATCTCCGATTGTCTTTCAGGCTTTATATGACTTGCCGTCAAGACCTTGAAGCTAGGAATTTGGCCTTCGCTTCGGTTGCTGGTATCGCGTCTGCTGTATCGAGATGAATGTCGCGGTGGTGATCACTCCATGTTGGTGTGAAATGATCTCCGGTTGTCTTTCAGGCTTTATATGACTTGTCGTTAAGACCTTGAAGCTAGGAATTTGGCCTTTGCTTCGTTTGCTTTGGCGTGTCCGAATCCGGTTGGAGGAAGGACGCTGTAGTGACATTTCGTCTGCTGTATCGAGACGAATGTCATGGTGGTGACAACTCACCAAGAGGCACCGGACAGTAACCCTGCTCGGCCAAGGGTCCTTGGTAGGCTTCTTATAGCCCCTCCCGCGCTAAGGACCAAAGTCCTCCTTTGAGGCAGCCGAGCCCGACCCTTGCTCGGCTATCCCCAGCTGGTAGCTTCCTACCACAACCGACAGGGATCAAAGACCTCACCAAGAGGCACTGGGAAGTAACCCTGCTTGGTCCCCGTCCTGAAGGATCAAAGCCCTCGCAAGAGGCGACCGAGCGGCTACCCTGCTCGGTCTTCTCCGGCTGGTAGCTCCCTACCCATGACGCCAGGGATTAAAGTCCTCACAAGAGGCATCTGAGCGGCTACCCCGCTTGGTCATCCCCATCTGGTGGTTGCCTACCCACGCCAGAGATCAAAGCCCTCGCCAAGAGGCAACCGTGCAGCTTCACTGCCCGGTTATCCTTAGTAGGCTTCTTACAGCCCCTCCAACGCTAAGGATCAAAGCCCTCGCAAGAGGCAACCGAGCGGTTACCCTGCTCGGTCATCTCCAGCTGGTAGCTCCCTACCCATGGCGCCAGGGATTAAAGCCCTCGCAAGAGGCATCTGAGCGGCTACCCCGCTCGGTCATCCCCAGCTGGTGGTTGCCTACCCACGACGCCAGAGATCAAAGCTCTCGCCAAGTGGCAACCGCGCAACTTTACTACCCGGTTTTCCTTAGTAGGCTTCTTACAGCCCCTCCAACGCTAAGGATAAAAGTCCTCCCTAAGGCAGCCGAGCGGCTTCCCTGCTCGGCTATCCCTGGCCGGTAGCTTCCCTACTCGCAACGCTAGGGATCAAGGCCCTCGCCAAGAGGCAGCCGCGCAGCTTCACAGCTCGATTATCCTTAGCAGGCCTCCTACGGCCCCTCCAACGCTAAGGATCAAAGTCCTCCCAGAGACAGTCAAGCCCGATCCTTGCTCGGCTATCCCCGGTTGGTAGCTTCCTACCACAACCGACAGGGATCAAAGCTCTCGCCAAGATTAACCGAGCAGCTTCCCTGCTCGGTCATCCCTAGCAGGCATCCTCCTGCCCAACAGACGCTGTGGGTTTGTAGCCCTCATAACGAGGCCAATGAGCCCCTTTATGCTTGGCACAACTACGGCGGACATCCCTCTGCCCATCACATGGAGCGGATCCGAAGCCCCAACAAGAGACATCATGTCTATCCAAGTCTGAGTGATCCCCCCTCGACTTCGGGGCCACGGAGATGCCTCCTTCTCAGCAGCGCTTGGCACACTTGGCAAGTGATTGAAATCAACTCGACAAACGATCGCTAGACAGATAGCCGACCTGACATGGAAGCCCAACAGTGCAAGCAAGGATATTTTACGAGCATTCTTCACAAACAGAAGATAAAGTGCAAGCCAATGAAACAAAAAGTTTTACTACCAAAAGCGAAGTCTTTACAAAGGGTATTTTGGGCTCCCCAGCCTTACAGACTGCCCGGAGGCTTACAAAATTCCAGAAGCGGCAAAATAAAAGGAGGAGAAAGACGGGGGCTTTAGGCTTCGGGGCCAGGCATGACCTCGGGGTCCCCGATATCTACCACGAGTCGAGCAGGGTTCTCGGCCACCTCCTCGTCAGGAATCTCTTCCCCCTGCTCATCGGCGTCTGCGAGGGGGTATTCGGCCCGGAGCTCTTCATCAGCGAACTCCGGCATCCGGACCTTAACGGTGTCGAGGGCCTCGTGCCAGATGCGGGTGGTGGCCACGGCTAAGTCATTGTAGAAGTCCTTCAACTTCTTGTAGCCCTCCACCGCCTTCGCCGCCGAGAGGTCGGCCCGCTTCACCGCCTCGACCGCTACCCCCAGCTCCTTCCGGAGGGTCCTCACCGTCTTCTTCATGTTGCCGGCGAGCGCCTGAGTGTCCTCAAGCTTGACCTCGGCAGCCACGGCGGCCTCGCGGTGCCGGGCAACCTCCCATTTCCCGGTCTCCACCTCGCCCTCCAGGGCGGCAATCCTCGCCATCGCCGCCTCCAGCCCCCGCTTGGAGCTTTCTTCCAGCGAGGTAAGCTGGTCCGCGACCTTCATCGCCGGGGCTATCACCTCGGCCTCCATGCGTAAGGCAAGGGCGATGTGCTGGAGGACCTGAAAAAATAAGAAAGAGGTCAGGAAGACGAAGGAAGCACCGAATCTCACAAACAACCGAGCACTTACCTGCACGGCCTCCTGGGCGATGGACGCCATCTGGGCCCTGAAGGTCCCCCCGGGGACCCTACCCCCTGCCGACTTCTCTATTTCGTGCAGCAGGCTATCCGCGACAGATAGCCTCGAGGGCACCGCGAACTGGAGGCCCTCCTCCTCCACCATGATCGCGAGGGCGGGCCCCGAGGAGACCTTCGGGGACCCTTCTTAAGTGGCTCCGATAAAGAGTCGGTCTCCCCCTTCGAGACCGGGTCCTCCAGAATTCGAGCCCGCTTCCGGTCCGGTGCTCTGGTATGCCCCGGGGCGGGATCCGCCCCCGAACGCTCAAGGGATGCGGCTACCAGAGGCACTGGGACGGAGGCCGAAGGAGCCGGGGCAGGCTTCGAACGGGAAGAGCTGGCGCCTCCAGCCTTCGTGACCTTCTTCGGCTGGCGCATGGAGGCCCGGAGCTCGTTCATGTCCATGGGTCCTGCACAAAACCAAATGCAAAGAAGTCAGCGACACATGCAATATAAAAGCCAAAAAGCAAGCCTAACTTACCGACGAACTCGACGGGGCTAAGCCCGGCCCAACTCAGGACCCTCTCAGACAGCAGCACGTCAAATCGGGGGACGGGCTCCCACGACGCCACTCTCACCACGGCGGGGTCACTGGACTGGTTCCGCGGCAAGCATTTTTCCTACGACCACTTGGTGGGCACGGGCCAGTCCTCGCCCTCGGGCGGCGCGACGAAGAAAAACTTCTTCTTCCAGTCGTGAATGGAAGAAGGCAGGACTACAACTCTTGTCCCGGCGGCGCCCCCTGTCGCTTTCTAAAAGAGAGGTAGACCCACCTCGGGTCACCCGCTCGACCCCCAGGATGATTTTTGAAAACAAAGGAAGAATCAAAGATGGAGAGGCTGAAGGGAACCACCTATAGCTTCAGGCGGATCAGGAACCCGAGGAGAATCCTCCATGAGTTCGGCACTAACTGGCCAGGGGCTGACCCGAAGAAGTTCAGCGCTTCGACGACCTCGGGAGAGAGGGGCAGGCGCATTCCACCCCAAAAAGCTTCCAAGTACAGGGCGATCTCCCTACCCCGCACTTGGTCTGCCCTCTCTCCCTCCTTGGCCAGGCGAAGCGTATAACATGAGGGGATGTGGAAGCGAGCCCGAGCATTGGCCAGCTCGTCCTCATGCCTCACCGAACACGACGCGCCGGGGGCAGCGTCTATCGCCTCCTCTCTAGGGGCTTCCCCTGCAGCACGATCCCGGAAAGAGGATCTGATCCCTGCTCCCCGGGAAGACTCAGGCTCAACTAGAGAGTCCCTAAAACCTACTCCTACGACATCTACAGATTCTATGAAAGAAGATATCTAACCTGGAGAAGAGAGATCCTCGGGAAACGAAAGCAGAAGAAAGAAGACGAGCGCCGAGCAACCAGGACTTAGAGCGAGGAAATATGAAGGAGTAGGGGCCCTGGAGTGGGCCCCACCCCTATTTATCACCGCAATCGCCCTCATCCAACGGCGCCCTTCATCTCCCGCCAAAGCGCCTCCTCGCGTCCAACGGTTCCGATCGCTCCACTTGTCGTTCCCACACTGGGCCGCATCCCATCAGACGCCGCAGGTCTGCGCACGTTGCATCAGCCAACCGACGCTTGACACGCGGACCGTCGCTTCAGTGACAGGATGCACGAACCGGCGCACCTTCCTTAAATGCAGAGATCTCGCCCTGATTCGCTGGCAGAAAAGACAGCTGATAGCCCGGGGACGCGTCCCGACGAAATCTTAGGAGGGAGCTCACCCCGGGCGGCCCGGCAGTCCACTCTTGACCAGACCCGCCAGCTAGTCGGGACAAGAGTGGGGGGCTAATGATGATGCTCTATATTGGTGATCTCCCAGATCAGGACACGTGGCAGATGACGTGTCCCAGAACTCAGAAGAAAGGGCCCACAGTGGCCGACCAGGCCACCCCTGTACCCGACCTGCAAGCACAAGCTGGCTCACCTCAGAGCCCCCTGCAAATCGGCCTCCTCGGCCTCTCAGCTCGCCCTCGAGCTACCACAGGACCAAGATACCTCGGCCCTCCCGCTCGTTCCCGAGCTCTCCCACTGAGGTCATCTTCCTCGGTCCCTCCGACCAACCAACTCCACCGCTCATAGGCGTAATCGCCACTCCGCAAATCTCGCCATGCGCGGATTCTCCGCCGGCAACATCCCACGTTCCACGCCATCACGATCCCCATTAACGGGCGATCCGCTTATTACACGGGCGTGACGTCGGGAGCGTAACTGTCGGTGAGATTCTCACGC
The DNA here is from genome assembly GCA_030015575.1 of Agapanthus africanus. Lineage (NCBI taxonomy): Eukaryota > Viridiplantae > Streptophyta > Magnoliopsida > Asparagales > Amaryllidaceae > Agapanthus > Agapanthus africanus. The sequence goes on from CM057339.1 coordinate 927,574,010, forward strand.
CTGCTACTGCGTGCCGCCGCCATTATATAAACCCCCATCACAGAGGGGTCAAGTAAGCTTTTTTCACCCCACTTAGCAGTTACTCTGCTCGGATCTTGTGCTAACTTGATCGTCGGAGGGTCCTCGGTGGTACCAAACCACCCGGGACTTCATTGCATGTACTCGGCGCAAACTCCTCAAAACCACCAATCTCCTCAAAACCCATTGAGACCTACACGCAACAGGAGATCACCCCCAAGATCCTCTGGAAGATCGACGGAAGACAACATCTGACGGACACATATGGTCGGTGTTCCCCTGCAAGTGAACCTTTGTTCTATCCTTCTCTTTTTTTTAGGCTATTCGTTTAATGGTTGGATAAATTTAATTCTTCACAAACAACCATAAACAATCTATTTATCAGTTAGGTTATCAAACATGCCAAAAACAAACCCATATGCTCATCAATATGAGATAACCACTCAAAAATAATATGAAAATATGAAAATTACCTGAAGAGGAAAGAAAATATAAATAGAAGTACGTTTCAAGAGAGGGAGAGTATGAAGAATAATATAGATTAATATGGCACACGCAAATATATAATCATCATGAAAACTACAAGATCCTCGATTAAAATTTCTTAATTTTAGGATCAGTTGTCATCAAATCACTTCATTGTTTACATTCCTAATGCATGTAATTGTTGATAGGTCATCAGAATTGTTACACCTCGTTTTTAGAAAAGTGGATGTGGAGGGCATTATTTCAGTCCTAGGACTAAAAATAAGAGAGAATTTGCCATGTTATTAATTTGCCTCTCCTTCTTCTTGTTCTGTTGTTGTTGCCATTACAAGGAAGACTTCAAAATTAATTTGTTGATCCACTCTTAAAAATCCTAGCATGATTAGAGGGCACATGCAAGTAACCTACTTCATCCCCTGGCTTCTCCTTTCAAAACATAATTAATCAGTGCCTAATCACTTGCCAGCTACAATTAACAATATATATATATATATATATATATATATATATATATAATCAGTGCCTAATCACTTGTCAGCTACAATTAACAATAAATATATATATATATATATATATATATAGACCTAGTTGGATTAACATGGGGCTAAGTAACCTGTGACACGGGTCAAACATGCAATCTCTGCAGCCTCCCAGAAAAAAACATGTATGTGTTGTCTTGATACATATTCGATTAAAAGTTCAAACAAGACAAGCAAGCAAGCCCTTCTCAGCATGAGAAGTTGTAACGTAGCCTTTTGTGTACACGGGACAAATAGAATATAGGACGGTAACGGTTACTTCTGCTGCTTTTAGGGCCTCCTCCCTTGCTTCCCACGCTATTTTTATTCTTTTCTATTTTTTTTTTTCCTAAAACAAAAAAATCTTTCTCTGATGATGCTCATGGGAACTTCCCAGATCATGACACGTGGCAGCTAACGTGTCCCGGAGCTCACAGAAACATGGCAAGTATCTTACATTGGAGGTATTTCCCGGGATACCGTCCCGAGGCATGATCCGACCTTCGATGGGTCCCTGAACACTCCTATGCTCGTCCCTGCAAAGAACCATTGGCTCGCCTCCGAGCTATCACAGAACTGAGCTTCCTCGGCCTTCCTGCTCACCCCCGAGCTATCACAGAACCGAGCTTCCTCAGCCTCCCGCTCGTTCCCGAGCCACCTGCCGAGCTAAGCCGTTCCGGTTCTACCGAGCAACCAAGGACGCAGAGCCAAGAGCCTCCGCCACGGCTCCGTGTATCTCTCCAGAAGCGAGATATCCGCCACTCAACATCCCACGTTCCACGCCGCCGTATCTCCTATTAACGAGCGTATTTCGTCATTAATGGGGGGATTCCGTCATTCACGCAGGCGTAACGCCAGGAGTGTACCGGCCGGCGAAGATCTCGCGCCAGCTCGCTTTAAGCGACCACTATAAAAAAAACCTCTCCCACATGACTCAGGTAACTCATTTTCATTCCAATAAGCCGCTACTCCGCTCAAATACCTCGGGTAACTTGATCGTCGGAAGGTCCACGGTGGTACAACCACCCCGGGACTTCTTTTGCAGGTAGCTCGGCTTCATCTCGAATCAAACCCACTGAGATCCACACGTTCAGGGAAACGACCCCCGACACCAATCTTAGCCGTTCATCCACGCTCACGACAGATCGACGGAGGACAACATCTGAAGGAGATCCTAACCTCCATCAGTTGGCGCCGGTCTGTAGGAACAGAAAATTCCACTCATCGAAAGTTGATCTTCCGATCTCGAACTCATGGCGAGTGAACACCGTGATGATCCAAGCATAAGCCGTCGCCTTCCCCACAACAGAGGTGCGGACGGATCCACTCCTCCCCCTAACGCCATTCACGCCCTCTCTGCACGGATCGACAGGCTCGCATCCATAATGGATGCCCTTGTCCACGTCCAAACGGCGGGACAAGCCCCCAGGTCGCCGTTCCCCCTTCTCGGGACCACGACCTCCGTAGAGGGGGAGATGACACTGCCCACGCTGGCACCACTAAACAGCGTCTTGCTATCTCCAGCAGCCAAAGGTCCCCCGCGGCGGCCGATTCAATGACCCGATGGGCGCCTCACAGCTCTATGCCGAGGTCTCGTGAAAGAGCCCCCCGTCCCGAGGCCCATCGCGCTCCCGTCCCTTCCGAGGAGGTGTCGGTCAGCTCGCCTGCTTTCAGGCATGGCCGGCACCCTCTCCCTCGACGGGGTCGCGCGGGCGGCACTCGCCGCGATGACTCAAGAATGACCTCGCCAGGGGACCTGAAGAACCTGATAGAATGGAACCGGAGCAGCAGCCAGGCGCAGGTCGCTGGCGAGAAGGGCCATAACTCCGACTACGCCGAATCCTCGGGGTACCACGACCGTCTCGACGCCCTCGAAAAGAAAATCGAGGGTATACATCGGAAGGGTCATCCTTCAAACGAGGGGGCCAGGTATGCCGCCGACTCTCTTATAAAGCTCTTCACTGAAGTGTTGCTCGTTGTCCGCATCTTATCTAGAAACAAGCCTCCAAAAGTGGCCCTCTTTGACGGGAAGTCCGACCCGAAAGACCATCTGGACGCGTTTACGGCGGGCATGAGCTTCCAGGACAACTCCGACGCTGCCCAATGCCGATCGTTCCCCGCCACTCTCATCCGGGCTGGACGAAACTGGTTCCGAGGACTCACGCCACGCTCCATCTCTACATTTGATGAGCTGGCCGCCCAGTTCCTCGAACATTTCGTCGGGAACAGACGACAGAAGCGGACCATCGATTCCTCTTCACTGTAAAGAGCGGGGACAAGGAATCCTTTAAAGGAAACGTCACTCGCTTCTACAACGCTCTTCTTGAAGTTCCCGAGCACCGGGACGAGACTGTAATCACAGCTCTGATGTCAGGCTTAGGCACAAGGAGTGGCTCCGCTCCTTTGCATTGGCGCAACCTAGGACCATGGCCGAGGTAAAAGCTTGGGCCGAGCGGGAAATCCAACTCGAGTCCGAGATAAACGCAAACCTACCCCGGGGAGACCAGGCTGACCAAAAGAAGAGGGGCAGAGAAGAGAAGAAGAAGGTCGACCGGCCAAAGCCATACTCCCCGAAGTTCCAAGAGTATACTCCGCTCAATATCTCTCAGACTGAGCTGTTGGAGGAGGCGAAGGGCGAACGATTCTTCAAGCTCTCTCCGGTCACCAATAGAGCGGCCAAACGGACTCGAAGCCCGTACTGCGCCTTCCATAGGTTACAAGGACACCCTACCAAGAACTGTAAACAACTCCGCGGCTACATCGAGAAGTTGATTCGCTCGGGCCACCTGGCGAAGTACCTGCGGGAAAAGCGACAGGAAAACCGGGAGAAAGAAAACTATCCCCCTCCCGGCGAATTAACGATTGGACAAATCATGGTCGTCTCTTTGGGGGGTGCACATAGAGCCGGCGAGATTCGCTGCCTCTTACCAGTCGATGGAACCAACGACCAGCCCCGGAAGAAAAACAAAGCAGCCGAGCCTATCACCTTCATTGACGAAGACCTTCATGAAATATCCTTGCCTCACAACGACCCCCTCGTGATTACGGCACGGGTCCACCGCTACGAGGTCCAAAGGATACTGGTCGACTCGGGAAGCTCGGCGGGCATCCTTTTCTATGACTGCTTCCTATGTATGGGGCTCGGCCCGTTAGACCTGCGGCCAACCACCCACATTCTGTCGGGGTTTACTAACCACTCTATCCCGGCAGAGGTAGTGGTTACCCTCCTCCTTAACATTGGGGAGTCGGGCCGTACGAGAACCGTACCGGTGGAGTTCATCATCGCCAGGATCCCCTCGTCTTGCAATATCCTCCTGGGATGCCCGACGCTAAACTTCCTTAGGGCCCAAATCTCGACCTACCACCTCGCGATCAAGTTTCTATTGGATCAAGGGGGAATAGGCCGGGCCTACGGGAACCAGCAAATCGCCAAGATTTGCTTCACAGCAACATCCACCTCCGAGGAGCGAAGCGACGACCTTGGAAGCGCGAGTGATTTCCAGGGGTCCTTGGATACTCGTGACGAACAAAAAGAAATCCGAGGGGCCCCGGTGGAGGCGCTGACAGAGGTCCCCCTCGTCGAGAGGAACAATGAACGAACTGTCCAGATCGGATCCCTCTTAACGGGAGCCTGACGCGAAGAATTGATCCACTTTCTTCGAGGAAACTCGGACGTGTTCGCCTGGGCGCCTGCCGACATGCCCAGGATCGACCCCAAGAGAATCTCGCACAAGCTCGGGGTCGACCTGACGGCCCAACACGTCAGGAAAAAGAAAAGAAGTTTCGCTCCGATCAAACAAAAGGCGATAGAAGACGAGGTGGATAGGTTGCTTGCAGCCAACTTCATTTGAAATGTGGCCTACTCGGAATGGCTAGCGAATGTGGTTATGGTTAAAAAGGAAAGTAGGAAGTGGCGCATGCACGTCGACTTCACAGATCTCAACAAGGCCTACCCGAAAGTCAACTATCCCCTCCCTCGGATAAATCAGCTTGTCGACAGCTCGGCAGGCCACGCATTGCTCAGCTTCATGGACGCTTTCTCCGGCTACAACCAGATCCGTATGAACCCGGCAGATGAAGAGCTTACTGCGTTCACAATGGACCGGGGGGTGTACTGCTACAAAGTAATGCCCTTCGACTTCAAAAACTCCGGAGCTACATATCAGCGCCTGGTGAATAGAATGTTCAAACAACAGATCGGGAGGAACATGGAGGTTTACGTCGAAGACATGCTCGTAAAATTGACCTCGTTGGACGAACACGCCAAAGATCTTGGCGAAACATTCAGCATCCTCCGCAAGTACAAAATGAAGCTGAATCTCGCCAAGTGCGCATTCGGGGTCACTAGCGGGAAATTCCACGGGTTCATGATTACCTACCGAGGAATTGAGGCTAACTCGGAGAAGATCAGCACCATCCTCAATATGGCCACGCCAAAGAGCAACGTGGAGATCATACGACTCATAGGGAGAGTGTCCGCTCTTAGTCGCTTCATGTCGAAGTCCGGGGAAAAGTGTCTCCCATTCTTCAAAGCCCTGAGGAAAATCCCAAAGTTCGAATGGTCGGAAGGGTGTCAGAACGCTTTTGAGCAACTCAAGATGCACCTGGCAACTCCCCCGCTGCTCACCCGGCCTGCGGAAGGAGACGAGCTGCTGCTGTACCTTGCGGTGTCCGATCATGCTGCCGGCTCGGTACTCGTCCAAGAAGTCGAAGGAGCACAGAAGCCGGTCTACTACGTGAGCCATGTCTTTAAGGACACGGAAATGAGGTACCCGGCCATAGAAAAGATTGTCTTGGCGCTTATCGTGGCCTCAAAGAAGTTACAACACTACTTCCAGGTACATACCATCCTCGTCCTCACCGAGCGTCCCCTAGAGGCTTTTCTCGCCTCCCCCGAGTCATCTGGTCGTCTGGAGAAATGGAGGTGGGAGTTATCCTAATTCGATATCAAATACCGCCCCAGGCAAGCCATCAAAGCGCAAGTCCTGACAGATTTCGTTGTCGAATGTACTATCCCAAACAAGGAGGCAGTGTCGGTGCCCGTCCCCGGGTCCCGACCCTCGGTCCAGGAAGCGCCCGACTCCGTCCCCGATTGGGTCCTCTACGTTGATGGATTCTCTACCGAGGAGGGGAGCGGTGTCGGCCTTATCATTCGGGGCCCGAACGAGGTAGAGATGGAGTACTCTTTGAAGCTCGGGTTCAGAGCATCAAACAACGCCGTGGAGTACGAGGCCCTGCTAGCCGGACTACGAATCGCTGTGAGCAAGCTAGCCTCCTCCTATACGGCTAACAATAAGAGGAATATCCTCTTCGAAGTCTTGCCACGGCCCAGCGTGGAAGACATGGAGGCAACACTTCAGGTATACACTACTCAGGAGGAAGGCCAGGATTGGAAGAAGCCCTTCGTAGAGTTCCTGAAGGAGGGTACACTCCGAGAGGACTGATCAGTCGAAAATATTGCATTTCTAACACATCAATTTCCCTACTCTTTCTAATCATCTAAAGGTGTTTGGTATAAATATAGCATTTATTAGCAATTCATCTGCAAAATATCAAATAACATGTGTTATATATTATAACCGGCATTATGAGGAAATTGAGTGTTTATTACTACATGCATGATATTGTATCTCTCAACACTTTTCATTGAGATTGTGTGCAGAAATTCTTCAGGTCAAAGAACTGGAATCGCAAAAGTGCCGATAAAGCTCAGCAAGTCAAAGACTTGAAATCTGGCAGCGACCAAGAAAGAATTATAAGATTCCAGATATCAAAAGAACATTCCAAAGATAACACCAGACAACCCAGTAAAACTCAGGTAGAGATCTCCTCAAATGGCCGCGGATCCGCGGCCGATTCAGGCCGAGTCGCAGCGGTTCCTTGGCCGTGTTGACTCGTCAGTGATCCGAACTTTTCCAGAGCCTTCCTTATAACGGCCTAGCTTCCTTAAGACGCTCCAATTCCACGTGGCATCTTCTGGAAGGCTCTGCATAACTACCAAGTATTGGAGGGAAGATTCATTTTGAAATTATAAAAGGGGATCTAGATCTACAATTCAAAGGTTGTTGATTAGTTGTTAAAATTGGGGGGAAATTAAGAGCCACAATTCAAAATTCAAGTTGAGTGACACAACTTGAGACCTAAACCCTAACCCAAATCCAAATCCAAAGCCAAATCAAGATCCATTGAGAAGCAAATCAAGCGAGCAATCAATGATCCTTTATTCGCGAAGCCAATCTTCATCAAGAGCGCGAGATCCACGACGATCCAACTCTCACGGAGATCGAGCGGAGCGAACTTCGATGGATCTAGTTACCTCTTCAAAGGAGCGATCGAGAGCAACTCTTGTAATCTCGAATTAAGGGAATGTGTAATTAGTCGTCGATTTAATAAAGGTGATAATTAGTTAATTCTTACTTTCTTTATATTCTTGCACTATGAAATTTCTAGATCTTGAATCTTTTATTTTCATGATGCTTGAGTAAATCTCCGCTTGTGACGTAATCGAGAGAATTGATAGATCTAGTGATGATAAAATCCTAATACCAATCTTAAGTCTTATGAGATTTGTGAACTTTAGGAAAAAGAATCATCAATGACCTAATTTGGATCGAGATCACATTCTTGATTATTTCATTGCAAATTAGGGATCAAATGATTGATGATTCTCTTTGCTAGAGCCTAGATCCGAATGATGGTCAATGAAAAGACAAATGATAGAGAAGGAGAAACCCTAGTTTTTTCAATAGATCTCTAATCTTCATTCATCACCATCAATCTAGCTACAAATTATCAATATATAAGATTAGTCATTATTATATTCATCATTGCTACCGATTCGATCGATTCCTACAAGCTATTCTTCATAATCTTGTTAAAACAAATTGATTTGGACATCTTCTTGATTCTTGATTCTAGATCTATATTTTTAAATTTCTTGAAATGACAAATCAATTAAATCATGAATCTATTTCTTGAATTTTCTTTTATATTTTCATTTCAACGCATCTAAAGCATAATCGAACAAATTCATGCATCTCAGTGGACGATCCGTGCTCACTAACGATCGCTATAAGCGACACCGTTAATTGATTGCGGTATAAATTTCTTTGGTTGTGAAATATTTTACCATACACACAATAAAGATGATCAATCAAATGGCGCCGTTGCCGGGGATGTGTGCTATTTTGTTCGTTTTTGTTATTTGAGTTGAAAAATTATTATTCCATCAAATTTTCATCCAAGAATCGCTTCAAGTGCTTAACGTTTAGTGTTTGAATTTTTGCGAGAGAATCTGGAATCATTTCGGCAGTTAGATCAAGATTTAGAGAAGATCTATAAATTCCAGAGGAGTACAAGAAGCTACAGGAAAAGTTTGAAACCCTACTTCCTCCATTCCACCGCAAATCCGCGGCGTATTGCCGTTTAGACGTTTCACTGTTCCCAACTTCTGTGGTATATTCTTTGTTCTCTTCTCTTCTCTCTGATCTTTTCCAATAACAAATTTTCTGCAGGATTCTTTGCAAAATTCGCAGCGCTGCTAAAAGAAAAAATTTCTTGTTGCGTTTCTTGAAATTGGGTGTTTTGTGCATATTTTTATACGAAAATTAAGGGGTAAAAACCAAATTCAGATTAGGTAGGGATTTCATTACCCTTCTTAAGCCCCAAAAATCACAAAACTTGCATCCGCATCACCCTCATTAATTAAAAAATATCTAGACAAGACTCTAAGGACCGTCGCGCTCAATTAGGACAGAAGGAGGTCGTGGGTAATCTATTGCTTATCCGCGTTTCTTTTGTGGTGTCTAAGGCAAGTGGTTACTTAATTAGGCCCGCTACTTACGTAGCGGATAACCTCCCACTTACCTGGCACTTACCTGGCCACAGGAGGGATAAAGAGGCAGTGGAGAATTTATCTTGCGATTTGTCTTCTGGAAGTCTAAGAGTGGTCTAGAGACTTGACCTAGGTGATCATTAGATATAGGGTTGCTTTTGCATGTTTGTGTGAATTTTCATAAATCCGTCCTTTTTAAAAAAAAACCAATTATTTTCTCCCATTTTTACCCTTTTTCCCCCTCTTCTCTTCTTATAATAGGTGACCCAAACAGACGAACTCTTGCCGAGCTTTGCTGTCCACAACCAGATATTTCTTGTTTTCGTAATCGTTTCGGTATACCATCCGACTCTCCCATGTCTTTAAGAGATCGGATAGCGTAAGCGGATAGAAACAGTTGGCCACCTCAGTCCAGGTCTTATCAACCGTATCCTAATTCTACATCTGTTTCAATTGATACTTCGAGTTAGGATGCCACTAAACGCATGTCCATCGCTAAGCATATAGCAAGGGCTAAAGGCCAAAGTTTCAATCCGGACCAATATCAACCATCACCTCCACTTTCTAAAGAAGAATTTCATAATCGGTTTGTGACATGTATGATGTCCAATAGCCAACCAACCAACCAATATCAAAATTCTTCTTATCACAATGTTGACCCTACTTCTGCCCAATTTTCACAACCATTCTGTTCCTATCAATCCAATCCGACTTTTCCACCTTCTCTAAACGGTCCTTCTAATCAGTCATTTGGGAGTTTTAATTGTCCACAAGAATTTCAATTTTATACTGAAACTTCTTATCAACCCAAGTCTAGTCTTGAGCGGACATTATAAGAAGGTTTAGTGATGTTGAACCACATCAGAAAGGAATGGAAGGGAAGCATGGCTAAATATGAAGGACCAACTAGTTCCGAACCAGCTAAAAAAATTTCAATGTCTAATACGGCCATAGAACAAAGTGATAATTTAGGTAGTGAGACAGGACTGTACACCTTTCCTAATCAAACCTTCCCTTTCCAAACTGAAATCCACAACTCCAGTTTCACAGATTCATCGAGTACACCAAATGATCCACCAATTGATAAGTTGTGTGACTTTGAAGTGTTTGATTTACCTGACTGTGAAGGGTCCATTTCGAGTGAAACCATGCCAAATCCTTGTGATCTCTACATCTCCACTCTTGAACCAAAATTGATTGAAAACCATACTTTTGATGAGGTGTTTGAAAATTTTAACCTTCACTCGAATGAGGTGATTGACGTTGGGGATATATTGATTGATGAACCCAAAATTTTTGACGAGTTTGTCCCACCAATTCATCAGATCCTTTCACTTCCTTGTGGTCATCATATTGAGCCTTTAATTCTTCCCGAACCCCAAATACGTCTTGAAGTTGATGATAATCGTATAACCGAAGAACAGACCGAAATTCAGCCTCCATCTCTCACATCTGGTTTAGCGACACTCGACACATCAATAGGTTTACCCATTTCATCTTCCACTCTCTCTGGTTCTTCTTCTGTTCCTGTAATGTTAGCGAGTGTTGATGAATCACAATCCGTTAATTCAAGTTCAATAATACCAGAAAGTCAACTTGATTTGGATACTTTTGAAAATGAGGTAGATGAGTTTTTCGAGTCTTCTTCCTCCATAATTTTTGACAAATCAAGTATGATAAATTCTGGTACAAAACTTATTGACAGCAAAATATTCAATCACACCATTGATGAAAGTTTTGAAGAACATTTTGCTGATGAACTTGCATTCCTAAACAACACAGATTTTGTGATTAATCAACCTCTACCTATAGAAGTTGAACCGCCACCACTCCTTCTTCCTAATCATTCACATTATCCCTGTCATTCATCCTCATTCTTTCATTTCTATAATTTAAAACTCAAACTCTTTCCAGACCACCACTTATCTTTTCCCCACTTCTTCCTGACTCTATACAACATGTTCTTCCACCGACCTATACGTTATACTGATAAAATCTTTGAATGGTTGGTGTTGACCTTCGGTCTTTGCAAAGCTTGGCATTGACCAAATTACTTTACCCCCTCCTAAAATACTTAATATTGTTTAACTCAAGTTTGGGGGGGGGGTTATATTTTTGGCTCTTGAAAAATAAAAGTTGTTCTCAAAATTGTGAGCCAAAAATAAGTTTGGGGGAGGATTTTCACGATCATATTTATTGCCCCCGTTAATAAATTTCCTCCTAAATTTACAGGTTTTCAAGATTTAACGGATGGCAACAGTGAGGACACTGTTCTAAACAAGTTTGGGGGAGGTTTGTGCTTATTTACGCATCACTTTGCATAAGCACAAAACATATAATAAAAAGATTTAAAAAAATTAAATAAATAAGATAATAAAATATTAGATAGTGAAAAATTACAGCCAAAAGATTAGAAAAATTTAAGAAAACCAAGAAAGTTAGACGTTTTCTTAGACGATACTAGTAATAAGTAGTTATGAGCCGTTGTCCCAAGGGTTAGTAAGATGAAAGAAGTCATTAATCTGCGGATAAAAATAAGTCTGAAAAATAGTTTCTATTCTGGAAGCCAAACATTTGAATATTGATACTCTACTATATGCACTTACACACGTCTTGAAACTCGGGATAGTAGAGCATACCTTGAAATGCTCTTGTCTAAATGCCAAAGTACGAAAATAAAAAAATGAAGAATAAAAGATAAAATGGTGTAGAAAAATGAACACTGGTTTTATAAACACCAAGGCAGCAATAAAAAAATATAGCGAGGGTGCTTCATCACCTAGTGCCTTAGACCAACTGGTTTGGGAGTCACTGCTAAGCCTCAGGTGTTGCAAGACGAGGAAAATACTATTTACGCCTAATCAGCAAGCACATGAGTAATTGGTCGGTTAGTACCTCAAGAAGTATTAACGGTTAAATGAAAAATGTGTGAGCAAATCCATCTAAATATTCACCGACAAAAAAGTACCGAGGTAGATGGACAAGAGTATGATAGCTTGAATTGAATTCTCCGAGTGTAGGGATGTTCTTTACACACACGTATGGGTATATGATCAATGTTTGGAAGAAAGGTGGGAATGGAGAATAAAGACGATGTTTTATTGATGGATGATGTGATTTCTAATATCTTTTCATGACTATTAAGATAGGGCTCATGACAACTGAAACGCTAGTATAGTTGGAAACTCTAATTTTCAAAGTCTTTCTTTTATAATTCTTATCTTTATATGTAAATTTCACAGTCTTCCTTTTATTATTGGATTTTTTGGGTGCAATCCGTTAAAAACCCTCAGGGGACAACACTCCTCCTACTAGGGACACCTAGAGGTTTAAAGGCTTGTTGCACATGCTCAGTGCAATCGTGTTGCCTATGAAAGTGTGCTAGTTAGTTTTTTCTTTTTCTTATATTTTCTCCTTCTCTTGAATAAAAGATGTTTGCTCGAGACGACCAAAATTAAGTTTGGACGAATTTGATCAGTCGAAAATATTGCATTTCTAACACATCAATTTCCCTACTCTTTCTAATCATCTAAAGGTGTTTGGTATAAATATAGCACATTTTAGCAATTCGCCTGCAAAATATCAAATAACATGTGTTATACATTATAACCGGCATTATGAGGGAAATTGAGTGTTTATTACTACACGCATGAAATTGTGTCTCTCAACACTTTTCATTGAGATTGTGTGCAGAAATTCTTCAGGTCAAAGAACTGGAATTGCAAAAGTGCCGATAAAGCTCAGCAAGTCAAAGACTTGAAATCTGGCAGCAACCAAGAAAGAATTATAAGATTCCAGACATCAAAAGAACATTCCAAAGATAAACCAGACAACCCAGTAAAACTCAGGTAGAGATCTCCTCAAATGGCCGCGGATCCGCGGCCGATCCAGGCCGAGTCGCCGCGGTTCCGCGGCCGTGTTGACTCGTCAGCGATCCGAACTTTTCCAGAGCCTTCCTTATAACGGCCTAGCTTCCTCAAGACGCTCCAATTCCACGTGGTATCTTCTGGAAGGCTCTGCATAACTACCAAGCTTTGGAGGGAAGATTGATTTTGAAATTATAAAAAGGGATCTAGATCTACAATTCAAAGGTTGTTGATTAGTTGTTAAAATTATGGGGAAATTAAGAGCCACAATTCAAAATTCAAGTTGAGTGACACAACTTGAGATCTAAACCCTAACCCAAATCCAAATCCAAAGCCAAATCAAGATCCATTAAGAAGCAAATCAAGCGAGCAATCAACGATCCTTTATTCGCGAAGCCAATCTTCATCAAGAGCGCGAGATCCACGACGATCCAAGTCTCACGGAGATCGAGCGGAGCGAACTTCGACCGATCTAGTTACCTCTTTAAAGGAGCGATCGAGAGCAACTCTTGTAACCTCGAATTGAGGGAATGTGTAATTAGTCGTCGATTTAATAAAGGTGATAATTAGTTAATTCTTGCTTTCTTTATATTCTTGCACTATGAAATTTCTAGATCTTGAATCTTTTACTTTCTTGATGCTTGAGTAAATCTCCGCTTGTGACGGAATCGAGAGAATTGATAGATCCAGTGATGATAAAATCCTAATACTAATCTTAAGTCTTATGAGATTTGTGAACTTTAGGAAAAAGAATCATCAATGACCTAATTTGGATCGAGATCACATTCTTGATTATTTCGTTGCAAATTAGGGATCAAATGATTGATGATTCTCTTTGCTAGAGACTAGATCCGAATGATGATCAATGAAAAGACAAGGGATAGAGAAGGAGAAACCCTGGTTTCTTCAATAGATCCCTAATCTTCATTCATCACCATCAATTTAGCTACAAATTATCAATAGATAAGATTAGTCAGTATTAGATTCATCATTGCTACCGATTCGATCGATTCCTACAAGCTATTCTTCATAATCTTGTTAAATCAAATTGATTTGGACATCTTCTTGATTCTTGATTCTAGATCTATATTTTTGAATTTCTTGAAATGACAAATCAATTAAATCATGAATATATTTCTTGAATTTTCTTTTATATTTTCATTTCAACTCATCTAAAGCATAATCGAACAAATTCACGCATCTCAGTGGACGATCCGTGCTCACTAACGATCGCTATAAGCGACACCGTTAATTGATTGCGGTATAAATTTCTTTGGTTGTGAAATATTTTACCATACACACAATAAAGATGATCAATCAAGGACTGAGGGGAAGCACGCCGCCTTCGAGCTAAATCCCGCTATTTCTTATGGAGCAATGGGAACCTCTACAAGAAGTCGTACACGCAACCTCTGCTTCGGTGCGTTGACCCCCACGAAGCCGACTACGTCCTGCGTGAAATACATGAAGGGGTCGGTGGAGCACATCAAGGGGCCGGCACCTTAGTCCAGAAGAAGCTGCTCCAAGGGTACTATTAGCTGACGATTCACCAAGACGGTCAAAAGCTCGTCAGAAGATGCAGAAGCTGCCAACTCCACGGCAGCATACCCCATCTTCCTGCTAACGAACTAACGGCCATCACCTCCCGCTGTCCATTTGCCCAATGGGGGATGGACATGGTAGGCCAACGCCTAACTAGTACGGACGGGCACAAATACATCCTTGTCGCGGTGGACTATTTTACGAAATGGATTGAGGTCGTCCCCATCAGAAAACCGGACGCCACCACGACCATTAAATTCCTGCAGAACAACATAATATCGTGTTTCAGGATCCCGTGATGTATTGTTACCGACCATGGGATGAATTTTGAAAACGACAATGTCAAAGGATTCTGCAACGAATACCACATACTGATGAAGTTTGCCGCGGTCGCGCATTCTCAATGCAACGGGAAGGCCTAGGTCGCTAACAGAGACGTCATTCGAGGTCTTCGAACTCGTTTAGAAGGAAGACAGGACAGCTGGGTCGAGGAACTACCCCGGGTTTTATGGGCCTTACACACATCAAAGAAGACTCCCACTGGAGAGACCCCCTTCAGCCTCTGCTACAGCACCAAGGCGATGGTCCCAGCAGAGATTGGGATGCCCGGTTACAGAGTCGAACACTTCGAGGACGAAGCAAACACCTCGGCGCTCCGGACTAATCTGGACATCTTGCTAGAAAAGCGAGACCGGGCACAAATCAAAGACGCCGCTTATCAACAGCAAACTGTCCGCTACTACAACGCATGAGTCAAGCATCACGCCTTCAAAACGGGAGATTTGGTCCTAAGGCGGAACGAATTCATAGACCAAGGCAAGCTGCACAAGTTCTCCCCAAAGTGGGACGGCTCATTCCTCGTCTCCGAAGTATTGCTCGGAGGAGCCTATCGCTTATAAGATGCGGGAGGACGCAAGTTTCTGCGGTCTTACAACGCCGAGAAGCTCAAATTGTACAAGGAAATATGTTTTCAAAATTTTGTATCAGTGAATATTTTTTCTTCTTTGTCGAAGCGATGTAATTTTTCTTTATTATTAAGTCTCCTGAATTAAAGGAAACTCCTTCGATATGTTTCCCTCTTCCTCGGTTCCAAGACCCCTGGGTTCATTTTTGTGAAAATACGCAAAAGCACAAAGGGAATAAAAAGGAGACAAAAACACGTCGCAAAAGGGGAACTTTATTCATCAAAGGTATTATGGGCTCCCCAGCCTTACACAAAGGAAAATATATATAAAATATTACAACAGAGGGGGTAGGGGTGAAGAAAACACTGTTGGTGGTACTCCGAGGAGATCGCCGCCAACCGAGCCTTCGCTTCCTCGGCCCGCTCCCTCTGATGTTGCCTGCGGACCCGCGATGCCATGGAAGGGCCAGAGACCGCACCGGTCGGGCAGCCATCGGCGATCTGCCTTTGCTGAAAGCACTCCAGAACAAGTGCCACCGAGCGATCCCGCCGGCTCTTCGAGATCAGACCGTAGTGGTGGAGCGAGTGCAGCTTGTCCACCGCCTCGTCCTTAAGCTCCTCGGACAGGGCGTTGTGCAGCCCCGGTGACATCCTTCAAATTGTATACATGAGCAATTGAAGGAAGGATGATCGCCGGGGAAGTAGACAGCCGAAGTGTTCCTCCACGCGCTGGACCACTGCCCGGTACGTCTCCTCGGTGCTTGCCTAATCGTGAAAGTAGACGTTGTCATGAGAGATGATCTCTTGAATGGAGTATATGAAACCTGCCATTTTTTTCTGAAGCGCAAAGCTAAAAATAACCAACATGCCTTCGCTATTTATAATCCCAACGGAATCCCAAAAGGCCGAAGTTTGCGCATGCGGCAGCATAATTCACGGGATCTTTTCAAAGTTCCCAACCCAGGGCTGCCGCGTGGCCACCATGCCCCCAAACGGCCAAATGGAAGTTGGAACGACGCGCACTACGGAGAGTCATGCCTTCCCACGCATCTCTGCTACGCGTTGTCTTCGACGGTCTCTCTCCCCAAGATTTTACGGGTCAAGGGAGATGGACCGACACCAAAGAAGCCTCGTCAAGAGGCCACCGAGCAGCTTCCCTGCTCGGTCTATCCTTAACGGGTAACTTCCTACCCATTTACGCTAAGGATCGAAAGCCCTCATCAAGAGACCACCGAGCAGCTTTCCTGCTCAGTTAATCCCTGGCTGGTAGTCCCCTACCCACCGACGCCAAGGATCGAAGCCCTCATCAAGAGGCTACCGAGCAGCTTCCCTGCTCGGTCAATCCTTAGCGGGTAACTTCCTACCCATCTAGCTGCTTGGTCAATCCTTAGCGGGTAACTTTCTACCCATCTACGCTAAGGATCAAAAGCCCTCATCAAGAGGCCACCGAGCAGCTTCCTTACTCGGTCAATCCTTGGCTGGTAGTCCCTTACCCACCGACGCCAAGGATCGAAGCCCTCGTCAAGAGGCCACCGAGCAACTTCCCAACTCGGTCAATCCTTAGCGGGTAACTTCCTACCCATCTACGCTAAGGATCGAAGCCCTCATCAAGAGGCCACCGAGCAGCTTTCCTACTTGTTCAATCCTTAGCGGGTAACTTCCTACCCATCTATGCTAAGGATCAAATGCTCTCATCAAGAGGCCACCGAGCAGCTTCCCTGCTCGGTCAATCCCTGGCTGGTAGTCCCCTACCCGCCGACGCTAAGGATCGAAGCCCTCATCAGAGGCCACCGAGCGGCTTCCCTGCTCGGTCAATCCTTAGCGGGTAACTTCCTACCCATCTACGCTAAGGATCAAAAGCCCTCATCAAGAGGCCACCGAGCAGCTTCCCTACTCGGTCAATCCCTGGCTGGTAGTCCCTTACCCACCGACGCCAAGGATCGAATCCCTCGTCAAGAGGCCACCGAGCAGCTTCCCTGCTCGGTCGATCCTTAGCGGGTAACTTCCTACCCATTTACGCTAAGGATCTAAAGTACTCACCCAAATGCCACCGAGCAGCTTCACTGCTCGCCAACGCCGACCAATTCTAACTTGGCTATTGTTTAACTTACGCTAAGGGAAGTGGTCGCCGGTCCGACTCAAAGGAATGGGCAAATCTCGACCTTCCTAGACTGAAGGATCTTTCGATGTATTCTAAGAGAACGATCGCCACCTCGACTCTGGGGGCGGGAGGAGATTGACCTTCCTGCACTTAGCGATTAACTAGCTTACACTCGATGGGCGATCGCCATCTAAAAGACCGGTCATCGACCTACGGCCTAACTCTTGGGACAAGGAAAAGGCTAACAAGCTCAAGTGCTCGCACAAGAAAACATTGCCACGAAGAAGAATTAAGAATAGTTTTATTTACGATCTGAGAGTCTTTACAAGGTACTATGGGCTCCTCAGCCATACAAAAAGTGCCCGGAGGCTTACAAAATTTATATAAAAAACATAGATAAAAAGGCAGGAAGGCTCAGGCCTCGGGACCGGGGAGGATCTCGACCTGCTCAACGCCGGCGTCGGGAACTGGGGTGTCGGCTTTTGGGTCGGTGCTACCACTAGGAGCTTTATCTCCAACACTCCCACTGGCAGCCTCTTCTCGGAGGCACTCCCAGCGGTCTCCCCTTACGGCTCATCCTCGGAGAGGGGGTACTGGAGCCGAAGCTCGCCATCAGCAAACCCCGGCATCAACGCCTTGATAGTGTCGAGAGCCTGGTGCCAAACAATGGCCGTGGCGTCGGCAAGGTCGGCGTAGAACTGGTCCGACGTCTTGTACCTCTCCACGGACTTCTTTGCCCGGAGATCGGCAAGTTTTACCGCTTCAAGCGCCGTCTGGGTGTCCCTCTTGCAGGAATCCCGCGCGTTCTTCATTGTGACGTTAAACACCTTAGCCTTCTCCAACTTAGCCTGGATGGCCTTGTTAGATTCACTCAGAAGTCGGACGGACTCTTTGCATTTGGAGCTCGTCAACTCCTCGGCGATCACCCGGGTTTCGAGGGCGGTTATCCTCTCCTTCGCCTGCTGCAACTCCAGGCGCAGGTCCTCCTCCCGCGAGGACGACTCACCCGCTTTCCGCATCGCCGATGCGATCTTCTCGGATTCAATGTTGACGATGAGGGCGCAGTGCTGGAAGACCTGAGAAAAGTAGAGAAAGGGGTTAAAAGTATCCGATCCGAGGAAAAAATACTTGACGAAAACCTCAACGGAAAGCAGACACTAACCTGGACAGCCTCCTGAGCGATGGCGGCCACTTGGGCCTTCAGGGTCCCCCGGGGAATTTTGCATCCGGACGATCATTCCATATCCGAAAGCAAGCTATCGGCAACAGAAGCCCCGAGGGCACCTCGAAACAGACGTCTCCCTCTTGCACGGGGATCGGGGAGGCTGGAGATCGAGAAACCGTCCTCTTGTACCTCTTGAGGGGGACCTCAGGGGGGTCGGCCTCATCCCTCACCTCCCTCGCCTGGGACTCCGGTTCCCGAGCGTGCTTATGGCTCTCCCCGCAGCTGGTTTCCAGAGCTCGGGGCACGGCGAAGGTCTTAGCCGGTGCGGCTGGCTTCAGGGCCGAGCTCGAACCAGGAAGGGACGAGCTAGCGCCCCCGGTTTTCTTCCCTGTCTT
Source organism: Agapanthus africanus (assembly GCA_030015575.1). Lineage (NCBI taxonomy): Eukaryota > Viridiplantae > Streptophyta > Magnoliopsida > Asparagales > Amaryllidaceae > Agapanthus > Agapanthus africanus. Next base: position 927,592,839 of record CM057339.1, read on the forward strand.
CGCGGCTATAGCAGCCAAGAATTTGGATCGGTCTATTGGCTCTGCAGAAAGAAGAATACACGAAGGGAGTTAGCGATGCTGAAAAGAGCAAAACAAAAATATTCAAGTCTAAAACAGATCGTCCAAGCTCCTAACTCACCCACGAATCGAGCGGGGCTGAGCCTGGCCCAGCTAAGGGCCTGCTCGAAAAGCAAAACGTCGGCCCGCTGGATTGGCTCCTATATGGACACCTCCTTCGCCTCGGGAGAGGACGAACGCTTCACCCTCGGGCAGTCGGCCCTATGCCACTGTACAGGCATAGACCAATTCTTTCCCTCGAATGGCCCGACGAATACAAACTTCTCCTTCCATTCATGAATGGAAGAAGGAACAACTACTACCCCTGACCCGGCCGGCCCTCCCTTACGTTTTTTGAAGGAAATGTACACCCAGCTCGGCTCGTCCTTACGGGTGCCGGGATGATTTTGTAACAAAGGAAGGAAGTGAGAAGGTTCAGGATGAAAGGGATTTCTTCAAGTCTCAACCGGACCAGTAACCCGAGGAGAATTCTCTATGAGTTCGATACTAGCTGGCCTGGGGAAAGTTGGAAGCAACGTAGTACCCCGCATACTTTGGGGGGAAAGGGCAGACGCATCCCAGCCCAGAATGTATCCAAGTATAAAGCAATCTCCTTACCCTGCACCTGATCTGCCCTTTCGTCCTCCCTAGCTAAACGAAGCGATTAGCTAGGGGGAATGTGGAAACGAGCCCGAATCTCAGTGAGCTCGTCCATGTTTCTTAGGAGGGAGGGGGCATCGTGAGCGTTCCCAATGCGCACTTTGGGGACCCTTACCGTCGCCTGATGATAAGTAGCGCGGGTGGCCCTGACTCTATGAGGGGAACCCAACTCGGATGGGGCATAGGAAGAAGCAGGAGAAGACACCCTGGACTCGGCTCCAACAACTGGAACCTCATCACCCGACTCTACCCTAACAACTTCCACAGACTCCTCAGTGGAAGATATGTAACCTGATTCAAAAGAAGGAGTCCTCCGAGGAAAGTGCGTGAGGGATCCGATCTAAAGGACGGAGCGCCGAGCTATCTCTCGCAGCAAAAGGAAAATAATGGCGAAAGTGTGGACCCTAGGGGGATCCCACCCCTAGTTATACTACTTGGGAGATGCATCCAACGGCTCATATCATTTCCCGCTAAAACGAAGCTTCGTGCCTGCTAGCCGTCGACGCCCCACGTGTCAAACAACCATTGGAGACGTCCTTTCAGGCGCAGGCGACAGCGACAGCCCGTCACGTCCGCCAATCCACGTCGGACACGTGGCCTGCGCCTCAACAGATGTACAAGTGAATCAACACTCCCTCTTTAATACACGATCTCCCCCCTGATCCGCTGACATCATCGAAGATATGCCCAGCCGCCTCAGAGATCCGTGCTAATAGGTTCTTGACTACAGGCTGAGCCTGGAAGACCGGTCGACCACTCTCGACCCGACCCATAAATAGGTCGGGACGAGAGTGGGGGGCTAATGATGATGCTCACAAGTGGGAAACTCCCCAGATCATGACACGTGGCAGATGACGTGTCCCGGGGCTCACGGAAACAGGGCAAGCATCTTACATTGGAGGCATTCCCCGGGGTACCGTCCCGAGGCATGACCCGACCTTCGACGGGTCCCTGAACACTCCTATGCTCGCCTCTGCAAAGAACCATCAGCTCGCCTCTGAGCTATCACAGAACCGAGCTTTCTCGGCCTCCTTGCTTGCCCCCGAGCTATCATAGAACCGAGCTTCCTCGGCCTCCTGCTCGTTTCCGAGCCACCCGCCAAGCTAAGCCGTCCAGGATCTACCGATCAACCAAGGACGCAGAGCCAAGCGCCTCCGCCATGGCTCCGTGTATCACTTCAAAAGCGAGATATCCGCCACCCAACATCCCTCGTTCAATGCCGCCGTATCCTCCATTAACGAGCGTATCTCGTCATTAAGGGGGGATCTCATCATTCACGCAGGCATAACGTCAGGGGAGTAACGACCGGCAAAGATCTCGCGCCAGCTCGCTCTAAGCGTCCACTATAAAAAACCCTCTCCTAGATGACTCAGGTAACGCATTTCATTCCAATAAGCCGTTACTCTGCTCAAATACCTCGGCTAACTTGATCGTCGGAGGGTCCACGGTGGTACAACCACCACGGGACTTCTTTTGCGGGTAGCTCGGCTTCATCTCGAATCAAGCCCTCTGAGATCCACACGTTCAGGGAAACGAATCCCGACACCAATCTCAGTCGTTCATCCACGCTCGCCACAGATCGATGGAGGACAACATCTGAAGGAGATCCTAACCTCCATCATTCTCCATTTTTTTTATTCCATTTGAAACTTGAAATGTTGATTTCAGATAAGATATATGTTTGCACATAATGTTGGAAATACGGTGCAGAATAAAATTAATGATTAAAATGTTACCGATTAAATCGTATATACACTTCCGCGGTTTGCATCCCAGTACCATCATTGTACGTATACAGAGGATTCAGAATTTTTTGCCTGACTCGTGTCCGATTGAATATCAAGATCGAATGGAGAACCATCGAAGATTAAGAGGAGAGCCTTAAATGGGATGAGCTCGGATGAAAAGGTTTTACCGTGTGATTTTATTGTCATAAGAGAATGGGATAAATAAATACGGTCTTTTATTATTTTTAGGGTTTTTTACTATAAAAAACTCCTTCATGCTTCTCTAGCTACTAAAAGTCATATTCATACTTCATATTTGTTTAAAAGATCGCCTATACATTTAAGTTGCACTAAAAAGCCTCCCGCCATCCTAAAAATGAATCTTTTTGGCATATTTCATCACTCCGTTAAAAGATTAACATTGAGTATCGGTAAGTGTTTTAAAACCGTCCTAGCCTCTCTTTTTTCCCCAAAATTCATAATTTTTCTTCTAAATTGGCTTTAGGATTAGGGTTTCGATCAAAAATCTCTTAAATTGATCATAAAAAACGGCTCGTCTTTCACAACCTTCTTCGGCAAAGAGTTTGTCGAGTGTCGTTGTCCCTTCGATTACAAGGTTCGAGTTCATGGGTGATTGATGCATTTTAATGCATATTTTATATCCATATTTATCTTTATCTTACTTATTTAATACTACTCCTGATATGTTTTATTGAATAATGCAGATTAGAGGGTTTAAAGGGCAAAAATACGCAAAATGCGTGTTACGTGCGTTGGATGTGGAAACCTTGATACAAAAACAGATACAATAGTGCAATTTAACAAGAAACCAGAATGCCAAAAGATTCACAAGATCGAACCAACCCAACACGCCAAAATTGGAACCTATAGCTTACCTAATTTCGGCCAAAACATAAGTCAGGAAAGATTTGGCCGAAATCCTTTGGAGTTTGGTTTGGAAATTTTAGGGTTTTCTTGATACATCAAAAATATTTCTTTCCATCCCTTTTAATCGGCCAAAATGCCTATAAATACCGATGTATAATTATTCTAGGGTTATCATCCCCTTTTGGGAGGATCAAAGTCTGTATGTTTATTTTAATATGAATTTCTTTTTATTGTTTTTCTTTCTTCATGAGTAGTTAAATTGTTATCTAAGGTTTTTTAATTGTTCTTTCTATGATTGGGGTATGAATTAATAGATTTGTTCTTTTCTAAGTGCTTAATGATGGATATTTATAATAAAGTTAAGTTCTTTTTGATATTATACTGATAAATTAAGTAGATCAATGAATGATTGACAACTGTAAGATTTATTCAGGAAAAGATAATATCGCCAATAAACTAGCTAGTTTAAGGATTGATTGATAACCATGAGAATTAATTAGGGAAGGTAAGATCGTATCTTTATTATACATGTTCAATCTAGTTAATATATGGTAGATTAGGCTATGCCGATAAAATAAGATAAACCATTGATTGAAAACCTATGAGTTTATTAATTATAAGCGTAGATCTAACTATTGCTATATTAATTAGAACTTGATATCTAAATTTATTACCAGATGATTTTATTTGATTGATAGGGTTGTTTGCCTTCGTAAAGGGTCCCCGAGGTTGGGGGTCGTGCTCACGGGATCAGATCGATGTGGATCCACCTGTCTCCTCAGAGATGCGTTGCGTTACCGTGACGCGGGGGGTGTTTGTGGTGTGTGGCTGAGAGACCAGACGGATGCAACCGATACAGCGTGACTTCTCAGATTCATCCTTCAAAAATGGTTTTTTTAATTATGGGGACTAGATTTCCTACAGGTGCAAGCCTATGTAGTTAATTACCCATCCGCACAAAACGGAGAGAACTTTTTACGAGTCGTTTATTTCTAACAAGCATTAAATGGTAATTACAACACAAAATATAAAGCAGGAGCAACAATCACAATATATATTTCATATTAACAATTACAGTAAAGATACAGCTCATTTTATACATATTCGGTCGTATTGTTTATGTGCACTACAAAATTGCATCTCTTGCTGTATACTCTTTCACCATTGAGTAGGCATGCATTCTCGCTGCTGTTTACGTCCCTGGATTGTATACAGCTTTATAGAATGTATGATCCAGACCGTAGGGCAATAGCAGTCTAAAGTTGTCTCAGACATACGTAGTAGTTTAAAGTCGTCTCGAACATAGGTAGTAGTTTAAAGTCGTCTCGGACGTCGCCATAGTTTGGATTCGTCTCGGACGTGGCAGTAGTTTGGAGTCGTTTCGGACGTAGCAGTAGTTTGGAGTCATTTCGGACGTAGCAGTAGTTTAAAGTCATCTCGAATATAGGTAGTAGTTTAAAATTGTCTCGGACATAGGTAGTAGTTTAAATTCGTCTCAGACATAGGTAGTAGTGGGACATTGACTTTTATGTCATGATGGTTGTGTAAAAGATGGTGATGGTTGACCAGCACACCTGGTGGGGACTTGATGAGAAAGGTGCATGTTGCAGGATGCACATCTGCTGGGACAAAAAAAGGACAGCTGGCTTTTATGCCACCATGGTTGTCCGTGGATCGTATATGAAAATTTATTTCACCTGCCATAGGACGGGACTCCAGTTTAAGAATATAGTGGTCCATGGATCCAGTTTAGGGACTTGGGGGTCCACTTTTAGTTTAAGGTCATCTCGGACCAGGCACGGACCAGGCAGTAGTTTGAAATCGTTTTGGACACAGTATTAGCTTAAGGTCATTCCGTACCAAGCAATAGTTTAAGGTCATTCCGGACTAAGCGTTAGTTTAACGCCATCCTGGACCAGGCATGGTTATATGGTTTTATGTAGAAGATGGCAGATGTGACGATGTTACTATAACAACGTTTGATCGACTTCTGGGTCACGATAGACGGCTTCTATCTCGGACCAGGAAGTAGTTTAGAATCGTTTTGGACGCAGTATTAATTTAAGATCATTCCAGACCATACAGTAGTTTAAGGTCATCTCGGACCATGCAATAGTTTGGAGTCGTTTCGGACGCAATATTAGTTTAAGGTCATTCCGGACCATGCGGTAGTTTAAGGTCATCTCGGACCATGCAGTAGTTTGGGGGTATTTGACTTGTCATCATGGATTTTGGTAATGTAATAGAGGCTATTAGGGTTGAATCCATAGATTTTGAGGATGCGGAGGTTTCTAGGGGTCTCCGCCGAGGACTTGAAAGATGTGGGGCCCACTGGGGATCTCCGCCAGTGATTTGGAGGATGTGGACCCATTGGGGAGTCCCCGCTAAAAACTTGGTTGACGTGGAACCTATCAGAGGATGCCACCACATGTTTGTAGGAGTGCAGAGGCCTCTGGGGGTCTCCGCCAAAGACTTGGTTGATGTGAGACCCATCGGAGGGTGCCGCCACATGCTTGGAGGAGTGTGGGGGCCTCTAAGGGTCTTCGCCAAGGACTTTGTTTATGTGGGACCCGCTAAGGGGTGCTGCCACATGTAGAGCGTGGAGACCTCTAAGGAGGGTCTCCGCCATAGATTCGACGGACGTGTGAACCGCTAGGGAGTGCCGCCACGTATAGAGCGTGAAGACCTCTAAGGAGTGTCTCCGCCATAGACTCAATGCGAGGGGTCTCCGCCAAGGCCTTAGTGCAAAAAAGGGGTCTGCGCCGAGGCTCTGGCGCCGGAAAGGGTCTCCGCTAGAGCAATGATAGGCGTTGGGTCTTATAGGGGTCTCCTCCATTGGTTGATTAGCGCGGGAACCTACAAGGGGTCACCGTCATAGAGCTTGATGGAGTTTTGGGGACCTTTTTGGCCATCATTGACTCAAAATCTGGAAATCTCATAAACATTAAAGTTTTAGATCTTGAAATGATATTTTCATAGAGTCCAAGAAAATCAAAATCAGATAGTCGGACAGAAAGTTATTGCCGTTTTACTGTGAACTAATTCGGTTCGCCGGTTCAAGATTTCAACCATGAATCTCACTTTCGGGGACCTTTTTGGGCATCATAAATCCAAAATTGTGAGATTTTATCAACATAAAAGTTTTAGATCTGGAAGAGATCTTTCCATAAAGTCTAAAAACATTGAAATCGGACCATCGGATAGAAAGTTATGATCATTCTACTATGGACTGATTTTCTTCTATATATGTATGTGCATTCGTTCATTTGTTCATCGTCGACCCATGTATAGTCTGTCGGGTTGCTAGGCTTCTCTAGTAGGGTTTAAAGTGCAGCGGAAGTGGTAATTTTAAAAATCTAGTGAGCTTTAGAAAAACCAAACCAAGAATTAAACCAAACTACTAAACTTGTCATTAAACTAGTAAGGTAAATAAAAGAGTTTAGCGGACTACAACATTTGTAGTGCGTTAGCCATCTCTCCTTTGACTCCGGCTGGTCTCTACGAAGCTCGGAACAAGCTTACTCGATGATCTCCTCACCGAAGATGATCCACCTTGAGATAACTCCAACACAAGCTTTAGCTTCAAATTGGTCTCATTAAAATGAAGCAACCAACTAATTAAACTTGTTAAGAATGATTAGTAGAAGATATAGAATAATTAGCTCACTTAATTTTTCTTTTTTCTTTTCCATTCCTTACTTGAAGAAAAATCAAGAGGAAGAAGATGCATGGAGAAGATGAGAGTGTCTTGAAGATAAGCATGAAAACACCTTTTTTAACTAGAAATAAGAATGAATCATTAAAAGAATCATCTCATGAATTCTACAACCATGACTCATTCTCATTTCTTTCATGTAATTCTAATACACACAACTCCAATGTATCATTATACATGACACAATATTTATATCAAATATAAATATAATTAAAGAGAAGAAAATAATTAAGTGGGCATGATATTAGTTAATATATAAATATATCAATATATAAATATACATTTAATTATTAAATCAACACTTGATTTAATAATCCGGCTATATCTTATATATACCGGCTAATATCAATATACACCCGATTAAAATACGTGTATCAAATACACATGTTTAATCGAACTTCTGCACATATCCCTATACGTGCCTTACCTCATTTCGCATATGCAGGAAAACCTCTGTGTGGGACTCTAAAGACTTGACAATACGCTGGCAGTAGGTTAGGATCATATTCATAGTCTACAAGTACGTCAGCGGTACTAGCTGCACGTAACGGCTACCTAGGTATTAAACAAAAGAAGATCAACAAGCAGTCCGGTTTTTTCGTATAAGAGTATCGCATATCGGGTCTAGGATTTGGAATCTGTTAGACCCCAATAACTCGATAAGTCATGCGACAGAGGACTCATAACCAACCAAAAATACAACTGATAACACTTATCAGTTTTTCTTTGTAACGCCCCGCTTGCCAGTGTACGGGTAAGGAGACGTGACGAGACCGCGACGTATTTACTCAGAAGTAAACACGTTAAGCGTAAATAAGCAATATAAAAGTAAAACGCAAGAATGACAAGAGATATAACGAAACAACAACTTTTTATTTATATTCATTCTTTAAATGCAACTGGAAAGTAAAATACAATAATGGAAAGCGATGCCTAAACAATGGCATATGAACTGAAGGAAAAATAAGTACAAGTAAGAACTAGACCTCTGGCTCATCTGAAAACTGCTCCAAATCTTCCTAACTGGGCTCGATATCCTGAGAGTCGGGTCCTCCTGACAACATTCCAAAGAAAGAAGAGATAAGAATATCGTCAGCGAACAATCGCTCAGTAAGTTCCAAAAGAGAGATAGATCAAGTAAAAGAAATAGATCTGGTAATTTATCTGTTTTTGTTATACTAACGTAGTTGTTTATAGTTTGGTACAGAATGTATCAGTGTATACGAGAGGAGTCTAACTTGCTCCGTGGACTAAGGCATATGGGGACTAAGGCATATGGAGTACAAGACCCCGTTAAACCCACGGGACAACGACACGGATATTCAAGTTAGGTGTATTATAGTGACCATCTCATTCCACTTCTAATACATTCCGTACCAATATACCCCGTTAAAAACCCCATAATGCATATTGTATTGATTGTAATGAGTTGTAGTATAAGACTTTCCAAAACCATGGTATAAGTTGTTCATGTAAACGGTTCGGATGTAAACAGATAGTCAAGTAGTCAAGTTCAAGATATAGCCTTGGTTCGGTCAGGTCAAGTCATATTGCATGTTCGTATTGTTCGATATTCATGTTCAAGTTCAAGTGTTCATGTTTGATATATTGGATTCATATTGAATTCGATATATGGTTGGATTCATGTTTGAATTATATTCAGATTAGACTGAGACTCAGATTGAGTCAGACACTCAAACAGATTTGAGTCCTGAATTAGGTTTAGGAGTTATCGATATTTGCTGGCAGGATTTGTGACTTTTCCAAGCCAATTACCATTGATAACCCCGTTGTAGTTTTTTACCTTAAATAGGCATGCACCCACTTTCTTCGGCTCCCTGAGGCTCAAGAGAATTAGTCCCGCTTAAAGCTATATTTACTAGGGTCCTTAATGTAAATTTAATATAACTTGAGGGGGTTTTATGAAAAACATTTTTAGTATACTTTCAAAAAAATCCTCAAGTATTTATTTATTGTAGTTAGGGTTTTCATGGATATAATTTTTAAAAATGAGGTATTCTAGTGAATAAATACCAAGCTTGAATAGTACATGGTATTTTAGTGTAAAGTTGACCTGTATAGATTGTTGATGGTATTTTCATGGAACTTATAATTCTTTTATTTTGTTTAGAAAACGTGGAATTTAGTAATATCTTTAAAATATGTGTTTTGATAATATTTATATATTTATTAAAAGATAACTCTTTATTATTAAATAGAAATCCTCGTTTTTCTTAAAAATTATATAAAAATTCCATCGAGATCGTATGCTCCGTGAGGTGGTCTGCATCTCGCTCTACTAGTCCATATGCGATAACCCGCACCATCCCAATCAGATTCCCCAAAATGGGTTGTAGAGGCATAATCGCAAGGAATGTAATCACACAATTTAAAGAAATACGTTTTTTAATAGTTTAAGGTATTTATTTGAAAAGTCGTATTTGCCACAAGATATTGTTTTCAAGAGAATCGTGCTATGTCAAGATGTGTGTATGTGAGAGGTAGGTCATTACCTCGTGAGGTTTTCTAAAGGTATGCTAAGCTAAAGTAATTAAAAGATGTCATATGTAAAGTTTGTGGTATTTAAACGAAAAATGCAAATAGAAGTTACATAACATGGCATGTTAAGATGAAACTTATTCTCAATATTTGTTTCATGATTATTAAGCAAGATATGGATGATATGGATGATTGGTTATTAAGAAAGATTATGATTTTAACAAATTTAGAATCGAATGTCGGAATAACTCCACTTCCAACGAGTTTTGAAAAAAAAACTTTTTAAATTAGGAAGAGAGGAGAAGAGAGGGGTCTTACAAGTTTAGAGAAGAGATGGGAGATTTAGGAAAAGGTTGGTGGCTTCGTGAAGTCGTGGGGTTGCCGGAATCGTCTCAAATCCTCGCCGGAACTTGACCTAGTGCTAACTCCACTTGTACTCTTCTTTGACTTGGAAAATTTTGAGGATTTTTGACAAGAGATTTCATAATGAAGAGGGCTAAGGTATGATGTTGTATTTATAGGGTAAAATTAGGGTTTTGAGAACTGAAGAGAGAATTAAAATGCATTAAAATTGGATTAATGCTTCATTTTAATTCTATGGATAATTGCAGAGAAAAAAAACAGTATGGGGGTAGTGGGGTAGGTGTTGCGTGCACAACATGGGGACTTTTCCCCTCAGTCCACCCATCGGCGCCGACTCCCCAACCGATCTCGTCGGTCCACTGTAAGCTTTTGGTGCTGGGATTTATGCTACGTGTCTAGGTCAGTTCTTATAACATTTAACACATGTTCGATTTTCTGTGACTTTTCATTTTACGTGTATTGCACGTGTAAACTTTTTGGCTTCCAAAAATTTAAAAGAAAAATCAGTAAAAATATATGTGGCTGAAGGGATTCGAACACAGAGGCTATGTCACAGTAGTGCAAGCTTTTACCAATGAGCTACAAGTGCTTTCTTACTGTTTTTAAACAAATACAATATTTAAAGTATACTCAGGCTTGCAAATACTCCATTCTGTACATTAACTTTAAAATTTTTGTACAATAAAAACAAAGTCGTTACATTCTACCCTCATAAAAATTTCGTCCTTAAAATTGACAATTATATCAGGACTAGTTTACAAATAAGTAAGGGTATCTTGCACGCATATCATCCTCACGTTCCCATGTTAATTCTCATGGCGAATCTTTTCTCCACATCACTCGGACCAAGTTTACTTCCTTATTTCGAAGTGACTTTATCTTTCTGTCCAGGATTTCAACGGGTTGCTATTCACAGGATAGATCTGTCTGTACAGTGAGCTTAGAGTGATCAAGGATGTGGCTGGGGTCGCTCATATTCGAAGCTGGGATATGTGGAATAAGTTGTGCACTCCTTCCAATGAGGGTGGAAGTGCTAAACGATAGGCCACATCTCCGACTCGTTCGAGTATGTCGAACGGTCCAATGTATCTTGGACTGAGCTTACCCCTCTTGCCAAAGAGAATTGCTCCACGGTTTGGAGAGATTTTTAAGAACACATGATATCCTGGCTGGAACTCCAGGTGTCGGCGCTTTGCATCAGCCCAGTGCTCCTGTCTGTCTTGGGCTATGTGCATTCTTTCCCTGATCGTGCGAACTACATGCACAGCCGCCACGATCATCTCTGGTCCAAGGAGTTCCCTATCTCCGCTATCATCCCAACTCAATGGTGATCGACACTTCCTTCCATAGAGAGCTGCAAAGGGTGCCATACCAATACTCGCTTGGTAGCCGTTGTTGTATGAAAACTCCACAAGATATAGGTGATCTTCCCACGATCCTCCGAAGTCTAACATACATGCTCTTAGCATATCTTCAAGGATCTGAATCGTTCGCTCAGACTATCCATCTGTTTGTAGATGGTAAGCCGTGCTGAAGTTCAGACTCGTTCCCAAGCTAGCTTGCAGACTTTGCCAAAACTGCGATCGGAATCTGGTGTCACAATCGGAGACAATGCAAACTGGTACTCCATGTAATCTCACGATCTCCTGCATGAGTTCATGGGTATCAGAAATAGTACACCATGAAGAGTTAAATCTCACTTAGGTTCAGACTTACTTCCATGTACTTCTTTGCTAGTGTCTCAGTAGATTGGCCAACTCGAAATGGGATGAAGTGAGCCGACTTTGTGAGTCGATCCACAATAACCCATACCGCATCGTTACCTTTCGTGCTGCGAGGGAGGGCAGTCATGAAGTCCATGGGGATGTGCTGCCATTTCCATTCTGGAATAGGTAACGATTGAAGTAAACCAGCAGTTCTGTAATGTTCAGCCTTTATTTGCTGACACACCAAATATTTGGCTACGCTTCTGGCTACTTCACGCTTCATGACATGCCACCAGTAATGTTGACGTAGATCTTTGTACATTTTTGTACCACCAGGGTGTACTGAGTAAGGAGAGCTATGAGCTTCTTTCATCAACTCTTCCCGAACAGAATCTTGTGGTACACACAATCTGTTTCCGTATCTCAAAGATCTGTCTTCGTGGATGATGAAGTCGGTTCGAAGTTCACTTTCTACTTGTTCTCGGATCTTTTGCAACTTGGTATCACTTGCTTGAGCTGCTTTGATCTGATTGACAATAGTAGACTGAACTTGTAAGTTCATCAACTTTGAAGTATTACCTGGCATAACCACTTCTATCTCCATCTTGTGTAATTCTTATTGAAGCTTCCACTGTGCGGTGAGATTCATTGATAGTGGCTGGCGACTAAGTGCATCAAGAACTACATTCCTGGCGACTAAGTGCATCAAGAACTACATTCACCTTCCCTGGATGATATTATAGGTTGATGTAGAAATCCGTCATAAGTTCTAGCCATCTTCTCTACCGCATGTTTAACTCCTTCTGAGTAAACACATACTTTAGACTTTTGTGGTCCGTGTATATATCTACTCGCTCTCCAAGAAGATAATGGTGTCAAATCTTAAGTGCAAAGATAATGGCTGTCAACTCCAGATCATGCGTTGGATAATTGCGCTTATGAACTTTCAGCTGTCTTGATGCATAAGCTACAACTTTTCCATACTGGTGTAGAACACATCTTAATCTCTTACTGGATGCATCGCAATGCACAACAAAACCTCAAGATTGGTCCGGTATTACGAGAATAGGTGTTGATGTCAATCTTGACTTGAGTTCTACAAAAGCTTGTTCACATGCTTCTGACCACACGAATGCTTCATCTTTACGTGTGAGCTTGGTCAGGGGTGTTGCAATCTTCGAAAAGCCTTCTATAAATCTTCGGTAGTATTCTGCTAATCCTAAGAAACTTTGAATGTCCTTCACTGTCTTTGGTGTCAGCCATTTGCTTACTGCTGATACTTTAGCTGGATCTACAGAGATTCCTTCGTCTGAAACGATATGTCCGAGAAATCCGACTTAATCTAGCCAAATTTCGCACTTGCTGTATTTGTCATAGAGTTGGTGCTGTCACAAAGTCTCCAGGACAATTCGTAAATGTTCAGCGTGCTCTTTCCGATTCTTTGAATAGACCAGGATGTCGTCGATGAAAATAACAACAAACCTGTCTTGGTACTCTCGGAAAACCTGGTTCATCAGATTCATAAATATGGCTGGTGAATTGGTCACTACAAATGGCATCACGAGAAACTCATAATAACCATAGCGAGTCCTGAATGCCATCTTCGGAATATCAGACTCTTTGACCTTTACCTGATGATAACCCGAACGAAGATCCAACTTTGAGAAAACGCAAGACCCACTTAGCTGATCGAACAGATTGTCGATGTGCGGTAGTGGATACTTGTTCTTTATCGTCACTTCGTTCAGAGTTCGGTACTCTATACACATTCTGTATGAACCTTCCTTCTTCTTCACAAGCAGAACTGGAGATCCCCAACTTGATGTACTGGGATGAATCCATCCATTCTTCAAAAGTTCGTCCAATTGAGTACGGATCTCCTTCAATCCTTCAGGACTTAAGCGATATGGTGCTTTGATCACCGGTTACGCACCAGGCACTAAGTCAATACTGAATTCAAGAGCTCGATCGGGAGGCAAACCTGAGATGTCTTCAGGAAATACGTCTTCAAACTCTGGAACTATCTCTGGATTGTCTTCTTCCGCCTGAAGTGTTGCAACCACTGCCTTCTTTGGTTTGGCTTTGTAGGTGCTAGGTTCCAGGATAGGGTCTCCACTTTTGAAATAAAAGACCGGATGATCTGGTATCTCGAACACTACCCTCCTTTGACGACAGTCGATGGTAGCGTAGAAAGTTCCTAGCCAGTCCATACCCAAAACTACATCAAAGTTCGGTATATCCAGCACCTTGAAGTCAGTATAAAATTCTCTGCTGCAGACGACCACTGGATATAGGTCGTATCCCAAAGTTGCCTTTAAAACGCCGTTCCCTGAACTGACATTCTAGATGGATACGAGCGGTTTAACTGGAATCGCATGAGTTTGGACGAACCGTTGCGACATAAAGCAATGTGATGCTCCAGTATCGAAGAGTGCTAAGGCGGGTAGAGAGGCTAGTAAGATTGTACATAAGTTGTATGGGATATGTTTAGGTATGGAAAGATATATGGATGTAAACAAGTATTGAACAGATTTGAAAGATGAGAAGTTACCAGTGATGACTTGGCCAGTGGCTTCAGCTTCTTCCATAGTCATTGTGAAAGCCTGACACCTAGGTACATTCCTCCTTGCTGGAGGAGTATTCCTCTGTCCGTTCTTCTGTCCTTGAGGTAGGTTCCTTTTTGCTTGATGGAACCGATGAGGAGGCTGTGCAGTAGGTCCACGAGGAGGTGAAGCTGGGAGAGCAAGACGAGATACAGGTGCCTGAATAGCTGGCCGCTGCGGATAAGTGTTTGCTGGTCTGAGGGCTAGATTTAGATTGAGTCTACGGGGACATGCAACAATGTCATGAGTAGATGAGCCGCAGACTAAGTATAGGCCGTTTGCACGCCTGCAGTCATTCGCCAGGTGTCCATTCCTCCTGCAGTAGGTGCAAAAGTCTGGACTGTGCCGGTTAAAATTTACTCCCGGTCTCCTGGGTACAAACGGTGGCCTGGAAAAGGCTCCTCCTACCATCTGAGTGGCAGGGCGCTTCACACCGGCAGACTGAGGTATGCCCTTCTTCTTTACAACTGCCTTATATCGACGGGCAGCCTTTAGAGCTAAATCATGGGTTGGGAAATCTCCTGTAACTAGAGCAGCTTGGATCTCCTGGTCCAACCCTTGCTGAAATCATTTAGCCCTGATCTCAGAAGTCGGTATGGGATGTGCTGCGAACCTGTTACGGTCTTGTGTTAGCAGTGTAGTATGTGTTATAAGGAAATTGGATATTGAGACATATCTTACCTGCTGAGCATGGTAAACTCAGTATCATACCCATCCACAGATTTGCTCCACATAGAGCCTTGTTGCAGGTGGATGTATTGCTGCTCTATGTCAAAATGGGCAGTCTCGGGAAAATATTTTGCGTCGAACATCTCGCGAAATGTCTTCCATTCGATCGGCTGGGCAAGACGGCTTTCTTCAGCCTTCCACCATACTCTGGCATTATCTGTGAGTTGCAGCTTCGCAACTCTTACCCAAGAAATATCTGGCACTTGTGCTGCCTCCATATCGTACTCAATCGACTGAGCCCATTCATCCGCTTCCAGGGGGCTCTCTTTCCCAGAGAATTTCTTAGGGTGCAATGCCCGGAATTGCTTCACTCCGGGTGTCTCAGCTTCTGGACGGTGCAATAGGATAGTAGTCTGCTGCTGTTGTCCCTCCAAGAGGCTTTTGATTGCCTCAAGCAATACCGTCTGCTCATTGATAGGAGTTGCTACGGTAGGTGTAAGTGATAAAGGTGATGGTGGGGTGTTGCCATTAACGTTCGTGCTAATATTGTTCATGAAATCCATAACCTTGAAAGAAAAAAGTAGGGTTAGGATAAATTCAAGGAATTGAAATGTAAAGAATGTATAGTTGTTGATTCTTATAATTCTTATGATATATTGCTAGGATTCCATGCAGAACTGACCCTGCATGGTTATGTAGGTTTCCATGCAGAACTGGCCTGCATGGTCCACCAACAAAACTTGTCACGCCCCGCTTCCCAGTGTACGGGTAAGGAGACGTGACGAGGTCGCGACGTATTTACTCAGAAATAAAATATGTTAAGCGTAAATAAACAATATAAAAGTAAAACACAAGAATGACAAGAGATGTAATGAAACAACAACTTTTTATTTATATTCATTTTTTATATGCAACTGGAAAGTAAAATACAATAATGGAAAGCGATGCCTAAACAATGGAATATGAACTGAAAGAAAATTAAGTACAAGTAAGAATTAGAACTCTGGCTCCTCTGAAAACTACTCCAAATCTTCCTAATTGGGCTCGATCTCCTGAGAGTCGGGTCCTCCTGAAAACATTCCAAAGAAAGAAGAGATAAGAATGTCGTCAGCGAACAATCGCTCGGTAAGTCCCAAAAGAGATATAAATCAAGTAAAAGGAATAGATCTGGTAATTTATCTGTTTTTGTTATACTAACGTAGTTGTTTGTAGCTTGGTACAGAATGTATCAGTGTATATGAGAGGAGTCCAACATGCTCCGTGGACTAAGGCATATGGAGTACAAGGCCCCGTTACACCCACGGGACAACGGCACGGATATTCAGGTTAGGCGTATTATAGTGACCGTCTCATTCCACTTCTAATACATTCCATACCAATCTACCCCGTTAAAAACCCCGTAATGCATATTGTATTGATTGTAATGAGTTGTAGTTTAAGACTTGCCGAAACCATGGTATAAGTTATTCATGTAAATGGTTCGGATGTAAACGGATAGTCAAGTAGTCAAGTTCAAGATATAGTCTTGGTTCGATCAAGTCAAGTCATGTTGCATGTTCGTATTGTTCGGTATTCATGTTCAAGTTCAAGTGTTCATGTTTGAAATATTGGATTCATGTTGAATTGGATATATGGTTGGATTCATGTTTGCATTGTATTCAGATTAGACTGAGACTCAGATTGAGTCAGATACTTAAACAGATTTGAGTCCTGAATTAGGTTTAGGAGTTATCGGTAACTGCTGCACATGGACGGCAGGATTTGTGACTTTTTTCAAGCCAATTACCATTGATAACCCCGTTTTAGTTTTCTACCTTAAATAGGCAAGCATCCACTTTCTCCGGCTCTCTGAGGCTCAAGAGAATTGGTCCCGCTTAAACCTATATTTACTAGGGTCCTTGATATAAATTTAATATAACTTGAAGGGGTTTTATGAAAAATATTTTTAGTATACTTTCAAAATAAAGCTCAAGTATTTATTTATTGTAGTCAGGGTTTTCATGGATGTAATCTTTAAAAGTGAGATATTCTAGTGAATACATACCTAGCTTGAATAGTACATGGTATCTTAGTGTAAAGTTGACTTATATGGATTCTTGATGGTATTCTCATGGAACTTGCTATTCTTTTATTTTGTTTAGAAAACGTGGAATTTAGTAATATCTTAAAAATATGTGTTTTGATAATATATTTATTAAAAGATAACTCTTTATTATTAAATAGAAATCCTCGTTTTTCTTAAAAATTGTATAAAAATTCTATTTAGATCGTATGCTCCGTGAGAAGGTCTGCATCTCACTCTACTAGTCCCGAGAATGTGCGATAACCTGCACTATCCCGATCGGGTTCCCCAAAATGGATTATAGATGCATAATCGCAAAGAATGCAATCACACAATTTTAAAAAATACGATTTTTAATAGTTTAAGATGTCACGCTCCGCTTCCTAGTGTACGGGCAGAGGACGCGACGGGTCACGTGACGCATTTACTCAGAAGTAAACACGCTAAGCGTATCTAAGCAATATAAAGTAAAAGTACACAAGGACAGGAATGTAAATGAACAACAACTTTATTTATTTAACATTCTTTTACAGTACAACTGAAATGTAAATACATGAAATGAAATCAATGCCTAAACAATGGCATAACAGAAATGAAAATGAAATATGTACAAGTATCTAAAGCACCGGGTCGAATGCTAACTGCTCTAAGTCCTCGGTGCTGGGATCGATCTCCAGTGAGTCCGAATCACCTGACAACATTCTAAAGAAAGAAGAAAGGAATGTCGTCAGCGAACAATAGCTCGGTAAGTCCCAAAGGTAAGTATAGATAGAATAGGCAGAGAGAGAATATATCTCATAATGTTTTAATATATTGTTAACGCTGTTGTTTGTAGCTTGGTACAGAAAATACCAGTGTATACGAGAGGAGTCCCACTATTCCGGAGACTAAGGTATACGAAGCATAAGGAACCGTTCAGCCACAGTACAACGGCAATGGATATTCAGGTTAGGTGTATTATGGTTACAGTCTCGTGCCACTTTTAACACCTTCCGTACCAATCTACCCCTTATAAACTCCGCGATATCTTGATTGTATTGTTTGCATTATTTGTTATATAAATGGATGACTTTCCGAAACCACGATATCAGTAAATGGATGTAACTGGAGAATCATGTAGATGGATGTATATCCATGGTTCAGTTCCGTCAAGTTATATATTGAAATAGATTGTACAGATGGATTCATATTGAATTGTTGTATTGTAAGTTTATACTTGAATCGTATTCAAGTCAGATTGATTAGATTGAGACTCAGTCTGAGTCAGACACTTTTAAAAAGAACTTGAAATACTGGTTGTTTTGATGTTATCGGTAACTGCTGCACATGAACGGCAGGATTTGTGTTTTTTCCAAGACAATTACCGTGTTGATAACACCGTTTGTTAGATTGTCTACCTTAAATAGGCAAGCACCCATATCTCCGGCTCCCTGAGGCTCAAGAGACTGGTCCCGCTTAAACCTATGTTTACTAGGGTCCTTATTGTAATTTAGTATAACTTGAGGGGTTTGTATGTAAAAGTAGTTTGATATAATTTTCAAAATACACCTCAAGTATTTAATTATCGTCTTTAGGGTTTTCATAAATGTATATTTTATAAAAGTGAAATTTCTAGTGTGTAGAACCGAATTTTCATAGTATATGGTATTTTCTTGAAATATCGGTATTGTTTGGTATTTGGATGGTATTTTCATGTAATGGTGATTCCTTTGATTTAGAAAATTTGGAATATTTATATAATTAAAATAGGTATTTTGATAATATATATATATTTAATGAAAATAATTTATTTATTTTCTTGTAGAAATCTCATTTTCTAAAGAAAAATGTATAAAAATTCCATTGAGATCGAATGCTCCTTTCGGAGGGTTGCATCTCGTTCTACTAGGCCCGAGGACGTGCGATAATCCGCACCATCCCGAACGGGGTCCCCAAAAGTGGGTTGTAGAGGCGCAATTGCATGGAAATGTTTAATACATCTTTTTATAGAAATGGTTTCATAAGTTGATGGTATTTACTTGCAAAGTCGTTTTATCCCAAAAATAAATTCCCAAAACTTCATCGTTATATGATAGAGATGTGTGTTGTGATGAGGTAGGTCATTATTTCATGAACTATCTAAAGGTAATATGTTGTTTATGTCGGAAACTAAAGTATGTGGTATTTTACTGTAAAACTGCGATAAAAATTGCAATATAAATTCTTTTGATGTGAAACTTATTTAATATGTTTGTTAATGTTTATTGAACATGATATGAAAGTTTGGTATTTTCTTGTTTAAGAAAAATATGATTTTTAAAGAAAAACCGAATCGGAAGTCGGATTAACTCTGCTTCCGTCGGGTTTTAGTATTTAAGATTTTTAGAATAGAGAAAGAGAGTGGAAGAGGGGACTTACTGGTTTTAAGGAGAGGGAAGAGGTAGGAGAAGGATTGGGAAGCGTCGGGACGTCGTTTCATCGCCGGAATCTCCTCGGAATTTCGTCGGAGCTTCGCCCTTCGCTAACTCCACTTGTACACTAAAAGAGACTTGAGAATTTTGTATAGTTTTGACAGGAATTTCTGAGTGAGAAAGGATGAAATATGGTGTGGTATTTATAGGGGAAATTAGGGTTTAGGGGGTGAAAGAAATGCATTAAAAATTTGCATTTAAAAGGATTAAAGGAGCATTTTATTGCACTCTGGATAAATTCAGAGTAAACAAGCAGTATGAGGTTAGTGAGGTAGGCTAAGGGTTGCAGTGGGTAAAAAATGAGGGGCTTTACCCATGGTTGGCCCAGTGGTACCGGCCAAATCGTGCATTTCATCGCGTCTTTACCGGCGGTTTGGGGTGGGGTTGGGTGCCACGTGTTGTGTCGCTTTGGCTTCTTCAGTGCACATGTTTATTTAAACCGCGTCTCTTCAGTTTACGTGTAGTGCACGTGTAGACTCTTGGGCTTCTAAAAAGATTAAAAAAAATTTTAATAAAAAGAATATGTGGCGGATGGGATTTGAACTCTGGTGCTATGTCTCAACATTGCATGGTCTTACCAATGAGCTACAAGCTCCTTCTTGCTGTTCAAAAGCAAAACAAATTCTTATAGCATTCACAGGATTTGAAAATACCCCAATTGTACATTAACTTTTAAATAATTTTCTGTACACTGAAATTGGGGTTGTTACATAAGGTATTTATTTGAAAAGTCGTATTTACCACAAGATATTGTTTTCAAGTGAATCATACTATGTCAAGTTGTGTGTATGTGAGAGGTAGGTCATTATCTCATGAGGTTTTCTAAAGGTATGCTAAGCTAAAGTAATTAAAAGATGTCATATGTAAAGTTTGTGGTATTTAAACGAAAAATGCAAATAGAAGTTACATAACATGGAATATTAAGATGAAACTTGTTCTCAATGTTTGATTCATGATTATTAAGTAAGATATAATGATATGGATGATTGGTTATTAAGAAAGATTATGATTTTAACAAGTTTAGAATCAGATGTCGGAATAACTTCACTTCCGACGAGTTTTGAAAAGAAAACTTTTTAAATTAGGAAGAGAGTAGAAGAGAGGAGACTTACAAGTTTAGAGAAGAGTGGGGAGGTTTAGGAAAAGGTTGGTGGCTTCGTGGAGTCGCGAGATCGCCGGAATCGTCTCGAATCTTCGCCGGAACTTGACCTAGTGCTAACTCCACTTGTACTCTTCTTTGACTTGGAAAATTTTAAGGATTTTTGACAAGAGATTTCAGAATGAAGACGACTAGGGTATGATGTTGTATTTATAAGGTAAAATTAGGGTTTTGAGAATTGAAGAGAGAATTAAAATGCATTAAAATTGGATTAATGCTTCATTTTAATTCTCTGGATAATTGCATAGAAAACAAACAGTATGGGGGTAGTAGGGTAGGCCAAGAGGTGCTGTGTGCACAACACGGGGACTTTTCCCCTCGGTCCACCCGTCGGTGTCGGCTCCCCAACCGATCTCACCGGTCCACTGTGGGCTTTTGGTGTTGGGATTTGTGTCATGTGTCTAGGTCGGTTCATATAACATTTAGCTCATGTTTGATTTTCTGTGACTTTTCATTTTAAGTGTATTGCATGTGTAAACTTTTGATCTTCCAAAAATTTAAAAGAAAAATCAGTAAAAATATATGTGACTGAAGGGATTTGAATACAGGTCTATGTCATAGCTGTGCAAGGCTTTACCAATGAGCTACAAGCGCTTTCTTGCCGTTCTCAAACAAATACAACATTTAAAGTATACTCAGGCTTGCAAATACTCCATTCTGTACATTAGCTTTAAAATTTTTGTACAATAAAAACAGAGTCGTTACAATTTCCACTGAGATGACCATCGACTTGTGGTTGTAGTCATGCCCTGCACAGCACGACATCAACTCCCTATACTAGGATAGACGAATCCCTTCAACCGCTCATTGTCTCCACATGCTTCGGGATTATACCCAGCAAAAACCTGTTTGCACGATTCCTTTGAGCCATGGTAGGGTAGAAGTTAAAGTATAGTGGGAACACACATGAGACACTGTGGCGATCTCAGGTCTTAGGGACTACCCTGTACCCATGTCACAAGAGAACTGCTACCTGATATTGATATATTACCAACTAGGAGTTCTCGGTGAGTCCGTCCAGTGTAATTCATCCAATGAGCATCTGTGTACAAACCTTGATGTCAAACACCAATAGCTGCAGGATCAATAATCATCATCCAACCGGGTCAGCAAACGTACACACTAGTCTAAACTGGAGTTCCGATACCCAGTCTCGATACTCCTACGACTAAGGACATTTAAGGATGTGCTTATCGACTACTTAGGCCTTACTAGTATGATCTCCATCATCGTCCTGGTAGTCAAGCAAATCCTAGGGTTTTATCTCATATCTAAACGATACGTGATAGTAAATAAAATACTGAAAGATAAAAACAAACCAAATATCATACTATCATCTCAAGTAAAATTGTTCTCTCGTATAGGTCCTCCTTCAATTACAATAATTGTCTTGAGGGCACTTATATCCAACAATCTCCCACTTGCACTTAAGGACAATTATTGCGGTATCTCATACCCAACTTCTGCACTAAAAGTTTCGCAAACTGTGTTCGAGAACTAGCCTCAATGAGTGGATCCGGCATAGTGCATCTCTATATTTCTCCCTGAATCTCAACTTCACGGAGATAAAATATCTCCCGAACTGAGCGATACCTGCCTTAGTATTTGCCTAGACAGATGATGGGATCATATTCATAAATGAACAATTATATCCAGCGAATTCTCAGACGGTATCCTTTACCGATTCACAATCAGCATCTAGCGCCATGACTACCTCAGTATCCCACTTGGAACTTTTTCCAATATACCACTCCTCAAAAGACGGTAAACTTATAACTCGCGATAGACACTCTGTCTTCTATGGGAAGCCAGACTCGATAACCATCTCCTTCGGGAGGTTGCCATTACCATACACTAAGAACAACAAATGCTCTTCACTGCTACTCTATATTTCTTTAGGATTGGACAGATATACATATCCTATATGGTGAAACCTATGTGATCACCATTGTTTTACCGATTTGTCGCATAGGAACATCACTTCCTATCATGAGTCTGTCATCCACATACATATGAAGAATCTGACAACACTTCCTGCTACCTTCTTACAAATACTAGGTTCATCTTTCATTTTGATGAAGTCAAACACTTTGACCATAACATCAAAACAGATGATCCATTTCCGCTATGCCTGCCTTAGTCTAAAGATAGACTTAAGCAACTTGCACACTTACCGCTGCTCCCACTAACTACGATAATTCTCTGGCAGAGTCATATACACGTACACTTCTAAATCTAATTTAGAAAGACGCTATAGTCATCCACATACCAGATATCATAGTCATGAAAGACAACATTGGGAAGTTTTATTCGTATGAACTTCAGCACAGACACTAAAGTAATAGTTTCATCACAATCCATAACGAATATTTGATGAAGACCTTTTACTACAAATCCAGTCTTATTAGGTCAATACCTTTCCATTTGCACTGATCTCATAAGATCTCCTTGCTCTTAATGGGTTTTACCCCTTCAGCAGCACCCAACAAAGTCCACACTTTATTGCAGTGCATGAAGTCCAACTAGGATAACTTAGCATCCAGCCATCGTCGGCAGTCACCACTTCCTATGGCCTGCTGATGACTAGTAGGGTCATCATCACATGATGCAAGCCTCCTTGTCACCTTCATCGAGGAAACTGTAGTACATCTCAGATGGTTGAGATCACCTACCAGATCTACGGAGTAGGCTAAGGTTTGTCAGGGTCAATTGAATTTTCAGGTTCTACTAAATCTTCAGTAACCATTTATGGTTCTAGAATCACTTCTAGTTCTATCGTACTCCTACTAATTTTGTTTGCAAGAAATTCCTTTTCTAAAAAAGTGCCGTGTCGAGTTCAAAACAACTTTTGATCCCGAAAAGGTAGAAAGTTAATCTCTCGTCTATGCCCGGGATAACCCACAAACTGCCATTATTGAAACGTGTCCTGAGTTAATCCAGATTCTGGTTTAAGTATAAACCGGAAAACTCAATATCTTAACAATCTTAAGAAGATAACCCAATTTATATCAGATATAGAATACGAGGCACTGATTTAGGTGAAACCAGTATCAATTGATATGCATCTATTTCTAGTCCATCTCTTAATCGAAAAGGGCGAATCAGCATTACTCATCATGGAGCGTACCCGTGGATGAGCAATGTGAGAGAGAATAAAATTCTCTATTATATTACTACGGAATACCTGAAAGTATGTCTTAGCACCTCTACTAGTTTTCTATGAACATCAAGTATGCAATTTTAAAATTTTAGAGGGCTAAGTATACTGAATAAGTTCATACTAGAGATTAGGATTTCAAAAACATAGCAAAACAAAAAATTGACTTGGAAAACAGTTTTCTATTACATGTACACAGAAATACTGAAACATAAAAATGTTTCATAGGGAATGGTCAAGTATTCTTAGTAATGTCTTTTCCATTATCAAGATTCATGACAGTAGTCGCAATTTCTTTTGCCCTCACTTCAGTCCCTTTATATGTCTTTACTTCTTACCTTCTGCACACTGTTCCTGCGCTAACTGGTTTTCTTCCTTCCCTACCTTTCGGCACCAGCCTAAGATTTGGAAGAAGACTATCCAATAAGCGTAATGGGTGTACTCTCCTAATGCAAGGAGTTCTCGCAACCTGAGAGAAGGTAAATGGGAAGAGACAACCGAATAATCCTATTTAATTTCTTCAGAACCCATGGCTATTCTCAACTGAAGTAACTTCTTCGAATTCGTATGTAACTATAAGATGGCCATCCTAAGAAATATGGATCATCGTAGTTATAAGACGTGTTCTAAAGAAATGCAAAAGGTAAAGTAGAAGTGGCAGTGATATATATGACTTTGTCGCGAATCAAGATAAACCAAAGCCAAGGGTGTAAAAAGGTTCGGTCAAATTGGTTCATGAGTTTTTAAGGTAAGTCATGGGTCGCTGTACCAGAGAGAGAGAGAGAAAACAAACACTCAGCGTGCACTCTATCAAGATCAGATTGGTTATCAATTTATCTGATCAGGATGGCTCCCACTGTATTCTCGAATCCTCCTTCAAACCCTAAAAGGAGAACTAGTCGGGATTATTTACACTTTACAACTTGAAACCCAAAAGTGAAAAATCTCCGAAGGAGTAATACATACTCATCAGTGGGAATCAGGACCTAACTATCATCATGTGATAACCTGACGGAATCCACTCAAGTCACCACACTCCAGAAGGTATGCATGTTTCCCCCAACAAAAGAGCAAAACTCTGTTCAAAATTTGAAAGGTAGCGCCTCACATGCCTTGCACGAGGGCGCCAGCGCCAAAAGTTTAAAAACTCTGAGGCAGCGCCTCACGTGCCTTGCACGATGGCGCCAGCACCAATAGTTTAAAAACTCCGAGGCAGCGCCTCACGTGCCTTGCACGAGGGAGCCAGCGCCAAGAGCTTAAAATTTTTAGGTAGCGCCTCACGTGCCTCGCACGAGAACGTCGGCGCCAGAACTAAAAGCTCTCTGTTAGACAGAACCGTTGGATCAAAAATCCAACGGAGGTGATAAATCATCAAAATGCAGAACTAAATTCTGCTGAGGAAATATTTCTCAAATCTTTCTAAATAAGAAAGATTACTCTCCAGAGCACCGTTGGATTAAAAATCCAATGGTGATTAAAAATCACCTATATGTAGAATAAATTCTGTATGGGAAAATATTTCCCTAATTCTGTTAAAAACAAGAAAGATATCTTCTGTAAAACAGAAGTTCTTGAATCAAAAATCCAACGGTGGATAAAATCCCCAAATCAATTAAAGATCTCTCAATGAGAGATTTTTTTAACTAAATCAACAAACTTGCCTCTGGTATATAAAGGACCCAAGACTTCAAGTCTTGTACAGAGAGACCCCCCCTATAAGCTTTGAGAAACAAAAGAAAAGGAGAAAAAGAAAATTCAATTCTCTAGAGGAAGAAGATCCCCTTCTTAAACAAAAATCCTAGATAAGAAGAAAGTATAGAGATTATCTTATCTCTTCTTTAAGGTTTTAACCCTTCATACAAGAACTTAATTATTCCTCTGGTTGAGGTCTGCAGAAGCAGATCTCCCCATGTAACAACCCCAAAATCTTTATACATTTGTATTATCACTCTTCAATAATATACCGTATTTATTTGTACTTGTTATTTTCCGTTTTCTATTAAATTTATTATTATTTTATTCCTCAATCTATTATGTATTTTTTTCTAGGTACAATTTCTTTTTCTTATATTTAAGTTTTTAACTTCTCATTCTTATTTTTTCTTTCATAAATATTTAACCCAAATCCATTATTCTTATTCTCCACAGCCCATCTAAAAAGCCCATTTTCTTTTTAAGCAACATCATATATTTAATTCTAATTAAATATATGCATGAACAATCTTGTAGCTCATTGGTTAAGTCCTTGCATTGTTATTCCATAAGTCGCATGTTCAAATCCCCATTCTTGCAATTATTTTTATCATTTTTTATTCTTCTCATAACCTACAAATGAGGCCTTTCATTTCCAAAATGAATGGTGACCATTCATTTCTCTTTTAATTCTCATGTTAAATGCATATATTATAACTCACCATTACACCACCTTTATTGTCCTCCTATATCTTTTCCTTCCTCACATTTTTCTATCTCTCACTTCTTCCTCTTCACCTAGAGTCCAAGAAGAAGAACATGAAGAAGTATTCAAGAAGGTCTCGCTACTAACGCGAGGCTATCGGCGGATAGACAAGCCCGGTGACAATACCGGCTTGTGCATGTAAGTCCCTTCTCTCCTTCCTTCCCTCCATCTCTTTCTTCTTCTCTTTATATTTCTCTTATTTTATATTACCATGAAAAACTTTCCTTAACATATCATAGTTCATAAATAATTAATTAAGTTCATACATATATAAATAATGAACACACAAACATACACACATATATAGTTTGTAAAGTCCTTTTCATTACTCTCAATTCACATGTTAAGATTTCATAGTGACCAATTAGGATCGCATGTTTGTTGTTTTATTTTAAATCACTTTATTTAAAGTTTGTAAAAAAAAAATTGAAGTTACGAATAAATACCTTGGTTTTCTCATTTCTCACATATGACATATCAATACCTTTAGTTTTTAAAATAATTTTTATAAATTAAATTTTAATTCTGAAAATTTCATGAAATTTACATATAATAGAATATATTATTTTATACACTCTGTAAAAAATTTTAGATCGATCCGCATAACGGTTTAGGAATTACATCGTATTTATTCACTGATCGTAAAACAGAAAACTGCAGCTATCGGTCAATTTCTAGGACACATAACTTGGTATACCGGTATCCAAATTGAGAAAACTAAGGTGTTTTTGATATCTACATCGAATGATCTAGATTTTATTAGTTCTATAGTTTTACCGAAAACCTATCTATGATAAAGAAAACTGCATTACAATATTAAGTGACGGATCTGGACAGAATCTGTTCTGATTCGCACACTGTTTTTAAATTGGACATAACTCGAACACCCGATGTCCGTTTGTGACAAAATTTAGATGTGTAGATGCACCATTGATAGAACTATAATTTTATGTATATTATATTACTTAGGAATGCATGAAACAACCTGATATGGGCTTTACAATAGAATATATAGTTGCTGTCCAGAAATCTGAATTTCTGTTTTAAATGCTGATATTAAAATGATCATAACTAGAGCTTCATAAATCCAAATCGTATGAATCTTGGTGTTTTCGATAAGTACATCGAAATACCTACAATTTTCTAATAATTTTCGTAACCTGAAACCTGATACAAATTATCTCAAACTGCGTTTTAAAAATATGTGACGGTGCCGAATAGATTCTGATCTGTTTTGCGCGACGATACGAAAACATATATATCTCTCAAACCGGTAGTCATATTTAGGTAAAACTGGAACTCACGCATGCAAAACATTTAGAGCCATATTTCTGTTTATATTTCGCATTCGTTCAACTTGATTAATTAGTCGTACATAATATTTCTTTACAGCATTGTTTATGGTAGTTACTCGAATAATATACTTGACTCATTTCATGCTATTCGAACATGTATACATATTTATCTTGATCATTAAATTGTTGTATGTACTTAAAGACGATAATTAAATACTTGAGTTATATTTTGAAAACTATACAAAAATATTTTTTACATAAAACCCCCTCAAGTTTATAAATTACCCTAAGGACCCTAACAATTATAAGACCACGATTCATAATTCTGATTGTCTGACTCGGGTTTGAGTCTGATTAATTTTGACTTGAATATGATTCAAGTCAACCTATAATCTACAAGATTCCAATTCAAAATGAACACATGAATCCATGAATACAATTATCAATTTATACAATTTGGCTGAACCGAACCATGGATATACCTATTCCTTTTACATGATTCTCAGTATTCCATTTTACATGACTCTACGGTTACAACCGTTTCCTGATATCATGGTTTCGGTCAGTCAGTCAATCAATTATACAATTAATACAATTTACAAGACAAACAATACAATCAAAACACTACGGGGTTTAAGGGGTAGATTGGTACGGAAGGTGTTAAAGGTGGCACGAGACGGTAAAATTAAGACACCTAACATGAATCCAATTGTCGTTGTTCCGGGTTGTATAACGGAGCCTTGTACTTCCATTTGCCCTGATCTCTAGCATATAGAGATCCCTCTCGTATACACTGGCATCCTTCTGTACCAAGCTACAAAACTTGAATATGTTTCAAGTCAATCTATATTCTTTTATATTCTAACTCAACATGAATACATGAATTCCAGATTCCAGTTAACAATCTATATAACTTGACTGAACCGAACCATGGATATTCCTTTTACATGATTCCCAGTATTCCATTTACATGACTCTATGGTTATAGCCGTTTCCTGATATCATGGTTTCGGTCAGTCAGTTAATCACTCATACAATCAACACAAGTTTACAAGATAACAATACAAACAAGACATCGCGGGGTTTAAGGGGTAGACTGGTACGGAATATGTTAAAGGTGGCACGAGGTGGTCACTTAAGACGCAATTACATCCATGCCGTTGTTCCGTGGTATTATCGACGGAGCCTTGTACTACAGGTTACCAAAGTCCCCGGTGTAAGTGGGACTCCCCTCGTATACACTGGCATCTTCTGTACCAGGCTACAAACAACAGCGTTAATACAACATTACAATATTATAATACAACATTAAAAGCTACACTCTCCCTCTCTTACTCTCTGTCTATTCCTCTCTTATCTTTGGGACTTACCGAGCGACCTGTTCGCTGACGACATTCTGTTTCTCTCTTCTTTGAATGTCGTCAGGTGATTTGGACCCGGCCGAGATTGAGCCATCGCAAGAAGACTTGGAGCAGTTTACTGAAGACCCTGCACTGTAGTTTCATTGTACACTTTTCCTTTCTGTACTTTTCATTTCCTGTTATGCCACTGTTTAGGCATCTTTTATTTCAGTTGTATTTCCTTTCATGTATTGTACAAAGAATGTTAATAAATAAAAGTTACTGTTCTTTTTATACTCTTGTCTCTTGTGTAATATTTTATATTGCTTAGCTACGCTTAGCGTATGTACTTCTGAGTACATACGTAGCGGACCTCGTCGCGTCCACTTCGCCGTACACTGGGAAGCGGGGCGTGACAGGTTTTGTTGGTGGCCCATGCAGGTCAGAGCTGTATGAATCCCTGTCATGCAGTTCTGGTCTGCGTGAACAACCTAAGCAATATAAAACACAAGAAACAGCAACTAAAAACATTCTTTACAGTACATATTCCTTGAATCCATCTTGAACTCCACATTCGGCTACTTTGAAGTCTATCCCAAGACTTTTGAATTCTTAACTCTTATTCACCTTTTCTATTTGTATCTCGTTGGCCTATTAGCTCAATTGGTTAGAGTATCAATCGACGGAGCTCGAAGATGATATCATCCTATTCTTGTTTCCTTACTCTGTTACATCATCCTTCTTGAGTAATTTCGAGGACGAAATTATTTTTAAGGAGGGTAGAATGTAACAACCCCAAAATCTTTATACATTTGTATTATCACTCTTCAATAATATACCGTATTTATTTGTACTTGTTATTTTCCGTTTTCTATTAAATTTATTATTATTTTATTCCTCAATCTATTATGTATTTTTTTTCTAGGTACAATTTCTTTTTCTTATATTTAAGTTTTTAACTTCTCATTCTTATTTTTTCTTTCATAAATATTTAACCCAAATCCATTATTCTTATTCTCCACAGCCCATCTAAAAAGCCCATTTTCTTTTTAAGCAACATCATATATTTAATTCTAATTAAATATATGCATGAACAATCTTGTAGCTCATTGGTTAAGTCCTTGCATTGTTATTCCATAAGTCGCATGTTCAAATCCCCATTCTTGCAATTATTTTTATCATTTTTTATTCTTCTCATAACCTACAAATGAGGCCTTTCATTTCCAAAATGAATGGTGACCATTCATTTCTCTTTTAATTCTCATGTTAAATGCATATATTATAACTCACCATTACACCACCTTTATTGTCCTCCTATATCTTTTCCTTCCTCACATTTTTCTATCTCTCACTTCTTCCTCTTCACCTAGAGTCCAAGAAGAAGAACATGAAGAAGTATTCAAGAAGGTCTCGCTACTAACGCGAGGCTATCGGCGGATAGACAAGCCCGGTGACAATACCGGCTTGTGCATGTAAGTCCCTTCTCTCCTTCCTTCCCTCCATCTCTTTCTTCTTCTCTTTATATTTCTCTTATTTTATATTACCATGAAAAACTTTCCTTAACATATCATAGTTCATAAATAATTAATTAAGTTCATACATATATAAATAATGAACACACAAACATACACACATATATAGTTTGTAAAGTCTTTTTCATTACTCTCAATTCACATGTTAAGATTTCATAGTGACCAATTAGGATCGCATGTTTGTTGTTTTATTTTAAATCACTTTATTTAAAGTTTGTAAAAAAAAATTGAAGTTACGAATAAATACCTTGGTTTTCTCATTTCTCACATATGACATATCAATACCTTTAGTTTTTTAAATAATTTTTATAAATTAAATTTTAATTCTGAAAATTTCATGAAATTTACATATAATAGAATATATTATTTTATACACTCTGTAAAAAATTTTAGATCGATCCGCATAACGGTTTAGGAATTACATCGTATTTATTCACTGATCGTAAAACAGAAAACTGCAGCTATCGGTCAATTTCTAGGACACATAACTTGGTATACCGGTATCCAAATTGAGAAAACTAAGGTGTTTTTGATATCTACATCGAATGATCTAGATTTTATTAGTTCTATAGTTTTACCGAAAACCTATCTATGATAAAGAAAACTGCATTACAATATTAAGTGACGGATCTGGACAGAATCTGTTCTGATTCGCATACTGTTTTTAAATTGGACATAACTCGAACACCCGATGTCCGTTTGTGACAAAATTTAGATGTGTAGATGCACCATTGATAGAACTATAATTTTATGTATATTATATTACTTAGGAATGCATGAAACAACCTGATATGGGCTTTACAATAGAATATATAGTTGCTGTCCAGAAATCTGAATTTCTGTTTTAAATGCTGATATTAAAATGATCATAACTAGAGCTTCATAAATCCAAATCGTATGAATCTTGGTGTTTTCGATAAGTACATCGAAATACCTACAATTTTCTAATAATTTTCGTAACCTGAAACCTGATACAAATTATCTCAAACTGCGTTTTAAAAATATGTGACGGTGCCGAATAGATTCTGATCTGTTTTGCGCGACGATACGAAAACATATATATCTCTCAAACCGGTAGTCATATTTAGGTAAAACTGGAACTCACGCATGCAAAACATTTAGAGCCATATTTCTGTTTATATTTCGCATTCGTTCAACTTGATTAATTAGTCGTACATAATATTTCTTTACAGCATTGTTTATGGTAGTTACTCGAATAATATACTTGACTCATTTCATGCTATTCGAACATGTATACATATTTATCTTGATCATTAAATTGTTGTATGTACTTAAAGACGATAATTAAATACTTGAGTTATATTTTGAAAACTATACAAAAATATTTTTTACATAAAACCCCCTCAAGTTTATAAATTACCCTAAGGACCCTAACAATTATAAGACCACGATTCATAATTCTGATTGTCTGACTCGGGTTTGAGTCTGATTAATTTTGACTTGAATATGATTCAAGTCAACCTATAATCTACAAGATTCCAATTCAAAATGAACACATGAATCCATGAATACAATTATCAATTTATACAATTTGGCTGAACCGAACCATGGATATACCTATTCCTTTTACATGATTCTCAGTATTCCATTTTACATGACTCTACGGTTACAACCGTTTCCTGATATCATGGTTTCGGTCAGTCAGTCAATCAATTATACAATTAATACAATTTACAAGACAAACAATACAATCAAAACACTACGGGGTTTAAGGGGTAGATTGGTACGGAAGGTGTTAAAGGTGGCACGAGACGGTAAAATTAAGACACCTAACATGAATCCAATTGTCGTTGTTCCGGGTTGTATAACGGAGCCTTGTACTTCCATTTGCCCTGATCTCTAGCATATAGAGATCCCTCTCGTATACACTGGCATCCTTCTGTACCAAGCTACAAAACTTGAATATGTTTCAAGTCAATCTATATTCTTTTATATTCTAACTCAACATGAATACATGAATTCCAGATTCCAGTTAACAATCTATATAACTTGACTGAACCGAACCATGGATATTCCTTTTACATGATTCCCAGTATTCCATTTACATGACTCTATGGTTATAGCCGTTTCCTGATATCATGGTTTCGGTCAGTCAGTTAATCACTCATACAATCAACACAAGTTTACAAGATAACAATACAAACAAGACATCGCGGGGTTTAAGGGGTAGACTGGTACGGAATATGTTAAAGGTGGCACGAGGTGGTCACTTAAGACGTAATTACATCCATGCCGTTGTTCCGTGGTATTATCGACGGAGCCTTGTACTACAGGTTACCAAAGTCCCCGGTGTAAGTGGGACTCCCCTCGTATACACTGGCATCTTCTGTACCAGGCTACAAACAACAGCGTTAATACAACATTACAATATTATAATACAACATTAAAAGCTACACTCTCCCTCTCTTACTCTCTGTCTATTCCTCTCTTATCTTTGGGACTTACCGAGCGACCTGTTCGCTGACGACATTCTGTTTCTCTCTTCTTTGAATGTCGTCAGGTGATTTGGACCCGGCCGAGATTGAGCCATCGCAAGAAGACTTGGAGCAGTTTACTGAAGACCCTGCACTGTAGTTTCATTGTACACTTTTCCTTTCTGTACTTTTCATTTCCTGTTATGCCACTGTTTAGGCATCTTTTATTTCAGTTGTATTTCCTTTCATGTATTGTACAAAGAATGTTAATAAATAAAAGTTGCTGTTCTTTTTATACTCTTGTCTCTTGTGTAATATTTTATATTGCTTAGCTACGCTTAGCGTATGTACTTCTGAGTACATACGTAGCGGACCTCGTCGCGTCCACTTCGCCGTACACTGGGAAGCGGGGCGTGACACCCCACAAGTTGAGAATTTAATTCTCATCGGGAAGATTCTGTTATGCAGATTCAAAACTTATGGGAAATAACTAAGTCCAAAGAATTTAATTCTTCCAAAAGTATATAGGAATTTAATTCCTCTGATAAAACTAGGGTTTAGCCCTGTAAAAGAATTTAATTCTTATAAAACAAGGGGCCTGAAATTCTTAAAACTCATATCAAAATCTCTACGCATATAAAAGAAAAGACTGGTCACGTGTTCCCACGTGAACACCTCCGATGAACAAAAAAGGAATGACAGAGATCGAATCACGTGTTCTCACATGACCCCCAAACAGTTGCTTAAATGGAAAAAAGGAAAAATCCAAAAACGACGCTCACATTTTGAGCACCTCACATGTCCGCACGTGAGCACTATATGAGTTAAGTTCTTAGCACTTATAAAAGGAAGAGTAAATAAACCCAAAAAAGTAGTGCCCAACTCTATGGCACCTCACGTGCCCACACGTGATGGCCATAAGAATTAAGTGTTTAACGCTTATATACAGACGGGGATTTGGACCCAAATGAACAGCGCCAACTTTCAGGCGCCTCACGTGCCATACGTGAGTGCCCCGAATTTCAGTGTTCTGCTTTAGAGTCTCACGTGGGAGCACGCGAGCACCGAGCATATATTAGTGTTTAACACTATAAGAAGCCAACTTCAGCCCCAAATTGGCTAAGTTTTCTTGAAATTAAAATATCTTGGATCTCCAAATATACCGAGCCTCTATATTCATGACTTCCCAAACTAATTGACCAGAACGATGTCCATCCCACATCTCCTATGGTAATCTTAGTCTCCCAAAAATGACTAATGATTCTTAGATGGTCCACCATGATCTCTCCCCTCAATCTGGAATTTGGTTCAAGGGTACATCTCTCTACACCTCAGATACATGTCGTTGTAATTCCTCAACGTCTTCAGAGAGGTGGTGGGTCCTGACAACCAACAACTCTTTGGTGCACTCCCAAATCGATGGGTACATCCTAATATGGACCGAAATGTCCTTAAACTAAATGCTCGCCTCAAAAATGGTGATCTACGGACCGAAACGTCCTTAAACTAACAACGAACTGCAACGTTCTTAAACTAAAACAATAGAGCCCAAATGCTCTTTTGTTGGATCTGAATGATCCCAAAATCCTATTGAGTAGATCTTAGTCTAAAATTAAACTATCGTATTCTCAACAAACATTTAAGTTGATCTTAATCTCAAACGAGATTAACGATATTTAAATTAACCCAAACCCAAATATAAGAATATACGGATTTGGACTAGTCTACACCCTACGGGCGACAACATAAATTAGTTTCCGTATACAATCCACAGGCAACTAAAAATAAAACAAACACACACGACACGAAGTGAACTTCAGGAGCCGGAGAAAGTGGTTATCGCGATGCGATAACGTAATTAACTGCAGGGGCTTGCGCCTACAGGGAAGAGCGCCCCCACAATCAAAAACCCCTCAGAAATGAGGGGGAATCTGACGAAGTCTGCTACAACGGCCGCATCCGTCCAAACCTCCGATATACGGTGCCATAAATCAACTTGGCATCTTCGGAGAGGTGGACGGATAAATCCAAATAGCATCTGCCCCCAAATTCAGGCAAGACGACCCATCCCGGGTTCGTCTCCGTTTTCGGCGGTAAACAGATTCTGGCACGCCCGGTGGGAACTTTTCCTCTTTCCATTCCATACTTCGTGTGTCTTGTTTTTCCGCGATCAAATAATTGTGGTATATATGTTTGTGGTTGCCCTTGGGTGATGGGATACTGAAGCTGTCGTTTTGTCTCTATGAAGAATGGCGTTTGCTCCCACCCTAGCAACTCAGGCTCTGTCATATCCGGTGGAGTCATGTATGGGCCACTTGCAGCCTCAAATCTCTGCAATCCGGCTCTTCAAGAAATCGACGGGCTTCTCTTTGGGTCGATACTCCCACCTCTCACCCTCGGTGCCTCAACGCCGATGGAGAAAGCCCAGAGGAAGTCTGTCTTCCACAGGCTGGTTCCCCAAGCTGCAGCTTCGCCGACGGAATCAGTTCTCAAACAATTGGCACCTGCCAAGGTCCAAGGTCGACGCAGGGGGCAGAATATTAAAGCTCTCAAAGGAAATTGGGGGCAGGCTCGGCATAATCCTTAGGCTAATCAAATCCCGGCCGTAAGAAACGGTCGACGTCGATATCGGCATCAAACAAAATGAGCTGGGGGCAATTCTCCGTATGGTCCTGTTTCAACCCCAGTGGTGAATGTTGTTGTTCCAACCGAAAACAGCTTCAAACTGTTGCGAGGGGTCAGACAAAATTCTCCCACCGCAATATTGAAGAAATCTCCGCAGCCCATAGAGATCCCACGAGAGCAGAAACCAGTTCGCTCCATATAACAACTTTCCTCATCTGTATATAAGGCGTGGAAGCAGGTGAAGGACTCGGTCGTCGTCTGTGGATCTTCCTCTAAACGTTAGCCAAATTCTGACAAATCCCCTTTCAAATACAAAGGGATTCATCCCAAGACAGATCATGATACAGCGGTTCCTCCCAAAACCAAAGCGGCTTTTCACAAAAAAAAGAGGCCTAATAAAGCTCAAGTGCCCGAAGCAAACTCTAAAGGATAAAACTCCAAACACCCTAAGCCTGGGGGCGTGGTAATTCACATAGTCTATGTGGTGAATTCCAAAGATGAAGTTCAAGCTTCTACTAGTCACCGACCTCAAACTCGGTCCCTGACAAAAGTTCAACTGCAACGTGAAAAGCTGCAGGAGATGCTCGCTCAGGCGACAGCAAACGCTAATCTATCGCTTAAGGAAAATCCCGAGGACACGCCCGAAGAAAAAGTAGAGAAGGAGTCGGATATTGATTTCCTAAAGCGCGCTCTGAAAAAGAGAGATGAAGAAGTGGCAGAAATGTCCACTAAAATGAACCAGATGGCCCTTCTGATCCAGAATATGGCTGGAATGATAGTCCATTCAGAACCACTAGCAGATAAACCGCTGGTAGTCGCTCTTAAAGACAAGCGTGACATTTCAGATCCTCTGCAAATCTCATCAACGGCTTAGGAAGAAATGATTTCTAAAGAAAAGCTGGACACATATATCGCTCAGCAAGTCAAAACTCACTATGCCAGTGAAGTATCAAATAGGTCAATCAAAACTAGTCGACCGTATCCAGATTGCTACGATCAAATACAGTACCCACCAGAATACACACTTCCAACTTTCCACATGTACAAAGGAACTGGGAATCCTCGCCAGCACCTTGCACGATTTAAATCCATGTGGGGCAATACTGGAGGAAATGATATATTGCTCCTCCAACAGTTCGTCAGCAGCCTGGCGGGCATTACCTTCGAGTGGTATGCGGAACTCCCAAATGATTCCATAAAGACCTTCGACGAGAGGGATATGCTGTTCTGCCAGGGATTCGCTAATGAGAACGAACATACTACCATGACGGCGCTGGTCAATGAAAGGGTTAGACCGAATGAGACTTGGGTTCAATATGTTACCCGATGGCGAAATCTCTGGTCAAATGCGAGCAATGCATCGATGAAGCTGCAGCCATGGGAATGCTCATAGCCACCCTTGACCCAAATTCAAAGGCATTCCCTTATATTGCCATCTTCAAGCCGACGACCTTCCAAGAACTCATGGATAAAATGGCTCGATTGGATCAAATGGATCAAGACTCTTTCTCATCCGATGATGACGAGTGAAAAGAGGAGACAAGGTGGCGTTTGTCTCCTACGCTCAACAGAAATAAGCGGCTCTGAAGTAACCTGTCACCAAAATAGCAACGGCGTGGGTACTCATTGCCCCCGAGATATACACAGGGGGTATATTTCTCACTGGCGGAAGAATCTCTATGTAGAATGGTCATTTCTTCTCAAAGGACGGGAAGGATATTAAGGGGCCTACAAACAGGTCCTAAAATATAGTGGAATGCCCCGCTAAAAAAAAGGTACATCCACAAGCAAAATGGGCACGGATGAAAACCCGAAAGGGCTCCGTGAGTAAAAACAGCAGGACTGCTGGCGAGCTTGTGAAAACCCGGAAAGGTGCAACCTCGTTAAAATAAATACACTTACGAGATCCTCACGACTCATAAGGAGAATCCCCCCTGTGAGACCCTCACGG
Organism: Agapanthus africanus; assembly: GCA_030015575.1. Taxonomy (NCBI): domain Eukaryota; kingdom Viridiplantae; phylum Streptophyta; class Magnoliopsida; order Asparagales; family Amaryllidaceae; genus Agapanthus; species Agapanthus africanus. The sequence continues at coordinate 927,630,190 of CM057339.1, forward strand.
CTTATAGGATTCAAAAGTCTTAAGTTCCAGGGATGTGGACCTGTTCTTAAGCCGTCATATCCCCCAAATTGCCCTACAGACGGTCCATATTGACCCTTGTATAAAATCCACGGGCATAAATAAATATTTCTTTGCCAAGTTCTACAAATGACAAGAAATGTCCCCATATGGTGAATAACACTTGTAGGTCCTCTCGACTTATAAGAAGAAAACACTCTTATGAGATCCTTACGACTTATAAGAGAAAACACCACTTAGAAGTCCTCACGGCTTCTAAGGAAAACATACACCTACGAGATCCTCACGACTTGTAGGGAGAAATACCTTTATGAGATCCTTACGGCTTGTAAAGTCAAAAAGCCTTAGTCGACAGGATCCTAACCCTGTCTACTAAGCCACCTTTGTCCAAATTGACAGGGGAAAATGATGATTCGCTCCTGGCACTATCCCAGCTGTAGCGATACTGATGCCTAAATCGGTATCAAATTCCGAGTCCTCTCAAGGTAAATGATGAGTCGCTCCTGGCAATATCCCAGTTGTAGCGATACTGATGCCTAAACAGGTGTCAAACTCCAAGTCAACCTCTCCGGCAAATGCCATCCCTACAGCCATCTAATGAAGAAGAGGACCCCGTTCGTTTGGGATCGTAAATGCCAAAGTGCGCTGAACGAAATCAAGCAATACCCGAAGAACTCGCCGGTACTGACCGCTCCGGTCAAGGGAAAGCCCCTCATCCTGTACACAACAGCCCTTGAGGGTTCTTTAGGCGCGCTATGGGCACAGGAGAACGACCAGGGGAAGGAGAGAGCTCTCTACTATTTGAGTCGAGTTCTCCTGAGGGCAGAAAAAAACTACTCCCCTGTCGAAAAGCATTACCTAGCACTGATCTTCGCGATAACGAAGCTTCGGCATTATGCCTTGACACATGAAGTCCATCTCATATCAAAAGTAGATCCTCTCAAATATTTGATGTCAAAAGCTATACTAACGGGAAGGCTTCCTAAATGGGCCCTCCTCTTGATGGAGTTCTCAATAATCTATCGACCCCTCAGGGAAGTGAAAGGGTAGGCCATCGCCGACTTCCTAGCTGAACATCCGATACCTGCCGACTCTCCCTTAAATTGCGTATTACCGGACGAACATGCGTTCGAAAGAATGGACGAAGAAAATGACCCTTGATGGGACCTTTACTTCGATGGGGAATCTTCCATGAAGAAGCGAAAGCACTACACCCCCATAATCAATGTTGGGGTAGGCTTTATCTTCGTGACCCTGCAAGGAGAGATAATGTGTTTCCCCCTTTCATTGACAGAGCCGAGGACAAATAACGAGGCTGAGTATGAAGCTTTGATAGCGGATTTTGAGATCGCTGTCGACATGGGAATCGAAAACCTCCTCATATATGGAGATTCCCAGCTAGTTGTTAGCCAAGTAAATGGCAACTATCAGACATGCAAACCAGAGTTGGTGAAATATGGCGAGAGAGTGCAACAATTGCTAACCCAAATTCCCTCCTACATCCTGGAAAGCATACCGTGGGCGGAAAATAGCAAGGCGGATGCGTTAGCCAAGCTCACTAAAGAACTGGCCGACGAAAACCTCGATGACGTAAGGATCATTGTGCAAAGCCGCCGGATTCTCACGCTAGCAGTAATATCTCTGGAGTCTTCTGAAAGAAAGGAAGCGACCAAACAAGCGGTCCTCCGAATAGAAGACGAAGAAAAAGTCATGGATTGGAGGGAAGTCTTTATAGACTACTTCAAATCCCATCAAACGCGTCGACAAGACGTCAGCTCATGAAACGAGCTTTATCCTTCAGTTTCGTCAGTGATACTCTATATAAGAGATCGTTAGACAGTTTGTGGCTAAGATGCTTGGGACCAGAGGAAGCAAGGAGGGTCGTCCAAGAAACTCACGACGGACTCTGCGGTTCTCATCAGGCTGGGCCAAAGATGAAGCTGAAGATCAAGAGAATGGGTTACTATTGGCCCACAATGATACAGGACTGCCTTGAATATGCAAAGCAGCGTCACTCGTGCCAAATTCACGGGGACTTCATCCACTAACATCCAAATCCGCTACACCCAATATTGGCTAGCTGGTCGTTCGAAATGTGGGGAACCGATATAATCGCGCCTATCGAACCTGCATCATCCAAAGGACATCGGTTCATACTGGCAACGACCGATTACTTCTCTATGTGGGCAGAGGCAGTACCGCTAAGGGAGGTGAAGACGTAGAACATCCTCCATTTCTTCAGGACACATGTCATCTGCCGGTTCGGCACTCTGCGACGAATCATCTCGGATAATGGACCGGCCTACAGGAGCCATAAGATCAGCCGCTTCGCACAGCAGCATAATATAGATTGGAGATACTCTTCAGTCCATAATCCCCGAGCTAATGGTCTAGCTGAGGCTTTCAACAAGACCCTGACGAAGATTATAAAGAAAACAGTGTCCAGAAACAAAAAGGACTGGCACGAGAGACTGCATGAGGCACCCTGGGCTTATCGAACCACGTTCAAAACGGTCACGAATACAATGCCATTCGCGTTAGTATTCGGCATGGAAGCGGTACTTCCCTTGGAAATAGAGCTGCCCTCTCTATGAGTGGCAGTTCGATATGAGCTGACGGATGAAGAAAACGACCATCTTCGGCTTGAGGAGCTCGATGCCCTCGATGAAACTCGTCTCATGGCACAGCAAAATCTGGAAGCTTACAAAGCAAGGATGACGCGCTCATACGAAAGGCTAACCAGGCCGAGAACATTCCGCCAAGGCGAACTCGTGCTAGTCGTAAAAAGACCTATGATCCCGAACCGTGCAAAGCGAGAGAAATTTGAGCCGAACTAAGAGGGTCCGTACATCATAGGCAAGGTCTACCAAGATGGGGTCTACTTGCTCATGGACATGCATGGCGAAAGACCCTTCCGGCCAGTCAACGGCCGGTTCCTTAAGAAATACTATGCTTGAAAAGTTACGGCTCAGGTTAATGATAGATGACGACGCTCGTGTCCGCTCGTTGTCTTCCTGAGTCCAAACTCTATAAGTAGTATCCGGCAAAACTTCGTCCCGAAGCTACCAATGGACCGAGATGTCCCTAAACTAACAATGGACCGAGATGTCCCTAAACTAACATTGGACCGTAATGTCCTTAAACTAAATACGTCGCCTCAAGCACGACGATAATGGAATGCAAGTCCACAAGTCCCAACGGCAAGAGCTGCCACTCAAATCCCACTGGCTATGTAGCTACCCCGGTGGCGAAGTCCCCTCTAAGTGCCATCGGCGAACGAAGGGGTAAAAAAACGGTATGCCCACAAGCGAAATGGGCATGGATGAAAACCCGAAGGGCTTCGTGAATAAAAACAGCAGGGCTGCCGGCGAGTTTGTGAAAACCTGAAAGGACGCAATCTCGTTGTTAAAACAAAAAAACAAAAAAACGGTACGTCCACAAGCGAAATGAGCACGGATGAAAACCCGAAAGGGCTCCATGATTAAAAAAAGCAGGGCTACCGGCGAGCTTGTGAAAACCCGAAAGGGCGCGATCTCTTTAAAATAAAGACGCCCGCAAGGTCCTCTCAACCTTGTGAGGAGAAAACACCTGCGTGAGATCCTTACGACTCACAAGGGAGCAACACACTTAGGGATCCCCACGATTCCTAAGGATAAATTACAGTTACGAGATCCTCACGACTCATAAGGAGAATTTCCCCCTATGAGACCCTCACGGCTCATAGGATTCAAAAGCCTTAAGATACAGGGGCCTGAACTTGTTCTTAAGCCATCACACTCCCCAAGTTGCCCTAAAGGTGGTCAATATTGGCTCTTGTATACAATCCACGGGCATAAATAAACGCTTTCCCCCACCAAGTTCTACAAACGACGAGAAATGTCCTCATGTGGTGAACGACACTTATAAGTCCTCTCGACTTGTACGGAGAAAACACTCTTGTAAGATCCTTATGACTTGTAAGAGAAAATATCACTTAGGAGTCCTCACGACTTCTAGGGAGAACCTACACCTACGGGATCCTCTTGACTCGTAGGGAGAAAACCCTTTATGAGACATGTTCCCGCCAATTTTTTTGGCAAAAAGCTACTTGTTCCCTTATAAAAAAGGGGGGAGTCCTCAAAATTTGGCCTCACGTGTTAAACACGTGGGCGCTCATATGCAAAGCATATGAGCGCTGAAAATAAATAACTAATGGCCAGACAAGCCTTACGTGCTAAACACGTGAGCGCTCATATGTAAAGCATATGGGCGCTGAAAATAAACTAAATAAAACAATTAATGGCCAAACATGCCTCACATGTAAAACACGTGAGCGCTCATATGCAAAGCATATGAGTGCTGAACATAAACAGGCTAAAACCCAAAGAAAGGGTCACGTGTTAAACACGTAAGTTCTCTTGCCTCTCACATGCAAAGTATGTGAGCGACCCAATTTAAAATGTTCCCACTAAATTCTATGTGATAAAATTAAATCCTATTTGGGAAATATTTTCCCTGATCTTTCTAATATGGAAAGATCTTTCTCTAACAGAGAATCCTGGATTTAAAATCCGATAGTGATAAAATATCACCAATTAAATCATCTGGTAGAATAAAATTCTATCATAGGAAAATATTTTCCTAATCTTGTTAAACTAACAAGATATTCATATGATAAGAATAAAATCCTATATGATAGAATTAAATTCTATATTTCTGATCTTGTTAAACTAAAAAGATATGATGGAATAAAATTCTAATCTTGTTAAAACTAACAAGATATTCATAATCTTGTTAAACAAACAAAAAGTCTTCTCTGTTACACAGAAAGCCTTTGGATTAAAATCCAACGATGAATAAAATTCACCGATAGATCTAAAAGATCATGGAATCAATCATGATCTCTCAATGAGGAATTTTCTTAACGATTTGATTTTTATTCTTCTCATATAAATAGGAGCAAAAAGAGGAAGAAAGGGAGACACAGAGAGAGAGAGGGAGGGGAAGAAAAAATACAGAGAGAATTTAATTCTCTATAAAGAGGAGAGACCATCTCATAAGCTTCTAAAAAAATATACATAAGCCTCCCAAAAGCCCCCACAAAACAAAAGAGAATTTAATTCTCAAACCAAGAGTTTAACTATTCTCAAATAACTTAGTTTTTCCTCTGGTTGAGGTCTGCAGAAGCAGATCTCCCCACAAGTTGAGAATTTAATTCTCATCGGGGAGATTCTGTTATGCAGATTCAAAACTTAGGGGAAAGAACTAAGTTCAAAGAATTTAATTCTCCCAAAAGTATACAGGAATTTAATTTCCTCTGATAAAACTAGGGTTTAACCCTGCAAAAGAATTTAATTCTTATAAAGAAAAGGGCCTGAAATTCTCAAAGCTCAGATCAAAATCTCCATACATATAAAAGAACATTCTGGTGATTCATTAGCATTCAACGCTATATAACAAAGGCTCACGTGTTCCCAAGTGAGCACCTCTGAGGAACAAAAAGGAAGGACTGAGATCGAATCACGTGTTCTCACGTGACCCCAAGCAGTTGCTTAAAATAGAAAAGGGGGAAAATCCAAAGACAACACTCACATTTGAGCACCTCACGTGTTCGCACGTGAGCATTATATGAGCTAAGTGCTTAGCACTTATAAAAGGAAGAGGGAATAAACCCAAAAAAGCAGTGCCCAACTCTGGGGCGCCTCACATGCCCACACGTGATGGTCATAAGAATTAAGTGTTTAACACTTATATACAAACAGGGATTTGGACCCAAGTGTACAGCGCCAACTTTCAGGCGCCTCACGTGCCACACGTGAGCGCCCCAAATTTCATTGTTTAACATTGCTTTAGAGATTCACGTGAGAGCACGTGAGCACCGAGCATATATTAGTGTTTAACACTATAAGAAGCCAACTTCAGCCCTAAATTGGCTAATTCTTCCTGAGATTAAAACATCTTGGATCTCCAAATAGATTGAGCCTCTATGCTCATGACTTCCCAAACTAATTGACCAGAACGATGTCCATCCCACATCTCCTAAGTCAATCTTAGTCTCCCAAAAATGACTAATGATTCTTAGATGGTCCACCATGATCTCTCCTCTCAATCTGGAATTTGGTTCAAGGGTATATCTCTCCACACCTCTGATACATGTCGTTGTAATTCTTCAACGTCTTCAGAGAGGTGGTGGGTCCCGACAACCAACAACTCTTGGTGCACTCCCAAATCAATGAGCACATTCCAACGGACCACAACGTCCTTAAACTAGCTATGGACCGAAACTTCCTTAAACTACCGACGGACCGTAACGTCCTTAAACTAAAACTATAGAGTCCAAATGCTCTTTTGTTGAATCTGAATGATCCTAAAACCATGTTAAGTAGATCTTAGTCTAAAATTAGACTAACGTATTCTTAACAAACATTTAAGTCGATCTTAATCTCAAACGAGATTAACGATCCTTAAATCAAACCAAACCCAAATCTAAGAATATACGAATTTAGACTAATCCACTCCCTACGGGCGGTAATATAAATTAGACTCCGTATACAATCCACGGGCAACCAAAAATAAAATAAACACACACGATACGAAGTGAACTTCTGGAGCAGGAGAAAGTGGTTATCGCTACGCGGTAAGGTAATTAATTGCAGGGGCTTGCGCCTGCAGGGAATTGCATCCCCACAATAAAAAAAACCCTCACAACGAGGGGGAATCTGACGAAGTCTGCTACAACGGCCGCATTCGTCCAAACCTCCGATACACGGTACCATAAATCAACTTGGCATCTTCGGAGAGTTGGACGAATAAAACCAAATAGCATCTGCCCCCAAATTCAGGCAAGACGACCCATTCCAGTTCGTCTCTGTTTTCGGCGGTGAACAGATTCTAGCACGCCCGGTGGGACCTCTTCCTCTTTCCACTCCACATTTCGTGTGTCGTGTTTTTCCCGCGATCAGATAATCGCGGTGTATATGTTTGTGGTTGCCCTTGGGTGATGAAGTCAAAAGTGTTAGTCGGCAGGATCCTAACCCTGTCTACTAAGCCACCTTTGTTCAAATCAGCAAAGGCAAATGATGATTCGCTCATGGCAATATTTCAGTGGTAGCGATGCTGATGAGTGAACATGTGTCAATTTTTATGTCCTTTCACGGTGAATGATGATTCGCTCTTGGCAATATTCCAGTTGCAGCGGTGCTGATGCCAAGATTGGTATCAGATCTCAAGTTCCATACCCGCAACAAAAATCAGCGAGTCAAAAAAATGCATATGAAATAGCCGAAATGATGAGGCAACTCGCAATAAAAATCAGCGAGCAAAATATATGCATATAAAAACAGCCGAAATGTTTGGGCAACTCGCAATAAAAAACAACAAGTAAAAAGAAAAGAAAAGCCGAAATGATTGGGCACCGCGATAAAAAAAAAGCCGAAATGATTGGGCAATCGCGACTTTCGCGATATACAAAAGCTGAAATGATAGAGCATCGCGGAAAGAAATAAAAAAATGATGAAATTTTTGCCCTGCGGGTGAGTCCACATCATCCCCTGTATACAATTCATGGGCATAAATGAAAATGGAACCATATGTTCCCACCAAGCTCCATCAGAAGGAGAGCCAGGTCTCAACGGTTCACAGACAGCTTAGAGATCAACCACGGCGTTCTTCCTCACTCCAGCAGGATGCAGACGCGACGTCCACAAATGGAGCCATGGCAAATTCCCTAGTTCCAAATCTCGACGGTTCACCGACAACCTAGAGACTACATCGGAGCCATGACAAAGTCCCTAGTTCCAAATCTCGACGGTTCACAGATAGCCTAGAGATCAACAACGGCGTTTCTTTTCACTCCAGCAGGATGCAGACGCAATGCCAACAAATCGGAGCCATGGCAAAGTACCTAGTTCCAAATCTCGACGGTTCACAGACAGCCTAGAGATCGACAACGGCGTTTCTTCTCACTCCAGCAGGATGCAGACGCAACGTCAACAAATCAGAGCCATGGCAAAGTCCCTAATTCCAAATCTCAACGGTTCACAGACAGCCTAGAGATCAACAGCGACGTTCCTCCTCACTCCAGCAGGATGCAGATGCAACGTCAACAACCGACCCCAGGGTCAAAACAACGGAGCCATGGCAAAGTCCCTAGTTCCAAATCTCGACGGTTCACAGACAGCCTAGAGATCAACAACGGAGTTCCTCCTCACTCCAGCAGGATGCAGATGCAACGTCAACAACCGACCTCAGGGTCAAAACAATGGAGCCATGGAAAAATCCCTAGTTCCGAGCCTCGACGGTTCACAGACAACCCAGAGACAATCTCGACATTCATCGCATTATAGCAGACACAATATCAACAAACGAAGCAAATGAAGATCCCTAGCTTCAGGGTCTTGACGGCAACTCAAATAAAACCTGAAAGACTATCAAAGATCATCCCACACCAGCGCGGAGTGGTCATGACTCATCGGGGCTCCCAAATTGAGCCTAACCTCAAGTAAAAAGCGATATGGAAAATCCCTAACGCTTGCTCTTCCTATGGTAATATGACCCGGGAGATTACTTGAAGACGTCTTGTCCAGCCCCCGAAGGGATCAGAGACACGACAGTCACGGGGCTATTCGAACAGCAAGATTTCGTATCGGGGAATGCATCAGCCAACACGACGGTACGACAAACTAAAACCCTAGTACCACAGACCCTAACGGACCTCTGTGGTAAAGAGCAGAGGTTAAATGTGACGTTAGGATATTCTTGCGAGAACTTCCCGATTCATCTCGACTCGTAGGGAAAACAATATTCCTGCGAGAACTTCTTGATTCGTCTCGACTCGTAGGGAAAAACATTTTCATGAAACCCTCACGGATTATGAAAGTGGAAAGCCTTAGGCAACGGGGATATCAACCTGTTTCCTAAGCACTGTGGCCCTGCAAGTAGGTCCAAGATGGACTATTGTATACTATCCACGGGCCATATTATCCAAAGTCAAATATCGACAAGGAGGAAAAAAAACCACTTACGAGTCCTCTCGACTTGTAAGGGGGAAAATTCTCTTGCGAGATCCTTACGATGCCCAAGAGAAAACGCACTTAGGAGTCCTCACGACTCCTAAAGAGAAAATACACATACGGGATCCTCTCGACTCGTTGGGAGAAAAGTCTTTATGAGACCCTCACAGCTCATAAAGTTGAAAAGTCTTAGGCGGCATATCCAAACCTGTTTCCTAAGCCATCGCTGCCCTGCAAGGAGGTCAAGATGGACTATTTACGGGCCACATTTGCCAAAGCTACATGCCAATATGAAATAAAATATATCTTTTATTCATGAATTCAAGTGAATACAAGGTATATTTCATAAAGTAATCAAAATGAATACACATTATTAATGAATCACAAGTTTACAGTCGGTGCGAGAAAAGAGGTACAATGACAGTTATTAAGGAGGAGGCGTCTTCAACAAATTGACAAGCCGCTCCCGCGCTCCTCTCAATTCTTTCTCGTGGTCAGCTACTGTGGCCAACTCCGCTTCAATTTGAGCCCGTCATTACAAGCAGGACGAAAGCTTCTCAGTGACTTTCTGCTTGGCAGTTTTACAATCCTGTGTGACCCGCTCGGTGAAGTCAAGCTTCTGCCTTAGCGCCAATCTTTCATAGAATTAGAACTAGTGATAGCGCCTCATGCGTATAACAAGTGGGCGCCAGCGCCAATCGCAGTGCCTCGCACGTGTAATGCAGGGGGCCCGGCATTTTATATATATATGAGTAACTACTACTTCACATGAGGCACCTATGAGCAGTGGTATAAAAGAAAGGGAAGTTTTGCCATTCATACTTGGGAAAATTTATACATCGGTGATAACAACAAAACAAAAATATCATCAAAATGTTTACAATGGCAAGATACTGAATCCTGGACATGGATTTAGGAATTCAGAAGCAAGTCCGAGTAAAATGCTTCTGGCCTCTCTAACCATTTTCTTATGCATTTTCTCACGAATGTAAGCGTCGGGATCCCCGCTGATATCGTCCGTCCTCTGGTAGGCGGAGATTATCGCCGTCTGTTGAAAGACCTGATGCAAAATATCGACAAGATCATCTCGCCGCCTCTTCGAGATCAGGCCCATCAGATATACTGAGTACACCTTGTCTTCGGCATTATCAAGTGCCTCAAGCGGCATAGCCTCGTTAAATTCAAGAAGTGCTTCCCAAATCTCCCCCACGATAATTTTCAAAAGAGCGGAACGACGGGGGAGTAGTCGACCGTTGTATTCATCGAAGCAACGCATCACCTCAGCGTATTGGGCATCCGTAAACTCCTGGCCTTGACAGTGGCCTTGGACGTGAATGTCTTCATAGGAGATAATCTCGTCAAGATCATACAGATGGGCAGCCATAGTATTTGGAAAGAAAATTCTATAAAAGGTTAGCAATTAAATATCAAGTTCTTAGAATCTAAAATAAAAACAGTGATAACGCCGCATCATTGATGGGGCAGTCACTCATTAAGGATAGAATCCTAAAAGGATTCTCATTTAATGAGAAACCTCATTGGGCTAAGGAGTTAAACTCTCTCGAGAGCTGTGCTCTGCAAACAGATTTCACATCTGTCAACTTTAATTAAGAAGGGAATAAAATTCCCCAAAAATTTCTAAGAACTATGCTCTGTAAAAATAATGGGATAATCTACCAGAACCCTCAAAAGCAAAGCTTTTTAACATGACAAAACCCCAAGATCTTTAAGATTCTGAAAGAAAAATTCTAGAAACTCTAAGAGTTCTTCATGGAAGATGAGCAGTGCTTTGATTAATGGGTTAAGCAACCCTAAAATACATCTTAAGATCTACGATCTAAGAAGAGCAAAGCTCTGTTAATGGGTTCGGTTATAATCCTTACCAAATTTTTAGGCAGAGTTCTAACTCTAGAAAGGATTTCTTTGGGCAGAGATCTAAGCTCTGAAACGAGAATTAAATACTCAGAAAAAAGAAGAACAAGAGAAGATGAACAGCAGTCATCTCAAGGGCCAAAGACCCTACTTATAGGCACAGAAAGACGATTCAACTTCCAAGAAGATCCAACGGTGGAAAAGCTGCTGCCGTTGCGCTGCACTCACGTGTAAGCCACGTGAATGCAACGGTGGGGGGCATTTGTTTCCCCCAATAAAAGAGCAAAGCTCTGTTCAAAATTTGAAAGGTAGCGCCTCACGTGCCTTGCACGAGGGCGCCAGCGCCAAGAGTTTAAAAACTCTGAGGCAGCGCCTCACGTGCCTTGCACGAGGGCGCCGGCGCCAAGAGTTTAAAAACTCTGAGGCAGCGCCTCACGTGCCTTACACGAGGGCGCCAGCGCCAAGAGTTAAAAATTCTTAGGCAGTGCCTCGCGTGCCTAGCACGAGGGCGCCAACGCAAGAACTAAAAGCTCTCTGTTAGACAGAACCGTTGGATCAAAGATCCAACGGAGGTGATAAATCATCAAAACGCAGAATTAAATTCTGCTGAGGAAATATTCCTCAAATCTTTCTAAATAAGAAAGATTACTCTCTGTAAAACAGAGCACCGTTGGATTAAAAATCCAATGGTGATTAAAAATCACCTATCTGCAGAATAAATTCTGTATGGGAAAATATTTTCCTAATCTTGTTAAAAACAAGAAAGATATCTTCTGTAAAACAGAAGTCCTTGGATCAAAGATCCAACGGTGGATAAAATCCCCAAATCAATTAAAGATCTCTCAATGAGAGATTTCTTTAACTAAATCAATAAACTTTCCTCTGCTATATAAAGGACCCAAGACTTCAAGTCTTCTATAGAGAGACACCCTCATAAGCTTTGAGAAACAAAAGAAAAAAAGAAAAAGAGAATTCAATTCTCTAGAGGAAGAAGATCCCATTTTTAAACAAAAATCCTAGGTAAGAAGAAAGTACAGAGATTATCTTATCTCTTCTTTAAGGGTTTAACCCTTCATACAAGAACTTAGTTCTTCCTCTGGTTGAGGTCTGTAGAAGCAGATATCCCCACAAGTTGAGAATTTAATTCTCATCGGGGAGATTCTGTTATGCAGATTCAAAACTTAGGGGAAATAAATAAGTCCAAAGAATTTAATTCTTCCAAAAGTATATAGGAATTTAATTTCTCTGATAAAACTAGGGTTTAGCCCTGTAAAAGAATTTAATTCTTATAAAACAAGGGACCTGAAATTCTTAAAACTCAGATCAAAATCTTTACGCATATAAAAGAAAAGGCCGGTCACGTATTCCCACGTGAACACCTCCGATGAACAAAAAGGAATGACTGAGATCGAATCACGTGTTCTCACGTGACCCCCAAACAGTTGCTTAAATGGAAAAAGGGAAAAATCCAAAGACAACGCTCATATTTTGAGCACCTTACTTGTCCGCACGTGAGCACTATATGAGCTAAGTGCTTAACACTAATAAAAGGAAGAGTGAATAAACCCAAAGAAGCAGTGCCCAACTCTGGGGCGCCTTACGTGCCCACACGTGATGGTCACAAGAATTATGTGTTTAATACTTATATACAGACGGGGATTTGGACCTAAGTGTACAGCGCCAACTTTCAGGCGCCTCACGTGCCATACGTGAGCGCCCTAAATTTCAGTGTTTAACATTGCTTTAGAGTCTCACGTGGGAGCACGTGAGCACCAAGCATATATTAGTGTTTAACACTATAAGAATCCAACTTCAGCCCTAAATTGGCTAAGTCTTCCTGAAATTAAAACATCTTGGATCTCCAAATAGACCGAGCCTCTATGTTCATGACTTCCTAAACTAATTGACCATAACGATGTCCATCCCACATCTCCTAAGGTAATCTTAGTCTCCTAAAAATGACTAATGATTCTTAAATGGCCCTCTATGATCTCTCCCCTCAATCTGGAATTTGGTTCAAGGGCACATCTTTCTACACCTCAGATACATGTCGTTGTAATTCCTCAACATCTTCAGAGAGGTGGTAGGTCCCCACAACCAACAACTTTTTGGTGCACTCCCAAACCGATGGGCACATCCCAATACGGACCGAAACGTCCTTAAACTAAACCCTCGCCTCAAAAATGGTGATCTACGGACCGAAACGTCCTTAAACTAACAACGAACCGCAACGTCCTTAAACTAAACTAATAAAGCCCAAATGTTCTTTTGTTGGATCTGAATGATCCCAAAATCCTGTTGAGTAGATCTTAGTCTAAAATTAAACTAGCGTATCCTCAACAAAAATTTAAGTTGATCTTAATCTCAAACGAGATTAACGATCCTTAAATTAACCCAAACCCAACTCTAAGAATATACGGATTTGGACTAGTCCACGCCCTACGGGCGACAACATAAATTAGTCTCCGTATACAATCCACGGGAAACCAAAAATAAAACAAATACACACGACACGAAGTGAACTTCTGGAGCCGGAGAAAGTGGTTATCGCGATGCGATAACGTAATTAACTGCAGGGGCTTGCGCCTACAGGGAAGAGCGTCCCCACAATCAAAAACCCCTCAGAAATGAGGGGGAATCTGACGAAGTCTGCTACAATGGCCGCATCCGTCCAAACCTCCGATTTACTGTGCCATAAATTAACTTGGTATCTTCGGAGAGGTGGACGGATAAATCCAAATAGCATCTGCCCCCAAATTCAGGTAAGACGACCCATCCCGGGTCCGTCTCCGTTTTCGGCGGTAAACAATGCGCATGCCTGGCAAGTTTCCCGTATGTTTGAAACCCCCGATATGGTTTTTGCCCCTAGGACCCAAGGATCTTGATTCTTTCCAACAAATCAAGGGTCCTAGTCAAGTTCAACCCGTCATTATCTTGATTGCATCGAACCCACCCGCACTAACCCTTGACGCTTGTCAACAAAGCAGTGTGACTGTCCCGATCAATCGCATATCCATGCAACAGATAAGCAGCACTCAGCTACCGTACACTATGCCTTGACGCTTGCTAACAAACATAGCACGAATACTAGGTACTACCTATTTGAAATGATGGAGGGCTACGGCTGGTTTTTGGAGAAAAACCTTTAACGTAATGAACTTGATATCGTTGAAGGAACTTGAGTGGCTTTGAAATGGAGTGGTTTAAGATCCACATTTTAAAACTAGTAACATAAACTTTTCCTTAAGAGCAAACTCCCAATGAAGGGATCAAGGCTCTTCCCTCATAGAATGAGGTGCGGGATATTCCTAACCGAATACCTCTATGCAAAGTAAAAGAAACGACTATGAGTTTTGAAGAAAACCGAGTTGTTTTAAAAATTGGTTCCGACAACATCATTTAGGTTTATTTTTCCTTGCATTATTCAGATAATGCATTCCCATCATTTCATGTCTCAAAGCCACAGAAGAAACAACCAAAATAACAAGCTTTCTATATGCCATCCGCATTCGCCACGGGGCACCGTCATGCACCGTGAGGTTACTTAACTAACGGTAAAGCGGGGGCTGGACTAGCGTGGATGCAAAACAAATAGAAGCATCTACTAAATATAATATATATATATATATATATATCAATATCGCAGGCAGATAATAGTCATCACAGCAGACAAAATCATCACAAGCATGAGAAACAACAATATAGAATAGCGGATAATCTAGGAGCCCCGCGTTTCATTTGAGCCATAAATGAAACATGACGTTCCCCGGTCGTATGGATAGCCAGTGCAATGAAGATCCTAGACCTCTACGAGTGCGGCAAGTTACCCGCCAATCCCCGAAGTGAGGCAGCCTCAATCAACAAAGTGAGTGGGCCACCCAGCACTTCACGGAATCCGGTAACTTGAGCACCCCTCCGTGGGTCAACCTATACCCCCTACGAGTGCGGCGAATAGCCCGCTAATTCTATAGTAAGCCCCCCAGTCTCAACGCCATAAAATGCAGGCCCGTTTCCCTTTAGAACCCGGCTATTCAAGCACTCCTCCGCAGGGTAATCCTAGTACAAAAAAGAAAATATATATACAACGGCGACATCGACCTCAACCCGGTCGTGCCCCAATAAAAGAATATACAAACTGACAGTGACGGCAGTCCACATGTCGGACACTCACCCCACAATAGAGAATATACAAATGAATCTAAACTGTACATCTAACATTGTACACAAGGCTATCCATCACGACAATCCGCACAAACCATAACCAGATATATATCACCAGAAATAAGTGTGTAACCCCGTCTAATTGAGCATATAGCAATTAGACAACGTTAACAACACATCCACACACGCAAACAAAGTCACGACATTTGAATTCTAAAACACAATTAGCGCACATCCTAAATATACCAAGGATCAAAAACCAAGTGCACTAAACATCTAAAAAGTCAAGTTTTGAGCGAATTCGGAAGTCCGAATCAAAACGAAAGCGCCCTAACCTTCGCGGGGAGTTAGAGCATGAAACTAACTTTGAGTCAGGGGCCTATAGGAGGTACCCAAACCCCGAGACCACTACGAGATGGCCAGAGGGTGAGGCAGACCCGAAACTGCCCATGGAGGGGTAGTTTCGAGTCCCCACCCCCAAGACCACCTTGTGGTGGTCTTGGGGAGTGGGTCCAGCCATTCGGTCCCTCCTGAGGTCACCCTGGGGTGCCCACACACCACCCTGCGGCTTCTCGGTTCAAACCGAGAGCCCGCGGCGTGTGCAAACATCTCAAAACTCAAAAATTTGGGATTGTTTTTTCGACAGTTTTCGATGCCCGAAAAAAACGTGAATTCTAATGTCGTAACTAGCTAGTTTAAGGTGTTTGGGAGGCTATGATACCATGTTGGGATCCGGCGCTCATACCGCGAAGGCCGCGGGTGATGCGGAAGCGAAAACAAAAACTTTTTACGGGCACCGGACGCTCACACTCGAGGATTCGAACCAAACACCCTAAACTAGAAAAATAAAACATGCAAGGTTGAGAAATACAACCTTTGTCGCGTGTCCACCCAATTGTGGAAGACCCCTCCAAGCTCGTAGCCGCCTGGATTACGCTTGAGCATCGACCACCCTTGCCGAAGGTAATCCACCTGAGGGAACGCGGAGGAGGCTCAAACCGACGGTCCAAAGTTGCTAGGTTTGGATGGCCGGTGATGTACGGATACTTCACTATATTTTTCTCTCTAGAATCTTGCTTGAAAATGAAAGCAAGAAGAAGCAGGAGAAGGAGAAGATGAAGCATGGGCTAACCATGGAGGAAATGAAGAAAACCTCATCAAATCAACAAGTATAAAAAAGAATGGCTACTATTATCAACCATGATGCAATAGTGCATCCAAATGAAATAATATATAAAAATACATAGCCATGCCTCTCTATATTGTTTGCAACCATGCTTTACTTTCTCCACTTGCCACCTCATTTCCTATTTAATTTTCCAAAAAGAAAAATCAAATATGAGGTGTCCTTCTTCTAGAAGCATTCCAGTACAAATACAGAATACTTCACCTGGTATATATATCGCTACATATACACGTATCCGTATAAAAATACGGATAGCACCAAAGAGAGAAAATGAATAGTGAACAATAATACTAAAATATATGTATCAAAATACATATATAAATTATTAAATCAAAACCTGATTTAATAATCTGGCTTAATCCTAAGCTGGCTAGTATTATCAACCGTCCGATTAAAGTCCGTGTATCACATACTCGTATATAATCGGACCCCCTGCACGTACAACCGTACGGCTCTTACATCTGTCGCCTAAACCGGAAAAACCCTATGTGTGGGACTCTAAAGACTCGACAATACGCTGGCAGTGGGTTTAACCATAAGCACGTCAGCGGCACTAGCTGTACGTAACGGCTACCCAGGTACTTGTCGAAAGAGGGTCGACAATCAAGTGCATCCTTACCCTACTGAGCTTGAATGTGACAATCTCCATACAGTCCAGTCTCATCGTTAAAGAGTATCGCATATCGGGTCTAGAGGTAGATAACGCCAGACCCCCACTAACCCGATAAGTCGTGTCTGAGTCAAGCTTATCACCAACCGAGATCCTACTGATCAACTATCAGTAAATATCCCCTACCGTGGCCATGAATTTCTGGTGATAGCCAACTGAACACAGCGCGACATCGACTCCTAATACCAGGAAAGAAGAATCCCTGACAATCGACCACAGCCTCCATGTGGCTCGGGACTGTACCCAACTAAAACCTGTTTGCACGACTCCTTTGAGCCGTGATAGGGCAGTAATCAAAGTACAGTGGGAACTCACATGAGACAAATGACGACTTCAGGTCAAAGGAATAACTTGTACTCATGCCACCTGAGAACTTCCATCCGAAGATAGGTATAATACCATCTAGAACTTCTCGGCGAGTCCGTCCAGTGTACTCACCTCCAGTGAGCACCTGTATACTATCGTAGGTGACACAACATTAATGGCTTATGAGACCGGCCACCGCCCCTCATCGGAGTCTCGAAGCGTATACACTAGTCTACTCCGGAATATCGATGCCCGGTCTCGATACTCCCACGACTAGGGACATTTAAGGATGTGCTTATAGACCACCCAGCTCTCACATATATATCACGCCCCGCTTCCCAGTGTACGGGCAGAGGACGCGACGAGTCACGCAGCGTATTAACTCAGAAGTAAACACGCTAAGCATATCTAAGCAATATAAAATAAAATATACACAAGAGACAAGATGTAAATGAACAGCAACTTTATTTATTAAACATTCTTTTACAGTACAACTGAAATGTAAATACATGGAATGAAAGCAATGCCTAAATAGTGGCATAACAGAAATGAAAATATGTACAAATAAACTAGAGCTCTGGGTCAAAGGCAAGCTGATCCAAGTCCTCGCTGGTGGGCTCTGTCTCCAGAAGGTCCGATCCACCTGACAACATTCCAAAGAAAGAAGAAAGGAATGTCCTCAGCGAACAATCGCTCGGTAAGTCCCAAAAGTAAGTAGAGACAGAATAGACAGAAAGAGAATGTAACTTTTTAAAGTTGTATTATATTGTTAACGCTGTTGTTTGTAGTTTGGTACAGAAAATGCCAGTGTATACGAGAGGAGTCCCACTATTCCGGAGACTAAGGTATACGGAGCACAAGGAACCGTTCAGCCACGGTATAACGGCAATGGAGATTCAAGTTAGGAGTATTATGGTTACAGTCTCGTGCCACTTTTAACACCTTCCGTACCAATCTACCCCTTATAAACCCCGCGATATCTTAATTGTATTGTATTGTCTTGTATTGTAAATTGTATATGGATGACTTGCCGGAACCATGATATCAGTAAATGGAATGGATATAATGGATGTACATGTTGATGGAGTATATCCATGGTTCGGTTCAGTCAAGATAGATTGATATAAATTGAATAAACGGTTTCATGGATTCATGTTGTATTGTAGTTTGAACTTGAATCACATCCAAGTCAGATTGATTAGATTGAGACTCAGTCTGAGTCAGACACTTTTAAAAGAAATTGAAGTCCTGAATTGTTTTAATGTTATCAGTAACTGCTGCACATGGACGACAGGATTTGTGTCTTTTCCCAAGACAATTACCGTATTGATAACACCGTTTGTTAGATTGTCTACCTTAAATAGGCAAGCACCCATATCTCCGGCTCCCTGAGGCTCAAGAGACTGGTCCTGCTTAAACCTATGTTTACTAGGGTCCTTATTATAATTTAATATAACTTGTGGGTTTTTTTTGTAAAAGTAGTTTTGGCATAATTTCAAAATACACCTCAAGCATTTAATTATCGTCTTTGGGGTTTTCATAGATGTATATTTTGTAAATGTGAAATTCCTAGTGAATATAACCTAGTTTCATAGTATATGGTATTTTCTTAAAATAATGTACTTGTGTTGTATTTGGATGGTATTTTCATGTAATAGTGATTCCTTTGATTTAGAAAACTTGGTATATTTATATAATTAAAATAGATATTTTAATTATATATATATATATATATATATTTAATGAAAATAATTTATTTATTTTCTTGTAGAAATCTCATTTTCTAAAGAAAAATGTATAAAAATGTTATCGAGATCGAATGCTCCTTATGGAGGTATGCATCTCGCTCTACTAAGCCCGAGAATGCGCGATAATCCACACCATCCCGAACGGGGTCCCCAAATGGGTTGTAGAAGCGCAATTGCATGGAAATGTTTAATACATCTTTTTTTTTATAGAAAACGGTTTTGTAAGTTTAGGGTATTTATTTGTAAAGTCGTGTTTTCCCGTATTCTATTGTCCCAAACTTGATTGTGCTATGTTAGGGATGTGTGTTGTGATGAGGTAGGTCATTACCTCGTGAATTATCTTAAGGTATAGCAAGAAATAAAGGTTATAATGTTGAAATGAATAGTGTACGGTATTTTTATGTAAAAATGCGATAAATGTCACAAAAATGATTATTTTGATGTGAAATTTATTTTATTGAGTTTTTTAATGTTTATTAATCAACATATGAGAATATGGTTTTATCTTGTTAAAGAAAAATATAGTTTTTAAAGAAAACCGAATCGGAAGCCGGACTAACTCTGGTTCCGTCGGGTTTAAGAAATGGAACTTTTTAAAGAAAAAAATTAGAGGGGGAAAAGAGACTTACAGGCTTGGGGTCAAGAGGAGAGAGAGGGGGTCCTGAAGAAAGCTTCGGGGCGTCGTTTCGTCGCCGGAATCTCCTCGGAAGTTCGTCGGAGCTTCGCCCTTCGCTAACTCCACTTGTATACTAAAAGACTTAGGAATTTGGTATAGTTTTTGTAATAGAATTCTGAGTGAGAGGGGTGTAAAATGGAGTGGGTATTTATAGGGAAAAACTAGGGTTTAGGGATGATGAAAAATGCATTAAAATGGAATTTAAAGGGGTTTTATTATTCTCTGTAAATGTGCAGAGAAAATAAACAATACGGGAGTTATGGGGGAGTCCAAGGGTTTAGGGTTTAAAAAAAAATTGGGTTTGGACTTGGTTGGACCGGCGGCGCTGGCCCATGGAGAATTCTCGCTGGTCGGATTCTTGGGGTGGGGGCTCGGATCTCTACCACTTGTCCAAATCGGTCTGAATACTAATTTGCACCTGTTTGTTTTAAGTGTGACTCTTCATTTTACGTGCAGTGCACGTGCAAACTCTTGGGCTTATAAAAGATTAAAAGAAATTAAAATAAAAAGATAATGTGGCTGATGGGATTTGAACTCTGGTGCTTTGTAACAGAAGTGCAAGGCTTTACCAGTGAGCTACAAACTCTTTCTTGCAGTTCAAAAGCAAAACAAATTCTTATAGCATTCACAGGATTTGCAAATACCCCAATTGTACATTAACTTTTAGACAATTTTATGTATACAGAATTTGGAGTTGTTACAGTCTACCCTCCTTACAAAAATTTCGTCCTCGAAATTTACAATTTATTTTAAGAACTAGTTTACAAATAAGTGAGAATATCTTGCACGCATCTCATCTTCCATTTCCCATGTTGATTCTCCTGGAATGTCTTTTCTCCACATCACTCGAACTAAGTTGACTTCCTTGTTCCGAAGTGACTTTAATTTTCTATCCAGGATCTCAACAGGTTGTTGCTAACAAGATAAATCTGGCTGTATAGTGAGCTCGGAATGATCAAGAATATGGCTGGGGTCACTCACATACCTTCTGAGTTGGGATATGTAGAACACATTGTGCACTCCTTCCAATGAAGGTGGAAGTGCCAAGCGATAAGCCACTTCACCGACTCGTTCGAGTATATCGAACGGTCTAATGTTCCTTGGACTTATCTTACCCATTCTTCCAAAACGAATCACTCCGCGGTTTGGAGATATCTTCATAAATACATAATCTCCCGGCTGGAACTCCAAATGACGACGCTTTGCATCAGCCCAGTGCTTCAATAGATCTTGGGCTATGTACATTCGTTCTCTGATAGTACGAACTAGATCAACTGTAACAACCCTAACTTTCTGTACGAATTTTTTTTCAAAATACAGAAAGGGACGCCTAAGCCTGAACACGGGTTATAAGTTTGTTTTGCTTTTGAACAGCAAGAAGGAGCTTGTAGCTCACTGGTAAGACCTTGCACTGCTGAGACATAGCACCTGAGTTCAAATCCCATCAGCCACATTATCTTTTTATTTAATTTTCTATTAAACTTTTAGAAGCCCAAGAGTTTGCACGTGCAATGCACGTAAACTGAAGAGCCACACTTAAAACAAACAGGTACAAATAAGTATTCAGACCGACTTGGACACGTGGCGAGAATCCGAGCCCCCAACCCAAGAATCCGACCGGCGAGAATTGCCCAGGGGCCGGCGCCGCCGATCCAACCTAGTCCAAACTCTAATTTTTTGTAAACCCTAGACCTTTGGACCCCCCCTTAACTCCTGTATTGCTTATTTACTCTGCACATTTTCTAGAGGCAATAAATCACCTATTTAATTAATTTTTAATACATATTTTAATTCACCCATTCAGCACCCCTAAACCCTAAATTGTCCTATAAATACCCACTCCATTTTACACCCCTCTCACTCAGAATTCTCTTACAAAAACTGTACCAAAATCCCAGGTCTTTTAGTGTACAAGTAGAGTTAGTGAAGGGCGAAGCTCTGACGAACTTCCGAAGAGATTCCGGCGACGAGTCGATGCCCCGAAGCCTTCTTCAGGACCCCCTCTCTCCTCTTGTCCAACAAGCCAGTAAGTCTAATCTCCCCTCTCATCTTTATCTTTAAAAATTTCCATTTCTAAAACCCGACGGAAGCGGAGTTAGTCCGACTTCCAATTCGGTTTTCTTTAAAAACTACACTTTTCTTTAATAAGATAAAACCATATTCTCATATGTTGATTAATAAACATTAATAAACTCAATAAAACAAGTTTCACATCAAAATAATCATTTTTGTGACATTTATCGCATTTTTACATAAAAATACCACATACTTTACATTTCGACATTATAACCCTTATTCCTTGCTATACCTTAGATAGTTCACGAGGTAATGAACTATCTCATCACAACACACATCTCTATCATAGCACAATGAAGTTTTGGGAACATAGAATACGGGAAATACGACTTTACAAATAAATACCCTAAACTTATAAAACCGTTTTCTATACAAAAGTGTATTAATCATTTCCATGTAATTGCGCCTCTACAACCCATTTTGTGAACCCCGTTCGGGATGGTGCGGATTATTGCACATCCTCGAACTTAGTAGAGCGAGATGCAGACCTCCGCAAGGAGCATTCGATCTCGATGGAATTTTTATACATTTTTCTTTAGAAAAATGAGATTTCTACAAGAAAATAAATAAATTATTTTCATTAAATATATATATATATATATATATATTATCAAAATATCTATGTTAATTATATAAATATTCAAAGTTTTTTCTAAATCAAAAGAATCACTATTACATGAAAATACCATCTAAATACGACACAAGTACAATATTTCAAGAAAATACCATATACTATAGAAACTAGGTTCTATTTACTAGAAATTTCACAATTGTAAAATACACATCTATGAAAACTCTAAAAACGATAATTAAATACTTGAGGTGTAATTTGAAATTATGCCAAAACTATTTTTACATAAAACCCCCTCAAGTTATACTAAATTACAATAAGGACCCTAGTAAACATAGGTTTAAGCGGGACCAGTCTCTTGAGCCTCAGGAAGCCGGAGATATGGGTTCTTGCCTATCTAAGGTAGACAACCTAACAAACGGTGTTATCAATACGATAATTGTCTTGGAAAAAGACACAAATCCTGTCGTCCATGTACAGCGGTAACCGATAACATCAAAACCTAATTCAGGAATTCAATTTCTTTTTAATTGTCTGACTCAGACTGAGTCTAAATATAATCAATTTGACTTGAATATGATTCAAGTATAAAACCACAATTCAATATGAATCCATATACTCAATCTATTCAATCTATACAACTTGACTGAACCGAACCATGGATATACTCCATTTACATGTTCATCCATTATATCTGTTCCATTACTGATATCATGGTTTCGGCAAGTCGTCTATATACAATTTACAATACAAGACATTACAATACAAATAATACAATCAAGACATCACGGGGTTTATAAGGGGTAGATTGGTATGGAAGGTGTTAAAAGTGGCACGAGACTGTAACCATAAGACACCTAACCTGAATATCCATTGCCGTTGTACCGTGGCTGAATGGTTCCTTGTACTCCGTATACCTAAGTCTCCGGGATAGTGAAACTCCTCTCGTATACACTGGCATTTTCTGTACCAAATTACAAACAACAGCGTTAACAATATAATACAACTTTAAAAGTTACATTCTCTTTTTGTCTATTCTGTCTCTTCCTACTTTTGGGACTTACCGAGCGATTGTTCGCTGACGACATTCCTATTTCTCTTCTTCTTTGGAATGTTGCCAGGAGGACTTGACGCTGAGGAATACGAGACCAGTCAAGAGCATTTGGAGCAGGCCCCTGAGCAGTACACCGAATACCCGGAGCTGTAGCCATTTGTACTTATTCCATTTTCATTTCTGTTATGCCACTGTTTAGGCATTGCTTTCATTCCATGTACTTACTTTTCATTGTACTGTAAAAAGAATGTTAATAAATAAAGTTGATGTTCATTAACATCTTGTCTCTTATGTATTTTACTTTATATTGCTTAGATACGCTTAGCGTGTTTACTTCTGAGTAAATACGTCGCGGACCTCGTCGCGCCCTCTGCTCGTACACCGGGAAGCGGAGCGTGACAGGTTTGTTGGTGGCCCATGCAGGTCAGCTTTGTATGGACATGCAGGTCAGTTCTGTATGAACATGCCGGTCAGCTCTGTGTGGACAACCTAAGCAATATAACACAAGAACCAGTAAATGAAAACATTCTTTACAATTCATATTCCATGAATCTTCCAATTTAATCTATTTTGAATATGTCTTAACCCAATTTTTTTTTCAAGTTTACGGATTTCCCAAACAACACCAGCACCAACTTCAACAACACTCCACCTCCCCTACCAATTACACCAGCCGTAGCTGCTCCGATCAATGAGCAGATGGTACTGCTTGAGGCGTTCCACAGCCTCCCGGAGGGACAGCAGCAGCAGACTGCTATCTTGATGAACCGTCCCGAAGAAGAAGCACCTGGGGTGAAGCAATTCAGGGCCTTGCACCCTAAGCAGTTCTCAAGAAAAGAGAGCCTCCTAGAAGCTGAGGAATGGGCTCAGAGAATTGAAGATGACCTGGCGGCAGCACAAGTGCCAGAGGTCGCTTGGGTTCGAGTTGCAAAGCTGCAACTCATTGACAATGCACGGGTCTGGTGGAAGGCGGAAGAAAGCCATCTCACCCAGTCGATTGAATGGAGGACTTTCCGCGATATGTTCGACGCAAAGTACTTCCCCGAGACTGCCAGATTCGACATGCAACAGCGGTTCATCCACCTACAACAGGGTTCGATGTGGACCAAATCAGTGGATAAGTACGATGCTGAGTTTACCATTCTCAGTTGGTAAGATACATCTCAATATTTCGATTTGCAAATATCACATACTACACAGCTAACACTAGACCGCAACAGATTCGCGGCACACTTGATACTGACTGCTGAGATCAGGTCTAGACGATTTCAGCAAGGGTTAGATCCGGAGATCCAAGCCGCCTTAGCTACAGGGGATTTCCCAACCCATGATTTGGCTTTGAAGGTTGCCCGAAAATACGAGACAGTGGTGAAGAGGAAAGGTAGACCCCAATCTGCCGGAGTTAAGTGCCCTTCCAGTCAGATGGCAGGAGACCTCTTCAAGGCCAACTGTTGAACCCAGGAGACCGGAAGAAACAATTAACCGGCCAAGTCCCGATTTTTGCTTCTATTGCAAGAGAGAAGGACACTTGTGGAAGGACTGTAGGCGTGCAAAAGGCATGTGCTTAGTTTTTGGCGCCTCCAATCAAGGAATTGGAACTTGTCCTTATAGACGCAACTCAGCTCCTACACACACCAACTATCCGCATCGGCCAGCTATCCAGGCTCCCGCACCTCGTCTTGCACTCCTAGCTCCACCACCTGCACAGCCTACTCACCAATTCCATCAGGCAATGAGGAACATGCCTCGAGGGCAGAGAAACATGCCCCAAGGACAAAGGAATGTGCCTCCAGCTAGGAGGAATGAACCACGGCGTTAGGCTTTCCTTTTAACGGCCGAAGAAGCAGAGGCTGTAGACCAAAGTAACACCGGTAATTCCTTTCAACCTTTTCAAACCCTTGTATCATCTTGATACTTTTCATGCAATACCAGTATTTGTTTCACACTCACGATCACCAAATTGTTTTGAATCTGTTACACTTTCCTTTCACAAATTTCGAAGATGAAATTTTTATAAGGAGGGTAGAATATAACAACCCTAACTTTTTGTACAATTTTTTTTTCAAAATACAGAAAGGGACACCTAAGCTTGAACACGAGTTATAAGTTTGTTTTGCTTTTGAACAGCAAGAAGGAGCTTGTAGCTCACTGGTAAGACCTTGCACTGCTGAGACATAGCACTAGAGTTCAAATCCCATCAGCCGCATTATCTTTTTATTTAATTTTCTTTTAACCTTTTAGAAGCCCAAAAGTTTGCACGTGCACTACACGTAAACTGAAGAGTCACACTTAAAACAAACAGGTACAAATTAGTATTCAGACCAACTTGGACACGTGGCGAGAATCCGAGCCCCCAACCCAAGAATCCGACTGGCGAGAATTCCCCAGGGGCCGGCACCGCCGGTCCAACCTAGTCCAAACCCTATGTTTTTAATAAACGCTAGACCTTTGGACTCCCCCCTTAACTCCTGTATTGCTTATTTACTCTGCACATTTTCCAGATGCAATGAATCACCCATTTAATTCATTTTTAATACATATTTTAATTCACCCATTCATCACCCCTAAACCCTAAATTGTCCTATAAATACCCTCTCCATTTTACACCCCTCTCACTCAGAATTCTCTTACAAAAACTATACCAAAACCCCAAGTCTTTTAGTGTACAAATGGAGTTAGTGAAGGGCGAAGCTCTGATGAACTTCCGAGGAAATTCCGGCGACGAATCGACGCCCCGAAGCCTTCTTCAGGACCCCCTCTCTCCTCTAGTCCAACAAGCCAGTAAGTCGGATCTCCCCTCTCATTTTTATCTTTAAAAAATTTCCTTTCTAAAACCCGACGGAAGCGGAGTTAGTTCGACTTCCGATTCAGTTTTCTTTAAAAACTACACTTTTCTTTAACAAGATAAAACCATATTCTCATATGTTGATTAATAAACATTAATAAACTCAATAAAACAAGTTTCATATCAAAATAATCATTTTTGTGACATTTATCGAATTTTTACACAAAAATACCACATACTTTACATTTCGACATTATAACTGTCAAGACCCGAAATTGGCACGTGACGGCCCTAATACTGCGCAACGTCTACAGGCGTAACGCAGTAAAAGAAACCCAAAACCCAGAAATCTAAACCATTAAAAGACAAGAAAAGATAAGAAATATTGTTTAAACTTTTGAAAATCTCAAGTATAGATTTTTTAAGTCCAATTTACTTTCTTGAAAATTTCGGCAGCACCTACTTTGTAAAAACCAAGCCTAAAAATGGGTACAGTATAAATATAAAGTAAAGCATCCCCAACGAGAGCAAATCCACGCCTAAAGGCGGAAAACAACCACCACAACAGATATATGACGCCGTAGCGAAGAAATAAAAGACGATATAAGTAAAAACTGCATAAAAGACATCCAAGTCACCAAAATATACAATATCGCCCTCACATCAAGTCTCTAAGTCATACAAGATAATGGTAGATGGAGAGTACATGATACAACGAATATACAATAAAAGTGAACAGATAACTACAAAACCCACCTAAAGCAAAACTGCACACTGTGAGCCGAAGCGGTATCCGCAGCAAAAGATGACGTGATAGATAAATAGCCTGCCTCGACTACTCTGGGGAACAACCTGCAAAACAAACTGTGGCACAACGGGGGTGAGTTGCCAACTCGTGAATAGTAATTAACATATGCAGGTAATCGCAAGTATGCACGTACAACGCGAATCCAACATATGCAATTAATGGCAATAAAAGGTCATATGAATGCAGTAATCATGAAGGGTACACTAGCAGGTACAAGTAATACATGAAGCAATAATATGACAATCGGTATGCGATAATCATGCAATAATGATATGAAAAGGTGTATATGCAACAGTCATGAAAGTACTCTATCATGTACAACTAATACATGAAGCAGTGCATAAACAATACAAGTGGAGTTTGGAATGAAACATGTTATTTCCACGGAATCCTGACATCGTGGTAGGACCAAATCCATCAAGACAATCCAAATCCCAAATCCTCAAATCAGCCCCCAAATTGGCTCTCATATCATATATAAGTCTCACAAATCCTGAATGTACAATATCAAGTAAATCTCATATATACTGAATGTAAAAAATCAAGTAAGTCTCATATATCCTTTATGTACAATATCAAGAAAATCTCAAATGTCCTAAATCCAATATCAAGTGAATATCTTATATCTTAGATATATTTGCATGAATAAATATGATGACGTATATAAATTGATATGTATACATATATATTAGCGTCCCATTCCATTAATATATATATACTTAGGAGTAAAAAGAAATATCATGAAAGCCTGTGCCAAGCATCGACGCATAAATCTGATCTATCAGGTGCTGTCACCAAGACTGGCACCCTGATAGGTACGTATCATACGCTTTACCGAAAGCTCGAGTGCCTAGCTCTGACCTTCGCCTCTCGACGTATCTATACGCACATAACTCCCGTCGGTATCCCCATGATAACCGCCGAGTCATAGGTAATGTCACCGGTAGGTATGGTTCCCCCACTAACTCATCTCCTCACTGAGATTCTTGCCCCGGGGTACCTCCAGCCCCCACCATGTACCCGCACACGGACCCCTCATTTTCTCGCGTGGGGTATATATTTCAGAACCGATAAAACTCATGGTGGGTGATGAAATATCATATCAAGGGAAACCGGGTTTTTCAAATAATGCATAATTTCATGAACTACCACGGTCCCCAAATCCAGAAAACATCATGAAAAATCCATATCTCAATGCGAAAATCCATGAATATAATATATGCAACATAAAACTGAAATGTAAGCATATAAAGGAAAAGCCGTTAATTAACTGCAATAAGTTAATATAAAATATCAAGGGGTTCCTATTTTCTCAAATTCTAAATAATATCAAGTAAAGGTAAACATGTAGCTATAACCAGATATATGAGTAAACGTAAAGGTATAGCAAGATATAGGTATCTACCTATTAGTAATGATGTGATATACCCTCCAGGTATAAGTGAAGTATGTATGCAAAATATACAAGTAACTATATCATTATATGTGTATGTACCTATCACTAATGGTACAATACTCTATAGGTATACAGGTAACTAGTATGTAAGTATGTGAAGGCATATGTGTAAGCATGCAGGTATACAAGTATGATATATGTCATAATAAATATGAATCAATGTCACAATATTCCTAACCAAACTATATTATATCTATAAGTGGTCTGTGCGTGTCATGGAAATTATTGACGGTTGTATGGCTTATAATCAGTGCTCGTGCAACATGAGCCGTCAATAATAGTGCAGTGTCCTAAGGATACTAGTCCAAGCACAACAATAACTAAGCAGTAGGGTGAATGCGCAATTCTAAATATGAAATAGAATATGCGAAAAGTCAAGTCATTTCTAGCCCAGACGCATAACGCCATGCGGGCGATTTCCCTGTAGATGTTAAATCTACTCACCAACGCTACTGGCTAAGTGAAGCCAACTACTCGCTTCCCCTGTTCGCAGCGCCCGAAGTCCCCGCCTTCGATCCTGAACATATATAACAATAAAGCAAGCGTATATAAGCAATCGACCAAAAATATGTATAACTACGTTTGACCGACGCACCAACCCCAAACATACCCTCGAGTGTCCGTTTAGTGGCTAACGCGCGTAGCGACACTACGAAACGAACTCAAGAGTAAAAGCTACACAAAGACACGAAATACATCGGCACGACCCTAGTTAGGAACGCAAACCGACACAACTACCAAGTCTAGACCCTGATCGTACCGATCGCACATTCACAACACAAGATATAGCGTGGAATCAATATACATAATGTCACAACGTCAAAAGAAACCCACGCCTAAAATATCCGTAAATCTAGTAAGCAGTATTTATCATTTTAGCACAAAACTACAAGTTTTACCAAAAACTAGAGTTTGCAAACATCACAAAATAGCAAGATTAAACCACTTATACCTTTACTAAAATTTTAGATTTCACTAATTAGGATTGGTAAAAGTTAAGTTTGTTAATTAGCTTAACTATCCGATTAGGAAAATATCATTTAGCAAATTAGCAACTTGATTAAGTTTTCATCAAGCTTAACATATTAATTAACCATTTCACTAATCAAAATCCTAACTTGATTATCAAAAAGATATCTTGAATTTCAAAATATGAATTTAAAAGCTTAAATTAAACATCTAATTAAGCTAATTAAAGTATTAATACAAGAACTTAAGCTTAGAGTTAGGATTTATACCTCAAACTTGATTTCAAAAACTAGCAAAAATCTCCAAAATTAGCCTCCAAAATCCCCACTAGAATGAAGATCCAAGCAAGATTGAAGAAGAAGAATGATGGGTTTGATTTATATTTGAATTTGTATGAATTTATTTGGATTTTTCATCATTTTTTTGAAGTAAAATGAGAAGAAATGAGTGGAAAATGATGAAGGGCAACAAAGGAAGTGAAGTGGTCGGCCAAATGAAGAAGATAGGGTTTTTTGTGGATTTGTGTGGAAAATTCTAGAAGATAAATGCAATAATTGCATAATAAAACAAAAATAGCATTAGTCACCATTTTCTTTTTCTTTAAAACTCAAAATAAATCCTAAAAATCTAGATATTTTGGATGGATGGTTTAAAACATAATTTTAGTGATTAGATTAGCATAAAACCACATTAATAGTAATTAACCCAAGCCAAAAAGTAATTACCACTAATAAAGTGCACAAATAAAGTATTGAAATAATAATTTTATTTGGGAAAATTCTATCTGAACCAAAACCTCCATATACCCCCAAAGTTCGCGCACTAGCTTTATTTTAGCTAAAATAGGTGCCGGCAAGTTTCTATGGAAGTTTGATCGAAATCGGGTTAAAACGGAAAATACCGACTATTTTGCCCTAAAACGGAAAAATTCGCAAAACGATTTTCTAAAACGTTATAATCTTCCCCCTTAAAGAAATTCGGTCCCCGAATTAAAATTCTCTACGCGTACCTTCAAGAAGATGAGTACAAAACTCCAAAATCTCGCTCGCAGCTTGCCATGTGATCACCTCACTATACAGCTACGCCAAAGAACCCTCACAGATGGCAAGACCCTTGACCGAAGTTCCTCCACCTGCCGATCCACTATAACTATCGGCTGCTGGTGAATAAAAAATCGCGTCCAAGCTAATTGGTCTAATGTTGAATCATGTGAAAAAGGTCATGAAGGTAATTGCGAAGTATCGACACAAGGAATACGGGTGAATACTCAAAAATCCGGACGGAAGTGCCAAATTATAGGCAATGGAACCAACTCACTTCAAGGTTCTTAAAACGACCTACAATCCTGGGATACTTCCAAAAACTCAACACGTCATTCATCGGAAAATCCCGTAGGAATACATGATCTCCCACTGCGAACTCAAGTCTGCGACCACTACGGTCGGTATAAGACTTCTGTCTGCACTGGGCTACTCTCATCCTGACCTGAATCAACTGGATCATCTCCGAAGTCTCTAGACTAGCTGGGGTCCAAAAATCCTATTACGCAGAGTCAGAAAAACAGAATGGCGATCGACACGACCTAACAACTAAACTTAAAGGTTGCCAATTGGAGTGCCTCCTGATAACAGCTATCGAAGGAGAACCCTAACAATGGCAACTGACGATCCCAACTGCCCATAAACACTTAGTACGTACGCACAAGCATATCCTACAGAGTCTGTATAGCCCGCTCTCACAAACCCTCATCCTGCGAATGGAAAAGCGGAGCTAAAGCTCAGCCAGTACCCAAGGCTTCCTGAAACTTCTGCCCAAGACGGCAAGCGAACAGGATGACGCTATTGGATACAACGCATGAAGGAACTCCGTGCAAACGCACAACTTAACAAAGAACAACTAAGCAAACTGAGCAACAAACACCCAAATGGAGTCACATCCTGTCTAGCCCGGGGTAGACACCACAACAAAATTCATGGAGATCTGCTCCCATCCCCACTCCGGAACGGTTAAAGGTTGCAACTCTCCAAAACGATTAAGGAAAAGTGGACGGGCGCGGACATGAGCAAGCTGTCCCCAGTGTAGAGGCGAACTCAAGCTGTACTCAACGATCGCACAAGAACTGTGAATCTACAGAAAACAGTCTCAACA
The DNA here is from genome assembly GCA_030015575.1 of Agapanthus africanus. Classification (NCBI taxonomy): domain Eukaryota; kingdom Viridiplantae; phylum Streptophyta; class Magnoliopsida; order Asparagales; family Amaryllidaceae; genus Agapanthus; species Agapanthus africanus. Next base: position 927,661,684 of record CM057339.1, read on the forward strand.
ATCAAAACCCGCTGCAGGAAGATGTACATTAAGCTCTGGTAGTCCGTGAAAATCTGCCACGACTCTCCGAACAAGTAGTGTCCTCAGATCTCCAACGCACGACCACAGCGGCCATCTCCAGATCATGAGTGGGATAACCTGCTCGTAGTTCCTCCAACTGTCGGGAAGAATAAGTGATAACTCTATAGTGCCACATCAGCGCAAAATCGAGCCCCACTCGCGAAACATCACAGTTAAACAACAAAGTCGCCCGAACCAGAAAGCAAAGAAAGAACTGGCGCGGTTGTCAACCGAATCTCCAACTGCTGAAAACTCCGCACGCATTCCTCAGTCCAAAGAAAAGAATCTCCTTTCCGGTCAATTCAGTCAACGGTGCAGCGATACACAAGCAATCCTGTACGAAACGGCAGTAAAAACTTGCTAAGCCCAAAAATCTGCGAACCTCCGTCCCATACACAAGTCTGGGCCAAAGCTGTACGGCCTCGATCTTCCTCGGGACCATACGAAACCGTCTCCCGCAACTACAAGACCTAGGAGTCAACACAATCAAGCCTGAAGGAACACTCCGAGAATTTAGCAAACAGCTGGGGCTCTCCCAATGTCTGCAAAGCAAATCCTCAAGTGCTGCTCCTGTTCCTCACGACACATTGGAATAGACCAGAATGTCATCAATGACACAACAATAAACCGGTCGAGGAACGACCTGAAGAAAACAGGTTCATCATATCCACAAATGCTTCTAGGGCACTGGTGAGTCCAACGACACCACCAACACACATAAAGCCCGTAGCACGCACAAAGCAGTCTTCGGAATGACATCACTCTGAACCCGCAACAAATGATGACCAGATCCCAAACAAACTTAGAAAATGTCTTGCACTCTGGAGCTAATCGAAGAAATCGTCAATGCGAGATAAAGGATACCTATCCGCACCGTAAGCCGGTTCAATTGACGATCCATCAATACATAACCTCAACTGTCGTCCTTCTCCTGACGAACAGAAATAGGAGCCCCCCAATGCGAAACACTCAGACGCACAAGTCCCCCTATCTAGTAACTCTGCAGCAGATCCTTAAGCTCCCTAAGCTCCGCCGGCTCATCTGGAACAACGTCGGAAGACTTTCGCATGAAGGGAACCCGGTCGAACAAGTCACCGTGGATCCGGTAACATGAACGAACGCCAAGAATCCTCGACATCCTCTCCTCAAAAGCCGACTAGCGAAAAAGGCTGAATTCAAGCTGTGAGAGACGGCACTACTATCCTCCCATGCACAACAAGAACTGACTCCCCGGGAAAACAACACCTGACTGTTTCCTCGTGACAGTCCACAGACGCCTAGCACGTAGCTAACCAGTCCGTGCCCAGGAGAACGTCAAATCCAACATCTCTAGAAGGATCACAACGACGGACGAAACTTTATCTCCTATCGATTGGAACACGACTGAAATACGTGTCGCGCAACAAAAGAATCGCTGACAGAAGTTAACACAACAAACGGCTGATCTAGCTAACATGACTCTCGGCCCAACCACGGCACAAAGTGTGTAAAACAAACAAGTACATCAGAGAACATATGAATTTAGAATACCTGAAAACTCTGCATTGGACGCCCTCGCGTCCCGATGAGTAGAAGCAAACTCTTGTGTCTGCCCTCTACCCGCAACTGACTGATATCCTCCTCGGCTAACCTGTCCCCTCTGAGCGAACCCTTAGCGACTGCGACCTCTCCGAGTACGAATCTGATGCGGTGCTAAGGAACAATTCCTGATGAGGTGATGAAGGCTCCCGCACCAGAAACATCCACGCGACGACTGCTGACCCTCTTGGGGATGAGAGCTGAACGACTGACCTCGTCCTAAGCCCCCGTTACTCCCATGACGTGCCCGATATCTGTCTCGACGACTAAGCCTCTGTCTCTGAGCTGGTACATATGTACGAGTCCTCTACTGTTCCGGAACTCCCAAAGTCTCAGGAAGACGTGTCTCGTCAACTGGGGCTGCATCCATAGGTGCTATGTAGGTGACGGAATGCTGTGTACTGACCGCAAGGAACAACTGGGTAACAGGGGTGACAACCTCCTGTCGCTGCGCTCGAATAGCTTCAACCAATGAACTCATCGTCTGGCGCATGTCCTGCATATCTTCCACAAGCCTAGCGAGATGATCTGTCGAAGGCGAATCCGTCTGCTCCTGTGCAACGAGCGTGCCATCCTGGTCAATCCTCGTACCACCCGAGCCTACTCTGACCTCGGCACTCGCCGCATCACTCTGAGTCCCCATAGTCATCGGCGGCAAAGGCTATAAATGGAAATAAGATTCGATATGAACACGGAAATCGAATCACAAGGATATGTATCATCAAGGAAGGAATTTCAAGCAATTTGTACTTAGGTCACTTTAGGCGAAGTACCGCATCGTGAGTATGCCGCAGACATACACACACTACGTTACTCTGCTTAAGCTACCTACTCCATCATACCAAGGTCATCCTACACTCCGAAAGGTAAAACCTAGCGCTCTGATACCAACTTTGTCACGACCCGAAATTGGCACGTGACGGCCCTAATACTACGCAACGTCTACAGGCGTAACGCAGTAAAAGAAAGCCAAAACCCAGAAATCTAAACCATTAAAAGACAAGAAAAGATAAGAAACATTGTTTAAACTTTTGAAAATCTCAAGTATAGATTCTTTAAGTCCAATTTACTTTCTTGAAAATTTCGGCAGCACCTACTTTGTAAAAACCAACCCTAAAAATGGGTACAACATAAATATAAAGTAAAGCATCCCCAACGAGAGCAAATCCACGCCTAAAGGCGGAAAACAACCACCACAACAGATATACGACGCCGTAGCGAAGAAATAAAAAACGATATAAGTAAAAACTGCATAAAAGACATCCAAGTCACCAAAATATACAATATCGTCCCCACATCAAGTCTCTAAGTCATACAAGATAATGGTAGATGGAGAGTACAGGATACAACGAATATACAATAAATGTGAATGGATAACTACAAAACCCACCTAAAGCAAAACTGCACACTATGAGCCGAAGCGGTATCCGCAGCAAAAGATGATGTGATAGATGAATAGCCTGCCTCGACTACTCTAGGGAACAACCTGCAAAACAAACTGTGGCACAACGGGGGTGAGTTGCCAACTCGTGAATAGTAATTAACATATGCAGGTAATCGCAAGTATGCACGTACAGCACGAATCCAACATATGCAATTAATGGCAATAAAAGGACATATGAATGCAGTAATCATGAAGGGTACACTAGCAGGTACAAGTAATACATGAAGCAATAATATGACAATCGGTATGCGATAATCATGCAATAATGATATGAAAAGGTGTATATGCAAAAGTCATGAAAGTACTCTATCAGGTACAACTAATACATGAAGCAGTGCATAAACAATACAAGTGGAGTATGGAATGAAACATGTCATTTCCACGGAATCCTGATATCGTGGTAGGACCAAATCCATCAAGACAATCCAAATCCCAAATACTCAAATCAGCCCCCAAATTGGCTCTCATATCATATATAAGTCTTACAAATCCTGAATGTACAATATCAAGTAAATCATATATCCTGAATGTACAAAATCAAGTAAGTCTCATATATCCTTTATGTACAATATCAAGAAAATCTCAAATGTCCTAAATCCAATATCAAGTGAATCTCTTATATCCTAGATATATTTGCATGAATAAATATGATGATGTATATAAATTGATATGTATACATATATATTAGCGTCCCATTCCACTAATATATATATACTTAGGAGTAAAAAGAAATATCATGAAAACCTGTGCCAAGCATCGACACATAAATGTTGATCTATCAGGTGCTGTCAGCAAGACTGGCACCATGATAGGTACGTATCATACGCTATAACGAAAGCTCGAGTGCCTAACTCTGACCCTCGCCTCTCGACGTATCTATACGCACATGACTCCCATCGGTATCCCCATGATAACCGCCGAGTCATAGGTAATGTCATCGGTAGGTATGGTTCCCCCACTAACTTATCTCCTCACTGAGATTCTTGCCCCGGGTACCTCCGGCCCCCACCATGTACCCGCACACGGACCCCTCCTTTTCTCACATGGGGTATATATTTCAGAACCGATAAAACTCATGGTGGGTGATGAAATATCATATCAAGGGAAACTGGGTTTTTCAAATAATGTATAATTTCATGAACTACCACGGTCCCCAAATCCAGAAAACATCATGAAAAATCCATATCTCAATGCGAAAATCCATGAATATAATATATGCAACATAAAATTGAAATGTAAGCATATAAAGGAAAAGCCGCTAATTAACTGCAATAAGTTAATATAAAATATCATGGGGTTCCTATTTTCTCAAATTCTAAATAACATCAAGTAAAGGTAAATATGTAGCTATAACCAGATATATGTGTAAACGTAAAGGTATAGCAAGATATAGGTATCTACCTATTAGTAATGATGTGATATACCTTCCAGGTATAAGTGAAGTATGTATACAAAGTATACAAGTAACTATATCATTATGTGTGTATGTACCTATCACTAATGGTACAATACTCTATAAGTATACATGTAACTAGCATGTAAGTATGTGAAGGCATATGTGTAAGCATGTAGGTATACAGGTATGATATATGTCATACGCAATAATAAATATGAATCAATGTCACAATATTCCTAACCAAACTATATTATATCTATAAGTGGTCTGTGCGTGTCATGGCAATTATTGACGGTTGTGTGGTTTACAATCAGTGCTCGTGCAACATGAGCCGTCAATAATAGTGCAGTGTCCTAAGGATACTAGTCCAAGCACAACAATAACTAAGCAGTAGGGTGAATGCGCAATTCTAAATATGAAATAGAATAAACGACAAGTCAAGTCATTTCTAGCCCAGACGCATAACGCCATGCGGGCGATTCCCTTGTAGATGTTAAATCTACTCACCAACGCTCCTGGCTAAGTGAAGCCAACTACTCGCTTCCCCTGTTCGCAGCGCCCGAAGTCCCCGCCTTCGATCCTGAACACATATAACAATAAAGCAAGCGTATATAAGCAATCGACCAAAAAGATGTATAACTACGTTTGACCGACGCACCAACCCCAAACATACCCTCGAGTGTCCGTTTAGTGGCTAACGCGCGTAGCGACACTACGAAACGAACTCAAGAGTAAAAGCTACACAAAGACACGAACGACATCGGCACGACCCTAGTTAAGAACGCAAACCGACACAACTACCAAGTCTAGACCCTGATCGTACCGATCGCATATTCACAATACAAGATATAGCGTGGAATCAATATACATAACGTCACAACGTCAAAAGAAACCCACGCCTAAAATATCCGTAAATCTAGTAAGCAGTATTTATCATTTTAGTACAAAACTACAAGTTTTACCAAAAACTAGAGCTTGCAAACATCACAAAATAGCAAGATTAAACCATTTATACCTTTACTAAAATTTTAGATTTCACTAATTAGGATTAGCAAAAGTTAAGTTTGTTAATTAGCTTAACTATCCGATTAGGAAAATATCATTTAGAAAATTAGCAACTTGATTAAGTTTTCATCAAGCTTAACATATTAATTAACCATTTCACTAATCAAAATCCTAACTTGATTATCAAAAAGATATCTTGAATTTCAAAATATAAATTTAAAAGCTTAAATTAAACATCTAATTAAGCTAATTAAAGTATTAATACAAGAATTTAAGGTTAGAGTTAGGATTTATACCTCAAACTTGATTTCAAAAACTAGCAAAAATCTCCAAAATTAGCCTCCAAAATCCCCATTAGAATGAAGATCCAAGCAAGATTGAAGAAGAAGAATGATGGGTTTGATTTATATTTGAATTTGTATGAATTTATTTGGATTTTTCATCATTTTTTTGAAGTAAAATGAGAAGAAATGAGTGGAAAATGATGAAGGGCAGCAAAGGAAGTGAAGTGGTCGGCCAAATGAATAAGATAGGTTTTTTTATGGATTTGTATGGAAAATTCTAGAAGATAAATGCAATAATTGCAGAATAAAAGAAAAATAGCATTAGTCACCATTTTCTTTTTCTTTAAAACTCAAAATAAATCCTAAAAATCTAAATATTTTGGATGGATGGTTTAAAACATAATTCTAGTGATTAGATTAGCATAAAACCATATTAGTAGTAATTAACCCTAGCCAAAAAGTAATTACCACTAATAAAGTGCACAAATAAAGCATTGAAATAATAATTTTATTTGGGAAAAATTCTATCTGAACCAAACCTCCCATATACCCCTAAAGTTCACGCACTAGCTTTATTTTAGTTAAAATAGGTGCCGGCAAGTTTCTACTGAAGTTTGATCGAAATCGGGTTAAAACGGAAAATACCGACTATTTTGCCCTAAAACGGAAAAATTCGCAAAACGGTTTTCTAAAACGTTACAATAACCCTTATTCCTTGCTATACCTTAGATAGTTCACGAGTTAATGACCTACCTCATCACAACACACATCTCTATAATAGCACGATGATGTTTTGGGAATATAGAATACGGGAAATACGACTTTACAAATAAATATCTTAAACTTATAAAACCGTTTTCTATACAAAAGTGTATTAATCATTTCCATCGCCTCTACAATCCATTTTGGGGACCCCATTTGGGATGGTGCAGATTATCGCACATCCTTGGGCTTAGTAGAGCGAGATGCAGAGCTCCGCAAAGAGCATTCGATCTCAATAGAATTTTTATACATTTTTCTTTAGAAAAATGTGATTTCTACAACAAAATAAATAAATTATTTTCATTAAATATATATACATCTATTATCAAAATATCTATGTTAATTATATAAATATTCAAAGTTTTTTTCTAAATCAAAGGAATCACTATTACATGAAAATACCATCCAAATACGACACAAGTACAACATTTCAAAAAAATACCATATACTATGGACACTAGGTTCTATTTACTAGAAAATGTACAATTGTAAAATACATATCTATGAAAACTCTAAAGACGATAATTAAATACTTGAGGTGTAATTTGAAATTATGCCAAAACTATTTTTTCATAAAAACCTTCAAGTTATACTAAATTAAAATAAGGACCCTAGTAAACATAGATTTAAGCGGGACCAGTCTCTTGAGCCTCAGGGAGCCGGAGATATGGGTGCTTGCCTATCTAAGATAGACAACCTAACAAACGGTGTTATCAATACGGTAATTGTCTTGGAAAAAGACACAAATCCTGCCGTCCAATATGCAGCAGTTACCGATAACATCAAAACCTAATTCAGGACTTCAATTTCTTTTTAATTGTTTGACTCAGACTGAGTCTAAATATAATTAATCTGACTTGAATATGATTCAAGTATAAAACCACAATTCAATATGAATCCATATACTCAATCTATTCAATCTATACAACTTGACTGAACCGAACCATGGATATACTCCATTTACATGTTCATCAATTATCGTTCCATTACTAATATTATGGTTTCGGCAAGTCATCCATATATAATTTACAATATAAGACGTTACAATACAAATAATACAATCAAGACATCGCGGGATTTATAAGGGGTAGATTGGTACGGAAGGTGTTAAAAGTGGCACGGGACTGTAACCATAAGACACCTAACCTCAATATCCATTGCCGTTGTACCGTAGCTGAACGGTTCCTTTTACTCCGTATACCTTAGTCTCCAGGATAGTGAGACTCCTCTCGTATACACTGGCATGTTCTGTACCAAACTACAAACAACAGCGTTAACAATATAATACAACTTTAAAAGTCACATTTTCTTTCTATCTATTCTGTCTTCCTACTTTTGGGACTTATCGAGCGATTGTGTAACGACCATGTTTTCTAATACCTAATAAAAAATATTTTATTTAAATTTCTAGTATCAAATAATTATTTACGTATTTCGTTGATAGAAGAATATTTTTAAAAGTACTGTTAATAATTTTCAAAGAATTAAAATATGATTAAAAGAATATTCTAAAATCTATTTATATTTTTCTAGGCTAAAATTGTTTTAATAAAATTTTATAATGCCTAAAATAATTTACTTATTTTTATTATCAATTAAAATAATTATTTCTTAATTAAAATATTTTCTAGAATAAAATAGATTTTTAAATAATTATAATAACTAGCAAATACCATAGATATTGATATATTATTTAGTTTTAGCCCAAAATTATTTTTATACTAAAGATAACAATAAAATATATTTTCTGAAATTTTTCCATAATTTTTCCGTATTTTAAACTATTTTTAACAATTTTTTAAAACCAAATTCAATTTTTAAATAATAAACAGTTTATTATTTTTATTTTAAAAAAAATATTTTAATCCCTTTAACCTGGACCGTTGGATGCAAAGATCCAACGGCCCAGAGTCTCGCGGCGGCGCCCACGTGGTGGGAACCACGCGAAAATGCGTGGTCCCCACACGCAGACGCGGACGCAGACGGGGACGCGGGGCGCTGGGGCGGCGGCTCGTGAGCCGTTGGATGCAAATCCAACGGCCAGGATTTGACGGCGGTGGCAATCATCAGCTGATGATTCTGCAATCATTTCAGCGCGGATTTTTTAAGATTTTAACGGATTTCTTGGATTTTATGGTTGGTAAAAAACCTATAAATAGACACCTTCAAACACTGATTTCTCACTCCTCAGAACTCCAAAAATTCTGAAAAAAATATCCACGCCTTCGTATCGACGACGCCGACGCTGTGGTTCCATCTAAACATCAATGAAAAATCCGAGTGCGGAGCTTTTAAGGTTTTGGTACGATCCTACGTTTTCGACTCATCGACATTCAACTCAAATCAAAGGTAGAATCCGCTTCTCTCCACTTGTCTCTCGCTTTCTTTCTCATAATGATCTTGGTTTCAAGTCCTAATCCTTAATCTCATATTAAAATGATATTAAAAATATTTCTGCATGCCTATTTTTTGTACCTCTTAATGATGATAATATTAACCCATGTTTAAAACGGTCTTTAATTACCTCTATATGCGTGAATATTGCACCCTCATCCTACATGAAATATGATATGCTTAATGTTATAACCCACGGGGTATCAATTCACCCCTTACTTACCCACACTTACCCATGCTACCTATATGATCTCGAAATAGGTTACTTCTACACAATACCCTCGTTTTATTAAAATGATGTATTTGTTTAAAATATCCATATGAGATAAGATATTAGGAATAAATGTTTTAGATACGATATATATGTTTTACTTACACTTCTATCCACCAACTACTTTAGTTTTGTTAAATCCCTTTACCTTTTGAAAGGGGGAAATACTAAATCTAAATAACGGCATATGATTTTTCCAACTTAGCCCTTTCACTCGAAAGGATATTTTTATATTAATTTTCCTTAGAATGTTAACTAAAGTTTAATAAGTTACCCTAATTGGGGAATGTTTTACCTGAATCACCCCGTGGTTACTAGACAATCGTCCTTGAAAATGACACAAATCCTGCCACCCATGTGCAGCGGTTGTCAACGCGGAGTCGTTTGGTAGAATAGCACCTCTAATAGATTACCCTAATAATAGGGTAATGTTTTACTTAAGTACCTCGTGGTAGATAAGCAATCGTCCCTGAAAAGGACACAAATCCTGCCGTCCATGTGTAGCGGTTGCCAACACGAACGTATTTTCTAAAACGTTACCTCAAACTTAAAACACTATAATTTCATAAAATTATTATTTACAATAAAATACCTCAATCCATCCTAAAAAGAGATAATTTCATTTAAATATCTTGACCTTTACTAAAAAGCTATTTTCAACAAAGATCATAACCCTTATAAAAGATATTTTCCAAAAGAATATCTAAAACTTTATTAAAAGATAATTTTCAAATAAATACCATAACCTTTTATTAAAATGATATTTTCTCAGTAAAATATTATGGGATTCCAAAATTATAAATATTCCAAACATCAAGGTTTTCTTATCAACAATAAATATAATTAAATACTATTATCTTTTATTAACTAAGAGTTTTATAAGATGATACGAAGTACCTTACAAACTTAAGAAGATAACAAGATAAAATTAGTGGTTGTGGAAGACCATATTAAATGAGATCAACTCTTGATTACAAGTTTACGACATACATGACACATGATACGGTTAGGGTTAGAATGCGCGGACCTAAGTATGGAATACTTATATATGAGGATCTCTGCAGGCAGGGTGAACAGTCCAATGAGTGGACGACTACTAACCCGATATTCGGGCGAATACTAACCCTACTTGGGGTGAATGGTCCAATGTGTGGACAACCACTAACCCGATATTCGGGCGAATACTAACCCTATTTGAGGGCGAATGATCCAATATGTAAATGACATACAATGTGGAAATTCCATACCTAGATGTATACGCACTAACTCTAATTCGTCAAGACCTTTATACTGAACCATGGGGATGTAATAAAGTTTGGTTAATGGAAATAAATGTCTTTCGCTTTTATTATTTTTGTTTTGGTACAGCTCCTGCATGTTAAATATCCATACGCTTAACGTAACTGTATTGAATAGACCACCTTCAATACAGTTAGGTTGCGGACCATGCCATGTCATCTTTCACCTTCTTTTGGGAAGCGGGGAGTGACAGATTGTTCGCTGACGACATTCATATTTATCTTCTTCTTTGGAATGTTGTCAGGAGGACCCGACGCTGAGGAGTACAAGACCAGTCAGGAGCATTTAGAGCAGGCCCCTGAGCAGTACACCGAAGACCCAGAGCTGTAGCTACATGTACTTATTCCATTTTCATTTCTGTTATGTCACTGTTTAGGCATTGCTTTCATTCCATATATTTACTTTTCATTGTATTGTAAAAAAAATGTTAATAAATAAAGTTGTTGTTTATTTACATCTTGTCTCTTGTGTATTTTACTTTATATTTCTTAGATGCGCTTAGCGTGTTTACTTCTGAGTAAAGACATCGCGGACCTCGTCGCGCCCTCTGCCCGTACATCGGGAAGCGGGGCGTGACATCAGCAGTTTCTACTATCATCTCAGGTCCAAGTAGTTCTCTATCTCCGATGTCGTCCCAACTTAATGGCGATCGACACTTCCTTCCATAATGTGTTGCAAAAAGTTCCATTCCTATTGTAACAACCGTGATTTCTAATACCTAATAAAATATATTCTATTTAAATTTCTAGTATCAAATAATTATTTACGTGTCTCGTTGATAGAAAAATATTTTTAAAGTAACGTTAATAATTTTCAAAGCATTGAAATATGATTGAAGGAATTTTCTAAAATCTATTTCTTGTTTTTCTAGGCTTAAAATGTTTTAATAAAATTTTATGATGCCTTAAAATAATCTACATATTTTTATTATCAATTAAAATAATTAATTCGTAATCAAAAATATTTTCAAGGATAAACTAGATTTTAAATAATTATAATAACTAGCTAACACCATAGATATAGATATATTATTTAGTTTTAGCCCAAAATTATTTTTATACCAAAGAAAATAATAAAATATATTTTCTGAAATTTTCCTATAATTTTCCCATATTTTAAACTACTTTTTAACAATTTTTTTAACTAAATTCAATTTTTAAAATATAAAACAGTTTAGTATTTATATAAAAAAAAAATTGATCCCTTTAACCTGGACCGTTGGATGCAAAGATCCAACGGCCCAGAGTCTCGCGAAGGCGCCCACGAGGTGGGGACCACGCGAAAATGCGTAATCCCCACACGCAGACTCGAGCGTGGACGCGTGGCTTCTGACGGCGGCTCGTGAGCCATTGGATGCAGATTCAATGGCTACGAAGCACTGGCGGCGGTGGCTAACCACGGGGAATGATTGGGGCAATCATTGGCTGCGGATTTTCTAGATGATTTTGTTAACAGTTTTGGATTTTATGGTTGGAAAAAAAGCCCTATAAATAGGGACCTTCAATCAGTGAATTCTCACACCTCAGAACTCCAAAAATTCTTCAAAAAATATCCACGCCTTCGTATCGACAACGCCGACGCTGTGGTTCTACCCAAGTATCAAGGAAAAATTCGAGCACGGAGCTATTGAGGATTTAGTGCAAGCCTACGTTTCGACTCGTCGGCATTCAACTCTAACCAAAGGTAGGATCCGCCTCTCTCCCCTTGTCTCTTGCCTTCTTTCTCATATTGATCTTGGTTTCAAGTCCTAATCCCTAATCTCATATTAAAATGATATTAAAAATATTCCTGCATGCCTATTTTTTTGTACGTCTTAATGATGATAATATTAACTCATGTTTAAAACGGTATTTAATTAACTTTATATGCGTGAATATTGCACCCTCATCCTACTTGAAATGTGATATGCTTAATATTATAACCCACGGGGTATCAATTCACCCCTTACATACCCACACTTACCCATGCTACCCATGTGATCTCGAAATAGGTTACTTTCACACAATACTCTCGTTTTATTAAAATTGTGTATTTATTTAAAATATCCATATGAGATAAGATATTTGGAATAAATGTTTTAGATACGATATATATATTTAACTTACACTTTATCCACCAACTACTTTAGTTTTTTTAAATCCCTTTACCTTGTTGAAAGAGGGTAATACTAAATCTAACTAACGGCGTATGGTTTTTCCAACTTAGCCCCTTTCACTTGAAAGGATATTTTTATATTAATTCTTCTTAGAATGTTAACTAAAATTTAATGAGTTGCCCTAATAGGAGAATGTTTTACCTGAATCACCCCGTGGTTACTAGACAATCGTTCTTGAAAAGGACACAAATCCTGCCGCCCATGTGCAGCGGTTGTCAACGCGGAGTCGTTCTTGTAGAATAGCACATCTAATAGATTACCCTAATAGGGTAATGTTTTACGTAAATATCTCGTGGTTGATAGGCAATCGTCTCTGAAAAGGACACAAATCCTGCCGTCCATATGTAGCGGTTGCCAACACGAACGTATTTTCTAAAACGTTATCTCAAACTTAAAACACTATAATTTCATAAAATTATTATTTACAATAAAATACCTCAATCCATCCTAAAAAGATATAATTTCACTTAAATACCTTGACCTCTACTAAAAGGCTATTTTCAACAAAGACCATAACCCGTATAATGATATTTTTCAAAAAGAATACCTAAAACCTTATTAAAAGATAATTTTCAAATAAATAAGTTAACCTTTTATTAAAAGGATATTTTCTCAGTAAAATTCTATGGGTTTCTAGAATGATAAATATTCCAAATATCATGGTTTTCTTAAAAACAATAAATATCATTAAACGTTATCATCCTTTATTAACTAAGTGTTCTATAAGATGACACGAAGTATATTCCAAACTTTAAAAGATAACAAGACAAAACGAGCGGTTGTGGATGGCCATATTAAATGAGATCAACTTCTTGATTACAAGTTTATGACATACATGACACGTGATACGGTTAGGGTTAGAATGCGCGGACCTAGGTATGGAATACTTATATATGAGGATCCCTGCATGCAGGGTGAACAGTCCAACGTGTGGATGACTACTAACCTGATATTCGGGCGAATGCTAACCCTACTTTGAGGGTGAATGGTCCAATGTGTGGACAACTACTAACCTGATATTCGGGCGAATACTAACCCTATTTGAGGGCGAATGATCCAATATGTGGATGACATACAATGTGGAAATTCCATGCTTAGAAGTATACACACTAACTCTAATTCATCAAAACCTTTATACTGAACCACGGGGATGGGTAGTTTGATTAGGCAAGGAGATTCGGAACTCGGATTCCCCTATTACTCGATCATGATCCCGGAAAGTGAAACGGTACATTTCACTTCCTCAGTTGTTGTTCCGTGGCCACAACGGAATAATCGCGAGTATACGGACCCTTGTTTGACAAACTAAAACGTTTACAATACATATTGATACTCAACACTAAACTCACATCATGTGCTATACCTACATGTTATCTTATCTACCTTTCTTTATGAGGCACGAGTTGTTCAGTATCTTTGATGTGGATATTTTACCAGTTTAGACTTGTTGTTTATTATGGAACTGAATGGGGGAAATACCTGTGCACTTGAGTGATATTCATGCTAGACAAAGCTCCATCGTCGTCATGGGACACCTTTCGGGGATGTTCATGCTTCCGCATTGATTGCTACCCCAGGCACGAGCACCAGCTCATACTGCTTCCAGCTAGTCATGGGATACCTCAAGGATACGAGCATGTCCACCAGTCAATTCCATCCATACACACCTTGTTTAACCTGATCTAACTCTTAAACTGAATATCCGTTTGACTTGACTTGAACTTTTACCAAACATATACCTCACACAACCTACTCATATTCACATATACCTGTGTCAACATATCTAATTTGTATACAACCTCATCCCTTTATACCCATGTACATCACATTCATTATATTTATATACACCTGTTCGTTTCTATACCTTTACTTCCATATGAGGCAATCCTACCCGAGTATAACTCGCTAATGGACCTTCATTTTCTTCCTTTATCTTTGGAATGTCCGTTAGATGAGAATGAGTATTATGATGAGGATCAAGGAGTGGAGCCAACTAATGAAGATTATGCAGACTTGACGACGGAAGATTAGCTAGATTTAATTTTTGTTGTTGCCCCCATGTTTAGGGCTTTTGTTTCTCCTTGATATAATTAAACTACTTAGTTTATTTTATTCTTTCTTTTGGGATGTAATAAAATTTGGTTAATGGAAATAAATGCCTTTCGCTTCTATTATTTTTGTTTTGGTACACCTCCTGCATGTTAAATATTCATACGCTTAACGTAACTGTATTGAATAGACCACCTTCAATACAGTTAGGTTGGGGACCATGCCACGTCATCCTTCTCCTTCTTTTGGGAAGCAGGGCGTGGCAGGTTTTAGTGGTGGCCCATGCATGTCCTCTTGTATATAAAAATGAAACCGTTAACTGACTTATTATATTTGTGAATCTCATCCATTTATACCGATTTCATAATTTTCCTATGTCCCTTGTCCCTTCCTTGACTTTCTGTATCCTGACCATGGCCTTCCTTCCAGGTCATGAAAAATCTTTCCGACGATGATGACATGTCCGATATTACTTTTGAAGCTACATCTGGAGATTCAGACGACGAAGTCGTAGACTCTTAGGCGGTTATTTCCGACAGCGACTCGGAAGACGAAGAAGTCAATGCTGCAACTCCGGAGCCTATGATGTCCAATGACTCCGAAGACGAAGAAGAAGATCCCATGGAAGAGGAGCATATAGAGGAGGGGCCAGAAAAAGTGGCTCCTGCGGCAGAAGAGAATCCTATGGAATATGATCCTGATGGGGAGGCTCCTGCAGAAGAAGAAGACCCTATAGAGGTGGAATCCGAGAACAAGGCTCCTGCCAAGGATGAGTCGAAGGACGAAGTTTCGAGTGAAGAGGAACTCGAGGCCGAAGAAACTCAGACAGTTGCCCCCGCAAGACACCGTGGGAATGGCCGTACCTTTCTTAGTGCGAGGGCCTATCGCAACTTGTTGAACTCCCATAATCGAGATTAATAAGACTTTTTCCTTTTTCTTATGGCCGAATAAAATGATGTAAAACAGTAGGGGCATGTCCTTACTTTTCGGTTGTACTCTCCTTATTGAAATTGGATAATAAAATTTTAGTTTCGAGCAAAAATCTCTCTTGTGTCGCTTGCTCTTCTTCTTAGTTTTCTCTTGCATTAATTTTTGTTCTTCCATGCAAGTTATTATCTTGTCTCACCTCGGCCGTTTGTAACCTAACCTATTCTGATTCAGATCATCAATGGCCGGACGACACCATAACCGCAACAGAAGGGAAAATGGAGTCAATGAAGCCGCTGCTCAGCAGCTATGCTACAAATGATGCAAGGACTACTGGAGCAACAGCAGCAGCAGACAGCTGCCCTTCATCAGGAGCTGCGAGAAAGTAGGCAGCAACAAGCAGAGATTTTAAGTAAGTCACTAGCCCCAGTTTCTCAAAGTTCGGCGGGAGTAAAGCAGTTCAGATCACTCATCCCTAAGACTTTTTCGGGGAAGGAAACTCCCTTAGAAGCTGAGGAATGGCTCAAGGGAACAGTCAACGATCTCTGTACCGCCCAAATTCCGAAGGACGCTTGGGTGATCATTACCAAACTACAACTCACGGATAATGCCCGGATATGGTGGGAGGCAGAGGAAAGTAGATTGAAGGAGCCCGTCGACTGGGAAATGTTCAAACATCATTTTGATACCCAGTATTTTCCAGCCGTGGCACACCTAAAGATGAAAAGAGAGTTTATACAACTCCAACAAGGGAGCATGTGGGATAAGTCGGTGGACGAGTACGCTTCGGAGTTCACAAGGTTAAGTCGGTTCGCGCATTATCTGGTGGCAACCCCAGAACTTTATGCTAAGAGATTCCGACAAGAATTGGACCTGAAGACGCAGTCCTCCATGTCTTCTACTACCCTTTCGACTTATGATGAAATCTTAGAGGCAGCGTGAAACTTTAAAGACCTTCAGCAACGCATGAGGAAGGATGACCGTTTGTCTAGCATTAAGCGACCAGCCAATCAAATTCTTGGAGGATCATCTTCCAGACTCAACGGGAGACAACAACCTAAGAGACCAGCAGGACCAACTATCTTTAGAAAACCAACCGTTACATGCAACCATTGCGGTAGAACCGGACACTACATGAGAGACTATCGCATTTTGAACAAACTTTGCATAGTCTGTGGGTCTCCGGATCATGCTATTGGGGACTGTCCTCAGAGAGGGAGACAATTAGGCCCCGTCAATAAGCCGGCTAATTATGGGGCACCAACACAGAGAAACCGGCCACTTTCCGCCACTAAACCAGCCGGTCAAGGGGCATCACCAAAAGGACCACCCTTGCCATCATAGGAGCGTGTTTTTCAGCAAGTGCAGCGAAATGGACCCAAACGCCAGACCTTCACCATGACAGCCGAGAAGGCTGATGTCGCGTGGCAAGACAGTAGAGGTACTCTTTTCTTTTTCAACCTTTCTTTGATACCATACTTATTTATCTTTCAATGCAAATCTTAGTTAGACTCACCCTAATTTCTCTAGTTTCCGTAATTTCGACCAGTTGCCTTTATGTTATAGCTCTCAAGTTTTCCATCAATTCATAACCTTCATTCAACTTCCAAACTTTTCTACCCAGAAGCAACTACTGATCTTACATTTTTCGATTCCTTATACCTAAACCCTTCAGAGACTTTCTATGCGTCAAGTGATACACTAACTCTCAGGAGCGACACATACAGCAAAGAGGACTCCTGACAGCGTTACTGATTTCTGTGCCTAGTAGGGGCTACTCCTTCGGAAATTTCAAATATGAAACTATTCTAAGGAGGGTAGATCGTAATTACCGCGCCCATTCTTGCCATTCGTAGAAAACCCAGAAGTTTTAAGCATTAACTACGATTTTTGGAGAAGGGACTTGGTGGTGCAATATATCCGCACGACGATATAGTTGCATATGCGTCAAGATAACTAACGACTTGTGGACACAACTATCCTGTCCAGATTTAGAACTGACAATGGTAATGTTCATCTTGAAGAAATAAAAACACTACACTAAAAAGAACATGGGAACACCGATGGTTGAAACACATGAAGCGGATGAGAGGGGTCAAGTTTTATATGAGAGAAGTGCCGATCGGTTGGGAAGACCCTGAAGATGGAGAATTTGTAAGATTGAGATAATTGTAGAAAAAAGTGGAGATGGTGATACAATGCAGCGAGCGCGGAAAGCTCAGCCATGATGCATCGGTCGTTTAACATCTTGGAAGGAGACGGTGGGTTTATGTATAGCCAAGTTCTGCTATTTTCTTTGGAGGGCGTGCATAATTCTTTTATATCTCACATTTGGGAGGGTCTGCTTGCAACCCTAGCCATACTTTTTATCATTCCGAGATCACGGAAAAGTTGGCGTAACCTACGAGCAGCAACCGGTCGGGATACTAGAAGGATGGAACCTTGAGGGACAAGACAATCCAGCTGGTTAGAGTTATGTGGAGAAAGAACTACTAGGCAGACATACACGGAAGCGAGGAAACGGGACGAGAGAGCGAGACCCAAAAATTTTAACCACGATAAACCCTTCTTGGTGATTTTTTTTTTCTTTCCTTGACCTACCTTCTGAAATTTCGAGGACGAAATTATTTTAAGGAGGGTAGATTGTAACGACCGTGATTTCTAATACCTAATAAAATATATTCTATTTAAATTTCTAGTATCAAATAATTATTTACGTGTCTCGTTGATGGAAAAATATTTTTAAAGTAACGTTAATAATTTTCAAAGCATTAAAACATGATTAAAGGAATTTTCTAAAATCTATTTCTTGTTTTTCTAGGCTTAAAATGTTTTAATAAAATTTTATAATGCCTTAAAATAATCTACGTATTTTTATTATCAATTAAAATAATTAATTCGTAATCAAAAATATTTTCAAGGATAAACTAGATTTTAAATAATTATAATAACTATCTAACACCATAGATATGGATATATTATTTAGTTTTAGCCCAAAATTATTTTTATACCAAAGAAAATAATAAAATATATTTTCTGAAATTTTCCTATAATTTTAACAATTTTTTAAACCAAATTCAAATTTTAAAATATAAAACAGTTTAGTATTTATATTAATAAAAAAATATTAATCCATTTAACCTGGACCGTTGGATGCAAAGATCCAACAACCCAGAGTCTCGCGGCGGCGCCCACGTGGTGGGGACAACGTGAAAACGCGTGGTCCCCACACACAGACTCGAGCACGGACGCGTGGCTTCTGACGGCGGCTCGTGAGCCGTTGGATACAGATCCAACGGCCACGAAGCACTGGCGGCGGCGGTTAATCACAGGGAATGATTTAGGCAATCATTGGCTGCGGATTTTCTGGGGGATTTTGTTAACAGTTTTGGATTTTATGGTTGGAAAAAAGCCCAATAAATAGAGACCTTCAATCAGTGAATTCTCACACCTCAGAACTCCAAAAATTCTTTAAAAAATATCCACGTATTCGTATCGACAACGCCGATGCTGTGGTTCCACCCAAGTATTAAGAAAAATCCGAGCGCGGAGCTATTGAGGATTTAGTGCAGGCCTACGTTTCAACTCATCGACATTCAACTCTAACCAAAGGTAGGATCCGCCTCTCGCCCCTTGTCTCTTGCCTTCATTCTCATAATGATCTTGGTTTCAAATCCTAATCCCTAATCTCATATTAAAATGATATTAAAAATATTCCTGCATGCATATTTTTTTGTACCTCTTAATGATGATAATATTAATCCATGTTTAAAACGGTCTTTAATTAACTCTATATGCGTGAATATTGCACCCTCATCCTACATGAAACATGATATGCTTAATGTTATAACCCACGGGGTATCAATTCACCCCTTATATACCCACACTTACCCATGCTATCCATGTGATCTCGAAATAGGTTACTTTCACACAATACTCTCGTTTTATTTAAATGTTGTATTTGTTTAAAATATCCATATGAGATAAGATATTTGGAATAAATGTTTTAGATACGATATATATATTTTACTTAAACTTTATCCACCAACTACTTTAGTTTTGTTAAATCCTTTTACCTTGTTGAAAGAGGGTAATACTAAATCTAACTAACGGCGTATGGTTTTTCCAACTTAGCCCCTTTCACTTGAAAGGATATTTTTATATTAATTCTTCTTAGAATGTTAACTAAAATTTAATGAGTTGCCCTAATAGGGGAATATTTTACCTGAATCATCCCGTGGTTACTAGACAATCGTCCTTGAAAAGGACACAAATCCTGTCGTCCATGTGCAGCGGTTGTCAACGCGGAGTCGTTATTGTAGAATGACACATTTAATAGATTACCCTAATAGGGTAATGTTTTACGTAAATATCTCGTGGTTGATAGGCAATCATCCCTGAAAAGGACACAAATCCTGCGGTCCATGTGCAACGGTTGCCAACACGAACGTATTTTCTAAAACTTTACCTCAAACTTAAAACACTATAATTTCATAAAATTATAATTCACAATAAAATATCTCAATCCATCCTAAAATGATATAATTTCACTTAAATACCTTGACCTTTACTAAAAGGCTATTTTCAACAAGACCATAACCTGTATAACGATATTTTTCAAAAAGAATATCTAAAACCTTATTAAAAGATAATTTTCAAATAAATACCTTAACCTTTTATTAAAAGGATATTTTCTCAGTAAAATTCTATGGGTTTCTAGAATGATAAATATTCCAAATATCATGGTTTTCTTATAAACAATAAATATCATTAAACGTTATCATCCTTTATTAACTAAGTGTTCTATAAGATGACACGAAGTACATTACAAACTTTAAAAGATAACAAGACAAAACAAGCGGTTGTGGAAGACCATATTAAATAAGATCAACTTCTTGATTACAAGTTTATAACATACATGACACATGATACGGTTAGGGTTAAAATGCGCGGACCTAGGTATAGAATGCTTATATATGAGGATCCCTGCAGGCAGGGTGAACAGTCCAATGTGTGGATGACTACTAACCTGATATTCGGGCGAATACAAACCCTACTTTGAGGGTGAATGGTCCAATGTGTGGACAACTACTAACCCGATATTCGGGCGAATACTAACCCTATTTGAGGGCGAATGATCCAATATGTGGATGACATACAATGTGGAAATTCCATGCCTAGAGGTATACGCACTAACTCTAATTCGTCAAAACCTTTATACTGAACCACGTGGATGGGTTGTTTAATTAGGCAAAGAGATTCGGAACTCGGATTCCCCTACTACTCGATCATGATCCCGGGAAGTGAAACGGTATATTTCACTTCCCCAGTTGTTGTTCCGTGGCCATAATGGAATAATCGCGAGTATCCGGACCCTTATTTGACAAACTAAAACGTTTACAATATATATTGATACTCAACACTAAACTCACATCATGTGCTATACCTACCTGTTATCTTATCTACCTTTCTTTATGAGGCACGAGTTATTCAGTATCTTGGATGTGGATATTTTACCAGTCTAGACTTGTTGTTTATTATGGAACTGAAGGGTGGAAATACCTGTGCACTTGAGTGATATTCACGCTAGACAAAGCTCCATCGTAGTCATGGGACACCTTTCGGGGATGTTCACGCTACCGCATTGATTGCCACCCCAGGCATGAGCACCAGCTCATACTGCTTCCATCTAGTCATAGGATACCTCAAGGATACGAGTATGTCCACCAGTCAATTCCATCCATACACACCTTGTTTAACCTGATCTAACTCTTAGACTGAATATCCGTTTGACTTGACTTGAACTTTTACTAAATATATACCTCACACAACCTACTCATATTCACATATACCTGTGTCAACATATCTAATTTGTATACAACCTCATACCTTTATACCCATGTATATCATATTCATTATATTTATATACACCTGTTCGTTTCTATACCTTTACTTCCATATGAGGCAACCTTAACCGAGTATAACTCGCTGACGGACCTTCCTTTTCTTCCTCTATCTTTGGAATATCCGTCAGATGAGAATGAGTATTATGATGAGGATCAAGGAGTGGAGCCAACTAATGAAGATTATGCAGACTTGATGACGGAAGATTAGCTAGATTTAAATTTTGTTGTTGCCTACAGGTTTAGGGCTTCTGTTTCTCCTCGATGTAATTAAACTACTTAGTTTATTTTACTCTTTCTTTTGGGATGTAATAAAATTTGGTTAATGGAAATAAATGCCTTTCGCTTTTATTATTTTTGTTTTGGTACACCTCCTGCATGTTAAATATCCATACGCTTAACGTAACTGTATTGAATAGACCACCTTCAATACAGTTAGGTTGCGGACCATGTATTGAATAGACCACCAAAATTGTGATCGAAACCCTGGTGTCACGATCGGAGACAATGTAAACCGGTACTCCATGAAGTCTCACGATTTCCTGCATGAGTTCATGAGTATCAGAGATAGTACATTTATGAAGAGTTTAAATCTTATTTAGATTCTTACCTCCATGTACTTATTTGCTAAGGTCTTAGTAGATTAGTCAACTCGAAATTGGATGAAGTGAGCCAACTTTGTGAGTCGATCCATAATAACCCATACCGCATCGTTACCCTTTGTGCTGCGAGGAAGAGCAGTCACGAAATTCATCGTGATGTGTTGCCACTTCCATTCTGGGATAGGTAACGGTTGAAGTAATCCAGCAGTCCTGTGATGTTCAGCCTTTACTTGCTGACACACCAAGCATTTAGCAACGCTTTTGACTACTTCACGCTTCATTCCGTGCCACCAGTAATTCTGACGCATATCTTTTTATATCTTTGTACCTCCAGGGTGTACTAAGTAGGGAGAGCTGTGAGTTTCTTTCATTAACTCTTCCCGAACAGAACCTTTTAGTACACACGGTCTGCTGCCGTATCTCAAAGATCCGTCTTCATGAATGATGAAGTCTGTTCTGAGTCCATTCTCTACTTGTTCTCTGATCTTTTACAACTTAGCATCACTTGCTTGAGCTGCTTTGATCTGATTGACAATAGTAGATTGAACTTGTAAGTTCATCAAACTTGAAGCGTTACCTGGCATGACTACTTCAATCTCCATTTGATGTAAGTCTTGTTGAAACTTCCACTGAGCGGTGAGATTCATTGCTAATGGTTGGCGACTAAGGGCATCAGGTACGACATTCTCCTTCCCGGGGTGATATTGCAGGTTGATGTCAAAGTCCGCCATGAGTTCTAACCATCTTCTCTGCCGCATATTCAACTCTTTCTGAGTAAACACATATTTTAGACTCTTGTGATCTGTGTATATGTCCACTCGTTCACCAAGAAGATAATGGCGCCAAATCTTAAGAGCAAAGATTATGGCTGCCAACTCTAAATCATGCGTCGGATAATTGCACTCATGAATCTTCAGCTGTCTTGAAGCATACGCCACAACCTTACCGTGCTGATGTAGAACACATCCTAATCCCTTACCGGATGCATCGCAATGCACTTCGAAACCTCCGGATTGGTCCGGTATAACGAGAATAGGCTCTAACGTCAACCTTGACTTGAGTTCTACGAAAGCTTGTTCGCATGCTTCTGACCATACGAATTCTTCATCTTTACGTGTGAGCTTGGTCAGGGGTGTTGCTATCTTCGAAAATCCTTCAATGAATCTTCTGTAATATCCTGCTAGACCCAAGAAACTTTGAATGTCCTTCACTGACTTTGGTGTCGGCCATTCACTTACTGCTGAAACTTTCGCTGGATCCACAGAGATTCCTTTGTCTGATACAATGTGTCCGAGAAAACCAACTTGATCTAACCAAAACTCACACCTGCTGTATTTGGCATAAAGTTGATGCTGTCATAAAGTTTTCAGGACAATTCATAGGTGTTCGGCGTGCTCTTTCCGACTCTTAGAATACACCAGGATGCCGTTGATGAAGATGACAACAAACCTGTCTAGGTACTCCCGGAAAACTTGATTCATTAGGTTCATGAATATTGCTGGTGCGTTGGTCACTCCAAATGGCATCACAAGAAATTCGTAATGACCATAGCGAGTTCTGAATGCCGTTTTATGGATATCAGATTCCTTGACCTTCACTTGATGATAACCCGAACGAAGATCTAACTTGGAGAAAACACAAGATCCACTTAGCTGATCGAACAGATCGTCGATGCACGGTAGTGGATACTTGTTCTTTATTGTTACTTCGTTCAAGGCCCTATAATCAATGCACATTCTGCATGAACCTTTCTTTTCATTCACAAGTAGAACTGGTGATCCCCAACATGAAGTGCTGGGACGAATCCATCCTTTCGCCAATAATTCGTCCAATTGAGTTCGAACTTCCTTTAAACCTTTCGGGCTTAGTCAATACGGTGCTTTAATCACTGGTTGTGCTCCTGGTATAAAATCAATGCTTAATTCAAGAGCTCGATCGGGAGGTAAACCTGATATATCGTCAGGAAACACATCATCGAACTCTTGAACTACTTTTGGCTTCGATCCTTCCTCCGCTTGAATTGCCGCAATCACTGCCTTCTTTGGTTTCGCCTTGTATGTACCCGGTTCCAGGGTGCGGTCTCCACTTTTGAAATAGAAGACCGGATGGTCTGGAATCTCAAATACTACCCTCCTTTAATGACAGTCGATGGTAGCGTAGAAGGTTACTAGCCAATCCATACCTAGAACCACATCGAAGTTCAATATGTCCAGCACCTTGAAGTCAGCATAGAATTCTCTGCTGCAGACGACCACTGGACACAGGTCGTATCCCATTACTGCCTTTAGAACGCCGTTCCCTGAACTGACATTCCAGCTGGATACGAGGGGTTTGACTGTTATCGCATGAGTTCGGACGAACCGTTGCGACATAAAGCAATGAGATGCTCCATTATCGAAGAGTGCGAGTGCAGGAAGTGAAGCTACTAAGATTGTACCTAAGGTATGCGGGATATGTTTTAGGTATAAGGAAAATGTATATAGGTATGTCTAGATGGAAAATCAAGATTGATGGAGAAGTGTTACCAGTAATGATTTGGCCGGTGGGTTCAGCTTCTTCCACGGTCATTGTGAATGTCTGTCACCTCGGCACATTCCTCCTTGCTGGAGGAGCATTCCTCTGTCCATTCCTTGGTCCTTGAGGTGGGTTCCTTTGAGCTTGATGGAACTGACGAGGAGGAGGTGCAGTCGGTCCACGAGGAGGTGGAGCATGTAGTGCGAGTCTCAGAGCAGGTGCCTGGATAGATGGGCGCTGCTGGTAAGTGATCGCTGGCCTGATGCAGCATGAGGGTTGTGTCTACGAGGACAAGACCCAATATCATGAGTAGCTGAGCTGCAGACTAAGCAAAGGCGATTTACCCGCTTTCAATCTTTCACCAGATGTCCATCCCTCCTGCAATATATGCAAAAGGCTGGGCTGGGCCGGTTGTTTAGTACTCCCGGTCTCCTTGGCACAAATGGTGGCCTTAAAGAGGCTCCTCCTGCCATCTGGTTGGCAGGACGCTTAACTCCAGCAGACTGGGTCTGCCCTTCATCTTTACCACCGCCTCATATCAATGGGCCGCTTTCAGAGCCAATTCATGAGTCGGGAAATCCCCTGTGGCTAACGCAGCTTGGATCTCCGGATCTAACCCTTGTTGGAATCGTCGGGCTCTGATCTCATCTGTCGGTATCAGGTGTGCCGTGAATCTATTAAGGTATTATGTTAGCTGTGTGATATGTGATATATTGAAAATTGAACTATTGAGACATATCTTATCGACTGAGCATGGTGAACTCAGCATCGTACTCATCCACGGATTTGGTCCACATTGAACCCTATTGTAGGTGGATGAACTGCTGTTTCATGTCGAATCTGGCAGTCTCGGGGAAGTAATTCGCGTCGAACATATCGCGGAAAGTGCTCCATTCGATTGGTTGGGTGAGACGGCTTTCTTCCTCCTTCCACCAGACCCGTGCATTGTCAGTGAGCTGCAACTTCGCAACTCGAACCCAAGCTATCTCTGGAACTTGTGCCGCTGCCAGGTCATCTTCAATACTCTGAGTCCATTCCTCGGCTTCTAAGGGGCTCTCTTTTCCTGAGAATTGCTTGGGGTGCAAGGCCCTTAATTGCTTCACCCCAGGTGCTTCTGCCTCGGGACGGTTCATTAAGATAGCAGTCTGCTGCTGCTGCTCCTCCAGGAGGCTGCGGATCACCTCAAGCAAGACCATCTGCTCGTTGATCGGAGCAGGGGCGGCAGGTGTAATTGGTAGGGGTGTTGGAGTGTTGTTGAAGTTGGTGCTGGTGTTGTTTGGGGAATCCATAACCTTGAAAGAAAATTTTGGGTTATGACAGATTCAAAATATATGAAATGGGAAGATTCAAGGAATACGAATTGTGAAGAATATTTTCAGTGGCTGGTTCTTGTGTTATATTGCTTAGGTTGTCCACGCGGAGCTGACCTGCATGTCCATATAGAGTTGACCTGTATGTCCACACAGAGCTGACCTGCATGGACCACCAACAAAACCTGTCACGCCCCGCTTCTCGGTATACGGGTAGAGGGCGCGACGAGGCCGCTACGCATTTACTCAGAAGTAAACACGCTAAGTGTATCTAAGCAATATAAAATAAAATGTACACAAGAGACAAGATGTAAATGAACAGCAACTTTATTTATTAACATTCTTTTTACAATACAATGAAAAGTAAATACATGGAATGAAAGCAATGCCTAAACAGTGACATAACAGAAATGAAAATATGTAAAAGTAAACTAGAGCTTCGGGTCAAAAGCTAGCTGATCCAAGTCCTCGATGGTGGGCTCTGTTTCCAGAAGGTCCGATCCACCTGACAACATTCCAAAGAAAGAAGAAAGGAATGTCATCAGCGAACAATCGCTCGGTAAGTCCCAAAAGTAAGTAGAGACAGAATAGACAGAAAGAGAATGTAACTTTTTAAAGTTGTATTATATTGTTAACGCCGTTGTTTGTATCTTGGTACAGAAAATACTTGTGTATACGAGAGGAGTCCCACTATTCCAGAGACTAAGGTATACGGAGCACAAGGAACCGTTCAGCCACGGTACAACGGCAATGGAGATTCAGGTTAGGTGTATTATGGTTACAGTCTCGTGCCACTTTTAACATCTTCCGTACCAATCTACCCCTTATAAACCCCGTAATGTCTTGATTGTATTGTATTATCTTGTATTGTAAATTGTATATGGATGACTTGCCAGAACTATGATATCAGTAAATGGAATGGATATAATGGATGTACATGTAGATGGAGTATATCCATGGTTCGGTTCGGTTAAGATAGATTGATATAAATTGAATAGACGGTTTCATAGATTCATGTTGTATTGTAGTTTGAACTTGAATCACATTCAAGTCAGATTGATTAGATTGAGACTCAGTCTGATTCAGACACTTTTAAAAGAAATTGAAGTCCTGAATTGTTTTGATGTTATCGGTAACTGCTGCACATGGACGGCAGGATTTGTGTCTTTTCTCAAGACAATTACCGTATTAATAACACCGTTTGTTAGATTGTCTACCTTAATTAGGCAAGCACCCATATCTCCGGCTCCCAGAGGCTCAAGAGACTGGTCCCGCTTAAACCTATGTTTACTAGGGTCCTTATTGTAATTTAATATAACTTGTGGGGGTTTTATGTAAAAATAGTTTTGGTATAATTTCAAAATACACCTCAAGCATTTAATTATCGTCTTTGGGGTTTTCATAGATGTATATTTTGTAAATGTTAAATTCCTAGTGAATAGAACATAGTTTCATAGTATATGGTATTTTCTTGAAATAATGTACTTGTGTTGTATTTGGATGGTATTTTCATGTAATAGTGATTCCTTTGATTTAGAAAACTTGGTATATTTATATAATTAAAATAGATATTTTGATAATATATATATATATATATAATGAAAATAATTTATTTATTTTCTTGTAGAAATCTTATTTCCTAAAGAAAAATATATAAAAATTCCATCGAGATGGAATGTGTCACGACCCGCAGGGTACGGAACGTGACTGGCACTTAAGTTTACGAAACGTCTAAAGACGTCCGTAAAATAAGTAAGCCAAAGCCCAGAAAACAAAACCAATTAAGCAAAAGAGTGAAGAAAACCCAATCAATTGAAAGCGAGTTATCAAATAAGTCATGTAAAACCCTTTTTAAAAACAATACCAATTTTTCCCGAAAATTTCGGCAGAGTCTCCTTTGTAAATACTGGCCCCCAAAATGGGTACAACAAAATATATACATGAATCCAACAAAATAGGGCATCCCCAAGCGGGAGCTAGCTCTTCGCCACAAGGCGGTCACAAATCCCACGCAATGTAAATGACAGCAAGCATAATAAAGCATAAGGAAGCATGAGAAAAGTAGCATGTCGGCTCAAGTGAGCTCGACCCCAAAATACAGCATAAAATCCACAAACCTCACAGTCTCATCTCTAAGTCAATATACAATAAATCTGGTAGAAACAGTAGATGGAGTACACTAGATACAAAGAATATACAAGGTGGTACAAAAGTAATAACATAACCCACCTATGAGCAAATCGCGAGCTCAGGCAAAAGAGGCAAAAGAACAAGTGCGCCCGCCGCTACTGAACTGACGGAGCGGACCTGCAAAAGACTGTGGCACAACGGGGGTGAGTTGCCAACTCGTGAGTAATAAATAACATCTACAAAGGCTATCGTATGCATGCACACAAGCATCCTAGCATCTATAATACAGGTATGACTGGATGCACTAGCAGGTGTGTATACAACATCAGTGTACGAATATGTATGCAACATGAATATCTGAGGTCTCAATATGTATATATAAGAAATATTTTATCTCTTTTTGTTTTTGAAACTCTTTTAGAATGCCAGCATAATGTCAATGAATCGACGAAAATCGGTGTCCAGCAACGACACCCAAAAGCTGTCTCAAATCTCATAAATGTATCTCTGGCCTCAGCCGTCCGGCTGACCCATCTCAAATATTAATATATCATCCTCTCGCGGCCCCGGTCGGTATCCTCTGGATATCCGCCGTGCCCAATGAAGTCACCGGTAGGTAATCCGTCCCCTGCCAGGCTCAACGTCATCACCACATTCCTCTTGCCCCGGATACCTTACCGGGCCCACCATATACCCGTGCCGGTTCCTCCACTCCTCGACACGGATTTCCAAATCCACAGCAAACTCATGGTGGACGACACTTACATCACTAGAAAACCGCAATTTACATATTTTTAAAAATATAATAAGTTTAGAAATTTTGCGGCTTTCCCCCGAAATCCAGCAATATCATAAAATCTCAAGAAATCCTCATAAGTGCATATATCAATGATAATGAATGCGTATGATATCAATAATCAAGTTGCGATGTGTGATTAATGTATTAAGCATGAACAATTAATATGATGAAGTACATGCACATGAATAGCAATAGTACGGTTTCATTTTTAAAAGTTATCTAGTGTGGTGGCATGGCAATTACCAGGGTGTGTGTGTAAACATGAATAGTGCTCGTGCTGCATATAAAAACCCTGGTAATGGTGCAGGTGTCCTATGAAATGGTTTCGTATAGGTATGTCAATATAATGCATGGATGCAGCAAATAGTCAATTACGCATTTCACCCCTAATTATTAACATTACTAAGGATCTTGTAAGTTACTAAAACTATCGGGCGGCTTGCGCCATCCAACGATAGTCCCCCGTAGATGTTACATCTACTCACCGGGATCCTTGGCTAGCTGTGTCCAATCACCGCCTTTCCCTTTCGCGCCGCGTCTGACGTCTCCGCGACCGAACCTGGAATTTACATCAATACCAAATATAAGGTTACATATCAAGAACGACGCAAAACCCCAACGAAACTACTAAAGTTCGCTAGCTAGGTACAACGTGCACAAAGTGCGCGGACACACGCGAAAATCGCAAAAACTGCCAAAAAACGCCGATTTGGTCGCCCGGCAAAAACTAAAACCCGACTACCCAAAAATCCGCACTCACGCATCCTAAAAGTCGTAGGACAAGCCATTACAATCATCAAGATATCAAAAATAATTCATCACATAATTTTTATACAAAACTAGTAAGCATTGCGTCCCAAAATCGGTGCAAAAATCGCCGATTTGCGACAAAACGACTACAATAGCATAATCACCCAAGCACACTACAAACAATCTACAAACACTAATTACAACACAATAGCAATGATTCCAATCCTATTTTCCATAACAACCATTTCTTGAATTTATAACTTAGCAAATGCAAATCAAAATCCATACTCGAAAAACTTAATTAACACTAATTTCAAACCCAATTAGCAAGTTCACCTCTTAGATTTAGGTTAGCAAAATACTAGATAACAAATTAGGTTCAATCAACTAAATAATGTTTTCTAAACCTTAATCAACTCACTAATCAAGCTTCACAACTCAATTCCATACACTAACCCTCTCTTGAAATTCCTAAAACGACAATTACAACTAAAATCGAACTTTTAAAGTTAACTAAATTAACACAATTAGAAGACTACATAACAAGGTAACCATATAGATTAGTTCATTAACAACTAGATTAACTATAAACAACTTAATTAACCATCATGGTTCAAAACCCTAGTTTAATACAACTATTCTTTTATAACTAGATTAGGAATTAGCTAAGCTTTTAAACACTAAACCATACAATTAAAGGAATTTAGCAAAAGAAAGTAACTTTGATGGAATTTATACCTCTTGATCTATGGATCAAGCAAGAAAATTTTGCTCCAATTGATGGCCTCAAGTACCAAGATCCAAGCTAGAATGGCTAAGGAAAGGATAGCATAAGGATTTGTTTTGGTTTTGTGAAGAAATTTGTGGATTTGTAAGGATTTTGAGTTGGAATTTGATGAGTTTAGAAGGAAATGAGAGGGGGAAATTTGGGGGCTGTTTCCTGCAGGGATTCTCGGCTGAAAGGAGGAGTGGGGATGGTGTGGGCAAGTGGGCAAAGTCATGGGTCAAGTCCACAAAGTCAATGTAACTCAAGAAGGCAACTCAAGAAATGAGGCCAGAAATTTCTGGTCTCACACAAGGTGGGGCTGTCCTAGGGCTGAGAAAAAAGAGAGAGGGGTTTTACAAAAGAAATTTTATGCAAAAAGGCCCCCTACAACTCAAAAATTGCAAGTTTTAGCTCAAAATTCAATAAATTCGTTTCATATCATAAAAATTTGTTAAAAATCAAAATAAATTACTAAAAATTTATGTTATCACTAGATTATAATTATCATAATTTTAGAGATTAAAATTAGCCCGGAAAAATTTGTATTTATCGCTTATTTAATGTATTTTCTTACCGGCTTAAAATAATATTAAAAAAATTGAAAAATTAGGGAAAATTTTTAAACGACCAGAATTTCATAATTAACTCATTAGCTAATAAAAACAAGTAATTACCTATCCATTTACGGTATAATTAGCCCTAAACTGCAAAATATCGAGAAAGACGGTTTTCGGAAAAATACCGAATTTTCACCGAATTTCAGGAAAACACCAAAACGACTTTTCAAGACGCTACAATCTTCCCCCCTTAAAGAAATTCGGTCCCAGAATTTAAAAATATAGCTACGCGTACCTTCGAAGAAATGGGGATACTTCTTCCTCATCTCGCCCTCGGTCTCCCAGGTAACCTCCTCGCTGCTCGGGCTACGCCAAAGGACCTTGACGGTTGGTATAGTCTTCGACCTCAACTTCTTCACCTGCCGATCCAGGATGGCCACCGGCTGCTCTGCAAAAGAAAGGTCGCGCTCTAGCTGGACTGTCGGGTGCTGAATCGCATGCGAAGGGTCGTGAAGGTACTTGCGGAGCATCGAAACATGGAAGACGGGGTGAACATCGGGAAAGCTGGGAGGAAGAGCCAAACGATAAGCAACAGCGCCAACATGCTCGAGGATCTCGAAGGGATCTACGAATTTAGGGCTAAGCTTCCCCTTTCGCCCAAAACGCATCACGCCCTTCATCGGAGAGACCCTCAGAAAAACATGGTCGCCAACTGCGAACTCTAATCTGCGACGGCGCCTGTCTGCATAGGATTTCTGCCTGCTCTGAGCCGCTCTCATCCGGTCTCGGATCAACTGTATCTTCGCTGTCGTCTCCTCAACAAGCTACGGCCCCAAAATGCTGCTCTCGCTGAGCTCTGTCCAACAAACGGGCGATCTGCATCTCCTCCCATACAATGCCTCGAAAGGTGCCATCTGAATAGTATCCTGGAAGCTGTTGTTGTAAGAGAACTCCACTAGAGGTAAATGACGATCCCAGCTACCACCAAAGTCTAAAACGCACGCTCTGAGCATGTCCTCGAGAGTCTGAATGGTCCGCTCTGACTGTCCGTCGGTCTGCGGATGAAACGCTGTGCTGAAGCTCAAACGAGTGCCCAAAGCCTCCTGAAGTCTCTGCCAAAGTCGGCTGGTGAACTGAGTGCCTCGATCTGACACGATACAAGTCGGTACGCCATGTAGTCGCACGATCTCGTCAATATAGAGCTGAGCATACTGAGCGAAGCTGAAAGTCGTCTTCACTGGCAGGAAGTGAGCCACTTTCGTCAATCTATCCACGATCACCCAGATGGAGTCGTACCCTCGACTGGTCCTGGGTAGACCCACAATGAAGTCCATCGAAATCTGTTCCCATTTCCACTCTGGAATGGGTAACGGCTGTAGCTCTCCCGCGGGCCTCTGGTGCTCGGCCTTGACTTGCTGACAAGTCAGGCATCTCGAAACGAACTCCGCAATGTCCCCCTTCATCCCGTCCCACCAGTAGGTTTCTCTCATATCATGGTACATCTTGGTGGAACCGGGGTGGACACTATACACTGATCGGTGTGCTTCCTCAAGAATGTCGCGCCGCAATCCATCAGCATCTGGTACGCACAGTCTAGATCCATATCGTAAAATCCCCTGATCATCAACCACGAACTCGGAAAATCTGCCATGTCCCATCTGTGCCATGATCTCTGAGCAACGGTCGTCACTGCGCTGTGCCTCATATATACGGTCAAGCAACTGTGGGCGTGCACAAACATGCGCGAGCTGTCCCCCTGTCTGAGTGAACTCGAACTCAACTCGGCTGTCGCATAACATCTGCTAATCTGCTGACGACTGCCTCTGAACTGCGCGCAAAAAGGATAGACTACCCCCGGGCCTCCTACTCAACGCATCTGCCACCACATTTGCCTTGCCGGGGTGATATAAGATCTCGCAGTCGTAGTCTTTCACCAACTCCATCCAACGACGCTGTCTGAGGTTCAGGTCTCGCTGCTGAAATATGTACTTTAAGCTCTTGTGATCGGTGAATATCTGACACGACTCGCCGTACAGGTAATGTCGCCAAATCTTCAGTGCAAAGACCACTGCAGCCATCTCCAAATCATGAGTGGGGTAGTTCTGTTCATGCTTCTTCAACTGCCGAGAAGCGTAAGCGATCACCCGGCCATGCTGCATCAAAACGCATCCTAATCCCACTCGCGAAGCATCACAGTAGACAACAAATCCGCCTGATCCCGAAGGTAAAGATAATACCGGCGCCGTAGTCAAACATGTCCGTAGCTGCTGAAAACTGCGCTCGCACTCCTCTGTCCAAACGAAAGGAACTCCCTTCCGGGTCAAACTGGTCAACGGTGCAGCTATACGGGAGAAGTCCTGAACAAAACGCCTGTAGTAGCCCGCCAAGCCTAGAAAACTACGGATCTCAGTAACCGATGTAGGTCGGGGCCACTGCTGAACAGCCTCAATCTTCTTCGGGTCCACACAAATGCCGTCTCTCGTAACCACGTGACCCAAGAATCCGACGCTGTCCAGCCAGAATGCACACTTGGAGAACTTTGCGAACAGCTGGTGCTCCCTCAGGGTCTGTAACGTAATCCGCAAGTGCTGCTCGTGCTCCTCTCTGCTCCGGGAGTACACCAAGATGTCGTCGATAAACACGATGATGAACAAGTCAAGATACGGCCTAAATGTACGGTTCATCAAATCCATGAATGCTGCTGGGGCGTTGGTGAGTCCGAACGACATCACCAAAAACTCGTAGTGGCCGTAGCGCGTGCGGAAAGCTGTCCTCGGTATATCCTCCTGTCGAACTCGCAGCTGATGGTATCCTGATCGCAAGTCGATCCTCAAAAAATACCCCGCACCCTGAAGCTGGTCGAACAAATCATCAATGCGCGGCAACGGATATCTGTTCCGAACGGTAACTTTGTTCAGCTGGCGGTAGTCGATACATAAGCGCAAACTTCCATCCTTCTTCTTGACAAACAGGACCGGAGCACCCCACGGAGAAACACTAGGTCGAATGAGCCCCTTATCTAACAAATCCTGCAACTGATCCTTCAGCTCTCGAAGCTCTGCCGGGGCCATCCGATAAGGCGGTATAGAAATAGGCCCCGAACCGGGAATCAAATCAATGCAGAACTCAACATCGCGCTCAGGCGGTAGCCCAGGTAGCTCATCAGGGAAAACATCAGGGAACTCACAAACTACTGGGACCCGGTCTAACGGAACCTCTGCATCTCGAGTATCACAAATAAACGCTAAGAATCCCTGACATTCCTTCCGCAAGAGCTGACCAGCGCGAAGAGACGAAATTAAGCTGGGAAGGGTGACACTGCGGTCTCCCTGAATAACAAGGACTGGCTCTCCCGGAAAGCTAAATCTGACTGCCTTCTGACGGCAGTCCACCGAAGCATAACAAGTGGCTAGCCAATCCATGCCCAGAAGCACATCAAAGTCCAACATATCGAGGAGTATCAACTCAACTGATGAATCCCTCTCCCCGATATGAACGGAACACAAACGAAATACAAACCGAGCGACAAACGACTCGCCTACCGGAGTAACAACAACAAGCGGCTGATCTAACGACGACGACTCATGGCCCAACATCGGTGCAAAGTGCGTAGAGACGTACGAATGTGTGGAACCTGGGTCGAATAATACCCGTGCGTCGAAAGAACAAACTGACAAGGTACCTGTCACAACGGCATTGGATGCCTGCGCATCCTGCGGTGTCAAAGCAAAAACTCGGGCCTGTCCTCCACCGATAGCGGGCTGACCTCGACCTCGGCCTCTGCCTCCTCGTCCTCTCTGAACAGGACCGCCGTGTCCACGGCCTCTCGGTGCACCTAACTGGCGTGGAGCATCGCCTGGGGTAGGAAGTAGGGCTCTCTGAGGAGGGGGTGGTGATGGTGGTAGGGTCACATGCGGAACTGTCGCTGCTCCCTGTCGTCTCGCCGGACAGTCTCTGACAAGATGGTGCAAACTCCCGCACCCAAAACATCCTGGCGACGGCTGCTGCCCCTGGGGATAAGAACCATATAACTGTCCCCGCCCAAATCCTCTGCCAGGCCTATCTCTCGGAAAGAATCTGGCGCGCTGCCTCTGAGACGGTACATCGGTGCGAAACCTCTTCGGCCCAGAAACGGCCGAAGTCCGTGATATGCGTGCCTCCATCCGCAATGCCGTATCCATAGCAGCTGAATAAGTGTCGTAGTGCTGGGCGCCAATGGCAAGATATAGCTGGGCATCAAGTCCCTGTACGAACCTCTTCACCATCTTCTCCTCGGTATCCACCAAATACTGAGCATATCGGGATAACTGTGTAAACTGGATGTCATACTCAGACACCGTCATCCCAGGTGTCTTGACTAAGGCCTCGAAGCTACGAGCTCTGGCGTCACGAACGCTCTCTGGAAGGAAACGGGCTAGAAAGACCGCTAT
This sequence comes from Agapanthus africanus, assembly GCA_030015575.1. Taxonomy (NCBI): domain Eukaryota; kingdom Viridiplantae; phylum Streptophyta; class Magnoliopsida; order Asparagales; family Amaryllidaceae; genus Agapanthus; species Agapanthus africanus. Next base: position 927,697,069 of record CM057339.1, read on the forward strand.
AAACTCGGCCCAAGTCATAGGCGGTAGATCTGCAGCTCGACCTCTCAAGACTGACTCCCACCATGTCTGCGCGAGACCCTCTAGTCGGAAACTCGCAAGCTCTACACATCGATCATCCGAACATCTCAGCGAACGGCAGATCCTGGCTAAACTGTCAAGGAACGTCTGTGGGTCCTCCGCTGCCTCGGTGCCGGTGAATACTGGAGGTCTCAGCCTCATGAAATCCTGTAGTGAAACCGGAATGGCCACGGTGGTAGTAGTAGGAGCAGGTATCATGGTCGTCTGTGATGTAGTAGGTACGTCATCCGGCCTCGGTGTACGACTGGCTGCAACTAGGGATCCTACCATCTGACGTAGCTCCTGCATGCCTCCCATCATCTGTCGCAACTCCTCCATACCGGTCTCGAGCCTATCCATACGGCCTGGGGAAGGTGGATCGGTCTGTCCCTGCGGCGTAGGCATACCACCCTGCTCAGTCCTAGTCTCGGACGAGCCAGCTCGAATCTCGTCTCTGGCGGCAGCCCTCTGTGCCCTCGTAGCCTTCGGCGGCATAGTGGCTGTTACAGGAAAACGGATAGTAAGGACAGTGCAATAGGATCATAGGATACACGGAATTGAAGAAGGAATTTTTCAAGCAAGTATATCCTAAAGTCACTTAGGCGGAGTACCGTATCGTAAGTATGCCGCGGACATACGCACGCTACGTTACCCTGCTTAAGTCACTTACTCCATCTACCAAGGGTCATCCTACACTCACAAAGGTAAAACCTATCGCTCTGATACCAACTTTGTCACGACCCGCAGGGTACGGAACGTGACTGGCACTTAAGTTTACGAAACGTCTAAAGACGTCCGTAAAATAAGTAAGCCAAAGCCCAGAAAACAAAACCAATTAAGCAAAAGAGTGAAGAAAACCCAATCAATTGAAAGCGAGTTATCAAATAAGTCATGTAAAACCCTTTTTAAAAACAATACCAATTTTTCCCGAAAATTTCGGCAGAGTCTCCTTTGTAAATACTGGCCCCAAAATGGGTACAACAAAATATATACATGAATCCAACAAAATAGGGCATCCCCAAGCGGGAGCTAGCTCTTCGCCACAAGGCGATCACAAATCCCACGCAATGTAAATGACAGCAAGCATAATAAAGCATAAGGAAGCATGAGAAAAGTAGCATGTCGGCTCAAGTGAGCTCGACCCCAAAATACAGCATAAAATCCACAAACCTCACAGTCTCATCTCTAAGTCAATATACAATAAATCTGGTAGAAACAGTAGATGGAGTACACTAGATACAAAGAATATACAAGGTGGTACAAAAGTAATAACATAACCCACCTATGAGCAAATCGCGAGCTCAGGCAAAAGAGGCAAAAGAACAAGTGCGCCCGCCGCTACTGAACTGACGGAGCGGACCTGCAAAAGACTGTGGCACAACGGGGGTGAGTTGCCAACTCGTGAGTAATAAATAACATGTACAAAGGCTATCGTATGCATGCACACAAGCATCCTAGCATCTATAATACAGGTATGACTGGATGCACTAGCAGGTGTGTATACAACATCAGTGTACGAATATGTATGCAACATGAATATCTGAGGTCTCAATATGTATGTAGGGTGTTTTTCGTCACCCCATTGAGATGGGAATACGCGCGCGCTTGTCAGGCGTACTACAGATTCTTCCTGCCTAGGGTAGGCCGGGGTTTAATGATTGTGGGGATCCGAATCTCCGGCAGCCGCGGACTAAGCTGCCGTTAATTACCCATCGCCTTTGGGGCAAGGGAACCTCCAATTAACGGGTTAAACTGGTCATGCGAACTCAATGTGCAGTGTGCGTGTGTTTTGAAAGGGGGTTTTGGATATATCGGGAGCCACGCAGAGTTTTTACGGGGGTCCCGCTACCCGGATAGCGGGCTGGGGGTCAAGGGGGCTAGCAGCCCCCTTGCGGGGTTCGGGGCAGCGTCCCGGCCCGAAAATTTTTTTGAGGGGGGAGAATGTTGCGGAGTATGTGTGTGTATAAATTTGTATACATATGTATATATGTATGTATGTACGCAAAAGGAGGGGGAAAAGACATCCAAGGGATGCGCAGGTGCGCAAGCGCGCGCGCCACGTGTCGGCACGCGGGCGACTTGCGCACTTGCGCAGTTGCGCAAGCGCGCGCGCCACGTGTCGGCACGCGGGCGCTTTGCGCAACTGCGCAGGTCCGCAAGCGCGCGCGCCACGTGTCGGCACGCGGGCGACTTGCGCACTTGCGCAGTTGCGCAAGCGCGCGCGCCACGTGTCGGCACGCGGGCGACTTGCGCACTTGCGCAAGCGCGCGCCACGTGTCGGCACGCGGGCGACTTGCGCACACAACAGGCTTTTAGCCTAAAAAGATTTCTCTGAAGAGAAATCAAAGATGAGTTAGACTCCTGAGTTTTTTTTTTTTTTTTTTTTTTTTTTTTGGGTTAATGGAAGGGTTCTTCTTCTTCCTCCTGTTGCTTGCTGGATCTTGAAGATCAAGAGATGTAAAATCTCAAAATCTCTCCTTTTTAAGATCTGATGGCAGATCCAAGTTCCCCTTTGTGGGTTTTGTGGTGGAAAACTATTTAGTTTTGAAAAAGGAAGAGTAAAACTCTTGATTTAATTCAAGAGAAAGAAGAAGGTTTTGGAACCTTGAAGAAGGAAGAAAGAGCTCAGCTCTAATTTTTGTGGAGAGAATGAAAGGTATATTTTATTCATCATCATTTTGCCTTTTATAGGCTTACATATTTGCATATAGCCCCTTGGGCTTTTACAAAATGGTATTTTGCCATCCCATGGCTCATGTGCCATTTCATTTTTTGCACATAAGCCATGGGCTTACAAAATATTGGCTTTATGCCCATTTTGCATACATTCATGCATAAAAAATTTCATAAAAATTATTTATTACATGATCTATATTTTAGCATGGAGGAGGCTGGCCGCGGGCTCGACTTGGGCATGGGCCCGCTTGACCTGGGCTTGGGCCCACCTGGCTTGGGGTTGACCTTGACTTTGACTCGGTCAACCAGGGTGTAAATTTTTACCCCAACAAAGTGCCCCCCATCAATAAATGCACACCGCACATTTGGGTTGTGTGCATGAAATTGATGGATCTTGAAGCTGAACTTCGAGGTGGAACATCATTCCAGAGGCGAAGCATCATCCCGGAGAGCATGATCCCCGGGGATCGGAGCATCATTTCGATGAGCGGAGCATGATTCCAGGGTTCGGAGCATCATTCCGATGAGCGGAGCATGATTCCAGGGTTCGGAGCATCGTTCCGATGGGCGGAGCATAATTCCAGGGATCGGAGCATCTTTCCGAAGGGCGGAGCATAATTCCAGAGATCGGAGCATCTTTCCGAAGAGCGGAGCATAATTCCAGGATTCGAAGCATCATTCCGAAGGGCGGAGCATCATTCCAGGGTTCGGAGCATCGTTCCGATGGGCGGAGCATAATTCCAGGGATCGGAGCATCTTTCCGAAGGGCGGAGCATAATTCCAGAGATCGGAGCATCTTTCCGAAGAGCGGAGCATAATTCCAGGATTCGAAGCATCATTCCGAAGGGCGGAGCATCATTCCAGGGTTCGGAGCATCATTCCAATGGGCGAAGCATGATTCCAAGGATCGGAGCATCATTCCGATGGGCGGAGCATGGTTCCAAGGATCGGAGCATCGTTCCAAGGATCGGAGCATCGTTCCGAGGGTCGGAGCATGGTTCCAAGGATCGGAGCATCGTTCCAAGGATCGGAGCATCGTTCCGAGGGTCGGAGCATAATTCCAGAGAGCAGAGCATAATTCCAGGATTCGGAGCATCATTCCGAAGGGCGGAGCATAATTCCAGAGATCGGAGCATCTTTCCGAAGAGCGGAGCATCATTCCAGGGATCGGAGCATCGTTCCGATGGGCGGAGCATAATTCCAGAGTTCGGAGCATCATTCCGAAGAGCGGCAGACATTCTGACCGAAGCATGATTTCGATGCAGAGATAGATTCCTAGGCGAAGTATAATTCCGACAAGGAAGGCAAATATTCCGAGGCGAAGCATTGATTTCGACACGGGATATATTCTGAGACGGAGCATGATTCCGGCGCAGAACTTGTTGGCTAACTTGATTCCGAGGCGAAACATAATTTCGACAGGGAAGGCAGGTACACCGAGGCGAAGCATCATTTCGACACGGGGTGCATTCTGAGACTAAGCATAATTCCGACGCAGAGCTTGCTGGTTGACTTGATTCCGAGGCGGAGCATAATTCCGACGAGGAGGTCGTTGGTTGATTCCGAGCCGAAGCATAATTCCGACAGGGAGCTTGCTGGTTGACTTGATTCCGAGGCGGAGCATAATTCCGACGAGGAGGTCGTTGGTTGATTCCGAGCCGAAGCATAATTCCGACAGGGAGCTTGCTGGTTGACTTGATTCCGAGGCGGAGCATAATTCCGACGAGGAGGTCGTTGGTTGATTCCGAGCCGAAGCATAATTCCGACAGGGAGCTTGCTGGTTGACTTGATTCCGAGGCGGAGCATAATTCCGACGAGGAGGTCGTTGGTTGATTCCGAGCCGAAGCATAATTCCGACAGGGAGCTTGCTGGTTGACTTGATTCCGAGGCGGAGCATAATTCCGACGAGGAGGTCGTTGGTTGATTCCGAGCCGAAGCATAATTCCGACAGGGAAGGCAGGTATACCGAGGCGAAGCATGATTTCGACACGGGGTAAATTCTGGGACAGAGCATGATTCCGCCGTAGAGGTTGTTGGTTTGATTTGATTTGGGTTGACATCAGCATCGCTACACTGGAATATGGTACCAGGAGCGAATCATCATTTGTCATGAGAGGATTTGGGAATTGGGGTTTTTATTTGGCATCTGCATTGCTGCACTGGAATAATGCCAGGAGCAACTCATCATGTGCCCCGAGAGGATTTGGGAATTGTTGGCTTAGGAGATAGGTTTTAGATCCCTGTCACCTAAGGCTTTTCCATTTTGTGAGCCGTAAGGGTCTCACAAAGCATTTTCTCCCTACGGGTCGTAAGGATCCCGTAGGTGTATTTTCTCCTTAGGAATCGTGAGGACCCCCAAGTGTGTTGCTCCTGTGTGAGTCGTAAGGATCTCACGCTGGAATTTTCTCCTCACAAAGTCGAGAGGACTTTGCGAGTGCATTTCATTTCTTTTTTTTTTATTTTTTTTTTTTACGAGTTTGCGCCCTTTCGGGTTTTCACAAACTCGCCGGCAGTCCTGCTGTTTTTACTCACGGAGCCCTTTCGGGTTTTCATCCGTGCCCGTTTTGCTTGTGGACATACCGTTCTTCTTTTTTTTTTTCCCTTTTTTTTTTCTCTTCTTTTTTTTTTTAATTCATTTTTTTTTCTTTTTCTTTTTCTTTTTTTTTTTTTTTTTTGGAATCTTCCCTGCCGGTGGGACTTTGAATGTGGTCCCGCCGGTAGGACTTGGGAGAGATTGGGATCGTTTTATGCCCGTGGATTGTATACGGTTTTGCAAGATGTATGATCCAGACCGTAGGGCCAAAAACATTTCGGGACTTTGTTGGCGTCTGCATCGCTGCACTGGAATATGGTACCAGGTGCGACTCATCATTCGCCGTTGGGGTATGGGAGTTGGAATTTGGTTGGCGTCTGCATCGCTGCACTGGAATGTAGTACCGGGAGCGACTCATCATTCGCCACTTGGGGATTGGGGAGTGATGGCTTAGGAGACAGGTTTGGATCCCTATCACCTAAGACTTTTCAATTTTATGGGCCGTGAGGGTCCCATAAAAGCATTTTCTCCCTACGAGTCGTAAGGATCCCGCAGGTGTATTTTCTCCTTAAGAGTCGTGAGGACTCCTAAGTGTGTTTTTCCTTGGTGAGTCGTAAGGATCTCACGAAGGTTTGTTCTCCTCATGCATCGTGAGGACACATGAGTGGGTCTTTCCAATGAAGCATAATTCCAAAGGCGGAGACCAGCCGCGTAACTGGTTGTTGCGGTGGGGCATGGGTATGCTGAGAATTATTTGAGCCCGTGGATTGTATACGGTAGTCAATTTGGGGACTGGCCGTAGGGCTGAAAGAATTTTGGGAAATTGGATTTTTGTTTGGCGTCTGCATTGCTGCACTGGAATAATACCAGGAGCAACTCATCATCCGCCCTTGTTTTTTTTTTGTTGTTTTTTTTTTTTTTTTTTAATTTTAATTTTACCGCGATTGCTCTATCATTTCAGCTTTTCTTATCGCGAAGGTCGCGATCGCCCTATCATTTCGGCTATTTATTCGCGGTTGCCCCATCATTTCGGCTTTATTTTCATTTTCATTTTTACTCGCTGATTTTTATTGCGAGTTGCCTCATCATTTCGGCTTTTCTTTATTTTTCTTTTATTTACTCATTTTTTTTTATTTACATTTTTTTACATTCCCAGTTTAACGACTTAGAGGTCGATTGTTCCCAGTTTAATGACGTGGTGGTCGACTGTTTTCAGAGAAAAGCAGATGCCTGAGAGAATCGGTTTCACGAAGAACTTCGGTCTCCGTTTGTATGAAATTGGCGGTCGCATCTTGACTGTTTACTAACACGCCTTTGGACAGTTCTATCTCTCCTGCCTTGTATTGCTTTTCGACCCAATCTTTGAAGACGAAGCAGTCCTCAATGGCATGACCTATCACTCTGTGATAGGGGCAGTATTTGGGGTCGTCGGTCCTATTCGCTTCCTGCGGTCTTTTTGACTCTGGCAGTTGTAGACCGTTCTTCAGGGCGTCTTTGAATATTTTACGGATTTTGTCCCTTCTGAAGGAATAGACCTTATCCAGCTTCTCTTTCAGTGGAGATTCTCCCCCCTCTCCGAACATTGGCTTCCGAGGCTGGTTGGCGCTAGGCCCGCTCATCCCTTGCTTATTTCGGTTAACCGAAGCATTGAAAGATTCAGAATCGTCGGGATCTCCGCCTTTGCGATTTTCTTCCTTTCGGTTTCTCCAGGACCTATTGTTATTTTGGGAATCCGAGGAGGACTCCTGCTTTGAGCGCTCCAGCATTTGAACTTTCCTGGTCAGCTCTTGGAATGTTTTGAGACCCGCGGTGCATAGAAACGGGGCCATCCAATTATTGAGATTTCCGACGAGGAGACTGACAGATTGGTCCTGCTCTATCGGTGGTTCACATTTGACGGAGAGATTGCGCCATCGGGTTATAAAATCCGTGTTGCTTTCGTTGTTCTTGGGCTTGGTCCTTACGAGCTCGGCAATGGTGATCTTATCGCTGACGCTCATGAACCTTTGTCGAAACAAAGATTCCATTTGGATGAAAGTAGTAACGGAGCCATCCGGTATGCTCGCGTACCAGTCGAAAGCAACATCGGTCAAGCTATTAACGAACTGGCTGAGGAGAAGCGCATCGTTGCCCCCAGTATTCCCGCATGAGGCTTTGAAGTGGGCGATGTGCTGATTCGCATTTCCCGTTCCATCGAATCTTCCGAATTTAGGGATGACATAGCCGCTAGGAAATTCCACCAGATCATACTGAGCAGGATATGGTCTCCCACTACTGCTGATATCTTTTTGCGCTTCGGCTTCGGCCACCAATGTTTTGACTTTGCTGGCAACCATATCCATGATTTGATCTTGAGTTAGCGGGCTACTGTCATCGGTAGCCAAGACATTTGCTGAGATAGGACGCGACTGATCTTCATGCGGTCCGCCCACTTTTGGATTTGAGGGAACGGGCGTCGGCTGTCTCGGGACACCGTTTCCCGGTTCATGAGCTGAGCCCTGTGCTTGATTAGGCGGCTGAGAGGCAAGTTGGGCCGTAAGCCGTAAGACGACATTTGTCAAGTCGTCGATCTTTGAGTAGAGCTTGGCCATCTCCTTATCTTTGCTTCTAAGCTGTTTTCGGAGCTCTTGGAGAAGTTGCTGCTCTGCGGTCTTAGGACGGAAAGTTGGCTCATCTTCGCTTTCCGAGCCTGACTCCTCATGAATTGAGGGCTCTCTCTGCCTATCAGCCTCATCGAGAGGGTTTTCATCATCCAGCGGAGGCGGCTGTTCTTGGGAAGTGGCAACCACATTCAAGCCAGATTGGATTTGAAATGTGGTGACCCCGTCCTTGCTCTTGCTGCGCGTGCCCACCACGTAGACAGTGTGGATAACACATTCAGCCATCCCCTCATCTTTGGCGGGGTAACCCTGTTCTTCGAACCTCATGAGGTTTAGCCTGGCAGTAGCCCTAGCCCTTTTGTTGGCTCTATATCTGAGCCTTTTCTCCCTCAGCTTCTCGATTTTGAAGGCTTGGCGGGCATCCGCTACCCGGGAAGCCATTGTGAGTTGATCAGAGGGGAGCTTAGAGAAGACACCCGATCGAGCAGTGGTTAGGGGCACCGTTGTAGCTTTGTTGGTGTTGATGGCCTTGCCCCCAGCTGGGGCCATGGGGAGTCGTTCGGAAATGGATTTGCGCTTGGGCTGAGGTGCCCTCGCGACCACCATATTTGGCCTCTTACCTTTCGAGACCGGTTTGTTTGCCACCGGGGCTTGAGGAGCTGGGATGGTGCCAACTGGCATGAACATGATAGAGCCGAATGGTAGCAGCGGCTCCTCCCATTGTCGCGCAAGACTGGCCGGGAGGACCGTCCTGGAGTCTATCTTCATCGTGTAAGAGACGGGAGCCGTGCTGAGAGATGAGTTCATCACTGGAGACATTGTTGAAAGGTGACTGCTTGAAGACCTGCATGAAAGAGCATTATTTTAGTATAAATACAGATATGTACATTGATTGAGTTCGCATGAACGCTTAACCCGAAATATGGGAGGAGAGATTGGTCCCACCGGGCGTGCCAGAATCTGTAGGGTGTTTTTCGTCACCCCATTGAGATGGGAATACGCGCGCGCTTGTCAGGCGTACTACAGATTCTCCCTGCCTAGGGTAGGCCGGGGTTTAATGATTGTGGGGATCCGAATCTCCGGCAGCCGCGGACTAAGCTGCCGTTAATTACCCATCGCCTTTGGGGCAAGGGAACCTCCAATTAACGGGTTAAACTGGTCATGCGAACTCAATGTGCAGTGTGCGTGTGTTTTGAAAGGGGGTTTTGGATATATCGGGAGCCACGCAGAGTTTTTACGGGGGTCCCGCTACCCGGATAGCGGGCTGGGGGTCAAGGGGGCTAGCAGCCCCCTTGCGGGGTTCGGGGCAGCGCCCCGGCCCGAAAATTTTTTTGAGGGGGGAGAATGTTGCGGAGTATGTGTGTGTATAAATTTGTATACATATGTATATATGTATGTATGTACGCAAAAGGAGGGGGAAAAGACATCCAAGGGATGCGCAGGTGCGCAAGCGCGCGCGCCACGTGTCGGCACGCGGGCGACTTGCGCACTTGCGCAGTTGCGCAAGCGCGCGCGCCACGTGTCGGCACGCGGGCGCTTTGCGCAACTGCGCAGGTCCGCAAGCGCGCGCGCCACGTGTCGGCACGCGGGCGACTTGCGCACTTGCGCAGTTGCGCAAGCGCGCGCGCCACGTGTCGGCACGCGGGCGACTTGCGCACTTGCGCAAGCGCGCGCCACGTGTCGGCACGCGGACGACTTGCGCACACAACAGGCTTTTAGCCTAAAAAGATTTCTCTGAAGAGAAATCAAAGATGAGTTAGACTCCTGAGTTTTTTTTTTTTTTTTTTTTTTTTTTTTTTTTTTTTTTTTTTTTTTTTTTTGGGTTAATGGAAGGGTTCTTCTTCTTCCTCCTGTTGTTTGCTGAATCTTGAAGATCAAGAGATGTAAAATCTCAAAATCTCTCCTTTTTAAGATCTGATGGCAGATCCAAGTTCCCCTTTGTGGGTTTTGTGGTGGAAAACTATTTAGTTTTGAAAAAGGAAGAGTAAAACTCTTGATTTAATTCAAGAGAAAGAAGAAGGTTTTGGAACCTTGAAGAAGGAAGAAAGAGCTCAGCTCTAATTTTTGTGGAGAGAATGAAAGGTATATTTTATTCATCATCATTTTGCCTTTTATAGGCTTACATATTTGCATATAGCCCCTTGGGCTTTTACAAAATGGTATTTTGCCATCCCATGGCTCATGTGCCATTTCATTTTTTGCACATAAGCCATGGGCTTACAAAATATTGGCTTTATGCCCATTTTGCATACATTCATGCATAAAAAATTTCATAAAAATTATTTATTACATGATCTATATTTTAGCATGGAGGAGGCTGGCCGCGGGCTCGACTTGGGCATGGGCCCGCTTGACCTGGGCTTGGGCCCACCTGGCTTGGGGTTGACCTTGACTTTGACTCGGTCAACCAGGGTGTAAATTTTTACCCCAACAATGTATATATAAGAAATATTTTATCTCTTTTTGTTTTTGAAACTCTTTTAGAATGCCAGCATAATGTCAATGAATCGACGAAAATCGGTGTCCAGCAACGACACCCAAAAGCTGTCTCAAATCTCATAAATGTATCTCTGGCCTCAGCCGTCCGGCTGACCCATCTCAAATATTAATATATCATCCTCTCGCGGCCCCGGTCGGTATCCTCTGGATATCCGCCGTGCCCAATGAAGTCACCGGTAGGTAATCCGTCCCCTGCCAGGCTCAACGTCATCACCACATTCCTCTTGCCCCGGGTACCTTACCGGGCCCACCATGTACCCGTGCCGGTTCCTCCACTCCTCGACACGGATTTCCAAATCCACAGCAAACTCATGGTGGACGACACTTACATCACTAGAAAACCGCAATTTACATATTTTTAAAAATATAATAAGTTTAGAAATTTTGCGGCTTTCCCCCGAAATCCAGCAATATCATAAAATCTCAAGAAATCCTCATAAGTGCATATATCAATGATAATGAATGCGTATGATATCAATAATCAAGTTGCGATGTGTGATTAATGTATTAAGCATGAACAATTAATATGATGAAGTACATGCACATGAATAGCAATACTACGGTTTCATTTTTAAAAGTTATCTAGTGTGGTGGCATGGCAATTACCAGGGTGTGTGTGTAAACATGAATAGTGCTCGTGCTGCATATAAAAACCCTGGTAATGGTGCAGGTGTCCTATGAAATGGTTTCGTATAGGTATGTCAATATAATGCATGGATGCAGCAAATAGTCAATTACGCATTTCACCCCTAATTATTAACATTACTAAGGATCTTGTAAGTTACTAAAACTATCGGGCGGCTTGCGCCATCCAACGATAGTCCCCCGTAGATGTTACATCTACTCACCGGGATCCCTGGCTAGCTGTGTCCAATCACCGCCTTTCCCTTTCGCGCCGCGTCTGACGTCTCCGCGACCGAACCTGGAATTTACATCAATACCAAATATAAGGTTACATATCAAGAACGACGCAAAACCCCAACGAAACTACTAAAGTTCGCTAGCTAGGTACAACGTGCACAAAGTGCGCGGACACACGCGAAAATCGCAAAAACTGCCAAAAAACGCCGATTTGGTCGCCCGGCAAAAACTAAAACCCGACTACCCAAAAATCCGCACTCACGCATCCTAAAAGTCGTAGGACAAGCCATTACAATCATCAAGATATCAAAAATAATTCATCACATAATTTTTATACAAAACTAGTAAGCATTGCGTCCCAAAATCGGTGCAAAAATCGCCGATTTGCGACAAAACGACTACAATAGCATAATCACCCAAGCACACTACAAGCAATCTACAAACACTAATTACAACACAATAGCAATGATTCCAATCCTATTTTCCATAACAACCATTTCTTGAATTTATAACTTAGCAAATGCAAATCAAAATCCATACTCGAAAAACTTAATTAACACTAATTTCAAACCCAATTAGCAAGTTCACCTCTTAGATTTAGGTTAGCAAAATACTAGATAACAAATTAGGTTCAATCAACTAAATAATGTTTTCTAAACCTTAATCAACTCACTAATCAAGCTTCACAACTCAATTCCATACACTAACCCTCTCTTGAAATTCCTAAAACGACAATTACAACTAAAATCGAACTTTTAAAGTTAACTAAATTAACACAATTAGAAGACTACATAACAAGGTAACCATATAGATTAGTTCATTAACAACTAGATTAACTATAAACAACTTAATTAACCATCATGGTTCAAAACCCTAGTTTAATACAACTATTCTTTTATAACTAGATTAGGAATTAGCTAAGCTTTTAAACACTAAACCATACAATTAAAGGAATTTAGCAAAAGAAAGTAACTTTGATGGAATTTATACCTCTTGATCTATGGATCAAGCAAGAAAATTTTGCTCCAATTGATGGCCTCAAGCACCAAGATCCAAGCTAGAATGGCTAAGGAAAGGATAGCATAAGGATTTGTTTTGGTTTTGTGAAGAAATTTGTGGATTTGTAAGGATTTTGAGTTGGAATTTGATGAGTTTAGAAGGAAATGAGAGGGGGAAATTTGGGGGCTGTTTCCTGCAGGGATTCTCGGCTGAAAGGAGGAGTGGGGATGGTGTGGGCAAGTGGGGAAAGTCATGGGTCAAGTCCACAAAGTCAATGTATCATACTTTATTCATTTTAATTAAAATAAAACCATAAACTATCAAATTCAACTCAAGAAGGCAACTCAAGAAATGAGGCCAGAAATTTCTGGTCTCACACAAGGTGGGGCTGTCCTAGGTCTGAGGAAAAAGAGAGAGGGGTTTTACAAAAGAAATTTTATGCAAAAAGGCCCCCTACAACTCAAAAATTGCAAGTTTTAGCTCAAAATTCAATAAATTCGTTTCATATCATAAAAATTTGTTAAAAATCAAAATAAATTACTAAAAATTTATGTTATCACTATATTATAATTATCATAATTTTAGAGATTAAAATTAGCCCGGAAAAATTTGTATTTATCGCTTATTTAATGTATTTTCTTACCGGCTTAAAATAATATTAAAAAAATTGAAAAATTAGGGAAAATTTTTAAACGACCAGAATTTCATAATTAACTCATTAGCTACTAAAAACAAGTAATTACCTATCCATTTAAGGTATAATTAGCCCTAAACTGCAAAATATCGAGAAAGACGGTTTTCGGAAAAATACCGAATTTTCACCGAATTTCAGGAAAATACCAAAACGACTTTTCAAGACGCTACAGAATGCTCCTTGTGGAGGTCTGCATCTCACTCTACTAAGCCCGAGGATGTGTGATAATCCGCACCATCCCAAACGGGGTCCCCAAATGGGTTGTAGAGGCGCAATTGCATGGAAATGTTTAATACATCTTTTTTTATAGAAAACGGTTTTGTAAGTTTAGGGTATTTATTTGTAAAGTCGTATTTTCCCGTATTCTATTGTCCCAAACTTGATCGTGCTATGTTAGGGATGTGTGTTGTGATGAGGTAGGTCATTACCTCGTGAATTATCTTAAGGTATAGCAAGGAATAAAGGTTATAATGTCGAAATGAATAGTGTATGGTATTTTTATATAAAAGTACGATAAATGTCACAAAAATGATTATTTTGATGTGAAACTTGTTTTATTGAGTTTGTTAATGTTTATTAATCAATATATGAGAATATGGTTTTATCTTGTTAAAGAAAAGTGTAGTTTTTAAGAAAACCGAATCGAAAGTCGGACTAACTCCGCTTCCGTCGGGTTTAAGAAATGGAAATTTTTAAAGAAAAAGATGAGAGGGGAAAAGGGACTTACAGGCTTGGGGTCAAGAGGGGAGAGAGGGGGTCCTAAAGAAAGTTTCGGGACGTCGTTTCGTCACCGGAATCTCCTCGGATGTTCGTCGGAGCTTCACCCTTCGCTAACTCCACTTGTACACTAAAAGACGTGGGAATTTGGTATAGTTTTTGTAATAGAATTCTGAGTGAGAGGGGTGTAAAATGGAGTGGGTATTTATAAGGAAAAACTAGGGTTTAGGGGTGATGAAAAATGCATTAAAATGGAATTTAAAGGGGTTTTATTATTTTCTGTAAATGTGCAGAGAAAATAAACAATACTGGAGTTATGGGGGAAGTCCAAAGGTCTAGGGTTTACAAAAAAAATTGGGTTTGGAATTGGTTGGACCGGCGGTGCCGGCCCATCGGGAATTCTTGCCAGTCGGATTCTTGGGGTGGGTGCTCGGATCTCTGCCACGTGTCCAAGTCGGTCTGAATACTAATTTGCACCTGTTTGTTTTAAGCGTGACTCTTCATTTTACGTGCAGTGCACGTGCAAACTCTTGGTCTTCTAAAAGATGAAAAGAAATTAAAATAAAAAGATAATGTGGATGATGGGATTTGAACTCTGGTGCTTTGTAACAGCAGTGCAAAACTTTACCAGTGAGCTACAAACTCTTTCTTGATGTTCAAAATCAAAACAAATTCTTATAGCATTCACAGGATTTGTAAATACCCCAATTGTATATTAACTTTTAAACAATTTTATGTACACAGAATTTGGATTTGTTACAGTATATGATCGCCATCATAATGCTGGCAGTCAAGCAATAATCCTATGGGTTCTATCAACATGTAATAGTGATATGCAATACCACATAATGCATGTACACGATGATAAAGATAAACCAAATCGCATACTATCATTCTGAGTAAGATTGTCCTACCCGTATAGGTCCTCTCTCAATCATTATAATCACGTGCCTGCGATTACAATAATTGACTTGAGGGCACTATATCCAACAACTAGTGTATACGCTTCTCATCCCAACAAGGGAGATGGTTTGTCCCATAGCCATTGGTATGTCGTACCGGAGATAGTATACATGTGCTCATTGGGTTATGAGTTAAGCTGGACGGACTCGTTGGGAACTGCTGGTTGGTATTATACCTATCGTCAGGTAGTAGTTCCCGGGTGGCATGAGTACAAGTTAGTTTGTTGACTTGACATCACTATTCGTCTCGAGTGTGTTCCCACTCTACTTAGATTACTACCCTACCACAGCTCAAAGGAGTCGTGCAAACAGGTAGTAGTTGGGTGCAGTCCCGAAGCACTTGGAGGCAGTAGCGGTTAGATATGATTCGTCTCTCCCGGTATTGGGGGTTCATATCGCGCTGTGTTCGGAAAGCCATTATACAAAGTCCCTAACCAGGGCAAGCGAGATTTACTGGTAGGTACTCCAGTAGTTTCTCAGGGTGTATTGGGCTCTACCCACCACGACTTATTGCGCTATTAGGGGTCTAACGGTTACTATCCCCCTAAGTCCAATATGCGAGTATCTAGACGAACAGACTGGACTGTACGGAGATTGTCATAGATAGGCTCAGTAGGAGTTTGGATGAGTTTGCTCATCGGCCTTCTTATAAACAGATACCTGGGTAGCCGTTACGTGCAGCTAGTAGCGCTGACGAACTTGTGGTTAAACCCACTGCCAACGTACTGTCGAGTCTTTAGAGTCCCACACAGAGAGTTTCCCTACTTCGGGCGAAACGATGTAGAGACCCGTATGGTTTTACGGCAGGATTCCGATCATATACGTGTACTGGCTGCACGGATGTTGTTCGGACGGATAATACTAGTAGGCTTTGGTTTAAGCCGGATTCTAGTATTATATTATTGGATTATTATTATCTCATTGTATTCGTATTTTTCGGAATACGAATACGGGTATGTATATATGGTGAGGACATTCTTGTAATTTCATAAGAGATACTTCTAGAAGGGGACACCTCATTATTTGGTTTATCTATTTTTAGAAATAGATTAATGAGATGGAAATTGGAGATATTTGTGGCATGGGGTGAAGCATGGCTCATTACATTTGTTTATTGGTTTGTGTTTAATATTGAAACATGGTTGCTATTTTCAATTGGAAAATAATCCATGCTTCATGTGAGATAATGAGTAAGCCATTCTTCACTTGCCGAAACCTTAGCTCATTTGTAGTTTCACTTTCTCTCTCCAATTTTTCTCTCATTCTTCCTCAAAACCTAAAACCTTCACATGTGTTGTGAATCATTAGGTCTATTGAGATTAAATACTCCATTAGACACTCTACATCTTTTAAGCTACCTAGATTAGCAAACTAGGTATCTTAGTTACCCCGGTTTAGAAATTGGAGCTTGAAGTACATACTCTCGGGTGGATCGTCTTCAACACAAGGAGGCCGACATTTCAAGCGCGATCCGATCTTCGAGGAGCTCAAGAAAGGGAGGAGAAGAAGAAGACCCGAAGGACTTGTAAATAAGGAGGTATAAATCTTAACATAGTAGTTAGAACCTCCTAGTAGATATAGCTAGTTAAGGTTTTCGTAAAGATCTTGGAGTTAAAGTCGGTGTTGCGAAGTAAGAAAAATCATTTTTTTGTAAATTCCGGCTCCCCGCGAACCCACGGGGTGCGCGACATCGACTTACAGTGGTATCAAAGCCTATTAAAACCTTAACTAGCAGATTAGACGATATTTAAAGTTACGAAACCGAAATAACTCCGAAACGATTAAAACGAAATCCAAGTTTCTGTCGATTTTTAAAGAGCCTCTAAAAATTATTTAAACAATTACAGAGTGCTCTTCTTGTTGTAACTAGAACACCATTGAAAAATGAGGCCCAAAGTCCAAAGTTTGGCCGGCCAAAACTTCATTTTTCCAAGCCTCGCCGGCCGTTCTTAGGATTTTGGTGTTGGAATTTTTGTGGTGTTCTGGAATCTTGGATTTTGGTTTTCAGGCGTTGTTTGTTTTTGTCCAGATTTCATATTCTGTTATCTTTGTGTTGGGGCAATGCGGAGTATTTCGAAGTCGCAGTTTTAACATTGTTTATAAGTTTCAGTTTGTATATGTGTTGCTAAACGTCCACTAATTGCTATATGTCGATTAGTGGGGGTTGCACATATTTGTATCTTATTGATGATTTGTGTATATGAAGTATTGGATCGTCGTGAATGAATAGCCGGGGTATGCAAGAAGAATAATCTTTTCTTTCATTCATGTAAATTTGTAAATTGATGTAATATTATTTTTGCGGGGCACATCCGGGTTGTGGTTGTAGCCACCGTTGTATTATTTCATTTACTTTTTCTTGCACCTAGGATAGACCCAAGGTGGGGTGAACAAACTACCGGGTTCTTGAAGTGCCGAGTGGCCTACTCATTTTATTGAGGGAGGCTGCTTCAGTTCGGGATTGGTAGGTGGTTTGCCACACCCATAGGGGTTTAGGGTGGGGTTTAGCTATTCATCACGACCGTGGAATCCGTCTTTCGTTCTAGGCTAAAACGAAACAAAGAATTCCTAATATATCCAATATATTCATCTGTGATATGTGATCTGGAATGCCTATTATTGCGTGAGACGAATGGTTATATATATATATATATATTATATCTATATATATAATAAACGCTACTTATGTTTTGCACCCGCACTAGTCCAGGTCCCGCTCTGCCGTTAGTTAAGTAACCTAACGGTGCATGACGGGGCCCCGTGGCGAATGCGGATGGCATAAGAGTACGTTCTATTTTCGTTTCTTTTCTGCAATGATAGGTTTAAATGATGGGACCGCATTAATATTGATTAATGTAAGGAAAACAAACCAAACTTTAAATCATTGGAATAATTTCAAAACCACTCGGTTTTCTTAAAAAACAACTTTTAAATATGGAGCATAAACCACTCCTTTTAAAAGCTATCATGGTTCCTTCGACTATATCAAGTTCATTACATTCACGGTTTCGTTAAAACCATCCGTAGCCCTCCGTCATTTCAGATGGGTATTTCAGTAGTATTAAAACTATGTATTTTGACTTCGCCAAGGTATAGTGATTGGTAGCTGCTGGGTATTCATCTGTAGTATAGATAGATGCGTTGATTTGGGATAGTCGTACAGCTATTTTGGCCTTCGTCAAGGATTTGTACAGATGTGTTCAAATTAACCGGGATAATGACGGATAGAACTTGACTTGCGTCTTATGATATGTTGGCCTTCGTCAAGGTCATAAGCGCCTGGGGCAAAAATCCACATCAAGAGTTTCAAAGGAAAATGAAACTTGCTAGTGTTGCATACCATTTGGAGTGTGATGATTTTGGTAGGATTCCTTTAAGGTTGTCACACGATGATATTTGGATTCCGATCCTACTGTGAGTATCCGCTACTCTTCGAGAGATTTTTGCACTAAACAATCAATGCTATAAGCCAAGTAGGTGCCTAGAACGGTGTTAGCGGGGCTACGCCTCCAGGTAAAAGAGGTTATGTAATTAAGAAACTTCGCAAAAGCATTGGAAAACCTCTCTCGAAGTACCAACACTAGCCTGGCCGAAAGGTTAAACAAGAATTGTAGGATGAGATTAATCCTGACTAATTCTTCTTTTATAGTTTGAAGGAGGATTCGAGGAACAGTGAGAGTCATCCTGTTTAGATAAATTAATAACCAATCTAAACTTGGAAGAGTATCATGCTGAGTGTTTCTTCTCTCTCTCCTAATTGTAGCGACCAAAATGACCGGTCTTAAGTTACTAATAAATAATAATAAATTGACTGCGCCAAACTATAAAGATTGGTTAAGGAATGTCCATATGGCCATTACCTATGACAAGCTGGGCTACCTCCTTACTACCAAAGCCCCCACCGTCTCAGGTCCATATTCCACCGTCGCGGATGTTGAAATCCGTAAGACATGGGGAATAGACAGTACGAGAGCCAAGTGCCTCGTGTTGACCTCAATGGCTAATAAACACCAGAGGCGGCACGAGAAGATGGAGTTAGCTTCCATCTTCCTCCATACCAAAGATTTATATAGAGAGCAATCTCGTATCGCAAGATAGGAGATCTCGAAGAAATTGTTTCAGGCGAGGTTGGCTGTCGGGTCATCTGTATGGGACCACGTCCTTAAGATGATTAGCTATATTGAAGAGCTCGTGGACCATGGGAACATGTTGGAGAACGAGTTATATACTGACTTGATTCGACAGTCCCTCCCTTCTACCTATGCTCAGTTTATCTTGAATTTCAATATTCAAGGGAAGAAAGTTTTACTTCCAGAACTCCTCAACATGTTGAGAAGTGCTGAGGGCACCCTACAGAAATTCAGAAAGACACCCGCTCTACTTATTGGGGGAATCTTCCTCTTCTAGATCCAAGACGAAAGCCAAGGGGAAGAAGAAGAAGGCCTCCACCAAGCCGAAAGGCGGTGTCAGTAAAGTAGAGGGAAAGGGCAGGGTAAAAGTTTCGGGGATGACAGTAGGGCAGGAGCAATGTTTCTATTGTTATGGGAAAGGGCATTGGAAGGACTGCAGGGCTTGGAAAGCAAGAAACCAGGATTCGAAGCACGTTGTGGTTTCGGCTTCAGGTGTGTTTATGATTGAAAACTGTTTGTCAATTGACTCTACTTCCTAGGTACTAGATACCGGATCAGGATCTCATATCTGTAATTCATTGCAGGCTCTGAGAAACCGTAGAGTTATTAAGGCAAGTAATATGACTCTCAGGGTTGCTAACTGTTGGATATAGTGCCCTCAAGTCAATTATTGTAATCGCAGGCACGCGATTGTGATGATTGAGAGAGGACTTATACGGGTAGGACAGTCTTACTCAAAATGATAGTATGCAATCTGGTTTGTCTTTATCATCATGTACATGCATTATGTGGTATTGCATATCACTATTACATGTTGATAGAGCCCATAGGATTCTTTCTTGACTACCAGCATTATGATGGCGATCATATAAGTGAGAACTGGGTATCCTATAAGCACATCCTTAAATGTCCCTAGTCGTGGGAGTATCGAAACTGGGCATCGATATTCCGGAATAGACTAGTGTATACGGTTCGAGACCCCGACAAGGGGCGGTGGCCGGTCTCACAAGCCATTGGTGTTGTGTCACCTAAGATAGTATACAGGTGCTCACTGGAGGTGAGTACACTGGACGAACTCGCCGAGAACTTCTAGATGATATTATACCTATCGTCAGATGGAAGTTCTCAGGTGGCATGAGTACAGGTTATTCCTTTGACCTGAAGTCGTCATTTGTCTCGTGTGAGTTCCCACTATACTTTGATTACTACCCTACCACGGCTCAAAGGAGCCGTGCAAACAGGTTTTAGTTGGGTACAGTCCCGAGCCACATGGAGGCAGTGGCCGACTGTCAGGGATTCGTCTCTCCAAATATTAGGAGTCGATGTCGCGCTGTGTTTAGTTGGCTATCACCAGAAATCCATGGCCATGGTTGGGGAGATTTACTAATAGTTGATCAGTAGTATCTCAGTTGGTGATGAGCTAGACTCAGACACGACTTATCGGGTTAGTAGGGGTCTGACGTTATCCACCCCCTAGATCCGATATGCGATACTCTTTGACGAAGAGACCGGACTGTACGAAGATTGTCACATTCAGGCTCAATATGGTAAGGACGCACTTGATTGTCGACCCCCCTTTCAACAACTACCTGGGTAGCCGTTATGTACAGCTAGTACCGCTGACGTGCTTGTGGTTAAACCCACTGCCAGCGTATTGTCAAGTCTTTAAAGTCCCACACAGAGGGTTTTCCCGGTTCAGGCGACTGATGTAGGAGCCGTACGGTGGTACGTGCAGGGGTACGATTAAATACGTGTACGCGATAGACGGACTTTAATCGGACAGTTGATAATACTAGCCGGCTTATGACTAAGCCGGATTATTAAATCGGGTTTTGATTTAATAATTTATATATGTATTTCGATACATGTATTTTAGTATTATTGTTCACTATTTATTTTCTCTCTTTGATGCTATCCGTATTTTTATACGGATACATGTATATGTAGCGATACATATACCAGGTGAAATATTCTGTATTTATACGGCAATACTTCTAGAAGATGGACACCTCATATTTAATTTTCTATTTAGAAAATTAAAAGGAAATGAGGTGGCATGTTGAGTTGATGAAGCATGGTGCTACATAGTAGAAAGGCATGGCTTGGGTTTTAAAAATGTTTTTCTCATTTGGTTGCACTATTTGTGCATGGTTCATTTTATTTGTAGCCATTCCTTTTACTACGAGACTTAATGATTATTTTTCTTCTACTCACTTGAGCTCCATGGCTCATGGCTTGTGCTTCATCTTCTCCTTCTCCTTCTTCTTCTTGCTCCCATATTTGAGCAAGATCCTCGAGAAAAATATTTAGTGGAGTATTCCTACATCACCGGCCATCCAAACCTAGCGGCTTTGGATCGTCGGTTCGAGCCTCCTCCGCGTTCCCTCGGGTGGATCATCTTCGGCAAGGGTGGTCAATGCTCAAGCGCGATCCCGGTGGCTACGAGCTTGGAGGGTTCTTCCACAATTAGGTGGACACGCGACAAAGGTTGTATTTCTCAACATCTTGCACTTCTAGATTAGTTAATTTAGGTCTATGTTTCAAATCCTTGGGTTTAATCAGGAGTCCGGTGCTCGTAAGAATTTTTTTTTCACTTGTGTCTTGCCCGTGGCCTCCGTGGTGTGGGCGCCGGATCCCAACATGGTATCAGAGCCACCATAAACCTTCACTAGCTAGTTTGCACTTGTTTAGAATTTCGATCGACGAGTTTTTTCCGAATCGCATTCCAATTTTGATGCCTGCTTTCGATTTCAAACTTGTTCAAAAAATTATTCTTGAGGTTTTAAAAATATGTGCAGGCAATTATAGAGGGCAGGAAGAAATTTGGGAACACGAGCCCAAAAATTAGCCGCGCAACCGCGGCAAAATATGCCCATTGGCCGCGGTTCCGCGGTCTATATTTGGCCGTGGTTCCCCAATTTTTTTCCAGATGCTCTATAACTTGGAAATGTGATTTTTGGGATGTATGGTATTGACCCAGATTTGTTTGAGTACTGGTTTGTACTTGGGGCCAATGCGGACAGTTTTGGTCGATCAAAATTTTGAATTTGTGTGTATCAGTGCGTATGTTTATTTCTGCGACCGTGAATATCATAGAGCGGTACAATCCGACTGGTTGCTATATGTACAATCAGACGGGTTTACGAATATGATATTCACGTTGATGTCTGTGTTGCACTGATGTTTTGGACGGATTGTCGTGATGGATAGCCTTGTGTGCAATGTTAGATGTACAGTTCAAATTCATTTGTATATTGATTATTGCGGGGCGAGCATCCGACATGTGGACTGTTGTTTCTGCCAGTATGTATATTCTTTTATTGGGGTATGTTCAGTCGAAAATATCGTACCTTTGATATAACATTTTCCTTACTTTTCTTAAATATTTAAAGGTGTTTATTATAAATATAAAACATATTTGGGGTTTATCTGCAAAATACTATTTACCATATATTTATATATTATAATTAACATTATGAAGGAAAATATATGCATATAATATTTATATAATATTTGTATTATGCATATCATTTCAAATATTCTAATCAAGACTCTTAAAAGATATAATATCATACAAATGGTTAGAATAATATCTCTAATTTAACAAATATTACTAAGATTATTCATGGAAATATTGTGCAAGATTTTGCTCAGGTCGGGAGATCGGATTATCGAGATATCGGGAATCAAAAAACTGCCGATGAAGTTTAATTAAATCATAAAATCAATACTGGCAGAGACTCAGAGAAGATATGAAGATTCCAGATATCACAACAATCTCCATGTGTCATTATAAAGTTACAGAAGAGTTTTCATCAAATGATCTCACCAAACCACCGCCCATCCGCGGCTAAACCCCCCAAAACGCGGCGGATCCGCGGCCGATATAGGGAATTAGGGTTTGAGATTTTATGAGTAGGATCATCTCAACAAACCCTCACATATGACATCTAGGGTTTGTATCTTCTGTGACTATAAATAGGGCCGAGGGCTAAAGCTAGAGATCATCACCTTTTACACGAAGCAAATCACCGCCAAAGAACAAGTGAACCACGACAGGTCCGCAATTCAACATGATAAAGCGACGTGAGTATCGACGGAGCATCTACTTCCTACGAGGTAGAGATCGAGAGCAACTTCTTCCTCTTGTAATCTAAACTCGAAGGTTTTGTACTTGTGAAGTTGATTAATAAAGGTGGATCATTAGTTTAATTATCGCATTTTTACTTTCTGCATTATAATTACGATCTCATTCTCTATCCTTTCTTCTTCTATCTCCATCATGCGCGAATAATTCTCCGCTTGATAGGGCTCGTAGGATTAGGGTAGAACAATGGATGAGAAAATATTTTAACTTCTTTTACGTCTTATGAAGTTTATAAAATTTAGCAAAAGAATCGTTAACATCCTAATCGGGCGCACTATCAATTTATAGATAGTCTTGACCGCGATTTGAGATTAGATTAACAATTGTTTTGTTAAGGGCTAGACATGAATAGAGATCAATGAAGGGACAAGGGTCAATAGTGGGGAAACCCCAGTTTCTTCCAAGAACCATAATCCTCATTCATCACTACCTATCTAGTTTTAAATCTATCAAAAGATAAAAGGAATCATCTTTATTAGTCACCATGACTACTAAATCCTAACGAACCCTACAAGCCTTTTCCCTATAAAATCTATATCCGTATTTAAACTAGATCCTAAAACTATAAATTCTACATCCGTGTTTAATATAGATCTAGAATCTACAACCATTCTCCCTATTCTTTTATTCTAATCAACTCGTCTAAAGCAAGATTAAAAGTTCCACGCATCCCTGCGGACGACCCGTACTCATCTCGGCTAGCTACACGCGACACCATTGTTGATTGCGGTTACTATACAAACACACTCTTTTTTAGATCAATCAAATAGCGTCGTTGCCGGGGATACATGCGTAATTTTTTTTGTTGCTATTCGTATTGAATTCTTATACGATCCATATCATAAAAATAAAATAAAACAGCAAATTGTGTATTTAATGATTAGTGTGCGATTTTTGCAAGGGAATCTGGAGTCACTTGAACGAGGAAATCGAGATTCAGAGACCTTCAGAGAGGACTAGAGGAGCAAAGGAGGCCACAGTGGAAAAATTGTCAAGAGAACCCTCCTTTCTGCTGCTGAACCGCGGCATTAGTGCCCTTTTGGCGGCGGAACCGCGGCGGAGTAGGATAGTTGGAGTGCCAAACTCCTCTGGTATCTTCTTCATATCTTTCTCTCTCGTCTAGAAATCCAATAATTTTATTTTCTGCAGGATTCTTTGCAAAATATCGCCGCTCAAAAAAATCTTTTTGCTTGTTTTGTAATTGGTTTGTTTGTGCATATTTTTAATACGAACTTTAAGGGGCAAGACCGTAATTCAGATTAGGTGGGGATTTCATCACCCTTCCTAAGCCCCACAAATCACAAAACGAGCATCCGCATAACCCTATATTAATTATAAAATATCTAGACCAAGACTCTAAGGACCGTCGCGCTCATTTAGGACAGAGGAAGGTCGTGGGTAATCTATCGCTTATCCGCATTTCTTTTTTGGTGTCTAGGGAAGTGTGTCTAGAAAAGTGGTTACTTAATTAGGCCCACTATTTTCGGTGATTCGTATAGCGGATACCTCCCACTTACCTGGCACTTACCTGGCCACAAGAGTGATAAAGAGGTGGTAGAGAATTGATCATGCGGCTTGTCCTTTGGAAGTCTATGAGCGGTGTAGTGCTTGACCTAGGTGACCTTAGTTTTAGGGTTTATTTGTGCATTTTGTGATTTGTTGAGTCAACCCTCAAGTCCCACTTTCAAAGCAAAACAATCCAAATAAAACTTAAATCTTTCCCTTTTCACCCTCTTTTCTTTCACATTCTTATAATGGATAACCCAAACAGACGAACTCTTGCCGAGCTTTGCTATCCAGAACCAGATATTTCTTGTTTTCGTAATCGCTTCGGTATACCATCCGACTCTACCATGTCTTTGAGAGCGGAAAGAAACAGTTGGACTCCTCACCAAAATTCAACATTGTCTTATGTTGATAATTCATTTAAAGCAAGTGAGGAACCACCTAAACGCATGTCCATTGCTGAGTATATTTCAAAGACCGAATCCCAAAGTTTCAATCCGGTCAAACCGTTAGGACAACAAACACCATCATTTCCTGAAGAAAGTATTGCTACTCGTTTTGCGGCATATATGACAACTGTTACCAGTCGCCAACCAACCAACCAATCTCACTATTCTTCTTATCACAATGTTGATCCTACTCCTGTCCGTTTTTCACAACCATTCGATTCCTATCAATCCTACCCGACTTTTACACCTTCTCTAGACATTTCTTCTGAACAGTCATTTGGGAGTTTCACCTATCCACTAGAATTTCAATCTTCTACTGAAACCCCTTCACAACCCATGTTTAGTCTTGAACAGTCATTGGAAGAATTTCGGGTAGTGTCGCATCAGATAGAGGAATTGAATCCATCCATAGCCTCCTTCATACAACCCAACAAACGAGTAACTAGTTTCCAACCAGCACAAAATTTTCCAATGTATGATACGGCAATAGGACAAATTGAGAATTTGAGTAGTGAGAGAGAGCAGTACACCCTTCCAAATCAAACTTCCCCATCCCAAATTGAAATCCACAACTCCAGTTTCACAAATCTATCGAGTACACCAAATTATTCACCAATTGAAGATAGAATGTTTGATGAGTTGTGCGACTTTGTAGTGTTTGATTTACCCGATTGTGAAGGGTCCATTTCAAGTGAAACCACACCCAATCCTTATGATCTCTACAGCTCTACTCTAGAACCAAAATTGATTGAAAACCATGCTTTTGATGAGGTGTCTGAGAATTTTAACTTTCACTTGATTGAGGATATTGACGCTGGGAAGATTTTTGATGATGAACCCATGGTTTTGGACGAGTTTTTCTCACCAATTCATCAGGTCCTTTCACTTCCGTGTGAACATCATCTCGAACCTTTAACTGTTTTTCCCGAACCCCATATGCGTCTTGAAATTGATGATAAATGCATGACCAAAAAGCAGAACGATATTCAGACTTCATTTCCCATATCTGGTTCAGCAATGCTCGACACCCAAATTTGTTTACCCATTTCATCACCCACTTTTTTGGTTCTTCTTCTAATCTTCTTTTAACTCCACCGAGTTTTGATGAATCACACTCCGCTATTTTGAGTTCGATAATTCTAGAAAGACAACTTGATTTAGACTCCTTTGAGAATGAGGTAGATAAGTTTTTCAAGGCTCCTACCTCCATAATTTTTGACAAATCAAGTGTGTTGAATTCTGGCGCGACACTGATTGACATTAAAACGTTCAATCGGACCATCGATGAAAGTTTCGAAGATATTTTCGCCGACAAACTCGCATTCCTAAATGATACAGATTTTGTGATTAATCAACCTCCACCCGAAGAAGTTGAACCGCCGCCATTTCTTATTATCTCATACGAGAATGTGACTATTTTTCCCATACCTACTCATTCACATTCTCGTTTTCGTTCACTATCACTGTTCCGTCTCTACCAACCGAGACGTAAACCCGAGAGATTCCGCCTCCTATATCCCCACTTCTTCAAATCTCTGATCTTCCACCAACTATATTGTTACATTGATATTTTTTGAATGGTTGGTGTTGACTTTTGGTCTTTGTAAAGCTTTATATTGACCAATAACTTTACCCCCTTCTTTACAATTTTAAATGCTTAATACTATTTTACTCAAGTCGGGGGGGGGGGAATCTGTTGGCTCTTGAAAGAAAATAAATTTTTACAAAATTGTGAGCTAAAAATAAGTTTGGGAAAGAATTTCACTTTCATTATTTCTTGTCCCCTTTGATAACTTTTCCTTCCAAGTCTATAGGTTTTTAAGCTTAACAGATGACATCAGTGAGGACACTGCTGCAAACAGGTTTGGAGGATGTTTGTGCTTATCCACTTATTATTTTGCATTATCATAAATATAAGCACAATTTTTTTTTGATAACGAAAGTTTGAAAGTGAAAATTACATATGAAAGATTGGAAAAGTTTGAGAAAAACAAGAAAATTAGATATTTTCTTAAACGAAACTAGTAATAAGTAGTTATGAGCCGTTGTCCCAAGGGTTAGTAAGATGAAGGAAATTACTAATCTGAGGATAAAAATAAGTCTGAAAAATAGTCCTTATTCTTGAGTCCAAGTATTTGAACATTGATACCAAACTATACGCACTTGCACACATCTTGAAACTTGGGATAGTAGAGGATACCTTGAAATGCTCTTATCTAAAAGTTTTGGTATGAAGAAAAATAAAAATATAAAGGAAAAAATAGTGAAGAAAAATGAACACTGGTTTTGTAATTACTTAAGATAGCATAAAAAAATATAGGGAGGGTGCTTTATCACCTAGTGCCTTAGACCAACTGGTTTGGGAGCCACTGCTAAGCCTTAGGTGTTACAAGACGAGAAATTACGCCTAAATGCGCGAGCATATTTTTTAATCGGTTGGTCAGTACCTCAAGAAGTATTAACAGTCGCATGAAGGATGTGTTAGCAATTCCATCTGATAATATTCACCGACTATAAAGTACTTTGGAAGATGGACAAAAGAATGATAGATTAAATTGAATTCTCTAAGTATAGGGATGTTTTTTTTTTACACACACGTAGGGGTATATGATCGATGTTTGGAAGAAAGATAGGGAGGAAGAATAAAGACGATGTTTTATTGAGGGATGCTGTGATTTCTAACAATTTTTCATGACCATTAAGATAGGGCTCATAGCAACCGAAAAGCTAGTGTAGTTGGAAACTCTTATTTTCAAGTTCTTTCTTTTATAGTTCTTATTTTTGTACGTAACTTTCATTTTCTTTCTTTTATTATGGGATTTTGTAGGTGTAATCCGCTGAAAACCCTCAGGAAACAACACTCCTCCTACTAGGGACACCTAGAGATTTAACGGCTTGTTGCACGTGATCAGTGCAATCGTGTTGCCTACGAAAGTGTGCTACTTAAGTTTTTCATTTTTCTTTTTCTCCCTCTCTTGAATAAATAGTTTGCTCGGGACGATCAAAGTTAAGTTTGGGTGTATTTGTTCAGTCGAAAATATCACACATTTGATATAACATTTTTCTTACTTTTCTTAAATATTTAAAACTGTTTATTATAAATATAGAACATATTTGGGGTTTATCTGCAAAATACTATTTACCATATGTTTATATATTATAATTAACATTATGAAGGAAAATATATGCATATAATATTTATATAATATTTTTATTATGCATATCATATCAAATATTTTAATCAAGATTCTTAAAAGATATAATATCATACAAATGGTTAGAATAATATCTCTAATTTAACAAATATTATTAACATTATTCATGGAGATATTGTACAAGATTTGGCTCAGATCAGGAGATCGGGATATCGAGATATCGGGAATCAAAAATCTGCCGATGAAGTTTAATTAAATCATAAAATCAATACCGGCAGAGATTCAGAGAAGATATGAAGATTCCAGATATCACAACAATCTCCATATGTCATTATAAGGCTACAGAAGAGTTTTCATCAAATGATCTCACCAAATCACCACCCATCCGTGGCTAAACCCCCCAAAACACGGCGGATCCACGGCCGATATGGGGAATTAGGGTTTGGGATTTTGTGGGTAGGATTTTCTCAACAAACCCTCACATATGATATCTAGGGTTTGTATCTTCTGTGACTATAAATAGGACCGAGGGCTAAAGCTAGAGATCATCACCTTTTACATGAAGCTAATCACCGTCAAAGAACAAGTGATTCACGACAGGTCCGCGATTCGACGTGATAAAGCGACGTGAGTATCGACGGAGCAACTACTTCCTACGAGGCAGAGATCGAGAGCAACTTCTTCCTCTTATAATTTAAACTCGAAGGTTTTGTACTTGTGAAGTTGATTAATAAAAGTGGATCATTAGTTTAATTATCGCATTTTTACTTTCTGCATTATAATTATGATCCCATTCTCTATCCTTCTTCTATCTCCATCATGCGCGAGTAATTCTTCGCTTGATAGGGCTCGTAGGATTAGGGTAGAATAATGGATGAGAAAATATTTTAACTTCTTTTACGTCTTATGAAGTTTATAAACTTTAGCAAAAGAATCGTTAACATCCTAATCGGGCGCGCTATCAATTTATTGATAGTCTTGACCGCGATTTGATATTAGATTAACAATTGTTTTGTTAAGAGCTAGACATGAATAGAGATCAATGAAGGGACAAGGGTTAATAGTGGGGAAACCCTAATTTCTTCCAAGAACCCTAATCCTCATTCATCACTATCTATCTAGTTTTAAATCTATCAAAAGATAAAAGAAGTCATCTTTATTAGTCATCCATGACTACTAAATCCTAACGAACTCTACAAGCATTTTCCCTATAAAATCTATATCTGTATTTAAACTAGATCTTAAAACTATAAATTCTACATCCGTGTTTAATATAGATCTAGAATCTACAACTATTCTCCTTATTCTTTTATTCTAATCAACTCGTCTAAAGCAAGATTAAAAGTTCCATACATCCCTGCGAACGACCCATACTCATCTCGGCTAGCTACATGTGATACCGTTATTGATTGCGGTTACTACAAACAACTCTTTTCACAGACAAATCAGGGCACGACCGGGTTGAGGTCGTTGTCATCATTGTATATATTTTTCTTTTCTGTACTAGGATTACCATACGGAGGAGTGCTCGAATAGTCGGGTTCTAAAGGGCAACGGGCCCGTATCTCATGGCATTGAGATCGGGGGGGCCTTACTCTAGAATTGGCGGGCTATTCGCCGCACTCGTATGGGGTATAGGTTGACCTACAGAGGGGTGCTCAAGTTGCCGGATTCTGTGAAATACTGGGTGGCCTATTCACTTTGTTGATTGGGGTTGCCTCACTTCGGGGATTGGCGGGTAACTTGCCGCACTCGTAGCGGTCTAGGATCTTTATTGCACTGGCTATCAACACAACCGGGGAATGTCGCATTTCATTTATGGCTCAAATGAAACGCAGGGCTCCTAGATTATCCGCTGTTCCATTTTGTTATTCGCATGATGTGATGATTATTATCTTCCTGCGATGTTGATATATATTATATATATTTAGTAGATGCTTCTATATGTTTTGCATCCGCGCTAGTCCAGCCCCCGCTCTGTCGTTAGTTAAGTAACCTAACGGTGCATGATGGGGGCCCGTGGCGAATGCGGATGGCATATAAAAAGCATGTTATTTTGGTTGTTTCTTTTGTGGCTTGGAAACATAAAATAATGGGAATGCATTATCTGAATAATGCAAAGAAAAATAAACCTAAATGATGTTGTCGAAACTAATTTTAAAACTACTCGGTTTTCTTCAAAACTCACAGTCATATTCTTTTGCTTTGCATAGAGGTATTTAGTGAGGAATATCCCGCACCTCATTCTATCAGGGAAGAGCCTTGACCCCTTCATTGGGAGTTCGCTCTTAAGCAAAAGTTTATGTTACTAGTTTTAAAATGCGGAGCTTAAACCACTCCATTTCAAAGCCAATCGAGTTCCTTCAATGATATCAAAATCATTACGTTAAAGGTTTTTCGCCAAAAACCAGCCGTTGCCCTCCGTCATTTCAGATTAGTATTGCATAGTATTCGTGATGCGTATGTTGACCTAGTCAAGGCGTAGTGTTCGGTACCTCTGCAGTACTTTTCTATTGCATGGATATACGATTGGTTAGGACAGTCGTACGGTTACGTTGATCTAGTCAAGGGCTCGTACGGATGGGTCTAATTAATCCAGGATAATGACGGGTTGAACTTGACTTGCGACTTATGATATGTTGACCTAGTCAAGGTCATAAGTCGTTAGGGGCAAAAACCATATCAGGGATTTCAAGCATAAGGGAAACTTGCCAGGCATGCGCATACCTTCTGGAGTGTGGTGACCTGAGTGGATTCCGTCAAGTTATTACATGATGATAGTTGGGTCCCGATTTCCACTGATGAGTACGTATTACTCCTCGGGAGATTTTTCACTTAAATGATCCCGACTAGTTCTCCTTTTAGGGTTTGAAGGAGAATTCGAGAAAACAGTGGGAGCCATCCTGATCAGATAAAGTGATAACCAATCTGATCTTGATAGAGTGCACGCTGAGTGTTTCTTCTCTCTCTCTCTCTCTGGTACAGTGACCCATGACATACCTTAAAAACTCATGAACAAATTTGACCGAACCCTTTTTACACACTTTGGCTTTGGTTTGTCTTGATTCGCAACAAAGTCGTATATATCCCTGCCACTCCTACTTTACCCTTTGTATTTCTTCAGAACATGTCGTATCAGTACGATGATCCATATTGCTTGGAACGGCCATCGTATAGTTACATACAAACTCGAAGAAGTTACTCCAGTTGAGGATGGCCACAGGTTCTGAAGAAATTGAATAGGATTATTCGGTTGTCTCTTCCCTTTACCTTCTCTCAGATTGAGAGATCTCCTTGATTAGGAGAGTACACCTGTTACGCTTATTGGATAGTCTTCTTCCAAACCTTAGGCCGGTTTCGAAAGATAGGGAAAGAAGAAAACCAGTTAGCGTAGGAACGGTATGCAGAAGGTAAGAAGTAGAGACATATAAAGGGACTGTTCCCGCCAAAATTTTGGCTCAAAACCCGCTCCTTTATAAAATAATAACAATAAAATAAAAAATAAATAAATAAATAAAAAATAAAATAAAAAATAAAATAAAGGGAAAAACTCCACATGCAAAGAATGTAACAAATGCCTCAAAGCCAAGAGTTAAAACATTTTGAAGCAACGCTTCATATCCAGCGCTAGGTGCGCTGCGCGCCACGTGTCAAACACGGATGCGCTAGCGCCAGGTGCGCTGCGCCCTAGGCAGTGCATCATGAGTGCGCTAGCGCTAGGCGCGCGGCGTGCCACGTGTCAAACACGGGTGCACTAGCGCAGGTTGCGCTGCGCTCTGCGCTGCGCGCCACGTGTCAAACGTAGGCGCGCTAGCGTAAAGTGCATTGCGCTCTGAGCAGCGCACCACGTGCAAAGCACGGGTGCGCCAGCGCTAGAATTAAAAATTCCCCACCGTTAGATCAAAAGATCTAATAATGATAAATCATTAATTAATCAGAATAAAATTCTGTAATGGAAAGATCTTTCCAATCTTGTTAAAAACAAGAAGATTGCCTTCTATAAAACAGAAACCCTGGGATCAAAGATCCAACGGTGGGGAAACATCCCCAAATCAATCAGAGAAAGATCTCTTCAACTGATTTAACAAATCAATTCGCCCTATATAAAGACCCCAAGACTTCAAGTCTGAGATAGAAAAACCCCTCTACAAATTTTGAAAAAACTCAAAGAAAGAAAAGCAAGCTTTTAGCAAAAGAAGATCATTTTCTTCAAGATAAAAAGAATGATTCTTGCACAAAAAGATGAAATCATCTCATTAAAACAGAACAATTGTCTTCTCAAAAGATCATAGATCTATAAAAAGACCAAGGTATTTTATAAAAAAAAAAGAGATCAAAAGATCTCATCATAAAAATAAAAGAAGTATTTACTTTATTCATAGATCATTGATCTATAAAGGCAAGCCTTTCAAAAATCAGAACTGTTGATTTTGAATCTTGAGACAAAGTCTCTTTTAAAAAGAACATAAACTTGTTCTCTGATCATAAATTTGATCAAATGCGCTTTGCGCAACTGAAAAGTGCCTTGCACTCATGAACTGCGCTTCTGCGCTCCTTGGACCGGCGCTCAGCGCCAAAACGTACCACGGTCAACCGCAAACACAACTTGCGCTTTGCGCTTTTGAAATAGCGCACTGCGCTTATGGGCTGGCGCTCAGCGTCAAGCACGCCACGTGTCACTACGTGGTGCGCCACTAAACTAGCGCAACGCGCTCATAAATTAAAAGCGCAATGCGCTCATAAACTGGCGCTTAGCGCTAAGCGCGACACGTGTCCTTTTCGTGTGCGCTACTTGGCAGAAGCGCAATGCGCTCATCATCTGGCGCAAAAAGCGCGCCACGTATCACTCACGTGTGCGCTACTCAGCAGAAGCGCACTGCGCTCTTTAATTGGCACAAAGCGCCTGGCACGCCACGTGGCGCGCTGTCAGAACACACATTGTTTTGATGAATGCTATGCATTCAATACAAGACAAAAAAAATTGCCAGGATCTAATGGTCAGCATTATTAAATGGGCCAAGCCCAAATAAAAGCTCAACAGCCCAGAACAATAAAATGTTAAACATTTTAATCCTATTGGACTTAGCCCAAGATTGGCCATAAGTTCTCAACTCATATTTAATTGAGCCTATCTGCTCATGAATATTTAACAGATCTTAGTTCCAAAATGGACTACAGATCTTTTCAACCAACTCACACCGGTTCGAGGGTACCTCTCTGATATATGTCATTGTAATCCTTCAACGTCTTCAGAGAGGTGACGGGTCCCGACAACCATACATTCCATAGACTACGATGTCTTTAAACCGGACTGTGGGGTCCTTAAATTCACGGACTACGATGTCCTTAACTCGGACTGTGGGGTCCTTAAACTCACAGACTACGATGTCCTTAACCTGGACCGAGATGTCCTTAAACTAACACTGGACCGAGATGTCCTTTAAACTAACACTGAACCGAGATGTCCTTAAACTAACAATGGACCGCAATGTCCTTAAACTAATAGACCGCAATGTCCCTAAACTAAACAATTGAGCCCATATGCTCTCTTTTTGGATCTAAATGATCCCGTTAAGTTGATCTTAGTCTCAAATTAGACTAACGTATCCTTAAAAAACGTTTAAGTTGATCTTAGTCTCAAATAAGACTATATCCTTAAACCCAAACCCCAAACCCAAATCTAAGAAAGTACGGAATTGGACTAATCCACGTCCTACAGGCGACAACATAAATTAGTCTCCGTATACAATCTACGGGCAACCACAAACAAAACAAACACTCACGACACGAAGTGACCATCTGGAGAAGGAGAAAATTGTTACCGTGATGCGGTAGCGTAATTAACTGCAGGGGCTTGCGCCTGCAGGGAAGAACGTCCCCACAATCAAAAACCCCTCAAACGAGGGGGAATCTGACGAAGTCTGATACATCGGCCGCATCCGTTTAAACCTTCGATACATGGTGCCATAAATCAACTTGGCATCTTCGGAGAGGTGGACGGATAGCACCAATTAGCATCTGCCCCAAAATTCAGGCAAGACGGACCTGCGCGGTCCCGTCTCCGCGTCTTTCGGCGGGGAACAGATTCAGGCACGCCCGGTGGGACCTTTTTCTCTTTCCACTCCACACTTCGTGTGTCGTGTTCGCGAACGAATCGCGGTTTGATATGGTTGCCCTTGGGTTCGAGATACTAAGGTTTGGTGTCTTGCTTGGTGCAGAAAATGAAAGATCAATGGCGACTACTTGCACGAAGTGTTCCAGCTGCAACTGCAACTCACGTTCCGCCTCATCTGGAGGTATAGCTTACGAGCCCCAGGCGGCCTCCTTGTTCACAATGCCGATAGAACAGGTGACGCAGGCTACAACCGGTTTGTTCTTCGGGACCATGCTCCCACCAGTGAACGTCAACATCCCGCTGCCGCAAGAAGTGCAAAAATAGTCGGTCTTTGATCGGCTCACTACCACCACGGCCCCTCTCAACGGGTCGTCCGATGTCAAGCCAACAGCGTCAGTCTTCGACAGGCTGAGCCTGAACTCCAACGAGCCTGTCAAGAAGCCCACAATACCTGAAGCGGCCATCCCAAAGAGGATAGCCATTCCTGCTCTCGAGGCCACTAAAGAAGCCTCCTCCGTCAAAGGATCAGTCTTTACGAGGCTAGCCACCCCGGCTCCCGTTCCTGCCCAAAGGTCTGTCTTTGACAGATTGAATACTGCTGCTCGGCGGACGTCGGTCTTCAAGAGGCTGGTACCAGTAGCGTCTCACCAGAACAAGGGGCATGACAAAGCCATCCCCATAGCCGAACCAACACCATCTGCACGACATGCGCGCCGTCGTCACTAGCGCCGAGTACGGAAGGCTGGGGGCAGCTCTCCGTCTGGGTTTACTCCACCAGCTCCAACGGCGGAGATCGATGCTGCTGTTCCAATCGGGAACAGCTTTGAATTGCTGAACAAGGTGCGCAGGAACTCTCCTACCGCCGTACTGAAAAGATCTCCTCCACCCATGGAGAATGTTATAGAAGCAAAGCCGGAGCAGCCCCCTCAGCGGCTGTCCTCCAAAATTTACAAAGTCTGGCGTCAAGTCCAAGACTCGGTGATTGATCAAGATTACTCCCGCCGACCGAAGAAGATGAAGGTTCGGCAAAAGAAGGACCACTCTTTCATACCACAGAAGATGTCGTCTACCTGGGTCCCCGCAGCAACGGCCCCTAAAACTTCACCAGCCCACAAAAAGAGAAGGCCGGAGAAAATTCCCGCGTCTGCGACAAATGTCGAGGGCACTGAGCCTAAACGCCCTTAGTCTGGGGGCATGGTGGTGCATACCGTCTATATGGCATCCAGAAAAGAGGATAGCCGTACCTCCATAGGTCATCGACCGCTTACGCGATCAGTGACTAAGGCTCAGGAGCAACAACAACAAAAGCTCCAAGAGATGCTAACAGCCATGGCCGCACTAACTAGGCCGAAAGAAAATCCAGAGACCTCAGAGCAACGTCAGGAACAAGAAACTGATGTTGAATTCCTCCGAAGAATGCTCGAGAGGAAAGAAAAAGAGGCCGCGGAGCAGGCAGCCAACATAAAACGAATGGTTCTTTTGTTCCAAGACATGGCTGGGATGATGTTACAACCGGAACCTCCAGCTGAAGACCCCCCCAATTATCATTGAAGACGACAGAGGGGAGACATCGAACCCTCCCCTGGCTCTTTCAGCAGCCAAAGAGGAGACCATCTCCAAGGCCACTCTAGATGATTACATTGCTCAGCAAATACGAGCTCACCAGGCGAATGAAGCGGCCGGCCAAGTCGTTAAAACTGGGCGACCATATCCAGGCTGGTATGACCAAATAAGGTACCCGCCGGGATATACGATCCCTAAATTTCACGTATATAAAGGGACGGGAAATCCGCACCAGCATGTCGCCCAGTTTAGGGCTCTATGTGGCAACACCGGAGGTGATGATAAATTGCTACTTCGCCAATTCGTCGGCAGCTTGTCAGAGACAGCATTTGAGTAGTATTCGGAGCTTCCCGACGACTCCGTCAAAACGTTTACAGAAATGGAGTTGCTATTCACTCAGCGGTTCGCAAGCGCCAGCGAACGCACCCCGATCACGGCGTTGATTAACGCCAGAGTAAAGCCAGGCGAAACATAGGTTCAGTATACGATACGGTGGCGGAATCTATGGTCAAAGTGCGAGCAGCGCATTGAATAAGCGCCTACGGTAGGCATGTTCGTGGGTACTCTAGACCCTCAAGCGACCATTTCCCAATTTATGATGTTTTTCAAGCCGACCACTTTCCAGGCCTTGATTGACAAGCTGGCCTAAATGGACCAGATGGGCCATAGGCCTTCCTCTTCAAAGACGGAGCCTTAGAATGAAAAGGCCAAAGGGAAAGCAACCTTCGTCGCCAACGCTCAACAACAACCGAGTGGCCCGAGACCGGTTGTTCGCCAAAACAACAAGCGCCCATCCTTCGAGGAGAGACTCGGACATCCTTGTTTCCCCGGGATAAAACGAGGAGACTGTTCGAACTGGCAGTGCGTAATAGGCTCATCAATCTGCCAGATCCAAAACGTCCGTTGCAGCCGGGCGATGTCAACAATTCTAATTACTGCCCTAACCACCAAGCAGTAAGCCATCCAATCGAAGATTGCTTCGTCTTCAAAGGCTGGATTGAGGATCAATACCAACTGGGCAAATTCGCACTGTCCAAAAAATGGAAGGTGAACCCGCCACAACCACATGATCCGAAAAAGATGGACATGCCGGGGGCATCTTGCTCGTTCATAGAGAAAGCCCCATGGACCGAAAAGTCCGTAAACTAGAAACTCGCCCCAAATATGGCAACGGCGGACCGAAACGTCCTTAAAATAACGATGGACCCCTATGTCCTAAAACTCGCTGTTGACCGAGACGTCGATAAACTACTGTGGGTTGCAACATCCCAATGCTGATAAAAAAAAGAAAAAGAAAAAGAAAAACGGTATGTCCACAAGAAAAAATGGCATGGATGAAAACCCGAAAGGGCTCCATGAGTAAAAACAGCAGGGCTACCGGCGAGTTTTGTGAAAACCCGAAAGGGCGCAATCTCGTTAAAAGACACTTGCAAGGTCCTCTCGACTTTGTAAAGAGAAACCACCTGCATGAGATCCTTACGACTCACAAGGGAGCAACACACTTAGGGATCCCCACGATTCCTAAGGAGAAATTACACTTGCGAGATCCTCACGACTCGTAAGGAGAACCCTCTTATGAGACCCTCACGGCTCATAAGATTCAAAAGTCTTAAGCTACATGGATCTGAACCTGAACCTGAACCTGTTCTTAAGCTGCCATCACAACCTACGATTTTGCCCTACAAGCGGTTCGGTATTAACCCTTGTATACAATCCATAGGCGCGAATAAATATTTCCCTTACAAAGTCCCACCAGAGATTGGGGATATGCTCATATGGCAAAATACACTTGTAAGTCCTCTCGACTTATAAGGAGAAAACACTCTTGTAAGATCCTTACGACTTATAAGAGACCATACACTTAAGACTCCTCACGATTCTTACGGAGAAAACGTACCTATGAGATCCTCACGACTCGTAGGGAGAAATACCTTCATGAGACTCTTACGGCTCATGAAGTTAAAAGCCTTAGTCGACAGGATCTTAACCCTGTTTACTAAGCCACCTTTGTTCGAATCGAGAAAGGCAAATGATGATTCGCTCCTGGCAATATCCCAATTGTAGCAATACTGATGCTTAAATCGGTATCAAATCCCAAACTCGCAGCGAAAAGCCAGCGAGCCACAAATGCGTACGAAATAGCCAAAATGATTGGGCAACTTGCAAATCAGCAAGTAAAAGTGTACGCATGCGAAATAGCCGAAATGATAGGGCAACTTGCAACAAAATCAGCAAGTAAAATATATGCATGCAAAATAGCCGAAATGGTTGGGCAACTCGCAATAAAAAGCAGCGAGTAAATAAAACAAATAGCCGAAATGATTGGGCACCGCGAAAAATAGCCGAAATGATTGGGCAATCGCGACTTTCGCGATATAAAAAGCTGAAATGATAGAGCATCGCGGAAAGTAAACAAAAAAAATATACATATGAAATGAAACTTTTGCCCTACAGATGAGATCACATCGATCCCTTTATACAATCCAGGGACACAAACAAAGAGGGAACCATATCATCCCACCAGGCTCCATCAGAAATAGAGCCAAGTCTCGACGGTCACATCTGCATCCCAGAAGACCAACAATAGCATTCCTCCTTATGCCAGCAAGGCACGGAAGCGATACAACGAAATAGAGCCACGGCATAGTCCCTAGTTCCAAATCTTAATGGCAATATCTACAGCTTAAAAAAAATCAGCAACGGTGATCCTTCTCATTCCAACAGGAATCGGACGCAATATCACCAAACGGAGCCACGGCATAGTCCCTAGTTCCAAATCTTGACGGTTCACAGATAACCTAGAGACCATCTCGACATTCGTCTCGTTATAGCAGACGCAATGTCAACAACGGCGTTCCTTCGCAGTCTAGCAGGACGCAGATGCAACGTCAACAAAAGACCTCACGGTCAAAACAAAGCGGAGTGACGGCAAAATCCCAGTTCCACCTCAACATTCGTCTCGTTACAGCAGACGCAATGTCAACAACGGCGTTCCTTCGCAGTCCAGCAGGACGCAGATGCAACGTCAACAAAAGACCTCACGGTCAAAACAAAGCGGAGCCATGGCAAAATCCCTAGTTCCAAACCTCGACGGTTCACATGCAACCTAGAGACAACCGCGACACTCATCTCGATACAGCAGACGCAATGCCAGCAAACGAAGTGAAGGCCAAATTCCTAGCTTCAGGGTCTTGAAGGTAAATCATATAAAACCTGAAAGACTACTAGAGATTATCCCACATGGAGTGGTCACCACCTCGACGTTCGTCTCGATACAGCAGACGAGATATCACCACAGCCTCCTTCCTCCAACAGAATTCGGACACGCCAA
This sequence comes from Agapanthus africanus, assembly GCA_030015575.1. Classification (NCBI taxonomy): domain Eukaryota; kingdom Viridiplantae; phylum Streptophyta; class Magnoliopsida; order Asparagales; family Amaryllidaceae; genus Agapanthus; species Agapanthus africanus. Next base: position 927,736,063 of record CM057339.1, read on the forward strand.
AGCAAACGAAGCGAAGGCCAAATTCCTATCTTCATTCGGACACGCCAAAGCAAACGAAGTGAAGGCCAAATTCCTAGCTTCAGGGTCTTGACGGTAACTCATATAAAACCTGAAAGACTATCAGAGATCATCCCACACCAGCATGGAATGGTCACCACCTCGACGTTCGTCTCAATACAGCAGACGAGATATCACTACAGCGTTCTTCCTCTAGCAGCATTCAGACGCGACAATCAAACAACAGAGCTACGGCAAAATCCCTAGTTCCAAACCTCGACGGTTCGCACGCAACTTAGAGACAACCGCGACATTCGTCTCGTTACAGCAGACAGACTGCCAGCAAACGAAGCGAAGGCCAAATTCCTAGCTTCAGGGTCTTGACAACAACTCATATAAAACCTGAAAGACTATCGGAGATCATTCCACACCAGCGCGGAGTGGTTATGACTCATCGGGGCTCTCCAAAATGAGCCTAATCTCAAGTAAAAAGCGGCATGGCAAAATTCCTAACGCTTGCTCTTCCGACGGTCAAACTGCCTAGGAAGATTGCTTGAAGACGTCTTGTCCAGCCCCAGAAGGGATCAGAGACACGGCAGTCGCGAGACTACTCGAACAGCAAGATTGCCTATCGAGAGATATATCAGCCAATGCGACGGTACGACGGGTAAAACCCTAGTACCACAGACCATAACGGACCTCTGTAGTAAAGAGCAGAGGTTAACTGTGACGTTAGGACATCCTTGCGAGAACTTTTCGCTTCGTCTCGACTCGTAAGGCAAAGTCGTAGGCAATGGGGATCAAAAAACATGTTTCCTAAGCACTGGGGCCCTGCAAGTCAGTCCAAGATGGACTCTTGCATACTATTCATGGGTCACACTCTCCGAAGTCAAACATCGATAAAGAGGGAAACAACCACTTACAAGTCATCTCGACTTGTAAGCGGGAAAAATTCTTTTGTGAGATCCTTACGACTTTCAAGAGAAAATACACAATTAGGAGTCCTCACGACTCCTAGGGAGAAAATACACCAACGGGATCCTCTCGACTCGTAGGGAGAAAAATCTTTATGGGACCCTTACGGCTCATAAAGTTGAAAAGTCTTAGGTGGAAGATCCTAACCCTGTCTCCTAAGCCATCGCTGCTCTACAAGGAGGTCAACATGGACTATCTGCGGGCCACATTTGCCAGAGCCACATTCGCCAATGAAATAAAGAAGCTACTTACGGGTCCTCATGATTCGTGAGGAAAATACCCGAGTGAGATCCTTACGACTCACGGAAGTAATGAACACTTAGAAATACTCACGATTCCTAGGGAGAAAATACACCTACGAGATCCTCTCGACTCGTGGGGAGAAAAACCTTCTTGAGACCCTTACGGTTCATGAAGACGAAAAAAGTCTTAGGTTACAAGGACCCTAAACTTGTTCCCTAAGCCCTCAATTCTGTGGCCATGCATAACTCTGCACTACTTCACCCGCGTATATACTTACGTGGGCAAAGTAGTGGGGGGCATTTGTTCCCGCCAAAATTTTGGCTCAAAACCCGCTCCCTTATAAAATAATAACAATAAAATAAAAAAAATAAAAAATAAAAATAAAAAAAATAAAGGGAAAAACTCCACATGCAAAGAATGTAACAAATGCCTCAAAGCCAAGAGTTAAAACATTTTGAAGCAACGCTTCACATCCAGCGCTAGGTGCGCTGTGCGCCACGTGTCAAACACGGATGCGCTAGCGCCAGGTGCGCTGCGCCCTAGGCAGTGCACCATGAGTGCGCTAGCGCTAGGCACGCTGCGCGCCACGTGTCAAATACGGGTGCGCTAGCGCAGGTTGCGCTGTGCTCTGCGTGCGCGCCACGTGTCAAACATAGGCACGCTAGCGCAAAGTGCGCTGCGCTCTGAGCAGCGCACCACGTGCAAAGCACGGGTGCGCCAGCGCTGGAATTAAAAATTCCCCACCGTTAGATCAAAAGATCTAATAATGATAAATCATTAATTAATCAGAATAAAATTCTGTTATGGAAAGATCTTTCCAATCTTGTTAAAAACAAGAAGATTGCCTTCTGTAAAACAGAAGCCCTAGGATCAAAGATCCAACGGTGGGGAAATATCCCCAAATCAATCAGAGAAAAATTTCTTCAACTGATTTAACAAATCAATTCGCCCTATATAAAGGCCCCAAGACTTCAAGTCTGAGATAGAAAAACCCCTCTACAAACTTTGAAAAAACTCAAAGAAAGAAAAGCAAGTTTTTAGCAAAAGAAGATAATTTTCTTCAAGGTAAAAAGAATGATTCTTGCACAAAGAGATGAAATCATCTCATTAAAACAGAACAATTGTCTTCTCAAAAGATCATAGATCTATAAAAAGACCAAGGTCTTTTATAAAAAAAAGAGAGATCAAAAGATCTCATCATAAAAATAAAAGAAGTATTTACTTCATTCATAGATCATTGATCTATAAGGCAAGCCTTTCAAAAATCAAAACTGTTGATCTTGAATCTTGAGACAAAGTCTCTTTTAAAAAGAACATAAACTTGTTCTCTGATCATAAATTTGATCAAATGCACTTTGCGCTACTGAAAAGTGCCTTGCACTCATGAACTGCGCTTCTGCGCTCCTTGGACCGGCGCTCGGCGCCAAAACGTGCCACGTGTCAACCGCAGACATAATTTGCGCTTTGCGCTTTTGAAACAGCGCACTGCGCTCATGGGCTGGCGCTCAGCGCCAAGCACGCCACGTGTCACTACGTGGTGCGCCACTAAACTAGCGCAACGCGCTCATAAATTGAAAGCGCAATGCGCTCATAAACTGGCCCTTAGCGCTAAGCGCGACACATGTCCTTTTCGTGTGCGCTACTTGGCAGAAGCGCAATGCGCTCATCATCTGGCGCAAAGCGCCAAGCGCGCCACGTGTCACTTACGTGTGCGCTACTCAGCAGAAGCGCACTGCGCTCTTTAATTATCACAAAGCGCCTGGCACGCCACGTGGCGCGCTGTCAGAACACACATTGTTCTGATGAATACTATGCATTCAATACAAGACAAAAAAAATTGTCAGGATCTAATGCTCAGCATTATTAAAAGGGCCAAGCCCAAATAAAAGCTCAACAGCCCAGAACAATAAAATGTTAAACATTTTAATCCTATTGGACTTAGCCCAAGATTGGCCATAAGTCCTCAACTCATATTTAATTGAGCCTATCTGCTCATGAATATTTAACAGATCTTAGTCCCAAAATGGACTACATATCTTTTCAACCAACTCACACCGGTTCGAGGGTACATCTCTGATACATGTCGTTGTAATCCTTCAACGTCTTCAGAGAGGCGACGGGTCCCGACAACCATACATTCCATAGACTACGATGTCTTTAAACCGGACTGTGGGGTCCTTAAACTCACGGACTACGATGTCCTTAACCCGGACTGTGGGGTCCTTAAACTCACGGACTACGATGTCCTTAATCTGGACCGAGATGTCCTTAAACTAATACTGGACCGATATTTCCTTTAGACTAACACTGGACCGAGATGTCCTTAAACTAACAATGGACCACAATGTCCTTAAACCCGAAAACAGGAACGAGCGGAATCAATGTGTTCCAATTTCTGGCCTTGCACCGACCATCCAATAATCGACCGCAATGTCCCTAAACTAAACAATTGAGCCCATATGCTCTCTTTTTGGATCTAAATGATCCCTTTAAGTTGATCTTAGTCTCAAATTAGACTAACGTATCCTTAACAAACGTTTAAGTTGATCTTAGTCTAAAATAAGACTAACGTATCCTTAAACCCAAACCCCAAACCCAAATCTAAGAAAGTACGGATTTGGACTAATCCACGTCCTACGGGTGACAACATAAATTAGTCTCCGTATACAATCCACGGGCAACCACAAACAAAACAAACACCCATGACACGAAGTGACCATCTGAAGAAGGAGAAAGTTGTAACCGCGATGCGGTAGCGTAATTAACTGCAGGGGCTCGCGCCTACAGGGAAGAGCATCCCCATAATCAAAAACCCCTCAAACGAGGGGGAATCTAACGAAGTATGCTATATCGGCCGCATCTGTTTAAACATTCGATACATAGTGCCATAAATCAACTTGGCATCTTCGGAGAGGTGGACGGATAGCACCAATTAGTATCTGCCCCGAAATTCAGGCAAGACGGACCTGCGCGGTCCCGTCTCCGCGTCTTTCGGCGAGGAATAGGGACTGAAGTAAGGGCAAAGGAAATTGCGACTACTGTTATGAATCTGGATAATGGAAAAGGCATTAGTAGGAATACCTGACCATCCCTTATGAAACATTTTCATGTTTAAGTATTTCTGTGTATATGTAAAAGAGAACTGTTTTTCCAATTAATTCTGACTCCAGGGTATGTATTTACCAGATTTGGATATCGCATCTGTACGGTGTTACAGATGATGAGTAGGAGCAGAATATTGGGAAATGGGCAATTTGATCCTCAATATCGGAATTCGTTGTAATTGGTGATATTGGATTAAATCGCTTGGGATTTGCCTGACGGTAAATATTTGGTATCGAATAACCGTTGTTATGCACCAGATTTTAAAATGAAATATCTGTACCTTTATTTTTATAAAGTGAGATATACATTTTGAAAATTGTGTTGTAAACATTTACCTTTATCAGTTGAGAATAAGGTAAGATGCATTGAATAACGGTGTAAGACATTCTTAACCAAGATACAGTTTTCAATTTACAAAACACAGAATTTGAGTTGGTATACTCTTGGGACTTATACATGAAAGTGTATGTTGTCCAGTGTCTTTCGGGACAAAGGGTTGGTACTCTTACTTCATTCAGGATTACGTATGAGTTCTCTAGTTTTAGACACGCATTCGTAGTAATGTAAGGTCAAAGATTTTGAGAAGTTTGTAGGTATAAAAATAAAGTAGAGAACCATACGTTGGAAGTATCGGGATTTTTCAAGTTGATCGAAATTATAGATACTTATGCTAGGTATTCTATTATAGTAATATCGAGAACTTAATTCTCTTACAGGTTACTCATCCGTGGGCGCGCTCCATGATAAGTAATGTTGTATTGGCCTTTTTCCATTAGGTGATATGCACTGGAAACAGCTGCATGACTTTTGAATCTGGTTCCATCTAAATTAGTGCCTTGATTCTATATGGATATATAATGGTCACATATCTTCTGGTTGTTAAGATATGGAGTTATCCGGTTTCTATCTAAAAGCAGAATCCGGACAAACTCAAGGCACGCTTCGGTAATGGCAGTTTGTAGATTATCCCGAGCATTCGCTGGGATTTTGTTCCTACCATTTACAAGATCAATAGTTATATTGTTCTTGACTTATCACATTTTTATAAAAAGCATCTTTTTGAAACTAGTGGGAGTATGGTAGAATTGGAAGTGATTCCAGAACCACAAACGGTTACTGAAAATTTAGTAGAACCTAAGAATTCAATTGGACTTGACAAACCGTTACCCACTCCGCAGATTTTAGTAGGTGACCTTAGACACCCGATAGACACTTCGGTTTTCTCGTAGACGGTGACAGGGAGGTCGGCATCATGGTAATGATGGCCCTACTAATTATCAGCAGGTCATAGGAAATGGTAACTTCCAGGTGACTAGATTTTTCATACCTGAGATGGACTCCACGTACTTCAGCAAGTCATGAATTTTGGACTGTGCTGGGTGCTCCTGAAGGGGTAAAACCTATTAGGAGCAAGTAGATCTTTCGAGATCTGTGCAGGTGGAGAGGTGCTTACCTAATAAAGCTAGACTTGTTGTAAAGAGTTTTCATCAAATACCCGTTGTGGATTGTGATGTGACTTTTACTTCAACGTCTATGCTGAGGTCCATATGGATATGTTTTGGTGCTGATGCAATTCATGGCTATGATATCTGGCAGGTGGGTGACTATAACGTCTTTCCAAATCGGATTTTGGAAGTGCACGTGTATATGAGTTTGCTAGAGGGTTATCGTAGTCAGTGGGAGCAGCGGAAGGTGTGCAAGATACTTATGTCTATTCGTAGACTAAAGCAAGGATAGCAGAGATGGATCATCTGTTATTGATGTGACAGTCAAGGTGATTGACTTCATCAAAACAAAAGATGAACCCCAGTAAAAAGGATGTAGGGAGTACTGTCCATGATTTGGATGACATACTCCAGATAGGAAATGATGTTCCTATATTACAATCGGTCAAATTTTCGGTTGTGACACGGTGTTTTCTCCACGTTGGATATGGATAGTATATCAGGAGTTCTGGTGATTAGATCTGTGGTTTTAGATCTAGATTTGGCAAGTTTCCCAAATCAGGTACTTGGACAGCATTATAAAAGTATCTTAGAATGGGCGACTCCTGGTGTGGTGGTGTACCCGCAGGTGATAGAGTCACCCTCTCTAAAAGGATGTCTTTTTGGACTGATGAGGAGAGGGACAGGCATGAATGACACATCATTTGCTTATGCAATTGAGTCAATCATGCAAAGTCTTGTACAACACCAGATATTGCTTTTGCACTAGTTGCAACAAACAGATATTAATCCAATCCTAGATAAACAAAGGGAAGCAGTAAAGAACATAAGAGGATGTTCTTGGTATTTGGTAACGGCGGCCTCCTCCGAGAGGCGGTTATCGGTTATGGCTTCCAAGGTGACCTGGTTGACAGAGATACTGTCAAGTTTCGAGTTTAGCTTCTTCTGAGGATCGGTATATTGGATAGTGTTCCGATAGGGATACTGAGGTAGGTATGGTTCAGGATGCTGGTTATAACTCAACAGAGAATACAGCCCAAGAAGTTTGTTGGATAGGAGTTGTTCATTGATGGACTTGGTCCCATCAAGTATCCAGACAATTTTTGTGGCGGGGTATCGCTCAGTTTGGGAGATTGTTGATCTCTGCAAAGTTGAGATATAGAGATAAGAAGTTGAAACATTATAGCGGATCCACTCACTGAGGCTATTTCTCGAACACGGATGTTTCTCAAACGAGATTTAAGAAACTGATTAGTAGAGAAGTTGAGTATTCGGTAGCACATGAGCTGTGGGTACGCGATGCCGTAATAATTAGCCTTAAGTGCAAGTGGGAGATTGTTGGATATAGTGCCCTCAAGTCAATTATTGTAATCGCAGGCACGCGATTGTGATGATTAAGGGAGGACCTATACGGGTAGGACAGTCTTACTCAAAATGATAGTATACTATCTCATTTGTCTTTATCATCATGTACATGCATTATGTGGTATTGCAGATCACTGTTACATGTTGATAGAGCCCATAGGATTCTTGCTTGACTACCAGCATTATGATGGCGATCATATACGTGAGTGCTGGGTAGCCTATAAGCACATTCTTAAATGTCCTTAGTCGTGGGACTATCGAGACTAGGCATCGATATTCTAGAGTAAACTAGTGTATATGCTTCGAGACCCCGACGATGGACGGTGGCCGGTCTCACAAGCCATTGGTGTTGTGTCACCTAAGATAGTATACAGGTGCTCACTGGAGGTGAGTACACTGGACGGACTCACCGAGAACTTCAAGATGGTATTATACCTATCGTTAGATGGAAGTTCTCAAGTGGCATGAGTACAGGTTAGTCCTTTGACCTGAAGTTGTCATTTATCTCGTGTGAGTTCCCACTGTACTTTGATTACTACCCTACCACGGCTCCAAGGAGTCGTGCAAACAAGTTTTAGTTAGGTACAGTCCCAAGACACATGGAGGCAGTGGTCGACTGTCTCTCTCCTGGTATTAGGAGTCGATGTCGCGCTGTGTTCAGTTGGCTATCACCAGAAATCCGTAGCCACAGTAGGAGAGATTTACTGATAGTTGATCAGCAATATCTCAGTTGGTGATGAGCTAGAATCAGACACGACTTATCGCGTTAGTAGGGGTCTGACGTTATCCACCCCCTAGATCCGGTATGTGATACTCTTTGACGAAGAGACCGGACTATACGGAGATTGTCTCATTCAGGCTCAGTATGGTAAGGACGCACTTGATTGTCGACATCCCTTTCGACAACTACCTGGGTAGCCGTTACGTACAGCTAGTGCCGCTGACGTGCTTATGGTTAAACCAATTGCCAGCGTATTGTCGAGTTTTTAGAGTCCCACACAGAGGGTTTTCCCGGGTCAGGAGACTGATGTAGGAGCCATACGGTGGTACATACAGGGGTCCGATTAAATATGTGTACGCGATATACGAACTTTAATCGGACAGTTGATAATACTAGCTGGCTTGGAATTAAGCCGGATTATTAAATCAGGTTTTGATTTAATAATTTATATATGTATTTCGATACATGTATTTTAGTATTAGTGTTCACTATTTATTTTCTCTCTTTGGTACTATCCGTATTTTTATACGGATGCGCGTATATGTAGCGATACATATACCAGGTGAGATATTCCGTATTTATACAGCAATGCTTCTAGAAGATGGACACCTCATATTTAATTTTCTATTTAGAAAATTAAAAGGGAAATGAGGTGGCATGTTGAGTTGATGAAGCATGGTGCTACATAGTAGAAAGGCATGGCTTGGGTTTTTAAAATGTTTTGCTCATTTGGTTGCACTATTTGTGCATGGTTCATTTTATTTGTAGCCATTCCTTTTATTATGAGAGTTGATGATTATTTTTCTTCTATTCACTTGAGCTCCATGGCTCATGGCTTGTGCTTCATCTTCTCCTTCTCTTTATTCTTCTTGCTCCCATGTTTGAGCAAGATCCTAGAGAGAAATATTTAGTGGAGTATTCCTACATCACCGGCCATCCAAACCTAGCGGCTTTGGATCGTCGGTTCAAGGCTCCTCCGCGTTTTCTCTGGTGGATCGTCTTCGGCAAGGGTGGTCTATGCTCAAGCGCGATCCCGGCGGCTACAAGCTTGGAGGGGTCCTGCACAATTGGGTGGACACGCTACAAAGGTTGTATTTCTCAACCTCGTGCACTTCTAGATTAGCTAGTTTATGTCTATGGTTCGAATCCTTGGGGGAGTCCCGTGCTCGCAAGAATTTTTCGTTTTCGTTGCTGCTTCGCCCGTGTCCTCAGCGGTGTGGGCACCGGATCCCATCACTAATGGAATGAGCGTGGATGCTGTATCCGTGGGGGAATATCACCTAGTATTGACAAGTGGGCAGATTTTGATTTTGCATAACTGTTTGTGTGTACTTAGTTTGGCATGTAATATCATCTCTGTATCTTTACTATCTAAAGAAGGTTATGATTTTACATTTGTAAGCGATGTCTTCCACATCCACCTTAATCATTCTTTGATTGGGTCAGGTACACTAGATAATGGTATATACGTATTAAATCAAGCTCAGGTTTTCAATGTCCAGAACACACTTAAAAGAAAGTCTCCGGAATTAAATCAGGCTTTCTTATGGCATTATAGACTGGGACACATCAATGAAACACGGTTGACGAAGTTACATAAAGAGGGATATTTGGATCCGTTTGAATATCAGTCTTATGCAACTTGTCAATTATGTCTCAGAGGAAAGATGACAAAGACTCCGTTCACTGGACACGGAATAAGAGCCAGCGAGCTCTTGGGACTCATACACAGCGACGTGTGTGGTCCAATGTCTACACATGCAAGAAATGGTTATTCCTACTTCATTACTTTTACGGATGATTTCTCAAGGTACGGACATGTATTCTTGATGAAACATAAATCTGAGGCTGTAACAACTCCAAATTCGGTGTACATAAAATTCATTTATAGTTAATGTACAATTGGGGTATTTGCAAATCCTGTGGGTACTATAAGAATTTGTTTTACTTTTGAATAGAAAGAAAGAGTTTGTAGCTCACTGGTAAGACCTTGCACTGCTGAGACATAGCACCAGAGTTCAAATCCCATCAGCCACACATTCTTTTTAATTAAATTTCTTTTAATTTTTTTAGAAGCCCAAGGGTCTACACGTCCACTACACGTAAACTGAAAAAACACAGAATAAACAAACACGTGCACTAGAGTATATGAGGCGACAGAGACACGTGGCGAGAATCTGAGCCCCATAGCACCCAATCCAACCGGTGAGATTGGCCCAAATACCGTCGTCACCGGCCCCTTCGTAGGGGATGCTCTCTATCTTCTGCCCCTTGCACCTGTTGGCCTACCCCACTAACCCCACATTGTTTGTTTACTCCGAATATTTCCAGATAGCAATAAAATGCCATTTAATCCCAATTTTAATGCATATTTTTAATGCATTTTCATCACCCCTAAACCCTAATTTTTCCCTATAAATATCACCCTCATATCATTCCTACCCACTCACAAATCCCTGCCAAAACTCTCAAGAATTCCTAAGTCTTTATATTGTGCAAGTGGAGTTAACAAAGGGCGAAACTCCGACGAAATTCCGGCGACGATACAAGACGTTTCCGGCAACGAAACGAAGCACCGACGAATCCTAGACCTCCTCCTACCTCCTCCCCTCTCATCAAACCCAGTAAGTCCCCCTTCTCTTTCTCTTTTGCTATTCCCAAACTCTTCATTCTTAAAACGTGTCGGAAGCGGAGTTATCCGGCTTCCGATTCTCTTTTCTTTTAATAATACAACTTTTTCTTAATAAAAAACCTACAACTTTTGATATATTGTTTAGTAATCATTAACAAAGACAATAGAACAAGTTTGACATCAAAATGATAACCATAGCAAGTTGTATTTCAATTTTACATTAAAATACCTTTATGTTTCATATCGACATGTTTATACCTTTTACCGTGTTATCTTTAGAAAACTCATGAGGTAATGACCTACCTCCTCACAATACACATATCTAATATAGCACGATAAATCTTGGGACAATAAAATACGGGAAATACGTTTTGCAAATAAATACCTTTAACTTATAAAACCATTTTCTTTAAAATGTGTATTAAAACATTTCCATGCAATTGAACCTCTACAACCCATTTTGGGGACACCGTTTAGGATGGTGCGGATTATCGCACATCCTCGGGCTTAGTAGAGCGAGATGCAGACCTCCGCAAGGAGCATTCGATCTCGATGGATTTTTATACATTTTTCTTTAGAAAATGAGATTTTTACAAGAAAATAAATAAAATTATTTTCATTAATTATGTATATATAATTATTACCAAAATACTTATTTTAAATATATATATTATTCCATGTTTCCAAAACTCAAGAAAAGAATTCAAATATTACATGAAACTACCATGATAATTCAAAACAATATTCAAATTACAAATAAATACCATATATTATGAAATTAGGTTTTATTCACTAGAAATGTCACATTTATAAAACATCAATGAAAACCCTAAAGACGATAATTAAATGCTTGAGGTGTATTTTGAAATTATACCAAAACTATTTTTACATAAAACCCCCTCAAGTTATACTAAATTACAATAAGGACCCTAGTAAACATAGGTTTAAGCGGGACCAGTCTCTTGAGCCTCAGGGAGCCGGAGATATGGGTGCTTGCCTATTTAAGGTATACAACTTAACAAACGGTGTTATCAACACGGTAATTGTCTTGGAAAACGACACAAATCCTGCCGTCCATGTGCAGCAATTACCGATAACACCAAAACAATCAGGATTTCAAGTTCTTTTAAAAGTGTCTAACTCAGACTGAGTCTCAACCTAATCAATCTAACTTGAATTTGATTCAAGTACAAACTACAATACAACATAATTCAATATGAATCCATCTATTCAATCTATATTAATCTGTATTGACCGAACCGAACCATGGATATATTCCATTTACATGTTCTTCCATTATATCCATTCCATTACTGATATCATGGTTTCGAAAATTCATTCATCTATACAATTTACAAGACAATACAATACAATCAATACAATCAAGCAATCGTGGGGTTTATAAGGGGTAGATTGGTATGGAAGGTGTGAGAAGTGGCACGAGACTGTAACCATAACACACCTAACCTGAATATCCATTGTCGTTATACCGTGGCTGAACGGTTCCTTGTGCTACGTATATCTTAGTCACCGGAATAGTGGGACTCCTCTCGTATACACTGGCATTCTTCTGTACCAAGCTACAAACAACAACGTTAACACTAAATACAACATTATAACAATATACTCTCTATTCTGTCTATTCCATTCTTGTCTATTTACGGGACTTACCGAGCGATTTGTTCGCTGACGACATTCTCTTTCTTTTTCTTTGGAATGTCGTTAGGTGATTTGGACTCACTGGAGATCGAGCCCAGCAGCGAGGAATTGGACCAGTTTACCGAAGATCCAGAGCTCTAGTTCACTTGTACATTACATTTCCTTTACATTTCTGTTATGCCACTGTTTAAGCATTGCTTTCATTCCATGTATTTACTTTTCAGTTGTATTGTAAAAAGAATGTTAATATATAAAGTTGATGTTCAATTATATTTATTGCCTTTGTCTCTTGTGTATATTACTTATATTGCTTAGATACGCTTAGCGTGTTTACTTCTGAGTAAATACGTAGCGGGCCAGTCGCGTTCCCTTTCCCGTACACCGGGAAGCGGGGCATGAAAGAGGCCTTTGAGAAATTACGGGAATACAAGAATGAAGTGGAAAAACAAACCGGCAAAAATATCAAGACACTTAGATCTGATCGAGGTGGTAAGAACTTAAGTGCCGAGTTCCTGGATTACTTAAAAGAGAATGGAATTCTCTCTCAGCTTACTTCTTCATACACACCTCAACACAACAGTATATCGAAAAGGCGGAAACGGACCTTATTTGATATGGTGCGTTCCATGATGAGTAACGCTGAGTTACCGCGATCCTTCTAGGGTTATGCACTAAAATCAGCTGCATAACTTTTGAACAAGGTTCCTACTAAGTCAGTGCCTACCATATCATATGAAATGTGGAGTGGGAAAAAATCCTATCTTAAGTATCTAAAGATATGGGGATGTCCAGCTTTTGTAAAAAAGCAGCATGCGGACAAGCTCGAGGCACGCTCAGTACTATGTAAGTTTGTGGGATACCCAAAAAACTCCAGGGGGTATCTTTTCTATTACGCGGAGGAGCAAAAGGTCTTTATTCCTCAGCATGCCTGCTTTTTGGAAACTCAATTTCTTGAAAAAGAAATAAATGGGAGCGCAATAGAACTGAAAGAAATTCCAGAACTACAAGCTATTACAAAAAGCATGGTGGAACCAGAAGTTTAGAAAGAACCGGACATCCCCGCGCCACTCTGCAGGACTAGTAGGCAGTCTCATCCGCCCGATAGATACTACGGTTTTCTCATAGACAGGGATAGAGAGGATTACATCATCGACGATGATGAGCCAACTAGTTTCCAGCAAGCCATTAGGAGCAGAGACTCAGTAAAATGGCTGGATGCAATGCGGACCGAAATGGAGTTCATGTACACCAACAAAGTATGGACTTTGGACATTGCTCTAAAAGGGGCAAAACCCGTAGGCTGCAAATGGATCTTCAGAAAGAAGATTGGTGTAGATGGACAGATTGAAACCTATAAGGCTAGACTTGTTGCAAAAGGTTTTCGTCAAAGACCTGGTTTGGATTATGATGAAATATTTTCTCCAGTAGCTATGCTCAAATCCATTCGAATCCTTCTTGCCATTGCTGCCTTCCACGATTATGAAATTTGGCGGATGGATGTAAAGACCGCTTTTCTGAATGGAAATTTGGAAGAGTGTGTTTATATGGATCAACCGGAGGGTTTCATAGAGAGTGGGAGCAGCGGAAGAGTGTGCAAGTTGCTTAAATCCATTTATGGATTAAAGCAGGTATCGTGAAGTTGGAACATCTGTTTTGATGAGACGGTCAAGAAATTCGACTTTATCAAAAATCCAGATGAACCATGCATTTATAGTAAATTTGTAGCGAACTGTGGTATTCCTCGTCTTGTACGTGGATGAGATTCTCCTGATAGGAAATAGCATTCCTATGCTACAATCAGTCAAAGGATTCTTATCACAAAGGTTCTCCATGAAGGACCTGGGTGATGCCTCCTACATTCTGGGGAACCAGATCTATCATGATAGATCTAAAGGGATATTGGGACTTTCACAGTCAAGGTATATCGATACCATACTGAAAAGATTTAGTATGGAAGATTCAAAGTGCGGTAATCTACTGGCTTGTCACAGAATCATCCTCTCTAAAGAGATGTCTCCCAAGACTGATTTGGAAAGAAATCGCATGACAATTATACCCTACGCTTCTGCGATAGGCTCTATAATGTATGCGATGTTGTGTACCAGACCAGATGTAGTTTACGCACTGAGCGTTGTAAGCAGGTATCAGTCAAACCTAGGGGAGAAGCACTGGACAACAGTTAAGAACATTCTCAAGTACCTGAGAAGGACTAAGGAGATGTTCTTGGTGTACGGCAGTGAAGAACTCCAGATCGAGGCCTTCGTCGGCTCCAGCTTCCAGAATGACAAGGATGACTCCAGATCCATGTCGGGTTATGTCTTTACCCTCAATGGAGGGACGGTCTGTTGGAAGAGCTCCAAGTAGGACACCGTTGCTGACTCGACGATGGAAGCGGAGTATATCGCTGCATGTAACGCCGTGAAGGAAGCAGTCTGGATGAAGAAGTTCATTACATAACTTCAGGTAGTTCCGTCCATTGTTGATCCAATACCTCTGTATTGTGACAACAACGGGGCTATAGCTTTAGCGAAGGAACCAAGGTCCCATCAGAAGTCCAGACATATCTTGAGGCGGTACTACTTGATCAGGGAGTTCATTGATCGCCGAGAGATCGAGGTGCAGAGAGTAGAGACAGAGAACAACACTGCAGATCCACTCACAAAGACCATCCCTCAGACACAGTTCGAGAGGCTAATTGAGATGATAGGTTTGTGATATGCCAATACATGACCTTAGTGCAAGTGGGAGATTGTTAGTGATATATACCATAGAGGCCATTATTGTAAAGTACTGATTGTATATTACATTTTAGAAGCTTGGGATATTCACAGATATAATAACGGTCTTGCTCAAAATGGTAGTATGCTACTTGGTTTGATTTTACCTCAATATGTGTATATGTTTCTTTTAGTATATCGCTAATACATATTGGTAGAGCCCTTAGGATCTTTACTTGACTACCAGCGTTGTGATGGCAGACACACTAATGGGGGCTGGGTAGTCTATAAGTGCATCCTTATAAAGGTCCCTAGTCATAGGATTATCGAGACGGGGCATCGATACTCCAGAGTAGACTAGTGTATACGCTTCTCATCCCAGCAGGGGAGATGGTCTGTCCCACAGCCATTGGTATGTCGTACCGGAGATAGTATACAGGTGCTCACTGGGTTATGAGTTACACTGGACGGACTCGTTGGGAACTTCTAGTTAGTATTATGCCTATCGCCAGGTAGCAGTTCCCGGGTGGCATGAGTACAGGTTAGTCCGTTGACTTGACATCGCTATTCGTCTCGAGTGTGTTCCCACTGTACTTAGATTACTACCCTACCATGGCTCAAAGGAATCGTGCAAACAGGTAGTAGTTGGGTGCAGTCCTGATGCACTTGGAGGCAGTAGCGGTTAGATAGGATTCGTCTCTCCCGATATTGGGGGTTGATATCGTGCTGTGTTCGGAAACCCATTACACAAAGTCCCTGGATAGGGCAAGCGAGATTTACTGGTAGGTACTCCAGTAGTTTCTCAAGATGTATTGGGCTTTACCCCGGCACGACTTATTGCGCTATTAAGGGTCTGACGGTTGTTAGTGTTTATGCCCTAGAAGGCCATTACTGTATCATACTAGCTTGTATATTACTTAATGGAAGCTTGGGATATTCACATGTATATAACAGTCTTGCTAAACATGGTAGTATGCTACTTGGTTTTTCTATCTTAATATGTTAGTGTACGTATTGATAGAGCTCTTAGGATCTTGCTTATCTACCAGCGTTGTGATGGCAGTCACACTAGTGGGGGCTGGGTAGTCTACAAGCACATCCTTATTCGGGTCCCTGGTCGTTGGATTATCGAGACAGAGCATCGATACTCCGGAGTAGACTGGTGTGTACGCTTCTCATCCTAGTTGGGAAGATGGTCTGTCCCACAGCCATCAGTACGTCGTACTGGAGATAGTATGCAGGTGCTCGTTAAGTTACGGGTACACCGGACAGGACTCACGGGGAACTGTTGGTTGGTTTGATACCAGTCGTCAGTGAGCAGTTCCCAGGTGACATGAGTACAGCGTAGTCCGCAGACTTGACACTGCTACTTCGCCTCGAGTGTGTCCCACTGTTCTTAGATTGCTACCCTACCACGGCTCAAATGAGTCGTGCAAACAGGTAGCAGTTGGGTGCAGTCCCGAGCACTTGGAGGCAGTGGCGGTTAGACAGGATTCGTCCCTCCCGGTATTGGGAGTAGATATCGTGCTGTGTCAGAGAGCCATTACGCAATGTCCCTGGCCAGGGCAAGCGAGATTTACTGGTAGGTTCCAGTAGTTTCTCAGGGTGTAATGGGCTTCACTCCGACACGACTTATTGTAACACCCGAGCCCAATAATGCTATGTATATTACTAGTTGAGGGTTATTTATTGCTCATTCCAATTTTCCTGATTTTCTGGTGTTTATTGCTAAATTTTACCCGGTTAAGTCATTTTAGCACATAACAATTTTTAACTCCGAAAATGAAATTTAAGATGTCCATGTTGGCCTACTCGTCGCCACTAGTCGCGTGGTAGCGTCCGCGTGTCGAGATTCCGTTCCGTTTGGCTAAACGGGCAAGTTTGGGCGACTACGCGCGCGTGCAAGTGTCCGACTTGGGGGCATGCATTTTAACCATTAAACACCTCTTTTCAAAATTTGGAACCCGTTTAAAATCCTATAATTTGAATTTGGAACATTTGGGCGCAACCCGGGCGCGATTTGGAAATGTTTCGTTTCGCGCCAAAAAGGGCCCGCTTCAATTTAATTTATAAAACTATATATATATATATACGTATATATATTCCTCAACTGTTTTAATCTCCTCAAATCTCTAAATTTGATTTTCCTTTATAACCCTCAGCCAATCGCGAGGGGGGGATTGCCTTCTCGTGGGCCCCGCTCTCTTTCCCTCAGTCTCTCTCTCTCATCCTCACAAATCTCTCTCAATCTCTTTCTCTCTCTATCTCAATCTCTCTCTCTCTCTCCTCTATATTATTAATCGCATGCAGCAGCCGCCTTCATCCCCACGCGACCACGAGAAACCCCACGCAAACCCTAACCCTAGCCTCGCGATCCCACCGCCGGCCTCCTCGAGACCTCGCCGTCGCCGCCCTCACCACCACGACCTCCACCGCACCCACCTACCCTCTTCCTCCTGTTCTCCCGACAACACCCGCGCCTGCACCCAACTCCGACCTCGCCTCCACCCTCGCAGGCGTCGCCGTCGACGTCGCCTCCGACCGTCGACGCCTCCCACGACTCCCTCTCACACCCCTCGTCGAGACCTCGTCGTCGTTCCCTCCTCCCCTCGCCGGAACAGTGAACCCTAGCCTTCATCCTTCGCCTACCCCCGCTGTTCGCCGGAGAAACGTGCCGGCGACCCCGTCGACACCACCTCCGACCACCTCCCTCTCTCCCACGACCACCGGAGCCGACCCCTCTCCTCCAGCTCGCCGCAGCACACTTTTCCGCGCACCCCGAAGCTTTCAACCCTCGCTGCAGCCGCTGCCGTCGCTTCGCCGGCGTTCCAGCGCCGTCGAGCTCGCCGGGGTCACCTGGTACATCTCTCTGTAAGTGTTTCCTTCTCCTTCCTTTTGGTACAACACCCCCCCGCTGGTCCGTATCGTGAATGCGTAGTTTTGTCGCTAACTCCGTTATTTTTGACATTTTGCCGGAATCCGACCGCGCCGTCTGACGAACCCGACGCTCCAGCGAAGTCCCCTAGTCCGTGTGATCCCGTTGACCTCTGTTGGGACTCGATCCGTGGCCCGTGCTTCCATATCGCAGTTTCTGCCGACATCGCATCCGTGTTTCGGTTTGCGGAACCGCCGAGGCAAGTATCCGAATACTTGCTTTAACATGCTACAAACTTAATAATCATGTTATCTGTTATAATCACACGACTTGGTGACAATTACAATCATCCGTAATGTTAAACCATTGTAGTAGTTACTTGTAGTTAATCGGTATGCTATTAATCCACACTTTAACTAATTAACCAATTTGGCACATCATTGCCTAAATTGCTAGATCATCCTTGTAACTATTATTATGCTTAGTTTAAATTCACGCAACTCCATTACGTATGTTATCGATATCGCTTCACCTTGTGGCTTTTGCACCCCAAAGGTGCGTGAACCGATTAATATGAAAATACAAACATCACTGTGTTCACATAGAATAATATTGTTAGTTACTGTTCCTGTTGTTGTTCATTATTCGTTACTATACCTGTTATCATCATATACCTGATTGCATTACTTATTGACCGATCTTGATACACCTGACACATGTACTGACACACCGGACACAACACCCTGTACATATCGACTCTATCTGTGGAAAGTAACCTGACCTGTTACCTGATCTCATGCCTAATGCCGACAAACCTAACCATTCCTGCTGTCGACCCAGACAGACCTACTGTTACTTGACCTTGCGTTGGCATTAGTCCTTGACTACTGAATACCTGACTTGACATACATAGTTTGGGGGTATGGGGAAATCAAAGGTGAAACCGACTTGTAACTCAACAGTTCGATACATTGTTCTGATCAGTCTTACGGACTTGGCCGGTCCGGGAGTGATGATGCTGACATCACTCGTCTATCCTACTACCTTTTACTGCTTAGCGGCACGTCTCGGACTCAGCCCCGAGGATCATGACCGTGGTCCCGGGCACGCACGGGATACTATTGAGTTACATCGACGATTCATCAATTGGTTTCAAAGACTATAGAGTAGAAAACCTGATAGGACAGTTTAGTCACCTTTGCACATTACCCTGCTTGTTACTTCTTATTACTACTTTATTCATGTTCATGCTTGCATTGTTTATTACCATGTTTATGCTATATACTTGATATCATGACGCGCTGACGTCTGGGTTTTGCATGGCCCAGATTCCGTACCTTTGTCGTCGACTGAGCAGGAGTACTTCAGCCAGCAGGCTGAACTGTGAGTTCTTTAGAGTTTAGTTTATTTATGTCATTTCATTTCCGGATGTGAGCCCGCATTATGGGACATACTGTTTATTCATTGTATTGGATCATTAGCTTCCGCACTTATTGTTTATTGATTCTTGTTATTATGGATTTGGACATGTATTAGATTAGCTTTTTATCTTGTTCTGGATATCTTTACAACCGTAATGTGACTGTGGATGGATACTTCCTACCCACAGGTAGCATGGTTGGCTATGTCACGTGCCCAAATCTTGCGTACTCTGGGAAGCGGGGCGTGACATGGTTTTATGGTATCAGAGACATAGGTTTATTGGGTTGATTCTTTGTAGTTGGGTATTGCACCCGATACACGAATCATAATACCCGTGATTAGGAAACATGTCCTGCCACCTTGATCGTTTTACCGTCCTTGAATCATTCTTCCGGATCATGTCGACATGCAAACTTACTTTGCATTGTCAATTCGAAAACCTAATTTCTTGTTATCTCTAGGACTTAGGCGACTTGGGTGGAGTTAAGTAATTGCGGCTATGATACCGCGGCATAGCTATAATGCGGTACTCTATTTAAGTATCTTGGAGTTCTAGCCTTGATCCACATTCAGAATCTATCATCATGCTAATGTTGGGTGTTTTGAGTTCAGGATTATGACAGGTAAGAAGTTGAAGACGTACCAGAGGCGTGTGAACGAAGCCGCCATGCTTGGAGTGATAAGAGAAATGCTGGAAATCAAAGAAACAGACCGAGCTGATCCAGCAGCAAGCGGACTTGTTTCAGGAAGGTTTGCAGATCGTTCAGCAGTCTGTAAACGATGTTGGAACTAGACCAGTTGACCGAGTAAGGACCGTAGCAGATTTCGGACTTTTGGATCCGTCTACTTTCACTTTTCTGGAGGAGCCGTTGCCAGCCGAGCCGTGGCTAGCGACACGGAGAATTTGCTGATTGCGACACAAATTCCAGAGGACAAAGGAGTTGATGTGGTGCGCATTCAGTTAGTGGATTACGCCCGAGAGTGATGGCTTGTGGAGGAGACCCGCTTGCCCAAGCCGATCAGTTGGGCGAAGTTTTTCTAAGAACCCCCTGGAGAAGTTCCTCCCGCAGACTGCGCGGAGGAAAGGGAAGAAATTTATCGGACTAAGGCAGAATGGAGCAACCGTGGACGTGCATGCAGCGGAGTGGACGAGACTCAGTAGTCTCGCGGGACCTTTCGCGGCCAACGATGCAGACAGCAGCTGCGGTAAGGAAGCAGTTCTGTCGGGCCAGTCGAGTTTAGGGCTAGGCCGACAAACAGTGTTCTTGCGACTATGGAAGTGAATAGTAATGAAGAGCCGGCAGTTGTTCGCGACTTTATGTATGTGTTTGCAGATATTTCGGGCTTACCGCCAAAGCGAGATGTGGAGTTTGCGTTTGACCTTACTCCTGGTGTAGCGCCAGTATCAGAAGCTGATTATCCGATGGCACCGGTGGAATTGGAAGGAGTAAGAAACAAGTGAGTGAATTACTCGAGAAGTGATGGATTCGAAGCAGCAACTCACCTTGGGGAGCTCCAGTTCTTTTAGTAAAGAAGAAGGATGGCACGAGAAAGATGTGCATGGATTATCGAGAATTGAACCGGGTGACTATTAAGAACAAGTACCCGATCCCTCGCATTGGAGAGCTTTTTGAGCAGCTTAGTGGCGCGAGGGTGTTCTCGAAATTGGATTTGCGATCGGGATATCATCAGGTCCGAGTGAAAGCAGAAGGCATTTGCAAGACGGCGTTTCAAACTCGATATGGACATTTCGAGTATCTAGTGACGCCCTTCGGAGTGACTAATGCGCCGGCAACATTCATGGATTTGATGAACAGGATCTTTTCACCGTTCTTGGACCAGTTTATTGTGGTATTCATTGACGATATTCTGGTGTACTCGAAGAGTCAGGAGGAGCATGCTGAGCATTTAAGGATCGCATTGCAGACGCTAAGACAAGAGAAATTATTTGCGAAGATGAGTAAGTGTGAATTCTGGCTGGAAGAAGTGAAGTTTCTGGGGCATGTCGTGTCGGGCGATAGAATCGCCGTCGATCCCGAGAAGATTACAGCAGTTCGAGATTGGCCTATTCCAAAGAATGTTGCAGAGATAAGAAGTTTTCTTGGACTCGCCGGTTACTACAGAAGATTTGTGGAGAACTTCGCTCGTTTAGCTGAGCCGTTAACCAAGCTTACGCGTAAGGAGGTACCGTTGGTTTGGACGGATGGATGTGCATTGGCCTTCGAGACGTTGAAGCAGAAGTTGATAACCGCCCCTATCCTAACCGTACCGGATGATTCAGGAGGACTGGTGATTCACAGCGACGCATCTGGAAAAGGATTGGGATGTGTTTTGATGCAGAATGGAAAAGTCGTCGCTTACGCATCGAGACAGCTGAAGACTCATGAGCAGAACTATCCGACTCATGACTTAGAGCTTGCAGCCGTGATCTTCGCCCTGAAGATTTGGAGACACTACCTTTTGGGCGAGAGAGTTGAAGTCTTTACGGATCATAAGAGTTTGAAGTATGTGTTCACTCAGAAGGAGTTGAACATGAGGCAACGCAGATGGTTGGAGCTGATGGCCGACTACGACCTTGATCTTAAGTACCATCCGGGAAAAGTTAACGTCGTGCCAGATGCGCTAAGTCGGTTACCAGCAATTCAGTTATTGACTGCACAGAGAGAGATCATTGAGGAGTTTCGGAGATTTGACTTGGAGGTTGTGCTACCACGTGCTACAGGACAGTTGATGCAGTTGCAAGTACAATCGTCCTTAGTTGAGAAGATTAAAGTGGCGCAATCGCAGGATCCTAGACTGCAAAAGTTTCGAGAGCAGGTTGGAGCTGGACTACGAACCGATTTACTGATCCATGAAGATGGTTCGTTGAGATATGGTAGCCGTGTGTGTGTGCCAAAAGGAGATGTGCGTGAGGAGCTTATGAAGGAGGCACACAGTTCAGCTTACTCTGTACATCCAGGAGGGACAAAGATGTACCGAGATATTCGACAGCATTTCTGGTGGGAAGGTATGAAACGGGAAATTGCTCGCTTTGTGGCTAAGTGCTTAGTGTGTCAGCAAGTCAAGGCTGAACATCAAAGGGTTGCTGGTTTGTTGCAACCACTTCCGATTCCTCAATGGAAGTGGGAACATATAACCATGGATTTCGTGACAGCTTTACCGCGGAGTCCAAAAGGCAACAATGCAGTATGGGTGATTGTCGATCGGTTGACCAAGGCAGCTCACTTTTTTTTCCTTTTCGGGTTGGTCAATCGACAGAGACCTTGGCAGAGCGATACATGCAGGAGATTGTCAGATTGCATGGAGTACCGGTAAGCATCGTGTCCGATCGGGACACTCGGTTCTTGTCACACTTTTGGAGGAGTTTACAAGAAAGTTTGGGGACTCGATTGAAGTTCAGCACAGCTTATCATCCCCAGACTGATGGACAATCAGAGAGAACGATCCAGACCCTTGAAGATATGTTGAGGGCTTGCATGTTAGACTTCAAAGGTTCTTGGGAGGATCATCTACACCTGGTGGAGTTTTCGTACAACAATAGCTTCCAAGCGACAATTCAGATGGCCCCGTTCGAAGCGTTGTATGGTCGTAAGTGCCGTTCACCTGTATGTTGGGAAGATGTGGGTGAACGAAGGTTACTAGGGCCAGAGTTGGTGGTACAGACAGTCGAGAAGGTGAATACAATCAGGAAGCACATGAAGGCAGCTCAAGACAGACAGAAGAGTTGGGCCGACACGTCAAGAAGACCTCTAGAGTTCGCCGTGGGCGATTTGGTATTCCTGAAGATATCACCGACTAGAGGGGTGATTCGCTTTGGAAGTCGGGGAAAGCTTAGTCCCCGATTCGTTGGACCCTTCGGGATATTGGAGCGTGTCGGAGAGGTATCGTACCGGTTGGCGTTACCATCGTCATTAGCAGGAGTTCATGATGTATTTCATGTGTCTCAACTACGGAGGTATGTTCGTGATGAGACCCATGCTTTGGATCACTCGGAGTTGACCGTTCGGGAAGACCTGACTTTTGAGGAGCGACCAGTCGAGATCAAGGATCGAAAAGAAAAGGTTCTTAAGAACAAGGTTATCCCTCTTGTGCTAGTTTCTTGGGGTAACCGATCGCATGGAGAATCTACTTGGGAGCGAGAAGACGAGATCCGGCAGAAATTCCCTCACCTTTTCCAGTAGTTAGTTATCTTGTATCCTTGGAATTTCGAGGACGAAATTCTTTTGTAGTTGGGTATGATGTAACACCCGAGCCCAATAATGCTATGTATATTACTAGTTGAGGGTTATTTATTGCTCATTCCAATTTTCCTGATTTTCTGGTGTTTATTGCTAAATTTTACCCGGTTAAGTCATTTTAGCACATAACAATTTTTAACTCCGAAAATGAAATTTAAGATGTCCATGTTGGCCTACTCGTCGCCACTAGTCGCGTGGTAGCGTCCGCGTGTCGAGATTCCGTTCCGTTTGGCTAAACGGGCAAGTTTGGACGACTACGCGCGCGTGCAAGTGTCCGACTTGGGGGCATGCATTTTAACCATTAAACACCTCTTTTCAAAATTTGGAACCCGTTTAAAATCCTATAATTTGAATTTGGAACATTTGGGCGCAACCCGGGCGCGATTTGGAAATGTTTCGTTTCGCGCCAAAAAGGGCCCGCTTCAATTTAATTTATAAAACTATATATATATATATACGTATATATATTCCTCAACTGTTTTAATCTCCTCAAATCTCTAAATTTGATTTTCCTTTATAACCCTCAGCCAATCGCGAGGGGGGGATTGCCTTCTCGTGGGCCCCGCTCTCTTTCCCTCAGTCTCTCTCTCTCATCCTCACAAATCTCTCTCAATCTCTTTCTCTCTCTATCTCAATCTCTCTCTCTCTCTCCTCTATATTATTAATCGCATGCAGCAGCCGCCTTCATCCCCACGCGACCACGAGAAACCCCACGCAAACCCTAACCCTAGCCTCGCGATCCCACCGCCGGCCTCCTCGAGACCTCGCCGTCGCCGCCCTCACCACCACGACCTCCACCGCACCCACCTACCCTCTTCCTCCTGTTCTCCCGACAACACCCGCGCCTGCACCCAACTCCGACCTCGCCTCCACCCTCGCAGGCGTCGCCGTCGACGTCGCCTCCGACCGTCGACGCCTCCCACGACTCCCTCTCACACCCCTCGTCGAGACCTCGTCGTCGTTCCCTCCTCCCCTCGCCGGAACAGTGAACCCTAGCCTTCATCCTTCGCCTACCCCCGCTGTTCGCCGGAGAAACGTGCCGGCGACCCCGTCGACACCACCTCCGACCACCTCCCTCTCTCCCACGACCACCAGAGCCGACCCCTCTCCTCCAGCTCGCCGCAGCACACTTTTCCGCGCACCCCGAAGCTTTCAACCCTCGCTGCAGCCGCTGCCGTCGCTTCGCCGGCGTTCCAGCGCCGTCGAGCTCGCCGGGGTCACCTGGTACATCTCTCTGTAAGTGTTTCCTTCTCCTTCCTTTTGGTACAACACCCCCCCGCTGGTCCGTATCGTGAATGCGTAGTTTTGTCGCTAACTCCGTTATTTTTGACATTTTGCCGGAATCCGACCGCGCCGTCTGACGAACCCGACGCTCCAGCGAAGTCCCCTGGTCCGTGTGATCCCGTTGACCTCTGTTGGGACTCGATCCATGGCCCGTGCTTCCATATCGCAGTTTCTGCCGACATCGCATCCGTGTTTCGGTTTGCGGAACCGCCGAGGCAAGTATCCGAATACTTGCTTTAACATGCTACAAACTTAATAATCATGTTATCTGTTATAATCACACGACTTGGTGACAATTACAATCATCCGTAATGTTAAACCATTGTAGTAGTTACTTGTAGTTAATCGGTATGCTATTAATCCACACTTTAACTAATTAACCAATTTGGCACATCATTGCCTAAATTGCTAGATCATCCTTGTAACTATTATTATGCTTAGTTTAAATTCACGCAACTCCATTACGTATGTTATCGATATCGCTTCACCTTGTGGCTTTTGCACCCCAAAGGTGCGTGAACCGATTAATATGAAAATACAAACATCACTGTGTTCACATAGAATAATATTGTTAGTTACTGTTCCTGTTGTTGTTCATTATTCGTTACTATACCTGTTATCATCATATACCTGATTGCATTACTTATTGACCGATCTTGATACACCTGACACATGTACTGACACACCGGACACAACACCCTGTACATATCGACTCTATCTGTGGAAAGTAACCTGACCTGTTACCTGATCTCATGCCTAATGCCGACAAACCTAACCATTCCTGCTGTCGACCCAGACAGACCTACTGTTACTTGACCTTGCGTTGGCATTAGTCCTTGACTACTGAATACCTGACTTGACATACATAGTTTGGGGGTATGGGGAAATCAAAGGTGAAACCGACTTGTAACTCAACAGTTCGATACATTGTTCTGATCAGTCTTACGGGCTTGGCCGGTCCGGGAGTGATGATGCTGACATCACTCGTCTATCCTACTACCTTTTACTGCTTAGCGGCACGTCTCGGACTCAGCCCCGAGGATCATGACCGTGGTCCCGGGCACGCACGGGATACTATTGAGTTACATCGACGATTCATCAATTGGTTTCAAAGACTATAAAGTAGAAAACCTGATAGGACAGTTTAGTCACCTTTGCACATTACCCTGCTTGTTACTTCTTATTACTACTTTATTCATGTTCATGCTTGCATTGTTTATTACCATGTTTATGCTATATACTTGATATCATGACGCGCTGACGTCTGGGTTTTGCATGGCCCAGATTCCGTACCTTTGTCGTCGACTGAGCAGGAGTACTTCAGCCAGCAGGCTGAACTGTGAGTTCTTTAGAGTTTAGTTTATTTATGTCATTTCATTTCCGGATGTGAGCCCGCATTATGGGACATACTGTTTATTCATTGTATTGGATCATTAGCTTCCGCACTTATTGTTTATTGATTCTTGTTATTATGGATTTGGACATGTATTAGATTAGCTTTTTATCTTGTTCTGGATATCTTTACAACCGTAATGTGACTGTGGATGGATACTTCCTACCCACAGGTAGCATGGTTGGCTATGTCACGTGCCCAAATCTTGCGTACTCTGGGAAGCGGGGCGTGACACTTATACCGCTATTAGGGGACTGACGCTTGCCGCCCCCCTAGGCCCGATATGCGATAGTCTTGGACGAACGGACCGGACTGTATGGAGATTGTCACATCAGACTCAGTAGGAGTTCGGATGGGTTTTCTCATCGGCCTTTTTATCGACAACTACCTGGGGACCGTTACGTACAGCTAGTGCCGCTTGCGGTCTGTGGTTAAACCCACTGCCAGCGTAGTAGTCGAGTCTCTAGAGTCCCACACAGAGAGTTTCCTACTCCAGGCGAAACGATATAGAGGTTGCATGGTTTTGCGTCAAAGGGTTCGGACGCATACGTGCGTTTACGCGCGTACGACTTTCGGACAGTTTTCACCAGTCGGCTTTGGTTTAAGCCAGTTACTGGTATCCGGTTATTGGATTTTTACAGTCTAAAGTTTTTCCGTATTTTTATGGATCGGAGGGCGTTCTCGTAATTGTTTGAGAAGCTTCTAGAAGATGGTGACTAAGGAGGGTTATGTGTCATATTCATTAAATGAGGTTATGAGTCATGGTGGTGATTCATTCATTTCATTAATGCACATTTATTGCTTAATGACTCATGCTAATGAATCACCACTAGATATTTTATGAAGCATGATTTATCATCACTCTTTATTCTTTTCTCATTATTAGAAAATGCTTCATAATATATTATGATAGACTCTCTCTCATCTCATTATCATATCTCACATTCTCTCTCCTCAAGCTCTCATCTTCAAACCTTAATCCTTACACCTCATGAGTTGAGATCAAAGGATTAGTTAGACTAAACAATCCATAACCATCACTCTATATCATCCTTTCATCTTTGATTAGCAATCAAAGTTGATTAGTTACCTCAAGTTAGAGGTTTAGCTTGGAGTTTTGCTCTCGGGTGGATCGTCTACTACCTAGAGAAGGCCGGGGAGAACAAGGAGATCGTAAAGACGAAGGACTAGTATCGATAGGTATAATCCCTTAACACTATAGTTTAGTATAGCTATGTGTTCGGTTATTAGTTGTTTAGCTTCGATTTAAGCGGTTAGTCGATGTTCGTTCTTTAAACTTGATCGTTTTCAAAAATTCCGCCTCCCCACAAGTACTGGGGTGTACTACATCGACTTACAGTGGTATCAGAGCCTCGCTAAACACTAAATAACTTGATTGCAAATTTATACGAATTTCGAACGGAAAAACGAAGCCGGAAAACCCTAAAAGTTTCAAGTTTCTGTCGAACTTAAAATGAAGTCCTAAAATTGTTCAGGTGATCTCAGAAAGCTTGTAAAGGGTCCAGAAGAACACCCAAGAAATTAGAGCCCATGAATCGGCTAAAGCGCCGCGGAAGGGCGGCGGATCGCACCGATCCGCCGCGCTTCCGCGGCCGAGTTGCCGAGTCATGGACTCGTATTTCATGTGTGGGTCCCCTCTGGTGTTTGGGGTTTTCTGGAATGTTTAATTATTGCTCAGATTACTGTTTAACAGAGCAGATTTTGGGGCAATATTGATGTTGTTTATTCGATCGAAATTGTACAGTATTTGCATATGGATTATATCTGTAATTGTTTAATGTGTTCGTAAACCTCCCCTAACTGCTAGTATGTCGGTTGGCAGGGGGTTGCACATTTCTGAAATGGTTATATCTGTTTGTGTATATAAACTGTATTGGACTGTTGTGGTGTATAGCCGGGGTATGCAATGGGTTATTGTTTAATTCATTTGTTGTAAATGTAAATTGTTGTAATATTATTTTTTGCGGGGCACTTCCAGGTTGCGGTTGTAGCCACCGTTGTATTATTTTATTTTACTGTTTTTGCTCCTAGGACTGACCCAAGGTGGGGTACACAAACTGCCGGGCGGGTAGTTTGCCGTACCCGTAGGGGTCGAGGGTGGGGTAACGGCTATTCATCACAACTGTGTAATCTGTCTTTTCTTGCAGGCTCAAAAGAAATACAGATTGCTTGCAAATCCAATATTGTTTATCTGTGTTCTGGAATGAATATCATTGCGTCAGACGAATGTAAAATATCTATATATATTGTAGCTATTTAGACGTCACTTATGTTTTACACCCGCGCTAGCCCAGCCCCCGCTCTGTCGTTAGTTAAGTAACCTAACGGGTGATGACGGGACCCCGTGGCGAATGCGGATGGCATAAGAGGACGTTGTATTTTCGTTGTTTTCAGCAATGATAGGTTAATGATGGGACGCATTATCTATAATGCAAAGTAAAACAAACCAAAGTTTAAATCGTTGGAACAATTTAAAAGAAACCACTCGGTTATTTTTAAAACAGATATTTTTAAATGCGGAGCTTTAACCACTCCTTTTAAAAGCTATCAGGTTCCTTCGGTTATATCAAGTTCACTACGTTCACGGTTTCGCCAAAACCATTCGTAGCCCTCCGTCATTTCATCTGGGTATTCAGTAGTATTCAAGCTATGTATTTTGACCTAACGCCAAGGCATAGTGTTTGGTAGCTACTGGGTATTCATTTGTTGCATAGGTAGATGTAGTTAGTTTGGGACAGTCGTATTATCATTTTGGCCGAACGTCAAGGATATATACGGATGGGTTCAAATTGACAAGATAATGATGGGTAGAACTTGACATGTGACTTATGACATTTTGACCTAACGCCAAGGTCATAAGAGCATGGGGCAGAAATAAATATCGGGAATTTCTAAAGAAACTGAAATTTGCAAAGAGATGCATACCATTTTGAGTTTGATGAATGTTGGTAGCATTCCTACAACATTATCAGACGATGATATTTGGATCCCGATCCTACTGTGAGTATATGCTACTTATCAGGATATTTGTCACTTAACGATCAATGCTATAAACCTAGTAGGTGTCCAGAAAGGTGTCAGCGGGGTTACGCCCCCAGAGAAAAGAGGTTATTTAATTAAGGAACTTCGCGAAAGCGTTGGAAAACCTCCCTCGAAGTATCGACACTGGCCTGGCTGAACGGTTAAGCAAGTATTGTACGGTGAGAATAGTCCTGGCTAATTCTTCTTTTATGGTTTGAGGAAGGATTCGAGAAACAGTGGGAGCCATCCAGTTTAGATAAACTAAAAACCACTCTAAACTTGCAAGAGCATCATGCTAAAGTGTTTTCTTCTCTCTCTCCTAATTGCAGCGACCCTGAAAATGACTGGACTTAAGTTACTTTTAGAAAAGAATATACTGACTGGGCCAAACTATAAAGATTGGCTGCGGAATGTCAAAATGGCCTTGACCTATGACAAACTGGGGTACGTCCTCACCGCTACGGCACCTGCTGTCCTTGGTCCCAAATCCAGCAATGCGGATAAGGAAATCCGCAAAACCTGGGATTTAGATTGCGCGAGAGCCAAGTGCATCGTGCTTGCCTCTATGAACAACGAACATCAGAGGAGGCACGAGGATATGTCTCTAGATGGCATATTTCTCCATACAAAGGAACTTTATGGAGAGCAATCTCGTATTGCTAGATACGAGACCTCGAAGAAATTATTTCGAGCGAGGTTGGCTGTCGGGTCATCGGTAGGTGAACATGTCCTACAGATGATCGGCTATATTGAGGAGCTCGCAGACCTTGGGACGACTTTGGATAATGAGCTCTATACAGACCTTATTCTCCAGTCCCTTCCTCCCACCTACGCCCAGTTTATCCTCAACTTCAACCTTCAAGGAAAAGAAGTTGAACTTGCGGAACTCCTGAACATGTTAAGGAGTGCAGAGGGCACCTTACAGAAGGTAAGGGAAACACCCGCTATGTTTGTTGGCGGTTCATCTTCTTCAGGGTCCAAGGCCAGGGCCAAAGGAAGGAAGAAGAAGGCCGCACCCAAACCTAGAGGAGGTGTTAGTAAGGTGGGAAAGAAGGGAAAGAAAAAGCTTGCAGCACCGGTAGTTGGCCAGGATGAGTGCTTCCACTGTCACAGGAAAGGGCACTGGAAGAAGGATTGCAAGGCGTGGAACGCCAAGAACCAGGAACCGAAGCAAGCTGTGGCTTCGACTTCAGGTGTGTTTGTAATTGAGAATTGTCTGTCAATCAACTCTACTTCCTGGGTATTGGATACCGGATCAGGATCTCATATTTGCAATTCATTGCAGGCACTGAGAAACCGTAGGGTGCTGAAGGAAGGTGATATGATCCTCAGGGTTGCTAACGGAGCTAGCGTGGGAGCTGCGTCCGTCGGGGATTATCACCTAGGATTGACGAGTGGACATATTTTGGTTTTGCATAACTGTTATTTTGTACCAAGCTTAACGTGTAATATCATATCAGTTTCCTTGTTATCAAATAAAGGTTATGATTTCACGTTTGTAAGAGATGTTGTAAACATCCACCTTAATCATGGTTTGATTGGGTCCGGTACTCTAAATAACGGCATATATGTTTTAAACCAACTCCAAATTTTCAATGTCCAGAACACACTAAAAAGAAAGTCTCCAGATTTAAATAAAGCTTTCTTATGGCATTGTAGACTGGGTCACATCAATGAGAGAAGGTTGACTAAGTTGCATAGAGAAGGATATTTAGACACGTTCGAATATCAATCTTATGACACTTGTCAATCCTGTCTCAAAGGAAAGATGACAAAGACTCCATTTACTGGACAAGGAGTAAGAGCGAGCGAGCTCTTAGGACTCATACACAGTGATGTATGCGGTCCAATGTCTACACATGCGAGAGGTGGTTATTCCTATTTCATTACTTTCACGGATGATTACTCAAGATACGGATTCATTTATCTGATGAAACATAAATCCGAGGCTTTTGAGAAATTCCAAGAGTATAAGAATGAAGTAGAAAACCAAACCGGCAAAAGTATTAAGACACTAAGATCTGATCGAGGTGGAGAATACTTAAGTGCCGAGTTCCTAGGTTACCTAAAAGAGAAAGGAATTCTCTCTCAGCTTACTCCTCCATACACTCCACAGCATAACGGTGTATCGGAGAGACGGAATCGAACCCTATTGGATATGGTACGATCCATGATGAGTAATGCTGAGTTACCGCGATCTTTCTGGGGTTATGCGCTAGAATCAGCGGCATATCTTTTGAACATGGTTCCTACCAAGACTGTGCCTACCACTCCATATCAGATGTGGAGCGGGAAGAAACCCCATCTACAGTATATAAAGATTTGGGGATGTCCAGCTTTTGTTAAAAAGCAGCATGTGGACAAGCTCGAGGCACGATCAGTAAAATGTATGTTTGTGGGATATCCAAAGCACTCCAGGGGATATCTTTTCTATTACGCAGAGGAACAAAAGGTGTTTGTTTCTCGTAATGCCCATTTTCTAGAACAACAGTTTTTAGAAAAGGAATCAAGTGGGAGCGAAATAGAACTGGAAGAAATTCCAGAACCACAAACTGCTACTGAAAGTTTGGTAGAACCAGAGGTTCAAGAAGAACAGAACATTCCCGCACCCCTCCGCAGGAGTAGTAGGCCGTCTCATCCGCCTGAGAGATACTACGGTTTTCTCATAGATGGGGATAGAGAGGATTGCATCATAAATGATGATGAACCTACTGACTTCCGGCAGGCCATCCAGAGCGGCGACTCGGTACGATGGCTAGATGCAATGCGGACCGAGATGGAGTCCATGTACACCAACAAAGTATGGACTTTGGACTTTGCTCCAGATGGGGTAAAACCCATAGGATGCAAATGGATCTTCAAGAAAAAGATTGGTGTAGATGGACAGGTGGAAACCTATAAGGCTAGACTTGTTGCAAAGGGTTTTCGTCAAAGACCTGGTTTGGACTATGACGAAACTTTTTCTCCAGTGGCTATGCTCAAATCCATTCGGGTCCTTCTTGCTATTGCTGCCTTCTATGATTATGAAATCTGGCAGATGGACGTAAAGACGGCTTTTCTGAATGGAAATTTAGAAGAGAGCGTCTATATGGATCAGCCAGAGGGTTTCAATCAGAGTGGGAGCAGCGGGAAAGTATGCAAGCTGCTTAAATCCATTTATGGACTAAAGCAGGCATCGCGGAGTTGGAACATCTGTTTTGATGAGACAGTCAAAGAATATGACTTTATCAAAAATCCAGATGAACCGTGCATATATAGTAAAGTTGTGGCCAGAAGTGTCGTATTCCTCGTCTTGTACGTGGATGACATTCTATTGATAGGAAATGACGTTCCTATGCTACAATCTGTCAAAGGATTCTTGTCACACAGGTTCTCCATGAAAGACCTGGGTGATGCCTCTTACATTCTGGGGATCCGGATCTATCGTGATAGATCCAAGAGGATGTTGGGACTTTCGGAGTCCAGGTATATCGACACTGTACTGAAAAGATTCAGTATGGAAGATTCTAAGCGCGGTAATCTACCGGCTTGTCACGGAATCACCCTCTCCAAAGAGATGTCTCCCAAGACTGATTTGGAAAGGGAACGCATGTCTATTATACCCTACGCTTCTGCGGTAGGCTCTATAATGTATGCGATGTTGTGTACCAGACCAGATGTAGCTTACGCACTAAGCGTGGTAAGCCGGTATCAGTCAGACCCAGGGAAGAAACACTGGATAGCAGTAAAGAACATTCTCAAGTACCTGAGGAGGACTAAGGAGATGTTCTTGGTTTACGGCGGAAAAGACCTCAGGTTGGAGGCCTTTACTGATTCCGGCTTCCAGAGTGATAAGGACGATTCCAAGTCCATGTCGGGTTATGTCTTTACCCTCAATGGAGGGGCGGTGTGCTGGAAGAGCTCCAAGCAGGACACCGTTGCTGACTCGACGATGGAAGCGGAGTATATTGCTGCTTGCGATGCCGCAAAAGAAGCAGTCTGGATGAAGAAGTTCCTAACAGAACTTCAGGTGGTTCCTACCATAGTTGATCCAATACCTCTGTATTGCGACAACAACGGAGCTATAGCTTTAGCAAAGGAACCAAGGTCCCATCAGAAGTCCAGACACATCTTGAGGCGGTATCACCTGATCAGGGAGATCATTGATCGTCAGGAGATCGAGGTTCGGAGAGTTGCTTCAGAAGAGAACATTGCTGATCCATTCACGAAGGCCCTTCCTCAGATTCAGTTCGAGAGGCTACTCGAGATAATCGGTCTGCGATATGCCAGTACATGGCCCTAGTGCAAGTGGGAGATTGTTAGTGTTTATGCCCTAGAAGGCCATTACTGTATCATACTAGCTTGTATATTACTTAATGGAAGCTTGGGATATTCACATGTATATAACAGTCTTGCTAAACATGGTAGTATGCTACTTGGTTTTTCTATCTTAATATGTTAGTGTACGTATTGATAGAGCTCTTAGGATCTTGCTTATCTACCAGCGTTGTGATGGCAGTCACACTAGTGGGGGCTGGGTAGTCTACAAGCACATCCTTATTCGGGTCCCTGGTCGTTGGATTATCGAGACAGAGCATCGATACTCCGGAGTAGACTGGTGTGTACGCTTCTCATCCCAGTTGGGGAGATGGTCTGTCCCACAGCCGTCAGTACGTCGTACTGGAGATAGTATGCAGGTGCTCGTTAGGTTACGGGTACACCAGACAGGACTCACGGGGAACTGTTGGTTGGTTTGATACCAGTCGTCAGTGAGCAGTTCCCAGGTGACATGAGTACAGCGTAGTCCGCAGACTTGACACTGCTACTTCGCCTCGAGTGTGTCCCACTGTTCTTAGATTGCTACCCTACCACGGCTCAAATGAGTCGTGCAAACAGGTAGCAGTTGGGTGCAGTCCCGAGCACTTGGAGGCAGTGGCGGTTAGACAGGATTCGTCCCTCCCGGTATTGGGAGTAGATATCGTGCTGTGTCAGAGAGCCATTACGCAATGTCCCTGGCCAGGGCAAGCGAGATTTACTGGTAGGTTCCAGTAGTTTCTCAGGGTGTAATGGGCTTCACTCCGACACGACTTATACCGCTATTAGGGGACTGACGCTTGCCGCCCCCCTAGGCCCGATATGCGATAGTCTTGGACGAACGGACCGGACTGTATGGAGATTGTCACATCAGACTCAGTAGGAGTTCGGATGGGTTTTCTCATCGGCCTTCTTATTGACAACTACCTGGGGACCGTTACGTACAGCTAGTGCCGCTTGCGGTCTGTGGTTAAACCCACTGCCAGCGTAGTAGTCGAGTCTCTAGAGTCCCACACAGAGAGTTTCCTACTCCAGGCGAAACGATATAGAGGTTGCATGGTTTTGCGACAAAGGGTTCGGACGCATACGTGCGTTTACGCGCGTACGACTTTCGGACAGTTTTCACCAGTCGGCTTTGGTTTAAGCCAGTTACTGGTATCCGGTTATTGGATTTTTACAGTCTAAAGTTTTTCCGTATTTTTACGGATCGGAGGGCGTTCTCGTAATTGTTTGAGAAGCTTCTAGAAGATGGTGACTAAGGAGGGTTATGTGTCATATTCATTAAATGAGGTTATGAGTCATGGTGGTGATTCATTCATTCATTAATGCACATTTATTGCTTAATGACTCATGCTAATGAATCACCACTAGATATTTTATGAAGCATGATTTATCATCACTCTTTATTCTTTTCTCATTATTAGAAAATGCTTCATAATATATTATGATAGACTCTTTCTCATCTCATTATCATATCTCACATTCTCTCTCCTCAAGCTCTCATCTTCAAACCCTAATCCTTACACCTCATGAGTTGAGATCAAAGGATTAGTTAGACTAAACAATCCATAACCATCACTCTATATCATCCTTTCATCTTTGATTAGCAATCAAAGTTGATTAGTTACCTCAAGTTAGAGGTTTAGCTTGGAGTTTTGCTCTCGGGTGGATCGTCTACTACCTAGAGAAGGCCGAGGAGAACAAGGAGATTGTAAAGACGAAGGACTAGTATCGATAGGTATAATCCCTTAACACTATAGTTTAGTATAGCTATGTGTTCGGTTATTAGTTGTTTAGCTTCGATTTAAGCGGTTAGTCGATGTTCGTTCTTTAAACTTGATCGTTTTCAAAAATTCCGCCTCCCCACAAGTACTGGGGTGTACTACATCGACTTACAACGGTTACCATCCCCCTAGGCCCGATATGCGAGTATCTTAGACGAACAGACCGGACTGTATGGAGATTGTCACAGATAGACTCAGTAGGATTTCGGATGAGTTTGCTCATCGGCCTTCTTATCGACAGATACCTGGGTAGTCGTTACGTGCAGCTAGTATCGCTGGCGGACTTGTGGCTAAACCCACTGCCAACGTACTGTCGAGTCTTTAGAGTCCCACACAGAGGGTTTCTCTTCTTCAGGCGAAACGATGTAGAGGCCGTATGGTTTTACGGCAGGGTTCCGATCATATATGTATACTGGCTGCACGGATGTTGTTCGGACGGATAATACTAGTGGGTTTTTGTTTAAGCCGGCAACTAGTATTATATTATTGGATTATTATTATCTCATTGTATTCGTATTTTTCGGAATACGAATACGGGTATGTATATACGGTGAGGGCATTCTTGTAATTTCACAAGAGATGCTTTTAGAAGGGGACACCTCATTATTTGGTTTATTTATTTTTGGAAATAAATTATTGAGGTGGAAATTGGAGATATTTGTGGCATGGGGTAAAACACGGCTCATTACATTTGTTTATTGGTTTGTGTTTACTTTTGAAGTATGGTTGCTATTTTCAATTGGAAAATAATTCATGCTTCATGTGAGATAATGAGTGAGCCATTCTTCACTTGCCAAGACCTTAGCTCATTTGTAGTTTCACTTTCTCTCTCCAATTTTTCTCTCCTTCTTCCTTAAGACCTAAAACCTACACATGTGTTGTGAATCATTAAGTCTATTGAGATTAAATACTCCATTAGACACTCTACATCTTCTAAGCTATCTAGCTTAGAAAATTAGGTATCTTAGTTACCTCGGTTAGAGGTTGGACTTTGAAGTACATACTCTCGGGTGGATCGTCTTCGACATGAGGAGGCCGACATTTCAAGCGCGATCCGATCTTCGAGGAGCTCAAGAAGAGGAGGAGAAGAAGAAGACCCGAAGGACTTATTGTCACGCCCCGCTTCCCAATGTACGCTAAAGTGGGCACATGACATAGCCAACCATGCTACCTGTGGATAGGAAAAATCCTTCCACAGTCACATTACGGCTGTGAAGATATCAAGAACAGGAAAGTAAACTAACTACCTAGTACATGTCCATAAGCCAGAGTAAAAGAATCAAGAGATAACAATATGCGGAAGCCAAAAGATACAATAAATGAAACACCTGGAGTGAAACTACGTACCGACAGGAACCTCACCGCTCGTCTAACAGCGGCAAAACTCCTAATCAGTCTGCAGCAAGGTAGAAGAATCTGGGCCATGCAAAACCCAGACGTCAGCGCGTCAAGTCATCAAGTAATAACATAGTAAATAGGCAATGCGAATATAAACATGAATAAAGCAAGGGTAACAATAATATAAATCAGAGCAGTACAGGGTAGTGTGCAGTGGGTAAACTGGATTGTTCTATCAGGTTCTCTGTTCTAAAGTCTTTGAAACCAAATTGATGAATCATCGATGTAACTCAATAGTATCCCGTACATACCCGGGACCACGGCCACAATATTCTCGGCTGCAGCCGAGACATGCCGCCAGGCACAAAACAGGAATGTGTACACTCGATAGTATCCCGTACATACCCGGGACCACAGCCACAATATTCTCGGCCGAAACCGAGACATGCCGCTAGGCACAAAACAAGAATGTGTACACCCAGAACAGGTAGTGAACTGTCGAGTTACAAGTCAGGTTTCACCTTTAATTTCCCCATACCCCCAAGTTATATATGTCAAGTCAGGTATTCAGTAGTCAAGAACTAATGCCAACACAGGATCAGATAAAAGCAGGTTTGTCTGGATAGACAACAGGAACTGTCCATGAGGACTACATGTTATGTTTGTTGGCATTAGACACAAGATCAGGTAACAGGTAAAGCCATGGTACATCAGGTCCAGCCAGGTAATGTATAAAGGTGTCATGTCATGTCAAGAGTGTACGGTACCATGTCATGTCAAGTAGGAAGTGTAACAGGTCATGTCAGGAAGCACAAGATGTCATGTGGGTGCTCATAATCAAACTAACATAAGCATGTGTATAAATAAACAAGCATGAGTACTATCAGAACAATAAACTGGAACATGTAATATGATATGCAAATAGATATAATTTCAAGGATATGGATGCACAGTTATCGATTAGGGTTACATTTATAGTTCCAATATTAATTAGGATGCAATTTATTAAACATGGAGTGTTAATATCACATTATTATGTAGTAATGTGATCTATGGATGCAATTATATGTATCTTAAATGCGATGGATGCAAACGGGTATCCGAAAAGTTATAAAACTATAAAAATGGTAATGTGGGATGTACAACTAAGCAATATGTGATATAAATATTGATATAATAATATTAATATGGATAGCATATTCAAAGCGATTAATAACTATAAAAGTGGTATTGATTAACCATGCACAAGAAAGTTCCGTTCAGAAATTCAGCATCACCCTAATTTGTAAAATAGCTTAAAAATAACAAACGTTCTCCAAAAGGGACGTGTCTTATACCAAAACAAAGATAATTCAATAAGGTTTTCAGTTTTATAAGTATAAGCATCTCAGGTTGTCCTACAAAAAGTTATGAACATTCGAAATTGAAAGTTTGCTGCTGGAATTTCCCTGGACAGCAGTTTGGAGACATTTTCATTTGCATTTTATGTTATTTAAACAATTTATTTTGCCAGTAAATATTTCATAGAGTTATATTATTCTGAGTTAGCTTCGTAACGAACTAAAGAACGTATACTAATGATTTTTCTATGATTTATAATAAATTTTATAAGATAAGGTGTACAGTAAATTTCAGATTTGTCATATCCGATTTTTCAACGACGTTTCATGTGTAAACTATAAGATTTTCAAATGTATAACATTATAAAATAAAGATTATAAACTAATTAAAGATAATAATAATAAATATTACGACGATATATATTTTAAATGATATGGTTGCAGTATAATGTAATCTAGTATGTCACAAGATAAGTTTTCATGATCTAGATTTAATATGATATAAACGGATGCAAACGGAATATCGAAACGTTATAAAATTAAACATGGGGCACTAGATTTAAACTATAGGTAAGGTATTTATTTAAATAGGTATAAAATGAATTATATAGCATGTAGCAAGATTAACTTGCCTCGCTGGGTCGCGAATCGGGAAAACAGAACGTTAACCGTCGGCGGGGAAAACTCGCGACGGGCGCACGGTTCACGGAATGAACCCAAACGACGAACAAAGGAACCACACGGGTCAGGTTACCTCGCTGGAACGTCGAGATGCGTCACCGACACGACGGAATTCCGGCAACAAAAGAACAGTTAAAAAAATTAGAAACGAGACATGAAGCAAGAAGAGAAAGAATGATAAAGAGAAGTACGAGAGAATATATGAGAGAGAGAGAAAAAAAAGTGGAGAGAGAGAGAGAGAGGGAGAGAAGAGGGAGAGAGAGAAAGTGGAGAGATAGAGAGAGAGAGAAGAGAGCTGCAGGTGGGGGCCCACGGAATTAAAAGGAACGCGATTGGCTAAAGGGGAATCGTTAGTTAGGGATAAATATTAATTAAAGATTCAAAACATTTTAAGGAACGGTAGGATATATATATAGGTTAATTTAAAGATTTAAAAGATATGTAATGAACAGTAAGATATCAGGTTAGTTAGAAAAAATATATACGATGGTTTTAATAATATTAAAATTTGGGATTTTGGCGCCAAATAAAACATTTCCAAAACGCGCCCGGGTCGAGTCCAAAAATTTGAAATTGAAATAATAGGATTTTAAGCGGGATCCAAATTTTAAAATTAAGTGTTTTATGATTAAAAAGCATACCCCCAAAACGGACACATGTACGCGCGTGTAGCCGTCGAAACTCGCCCGTTTCACTGAACGGGACGAGAACACAATGCACGGACGCTACAACAGGGTTAGGGGTGTCAAGCAGGCCAAGATGAATATTTTCAATTTTATTTTAGATGCCAAAATTTGTTATATGTAGAAATGACTTTGCCGGGTAAATTTTACAGTAAGCAACAAACAAGCAAGTTAAATGAAATGAGTACCACATTATGCTCAAACAGTAACTGAAAATAGTAGCATTGGGCTCGGTTGTTACATTATACCCAACTACAAAAGAATTTCGTCCTCGAAATTCCAAGAATACAAAGATAGAAAACTACAGGAAAAGGTGAGGAAACTTCTGTCGGATTTCATCTTCTCGTTCCCAAGTGGACTCTCCATGCGATCGATTTCCCCAAGAAACAAGCACAAGGGGAATAACCTTGTTCTTGAGAACCTTTTCCTTTCGATCCACGATTTCAATCGGTCGCTCCTCAAAAGTCAAGTCTTCTCGTACTGTTAGCTCCGAATGATCCAAAACGTGTGTTTCATCTCGAACATACTTTCGTAGTTGAGATACGTGAAACACATCGTGCACACTTGCCAAGGTCTGCGATAACGCCAAACGGTACGCTACCTCTCCAACACGCTCCAAGATCTCAAAGGGTCCAACGAATCGAGGACTAAGCTTTTCTCGACTCCCAAACGAATCACCCCTCTAGTCGGTGATATCTTCAAAAACACCAAATCACCTATGGCGAACTCTAGAGGTCTTCTTGACGTGTCAGCCCAACTCTTCTGTCTGTCTTATGCTGCCTTCATATGATTCCTGATAGTGTTAACCTTTTCAACTGTCTGCACAACCAAATCTGGTCCCAACAATCTTCGTTCACCGACATCATCCCAACAAACAGGTGAACGGCATTTACGACCATACAAAGCTTCAAACGGAGCCATCTGAATAGTTGCCTGAAAACTGTTGTTGTAAGACAACTCCACCAAAAGTAGATGATCCTCCCAAGACCCCTTGAAGTCCAACATGCATGCTCTCAACATATCCTCAAGAGTTTGGATCGTTCTCTCCGACTGACCATCAGTTTGAGGATGATAAGCTGTGCTAAACTTCAATCGAGTCCCCAAACTTTCCTGTAAACTCCTCCAGAAGTGTGATAAGAACCGAGTGTCCCGATCGGACACGATACTCACCGGTACTCCATGCAATCTTAGAATCTCCTGCATGTACCGCTCTGCCAAAGTCTCTGTTGATTAACCAACCCGAAAAGGAATAAAGTGAGCTACCTTGGTCAATCGATCAACAATCACCCATACAGCATTGTTGCCTTTTGGACTCCGCGGTAAAGCCGTCACGAAATCCATGGTTATATGTTCCCACTTCCACTGAGGAATCGGAAGTGGTTGCAATAAACCAGCAACCCTTTGATGTTCAGCCTTAACTTGCTGACACACCAAGCACTTTGCCACAAAGCGAGCAATCTCCCGTTTCATGACTTCCCACCAGAAATGCTGTCGAATATCTCGGTATATCTTTGTGCCTCCTGGATGTACAGAATAAGCTGAACTGTGTGCCTCCTTCATAAGCTCTTCGCGAACATCTCCCTTTGGCACACACAAACGGCTACCATACCTCAACGAACCATCTTCGTGGATTAGTAAATCTATTCGTAGCCCGACTTCAACTTGCTCTCGAAACTTTTGCAGTCTAGGATCCTGCGATTGTGCTGCTTTAATATTCTCGATCAAAGACGAATGTACTTGCAGCTGCAACAACTGTCCCGTAGAACGCGGTAGCACAACCTCCAAGTCAAATCTTCGAAAATCTGCGACGATCTCCTTCTGCGTAGTTAACACCTGAATTACTGGCAACCGACTAAGCGCATCCGGCACAACATTAACCTTCCCCGGATGGTACTTAAGATCAAGAACGTAGTCAGCCATCAGCTCCAACCATCTACGCTGCCTCATGTTAAGCTCCTTCTGTGTGAACACATACTTCAAGCTCTTATGATCTGTAAAAACTTCGACTCTTTCGTCCAAAAGGTAGTGTCTCCAAATCTTCAAGCGAAAATCACAGCCGCAAGCTCCAAGTCATGAGTTGGATAATTCTTCTCATGGGTCTTCAACTGTCTCGATGCGTATGCTACAACCTTCCCATGCTGCATCAAAACACATCCCAATCCTTTCTCAGATGCGTCGCTGTGAATCACCAATCCTCTGGAATTGTCTGGCACGGTCGGAATAGGGGCGGTTATCAACTTCTGCTTCAACGTCTCGAAAGCTAACGCACACTTATCCGCCCATACAAAAGGTACCTCCTTGCGCGTAAGCTTGGTCAACGGCTCTGCCAGACGAGCAAAGTTCTCCACAAATCTCCTGTAGTATCCGGCTAATCCAAGGAAACTTCTTATCTCAGCAACATTCTTTGGAATAGGCCAATCTCGAACTGTTGCAATCTTTTCTGGATCGACGGCATTGCCATCGCCAGACACAACATGCCCCAGAAACTTCACTTCCTCCAGCCAAAACTCGCACTTACTCATCTTCGCATACAATTTCTCCTGTCTCAACGTCTGCAGTGCGATCTTTAAATGCTCAGCATGCTCCTCAAAACTCTTCGAGTAAACCAGAATATCGTCAATGAAGACCACGATAAACTGGTCCAAGAACGGTGAAAAGATTCGGTTCATCAAGTCCATGAATACTGCCGGTGCATTCGTTACTCCGAAGGGCATCACTAAGTATTCGTAATGTCCGTACCGAGTTCGAAACGCCGTCTTGCAAATATCTTATGTTTTCACTCGGACCTGATGATATCCGGATCGTAAATCCAACTTCGAGAATACCCTCGCGCCACTAAGCTGCTCAAAAAGCTCTCCAATGCGAGGGATCGGGTACTTGTTCTTGATAGCCACCCGGTTTAATTCTCGATAGTCGATGCACATTCTTCTTGTGCCATCCTTCTTCTTTACTAGAAGAACTGGAGCTTCCCAAGGCGAGTTACTGCTTCGAATCCAACCCTTCTCAAGCAATTCAGCAACCTGTTTCTTAATTTCTTCCAATTCTACTGGTGCCATTGGATAATACGCTTTAGATACTGGCGCTACACCAGGAATAAGATCAATTGCGAACTCCACGTCTCGCTTCGGCGGTAAACCCGATATATCTTCAAATACGTCCATAAAATCACGAACAACAGCCGGCTCTTTACTTTCATCACTTCCATTGATGCAAGAATATTGTTTGTCGGCCTAGCCCTAACCTCGACCGGCCCGACTGAACTGCTTCCTTAACGCAACTGTTGTCTGCTGCAAACTCCCTTTCATCCCAGATAAACTCTGCTGCTCTTGGCCACTGCAAGTATTTGTGAGAAAGTGGTCAAACCCAGGGAGACAATCTGCCTCTGGATGTCCACGTCCAGTCTGCGCATGAACCTCCGTGCCCTGTCTGCATCGTTGGCAACTAAAGGTCCAACGAAACTACTGAGTCTCGTCTATTCTGCTACATGCACATCTACGGGTGCTCCCTTCTGCTTTAGTCCGATGAACTTCTCTTCAATTTACTCCCGTGCAGTCCGCGGGAAGAACTTCTCCAGGAAACTCTTAGAAAAATCCGCCCACTTGATCGGCTTGGGCAAGCGGGTCTCCTCAACAAGCCACCATTCTCGGGCGTAGTCCACTAGCTGAATGCGTACCACAACAACCTTTTTGTCATCTGGAATCTGTGCCGCAAAAAGCAAGTTCTCTGTGTCAACTAGCCATTGCTCCACTGGCAACGTCTCCTTTAAACCAGTAAATGTAGACGGACCCAACTGCCTGAAATCTGCTACGGTCCCTACTCGGTCAACTGGTCTAGCTCCAACATTGTTCACAGACTGCTGAACGATCTGCAAACCTTCCCGAAACGAGTCCGCTTGCTGCTGGATCAGCTCGGTCTGTTTCTTTGATTCTCCAGCATTCCTCTTATCACTCCAAGCATGGCGGCTTCGTCCACACGCCTCTGGTATGTCTTCAATTTCTTACCGGCCATAATCCTGAACTCAAAATACCCAACATTAGCATGATAATACATTTTGAATATAGATCAAGGTTAGAACTCCAAGATACTTAAATAGAGTACCGCATTGTAACTATGCCGCGGTATCATAGCCACAATTACATAACTCCATCCAAGTCGCCTAAGTCCTAGAGATAACAAGGAATCAGGTTTTCGAATCGATATGCAAATGAAGTTTGCACATCGTAAAAGATAT
The DNA here is from genome assembly GCA_030015575.1 of Agapanthus africanus. Taxonomy (NCBI): domain Eukaryota; kingdom Viridiplantae; phylum Streptophyta; class Magnoliopsida; order Asparagales; family Amaryllidaceae; genus Agapanthus; species Agapanthus africanus. The sequence continues at coordinate 927,779,526 of CM057339.1, forward strand.
AATCAGGAAGAATGTGATTCAAGAATGGTAAAACGGTCAAGGTGGCAGGACATGTTTCCTAAACACGGGTATTCTGATTCGTGTATTGGGTACAATACCCAACTACAAAAGAATCAACCCGACTATCCTATGGCTCTGATACCAAAAGAACCATGTCACGCCCCGCTTCCCAATGTACGCTAAAGTGGGCACATGACATAGCCAACCATGCTACCTGTGGATAGGAAAAATCCTTCCACAGTCACATTACGGCTGTGAAGATATCAAGAACAGGAAAGTAAACTAACTACCTAGTACATGTCCATAAGGCAGAGTAAAAGAATCAAGAGATAACAATATGCGGAAGCCAAAAGATACAATAAATGAAACACCTGGAGTGAAACTACGTACCGACAGGAACCTCACCGCTCGTCTAACAGCGGCAAAACTCCTAATCAGTCTGCAGCAAGGTAGAAGAATCTGGGCCATGCAAAACCCAGATGTCAGCGCGTCAAGTCATCAAGTAATAACATAGTAAATAGGCAATGCGAATATAAACATGAATAAAGCAAGGGTAACAATAATATAAATCAGAGCAGTACAGGGTAGTGTGCAGTGGGTAAACTGGATTGTTCTATCAGGTTCTCTGTTCTAAAGTCTTTGAAACCAAATTGATGAATCATCGATGTAACTCAATAGTATCCCGTACATACCCGGGACCACGGCCACAATATTCTCGGCTGCAGCCGAGACATGCCGCCAGGCACAAAACAGGAATGTGTACACTCGATAGTATCCCGTACATACCCGGGACCACGGCCACAATATTCTCGGCCGAAACCGAGACATGCCGCTAGGCACAAAACAAGAATGTGTACACCCAGAACAGGTAGTGAATTGTCGAGTTACAAGTCAGGTATTCAGTAGTCAAGAACTAATGCCAACACAGGATCAGGTAAAAGCAGGTTTGTCTGGATAGACAACAGGAACGGTCCATGAGGACTACATGTTATGTTTGTTGGCATTAGACACAAGATCAGGTAACAGGTAAAGCCATGGTACATCAGGTCCAGCCAGGTAATGTATAAAGGTGTCATGTCATGTCAAGAGTGTACGGTACCATGTCATGTCAAGTAGGAAGTGTAACAGGTCATGTCAGGAAGCACAAGATGTCATGTGGGTGCTCATAATCAAACTAACATAAGCATGTGTATAAATAAACAAGTATGAGTACTATCAGAACAATAAACTGGAACATGTAATATGATATGCAAATAGATATAATTTCAAGGATATGGATGCACAGTTATCGATTAGGGTTACATTTATAGTTCCAATATTAATTAGGATGCAATTTATTAAACATGGAGTGTTAATATCACATTATTATGTAGTAATGTGATCTATGGATGCAATTATATGTATCTTAAATGCGATGGATGCAAACGGGTATCCGAAAAGTTATAAAACTATAAAAATGGTAATGTGGGATGTACAACTAAGCAATATGTGATATAAATATTGATATAATAATATTAATATGGATAGCATATTCAAAGCGATTAATAACTATAAAAGTGGTATTGATTAACCATGCACAAGAAAGTTCCGTTCAGAAATTCAGCGTCACCCTAATTTGTAAAATAGCTTAAAAATAACAAACGTTCTCCAAAAGGGACGTGTCTTATACCAAAACAAAGATAATTCAATAAGGTTTTCAGTTTTATAAGTATAAGCATCTCAGGTTGTCCCTACAAAAAGTTATGAACATTCGAAGTTGAAAGTTTGCTGCTGGAATTTCCCTGGACAGCAGTTTGGAGACATTTTCATTTGCATTTTATGTTATTTAAACAATTTATTTTGCCAGTAAATATTTCATAGAGTTATAGTATTCTGAGTTAGCTTCGTAACGAACTAAAGAACGTATACTAATGATTTTTCTATGATTTATAATAAATTTTATAAGATAAGGTGTACAGTAAATTTCAGATTTGTCATATCCGATTTTTCAACGACATTTCATGTGTAAACTATAAGATTTTCAAATGTATAACATTATAAAATGAAGATTATAAACTAATTAAAGATAATAATAATAAATATTATGACGATATATATTTTAAATGATATGGTTGCAGTATAATGTAATCTAGTATGTCACAAGATAAGTTTTCATGATCTAGATTTAATATGATATAAACGGATGCAAACGGAACATCGAAACGTTATAAAATTAAACATGGGGCACTAGATTTAAACTATAGGTAAGGTATTTATTTAAATAGGTATAAAATGAATTATATAGCATGTAGCAAGATTAACTTGCCTCGCTGGGTCGCGAATCGGGAAAACGGAACGTTAACCGTCGGCGGGGAAAACTCGCGACGGGCGCACGGTTCACGGAATGAACCCAAACGACGAACAAAGGAACCACACGAGTCAGGTTACCTCGCTGGAACGTCGAGAAGCGTCACCGGCACGACGGAATTCCGGCAACAAAAGAACAGTTAAAAAAATGAGAAACGAGACATGAAGCAAGAAGAGAAAGAATGATAAAGAGAAGTACGAGAGAATATATGAGAGAGAGAGAGAAAAAAGTGGAGAAAGGGAGGGAGAGAGAGAAAGTGGAGAGATAGAGAGAGAGAGAAGAGAGCTGCAGGTGGGGGCCCACGGAATTAAAAGGAACGCGATTGGCTAAAGGGGAATCGTTAGTTAGGGATAAATATTAATTAAAGATTCAAAACATTTTAAGGAACGGTAGGATATATATATAGGTTAATTTAAAGATTTAAAAGATAGGTAATGAACAGTAAGATATCAGGTTAGTTAGAAAAAATATATGCGATGGTTTTAATAATATTAAAATTTGGGATTTTGGCGCCAAATAAAACAATTCCAAAACGCGCCCGGGTCGAGTCCAAAAATTTGAAATTGAAATAATAGGATTTTAAGCGGGATCCAAATTTTAAAATTAAGTGTTTTATGATTAAAAAGCATACCTCCAAAACGGACACATGTACGCGCGTGTAGCCGTCGAGACTCGCCCGTTTCACTGAACGGGACGAGAACACAATGCACGGACGCTACAACAGGGTTAGGGGTATCAAGCAGGCCAAGATGAATATTTTCAATTTTATTTTAGATGCCAAAATTTGTTATATGTAGAAATGACTTTGCCGGGTAAATTTTACAGTAAGCAACAAACAAGTAAGTTAAATGAAATGAGTACCACATTATACTCAAACAGTAACTGAAAATAGTAGTATTGGGCTCGGGTGTTACACTTATAAACAAGGAGGTATAAACCCTAACATAGTAGTTAGAACCTCCTAGTAGATATAACTAGTTAAGGTTTCCATAAACATCCTGGAGTTAAAGTTGGTGTTGCTAAGTAAGAAAAATCATTTTTTGTAAATTCCGCCTCCCCGCGAACCCGCGGGGTGAGCGACATCGACTTACACTTGATCACTCAGAGCTCATGGTACAAACTGATCTAACCTGCGAGCAACAACCAGTTGAGATTCTGGACCGAAAAGTGAAGACATTACGAAACAAGGAGGTAAACTTGATCCGAGTGATGTGGAGAAAGGATTCGCCAGGAGAATCAACTTGGGAAAGAGAAGAAGATATGCATACACAATACCCTTACCTCTATGAAAATTAGTCTCTATGTAAATGTAAATTTTGAGAACGAGATTTTTATAAGGAGGGTAGAATGTAACGATTCTGAAATCCCTGTACAAAAAAATTTCTTGTTTATTGTACAGAAAAGGGTATTTTAGCATGTATAAGAGTTATAGATTATTTTTGTTCAATAAAAATGAGAAACAACTTGTAGCTCATTGGTAAAGGCTCTACACTGCTGCGATATAGCCTGTGTGTTTGAATCCCATCGGACCCAATTATTTTTAAAGATTTTTCTTTTTAATTTTTCGGAAACCCAAGAGTTGCACGTGCAATTCACGGAGAAATGAAAAGTTTCAGAAAAATCAAACATGCGCAAAGAGGAGTAAACACCCAACTTGACACGCGGCTCGAATCTCAAGGCAAACCCTCAAGATCCGACCGCCCGTTTCCTCTTTTGGGCCGACGCCGACAGTCCGATATTCCCAAATCACCTTCTTGCTTTGCACACTAGTCCCTTCAGCTCCCCTCAACTCCCGTGCACTGTTTAATTTCCCTGCAATTAAACAGTGACCTTTAAATTCATCATTTAACACCATTTTAATTCTTTTAATCCAAAATTTTAATTTCCAAATCCTAAATTTTTCACTGTAAATACCACCCCATTTCCTAGATCCCTTCTATTCTGAAAATTTCTATCAAAATTATCCCAAAAGTTTCTAAGTGCAAGTGGAGTCAAGTGGAGTTGGCAACCAAGCTCCTTTCGTCGAAGATCGAAGTCGTTTCCGGAGTTTCCGTGACCCCATGGAACCCCCTCCCTCTTCTTTAACCACTTCCTAACGCCACACAACGAGTAAGTCCCTTCATCTCGCTCACTTTCCATCTCAAAACAATTTTTTAAAACAAATCGACAAAAGTGGAGTTATCTCCGATATAATCTTCTTTTTGATATTTGTAAACCATTGATAAGAAAATTAGATTAAACTAACATCTTATACTAATCTTAACCTTATTCACATCATTTAGTTTTTAGTTAAAAATATTTCGTGTGAAACAATCATATAACGAACTTTTCATTAAAATACCACGAACTTTAGTTTAACCCCTTGTTCGATAACTAGTATACCCATCTCTAGAACTTTCACAGGGTAACGATCTACCCCACACGCACACCATAGTTTCATAGCACGGTATTCTAGATCTATGATTCATTTAAAAAATAACTTTTTCATTAAAACACCACACTTTTTCAAACGGGTTTCTTTTAATCGGTATTTTTGTAATTCTTGGCAATTATGCCTCTATAACTCTCATTAGGAGACCCGCTAATGGATGGTGCGGATTATCACACATCCTTGGGACAGTAGAGTGAGATACAAAACTTCTTACGGAGTATTCAGTCTCGAAAGGAAATAAAAATACGGTTGTAAGAAATACGACTTTTCTAAATAAAAAAACTAAATTTTGGAAAATTATATAAAACTATGAATTCGTATTTTCAATAAAAAAATATTATGAAACTATATTTTTAAAATGAAAGATTAGAATTTTTAATAAAATACCACCAAGTTTCCAAAATTAGTAGTTTTCATAAAAATACCATAAACTTTTAAAGGCTGGGTTTTATCACCAAAACACCACAACAATTAAATTACATGTTCATGAAAACCTTAAATATTATAAATCACCCTCAAGGTTTATTTTTAAACTATATTAAAGTATTTTTCATAAAAACCCCTCGAGATATGCAAACAATATTTTATGGGCCCTAGAATTAATATAGGTTTAAGCGGTATCATTTCTCTTGAGCTTCGGAGAGCCGGAGAAAGTGAGTGCTTGCCTATTCAGGTTAGACAACTTAACGAAGTTATCAAATGGCAATTGTCTTGGAAAAAGACACAAATTCTGCCGTCCATGTGCAGCAGTTGCCGATTTCTCCCGAACATAAGATTTTTAACAGTTTAAATCAACTCATATAAAAAGACCTGAACTCAAACCCCAAACTCCAAACTCGAATCTAAACTTGAATTCAAACTCAAATACAAACTCGAACTCTAACCGAACTCTAACCAAACTCTAACCTAAATCTGAACATGAACTCGAACCCAATCTACTCGAACTAACTTGACTCGAACCAAGATTGCAAATTTTCATGACTCGCATATTACTCGATTCACTCGACTTCATTTTACACCTTTTGCAATCTATGGTTTCGAACAAGACATGTCATAATCAACCAATCAAATCAACTAAGGCTATCTTACAATTATAAAATATATTATACTCGGGATGCTTGGGATAGTTTCTTGTATGAATCCAACGGAGCTTCAGGAGTCTCGTATTAATCTCTTTTTTTTATTTTACTCGAATATCAGTTGGGTTGACTCATCCACAGCCTAGAGCCCCGATGCTAACCCATGAAATGGGCCCGTGTTTCCTTGCTCCTTAGGCCCCACTCTTGAGCTCGTGAATATTTCTACGGCTGCGTTGACATTCACACTTGGAACTTAACGTTAATATAGTGACCATATAGAGACCTATAGTACATATTCACCCATGAACATGTACTCTTACTCATCATCTATATATTCTACATTTGTCATTTTCTTTACTCTTACTTTATCTTTGGGACTTACCGAACGCTAGTTCGCTGACGGGCATTCCATCTACTTTTCTTCTCTTGAATGTTCGTCAGATACGGTCGAGACGGAGGAGGTGGAAGCCTCAGAGGAGAACTACATCCGGATCGCTACTTAGGATTAGCTCAGCTTCATTTTCCTTCAGTTTATGTAACAACCCTAAATTTCCTATACAACTTTCTGTACAAATTTTTCAAAAAATACAGAAAGGGGTATTTCAAAAAATAATCTGACTTGAATATAATTCAAGTACAATCTACAATCTACAATCCAACATGAATCTTTGAATCCATTTATTCAATATATTCAATCTATATTGACTGAACCGAACCATGGATATACTACTATTTACATGATTCTCCGGTTATATCCATTTACTGATATCATGGTTTCGGCAAATCATTCCTCTATACAAGACAATACAATTTACAATACAACACAAATAATACAATCAATACTTCGCGGGGTTTAAGGGGTAGATTGGTACGGAAGGTGTTAGAAGTGGCACGAGACAGTAAGATTTAATACACCTAACCTGAATCCAGTTGCTGTTGTACCGTGGCATAAACGGTTCCTTGTACTACACTTGCCTCTAGTCTCTGGCATATAGAGACTCCTCTCGTATACACTAGCATTCTTCTGTACCAAGCTACAAACACAGCGTTAACACAACATTATAACAATATAATACAACTTTAAAAGGTACCTTCTCTTTCTGTCTATTCTATTTCTCTCTTATCTTTGGGACTTACCGAGCGATTTGTTCGCTGACGACATTCTCTTTCTTTCTTCTTTGAATGTCGTCAGGTGATCTGGATACTCCGGAGATCGAGCCCACTAGTGAAGACTTGGACCACTTCATTGAAGACCCAGAGGTTTAGTTCATTGTATACTTTTATTTCAGTAATTTTCTTTTTCTGTTATGCCATTGTTTAGGCATTGCTTTCATTCAGTTGTATTTACTTTTCCATGCATTGTACAGAAAGAATATGAATAAATAAAGTTGATGTTTTATTATATCTTGTATCTTGTGCATTTATTTTTATATTGCTTAGATACGCTTAGCGTATTTACTTCATAGTAAATACATAGCGGTCTCGTCGCTTCCTCTGCCCGTACTCTGGGAAGCGGGGCGTGACAGGTTTTGTTGGTGGCCCATGAAGGTCAGAGCTGTATGGAACCCTACCATGCAAATATGTTCTGCGTGAATAACCTAAGCAATATAACACAAGAACCAGCAACTAAAAACATTCTTTACAATTCATATTCCTTGAATCTTATCATTTCATATTCCTTGAATCTGTCATAATCCAAAATTCCCTTATCTCTTTTACAATCTTACCAAAACTTTCGCATTCTTTAGTTTCTTCACATATTTTTCATACACTATCAGTACTTCAGTCACCAAACTTTCCTTGAATCTATTACACTTTCCTTTTACAAATTTCGAGGACGAAATTTTTATAAGGAGGCTAGAATGTAACAACCCTAAATTCCCTGTACAACTTTCTGTACAAATTTTTCAAAAAATACAGAAAGGGGTATTTTTGCCTGAGCACAAGTTATAAGTTTGTTTTTCTTTTTAATAGCAAGAAAGAGCTTGTAGCTCATTGGTAAGACCTTGCACTGCTAAACCAAGCCACCAGAGTTCAAATCCCATATTATTTTTAATATTGTTTTATTTTGAACTTTTATAATACCAAGAGCCTACACGTGCATAAATCGTAAAAACCCTACTACACATGTAAAACAAACTGACCCAGGGGCTATACCAAGCGACGAGGGACACGTGGCGGCGAGCCCCGGCCCGACTCGGGCCGGACCGCCGAGTCGTCAACAGAAAATTTCTGCCTCTTCACCTCCCCTGTACACCTGCATAGTTTAATTACTTAGACCAGTACCAGAGACTCTTTAAAACCCTAATTACTTTATTTTAATACATTTTATTACATTTTAATACATTTTTCTTTACAACCCTTCACCTAACCCTAACCCTAGCCTTACCCTATAAATACAACCCCTAGACACACACCCCTCACTCCAAAATTCTGATCAAAACTCTCAAGAAACCTATAAAGAATTTGTGTACAATTCAAGTTAGCAAAAAGGCGAAAGCTTCGGCGATTTTCCGACGACAACCTTAGAAGCTCCCGGCGACGAAACGACGCACCGGCGCCTCCTTCAGGTCCCTCTTCCTTTCTCCTAACCTCTAAACTCATAAGTCCCACCTCCCTCTCTCCTTTGCTACTCTAAAAATATCTTTTAATAAAACCCGACGGAATCGGAGTCAAACCGATTTCCGATTCGGTTTCTTTCTAAAAATCCCACTTTTCTTAAACACAACCCTATTAAACTATTACATGTTGACTATTAAACATTAACAATTCATAATGAACAAGTTTCATATCAAAAGGATGTCTATTTCAATTTTTATCGTATTTCTTTCACTAAAATACCATGTGGTTTACTTTTACATTAAATCATCACAATCTTGCTATATCTTTAAGTAGATCACGAGGTAATAACCTACCTCCTCACAACACTCATATACAACATAGCACAATACCTTTTGGGAACCTAGAATACGGGAAAACGAAACATTTCAAATAAATACCATGAATTAATAAAACAATTTTCTAAAGGATTAAGTATTTTACACAAATCTTTGCAAAGCGCCGCTACAACCCAATTTGGGGAACCCGACTGGGATGGTGCGGATTATCGCACATCCCTGAGCTTAGTAGTGCAAGATGCATACCTCCGCACGGAGCATTCGGTCTCGAAAGATTTAAAATACGAATATCTTAAGAAAATGAGATTTCTAGAAATATAAAATATATATTAAAATTATTTTTCTATAAATATATGTATAAGTAACATTAAAATATCTATTTTGTAATAATATAAATATTCCAACTCTTTTCAAAAATCACAAGAATCACTTTACATTAAAATACCATGAATTCCATACAAGTACAATATTACAAATAAATACCATATATTATGAAAGTAGGTTATTTTCACTAGAAATATCACAAATATAAAATCTAAAATTATTACAACTCTAAAAAAGATAATTAAATACTTGGGGTGTATTTTGAAAAGTATATAAAAGTATTTTTATATAAAACCCCCTCAAGTTCTATAAATTACCCTAAGGACCCTAGTAAATATAGGTTTAAGCGGGACCAATCTCTTGAGCCTCAGGGAGCCGGAGAAGTGGGTGCTTGCCTATTTAAGGCAGACAACTTAATAACGGTGTTATCAACACGGTAATCGTCTTTGAAAAAGACACAAATTCTGCCGTCCATGTGCAGCGGTTACCGATAACATCAAAACAATCAGGACTTCAATTTCTTTTCTAATTGTCTGACTCAGACTGAGTCTTCTCATTAATAATCTGACTTGAATATGATTCAAGTACAATCTACAATCTACAATCCAACATGAATCCTTGAATCCATTTATTCAATATATTCAATCTATATTGACTGAACCGAACCATGGATATACTACCATTTACATGATTCTCCAGTTATATCCATTTACTGATATCATGGTTTCGGCAAGTCATTTCTCTATACAAGACAATACAATTTACAATACAACACAAATAGTACAATCAATATTTCATGGGGTTTAAGGGGTAGATTGGTACGGAAGGTGTTGAAGTGGTACGAGACAGTAAAATTTAATACACCTAACCTGAATCCAGTTGATGTTGTACCGTGGCATAAACGGTTCCTTGTACTACACTTGCCTCTAGTCTCTAGCATATAGAGACTCCTCTCGTATACACTGGCATCCTTCTGTACCAAGCTACAAACACAGCGTTAACACAACATTATAACAATATAATACAACTTTAAAAGCTACCTTCTCTTTCTGTCTATTCTATTTCTCTCTTATTTTTAGGACTTATCGAGCGATTTGTTCGCTGACGACATTCTCTTTCTTTCTTCTTTGAATGTCGTCAGGTGATCTGGACACTCCGAAGATCGGGCCCACTAGTGAAGACTTGTACCACTTCATCGAAGACTCGGAGCTTTAGTTCATTGTATACTTTTATTTCAGTACTTTTCCTTTTTTGTTATGCCATTGTTTAGGCATTGCTTTCATTCAGTTGTATTTACTTTTCCATGCATTGTACAGAAAGAATGTGAATAAATAAAGTTGCTGTTTTATTATATCTTGTCTCTTGTGCATTTATTTTTATATTGCTTAGATACGCTTAGCGTATTTACTTCATAGTAAATACGTAGCGGCCTCGTCGCTTCCTCTGCCCGTACTCTGGGAAGCGGGGCGTGACAGTTTATGTATAATACATGTTTAGGCATTTTCTTTTATTGTATTTACTTTCCAGCTGAAACTCATATACTTGTAAATATTGGAAGTTGAATGTAAATAAAGGTGTTTGTTGAAAAATTTTACATTCTCCATTTATTCTTATATTGTGTACTATTATTTCAATATACTTAGTATATTTATTTAGAAAATGACCTTCTCTAGATAAATATGCCGCGAGTTTGCCACGTCACCGTTTCTGTCTACTGGAAAGCGGGGCGTGACACCTCTGTACATACATCATACTTTCATACTCATTTCCTACCCATATACACTTGTTTGTTCTTTTTTGTACCTTTACTTCCTTATGAGGCAATCCTACCTGAATGTAACTCGTTGACGGACCTTTCCTTTCTCTTTCTTTTCTATCTCTAGAATGTCCGTTAGATAAGAACGAGTATTATGATGAGGATCAAGGTGTGGAGCCTACTAATGAAAATTATGTGGACTTGGTAACAGAAGATTAGCTGGTTATATTTTTGTTTGTTGCCCACATGTTTAGGGCTTTGTTTCTTTCTTTCGATATAATTAAACTATTTAGTTTATTTACTCATTTATTTTGGGATATAATAAAGTTTTTGTTAATGGAAATAAATGTCTTCCGCTTTTATTATTTCGTTTTGGTACATATCCTGTATGTTATAGATATTTATATGCTTAACGTAACTGTATTGAAATAGACAACTTTCAATACAGTTAGGTTGCGAACCATACCACGTTCTCTCTTCATTTTCTTTTGGAAAGCGAGACGTGACAGAATCCATGTAACCTACATTGATTCTGCGATCATGGTAGGAAAAGCATTTTTCAAAGAGCAGCACTTTTCCTACCCGCAATTTATCTACCAAAAAATTTACTCAAGAGACAAAACTGTAAAACTCACAACACTTAAGTAATGTGTCAAACATGTTGACCCATGGTGTTTGTCTCTTCGGTAAACTTTTAGGCAGACAAATTGCGGCAGAAAATGTATTTTTGTTTTTTCATAAGGTTTTATACTATCGAAAAATAATGTCATAAATGTGTATTGAAGAAGAGAGAGTTGGATGAGCAATCATCATGGTAGCCTCCAATAAAATCTAAAATAAAATCACATCTTCCTAAGGCCGAGACCAAAGAAAATCAAAGTGTGCCTTTTATATATTAATCGAGTAAACTCTTGAATAACCATTCACAGAAAACAAAAACCGAACTTGATCAAATAAGTTTTTGAAATTATTGCACTTGACGCGACCTGGATCGCGCCAAGATGTTACCTTCCGTTGATCTGCTGATGGCGGCGATGGATGGCTGAGATTGGATCTGGAGGCAGGCTCCTGAAGCGTGTGGATCTCAATGGGTTTGAGGTTGGTTTTCGCCGAGCTACCTGCAAGGAAGTCCCGGGGTGGTTGTACCACCGAGGACCCTCCGACGATCAAGTTAGAGAGGAAATCTGAGCAGAATAACGGCTTAGTGGAGTAAAAATGGCTTACTTGAACCGTCTGAAGAAGGGGTTTAAATAGCGGTGGCAGCAGGCAAGACAGGCGTGAGAATTACGCCGGCGTTACGCTCCCGACGTCACACCCGCGTGACGAGCGGGATCTCCCATTAATGGCGAGACAGGCTCGTTAATGGGGGATCGTGATGGCGTGGAATGTGGGATGTGGCCGGCGGAAATCTTGCGCATGGCGAGATTCGCGGGATGGCGGCTGCGCCTGTGAGCGGTATCGTCGGTCGGTCGATGAGATCGAGGAAGATGACCTCGGTGGGAGAGCTCGCGGACGAGCGGGAGAGCCGAGGTATCTTGGTTCTGCGGTAGCCCAAAGACGAGCTGTGAGGCCGAGGAGGCCGATTGTGCTGGGGGCTCGGAGGCGAGCCAGCTTTGTTGTAGGACGGGCATAGGAGTGGTCTGGTCGGCCACTGTAGGTCCTTTCTTGCATGCTCTGGGACACGGCATCTGCCACATGTCATGATCTGGGAGATCACCGATATCGAGCATCATCATTAGCCCCCTACTCTCGTCCTGACCAGCTGACGGGTCGGATCGAGAGTGGTCTGCCGGGTCACTCGAGGTGAGCTCCTTTTCGAAGATATCGTCGGGAGTGTCCCCGGGTAATCCGCTGTATTTTTTTCGCTGAAGCGACAGCCCACGTGTCGGGCACCGGTTGGCTGATGTAACGGGCCGCAACTTCTGGCGTCTGATGAGATCCGGCCAATGTGCGTGCAGCAGGTGGAGCGATCATGGCCGCTGAATGCGAAGAGTTGTTTTTGGCGGGAGCCGACCGTCGCCGTTGGATGAGGACGCCGGTAGCTATAAATAGAGGTGGGGTCCTCTTCAGGGCCCATCTCTCTTCATATCTTCCTCGTTCTTGATCTTGTAAGCTCGGCGCTCTCCTTTTTAGGTCGGATCTCTGCGTTCCCGAGGACTTCTCTCCATCAGGTTATATGTCTTCCTTTTTTTTCTTTTGCTTCTTCTCCTTCTGAGTTGAGTCTGTTTCTCCCTTTGGCAGGACCAATGGTTCGATCCATGACTCTTGGTGCCTTCGGCGCTCAGTCCCGGAGGGGGCTGGCGGTGCGGTCGTGCCTCCGGCTGACCCGAGGCCCGCACCAGATGTGCCTCCGAAGGCGGGGTCATCTACCCGGTCACGAGCCCCTGACGATTGTTCCGGCAGCGGCCGAAGGCTTCAACGGGTTCCTGAGCCCCAGACGAGGGATGCAGGAGAGGACGAAGACGAGGTTCCTTTTAAGAGGAAGGGGACGGTCTCTCGCGCGCCGCCGACGGAGATTCCGGAGGGGATTCCCGTGCAGGAGGAGGACGCCCATTTCGTGGTCCCATCGGGGCTTTCCGTTGTTTCCAGCCTTCTTGCTGGTATGGAGGAGTCAGCCGGGGGCCAGATGCCACGGGGGACCCTGAGGGCCCAAATGGCGGCCATTGCTCAGGAGGCGGTTCAGGTTGTACTCCCTCATGTATCATTTCGAGCGCCCTCTCCTTAGTTCGGGCGTCCCTAAGTTTCTCTGTCTTTTTTCGCCAGGTCCTTCAGCACTGCGCCCTCGTTACTCGTATGGAGGCCGAGGGGGCTATTCATGCTGCGAGGTCAGCAGAAGAGTCTTCTTCGGAGGCCGAGGATCTGCGACTTGAGCTGCGTTTGGAGAGGGAGAGGATGGCCGCCCTTGAAGCCCAGTCGGCCGCCGCGGAGTTTGCCGTTTCAAAGTACCGGGAGTCCTATCACCGCCTGAGTGAGTCCCACCAAGTCATTGAGGCGAAGTTGGTTGAACTGGCCGATCGCTTTGTAGCCATGAAGTGGGCGAGGGATGCCAGCAGGCGGGATGCCGAGGCGGCGCTTCAAGCGGCAGAGGTTGCCGAGATCCGAGCTAGAAAGGCGGTGGCTGATTACAAGGGGTCAGACCAGTTTTACGTCGACCTCGGTGAGGCCTCCGCCATTGCCTGGAACAAAGCTCTCGATGCCGTCAAGGAGCAGTTTCCGGGGTTTGTCGACGGTGAGCTTCGTGCTCAGGTCCCACTTTCAGTGGTCGTGCCTCCGGCCAATGTTGATGAGGGAGGCGAGTTCTAGGCTGGGCTTGCGGCCCGAACTTTTTGGCTTTTCCTTCTCTCTCTTTTATAAGCTTTCGGGTAATTTGATAATGCTGGGGAGCCCACAATACCCTTGTAAAGACTTTAACTTTGTGAATAAAGGTTTTTTTCTTGCAGTCTTGTTTGCACGCGTATTTTCCTTTTGTCGGTAAACACTTGCATCTGCATAGTACTGCCTTTGTGTTGTGTCGTTTCTTTGTCTAGCGATTACGCGTCGACTTGAATCTGTTCACTTGCCAAGTGTTCAAAGGCCGGCGGGAAGACGGTGTCTCCATGGCCCCGAAGTCGAGGTGGAGATCGTGCACACGTAGATAGATCGGATGCCTCTTGGTGAGATCATGTTCCTTAGTATGGGAGGCTCGGAGAGGCATGCTGATAATGGACCGCGCAGTGTAACTGCCCGGTGCCTCTAGGCGGGGGTTTCGATCCCTGGCGTTGTAGGGTAGTGAATTACCAGCCGGGGATGGCCGAGCAGGGTAACCGCTCGGCTGCCTCTTGGTGAGGGTTTCGATCTTTAGCGCGGGAGGGGCCGTGCAAGGCCTGCTAAGGATGGACCGAGCAGTGAAGCTGCTCGATTGCCTCTTGGAAAGGGCTTTGATCCCTGGTGTGTTGGGGTAAGTGGCTACCATCCAGGGATAGCCGGGCAAGGGCGGGCCCGGCCGCCTCTTGCGAGGGCTTTTGATCCGTAGCGCGGGAGGGGCCGTAAAGGGCTTACTAAGGACGGGGCCGAGCAGGGTAGCTGCTCGGTGCCTCCTGGCGAGGGCTTTAATCCCTGGTGCGTTGGGGTAGGGAGCTACCAGCCCGGGATAGCCGGGCGAGGGCGGGCCCAGTTGCCTCTTGCGAGGGCTTTTGATCCTTAAGGACGGGCCGAGCAGGGTTACTGCCCGATGCCTCTTGGCGAGGGCTTTGATCCCTGGTGTGTTGGGGTAGGGAGCTACCAGCCAGGGATAACCGAGTAAGGACGGGCCCGGTTGCCTCTTGCGAGGGCTTTTGATCCTTAGCTCGGGAAGGGCCGCAAGGGGCCTACTAAGGATGGGCCGAGCAGGGTTACTGCCCGGTGCCCCTTGGCGAGGGCTTTTGGGTCCTTAAGGATGGCCGAGCAGGGTTGCTGCCCGGTGCTTCTTGGTGAAGGCTTCGATCCCTGGCGTTGTGGGGTAGGGAAGCTACCAGCCAGGAATAACCGAGCAGGGTAGCTGCTGGGCTGCCTCTTAGTGAGGGCTTAGATCCTTAGCACGGGAGGGGCCGTAAGTGGCCTACTAAGGATTGACCAAGCAGCGAAGCTGCTCGGTTTCCTCTTGGCGAGGGCTTCGATCCCTGGCGTTGTGGGGGTAGGGAAGCAACCAGCCAGGGATAGCCGAACAGGGTAGTTGCTGGGCTGCCTCTTAGTGAGGGCTTCGATCCTTGGCACGGGAGGGGCCGTAAGTGGCCTACTAAGGATTGACCAAGCAGTGAAACTGCTCGGTTGCCTCTTGGAGAGGGCTTCGATCCCTGGCGTTGTGGGGTAGGGAAGCTACCAGCCAGGGATAGCCGAACAGGGTAGCTGCTGGGCTGCCTCTTAGTGAGGGCTTCGATCCTTAACACGGGAGGGGCCGTAAGGGGCCTGCTAAGGATGGATCGAGCAGGGTTGACGCCCGGTTGCGCCAGAATTTAACGACCCCCAAATGCGCGAACATCGGGAGGGGCAAAAGTCATGGATGACATTTGTCAGGGACGTACGGGTGGGAAGCTGGAAGTTTCGGGAAGCTGAGTCAGTATCGCCGCGTGGCCGCGTGGCATTGGGGCAGTTGCCGTGGTTCCCAAGATTCGCGCTGGTACGCGCGAGAATCCGGGTCCTTGAAGATTTGCTTGGGGTTATAAATAGAGAGGGAGATGGCAGCTCCTTCGGCATCGCTTTCTTTGAGATGACCGAACGCGTGTATTTGATCGAAGAGATCCTCCCTCTATGATGTCGCTTTGTATGATCATTCTCTGACCGAGGGTGGGTACCGGGGAGTAGTTCAGCACCTCGAGGATCATTTTGGCCGGCTTCTCCCTCGGCGGTCGTCCTTGCTTCAGATGTTGATGTACACGATCTGGAGGAGGTCCCCGGGTCTGGATAACCCCTTCACCGAGGAGCTTCTGGACGAGGCGCTCGCCAAGGTGCGTTCGATCTTCCTGTTCGGTCTTATTTCTAAGGCCAGGCACGATCGATCCTTGGGTCTCATCCTGGAATGTTTCAAGACGAGGTACATCGTGGGGCAAGGCTCATAGGGCGGTGCGTCAGGTGCTTCTGTGGCGTCCCGGGTCCGCGTGCTGCGTCGATAGGAGCGGTCCATGGCGGCGAGGGCCCGGCTAAGGGAAATCTACTCTGAGTATCACCAGGAGTACTTCCTTGATCCCGTTCCGCCTTTGTTGTAACCTTCCCTCTTCTTTTTTGTAAGGCTGAGGAGCCCATAGTACCTTTGTGGACGAATAAGACTCTTCTTTTGCAATGTTCTAGCGTTCCCTTATTGTTATTTGAATGTAAAGGACTTTATAGAAAAATTTACATTGCCTTTGTGAAAGGAGGGGTACAAACTCGTGGGTATTCATTTTACTGGTACAGCTTGAGCTTCTCGGCGTTGTAAGGCCGTGGAAACTTACGCCCGTCCGTATCTTGCAAGCGGTAGGCTCCGCCGGGAAGCACCTCGGAGACGAGGAAAGGAACATCCCATTTCGGGGAAAACTTGTGCAGCCTGCCTTGATCGCCGAACTCGTTCTGCCGTAGGACCAGATCTCCGGTCCTGAAGGAGCGATGCTTGACCCGCGCGTTGTAGTATTGGGCAGTTTGCTGCTGATAGGCGGCAGCCCTGATCTGTGCCCGGTCCCGCTTCTCCAACAAGATGTCCATGTTGGTCCGTAGTGCCGTGGTGTTTGCTTCGTCGTTGAAGTGTTCGACCCGGTGACTGGATAGCCCGATCTCTACTGGGACCATTGCCTCGGTCCCATAGCAGAGGCTGAAAGGGATTTCCCCGGTGGGGGTCTTCTTTGACGTGCGTAGGGCCCATAAGACCAGGGGAAACTCCTCGACCCAACTATCTTGGCGTCCTTCTAGGCGGGTCAGGAGATCTCGGAGGACGTCCCGGTTAGCAACTTCGGCCTGCCCGTTGCATTGGGGATGTGCGATCGCGGCAAACTTTATGAGGATATGATATTCATTGCAGAAATCCTTCACTTTCTCGTTTTCGAAGTTCGTCCCGTGGTCGGTGATGATACACCTCGGGATGCCGAACCGGAGTATCAGGTTGTTCTGCAGGAACTTGATGGTCGTGGCGGCATCCGGTTTCCTGATGGGGACGGCCTCGACCCACTTCGTGAAGTAATCTACTGCGACGAGGATATACTTGTGCCCTCCCGTACCTGTTGGGAACTGGCCTATCATGTCCAATCCCCACTGGGCGAACGGCCACGGGGAGGTTAAAGCGGTCAAATCAGTAGCCGGAAGGCGAGGTATGCTTCTGTAGAGCTGGCAACTTTTGCATCTCCTGACAAGCTTCTGGGCGTCTTCGTGGATAGTGGGCCAGTAGTACCCCTGGAGTAGTGCCTTCTGGATTAAGATTCGGGCCCCTTGGTGCGCACCGCCGACCCCTTCATGGATTTCATGGAGGACGTAGTCGGCTTCGTGGGGGTCGACGCACCGGAGCAGGGGCTGAGTGAAGGATTTCTTGTAAAGGTTCCAATTGCTCCAGACAAAATGACGGGCTTTGGCCCGGAGACGACGGGCTGCTCCCCGATCTTCTGGGAGCGTACCATCCCTTAGGAATCCCACAAGGGGCTTCCTCCAGACTTGGTCATCTTCTCGCGCTGTGTATACATGTAGCATTGTCGCCCCGTCTTCCACGCTGGGCCATGGCAAGGTCTCGAAGAGGATAGATCACTTGTTGTTGGCCTAGTAGGATGAGGCCAGCTTGCTCAGGGCGTCAGCTTCGGCATTGAGCTGCCTGGGTATTTGCTCCACTTGGACTTCGTCGAAGTTCTTTCGAAGTTTTCTTACCTCTGCCGGGTATTTCACCATTAGAGGTTCCCGAGCTTCGAAGTGGCCAGTCACTTG
This sequence comes from Agapanthus africanus, assembly GCA_030015575.1. Classification (NCBI taxonomy): domain Eukaryota; kingdom Viridiplantae; phylum Streptophyta; class Magnoliopsida; order Asparagales; family Amaryllidaceae; genus Agapanthus; species Agapanthus africanus. The sequence continues at coordinate 927,797,752 of CM057339.1, forward strand.
GCCAATGACTATGGCTGAGTCACTACGGATTCGAATTGTTTTCAGCCCCAGCCCGGAGGCCATGCACAGTCCAGCCAGCAGGGCCTCGTACTCTGCCGCGTTGTTTGAGGCCTTGAATCCGAGCTTTAGAGAATACTCCATTTCTGCCTCGTTCGGGCCCCGAATGATGAGGTCGGCGCCACAGCCTTCCTCGGTTGAGGACCCGTCGACGTAAATGACCCACTTAGGAACTGAGTCGGGTCTCCCCGCGGTCGGGTGTTGAGGATAGCGTCGATTTTTTCCGGGTTGGCCTCGATCCCACGGTGGGTGACCATGAAACCGAGGAACTTTCCCCCGGTGACCCCGAATGCGCACTTAGCGGGGTTCAGTTTCATCTTGAACTTGCGGAGTACCTCAAAGACCTCGCTGAGATCCTTGGCGTGGTCGGTCGACGAGACTGATTTGACGAGCATATCGTCGACGTAAACTTCCATGTTCCTGCCGATCTGTGGCTTAAACACGCGGTTGACCAACTGTTGGTACGTAGCTCCGGCGTTCTTGAGGCCGAAGGGCATCACCTTGTAGCAGTATACCCCCCGGTCCGTTGTGAATGCGGTGAGATCTTCTTCTGCTGGATTCATACGGATCTGATTGTAGCCGGAGAAGGTATCCATGAAGCTCAACAGCTCGTGGCCTGCCGAGCTGTCGACGAGCTGATCTATCCGAGATAGGGGATAGTTGTCTTTGGGGTAGGCCTTGTTGAGGTCGGTGAAGTCGACGCACATGCGCCACTTCCCGCTTGACTTCTTGACCAGGACTACGTTCGCTAGCCACTCCGAATAGGGCACATTCCGAATGAAGTTGGCGGTGAGGAGCCGATCTACCTCGTCCTCGATAGCCTTCTGTTTGATCGGGGCGAAGCTTCGCTTCTTCTGTCTGACGGGTCGGGCCGTAGGATCTACCCCGAGCTTGTGAGATATAACTTTGGGGTCGATCCCAGGCATGTCAGCAGGCGCCCAGGCAAACACGTCGGAGTTGTTTCTGAGGAAATGAACCAGGTCATCTCGCTGAGGTCCTGTCAGAAGCAACCCGATCTGGATGAGTTTTTCGTCGTTCCCTTCTACGAGGGGGACCTCTATCAGAGGCTCCGCTGGGGTCCTTCGGACCTCTTTTTGCTCGTCTCGAGTGTCCAGAGAACCACTGATGTCACCCTTACCTTCGACATCGTCGACCGGCTTCTCCGATGAAGATGTTGCGGTGAAGCAAACCTTTGCAATTCGCTGGTCTCCATAGACCCGACCTATCCCGCCCTGGTCGAGAGGGAACTTCATCGCCAGGTGGTAGGTCGATATCTGGGCCTGGAAGGAGTTCAGCGTGGGGCAACCGAGGAGGATGTTGTGGGCCGATGGAATTCTCGCTACGATGAATTCCACCGGCACTGTCCGCTTATGGCCGGCCTCCCCGACGTTGAACCATAGAGTGATTACTCCTTCCGCCGGGATGGAGTGGTTGGTGAATCCTGAAAGGACGTGGGAGGTCGGCCTCAGGTCTGCTGCGGTGAGCCCCATGTGCAGAAAGCAGTCGTAGAAGAGAATTTCTGCCGAGCTTCCCGAGTCGACCAGGATCCTGTGCACCTCGTATTGATGGACCAGAGCCGTAATCACCAGGGGGTCATTGTGGGGCAGGGATATGCCGTGAAGGTCCCCGTCGTCAAAAGTGATTGGCTCAGTCTCCCTGGCCTTCTTCCTCGGGCGACTGTCGGCCTTCGCAGCTGGCATGGGGCGCTGAGTCTCGTAGGTACCCGACGTACCCCCCGCCGTCATGACCATGATTTTTTGCGAGCCTCGGTTCCTTTCGGTGAGGTTTCTTACGCCCCCCGGTGGGATTGTATTTGAGCCGCCGTGGAGAGTCTCGCGTGTGCGACCCCGTCGAGGGAGGGGGTGCCGGTCAGGCCTGCGAACAGGCGAGCTGACCGCCACCGCCTCGGGAGGGACAGGGGTGTGACAAGACTCGGGGTGAAACTCTATGGTGTAAGACCTCGGAGCCAAACGAAGCGGCGCCCACCGAGTTATTTCATATGTCGGCCCGGGGGATCCACGGCCATGAGAGGTAGCGAGGCGATGGTCGGCGGTGCCGGCGCGGACGGAGTCTTCCCTCCCCCCGTAGGGGTCCCGGTCCCGAGGTGATGGAGCGGCGACCTGGGGGTCTTGCCCTGTCGTTTGGACGCAGATGAGCGCCTCCACGAAGGACGCGAGTCGGTCTATTCGGCCGGCAAGGGCGTTGATGGCGTTCGGCGGAGGAGGTTCGTCTGCGCTTCCGTTGAGGGGGAGGCGGCGGCTAGTGCTTGGATCGTCGTGATGATCACTCGCCATTGGATTGGGATCGGAAGATGAACTTTTGTTTTTGTGGAATCAAGGAGTTTCCCACAGACAGCGCCAGCTGACGCGATCTGGATCGCGCCAAGATATTAGCTTCCGTTGATCTGCTGATGGCGGTGATGGATGGCTGAGATTGGATCTGAAGGCAGGCTCCTGAAGCGTGTGGATCTCAATGGGTTTGAGGTTGGTTGTCACCGAGCTACCTGCAAGGAAGTCCCGGGATGGTTGTACCACCGAGGACCCTCCGACGATCAAGTTAGAGAGTAAATCTGAGCAGAGTAACGGCTTAGTGGAGTAAAAATGGCTTACTTGAACCGTTTGAAGAAGGGGTTTAAATAGCGGTGGCAGCAGGCAAGGCAGGCGCGAGAATCATGCCGGCCGTTACGCTTCCGACGTCACGCCCGCGTGATGAGCGGGATCTCCCATTAATGGCGAGATTGGCTCGTTAATAGGGGATCGTAATGGCGTGGAACGTGGGATGTGGCCGACGGAAATCTCGCGCATGGCGAGATTCGCGGGATGGCGGTTGCGCCTGTGAGTGGTGCCGTCGGTCGGTCGATGAGACCGAGGAAGATGACCCCGGCGGAAGAGCTCGCAGACGAGCGGGAGAGCTCGTGGACGAGCGGGAGAGCCGAGGTATCTTGGTTCTGCGGTAGCCCGGAGACGAGCTGAGGCCGATTGTGCTGGAGGCTCGGAGGCGATCCAGCTTTGTTGTAGGACGGGCATAGGAATGGTCTGGTCGGCCACTGTAGGTCCTTTCTTGCATGCTCTGGGACACGTCGTCTGCCACGTGTCATGAACTGAGACATCACCGATATCGAGCATCATCGGTACTGCATTTCAAAACAATATTCATCATCTTAAGATCTCAAATGTTTAAAATTATTGTTATCATTATCTAACAGGAGAAGTCCTCTTGATATATTTTTGGAACATTCAAAGGACGCTGAATGTTTGATCAACCTTTGAAAACTAAAACCTTCAGTACATTATTCAAACGTTAGAATTATCGGTATCACTGTTCGTCCCACTCGTCAGAAGTAGGAAAAAAATAAAATCCGTGGCGTATAGATTTTCAATGTAAATTAGGTCCATTGAGATATTCATTCCACTGCACACAAAATCATTTAAAAAATATTTATAGAGAAATTGACTCTCATGCAGCTAAGAAAATGACGGAACAACTTATAATTAACACTTGGAGAAAACATTTAAAATTCCACACCCTCTCAAATATGTCAAACCTTTCACTGAGTATACCATTCTTTAATAAAACATTAAGTTGTTGCAATATCACATCCTATATTCTTTCTATTTATAAAAGATGCCGTCTTAGATTTTAGTATTTTTATATTTCACCTTTAAATCTCTTTGATATTCCTGGGGAAAAACCCTTTCAATTACTAAATTACTTGACGTTCCCCTTCCGATTCATGCTTCTCTCGTACAGAAACGTCTCTGGTTTTGCATTTTCAAAATCTCTCCCTATATATTCGACCGTCAGTAATGTTGAACCCTGACCGGGCGGTTTTTCATCAAAAATATACTTGACAATGCAGGTTTCAGGTTTTTAACGGCCGGATCGAGTTTTATCGGGTTTTCGAGTTTGCCCCGTTATAAACATCTCTCTAACACATCCAATTAATAAATAATGATCAGGATTAAATAAACGAACGGATCGAGTTCTATCGGATTTTCGAGTTTACCCATTTATAAACATATTTCTAACCTATCCAATTACAAAATAATCACAACACCCCACAAAATATCCCGCACTTAAGCTAAAATTAAAAAATAAAAATTTTTCAGTATAAGGATGGAAGAAAAATTTCTAGAAGTTGATATACATCGAGAGAATACATGCTGATTACCTGGGAATTAAGATTAGGTAGATAGAAAGTTAGGCAAATGACCAATTAGTAATATATATTTTACCAAATGCCCGGCTGTATTGATTTTAGAACGGGTGTGGGCTGGTTCAGGTTCGGATGCTGTCCAAGTCAAACTTGCGGATGGACGGGGTTGGGCCTTAGCCCAAATCAAACCAAACCAAAAATTTTGCAAGACCGTTTAAATCCGTCTGAACAAGTTTTGACGAGTATTTTATATGGAAAAACCCTATAGTTTCGGATGGGTCGGGTCGGGTTCTAGTTTAAAATCGCCCGACTTTCATCCCAACGGTGAGTTTTAAGAATCCCAGGTGAAATTCAAAATAAGTTATAAGACGGGGTTCTGTTAAAAATTAAAAGAAAATGTTGGGTAATAGCTTGTTATATCCAAGATTGATGTGGTTTTTCGAACATAAAGAAGTCCCTGGGGTTTGATGTGAAAATCCTACCATATAAGTCTCTGATTAAGATAGAATGATATAGACTAATATTTAATCCTGTTACTAAACTTGGGGGAAAAGGAAAGGCAGCTAAGGAAATGAAGGGTCCCTTAGACTCCCTAGCGGTGACGCGATCCAGGATCACCGCTTGCTTCTTCGAGGCTTCGACGCATCGGGTGCTTCGCTGGAGAAGCAAACGTCGACGCTTTGGATCCCAGTTTAAAATTTTTATTTTAATTAGTTTGTTTACAAATTAAGCCCACGTCACCCCTTAGCTTAAACCGCACCGTCCAATTCAAATAATGTCCAAAATTTTCCAATTCCGTCCTCATTGTTTGAGCCATTTTTTTTGAGCCTGTTGCTCTCATCTATATTGTTTTTTCTTATCTAATTTATAAATACAAATCATTGCAAATGATCGAAGGATGTAGAAAGCTTTTAGTTATAAATTCCGTAACGAAACAAAGCAAAACAAAACAGAAAAGAAACGAAAAATACAAGCCATAAAATATATCGCCTTTCCTTTTCATTTCTTTTTTTACTAATTTTTTATAAAAAAATAGTGATTTCTTCGCTTTTGTTTGGCTTACATTCTACGAGCATCTCAATTAGTAAATTATACCCAACTTCAATGCAAGCTCTTTTAGATTGTTTCTAGCCGGACTCCAGCATACATTTATTTACAAGTGTTCGTGTTCCTTGTGCCATAACTGATTTGATTTTCAAACGTGTTTTAATCAAGGACACGATCTTAAACACGTAAACCATTGCTGGTCATCTGTTTACGTTCATAAAAAAGCTTCGGTGACGTATTTGCATTCAACAATGGACCGTATTTGTATTCAGATGATATAGATCTGTATAATTTATTGGAAACACAATGGCACCCGTAAACAACGTGTATAATAATTAAGAGCACATAGTCAAGAAAAGCATGAAAAGCATGCCATGACCGTTGACCAACAGGCTTAGATTGACAAAAGTGATACGGTCGTATTTAGCATAAACTAAACTGTTCCTCACACACAAGTTACCTTTTGACGTTGTGCTCGAGACAAAGGAGAGCTAAATCCTTTCCATAAGCTTCCTTTTATAAAAATGAAGGCCCTAACCAATTTCAAAAAACAGGGGCGTAAAAGGTGAAAAATGCAAAAGTTATATATTGAAGACGGAGGTAAAGAACACGAAGACGTAATCAGAGAGAGAGAGTCATAATTTAATTATCTGATCACAAGCGATCCTTTCTTCTGCCTCTCTCTTTCTCTCTAGAAAATAAAACAGAAAAGAAAAAACCCTAAAAACTTCCCCAAATTCGTTGAATAGAATAATCCATCCTTTGTGCGATTTGGAGATGGAGAGTTGAATACTGTATCGGGGCTGTTTCTTATGATTTTTGAGTAAAAGAAACAGCCTGTGGTTATGATTGCTAGATTTCGTGATAAAGGAGGTCGCGTTCTAGGGTTTGGTTTAGATCGCTTGTTGTTGGTGTTTGGTTCGTGTTTGGTTAGGGTTTTGGGATGAGGAATGAGGGACAGAAGCCTCAAGGATCCGCGAGAAACAATGGATTCTTGAGGAGCTTCTCGAGCTATCTGAGGATCGTTTCTAATGGCGCTTCGACGGTGGCGTCGACGGTGAAATCCGCTGGGGCGTCGGTGGCTTCGTCGATAGCTGATCGTGACGAGGATGCTGCTCGTGATCAGGTATTAGACAAAAGTTTATTCAATTAAGTCTTGTGATTGTTGTTTTATTCATTAAAGTTCTGATTTTTTTGGTCGATGATCGTTAATTTGGGCTGCATGCGTGATTGAAATGTTAAAACATGTTATATGATCGACCATATCTGATGCATCTTTGTAAAAGGTGTTAACTTGGGGGATGATTGTGTTTTGGTACGGTAAAGCGGCTCGAGTTTTCTGTAGGAAGGAGAGAGTTAGATTTGCTGCTTGTTGATGGAAAGGATAATGTATTGTCAAACTCTTACTTAGGGAAAGATATTTATTTGTCGCAGCTTTAGAGTATCATTGGACTACTTTTGTAAGGATTTCTTATTTTAGAAATACTCATAGTTAATGATTTTGTGGGAAAGGTGTTTACTTTAGGAGAACAACCGTCTTTGATGTTTTGGGTAAGGGAGTAGATCTATTGTTTGTCGATTATAATAATTTTGTAGTGTCCTCTAGAACAAGAGAGTTAGATCCATTGTATGTCGATTTGAATCACTTTGTATTGTCGGAGCTCTTATTCCGGGAAAAAGCATTGTTTGTCGTGGCTTCAGAGTCTTGTTAATTCGACATGAACAAATATGCGTTGTTAGATTTCTTATCTTGGGAAAAGAGTTGTTTGTCGTGATCGAAAGTCCCATTACCTACACAAACATTTTGTTGTCGGATGTCTTATTTTGGGAAAGCCATTGTTTGTCGTGGCTTGAGAGTTTTGTTCTTCTCAATTTTGGATAGATAGAAATATGTTTCTGGTTGATACGTTTGACAGAAATTTGATGTAGTTATACATAAACAATGTCTAATTATTTCATTTTAGTTCTTCTTGCATATTCATGATGTAGAAATGATTGTTTTTGACTTGGGGGCCGTTTATTTTGATGAAAAAGATAGGAAAAGGGGGAAAAGGGCATTTGACAATTTACTAATATCTTCTAGTATTTTTTATTTATTTAAATCATTATGGTACATTTGGCAAATAGAGATGATTGGTTAAGGCATTTCTTTGCAATTTTGATTGCCATTTTAATAGGAAACAAACAATAAAAAGTAATTCCATGCATTGCATAATATATATTTTTTAAACTCCGAACGGAGAAAAGAAAGAAATAGAAACTAATTTCAATGTTATTTCATCACCTAATTTTATTGTAGACAAACACTTTACAGCCACAGGGTTGAATGACTGTATGGTTAAGCCACAGGGTTGGCACACTTTGTGGACTTTGTTGTATTTTGTGTTTCATTAACTCTCTTTAATGAATTCCAGTCACACACTGTTTACTTAAAAAAAAACACTTTACAGCCGTTTCTGGAACCGTATTTCCTCTCACACCCATTTCCTAAACCTTTTTCTTTGCAAACGAACAGCTCCTTACTGAAGTGGAGGAAATCTTGATTTCATGCAGAATTAATTTGTTATACACTTAACATATTGATGATCTTTTTGTTAGAAATATATTTACAAATATGTTTACTCTTTTGCCCAATTTTTTTTTTAATATGTTAGGTAATCTTTGTTTCTGGTTTTGGTGGTTTGATACATGATTTTGTTAGGAGAGAGATGGTCTCTTTGTGAAGATATTGTTGGTAGCTGCTCATTAGTCTCTCAATGGATATATTAGGCAGCCAGATTGTTATGGCCATGACCCTTCCACCGTTAGGTTGATTTTTGAGAATGTAAAATTTTAAATATCAATGCAGCCCACAACACTAAAATTTGCAGAGTTAGTTTTTTTTGGTGGAAATTTAAATCCATTAGGCTATATTAAAAAGCATCGTGCTCATGCAGATTCTTAGTTTGTGGTTGTATGGAAATGTGGTCAGCTGGAAGTCAGTTTATCTGTTTGGGAAAAGTTGTGTTCGGACGGTGAGTTCCTTCAAGTTTTCTTGAAACATAGACAATTTAGAAGTTGTACCTGTTTATTCTAATGATCATTATCCGTCCATGCTCATAATTATACTTGTACTAATTTTGGAATGATTGGTATGGCATTCATTTCTCATGAACTTGACATGTGTTAAAATTTCCTCAACCTATACTGGATTAGTTGTTTGAAGTTTCACTAACCATGGAAGCTTTTCTTGTTAAATTGCCCCTTTCCTGTGTTGAGCGAAGTCCCTTGATGGTGACAAGACTATTCAAGAATTCTCTCTTCAAGCCTCTAGCTAGTATCTTATATCTTGTTTACCAATGCTTCAAATGACAATTGGTTTCCTTCACCTGTGTTAACCCATAGTTTTCCTTGCCTTTTGATTAGGTGTTCTGGGCTGGATTTGACAAATTAGAGAGTCAAGGTGGCTCCCTCCGGCAAGTTCTTTTGTTGGGTTATAGTTCTGGTTTCCAGGTTTGGGATGTTGAGGATGCTAATGATGTCCACCAGTTAGTTTCCAGACATGACAGTCCTGTCTCTTTTCTACAAATGCTTAAGAAACCCATCACTTCAAAAAGGTCTGGAGATAAGTTTGCAGATGCACGCCCGTTGCTGGTTGTTACTGGAGATGTATCTCTTTCTGCCGGTAATAACAATTTTGATACCGGTGTCTCTCCTTTCAATGCAAATGCAGGCATACACCAGGAAATGGGTAGCGAGAACTCATTGCCGACATTTGTTCACTTTTATTCATTACGCACTCATGATTATGTTCATGTTTTGAAGTTTAGAACAACAGTTTACTCAGTGAGGTGTAGCCCTCGCATTGTAGCTGTTGCTCAGGCTACTCAGGTATGCCCAGTTTTTTTAATTTTCACCCAATATCTTATTCTGCAAAATCATTGTTTTAAGAAGAAATCTGTATATGCTGCAGATTCATTGTTTTGATGCTGGAACTTTTGAAAGAGAATACACTATTCTTACATGCCCTATAGTTTCGGGAATTCCTGGTTCCGGAGGCATAGGGTATGGACCACTTGCAGTTGGTCCTAGATGGTTGGCTTATAGTGGATACCCTGTTGTGGTTTCAAATACTAGCCGTGTCACCCCTCAGCATATGACTTCTGCTACGAGTTTCCCTGAATGTCCTTCCAATGGAAGTTTGGTGGCTCATTATGCAAAAGAATCAAGCAAACAACTTGCTACTGGAATTGTGACACTTGGAGACATTGGTTACAAGAAGATCTCTAAGTATTACTCTGAATATATAACTGACGGAAATGGTTTAGTTAAACAAGGAAATTCAAGCTTTAAAGCCAATGGTACAGTTAATGGTCATGTGTCTGACTTAGACAATGTTGGAATGGTAATTTGATAATATCCCTGCACTTTTTGGTTATGAGCTAACCTTTTTCTGCCGTTTTCCAATATATATAATTATAATTTAGATCTCTTACTTTCTTCTTATCTGCTCTTATTACTGTAACAAACTCGAAATTCCTCTACCTTCATTTTGTTTTGAATAAAAAACTTCCAGCTTAAGTTTAGACATTTCCCAGAAATAATTTTTTTTATTAAGAAAGAAGCTATTTACATCCTTTCTGTTCAACAGAAAGTTTTTAGTTATTTTTCGTTTTAAAAAAACATTTGAATGTGTTTCCTTTTCTTTTTCGTGGACCATATGCATCTAGGTCTTTAAGTTAACCATTGAATACTAGTCAAAGCATAGAGCAATATTCTTTTTTCTCCACATGCATATGTGTTTTTACCTTCTGGATTGTATCCATTTACGTCTTAGGCTAACCATTGTGTTTTAGTAAAAGCATCTTTGTGTTGTTAATTACTTTATTGATTAGTTATTGGAGTTTTGACATTCTTTCTTTGCCTCACCATTTTCAGGTTATTGTCCGAGACATTGTTCTAAAATCTGTTATCGTGCAGTTCAGGGCGCATAGAAGTCCTATTGCTGCATTATGTTTTGATCCTAGTGGGACTTTACTTGTTACAGCATCAATCAGTGGCCACAATATTAATGTGTTCCGGATTATGCCTTCAGCCGATGGTAACTCATTAGGTTCTGATGCAACCGGGACTTGCATTCATCTTTACAGGTTGCAACGTGGCATCACCAATGCGGTAGAAAACCATACAGAGTCATACTGGCCTCTTTTTTCCCCCTTTCACCATAACTATGCCCACTTATTTTTAATCCTTCTATTTTATGTAACATGTGCATCAGGTTATACAAGATATCAGTTTTAGCGACGACAGCCAATGGATAATGATAAGTTCATCTAGGGGAACCAGTCATCTGTTTTCTGTTTCTTCATCAGGAGGGTCTGTGAATCACCAGGCTTCTGATGAATTGACATCAGTTTATGGACCTCATGGCTCCATCCCATCTAAGCTCAACAATCAGAGCCTTTATCCATCTGGTAATCCAACAACGTTATCTGTTGTAAGCAGAATAAGAAATGGGAATGGATGGAAAGGTACTGTAACTGGTGCGGCGGCGGCTGCTACAGGCCGTGTCAGTCCTCTTTCTGGAGCCATTGCTTCTGTCTTTCACAATTGCAAGGGGTCGGGGCTTTACCCTGACTTCAGCTCGTTGAGGACTAAAACCTACTTGCTTGTTTTCTCTCCAATTGGTTGTATTATTCAGTATGTGTTGCGGCAGTCAACAGGCGAGGATTCCGGCATTGATCTATCTGGCTTAAGTGCAGTTTCTAGTGGGTTGTCGCATGAGTCCGATTCAAGGTTAGTGGTGGAGCCCCTTCAGAAATGGGATATATGTCATAAAAGGAATAGAAGAGATCGGGGTGAATGTGTTGATGTATATGGTGAACATCGGAACGGAGAAAGCTCTAAAGTTTTCCAGAAAGGGGTGAAAAAAGGAACCAGTATTTATCCCACCCATATTGCTGCAGACACAAAAGTGAAAAATAGTGCTGAAGAATATCATAACCTGTATATATCTGAGGTTGAGTTGCATATGCATTCAGCCCAGGTTCCTTTGTGGGCAAAGCCTGAGGTACTTTTATATTGTTTGGATGCATGCTAAGCGCTCGTTTATCTAATTGATATTACTTGATATCTTTAAGTGTCAATCAAATCTTTTAACCTATGGAAGTTTTGATTTGCCAGATATACTTTCAAGTGATGATGGATGAAAACATTATTACAGACAATAACAGTGATTTGGGTGGAGAAATTGAGATTGAGAAGATTCCAACTCAAACAATTGAAGCTAGGTCAAAGGAACCAATACCAGTTTTTGACCATCTTCAATCACCTAGGATCCTACAGCCAAGGTTTTACTCTCTCTTTGTGCATAACATCCTTTTGAGTTTCATGCATACTGACTATTCATTTACTGTACCGTTAACTATAGTCATACAACAAAAACTTACAAAAAAAAAGTCACTTTCTTAACTAAGATGGAGCTAAGAGATTTAGTTCACATCGACGGGATGGTTTGGCTTTGGCACCTCGATGTTGGCTCTTTGCCCTCTGGGGCTGTTTGAATATATAAATGTATATTTACATTTACTAATTTGATTTAAGAAGTTCATAGTATAATTAGCAATTCTTCACTGCACATTAAAAGTAAACGTTTTCTGATATATCCTGATTCTTCCTGCATTCACACATATGCTTGTGTGCATGGAAAAGAAACCAGAAGGTGGAAATGATCTTTGTTAGGTTTTTGTTACTAATAGTCAAGGTGATCAATTTGGCAGGGTAGAGAAATTTTCAGGTAAAAATGTTATCTGGGCTCTCGACTTGGCAAAGTGCCTTGTATAGTAACTATAGTTTATAGCACCCACCCATAAAAATTTATGATCAACTACATCTGAGATACAATAGGTGTGTCCTAAACCGTCCTACATTTGTTTCTTGCTGGAAAGTGCTGTATAACATATAGTGATTGTATCATTTGCTCAATCTTTCCACTAAAAAGTTGCACAGATATTAAAAACATAGCTTAAGATTAGCTTTGATGTTTATATGCGCGGTTCGCTTGTCATCCATATATTATACTCAGTGAGGTTAAGAAAGAAACGGGTAAAAAGTAATGATTTTCCACACATTTTGGGGATTTGGGATTGATTATGTTAAACAATGGTGAAGTTAGAACGTTAGTCAAGGCATTTAAAAATCTTTACGTCAGATGAATATTTCTACTGTGATGATTTGATTCATTATTTTGCTTGCATGTATAAAGGTTTCACATAACCGTTTTTTGAATCCAGTCTGTCCTGCTATTTAGTGATTGATTTAGCAGTCCATCTGCAGTTATTTGTTGGATCCTCTAGATGGTAAAGTAGCCCTTTTAACAATTTATTTGATACAAATAATTCCTATTTGATGGCATACGCCCTTTAGAAGATGATAATTCGATGAAAAGAATTGCTTGGCTTATTATAGCTCTAGAAAAATACAGCAATTGGATTTCCATAATGTCAAGTTCATTACTAGCTGCCGCACTTGAGTTGCTAAAAGGGTAGAAAACTTAGATGGGCAGTTGAGTCCAATTTTAATAAATTTATACCATGTCCTATAAGACTATCAATTTAGGCTTTTGTTTATAGATTTGTGTTGAAGAAACACCAGGATAATCCTCTTAATTACTATTAGCGAAAGACTTTTAGCGGCTAATCTTTTTTTATTCAGTCGAACATTTTTGTGAAATACAAAGGAATATGTAGACTGGAGAAATATTTATGAAGAGACAGTTTCCACCTTCTCTGCCTTGAACTTCTATTATAGTTCATGGCCAAGCTGTCTAAGGTGGACTCACCTAATTGCTCTCATGTTCAGATGTATCTCATATTTGTGAGGGAATATTTTTGTGCATTGTTAAAAGTTAAAATGTTTTCATTTTGGATATGTTTAATTTTAATTGTATGCACGGTTATTCTTCCCTTTTACAATTAATATTAAGCATATTCGGTTTATAGTTGTCTGTCTGTCTGAGCACTTCATCTTTCTAAATGACATAATTAAGTGCCCTTTAGAAAACCTGAGCATGTATTAGTTTCACCCAAGTGCATTGTACTTGCCATGGCTTTACTCCACAGCTACGTCTGAGTTTCATTTTCTCTCTTCAGGACAAATCATTTTGATAATAGCAGAAATGGTTTGCTGATGCGTCAAAAGTCTGGAATCTCTGAGGACGGAAGGCTTTCACGCAGAAGCAGCTGTACTTCTCTTGACCGCATGTCTGAAAGTTCTGCAGCAATAGAGTATCCCAACAACATTAATGAGAATTGTGGGGGGTCTTTTCATGCCTCCACAGAACCGAAAGAGGTCTTTGTAAATAATAGCAAGGGCAGCCAAAATGTGAAAAACCAACTCGAGTTTGTAAATAATAGAGAGGGCCTGAAGATGGAGACCCACCTCGAGCGTGTACATAGTAATGAAGGCATGGAGATGGAAAACCGCTTTGCGGATCATGACAATGACATCGATTAAGGTGAAACTTCTCTTGTCAGTTACATACTTTCATTAGTAGATTTTACTATGTGCATGAATTTGTATTTGGCACATGTTGATAATTCATTTCCTGCTTAAGGTTGTACCCTTGTTAACATCTTTAAAGATTCATTTTCATTTAACCTTAATCATCTTGTAATTTAATGGTAATGATTTTTGTTTATTTTTTTGTTCTACCTTGATCTTTAGTTATATACACAGATTGAGGCATTGAGGTTGCTCCTAAAATCCATGGCTGTATTATTGAGATTTTATGCAGACTTGGTTCTCGTCGCTTCAAATTGAAATGTATTAAGCAGGGACAGTTTTCCCTGAAGGTTTATATTGTTTTGTAATTCTTTTTTTTTCCTGGTGGCCTTTTGTAGGCCAGATTTTATTTGTCAGATAACTTGTATTTCCTGCGTTCCCTGTTAGATGATATTAATATTTATTGCGGTATTATTCCTTGTGATCGTATTGTAATCCTGCTCACATATGATCATAACTGCTTTCTTGTTTCTGATATTTGACAGATTGCATGAGTTGTCGAAGCTTTAAGGTTTGGTTAGAACTTCCTCAGGTGTGCAGCAGCTATTCTTTCATTCTCTCGCAAAGCCTTTTTAACTTGTGTTTATGAAACATATAGGAGTGATGAATTTGTAAACCAAAGAGGGGCCACCGAATGTGAAGCCATCACATTGGGGGAGATAAATTCCATTTCAGGCATATCTTTGTAAATAAAAAGTTTGTTCATTAAATTTCCAATAATCGACTGCAATTTGTAAATAGTGTAAAGAATGGAAGTACTTGGTTCAGTATCTATTGCTGCTATGTAAGAATATGTATACTAATGTTCATTTGTGAAGTAGAAAGCCCCTTTACCATTCATGGCGATTGATTAATTAATTCTCCTTATGGCACATGAGTATTTGAGCGCGTTAACACACAAGGCTCTCCTAGTATGTTCCATGTTTGCCTTGTGTAGAATCTGCCTATGTCAATGGTTGTCAAAATTTTCGATTTTGTTAGTTGGTACCATCTCTTATGCATATTTAATTAGTAGATAATTATATGATACCTGTTGTTTTTTCTTGGTGTTGCATGTTTCAAGAAGCCACTTCGGCTGCTGGAAAATAAACGTGCTCTTGATAAGTTGCTATGACTTTCATTTCATCTGCTCTTGATAAGTTGCTATGATTTTCTTTTCATATGCTTACATGTGGTTGACTCGGACATAACGGGATGGGAATGTGTTCTGGTTTGCTCTTGGCTTATGTATGTGCCTTTAAGAGTTGAATCTAATTCCCTATAGTAAATCTATGGGTTTTTTCCTTTGTTCTTTACTTCCCTTTGTATTTAGATGGATTTGAAAGAAGCAACTGGTCATTTAGGAATTCTGTCTTGAGACTATTAATGTCTAAAAGTTTTTCACTATCCATAATCGGTAGCAGACCTTTGCAGCAATCCAAATTCAGATTCCGATTTGAGTGGGATTGAAGCTCGATGCTTATGGATAGATAATCCGTTGGATATCCAATCGAGTTGCAGCCCTGAACCTAGGTCATCCAAATGAACAGCTCCCAGAATAAGGAGAGAAAACAAACTACTTTTCCTCGTTGGGGTGTCCTTTTCTTTAGCCATAGGAAGCTGTTTGGTCATTTTCCAACACTTTGTTTCAAGACAAAGGGAGCTAATAAAAACTGTACAGTTCAAAGATCAGAAAGCAAACGTTAAGGCCTTCCTCTTTTTTTCTTATTATTCGCTCATATACTTCAAAACTAAGCCAATATCAGCTCAAGTTACACATTGGAAATCTCTTCTCACCAAATTAC
Source organism: Agapanthus africanus (assembly GCA_030015575.1). NCBI lineage: Eukaryota > Viridiplantae > Streptophyta > Magnoliopsida > Asparagales > Amaryllidaceae > Agapanthus > Agapanthus africanus. Next base: position 927,813,337 of record CM057339.1, read on the forward strand.
ATTAGTCCCTTTCTCAGAACAACCCTCTTCTTCCTCCCTGTTACCTACAGCAACACAGAGAGTAGATATAAGATATAGCTATAGCTAGCCCAGGCGGTAAGCAAAGTTAGGTGGTGGACAGCAACCCCAACACCAGAATCTCCTATTACAGTCCAAGGCACCATTGGCATTTGTATGTGAATCAACCCAAAGCTCTCTCTCTTCGAAACAAGTCAAAGTCTTGCATGATGCAGCTTCACATATCGCCGAGCATGAGGCATGTTACAGTGTTCCCTGGGAAAGGTTTCAGGGACTTCATCAAGGTGAAGGTGACATCACGGAGATTGTCTTATCGAATGGTGTTCTACTTTCTCCTCTTCTTGACGTTCTTGCTTCGGTTCGTGTTTGTGCTTACGGCAATGGATACGATTGAAGGAGAGACCAAGTGTTCCTCATTAGGTGAGAAGAGTTTCCTACTGCATGTTTTGTGTTATTTGTAAATGTAAGTGTGTGTGTGTGTGTATTTTGCACTAAATCTCAATATTTTTCCTGAATTATAGTGTAGTTAAGTAAAGCCCGGAAAGAGTGGAACATTAACAATTTAGGTAGGAACATGAGAAAATGATAAATTTTGGAATTATCTGTTATTTACGCTTTTTTCCCATGGGATGTCGGTAAATGGACCAAAAACAAGGTCTACTTTTGATAAATGATGAGGTTACTTGCACAATTCAAGCATTTCAAAGCCAATGGAGGTACCCGTCTATTTGTATAAGTGAAGCTAATGAAGCCGATACAATACCTGTAAATATACGAAAGTTAACACCTGATTTGCCGTAAATACTGAAGCCATAGATCTGATAAAACATCGGCATATTATATGGTTAAGAAGTTTTGAAAGTTATTAAATTTTTTTGGATAATTGTTGTTAACCAGGGGATTGGCAGTAAAAGTATCTGATGAAGAATTTGAAATTTGCAGTTTGCTTTGGTATTCGAAAGTAGATATGTGCAGAATATTATGTTTGTTTAATACAAAAATTAGATGCTACCTGAAAACATTCAATTTTTACACTTATCAAATTTCTTGTTTATTCATTCTTCTACCAGAAAATATATTATAATAAAGCAAAGTGAAGAAGTATTGGAGATCCTTCTTTAAAGTTTCATTACTGCTTCAAATACTAAGATTTTCATTTATTTCTTTGTTACTATAGGATGTGTAGGGGAAATGCTTGGTCCCAGATTATTTGGTAGGAGGCTTGAGTCCATGGTAAGTCCACTAGTTTTACTTCTATTTCACTGATTCACGTTAAAGAATTTTAGAAAACAAAGAAACGGAAACATTTAGTCTAATGATACCTTTATCTTAATTCAAGCAGGCAATGATAATCCATTGATTAAAGTCGATCGTGTATCTCACACGCTGCATAATGATACTGTTATCTTAATTGGACGCTGTTATAACTTATAATTTTTGCAGAAAGTCCCTGATGAAATATATCGAGTTCTTGAAGAAGGTGACATTGAAACACCAGTAGCAGGATCAGATGCCCCACAGTCATTAGAGGAGTTCATCGCAGAGATGAAGAACAACAAATCAGATGCGAAAACCTTTGCCTTGAGACTTAAAGCCATGGTATCAGATCATCTCTTTCCTCACACACACACTGACGTCTCTGTTCATATGAAACTCAATTCAAGAGTATGATATGTTGAAAGAAGAAAACCAAGATAGCAATGATTTCCTATAATTTGACATTATTCCAAAAAGAGACAAAATACTCCTGAAAAGTCGTAAAAAATACAAATATATGTCGGAAGCATTCATGAATAAATGAGAGCTAAACTTATATGAACCTTTACTTTAATAAAAGTTTAAGGAGTTGACTGTAATAAAAAAAAACTGTAAGGTAGTTTAGTAAACAACAACGATAATTAAGGATAGTTTACTGTAACTTACCGTTATCAAGTAACAAAATAACATTAGCAGTTGACCTGTATTGGTGTATACGCTTCATCATTCTCTTTAATAATAACAGGTATCTCTCCTCGAACAGAAGACCCGAACAGCGAAAATCCAAGAATATCTCTACCGACACGTTGCATCCAGCAGCATCCCCAAACAGCTCCACTGCCTCACTCTCCGCCTCGCCCACGAGCACTCCACCAACGCCGCCGCTCGCCTCCCTCTCCCTTCCCCCCACTGCATCCCTTCTCTCACTGACAACTCCCTTAACCACTTTGTCATCGCCTCTGACAATGTCCTTGCCATTTCAGTTGTAGCTTCATCTCTAATACAAAACACACTTCATCGTGAAACTGTGGTACTCCACATTATTACCGATAGAAAAACTTATGCACCAATGCAAGCTTGGTTCTCATTGCATCGACTTGACCTTGAGCCTGCGGTTGTGGAGGTCAGAGGATTACACCATTTCGATTGGTTTACAAAGGGGAGGGTGCCGGTTATGGAGGCTATGGAGAAGGATAGGAAAGCGAGGTCGATGTTTCGCGGGGGATCATCAGCAATTGTGGCGAATGTAAGTGAGAAGCCTATTGTTGTGGCAGCGAAGTTGCAGGCATTGAGCCCTAAGTATCATTCGGTTATGAATCATATTCGGATTCATCTTCCTGAGGTGAGGACACATAATTACTTTTTTGTGGGTTGATTGCACCAAACTCAGCTCTAGTTTACCCCATATACCACTTGTGTTCCCTCAAATGATCTATTATCACAAAGCTGCAAACAACCCCTCTGCTCATTGATCAAATTAAATACATCCAAATGCAACTCTAAATCAAACAATGACATCGATTTAATTCTAAACGCCTTTGGAAAATGTGTCAAGACTTGCAGCATTTATTAGAGGTTCAACATTGGCCCTCATCTATTTTTATTGCAAAATCACAATAAATGTTTCAGTTACGTGGATCTTCTTGTTAATCCAAATACAAAATGTGTTTTAAATTTGGAACTTCTGCAACGAAAAGTTGAATAAAACCAAACAATCAATTTTCAGTCATTTACTTGCAAAACGAGATGTTGCATTTCTATTGTGGAAAACCAAACAACTCTATGGAACAGTTGTTTCCTTGAGTTACTGAAATGGGCTATTTCTATATTCTGTATTGCTGCAGTTGTTTCCTAGCCTTAAGAAGGTGGTCTTTCTCGACGATGACATTGTTGTTCAAGCTGATCTATCACCCCTATGGGACATTGATCTTCAAGGAAAGGTGAATGGTGCGGTCGAAACATGCAGAGGTGATGATAAGTTTGTGATGTCAAAGAGACTAAAAAGCTATCTCAACTTCTCTCATCCTCTCATCTCTAATTCTTTCGACCCTGATGAGTGTGCTTGGGCCTATGGCATGAACATCTTCGATCTCAATGCATGGAGAAAAACCAACATCAGCCTCAATTACCATAGCTGGGTTTTGAAGGTATGGATTATTACTGCTTGTTGCAAAAATTTGCCATTCAGAAAGCATAAACCTTTTATTGTATTTGTTTTCAGAACTTAAAATCAGACTTGAGTCTATGGCAGTTGGGGACTCTGCCACCGGGTTTGATAGCTTTTCATGGTTATGTTCATGTCATTGATCCGTACTGGCACATGTTGGGGCTTGGATATCAAGAGAAGACCACGGTTACAGATGCAGAGAAAGCTGCAGTCATCCATTTCAATGGCCGAGCGAAGCCTTGGTTGGACTTTGCATTTCCTCAGCTCAAGCCTCTATGGATAAAGTATGTAGAGTTTTCTGATAAATTCATCAGAGCATGTAACATAAGATCTTAGCAAGACTAATCAAGAAAGTGAAAAGAAGTTTGCAGTGACTAGAAGGAAAATGGTTATTGACGGAGCAAACTGTGCATTCAAAAGGAGAAAAGGTACTTGAGAGAATTTGAGATGACATGGATTTGAAATATTTTGGCACCACTACTTTCTTGTATCATTTCCTCTACTTTTTGCCCTTTATTATAAAGAATTTTTTTGTCACATTTGTTATAAATGCAATATAATTGACATGCATGTATTTTTTTATAAAAAAAATTACCTTGCCTTTTGACTGAGGCTTCACAAATGAAGTAACTCCATCTCCATGTTGCTGTGAGATGACATTTCTTACATGTATATGGAAAACCAAACCACAGACTCTTAATGAAAGGCCTTGTACGAATCCTCCACCACGGTCTCCTTCACCATCATGTTATATTGACTGTGTTATTAACTTATTATAGATATAGTAATTATATACAAATAGATAGCATATAATCTTCTGTTGATGCAATCAATTCAAACAGAATCATATGTTTCATTGATATATTAATCAGAACATAACAGGAACCAATATGCTAGCACATCTGAAAACCTTTCAAACACAGAGAGCAGTAAAAGTAGAGTACAGGACACGCACACAAATCCTGATTATTGATAGCGAGCTCATCCGAGCAGTTGAAGCAGGGCTACCAATGATGTATTAATACTCATTAAAGTATTCAGTATGTGTAGGGGTCCAATACATACCATCTTCCAAATTTTCGCAGAGTTCAATGTTGGCTTGAGGCGACGCCTTAGGTAACTGTGAAAGTTGTGCATGCAAACTCATCAAATCATTTATCGGTGCCGAGTCTGGAATCTGTTTTATGTCCATATCCATGCTTTGCTTTGAAGATTTAGGATGTGCAACTAATACCAAATACTCTAGGGCAACAGCTTTCTGTAGGAGTCTCACTAATCTCATTCCAGCCTCACATCCCAGAAAATTGCTCACCTTGATCACTTTGAGATGATTTAAATTCACATCTGATGGATCGTCCACTTGATCTCTAAAGCTTGAGCACTTCTTTCGGATATCCCTTATACTCCATGAGCTGCAAATATCTATAAAAAGTCATTATCTTTTATGCAATAAGTTCACAAGTGAAATTAGACCTACCTGTATCAAGAGTTTCTCAATGAATGGGGAAGGGCAGAGCCTAAAAGAGCTAAAGATGCTTTCAAGGCCCGTCGCCATACAACCCACAAGTAGCTGCAGTTCCTTAAGATTTTGCAGTAAAATTGGAAACCTTTCATCATCCCTGACCGTAACACACGGATCAAAAGAAGAAGAAAACAAGTCAAGTGATGCAAAATTGAAGTTCTTAATTTCATTAGTATTTAAAAAGTAAATGGATATGTTAGAAGAGTACCCATAGAGTATATACACAGTGGACGTGTCTGAGTTTGTACACCATTTTTATAAAGTCATGTTCAGGCTCTGATGATTCTACTAAAGTCATGTTCAGGCTCTGATGATTCTACTGCCAAGATGAAGGCATCTAATAATGATGGTACGTCGACAAATGAAGCCTTAGGATTGAAATACGATTCTCCAAATATATGAACCCCATAGTAGATGAAGGATTCAAGTTTTGGAGCAGATAGCTCCATTTCTAAAATCTCCCAATTTGAATTCTTGATTGTTAGTTTCCTAAGACTTGGTGACGATACTATTATAGAGTCAAGAGAAAAGCAATATGCAATGCTCAAGCTATCAAGAAGAGGGCAGTCTTCTATAAACTGGTGCAAGATATCTCCGGTGATGCTTACATATGTTAGAGAGAGGGATTTGAGGCACCCAAAACACGAGAAGCCAGCAGGAGGAAAAAAATTGCAGTGACTTAAACTCAAATTTGTTAATGTTTCACATTGGAATAGAGTAGTGGGCAACTGGAATGCCTTTATCTCATCGGCGTATTCTTCTTTCGAATCATCGAAGCCCATGGAGAAGTCTAGATTGATATCTTCGACTTGCTTCCGTATTACATATGCAACCCAGTTTTCAATATCGGGTAAGAATTTTTCTGATTGGCAGAAGTAGAGGTGAAACTTTTCTTCCTTGTTGCTATGGGGTCGAAGAAATTGGTTGATAGCTTCTACCAATTCTTCATGAGTTTTTCCACTCGCAAAATCTTGGCCAAACTGTATGTTGGAGGTAGAAATTGAGAGAGATCGGTAGGGTTGAAGAATTGAAACAGGCAAATCACTTCTTTCCATGGTTTCTCTCCTGAAAAAGGTGGTTGTTTGCTCTTGTGAGGGGTAGATTATCTATTTATATACTTAATATTTTCCTAAAAGATTTTGTTATCTTTCTTTCACTGGAAGATTGGCACCAGAAAAGTAATTACAAGAAATGAGAGAATGAAAAGTTTTTTTAATTTTTATCTTTAGTAGGTTTTCGATTCCCTCAATTTGGACATGGTCTTTTATATGCTTCGCTTTATAAATTTTGTATTTAATTATGCTTTCTTATGGTTTTATTGTCTGCTACCATTTCTTTTTGCAATTATTTAAGTATGATTTGATTATGGTTTGGCATGTTAGTCAATACCATAAAGGAATAGGTCAAAATGTGGATCTTGTTGGAGAAGATACTGAAGATTAAGACTTGATCTTTTAAAGAAGAAGCTTCTCCTGTAATTATTAAAGAAGTATCATCACAGTGTGGTATGGTTCTTAAAGAGCATCATAATGAGAAAAATACCTAAGGTAATCAAGCACTTAGGTGTTTCTTGTTATTCATATTAATCCTTTTCATCATCAACCAAATCCATAAGATCTAGTTTGTACAAGAATGCAATGCAAATAGGCTCCAATCTACCTCATTAAGCACAAAATTTCACATAACAAGATGAATTAATCCTACGAAAATTTATGAGAATTAAATACCAGGTTCAGTAAAATGACAACAATTCTAAACACAGTATATCCTAAGCAATCAAGCTCACTGATTTTGCCTTCTTCCATGTTAATCTTGAAGTCAAATCTCTCACAAATTTGACTGATTTTCCTAGCCGGCGAATTATTTATATCCGTAACTACAACTTTCCTCCTTTTAATAGCTCTTTCACTTCCAACCCCATATTACATATAAGAATACACATCAAAAGACCCAACAAAGCTTGCCAGCTCAAAATCCTTCTCCTCTTCATGAGTGTCACATTCCCAACCAAGGCCTAAGCAGCCTATCACAATCCCCTAAACGAGCGATACTACAAGGCCTAACTCTCATAACTGCTAAAATGCGAATATTCAAATATGCCAAATTCCAACGGTTAATATATCAACTTGATACTTTCATAGTCATATCCACAATAAGGTTCAAAAAATTCATGTTTCAAAATACTGGATTACATACGTAAGGTCTACGAAAGTGTAACCCATCCATAAACCTATTTACTGCTACCATTGCTACCCAAAGGTCTTAGCTTGCTGGAGTACAAAACGTGCATTGACAGCTATTCACCTGTCGGCTTCTTACTTCAGTTATTGGTTGTTGCAGTTTGATTTGCAGCCACATTAAAGGTGTGTGAGCTTTACAGCCCGTTAAAGAACGGGTGCATGGTTAGTAAAATATAGTTCAAAATAGAATTAACTTGAAAGCGGCTGTAATAACCATGTCTTAACCGAGATAAGGTCCATAACAATATAAATGAAATGTTTCCAAACAATTTTCATGTGAAGGAAATTAGGCTAGGTTTTGATCCTGTAGGAGCAACACCTCCATCCTAGTTCACATAGGTGAAACTTCACTATTGTGGCTCTTGATTGGGAGCTCCGCTATTATGTCCCGCGGTCAGGATGCCATACAATGCACACAATAATCCCATTACTACTTGCCTTTCTTGTAACACGTTTAACTTTCCTTAATCATACCGGTATTAATTTATGAAATGCATGCGGCACATGGACTGAAAGTCAATTTGCATACAAGTGATACTCATAATACATGTTCCAGGCATAACAATACATCCGTAATTTCAACCATGGTCCCATGTGCATGCATGCAGTTTTTAACTATATGAAAAATACATTTTCTAACTAAACGAATCATATATATGAGGTATATATTCAGGGAATAAATCTTTATGCATGTTAATGTCATAAGAATATATACTCGTCATCATGGGAACACCAAATTATAATCATTGGGCATTCTTTACGACTTTAAAATATGAAAAAGATATCATGCAAGCAAGGGACCATGCATTCATAGCATTAATCAGTGGATGTCAACCATCTAATAAAATAACCATATCAATATAATTTGCTAAGCCTGCAACACTACTTACCACACGATTACGAAGCCAATGGTCCTCGCTTCTCCAAATTCTTGCTTAAATGCATGAATTGACCCACCCTCTAAGAAAATATAATGTTAACAACTATAATAGATTCATAGGCCTAGCTTATACATCTTCGACTAATCTAGCTCAATTAGTTGATATGGTATCTCTAAGCTACCTAATATGCTATTTAATAGCAACTAAAATACTAACAATAGTTTTACAGATTTTCCTGTAATTTTTGCACATGTATAATTAGGTTGCTCGGATCAAAATACAATATCCAGAATACACAAGGTCCTGAATGCAATTATTTATATACATGGCTTAAGTGAACGGGTCGGCTCGAATATGGAACCCAGCCCACAACCACTCCAAACCCCAAATTAAAACCTATTCTTCATCCCCTTCCTCTCATCATGGGGTAGAACTTAGAAGAACCCATGGTGAGAAAAGGAGCGGCCATGGGTGGCGGCGGCACTAACGATTGCTTGGCGGCTTCGGTCCGGCGAAGATCCGAAGAGGTCGGCAGCGTCGACAAGAGGTAAGTGTTCTTCACAATTCCATTTCCCCTCCTGATAAGACTCATGAACGGGAATACCCCAAAGTGCGACACGTGGGAGATAACGTGTTGTCCGCACATATCTTCTGGACCCATGGGGCTATGACAGGGAAGTGATACGTTATTAATCTTCCTCGGGACCACGGGACGAAGTGGAACCCGACCTTTCGGAAGAGCCTCCCCGGAGCACGCCCCATATGCACTTATGCGGCCGAGCTTCCTCGGCCTCCTCGCTTGACTCCGAGCTATTTACAGAGCTGAGCTTCCTCGGCTTCCCTGTCCAACCAGGAGCACGGAACCCAAGCGTCTTCGTAACGGCTCCGCGTATCTCACCAGAACGAGATTTCCGCCGTTCCACGTCCTGCGTCCCACGCTGGCACGTTTCTCCATCAACAAACGTATGTCGCTATTAATGGACGTATTCCGCCATCAACGCGGATGTGCCATAAGGGCGTAACGGACGGCGGGAATCTCACGCCGGATCGCCCCCACGCGACAGCTATATAAACCCCTCTCTTCCAGACGATTCAAATAAGTCAAACGGAATTTAATACCCTGCTACCCTACCTTTATACCTCGGTACTTACTTGATCGTCGAAGGGTCCTACGGTGGTCACCTATCCCGGGACTTTCTTTGCAGGTAGCTCGGTGTCTACAATAACCCATTGAGATCCACACATTCAGCTTTTAAACATCAATCTCAACCGTTCAAGAACGCTTGCAGCAAGATCGACGGTGGACAACATCTGAGAGAGATTTCAAGCTCCACCACCTCCCCTTTTCCCCATATTTGTATGCATGCAATTTCTTCTATCCTAAATCCCATGATCAATTCTAAGAATTATCTTACATTTTAAATTAGATGAAACCTAGATCTATAGGATGGATAATTGCTTACTGGGCTCAAGAATTTTCCTAAAATCCCTCATCCTCTCCTCTTTCTCCTTCTTCTTCTTCCCTCCTATCTTCTCTTCTCAATTTTTTCTTCTTTGCCTGATCACTCTTGGCTCAGCTAAGAGAACCTGTAGTGGTGCCACGACACACTTCTCTAATGGGGTTGGAAGTGGCTCCCACCCCTGCCTCCCCTCTCAAGCATACGATAGGTTCGAGTAATACTTCTCCTATCAGGTGGTTTTTTGATTCCCTGCCAGCTTTGTTATTGGGTGCATGTCACTTTCAATGATATTGGGATGGCCTCATTGAAAGTGATATGCACCCTGGGGAATCAAAAACCCACCAATATAGTAGGTTTGGCATTTTTCATGTGATTTCCTTTTGTGCGAATTTGTGCCGGACGCATATGCCCGACCATGGGAGAGAAAGATATAAGCATATAGACCCTATCAAGTAGCCTAAAGAGTTTCCGAAATTCCCCATCTCCTTCTCCTTCCTGCCCAAAGAGGCATATCCTACGTAGGATGCTCTCCAGGAGCCAATCTAAACTTACATGACATTGATAACCGCCTTTCCATTGGCTTGTTTATCATCTCTCCTAGTCCTAAATAGGCTCTTGATGCATCGAAGGATCCAAAAAATTTTAGCCTGTCTCTTGATGCATTACGTGATCCGGTAAATTCTAGCACGTCTTTGTTAATCTCCATATTGTGCGATTAATTGTAACATGATTGGAAAAATGGTGTGACGCGACCTGGATCGCGCCAAGATGTTACCTTCCGTTGATCTGCTGACGGCGGCGATGGACGGCTGGGATTGGATCTGGAGGCAGGCTCCTGAAGCGTGTGGATCTCAATGGGTTTGAGGTTGTTGCCGAGCTACCCGCAAGAAAGTCCCGAGGTAGTTGTACCACCGAGGACCCTTCGACGGTCAAGTTAAAGAGGAAATCCGAGCAAAGTAACGGCTTAGGGGAGTAAAAATAGCTTACTTGAACCGTCTGAAGAAGAGGTTTATATAGCGGTGGCAGTAGGCATGGCAGGCGTGAGAATCACGCTGGCCGTTACGTTCCCGACATCACGCCCGCGTGATGAGCGGGATCTCCCATTAATGGCGAGACAGGCTCGTTAATGGGGGATCGTGATGGCGTGGAACGTGGGATGTGGCCGGTGGAAATCTCGCGCATGGCGAGATTCGCGGGATGGCGGTTGCGCCTGTGAACGGTGCTATCGATCGGTCGATAGCACCGAGAAAGATGACCTTGTAAGTCTACGTTACCCACCCCGGTACTTACGGGGAGGCGGAATAGGTAGAAAAAAACAAATTTTTATCACAAGGTAACATAGACTTTCTTGAGGATCTTTGCCAAACCATTTCTAACAAACAACTAGAGGTTCTATCTACTATGCTTAGGAGATTATACCTCATGCAACAAGTCCTTCGGGTCTTCTCCGCTGTCCTCCTCGTCTCCGTAGGCTCCATGGGTCGATCCGGATCGTGGCTTCTTCAACGGCCTCCTTAAGTCGAAGATGATCCATCCGAAAGTCTATAGTTCGAGCTTCACCTCAAGAACCGAGGTAACTAGGGCAACAAGTATGCTAAGCTTGATGTCCTAGGTGATGTAGAGGAAGAAGATGGATTTGTTTGTCTATTTAAATCCTAATTTTCTCAACACATGAGAGCTATAGGATTTTCTAGTGAGGAGGAAGAAGAAGAGAGTATGAGAGCTCTCTTTTGATGAGAAAGAATGAGCAAGAGATAATGATCCATAAGAAAAATAATTACCATTCTTTTGTCATGATAAATTGTGATGGTAACAATTGATTTGACCATTATCATGTCAAGTTAAATCCAAGCCATAAGAAGAGTTTAGAGCTCACAAAAAATAACCAAGTCAACAATGGTCAACTAGGTCAAATGGTCAACATGGTCAAATGGTCAAAGCAATTAGCCATAACACAATTATCATTAAAAGGATTAGTAAATATTTTCCTCCACCTCATAATAGTTTTGACCAAGTCAATGGTCAAAACCCTAATGAGGCATCTTCTTCTTCGCTCCTCACAATCGTACATACATACCCGCATCTGCATTCCGTAGAATACGAATGCAAGGAAAACAAAACTAATCCATCTATACAATACTAGGATCCGACTTAAACCAAAGCCCACTAGTATTGTCTGCCCGAACATCATACGTACACAAGTGCATGTAAGTGATCGTAGCCCTGCCGTAAAACCATACGGCCTCTACACCTTTTGCCCAGTGCAGGGAAACTCTGTGTGTGAGACTCTAAAGACTCGAAACTACGCTGGCAGTGGGTTTAACCACAGACCGCAAGCGGCACTAGCTATACGTAACGGTCCCCAGGTAGATATCGATAAGAAGGCCGACGAGGTAAACCCTATCCGAACTCCTACTGAGCCTGAATGTGACAATCTCCATACAGTCCGGTCAGTTCGTCTATGAGTATCGCATGTTGGGCCTGGGGGCGGTAAACGTCAGACCCCTAATAGCGGTACAAGTCGTACCGGAATGTAGCCCAGAACACCCTGAGAAACTACTGGAAACACTACCAGTAAATCTCGCTTGCCCTGGCCAGGGATTTTGTGTAATGGCTCTCCTAGACACAGCGCGATATCAACCCCCAATACCGGGAGAGACGAATCCTGTCTAACCGTTACAGCCTCCAAGTGCTTCGGGACTGCACCCAACTACTACCTGTTTGCACGACTCCTTTGAGCCGTGGTAGGGTAGTAATCAAAGTACAGTGGGAACACACTCGAGGCGAAGTAGCAGTGTCAAGTCGACGGACTAAGCTGTACTCCTGTCACCTGGGAACTGCTATCTGACGATAGGTATAGTACCAACCAGCAGTTCCCAACGAGTCATGTCCGGTGTACTCGTAACCTAACGAGCACCCGCATACTATCTCCAGTACAACGTACTAATGGTTGTGGGACAGACCATTTCCTCTGCTGGGATGAGAAGCGTATACGCTAGTCTACTCCGGAGTATCGATACCCCGTCTCGATAATCTTACGACTAGGGACCTGTATAAGGATGTGCTTGTAGATTACCCAGCACCCACTAGTGTGACTGCCATCACAACGCTGGTAATCAAGCAAATATCCTAAGGGCTCTACTAATATGTATAAACGATATGCTAAAAGAAACACATGCACATATTAAAGTAGAAACAAACCAAGTAGCATACTACCATTTTGAGAAAGACTGTCTATACAACTGTGAATATCCTAAGTTTCCATTAAGTAATATACAAACTAGTATGATACAGTAATGGCCTCTAGGGCATATACATTAACAATCTCTTACTTGCATTAGGGACATGTACTGGCGTATCGAAGACCTATCATCTCGATCAGCCGCTCGAACTGATTCTGGGGTATGGCCCTCGTGAATGGATCTGCAGTGTTATTCTCCGAATCTACTCTCTTCACCTCGATCTTCCGGCGATCTACGATCTCCCTGATCAGGTGGTACCGCCTCAAAATGTGTCTTGACTTCTGATGGGACCTGGGTTCCTTCGCTAAAGCTATAGCGTCGTTGTTGTCGCAATACAGCGGTATTGGATCAACAATGGTTGGAACCACCTGAAGTTCTGTGAGGAACTTCTTCATCCAGACAGCTTCTTTTGCGGCATCGCAAGCAGCTATGTACTCCGCTTCCATCGTCGAGTCAGCAACGGTTTCCTGCTTGGAGCTCTTCCAACAGACCGTCCCTCCATTGAGGGTAAAGACATGATCCGACATGGACTTGGAGTCATCCTTGTCACTCTGGAAGCTGGAGTCAGCAAATGCCTTGATCTGGAGGTCTTTTCCGCCATACACCAAGAACATCTCCTTAGTCTTTCTCAGGTACTTGAGAATGTTCTTTACTGCTATCCAGTGTTTCTCCCCCGGGTCAGACTGATACCGGCTTACAACGCTCAGTGCGTATGCTACATCTGGTCTTGTACAAAACATCGCATACATTATAGAGCCTACCGCAGATGCGTAGGGTATAGATAACATGCGAGCCCTTTCCAAATCAGTCTTTGGAGATATTTCTTTGGATAGGGTGATTCCGTGACAAGCCGGTAGGTTACCATGCTTTGAATCTTCCATACTGAATCGTTTCAGTATGGTGTCGATGTACCTGCATTGCGAAAGTCCCAACATCATCTTAGATCTATCACGATAGATCTGGATCCCCAGAATGTAGTTGGCATCGCCCAGGTCCTTCATGGAGAACCTCTGTGACAAGAATCCTTTGACTGACTGTAGGGTAGGAATGTCATTTCCTATCAAGAGAATGCCATCCACGTACAAAACGAGGAATACAACAGTTCTCCCTACAATCTTACTATATATGCATGGTTCATCTGAATTTTTGATAAAGTCGAATTCTTTGACAGTATCATCAAAGCAGATGTTCCAACTCCGTGATGCCTGCTTTAGTCCATAAATGAACTTAAGTAACTTGCACACTTTACCGCTGCTCCCACTTTGAATGAAACCCTCCGGCTGATCCATATAGACGCACTCTTCTAAATTTCCATTTAGAAAAGCCGTCTTTACGTCCATCTGCCAGATCTCATAATCGTGGAAGGCAGCAATGGCAAGAAGGATCCGAATGGATTTGAGCATAGCCACTGGAGAAAAGGTTTCGTCATAGTCCAAACCAGGTCTTTATCGAAAACCTTTTGCAACAAGTCTAGCTTTATAGGTTTCAACCTGCCCATCTACACCGATCTTCTTTCTGAAGATCCATTTACAGCCTACGGGTTTTACCCCTTCTGGAGCAATGTCCAAAGTCCAAACTTTGTTGGTGTACATGGACTCCATTTCGGTCCGCATTGCATCCAGCCATTTTACTGAGTCGCCGCTCTGAATGGCTTGCTGGAAGCTAGTAGGCTCATCATTTTCAATGATGCAATCCTCTCGATCCCCGTCTATGAGAAAACCGTAGTATCTCTCGGGCGGATGAGACTGCCTACTACTCCCGCGGAGTGGCGCTGGGATGTCCGGTTCTTCTGAAACCTCTGGTTCTACCAAGCTCTTAGTAATAGCTTGCGGTTCTGGAATTTCTTCCAGTTCTATTGCGCTCCCACTTATCTGATTTTCTAAAAACTCAGTTTCCAAGAAGTGGGTATGCTGAGAAACAAAAACCTTTCGTTCCTCTGCGGAATAGAAAAGATACCCCCTGGAGTTCTTGGGGTATCCTACAAACTTACACAGTACTAAGCGTGCCTCGAGCTTGTCCGCATGCTGCTTCTTTACAAAAACTGGACATCCCCATGTCTTAAGGTACTTGTTCATACCAGAATATTGCATTTGTTACCGCCCATTCTTACCCTCGTTTGTTTATAGGTAGATACTGTTAATCTGTGTTTGCTACATATTTACAGACTACAGGCTCCTAGTCCAAAATAACGCAAATGATACAAAATCTCCATAGTTACGCCAAAATACAGAACATCTGTTGACAGCAGATAAAAGCCGGGTTCCGGTCATCCGTATCCGTCCAGTGCCACGTACCAGTTCCAGAGACAAGACATATGACAGTGGTCATTCGTGTCTCGGACAAGCACAGAGCACGAGGGGGGCAGCACAAGAATCAATGGGTGCGCGGAGCTCGAGGGAGAAAAGGTCAAAAGTATTATTTTTGATGCCATTTTTGACCATTGCAGATCTGAAGCAATTGTGGAAGCAATTTGCAGTTTGGTATATGTAAAACAACTTAAGACAACAAACCATAGAATACGACAAAATATGATGACCCAACTCCCTACTTTGGCCGCGGAACCGCGGCCATATAGGCTCTTCTCTGTGTCGTTTCCTGTGGGCAGTTTGGTCACTTCATTTAGAGGTAGAATCTGGCCCTAGGATTTTAACTAACCTTCTATAAATACCCCAGTTCTGAGCCAAGCCAAGGAGTCCATTCTTATGCCTCTTTTTGTTAGGTTTTAGTTTTTCTTCTTCTTCTTCTTCATCTTTCCTCCATGAAAATGTAGTGAGAGTATTGAGTGGATGTTAAATGAAGATGAGGGTTTTTGTATCATTCTTTTTTGTTTAGCTTCCCTTTGAGATTCTTGTTTTCTCTTGATCTTTCAACCTCTTCATTGAGCTTGAAAGTTTAAGGGTTTGTTATTGATCTCAAGGGTTGTATCTTCATATGGAATTTGTGCTTCATTTTGCCTTGGGTTTTTAGCTCTCTCTTGATCTTGCAACCTCTTAATTGAGCTTGCAAGTTTAAGTTTGGGTTATTAAACCCATGGTGTGTAACTTGTTCCATGGTTTCTAGATCTCTTTCTTGCTTATTTCTTTCTTGTTTTTTATTACTTGCTTTACATTCATGCTTTACTTTCTTGCACTTTAAATTCCATGCCCTTACTTACTTGTAATCTTTTCTTTTCTTTTGCTCTTTTTGGTTCGTTTTGTGAATGGTTGTAATTATTGTTGTTAAGAATAAATACGATATTGTAAGTTAATATTTCTTTGCTCATTCCCTTTTCCCGTTATTTTCCATTGAACTCCGCCCAAACGATACGCAAGCGCTCCGTTAGGCACCCTACCCTACCAAGGTAACGGTGATTCCTAACCGCGACCGGTTATGTTCGGTTTGGCCGGAGGCGAAAGCAAGAGACAAGAACGGAAGGACAAGGGTAAATAAGCCGGATTCCACGAATACCGCGCTTAAATCCCCTAATCCACGTTGTTGCCGATTGCTCTAGCTTCAATTGGTCAAGACTCGGCTCAAAGGTTTTGAGTGCGGATTTTTTTAGCTTACACTTTCGTATCTTTTTCTTAACAACTTTATACTTGCATATAAAACACATAGGTTAGATTTGAACAAACATATACACATTCTTTATTGACTCGTCTAAAACAAGAACGGACATACAACCATCTCCCTGTGGATCGACCCGTGCTCAACCGGCTAGCTGCATAGCGACACCGTCCTGATCGCGGTTATAACTTTAGAACTTTGAACATCCGACACGCCAAAAGCGTGCGATCAGTACTTAAGACAGGGTTTCTTCCCACTCCACATCTGATATGGTGTGGTAGGCACAGTCTTGGTTGGAACCTTGTTTAAAAGATATGCAGCTGTTTCTAGTGCATAACCCCAGAAAGATCACGGTAACTCAGCTTTACTCATCATGGAACGAACCATATCCAATAGGGTTCGATTCCGCCTTTCCGATACACCATTGTGTTGTGGTGTGTATGGAGGAGTAAGACGAGAGAGAATTCCATTCTCTTTTAAGTAGCCTAGGAACTCGGCACTCAAGTATTCACCACCTCGATCAGATCTCAGTGTCTTGACACTTTTGCCTGTTTGTTTTTCTACTTCATTCTTGTATTCCCGGAACTTCTCAAAGGCCTCGGATTTATGCTTCATTAAAAAGACATGTCCATACCTAGAGAAATCATCCGTAAAAGTAATGAAGTATGAATAACCACTTCGCGCATGTGTAGACATTGGACCACATACATCGCTGTGTATAAGTCCTAAGAGCTCGCTTGCTCTTACTCCGTATCCAGTGAACGGAGTCTTTGTCATCTTTCCCATGAGACAAGATTCACAGGTGGTATAAGACTGATATTCGAACGGATTCAAATATCCCTCTTTATACAACTTCGTCAACCGTGTCTCATTGATATGACCCAGTCTACAATGCCATAAGAAAGCCTGATTTATTTCCGGAGACTTTCTTTTAAGTGTGTTCTGGACACTGCAAACCTGAGCTTGATTTAATACGTATATTCCGTTTTCTAATGTACTTGACCCAATCAGAACTTGATTTAGATGGATGTGGACCACATCGCTTACAAAAGTAAAATCATATCCTTCCTTAGAAAGTAAGGATACAGATATGATATTACAAGCTAGACTGTGTACATACAAACAGTTACGTAGAATCAATATCTGTCCACTTGTCAATCCAAGGTGATATTCCCCTACGGATTCAGCGTCCACGCTCATTCCGTTTGCAACCCTGAGAGTCATATCACCTAACCTGATAACTCTATGGTTTCTCAAAGCCTGTAATGAATTACAGATATGAGATCCTGATCCGGTATCTAGTACTCAGGAAGTAGAGTTAATTGACATACAGTTTTCTATTACAAACACACCCGAAGCCGAAACCACAACATGCTTCGAATCCTGGCTACTAGCTTTGCTAGCCCTGCAATCCCTCTGCCAATGTCCTTTCCCGTAACAATAGGAATGTCCCTCCTTCACTACATCTAGTCTTGAAACTTTTGCCCTTCCCTTTCCTTCCACTTCCCTATTTTCCTTCAGGGTGTAAGTAGAGGGTAGAGACTGTAAAATCAAGTCAGTATTTGACCCGTTCTTCAACGTGGTCTTCAGGTCCGTGAGCTCATCAAAATAGCTAGTCTCTGTAAGGACGTTGTCCCCTACAGATGACCCGACAGCCAACCCCGCCTGAAGCAATTCGTTCGAGGTCTCATATCTTGCGATACGAAATTGCTTTCCATATAAATCTTTGTTATGGAGAAAGACAGAAACTAAGTCCATCTTCTCATGCCGTCTCTGGTATGCACCATCAACTGAGGCCAACACGAGACACTTGGCATTCACACAGTCTTTTTCCGATGTCTTACGGATATCAGTATCCGTGATGATGGAAACTGGTCCTGAGACAGCAGGGGTTTGATTAGTGAAGAGGTGTCCCAGTTTGTCATGGGTAATGGATATCTGGACAGACCTTTGCCAGTCATTACAGTCAGATTCAGTCATTTCATTATCTAGATGTAACCTATGTCTGGTCACTGGATCGCTACAATTAAGAGAGAGAGAAGAAAACACTTAGCATGATACTCTTGCAAGTTTAGATTGGTTTTTAGTTTATCTAAACAGGATGGCTCCCACTGTTTCTCGAATCCTTCCTTAAACCATAAAAGAAGAATTAGTCAGGACTGATCTCACCGTACAATACTTACTTAACCGTTCAGCCAGGCTAGTGTCGGACTTCGAGGGAGGTTTTACGACGCTTTCGCGAAGTTCCTTAATTAAATAACCTCTTTTCCCTGGAGGCGTAGCCCCGCTAACACTGTTCTAGACACCTACTTGGTTTATAGCATTAATCGTTAAGTGAAGAGTTTCCCGAGAAGTAGCGGATACTCACAGTAGGATCGAGATCCAAATATCATTGTGAGATAATGCTGAAGGAATCCTACCAACATTATCAAACTCCAAATGGTATGCAGCACTAGCAAGTTTCAGTTTCTTTAGAAACCCCCGATGTGGATTTTTGCCCCATGCTCTTATGACCTTGACGAAGGTCAACAAATTATAAGTCGCATGTCAAGTTCTACCCATCATTGTCCAGGTTAATTTGAACCCACCTGTATATACCCTTGACGAAGGTCAACAAGGTAATACGACTGTCCCAAATCAACGCATCTATCTATGCTACATATGAACACCCAACAGCTACCAATCACTATGCCTTGACGAAGATCAACAAATATAGCTTGAATACTATTGAATATTCATATGAAATGACGGAGGGCTGCGAATGGTTTTGGCGAAACCGTGAACGTAGTGAACTTGATATAATCGAAGGAACCTGATAGCTTTTAAAAGGAGTGGTTTAAGCTCCGCGTTTTTAAAAGTTTTCTGTTTTTGAAAAAACCGAGTGGTTTTGAAATTGTTCCAACGATTCAGCTTTGGTTTGTTTTCTTTGCATTAATATAATGCGTCCCATCAATTAATCCTACCATTGCAGAAAACAATGAAAATATAACGTACGCTTATGCCATCCGCATTCGCCACGGGGCCCTGTCATCACCCGTTAGGTTACTTAACTAACGACAGAGCGGGGGCTGGACTAGCGCGGATGCAAAACATAAGCAACGTCTACTAGATATCATATATAGATATATACATTCGTCAGATGCAATGATAGTCATTCCAGATCACAAATGAACACATTGGATATACTAGGAATCCGCACATCGTTCGAGCCTGCAACGAAAGACGGATTACATAGTCGCGATGAATAGACAAACCATACCCTAGACCCCTACGGGTGCGGCAAACTACCCACCAAATACCCGAAGTGAAGCAGTCTCCCTCAACAATGTGAGTAGGCCACTTAGCACTTCAAAGTATCCGGTAGTTTGTGCACCCTACCTTGGGTCTATCCTAGAAGCAGAAAACAGTAAAAGAAATAATATACAAAGACGGCTACATCCTCAACCCGGATGTGCGACCCAAAAAAATAATATTACATCAATTTACAATTTACATCGAATGATAAATGAAAAACACTCATTTCACATTCCCGGCTATTCATCCACGATGATCTAACAAGTTCATATACATAATCCAATATCACAGATCACAGATATGTACAACCCCCACTAATCGACGTATAACGATTAGTAAACGTTCAGTACATATATCACATTACAGAAGATCCGATTAGCTAAAGCACTTAGAATTTCGATCAGTAACTTGATTTGAAACTATCCCAAGCACAACACAGTACTCAACAAAATCTGGCAGAAACAAACTATCAGAAAAATCACAAAATACAAATCTGGACAGACTGCAGGAAAAATGAGTTGACTCGGTGTTGACTCGGCCCCGAATCCGTGGCTAAACGCTTGGTTTCGCCGCGCTTCCGTGGCGGTCTGACCGATTCACGAGCTCGTTTTTCTTGTGTGTCCTTCAAAAAGCCTGCACGTATTTTTAAGGTCCCTGAAATAATTTTTGGACCAGTTTTAAAATCGACAGAAAACGTGCATTTTTGACGTGTTTTTGCGATTTCTTCGGGGATCGAATTTCTAACACTTTGCTAACATGTTAGTAATGGTTTAGCTAGGCTCTGATACCACTGTAAGTCTATGTTACCCATCCCGGTACTTACGGGGAGGCGGAATAGGTAGAAAAAAACAAATTTTTATCACAAGGTAATATAGACTTTCTTGAGGATCTTTGCCAAACCATTTCTAACAAACAACTAGAGGTTCTATCTACTATGCTTAGGAGATTATACCTCATGCAACAAGTCCTTCGGGTCTTCTCCGTTGTCCTCTTCGTCTCCGTAGGCTCCATGGGTCGATCCGGATCGTGGCTTCTTCAACGGCCTCCTTAAGTCGAAGATGATCCACCCGAAAGTCTATAGTCCGAGCTTCACCTCAAGAACCGAGGTAACTAGGGCAACAAGTATGCTAAGCTTGATGTCCTAGGTTATGTAGAGGAAGAAGATGGATTTGTTTGTCTATTTAAATCCTAATTTTCTCAACACATGAGAGCTATAGGATTTTCTAGTGAGGAGGAAGAAGAAGAGAGTATGAGAGCTCTCTTTTGATGAGAGAGAATGAGCAAGAGATAATGATCCGTAAGAAAATTAATTACCATTCTTTTGTCATGATAAATTGTGATGGTAACAATTGATTTGACCATTATCATGTCAAGTTAAATCCAAGCCATAAGAAGAGTCTAGAGCTCACAAAAAATATCCAAGTCAACAATGGTCAACTAGGTCAAATGGTCAACATGGTCAAATGGTCAAAGCAATTAACCATAACACAATTATCATTAAAAGGATTAGTAAATATTTTCCTCCACCTCATAATGGTTTTGACCAAGTCAATGGTCAAAACCCTAATGAGGCATCTCCTTCTTCGCTCCTCACAACCGTGTATACACACCCGCATCCGCATTCCGTAGAATACGAATGCACAGAAGAGAAAACTAATCCATCTATACAATACTAGAATCCGGCTTAAACCAAAGCCCACTAGTATTGTCTACCCGAACATCATACGTACACAAGTGCACGTAAGTGATCGTAGCCCTGCCGTAAAACCATACGGCCTCTACACCTTTTGCCCAGTGCAGGGAAACTCTCTGTGTGGGACTCTAAATACTCGACACTACGCTGGCAGTGGGTTTAACCACAGACCTCAAGCGGCACCATCTGTACGTAACGGTCCCCAGGTAGATGTCGATAAGAAGGCCGATGAGGTAAACCCCATCCGAACTTCTACTGAGCCTGAATGTGACAATCTCCATACAGTCCAGTCCGTTCGTCTATGAGTATCGCATGTTGGGCCTAGGGGGCGGTAAACGTCAGACCCCTAATAGCGGTACAAGTCGTGCCAGAGTGTAGCCCAGAACACACTAAGAAACTACTGGAAACACTACCAGTAAATCTCGCTTGCCCTGGCCAGGGACTTTATGTAATGGCTCTCCTAGACACAGTGCGATATCAACCCCCAATACCGGGAGAGACGAATCCTGTCTAACCGTTACTGCTTCCAAGTGTTTCGAGAATGCACCCAACTACTACCTGTTTGCACGACTCCTTTGAGCCGTGGTAGGATAGTAATCAAAGTACAATGGGAACATACTCGAGGCGAAGTAGCAGTGTCAAGTCGACGGACTAAGCTGTACTCCTGTCACCTGGGAACTGCTATCTGACGATAGGTATAGTACCAACCAGCAGTTCCCAACGAGTCCTGTCCGGTATACCCGTAACCTAACGAGCACCCGCATACTATCTCCAGTACGACGTACTAATGGCTATGGGACACACCATTTCCCCTGCTGAGATGAGAAGCGTATACGCTAGTCTACTCCGGAGTATCGATACCCCGTCTCGATAATCCTACGACTAGGGACATGTATAAGGATGTGCTTGTAGATTACCCAGCCCCCACTAGTGTGACTGCCCTCACAATGCTGGTAATCAAGCAAAGATCCTAAGGGCTCTACTAATATGTATAAGCGATATGCTAAAAGAAACACATGCACATATTAAAGTAGAAATAAACCAAGTAGCATACTACCATTTTGAGCAAGACTGTCTATACAACTGTGAATATCCTAAGGTTCCATTAAGTAATATAAAAACTAGTATGATACAGTAATGGCCTCTAGGGCATATACACTAACAGACCTCGGCGGGAGAGCTCGCGGACGAGCGGGAGAGCCGAGGAATCTTGGTTCTGCGGTAGCCCGGAGATAAGCTGGGAGGCCGAGGAGGCCAATTGTGCAGGGGCTCGGTGGCGAGCCGGCGTTTGTTTGTGGGACGGGCACAGGAGTGGCCTGGTCGGTCACTGCAGGTCCTTTTTTGTGAGCTTTGGCACACGTCATCTGCCACGTGTCATGATCTGGGAGATCACCGATATCGAGCATCATCATTAGCCCCCCACTCTCGTCCCGACCAGCTGACGGGTCGGGTTGAGAGTGGTCTGCCGGGTCACCCGAGGTGAGCTCCTTTCCGAAGATATCGTCGGGGCGTGTTCCTGGGCAATTTACTGTATTTTCTGGATGACGCCAGCGGATCAGGGGAGAGATCTCTGCATTAAAGAGGGTGTGCCGGATCGTGTGTACGTTTACTGAAGCGACAGTCCACGTGTCGGGCGCTGGTTGGCTGACGCGACGGGCCAAAGACCTCTGGCGTCTGAGGAGATATGCCAATGTGCATGCGACAGGTGGGGCGATCATGGCCGTCAAGTGTACTGAACCGTTTCGGCGAGAGATGACTGTCGCCGTTGGATGAGAACGCCGGTGGCAATAAGTAGAGGCGGGGTCCACTTGAGGGCCCATTCCTCTTCATAATCTCCTCGTCTTTGGTCTTGTTAGCTCGGCATTCTCCTCTTTAGGTCGGATTTCCGCTTTTTCTTTTCCGTGGACTCCTCTTCATCAGGTTAGATGTCTTCCTCTGAGAAGTCTTTAGATGTAGTTGGTGTAGAGTCTGGGAAGCCCTCTGTAGAGTCTTCCTCATCTTCCTCTTCTTCTTCTTCTTCTGGACTGGAGTCTTCCCAGGGAGTTAGGGTTAGGTCTTCTTCCCAAGGTCAGACGACGGGGGCGGCTCCCTCAGTGGAGGTCGCGGATGCGCCTGGCGTGCCGTCTACGGTGAGGCACGAGGAAGAGCTTGCCAACGCTCGGACTCGTTTCCATATTCCTCCCGGCTACACGTTGCGTTTGGCCGGGGAGGTGCTACACGTTGCGTTTGGCCGGGAAGGGGGAGAGGGCAGATCAGGTACGGGGCAAGGAGATTGCCCTGTACTTGGAAGCCTTTTGGGCCGGAATGCGCCTGCACTTCTCCCCCGAGCTTGTTAGAGCGTTGAATTTCTTCAGGTTAGCCCCGGGCTAGCTAGTGCCAAACTCCTGAAGGATTCTCCTCGGGTTCCTGGTCCGTTTGAAGTTGCAGATGATCCCCTTCGGTCTGTCCATCCTTGCCTCCTCTCTTATTTACAAAGGTCACCTCGGCACTCGCGCGAGCGACCCGAGGTGGGTTTACCTCTCTTTTGGGAAACAGCGGGTGAGTGCAGCCGGGTCGGGAGTCGTTGTCTTGCCTTCTTCCATCTATGATTGGAAGAAGAAGTTTTTCTTTATTGGGCCACCAGAGGGTGAGGACTGGCCCGTGCCCACCCAGTAGCCTAGGGATAGGTGCTGGCGGGGAAGTCCGTCCAACGATCCCGACGCGGTGAGAGTGGCGGAGTGGGAGCCCATTCCCCAGGCCGACGTGCTGCTTTCTGAGCGGGCCCTTAGTTAGGCTGGGCTCGGTCCCGCCCAGTTTGTCGGTAAGTTAGGAGCTTGCGTTTGTTTTCATTTTTTTTTGTGTTGATAATTCCATTGTATCTTGTCTTGTATAGAACCCATGGACTTGAGCCATCTCCGAGCGGCCATGTGCAAGCCGAAGAAGGGATCGAAGGCTGGAGGTGCCAGCTCTTCTCGTCCGGCGTCGGTCCCGGTTCCCCAGGCAGCCGTCCCTCCCCAGCGTTCGAGTGCGGGCCGTGTCCCGGAGCCCAGCCAGGCGCCGAGCCGAAAGCGGGTTCGGGGACCGGAGGCCCAGGCTTCAGAGGTGGAGACCGGCTCTCCGTCGTCGTCTCTCAATAGGTTCCCCCGAACGGTTCCGCGAACCTCAGCCTCCCCGATCTTGGTGGACGAGGGGGAGCTCCGTTTTGAGGTGCCCTCGGGGCTCTCCGTCGCTGACAGTTTACTGGCCGACATGGAGAGGTCGGCCGGAGGCAAGGTCCCTCGGGGGACTCTCAAGGCTCAAATGGCGGCCATCGCCCAAGAGGCCGTGTAGGTTAGTGCTCGCTCCTTACTCAATTTTTCATTCAGCGCCTTATCATTCGCGAGATTTAGTGCCCCTTTTCCTTTCTGACCCCCTTCTGATTTCTTCAGGTCCTTCAGCACGCCGTCCTCGTCGTCCATATGGAGGAAGAGCAAATTGCCCCGGCGGTGCGAGCTGCGGGCAAGCTCTCCTCGCTGGAGGAGAGCTCAAAGTGGGAGCTAGAGGCGGTGATGGCGAGGGTCGCTGCCCTAGAGGGCGAGATGGCGGCCGGGAAGCAGGAGATGGCGGCTGCGAAGCAGGAGGTGGCGGTCGTGAAGTAGGAGGCTGCCAGGTATCGCGAGGCCGCCCAGGCCAAGCTTCAGGACTCCAAAGTGCTCATCGGCACCATGAAGAAGTCGGCGAGCGCCTTCTGGAAGGAGCTGGAGACGGCGGTAGAGGGGACGAAGCAAGCCGATCTCAGAGCGGCGAAGGCGGTGGAGAACATCCAGAAGTCGGAACAATTTTACACCGTCCTAGCCTCGGCCACTACCGCCATCTGGCACGAGGCCCTCGATGCCGTCAAGGCTCGGATGCCGGAGTTCGTTGACGACGAGCTCCGAGCTGAATATCTATGCGGGGATGACGAGCAGGGGGACGGCCCCGGGGCGAGGCCAGGAAAGAGATTCCCGGTGATGGCGACGCCGAGGCTTCTGTGATGGACGCTGAGCCCCTAGACGCCGCCCGAGCCGTAGTAGATGCTGAGCTTCCTGGGGTTGCGCCTGGCCCTGAGGCCTGAATCCCCCTGTCTTCTTGTTTCTTTTCTTTGTCGCACCGGGAATTTTGTAGGCCTCCGGGCATTTTGTAAGGCTAGGGAACCCACAATACCCTTATAAAAGCTTTGACTTTGTGAATAAAGACTTTGCAGTAGTATTTGCGCGCGTATTTTCCTTTGTTGGTAAACACTTGTAGTTGCATAATACTGCCTTCGTGTTATGTCGGTTCTTCGTCTAGCGATTACGCGTCGAGTTGAATCCGTTCACTTGCCAAGTATGCAAAGACCGGCGGGAAGACGGTATCTCCATGGCCCCGAAGTCGAGGTGGAGATCGCTCAGACGTAGATAGACCGGATGCCTGTTGGTGAGGTCATGTTCTTTAGCGTGGAAGGCTCGGAAAGGCATGCTAAGGATAGACCGAGTATGGTAGCTGCCCGGTGCCTTTAGGCAAGGGCTTCGATCCCTGGCGTTGTAAGGGCTGTACAAGGCCTGTTAGGGATGGACCCAGCAGTGAAGCTGCTCGATTGCCTCTTGGCGAGGACTAAGATCCTTAGTGCGAGAGGGGTTGTACAAGGCCTGCTAAGGATGGACCGAGCAGTGAAGTTGCTCGATTGCCTCTTGGCGAGGGCTTTGATTCCTGGCGTTTTGGGGTAATGAATTACCAGCCGGGGATAACCGAGCGAGTGTGGGCCCGGTTGCTTCTTGCGATGGCTTTTGATCCTTAGCGCGGGAGGGGCCGTAAGGGGCCTACTAAGGATGGGACCGAGCAGGGTAGCTGCTCGGCGCCTCTTGGCGAGGGCTTTGATCCCTGGTGTGTTGGGGTAGGGAGCTACCAGCCAGGGATAACCGAGTGAGGGTAGGCCCGGTTGCCTCTTGCGAGGGCTTTTATTCCTTAAGGACGGGCCAGGCAGGGTTGCTGTCCGGTGCCTCTTGGCGAGGGCTTTGATCCCTGGTGTGTTGGGGTAGGGAGCTACCAGCCAGGGATAACCGAGCAAGGACCAGCCCGGTTGCTTCTTACGAGGGCTTTTGATCCTTAGCGCGGGAGGGGCCGTAAGGGGCCTACTAAGGACGGGCCGAGCAGGGTTGCTGCCCGGTGCCTCTTGGCGAGGGCTTTGATCCTTAAGGATGGCCGTGCAGGGTTGCTGCCCGGTGCTTCTTGGCGAGGGCTTCGATCCCTGTCGTTGTAGGGTAGGGATACCAGCCAGGGATAGCCGAGCATGGTAGCCGTTCGGCTGCCTCTTGGTGAGGGCTTTGATCCCTGGCGTTGTGGGGTAGGGGAGCTACCAGCCAGGGATAGCCGAGCGGGATAGCCGCTCGGCTGCCTCTTAGTGAGGTCTTAGATCCTTGGCGCTGGAGGGGCCGTGGGAGGCCTGCTAAGGATTGACCGAGCAGTGAAGCTGCTCAGTTGCCTCTTGGCAAGGGCTTTGATCCCTGGCGTCGTGGGGTAGGGAGCTACCAGCCAGGGATAGCCGAGCAGGATGGCCGCTCGCTGCCTCTTGGTGAGGGCTTCGATCCTTAGCGCTGGAGGGGCCGTGGGAGGTCTGCTAAGAATGGACCGAGCAGTGAAGCTACTCAGTTGCCTCTTGGCAAAGGCTTTGATCCTTGGCATTGTGGGGTAGGGAGCTACCAGCCAGGGATAGCCGAGCATGGTGGCCGCTCGGCTGCCTCTTGGTGAGGGCTTCGATCCTTAGCGCTGGAGGGGCCGTGGAAGGCATGCTAAGGATGGACTGAGCAGTGAAGCTGCTCGGTTGCCTCTTGGCGAGGGCTTTGATCCCTGGCGCGTTGTGGGGTAGGAAGCTACCAGCCAGGGATAGCCGAGCAGGGTAGCCGCTCGGCTGCCTCTTGGTGAGGGCTTTGATCCTTAGCACTGGAGGGGCCGTAGGAAGCTTGCTAAGGATGGACCGAGCAGTGAAGCTGCTCAGTTGTCTCTTGGCGAGGGCTTTTGATCCTTAGCGCTGGAGGGGCCGTGGGAGGCCTGCTAAGGATGGACCGAGCAGTGAAGCTGCTCAGTTGCCTCTTGGCGAGGGCTTTGATCCTTGGCGTTGTGGGGTAGGGAGCTACTAGCCAGGGATAGCCGAGCAGGGTAGCCGCTCGGCTGCCTATTGGTGAGGGCTTCGATCCTTAGCGCTGGAAGGACCGTAGGAGGCCTGCTAAGGATTGACCGAGCAGTAAAGCTACTCAGTTGCCTCTTGGCGAGAGTTTTGATCCCTGGCGTTGTGGGGTAGGGAGCTACCAGCCAGGGATGACGAGAAGGATGGCCGCTCGGTTGCCTCTTGGTGAGGGCTTCGATCCTTAGCGCTGGAGGGGCCGTGGGAGGCCTGCTAAGGATTGACCGAGCAATGAAGCTGCTCAGTTGCCTCTCGTGCGAGGTTCCACCCGTCCTCCATAGTATGAGTACCGGGAAGAGGGACAGTCGCTGGCGACACGTGTCATGATCGCGTGGGGTACGCGAAGCGCCGGAGTAGTGTCGTTTCGATTTCGCATCGAGCGGCGCGATGTCTGCCGCGTGGCGGCACAGTTGCAGGTGAAACGGGCGACTGTTGAAGTCCGGGGGCGTTGTGGGCTATAAAACGGAGGGAGTGTTGATTACACCCTTCCCCACACCCGAAACATAAAAATGGAGGACTTCTCTTTCACCATCCCCGAGATCATAAACTTCGAGGACGTGTACCTTTACGATCAGTACTGTATTGAAGACACGGTGCAGTTGGTGATAGGACGCATCGAGGATCATTTTGGCCGAATGCTCCCCCGGCGCTCCCCCTACTTCAGCTGTTGATGTACTCCATCTGGAGGGCGTCGCCGGGGCTCTACAACCCCTTGTCCGAACAGATAAAAGACGAGGCCGTTGGCAAGTTAAGATCTCTGAGGCGCTTCGGCCTGATCTCTGCCAGTCGGCTAAATCGCTCGGTGGCGCTCGTCCTTGAGTGCTACCAATTGAGGTATGATGTCGATGTTCGCGGGGGGCATCGGCGGCAGAGGTTAGATGCCGTGAGGGCTCGGTTGGCGGAGATATCCTCAGAGTACCACGAGCAGTGTTCTCTGCACTCCCTTACCCCGCTATTGTAATTTTTCTTTTTCGATGTATGGCTGAGGAGCCTATAGTACCCTTTGAATGAACAAGATTCTTTTTCTTTCATTGCAATGCTTTATTAATCCCTTTTATTATATAAACAAAAAGATCTTAAGAAAGACGTACATTGCTTTAAAAGGAAATACATGCTAGTAGATGCTCTTATTCGTGCAGCTTGAGCCTCTCGGACGTCTGTTGGCCCCTATGCCCGGCATAGGGTACTGAGCTTCATGGGTACCAAACGTATCCTCTGCTGACACATCCATGATTTGGCCGATGGTCAGCTCGGTGGGAGAGGGACACTGCTCCTGCTCACGGTCAGCTTGTCGCTTGTCCCTCAAGTACGCTGCGAGGTGCCCCGAACGGATGAGTTCCTCGATGTAGTCCCGGAGTTGCTTACAGCTCTCCGTGGAGTGACCTAGCAACATGTGGAAACCGCAGTAGGGGCCCCGGGTTCGCTTTGAGGCCATTCACGAGATCGGGGGGAGATTAAAGAACCCCTCGCCCTTACCCTCCTTTAGTAGCACTGTCTGGGAGACGTTGAGCGGGGTGTACTCCTGAAACTTCGGGAGATATGGCTTTGGCCGCTCAGGTCCCCTTCTTTCTTCCCTTGCCCTTTTCTTTTGGTCGGCTTGCTCTGCCCGGGGAAGATTTGTGTTCACCTCGGATTCGAGCTGGACCTCGCACTCGGTCCAGGCCTTTACCTCGGCCATGGTCTTAGGTTGCGCTAATGCAAAGGAGCGTAACCACTCTTTGTGCCTAAGACCAGACCTCAGGGCTGTGATGACCGTCTCGTCCCTATATTCTGGGACCTCGAGAAGGGCGTTATAAAAGAGGGTGACGTATGCTTTGAACATCTCCTTGTCCCCGCTCTTGATCGTGAAGAGATGGTCAACTGTGCGTTTTTGCCGCCTGTTCCCGACGAAGTGGCCGAGGAATTGATGGCCAGCTCGTCGAAAGTTGAGATCAAGCATGGCTCGAGTCCTCGGAACCAGTCTCGTCCGGAGCGGATGAGGGTGGCCGAGAAAGCTCGGCACTGGGCGGCGTCGGAGTTGTCTTGGAAGCTCATCCCCGAGGTGAATGCATCCAAATGGTCCTTCGGGTCAGATTTGCCTTCGAAGAGAGAGACCTTCGGGGGCTTGTTATGAGAGAAGACGTGGACATCGAACAGCTCCTCGGTGAATGGTTTGGTGAGCGAGTCGGCGGCGTATTTAGCCCCGTCGCTCGAACGGTGGCCTTCCCCATGCATAAAAAATCAAGCAACTTATTGTGTTGTTTTTGTAATCATTTTCAATGAACTTTTCATGTCAAAGTTATATCGTGCATGTTAAATCGTCCTTCGAATGTTCATTTAAATGCAATTATCATATTTAGTCATGATTGTTAATCTATTTAAACCGCAAAAAGTCTAAAATTAAATTTCTTTTATTAAATTGCAAACCACATTGAAAACAAACATAAACAAACAATATAAGTTATATATTAATCCGTTACCCCATTCATGAATGACCCGTTATCCATACACGGGTTACCCGCACACCCGCCCGTCATATACGGGTCAATTGCCGGGCACAAAAATTATGACCCGTTTAAATCCGGGCATTTTTTACCTGCATCCATTTTACCCACCACCCGCAATGATTTGCCCACGGGTGGCCCAACCTGCCCGTTTGACATCTCTAAGTTATTGCGCTTAAGTATCCGACTTACCTTTCCTATCACAACTTTTCCTATGAACATGAATATGTTGCCTTCAAAAATGGTAATGTTATGGGAATAGTTATCTAAGATATGGTCATTGTGCGTAATGGTAATAAGTTTGCACTTCCAGTTCTAGAATGATAATCACCACCATGGTCCCAAAACCCGTGCTTAAGAAACTATCCCTAAAACCCCTATTTCTTCTGTGAGCTTTTTCCCAGTCAAATTATAAAGTAAAGAGTGCAGTTTCGCTAAGAATGGTTGACGACCAGTCCTTTCTTTGACAATTTTTTATTCCTGAGAGACATGCCTATTTATTATTATCTTTTGAGCCATTGAAAGAAACCACAAATGCTGGTTCTGCTGAAACATCTAGCGAAACCTGGCAAACTACTTTAATCAGTATCTGGTCTTCATTTTATATAAACTGTGTTTTCATAGATATAATAATTATATACAAATAGACATCATATGATCTTCTATTGATACAACTAGTTTAAACAGAATCACACACACACACAACAGGAACCAATATGCCAAAATCTTTCTAACACATCGAGCAGTACTAAAAGTAGAGTACAGCTGTAAACGACACACACGCACAAATCCTGATTATTGACAGCGAACGCATCCAAACAGTAAAAATAGGGCTGCAAAATACATCATGGTGCTAAACCATGACTTGTTAATACTCATCAAAGTACTCGGTGTCTGTAGGGGTCCAATGCATACCGTCTTTCGAATTTTCGCAGAGTACAATGTTGGCTCGAGGTGAGGCCGAGGCATCCATAACCCGAAAAGCCAGTAGGAGGCAAAAGGTTGCAGTGAATTAAACTCAAATTTGTTAATGCTTCACACTGGAATAGAGTAGCGGGCAACTGGAATGCCTCTATCTTATCGACAAACTCTTCTTTCGGGTCGTCGAAGCCCATGGAGAAGTCTAGATTGATATGTTGGACTTGCTTCTGTTTTACATATGCTACCCAATTTTCAATATCGGGCAAGAATTTTTCTGATTGGCAGAAGTAGAGATGAAACGTTTCTACGTTGTTGCTAGTGTGGAGTTGAAGAAATCGGTTGATAGCTTCTACCGATTCTTCATGAGTTTTTCCGCTCGCAAAATCTCGGCCAAACTCTATGTCGGTGGTAGAAATTGAGAGAGATTGAAAGGTTTGAAGAATTGAAACAGGCAAATTACTTGTTTCCATGGTTTAGCTCCTGAAAATGGTGTGTGTTTGCTCTTTTGAGGGGTGGGTTATCTATTTATATACTTAATATATTTCATGTATAATGACTTTACAAAGGTAAACCTTTTAGAAGAAGATTCTTCTTCCCTTTCTTTCACTGGAAGATCGACACCAGGAGAGGGATTACAAGAATGAGAGAATGAAAAAGCCTTTTATTTTTAGCAAGTTTTGTATACCCTCATTATGGACTTGGTCTTTTATATGCTTTGCTTTATAATTTTTGTTCCCATATATTTAATAGTGCTTTCCTATGGTTTTATTTTTCTGTTATCATTTCTTTTTGCAATTATTTAAGTATGATATGATTATGGTTTGGCATGTTAGTCAATATCATAAAGGAATAGGTCAAAATGTGGATCTTGTTGGAGAAGATACTGAAGATTAAGACTTGATCTTTTAAAGAAGAAGCTTCTGCTGTAATTATTAAAGAAGTATCATCAGTGAAGAGTATCATAATGAGGAAAATGCCTGATGTTCTTTCTTTCTTTTTTTTCTAAGAGCACCCACTGAAAATGAAACCATTTACTTTCCATGTCTTGAAGCAATCAAGCACTTAGCTCTCTCTTGTTATTCATATTAATCCTTTTCATCATCAACCAAATCCATAAGATCTAGTTTATACAAGAATGCAATGCAAATAGGCTACAATTAAAAAGTTTTACCAGTCAGATATCTTTACTATTATAACTAGAAGTCCTTAGATGATGTCATTAACCAACAAACTAACAATAAAATTCCAATAACCAAAGTTTAGAGTTAGAGATATTCACCTCATCCACCACAAAAGACAAAAATAAGAAAATGAAAAGTCAATAACGCTCTTTCTCTCAATCATTCATTACACATCCTCTCTTATGCTCAAAATCCCCAAAAGAGATATGCTTTACAAATTAATACACAAGTCCTTATATCTTAATTTGTTATTTTGTATAACTCATAAATTTCTCAATTCCAATACATTAAAAGTATTCATTTAATTTAAATTTAGAAAAACTATTGTTGGCTTTAGAGCTTTTCAGGTAATGTCCAGGATATAAAAATTTACACACGCCCTCGGTGTATATATTGTTCAAAATATAGACACGTGCATCGCACGTGTAAAATACTAGTGCCCGTTTAATTCCATGCCAAAGCAAATCTACCTCATTAAGCACAAAATTTCAAGATGAATTAATCCCAGAGACTTCACAAGTTTCTGTGATGAACAAATTTTTCCCCCTCGTATTAATTTGTTTGTAACCGCTCATATTTGTGCTCATGCATCCATATCCCTACATTTAAGGGATCCATATATAACCACTTACTCTCATTCATATTTCTATGTCAAATATTGTAAAATATATTTTATGATTATATTTTGTTTTGATTTATTTGGACAACTAACTTTTTTCAGCCATATCCTGGTTGTGCTAAAAAAATCTAATTAAAGTTGATAATACGTTAAATTGATAATTGGTATATAGTTGAAATGGATGATTCTTATCTATCTTTCCTATTCAAACTCTATCACTATTTTTAAAGTTTAATTTATCATATTTTTTCGGAATATAACTCACCGGAATATTATACTAGTAGAATGGAGTATACAAATTAGTTAACTCTCATATTTAAATGAGGCTCCATATCAAATAGGTGCAGGTGAAATATTTCCCATTTTGATGACCCACATATTTATATTTTTAATATTCTTAGCTATATTTTAAAAAAAAGTTTATATCAATGTTGTTGCTGCATTTTCAGAATTTTGAATATTTATAATTTCATGAATGCACATGTGTCGATTTATTTTAGATTATGCACTTTTTAATTTATTTTAGATTATGCACATGTATCGATTTATTGTAAGAAATATCTTTCATGTTAAATTAGATGAAACCTCGATCTATAAGATGAAGATTTACTTACAATGGCTTGACAATTTTCCCAAAATTCCCCAACCTCTCCTCTTTCTCCTCCTTCCCGTTTATCTTTTCTTCTCCTCTGCTTTTTTCCTTTGCCTAGTCCCTCTTGGTTCAGCTGAGAAAAAATGTGGTGGTGCCACCGCACACTTCTCCAATAGGGTGGGAAGTGGGACCCACCCCTGGCTTTCCTTCTCAAGCATGCGACAGGTTCAAGTAATACTTTTCCTTACAAGACTGCTGCCGGTGGGCTTTTGAATCCCACCAGCCTTTCTATTGGGTGCATGTCACTTTCAATGATGTCATATTATGTGATGATCTCATTAAAAGTGATATGCATCCTGTTAGTAGGCCGGTGGGGAATAAAAAACCTACCAGCTTGGTTGGTTTGGCATTTTTCGTGCGATTCTCTTTTGTGCATGGTTTATTTTTTTGGTTTGTTTCCATATGTTTTGGCTTTTTCCCCCTTCTTTGGTAGTTTTATTTTTGTATCTTTCGATTTGGGTGTTTCCTTTTGTAGGGTTTTATTTGGGATTTTCTAATGGGTGCTTACATTGCATATTTTGACGTTTGAGAGAAAGAAGGTATAGAGAGATTTCATGAGTGTTTTGGAGTTTGAGAGGAAGAAGATGAAAAGGGCCAGCTAAGAGATGAGGGTGGTAATAAGCTTATACAAAAAAATGGTAAATATATTTTAGGGATATCAATACATGCATGTATATTAAGGAGTTTTGGGCAAGTCTCTTGGGCACAAGGACCAAGACCTTTTGCTTTTCTGGTCAAGGGATCCTTTTTTTACTTACCATAATTGTTGCAGTCCTCGTTCCCGCAATGTAATTATGGACGCTCTTACTAAGCACTTTATGGACAATTCCTTACATATCCTACGTGGAACGGTTGTAGGCTCTCTATGAGTCAAACTAGACTTGCATGAGACAGAGAACCGCCTTTTCATTAGCTTGTTTATCATGTCTCCTAGTACTAAATGGGCTCTTGATGCATTAAGTGATCCAGGAAGTAAATTCTTGCTTGTCTTTGTTAATCTCCGTATTGCATGATTACTTGTAACGTGACTTTAAAAATTGTGACAATCTTGTATTCATCCATGTTTATTTAAATTTATAAGGCTGGATCCATGTTGGGTCCATTCTCTCTAAATAAATTAAATCGGTCTCTCAGCATATGCCTTGAACATGTGACTTCCTTGCCACAATTCCATGGCCTTAGATCCTGTTTAACATGGCAGTTAGTGCGCTCAAGTATCCGACTTATCTTTCCTTTCATAATTTTTCCTATGAACATGAATACGCGTCTTCAAAAATAGTCTTGGTATGTGAATAATTATCTAAGATATAGTTATTGCTGTAACGGTAATAAGTTTGTGGGTTCTGGAATGATAATCATCACCATGGTCCCTAAAACCGTGCTTAACAAACTATCCCTAAAATCCTTACTGCTTCTGTTAGCTATTTCCTTGTCAATATATCAAGTAAAGTGTGGAGTTACTCAAAGATCTAGACTTTAACCCCACGCCTAATGCGTGAAACCAAAGACAATCAAAAATATTTATAGCTGAATCTGTACATTGCGCATAATCATTACTAACATGTAAGAAATATGGGATAAAAACAATGTATAGATCCAATTTTTTCTAGCTTAAATTAAAATTTTATGGATTGTGATATTTCTTCATAATCATTGTATCTTTGGAAAAATTGATAAAGTCGACATTTATATTTAGCTTTGTATAAATTATAAGTATATTATTGGTTTTTGATGGAAAAAATAATTATTGAATGTATTTTAAAAAAATATATAAACTTTATACTATGCAATATAAATAATCTAATTTAATTTAAACTAAAACAATTAAAAATGTTTGTGAATATCCATATAATAGATTTTCAGTCAAAAGGCTTATATGATTTATTTTTTTATCATTTTATAGATATGAGTAATTGCCCATCAATAACTCATTATTAATGATCAACAACATATTAGCATGTAAACTCATTATAATAACTAAACATTTTAGCACATAACTAATTATAATAATTAGTAAAAAAAATTTAATAGGCCAACTTTCCTAAACAACTACCTACAAATTATTCATTTTTTTTTCTTGAGCAAATGATATGGAAATAAATATAGATAAAATGAAGGGCACAAAAAACTAAAAAGAAATAACAATTACCAAAAAAGATAAAAGAAGTAATTTTAACAAACTTTGTGAAAACTTCATATAAAGGAACAATTTAGTATTGATACCGTTCTAAAGCTAAATATTTTTTGAAGATTAAATCATGAATATTTTTCGAAGAGTAATATTAATAATAAGGACAAAAATATTTATTTTATTGTTTATAATTATGGAAAATCATTTGGAAAAATCATTTTAGCCAAATAAAATAAAATAGAAATCAAATTATTACTAAAATAGCCAAAACTAAGTTGTTTTCTTCATTTTGGGCCTAATATGAACGGGCCATTAGAAATGGATATGGAAATAAATATGAATAAAGCGAAGGGCAAAAGGTAAAATACCAAAAATAGTGTTTTGAATTGCAAAAGATTTCTTAACCGACCCAACTTTGTATTAGAATAATAGATAGATGGATGGATGGTTGAAGACCATTTATTTCTTAAGCTGCTTGACAACTTTTATGATTCTTGAGAAACATGCCTATTTATTATTATCTTTTGAGCCACTGATAGCAGCCATGTTCTGCTGAAACATCTAGCGAAACCTTGCAAACTACTTTAATCGGTATCTAGTCACAATAAGCTTCATTTCGTGAAATAGATATACTCAGAAGATTGACCATCGTGTTATAAAAACTGTGTTTTCATAGATATAATAATTATATACAAATAGACAGCATACGATCTTCTATCGATACAATCAATTTAAACAGAATCATATATTTCATTGATATATTAATCAGTACATAACAGGAACCATCATGATTATTTTTTATAGTTGTTTTTATCTCAACTATTTTCTGTTCTTCTTAAATTCTAGATCAACATTTTATGAGGAATTTTCTAGATAGAACATGGATATTCTTGTTGTTAAACTCTACCTCTATTATCCATCGAAAAATTAAACCCTCTCTCTCTATTGTATCTCTTCTTCCTCTGATAACTTGTAATAGTTTAATTCTTTATATAAATAATAAATATTTTGGTTTGATAAAGAAGCGTCTCAATTTTGCAAGTAAGACTTCAGTCTTTTCTATTTTTGTTTATACTTGTTAATTACTAACGATCTTAAACTATCAATATAGTCTCTGATCCTTTCATAAAATTATAACCATGTGTCTTTATGTTTAAGGTAACTGCCTCAAGGATATTTGGGTTAGTTAAAGACAAGATTAAATTAGGGTATACATCAAAATAGACTGATTCATGACAAAGGCTAGTTTGCATGATTTCCATGAAGGAAGGGATCCAGTCTAAACATCTCGCGTCTCTTAGCGATGTTAAAATAGAGGCATTAAGTCCTTGAAGAATAAGAGGTTTGAAAACCACTTGAATAAGACCTATATGAAGAAGGTATTTATATTGCTTCTCAAATCTGTAAATATCCTTTTCTGAAAGGAGTTGAATAGTTTGTTCTGTGTTATCTACAGAAAGAGTTTTTCCATACTCTTAATGGAAAGTCTGGACGAGAGATTGAACGTCCCAATATTATAAATCTCTTTAGCTGAAACCTTTGGAATAGTCCATTTGTTCAGCTGTTCCTCATCTAAGGGATACTCTATTAAATTAGACTTCTTAACATGTTTGCTCTTATTACGAGCAATCTTCGTCGAAATAGCTGTTGAAGATGTAGACATGAAAATCTAATTTAAGATTTCGATAGCACTAATTTGTTTGATATGATGTTCTTCTATTACATGCAATACTGAATATTCATCTCTTAATTATACTTTGAAGATATCAAACACTGATTTTTTTACTTACACGACTGTTAACAATTTACGGGCTACCAAGGCGCCAATCCCTGGCATAATATGGGATCCCCTATGTAACTTTGGTGTCGTTCCATAAATAACTATTTAGAAAAAATATTTTCTAAATAAATGGCTTAGTCTGTTTCATTAAGGGTTCTTAGAAAAGAAGTTTTCCTTGTGAAGGGCTACACTCCTTAATCCCGCTAATTCCTTCCCGAAGGGTGTTGTAGGAGCTTAATATAACAGCTGAACAAATGGACTATTCCAAAGGTTTCAGCTAAAGAGATTTATAATATTGGGACGTTCGATCTCTCGTCCAGACTTTCCATTAAGAGTACGGAAAAAACTCTTTCTGTATATAATACAGAACAAACTATACAACTCCTTTCAGAAAAGGAGGTTTACAGATTTGAGAAGCAATATAAGTACCTTCATATAGGTCTTATTCAAGTGGATTTCAAGCCTCTTACTCTTCAAGGACTTAATGCCTCTATTTTAACATCGTTAAGAGACGCGAGATATTTAGACTGGATCCCTTCCCTCATGGGAATCATGCAAACTAGCCTTTGTCATGGACCAGTCTATTTTGATGTATACCCTAATTTAATCTTGTCTTTAACTAACCAAAATATCCTTGATGCGGTTACCTTAAACTTAGATACACATGGTTATAATTTTATGAAACGATCAGAGACTATATCGATAGTCTACAAAATTCATTATAAGGTCTTAACTGCTATGGCACCAAAGGTTAAGACAAAAATTGAAAGTGATAAAACCACTGTAATCGAGACTAATTTATTGTCTTCTGGTATTGCTACAAACAGGATTATAAAATGGGAAGCGATAGAATTTCCCGAATCTTGGGTTATAACGTCAGCGGTGCCGTCTGCACCCATTATTGATACAGACATCGATCGGATTATACAGACTGACGAAGGAAATATTGAGGTGAAATTTGGCTCAAACAATATAGCCAGAATTGCAGGCAAGTCTTATACGGCTAGTACTACGTTTTCCGTTTATAATGGTAGAAGGTCTTTTTCAAGACCTAGTTTCTCTTATAGAGAGGTCAAATGGATTAATATTTCACAAGAAAATATATCCCATTCGATATATGAGAAGGATCATAAAACCTCTCCTACCTCATCAGAAATGAGTTTCCATATATAAATTTTTATGGATTTTTCACCCGATAGCTCTCTAAGAAAATTCCTTAATAAGGAATTTACAAAAAAGAAGCATGAAACTTTTAGAAAATGGTTTGCAAAAACCTTTTCGAATGATCAATTATATTTTTACAAGGATAAATACTATAAATATCTTGAAGAAAACCAATGTCTAAGATATTTCGTATACTGGTTTCTTGAATACTTCCTTACAGAATAAGAAAGTAAAATAAATGTTCTTGAAGAACATTATAAACAATGGTCTATCATAAGTGAAAAAACTGTTAGGTCTATATATCTTCGAACAGAACCACTTAGATTATCTGGTATATCAACATCTAATTTAGAGGCACGGCTTTTATAAAGTCATTAGTGGACGACAAAATGGAAAATATGCTGAAAGAACCACAGAAAGTGTTTAAGCAAAACAATTTTACCGATATCCATATCCAAGTCATTGGTCAACAATTGACCAGAGTAGAACCTACTCTTGAAAGCTTGATTAATAAACTACAAGCACTTGCTATAGTAGAAACTCCTACTATAAAAATAGCTAGTGAAAAAAGCTATGTACCTATTAAACCATCCTTGATATTTCGGGCTACAAATTATCTAAGGATAAAAGCATATCTTCAGATATTATAACTGCGCTAGAAAGAAATTTGAGCAGCGCTAAACTTAATATAATAGTGGGAGAATCCTCTGAGATCTCTGAAGAAAATTCTGATAAAGAAGAAATATCAGAAAGTCAGATTAATATGTCTGATACTTATAACGCATTTAGCGAGGAAAAAATAAATACTATAAAATACCCGCAAAGAACTTTGGGTAAGCATTATTATAAGAGACCAGCCCCGCTTGACGTCCTATACGAAGAAAATGAAGCTGTTATAACGAATTCATTTTCAAGACGCGCCATTTATGAATGGAACATTGATAGATTAGCAGATAAGCAAATCCATGATACTTTACATCGAATTATGATGTATGCAACTGTATCTAAACAACAAGAAAATTCTGATGCTGACGTTGCAAGGTTTATTTTTTGTGGATTCACAGGAACATTAAAAGGTTGGTGGGATAATTGCTTATCACCCACGCAGAAAATGGAAATTTTTAGCTCAGCAAAAAATGACAATAATACTCAAGTTTCTGACGCTGCGTACACTTTAATACTTACAATCCTCGATCATTTTACAGGGAATGCAAGTAATCAAGCTGAAAAAGTTAGAAATTTATTACAAAATCTAAGATGCCCCACTTTGACACATTTTAGATGGTATAAAGATATCTTTCTTAGCAGAGTTATGCAATTGAAAGATGCAAATAACTCTCATTAGAAAGCCAAATTCATTGATGGTCTACCAAATTTATTTGCTGAAAGGGTTCGTAAAAATTTACGACAGCAGCATGACGGGGTTATACCCTACAATATATACACATATGGCCGCTTAATAAGCACCTCTGTTCAAGAAGGTTTGACTTTATGCAATGACATAAAGTTAAAAAACCAATTGAAAAATCAGAGTTTAACTGAAAAGAGTGAATTTGGGAGAATTTTGTAGTCAATTCGCTATGGAAGATCCGCATAAGGAGCGGAAAGATAAAAGAAGAACGAGAGAATCAGAATCTCGCCGTCCTCATTATAAAAAGAGGCATAAAAGGAAATATCATCCTCCCAAGGATAAGGGAGGAGAAGAGAAGAAGAAACACCACAGATTTAAGAAAAAATCTGCTTCTTCAGCCACTTGTTATAAGTGTGGAAAAGTTTGTCATTTTGCCAACAAATGTTACATAAAAAAGAGAATAAATGAAATTGAAGATGAAGAGTTAAAAAAATCATTATATAAAATAATGATTAATTCATCAGAATCCTCTGAGTCTGAATCAATAGATTCATCTTCATCAGATGATGAAGAAATACAATGCACAAAAGAGTGCTCCAGTAAATGTTGTAATATCAACAAAGATGAAAATTACTGGAAATCTATTGTTGATATAAATGGGCTAAGCATCAATGTAATAAGCAAAGATGATAAGAAAACCATTCTAAAAATTATAGAAGATGATAATATTCAGCCAGAACTAAAATCTAAGTTGGTTGAAGTTCTTCTGAGAGAAGAAAAGAAGAAATCTCCTGTGACTGATAACGTTTACAGACTATCAGAAGTCTTTAAAAAACAATAAAAGGAAGGAAAGCCAGTAATTATTGCGGCTTTACAGAAAGAGGTTAATAACCTCAAGATTGAAATAAAAGAGTTAAAGACTCAAAATAAAAATATCATTAAAACAATCCCTGCTATTGAAAGCAACACCTTAATACATAGTGAATCTTCAAATGAAGAAGAAACCGAGGAAATTATTGAAGAAAGAATAATTCCAGATAAATTCTTACAAATCATTGATTTAGTATTAAATCAAAAGCGTTACATAAGAATCACACTTATGGTGAACAACGATTTGGTCATACCAAATCTTATAGCTCTTGTTGACAGTGGTGCAGATTTGAACTGCATTAAAGAAGGAATTATCCCTATCAAATACCATGAGAGAACTACTCAGACACTAAGTACTGCTGATAATAGTACTTTAACCACACCATATAAGGTGTCGAATGCAAACATTTACAATGAAGACATATGTCTTCCCTCTCCCTTCATTATAGTAAAAGAGATATCACAACATGTGATACTAAGGACACCGTTCCTTAGTAAAATAATGCATATCAAAAGATTAGACTCACAAGGCATTATAGTCTTTACAAGGAAAAGAAAATCTTGTTTCAGTTTATAACTGACCCTATGGTAAAAATCCTAAATGAAGTTAAGGATATTTATCTTTAAAAAAATCAAATAAATTTCATCTAAGAAGAAATAGCTTCTATACAAATAAACAAGTAGTTAGATTCTAGTGCAACAAAAGCTAGAATAAAAACGATTGAAAAGGAGTTTATAACTCAAACTTGCAGTAACTTTCCTAATGCATTTTGGGAAAGAAAGCAACATATTGTTACTCTTCCTTATATAGAAGATTTCAAAGAGGAAAATATTCCTACCAAGGCTGGACCTTGCCAGATGAATCAAGAATATCTTGAACTCTGCAAAAAGGAGATTAAAGGTGTCATGACAAAAATCTTATAAGAAAGGCATCCTCCTCATGGAGTTGCACAACATTTTATGTTAACAATGCTGCTGAATAAGAACGAGGAGTTCCTCGTCTTGTTATCAATTATAAATCTTTAAACAAAGTACTTAAATGTATAAGATATTCTCTCTCTAATAAAAGGGATTTGCTTAACAGAATAAACAAAGCAAAAATATTTTCAAAGTTTGATTTAAAATCAGGCTACTGGCAGATACAGATTAATGAATCTGATAAATATATAACTGTTTTTACAGTACCATTTGGGCATTTTGAATGGAATGTTATGCCATTCGGGCTAAAAAATGCGCCTTCAGAGTTTCAAAATATTATGAACTCTATTTTCAATCCTTATACGGAATTCATCTTATCATATATAGATGATGTTTTAATTTATTCTGATAATATTTATCAGCATTTTAAACATTTGAATATCTTCAAGCATCTTATTATAAAAAATGGATTAGTTATATCTGCTCTTAAGATGAAGCTGTTTTAAACAGCGATTAGATTTTTGGGCCGTAACATTGATAATGGCACCATTATACCAATTGAAAGAAGTATAGAGTTTGCTTCTAAATTTCCAGATTATATTCCTGACATAAAACAACTACAAAGATTTTTAGGTGTTTTAAATTATGTGGCAGATTATTATAAAAATTTGGCTATTGATGCAGCCATTTTATACAACAGGCTAAAGAAAAATCCTTTATATTGGACAGATGAGCATACTAAAACTGTTCAGAAAGTAAAACAAACAGTTCAAAAGTTACCTTACCTTCATATTGCAAATCCTAGTTAGCAAAAGATAGTTGAGACTGATGCCTCCAATATAGGATATGGAAGAATTTTGAAACAAGTAAACCTTAGTAATAATAAGGAGATACTTGTTAAATTTACTTCTGGAAAATGGAATCCAGCACAGTTGAATTATTTAACTATCAAGAAAGAAATTCTTTCTATTATTAAATGCATTTATAAATTCCAGAATGATTTATTAAATCAAAAATTCCTGCTCAAAATTGATTGTAGTGCAGCTAAAACTGTTATACAGAAAGATGTAAAAAATTTAACATCAAAGCAAATATTTGCTAGATGGCAGGCTGAGTTAGCTGTCTTTGACTTTGATATTGAATATATTAAAGGTACTGATAACTATCTTCCTGATTTTCTTACCAGGAAATTTCTTCAAGATTCTGCTTATGCAGAATCCCTCAAGGGGACAGGGACCCGGCCGAGGCCGAGGAAGGGGAAGGAGTCATACTCCGAATGACTCCCCATATGCAAACTGGTTAAAAATGCAGAAGCCAAAACCAGTTAGAATGGATTTAGAATCAGAGGCGTCATACGCCCCGTCTGAATGGAAAACACCACATAAGCTGGCAAGAAAAGGTATTCTTAACACCAACGCCAGTGTTTATAACACTAAAGGTGAAGAAGAAGCCTCATGGAGTTTCTCTCAGCAAAATCAGTCCTTTAAAAATTGAAAGTGCTGATGATTATAATATTCAGAAGAGCACATCTGAACAAATTATTTGTTTAGAAGAAGATGATATCTCTCGATGGATGATCCATGGTCTCTTAAAGAAAAATACATAGAGTGTCACGACCCAAAATAGCAGCTCGTGACCGGCACTTAAATTACGCAACGTCTACAGGCGTAACGTAACCTAAGTAAGCCGAAACCCAGAAATCTAAACCTTACAACTGAAGTAAGTAAAGAAAACATTTACAACATTTAGAAACTTTAAGTAAAGATCCTTAAAACTTATTTTACTCTTTTCCTTGGTTTTCATAAAAATTTCGGCAGCACCTCCTTTGTAAAAACTAGTCCCGAAAATGGGTACAACAAGGAATATATAGAAAGCATCCCCAAACGGGAGCAAAACACGCCCAACGGAGGAAACAACACCACAAGTATAAATAACAAGTATACGACGCCCAACGGCGAAGATCCACAATAAGAAATAAAGTAAAGCAAGATATCAACCCCAAAAGCGAACATAAAAACCCATCGCTCAAGTCTTACAACTACTAGTCTTCTAAGTCTGCAACATATACAATTACTAGTTTCTGATTTGATGGAGTGACTAGATACAATATGAATAACAAGTACAAGAGAGGCACGATCCAACATGTACCACCTACTAAAGCAAAACACCCGAAAGCAAGCTGTGTGCCAGCAATGCCGCTACTGATCCGAGCGGACAACCTGCAAAAACTGAGGCACAACGGGGGTGAGTTGCCAACTCGTGAGTAGAAAATATCAACAGGTAGAAATCGAAATAATATTCCTAGGTCAACTATATCATAAAGGTAATACTATGATATCTAGGGTGACTGTATCTGCATATGTGCCAATACATAATAAATGCCTAACAACAAGTGTATATCATCCAACAAAAAATCAATGCATGTATGCAGGTGGATCTCGTCCAACAAAAAATCAATGCATGTATGCAGTGGATCTCGTCCACGTGTCAACCACTGACACAACAACTCCTGCATGTAAATATCATAAAAGCATATGCAGGTAAAAATGAGGATATCAAAGAATGTGTGTGTTCCCCGCCGAAAACCGGGAAGACACACGTCTTGCCTGAATTTGGGGGCAGATGCTAATAGGTTCTATCCGTCCACCACTCCGAAGATGCCAAGTTGATTTATGACACCACGTATCGAAGGTTTAAACGGATGCGGCCGATGTAGCAGACTTCATCAGATTCCCCCTCATTTGAGGGGTTTTTGATTGTGGGGACGCTCTTCCCTACAGACGCAAGCCCTTGCAGTTAATTACGCTACCGTATCGCGGTAACAACTTTCTCCTTCTCCAGATGGTCACTTCGTGTCGTGGGTATTTGTTTTGTTTTTGGTTGCCCGTGGATTGTATACAGAGACTAATTTATGTTGTCGCCCGTAGGGCATGGATTAGTCCAAATCCGTATCTTCTTAGATTTGGGTT
Organism: Agapanthus africanus; assembly: GCA_030015575.1. Taxonomy (NCBI): domain Eukaryota; kingdom Viridiplantae; phylum Streptophyta; class Magnoliopsida; order Asparagales; family Amaryllidaceae; genus Agapanthus; species Agapanthus africanus. The sequence goes on from CM057339.1 coordinate 927,857,853, forward strand.
TGGGGTTGGGTTTAAGGACGCGTTAGTCTTATTTGAGACTAAGATCAACTTAAACGTTAGTTAAGGATACGCTAGTCTAATTTTAGACTAAGATCAACTTAACGGGAGCATTTAGATCCAACAAGAGAGTATTTGGGCTCTATTGTTTAGTTTAGGGACATTGCGGTCGATTACCAGTTTAAGGACATGGTGGTCCAATATTAGTTTAAGGACATCTCGGTCCGTGGGTTTAAAGGGACCCCACAGCCCGAGGTTAAGGACATCATAGTCCGTGGGTTTAAAGGGACCCCACAGTCCGAGGTTAAGGACATCATAGTCCATAAACTTTAAGGACATCATAGTCCATGAGTTTAAAGACCCCACAGTCCATGGAATGATTGGTTATCGAGACCCGTCACCTCTCTGAAGACGTTGAAGGATTACAACGACAAATATCAAAGGAGTGAAGAGATGTACCCTTGAACCAAAGTTGATTGGGAGATCTATAGTCCAATTTGGAACTAAGATCAATTAATTAGATTATGAGCACATTGGCTCAGTTAAATCTGAATTGAGGACTTATGGCCGATTTGGGCTAAGTCCAATTAATTTTGAAATGTAGGCCCTTTGTTGGGCTATTGAACATTTGCCTGGGTTCAGCCCCTCATTATTTAGCAATGCTAAACAAGAGTTTGAAGGCTCTGATAATATTTTGTCTTTGAGCATTAAACATTATAACTCTTGATTTTAAGACTCATTTGAAGGGGGATATTTGCCTCTGGAAAACTTAGCCAATTTGGGCTAAACTGGTTTTAGAATAGTGTTAAACACTAAAGGACATCTGGCGGTCACGTGTCCTCACGTGATGTATTTAAAACATTGTTAAACACTGGAGACAAAATGCTCAAATTAGTGTTTGTTAGTTATATGTATGCCCTAGAGGCCATTACTATACATAGGATGTATATTGTAGTGGGTGCTTGGACATACATAGGGAGGAATTTCTTGCTCGACATGATAGTATGCTATTTGGTTGCTCTTTACCTTAACGTGTACGCCGATTGTCTCTCTTATACATGTTGGTAAAGCCCTTAGGATGTGTACTTGACTACCTGGACTATGATGCGGATCATACTAGTGGGGACATGGTAGTCCATAAGTACATCCTTCAAAGTCCCTAGTCATGGGTATATCGAGACGGGGCATCGATATACCAGAGTAGACTAGCGTATACCTTCTCGACCCATACAGATGGGCGATGGATGATCCCATATCCATTGGTGTTTGACATCAGAGATGATATACGGGTGCTCAGTAGAGACTGGGTACAGTGGACGGACTCGCCGAGAACTCCCAGATGGTATTATACCTTACGTCAGATGGCAGTTCTCAGGTGACACTGGTACAGAGTAGTCTGTTGACCCGAGATCGTCATAGAGTCTTGTGTGGTTCCCACTGTGCTTTGATTTCCACCTTACCACGTCCAAGAGGGCGTGCAAAACGGTGGTTTTTGGGTACAGTCCCGAATCACATGGAGGCAATGAGCGATAGGAGGGGATTCGTCTCTCCCGGTATAGGGGGTTGATGTTGCGCTGTGTTCGATTGGCTATAACCAGAAATCCCTGGCCAGGGTTGCTGAGATTTACTGGTAAGTGTTACCAGTAGTTTCTCGAACTGTTATAGACCTCATATCGACACGACTTATCGAGCTATTGGGGTCTGACGTTTACCACCCCTAGGCGAGATATGCGACACATCAGACGACGAGACCGGACTGTACGGTAAGTGTTACTGGTTGGATTCACAGGAGTGTGAGCGGGCTTGCTCGTCGATCTTCTGATCGCTCAATACCCGGGTGGCCGTTACGTTTAGCAGACCGCTTGCGGCTTGTGGGTGTTTGATATGATCATCACCTGCTGCCGGCGTATTGACGAGTCTTTAGAGTCCTACACAGAGGTTTCCTGGCTCAAGCGAAACGAAATAGGGGCGTATATGTGATATGTGCGGGACCGAGAATGATGCGTGTATGTGATACCGCATTTCATTCTCGCGATGAATGTTTCGATTGGTTGTATGTGATATAACCTAGTTATCGAATCAAAGATTGATTCGATAAGTCGATACATAGGATACTAGTCGGTTATATGCGATATGACCGGATCGTTAAATCAAGTGTTGATTTAATGTATAATTATATATTTGATATATTACTTTGCATTAACTAGTATTGGTTCACTTTAAATGGATTTTCTCACTTGAATTGTGCAAGTTGTATATGTGATATACTTTTGTGCACATGATTGTATCATGTTTGATGATACATGATTATTTGGTTAAGTGTAAAGAATTAACCATGGTTAAATTGATGATTAGGGTTTTGCTTACTTATTTATTTATTTATTTATTTCTTTTTGGCAAATGAAAAGAAAATGGTGGCTTGATTTGTTTTCTAGTTGAAGCTTCATGAAGCTTTGACCAAGTGACCATTTTGTCTTCATGCCTAACCCTAACCCTTCAAACTAACCATGATTTATTCTCTACACCTAACTATGGTTAGTATATGATAAGTATTCATATTATTTTCTTTTATATAATATACTTATCATATCATTATCATCATCATCTTCTTCTTCTTCATGAAGAAAGCTTTCTACCACCAATGGTGAAGTGATGAAATCAAGTGAAAATCCAATTCTAAAGTGAACCCACTTCCTATTTCTTCATCCTCTACCTCTTGCCAAGTAGTATAGGGTGTTTTCTTCACAAGTTTCATGACTTGGTGAAGTGGGAGCTTGATCTAGTGATGCCTCGACGTAGATCATCTTCGGCATCGTAGTCGATGACCTAGCCCGCCCATTTCTCCGATGAAGCCGACGCTAGAGCCCGGGATTCGATTTGGACAGCGAGGAGACTTCATTGCGGAGCTATGGAGGTGGAGGACCGGATCTACAAAGGTTGTATTTCCGTTCTTGTAGTTAAGTTGTTAACTAGTTTCATTTGTCGCCTATATATCTAGTTAACGATCCGTATTAGGGTTTCTCGGCACCTGTAAAATTTGAAATTGGCATGGTTGATACCTTGTGAGACCTCCTTAGTGTGCCTAGGAACCCTACAGTGGTATCAGAGCCTAGCTAGAGCCTTAGGCGATGCGTAGACGAAGTTTGAAACCCGAACGAACCCGAAACCCTAAAATTTCATGCTCTCTGGACTTTTTTCAAAAACAGGGTTTTTTCCAGATTAAAAATGCTTAAAAAATTCAGCAGGGAATTATAAGAATTACGGTGCAAAATTTTACAAAAGATTCCTCTATCATGCGGCGGAACCGCGGCAGAAGCCTAGCTTCTGCGGCGGTTCCGCGGCCAATTGATGACATCAGCCAACCATTTTTGCACAGTAATTCCTCTTTTCTGGTTTTGGATTTTCTGGGAATTTTTAATATTTATTCAAGAGTTGAATTTTCTGGGGTTGTTTTGGGGATTCATTGATTCGATCGGATTATCAGATTTTGTCTTTGTGGATTCCGGATAATTTTTGAATATGTTAAAAAGTTCGACCGGATATAAATACCTAATTTTTCCCCTGCCGGAAAATTTCCAAGTGTTGGATTTTTCTGTGGTTTAAGGACGTCCTGAGTAGTGCAAGTAACGCGATGATCCCTCTAGAAGACAACAAAGCTTAACTCGATTATGTGACCGTCTTGAACTGCCCTTTGAACCTTAGGGTTTGGGGCAGTACGGCGTGCCACATGTGAGGCGTTGGCTTGACCCTTCTACGGCTGGACCGTTGGTACTGAGGCATGAAGTGAATGTCTTTGAAATTATTTCATGAGTTGAGCTGTTTCGGGAAAACTTGGGTGTTCGATTGTTCGATCGGAAAGTTTAATATTTTCTATCTTATTCGGAATGTGATACAATAATTGGAATTCACAATAAGTTATGAGATAACTGAATGAATGTTATAAACATAGCACTTTAGTCTCACTTGATCGGTTGCCACGGAATTTTGATGTGATCAAAAGTCCGTCGCAATCACGTAGCGTACGCGGATACTCACCGGGTAAACTTAATAGACAGCCTCGCTCCATAGCCCCGACCAAGTGATTGTAGGAGAACTCCGTCGCCGAAAGCATCCGTACGGGTGCTCGCGGCAGCGGTGTTCCGCCTTGGTGCACTTTGTCGACGGCGTCGGGGGTGCGGCCGCCTACTGAAGTTTGCGACGAGCATTCGATCAGGATGTCGGGAATCTTGTTGAATTGCCCGACTTTATATTGAAAAGTGTTTTCGATTTTGAGACTAAAATGCGGGGTTTATAATTGTTAGGCATGCGATGTCTAAGAAATTCATTTGGCTAGGCATGCGATGTCTAAAGAGGTTGCGGATTCCAACTGTTGTAGTTTTACACTTTCTTTTCTGTGACCGTAAGTGTAATATGTGATATCGCCGGTTTCGTTGCTATATGTCAACGACAATTGGGATGCGCATATTTACTTACGTTGATGACATGTGATGTTATGTGTTGCTGGATATGTTATATTGGATCGTCGTGTTTGAATAGCCGGGGTTTTTTATTGTGAGATGAGTGTTTTCATTTTCATTCATGTAAAAACTTGTATGTAATATTCTTTTATTGGGGCACTTCCAGGTTGCGGAAGATGTCACCCTTTGTATATTATTTACTTTTCTGCACTAGGATAGACCTAAGGAGGGGAGCACAGGTAACCGGGTTCTAGGGTCCAGTGGGAGACCATCTCGAGGAGTCGAGTCCGGGTCTCCTAACTCTAGAATTGGTAGGGTTGCTTGCCGCTCTCGTAGGGGTCTAGGGGTGTGGGTTTGGCTATTCATCACGACCGTGGAATCCGTGTTTTATACTGGCTCGTATTGAAAACACGGACGTCCTAGTATATCCAATATTTCATATGATTCTTCTGCTGCGATATCTGTGATGTGATCATGTGATATGTTCTGTGATGGATACTTTATATAGTATATATAATATATTATATAGGCGTTACTTATGTTTTACACCCGCGCTAGCCCTGCCCCGCTCTGCCGTTAGTTACCTAACCTAACGGTGCATGAGGGGACATCGAGGCGAATGCGGATGGCATAAGTGTACGTCGTATTTATCTGTGATGTTTAGGTACTTAAATGATGGGACTTCATTAATGTGATTAATGAAAGAAAAGAAACCTAAAGATGTTGTGGAATCAAATTTCAAAATAAAACAGGTAGCTACAGTTCTTGCTTTGCACAGCGGTATATATGATATATCCTGCACCTTATTCGATGAGGAAAGGACCGAGATCCCTTCACCGGGAGTGACTCCTTTAGCAATAACTGGCAGATGCTACAACCCTCGGTTTGTCTTTTGATTGATTTTAAGAGTTTCTGCTTTGCACAGTGATATATATGATATATCCCGCATCTCATTCGACGAGGAAAGGACCGACGATCCCTTCACCGGGAGTGACTCCTTTAGCAAAACTAGAAAAGCCTCAAAAGCACTCCATTTTAAAATCATTTGATTCTACAACGATATCAAGTTCATTACTCAATAGGTTTTCAGAAAAACCTGTCGTAGCCCTCCGTCATTTCAGATAAGTAGTAGTTAGTATTCGTGCTACGTTTGTTGGCCTTTGTCAAGGCGTAGTGTGCGGTAGCTGACTGGTGCTTATCTGTTTATGCATATGATGCAGATTGGGTTAGGGTAGTCGTGCGACCTTGTTGGCCTTTGTCAAGGGTCGTGCGGGTGGGTTTAATTCAATCAGGAAATGACGGGTTGAACTTGACTAGCATCCTATGGTTTGTTGGCCTTTGTCAAGGTCATAGGAGGTTAGGGGCAAAATATTATCGGGAATTTCAAGTGTTGAAATTTGCAATGAGATTCATACCTTCTATGAGATAGTTGGATCCCGATACCCGCTGCGAGTAAGAGTTACTCCTGGGAGAGTTTTATACATTACAATTAGCCGATCAAGTAGGTGTCTAGAAAGGTGTCAACGGGGTTATGCCTATGGGAAAACGAGGTTTACATTAATTAGGTCCGTACGAAAGCACGAGGAACCTCCCTCAAAGTACCGACACTGGCCTGGCTGAAAGATTGGCGAACTTATAGTTTGTAATTAATCCCGGCTAGTCTTTCCTTTTAGGGTTTGAAGGAAGATTTGATAAAAAGCAGTGGGAGCCATCCTGATTAGATAAAATAATAACCAATCTATTCTTGCAAGAGCGCACGCTGAGTGTTTTCTTCTCTCTCTCTCCTGGTAGCGACCATATCACGCCTTAATCAAGATAATAATACAGATTATTGACCGAACCCGCTTGTTATACTGAGCTGGGGAACGTTGGTCCCGCTCCAACTTATAATTGTTATAAGACAGAGCAGGAAATTGGGGATTACCAGAATTCTCGTGCCGCCCAAACGAAGAGAGTGCATGCTGATGCATCATCTTCGGGTGTGTTCATTACCAAGAACTGTTTCTCAGTATCCTCCGCATCCTGGGTATGTAATACCAGATCAGGATCCCAGATATGTAATCTGTTACATAGGGCTACAGCTAGGTAGAGAACTGAGAACGGGTGATAAGTTTCATGAGGCAGAAAACAGGGCAAGTGTTGCAGCCAAGTCTGTTGGTCACTGTCACCCTGTATTACCAATACATTGATTCTGAACAAATGCTATTAGATACCGAACCTGATATACAAAATCATATCTATCTCTTTATTAGTAAAGAAATGATAAAATTTTGTATTGATGGATAATGTTTTGAACATTTCCTATATCAAAAGTTGATCGGTTCAGGCACGTTATCTAAAAGCATTGATGTTCTAAATCAAACTACAGTTCTTTGCATACGGAACACACACAAGAGGAAGAGTTCAGAAATGAACGAATCCTTCTATAGGCATTGTAGACTAGGTCATATCAATGCGACCTGACTAGCTGAAGTTACATTTTAGATGCATATTTAAATCAGTTTGAATTTACATCTTATGAAAACTTACCAGTCATGTCACAAAGATAAGATGACCATAGCTCTGTTTATTGGAAACGAGTTAGTGAACTCTTGGGATGATACATGTTGATGTATAAAGGTCCCCTGTCTACACATGCCAGGACCGGTTCTTTATACTTCATTACATTCTCTGATAATCTCTTAAGATTCAGACATATGTTCCTGTTGAGACACAAGTCCGAACCTTTTGAGATATTCACAGAATATAAGTTAGAAGTAGAGAACGAAAATACGGGTATAAGTATTATGTCCTTTGATGTGATCAGGGAGGAGAATACTTGAGCACGGAAATCCTGGTCTATTCTAAAGGAGAATGAGATTCTCTCTCAGCATTACTCCTCCGTATACACCATAGCACGATGGTATATCGGGGCAGAGCAATCACACCCTATATGATAAGGTGTGCTCTATGATGAGTAATACTGAGTTACCTATTTCCTTGTAAGGGGTTATGCACTTGAGAAGCTGCATACCTATTGAATTAAGTTCAAATCAAATCAGTTGCCTACCACTTCATATGTGATATGGAAAGGGAAGAGCCCATGTCTTAAGCTAGTTAAGATTTGGGGCTGACCGACCTATGTCTGAAAGCAAAATCCGGACAAGCTCGAGGCAAGGTTTATAATGTAGAACTGGAAAGGTTCCAGCTATACAAACTACAGTAGATGATTTGGTAGAACCAAAGGATTCAGTAGATACCAACGAACCTCAGCCTCTCCGCCGATCTAGTAGGGTTCCTCACCCACCTGAGAGATACTTCTGTTTCTCTATGACAGTGGGAGCGAGGATTGCATCATGAGATGATGACCCAACTAGCTTCGAGCTGGCCATCAGGAGTAAGACCCTGTAAGAATAGCTGGATGCTTAGCGATCTGAGATGGAATCCATCTACACCAACAAAGTATGGACTTTGGTTGCTATATCTGAAGGGTTAAATCCCCATCAGGAGCAAGTATATCTTGAGAAGATTACTTGGTGTACATGGAAAAGTTGAGACTTTCAAAGCTAGACTTGTTAAAGGTTTTCGTCATCGACCAGGCATGGATAATGATGAAACCTTTTCCAGTACCTATGCTTAAGTCCATCCAGATACTACTTGCCACGGCTACATACCATGACTACGATATCTGGCGGTTGGGTGTCATGACTGCTTTTCTAAATGATGTTTTAGAAGAGTGCGTCTATAAGTACACAGCCAGAGGGCCTCGTAGACAGTGGGAGCAGTGGAAACGTGTGCAAGATGCTTTATAGGATAAAGCAGGCATCGCGGAGTTGGAACATCTGTTTTGATATGGTAGTCAAAGAGTTTGACTTCATCAAAATGGTAGATGAACCTTGTATATACAAAAAGGTAGTAGGGAGTATAGTGACGATCCTCGTAGAGTACGTGGATGACATACTCTTGATAGGGAAGGAGTTTCCTATGCTACGCTCGGTCAATTTCCGCTTATCACAATGATTCTCAATATAGGATCAAAGTGATACCTCCTAAATCCTGGGTTTTGGATCTATGAGATAGATCTAACTGGATGTTAGGATTCTCACTAGTTGTAGTGAGATGGTATCAATCGATCCTGGGGAGAATCACTGGAAGGGTTACAGGGTGATAAGGACGACTGAAAGTCAGTCACAGGCATTGTCTTTACCCTCAGTAAAGGGGCGGTATGTTGGAAGAGTTCCAAGCTAGATACCGTGGCATACTAGACGATAAAGGCTGGATACATCGCTACTTAAGATGCTACCAAAGAGACAGTTTGGGTGTATATTAGTTCATGAGATGAACTTCATTCCTCCCATTGTGTGACAATGGAGTTGTGGCTTATGCCAAGGAACACCCGTCCCATCAGTGATCCAGACATATTCTAAGGCAGTGTCACCTGATCATGGAGATAGTTGATCTCCAGGGTGATCGAGGTTAGGAGAACAGACTCAGAGGACAACATGGCGGATCCACTCACAAAGGCCATTTCCCAGAGAGAGACTTTAATGGGATGGTTGAGTATAAGATACTACAACCACTGCTATCAGATGGCCCTAGTGCAAGTGGGAGATTGTTAGTTATATGTATGCCCTAGAGGCCATTACTATACATAGGATGTATATTGTAGTGGGTGCTTGGACATATATAGGGAGGACTTTCTTGCTCGACATGATAGTATGCTATCTGGTTGCTCTTTACCTTAACGTGTACGCCGATTGTCTCTCTTATACATGTTGGTAAAGCCCTTAGGATGTGTACTTGACTACCTGAACTATGATGCGGATCATACTAGTGGGGACATGGTAGTCCATAAGTACATCCTTCAAAGTCCCTAGTCGTGGGTATATCGAGACGGGGCATCGATATACCAGAGTAGACTAGCGTATACCTTCTCGACCCATACAGATGGGCGATGGATGATCCTATATCCATTGGTGTTTGACATCAGAGATGATATACGGGTGCTCAGTAGAGACTGGGTACAGTGGACGGACTCGCCGAGAACTCCCAGATGGTATTATACCTTACGTCAGATGGCAGTTCTCAGGTGACACTGGTACAGAGTAGTCTGTTGACCCGAGATCGTCATAGAGTCTTGTGTGGTTCCCACTGTGCTTTGATTTCCACCTTACCACGTCCAAGAGGGCGTGCAAAACGGTGGTTTTTGGGTACAGTCCCGAATCACATGGAGGCAATGAGCGATAGGAGGGGATTCGTCTCTCCCGGTATAGGGGGTTGATGTTGCGCTGTGTTCGATTGGCTATAACCGGAAATCCCTGGCCAGGGTTGCTGAGATTTACTGGTAAGTGTTACCAGTAGTTTCTCGAACTGTTATAGACCTCATATCGACACGACTTATCGAGCTATTGGGGTCTGACGTTTACCATCCCTAGGCGAGATATGCGACACATCAGACGACGAGACCGGACTGTACGGTAAGTGTTACTGGTTGGATTCACAGGAGTGTGAGCGGGCTTGCTCGTCGATCTTCTGATCGCTCAATACCCGGGTGGCCGTTACGTTTAGCAGACCGCTTGCGGCTTGTGGGTGTTTGATATGATCATCACCTGCTGCCGGCGTATTGACGAGTCTTTAGAGTCCTACACAGAGGTTTCCTGGCTCAAGCGAAACGAAATAGGGGCGCATATGAGATATGTGCGGGGCCGAGAATGATGCGTGTATGTGATACCGCATTTCATTCTCGCGATGAATGTTTCGATTGGTTGTATGTGATATAACCTAGTTATCGAATCAAAGATTGATTCGATAAGTCGATACATAGGATACTAGTCGGTTATATGCGATATGACCGGATCGTTAAATCAAGTGTTGATTTAATGATTTAATGTATAATTATATATTTGATATATTACTTTGCATTAACTAGTATTGGTTCACTTTAAATGGATTTGCTCACTTGAATTGTGCAAGTTGTATATGTGATATACTTTTGTGCACATGATTGTATCATGTTTGATGATACATGATTATTTGGTTAAGTGTAAAGAATTAAACCATGGTTAAATTGATGATTAGGGTTTTTCTTACTTATTTATTTATTTATTTATTTATTTTTGGCAAATGAAAAGAAAATGGTGGCTTGATTTGTTTTCTAGTTGAAGCTTCATGAAGCTTTGACCAAGTGACCATTTTGTCTTCATGCCTAACCCTAACCCTTCAAACTAACCATGATTTATTCTCTACACCTAACTATGGTTAGTATATGATAAGTATTCATATTATTTTCTTTTATATAATATACTTATCATATCATTATCATCTTCTTCTTCTTCTTCTTCATGAAGAAAGCTTTCTACCACCAATGGTGAAGTGATGAAATCAAGTGAAAATCCAATTCTAAAGTGAACCCACTTCCTATTTCTCCTCTAGTATAGGGTGTTTTCTTCACAAGTTTTATGACTTGGTGAAGTGGGAGCTTGATCTAGTGATGCCTCGACGTAGATCATCTTCGGCATCGTAGTCGATGACCTAGCCCGCCCATTTCTCCGATGAAGCCGACGCTAGAGCCCGGGATTCGATTTGGACAATGAGGAGACTTCATTGCGGAGCTATGGAGGTGGAGTACCGGATCTACAAAGGTTGTATTTCCGTTCTTGTAGTTAAGTTGTTAACTAGTTTCATTTGTCGCCTATATATCTAGTTAACGATCCGTATTAGGGTTTCTCGGCACCCGTAAAATTTGAAATTGGCATGGTTGATGCCTTGTGAGACCTCCTTAGTGTGCCTAGGAACCCTACAGTGTTAAACACTAGAAAGGAAGGGGTCACGTGAGGCGTCTGAGATGGAGCCAGACCTTCTTTAATTTATTCTGAAATCTGCAAATAAGTGTTAAACACTTCTGATCTTCTGGCCATACGTGATGTATATCCATGTATTGATTATTAAAGTGTTTATTAGGAGTCATGTGAGGACACGTGAGAGCGCCCAAAATCAGTACTGCCTTTGCCTTTGTTCTCTTCATTTATGAGGGTCACGTGTGAGCACGTGAGGCATTGCCTCCAAGCTTTTTTCTTCTCATTTTGGGGAGTCTGTTTAAGGGTCACGCGGGAACACGTGACCTAGTCTTGTTCCCTCTTTTCTGCTCATTGATAATGGGGGGTCACGTATTACCACGTGACCAAATTCTTTACGTGCATGGAGAGCTTTAAGTCTCTTGTTTTAAGAATTAAATTCTCTGTAGGTTTAAACCCTAATTCTGTTTTAGAGGAATTAAATTCCTATGAATTTGGGAGAATTAAATTCTTATATAGGGTTAAACTCTAGTTCTGTTTGGGAGGAATTAAATTCCTGTGAATTTTAGAGAATTAAATTCTCATATAGGGTTAAACCCTAGTTCTGTTTGGGAGGAATTAAATTCCAGTGAATTTGGGAGAATTAAATTCTCATATAGGGTTAAACCATAGTTTTATTTGGAGAAATTAAATTCCTATGAATTTGGGGGAATTAAATTCCTTAAACTCATATTCTCCCTCTAGGTCTTGGATCTGCATGGCAGAATCTCCCCAATGAGAATTAAATTTTCAACTTGTGGGGAGATCTGCTTTTGCAGATCTTCAACCAAAGGAAGAACTAAGTTCTTTTTCAGAAGAGTTAAACTCTTAAATTTGAGAATTAAATTCTCTTTTATTTTATGGAGCTTAGATCTCTTTCCCCTTTCTCACCTAGGGTTTCTTTTCTCTGAAAAGAACATCTTTTCTCTCTTGAGAATTAAATTCTCCTTTCTTTTCTCTCTGTTGTTGTTTTTCTCCAGAAAATAAAAATTCCAAGATCCCTTCTCTTCTGTTCTTGGCTCCTATTTATAGGAGAAAGAAAAGAATCAATTTGTTTAGTGAATCTTTCATTGAAAGATTTTGGTTGTTTTTTGTAACTAACATGATCTTTTAGATCACTCAGTGAATTTTATTCACCATTGGATTTTTAATCCAGAAGATATTCTGTTTGTTATTCTTGGTGAATTTCAGGGGAATCTTTCTTGTATAAAATCTTTCCATAAATTGGTGATTTTTAATCACCGTTGGATTTTTAATCCAACGGTGCTTTATTTTACAGAGCGCCATCTTTTTTGTTTGGAAAGATTTAAAGAAATATTTTCCTAGTTAGGGTCTTTAATTTCCCTTAATTAGAATTTAATTCTATTAGTTCAGAAGGCTTTTTTAAAAGTCTATCACGTGTTGGCACGTGATCCCATTATTTGATTATTAAATAGAATTTAATTCTATTGATTAAAGGGCTTAGGAGCCTGTCACGTGTTGGCACGTGACTCTCTTGATTAGACATTTTATTCAGAATTTAATTCTGCCTTTTAACAGAGCTAAGGAATCATCATGTGTCAGCACGTGACCCTTGGTCACGTATGAGCACGTGATGCCCCATTGGGGTTTTTCCTTAGTGTCTTATTATATTTTTGTTTGACTAGAATTTAATCATATAAAGCAGAGATCACAGGAACCTATCACGTGTCAACACGTGACCCTTGGTCACGTGTGAGCACGTGATACCCCATTGGGGTATTTCCTGGTTGTTTTGTTATATTTTTGTTTGATTAGAATTTAATTCTATAAAGCAGAGATCACAGGAACCTATCACGTGTCAACACGTGACCCTTGGTCACGTGTGAGCACGTGATACCTCATTGGGGTATTTCCTAATATTTTATCAGGGAACAAATGCCCCCACAGCGTTGTTCTCACGTGTCTGCACGTGAGTGCAACGCTGTCACCTTTGTGACCTTGGATCTGTCTAGAGAATAGGGGAGATGAATCGTTCCCCATCACATCCTATAAATGTAAGAGTCCCTTCAGAAACGCCTCCACTTTTTCCATCTTCTTCCTTGCTTGTTTTTCCTCTGAGAATTTAATTCTCTTTCCTAGAGCTTAGTTCTCTGATTCAAAATATTTCTAGAGTTTAACTCTGTCAACAAAGATTTTCTTTTTTTTCAGGTGAGAATCTTAAACGGCTGCGAAACTCCTTGTAGAAATTTGGATTTTAAATCCACACCAAGGGTTTTTTCCCTTTAACAAGAAACCATTTCTTTAAGTTCTTTTTTAAAAAGAAAACTGCTCAATCTTTAAATAATAAACCTTTCAGGGCTTCTCTGATCTTCAGGGATCGATGGTGATGCTTGTCTTCTCTCTGGAATTTAATTCCATTCCAAAGAGCTTTGGCTCTGAAAAATATTTTCTGGGAATTTAATTCCTTTATTCAAAAGGAATTTAATTCCTCTAAAGAACTCAGTTCTTCCTAGAGAGCTTCTTGGGGCTTTCTTGCCTTGAGTTGTTCTTTGCAAAAAAAAAATTTGCAGTAGAGTTTTCTGGGAATTTAATTCCCCTGTTCTACTTGATTTTCGTAGAGTCCAAGATAGGTTTCTCTTTTGGGGGAATGTGTAGAGTCATTTGAATTCACTGAGAATCTTCCCTTTATTCTCATGATGATTGCTTGGTCTCATTATTAGTGAGCCGCCATCTTGATTTTGTGAGACCCATGTGTTTTGTAACCAATGGTCCCATAAAATAAGTCCTTTGTCGCTTTCTTCCACTGTCTTTTTATATATATATACATTTATAAACATATATATATATATATATATACACATGTTGGCTTCGCTTAACAGTTTCCCCTTCTTTTATTTCAAGCACAATGACTTCTGTTCCATACTTCCCTTTCACCCGCTCGGAGACTGCCTTTCCTCAGTCACCGTCTGATGAAGAGGTGATGGCGATGATCAGGGCTCATGACCCGAATTGCACAAATCTACTTTTATGGGGGACCTGGTGCGGTCACATCATCCGCAGTCGCCGCAGTTTCCTTTGCGAGATACCGACAGAGCCTACCTATCCATTCCTGCCGATGGATCATCCACGAACCGCCTTTGCTGTGGAGATACTGAATTGGACCCCTATGGGACGGCTTAAGCCATCAACAACTGATATTCTGAACCATCCTGTGCCGGCTATAGACATTTTAGGGCGCCGCATTTGCCAAGGCGAAGCCCAGCCATGGGGACAGATTTACAAGATAGGGCTTACCCCTCGACATCCCACGGGCTACCTTCTCTGGGCCCGTTATATCCTGTCCGCTCATCATGCGCGACTGCAGAGGGTCGGACTCTATCAGGCGATATATGCGTCTCTTTTCCACTATCAGTCTCCCCATGTCTGGTGGGTTAAGGCCTTCTTAAACCAATGGAATCTTCCCACCAACACCTTCTTTCTAGGGGACCGCGAAGTTTCAATTTCTCTGGAAGAATTTCGCGAGATCTCAGGGTTGCCGGTCAGGGGGACACTTTATGAAGAATTACTGCCTCTCGATGAGTATGTCTTCGAAACCGAGCATGCCATGCTTGACGACCTGTCGACCGAGAATGCCGTCCGCCATAAGCGCTCAAGTTTGATCAAGACACTAAGTATTTTTGAGAAGCTATTCACAGAGTCGGAGGAGCAAGGTGTGACTTTTAAAAGCTTTATCACCTGCTTCCTTCGCGAAGTTGTCCTATCAAAGACGGCTCTGAAGTTCGCGAATATCAACGACCCCTTTGGGTTCGGTTTAAATAAGCGGCCGACTAAAGAAGAGGACTTGCCGCAGTTCTGCATTCCCATCATGTCAGCGGTATCTTTCGAGTTGATCGCAGCTCCTGGTATGGATGAGGAGACTTTCTTCGTGGGCTTCATCAGTTTCTGGCTCAGTTGGTTCGCCATTCCCATGCACCGTCGTTTCATGAGAGCCTCAGTTATTTACCCCACTCATCGCATTGCCGAGGGGACGCGACTAGCTGTGGGTATTGCGGGGCTGGCACATCTGTATCACGGGCTAAGCGCTGCGACTAATACCTCAACCCCAGGCGTAGATGTGGTAAACTTCTATCTTCATTACTTTACGTCCTAGATTGAGATGCATGTGCTGGGGGCATTTGCTGCGCACCAAAGACCCAGCTTTTATGACGCTTACACTTTTCCGTGACTCATGCGGCTGGTGGACGCTTCTGCTCCCGACCCGACTAAGTCTGGGGCTATTCACGTGCTGGTTAATCCCTATGCTAATACAGGCGGGATGGTATTCAACGATCGAGTCCTCTCTGCTCCCTCAGGGCCGGTTCAACAGCTCTGCAACTCGTCGAAAGAGGGGGTACCTTCTCTGAAGCCCAGGGATGCCATGCACTTATATTCGATCAGACCAGGTTATCTGGTATTTCGTCAGAATGGTGCGGCCCTTTTTATGCGATACAACCCACACCGCTTTGCTCGGCAACTCGGATATGACCAGGGCGTCCCCTTCGAGGCATTTATAGTGGAGCCTAACCCGTCGTCAGAAGTTGTTCGTGACGCCGCTCATCACTTCATGTGGCTGAACACTGGTTCCCGCTTTGTGATTCCTGAAGCTAATCATATTCCTCGATGTGTGGGTCATTCACGGGATGGTACCTCCATCGAGTCAGTCCAATTATTGCCGAGGAGAGGAGGTTGCTCCTCGGATATAAGGCTCCCACTCCGATCCAAGCCACGGGAGTTCCGCCGCAACCGCGTGCAGCGGTTCGCCCTCCCTTGAGAGATACCAGCGTCGTGCTTATCCCGGAGGCGGTGGAAGTGGATTTAACTCCCACAGCTAGCATGCCACTGCGTGCTAGAGCTCAATCAAGGGCCAATAGGGCGCCAGTAGTAGTGTCATCAGCTGCGGCGTCAGCAATGGCCGTGTCGTCATCGGTAGCACCGCCGAGCGAGGACATTGAAGGCGAAGTGGGTCAACGCCGTACCAAAGCACTAAGGGGAAGGAACCGATCGTCTTCGGCGGTTAGTTCTGGGCCCAAGAGGCGGAGGAAGACGGTCACCAATCTGCTCGACTCTTTAGTGGAATCTGAGCCTATTCTTCAAGATGAACCACTAGCCATGCAAGAATCGGATGGTGGTCTACTTTCCCCGGGTTCATCTACCGAGGAAGCCGCACAATTGGCTGAGGCTATAAGACGCTCACAAGATGAATCCGAGAACGTAAAGATCCCGAAGAGGCCTTATCCTGCCGTCATTTTTTACGAAGACCCTCCCTTGATACGGCGGCTATTTATAGGCCCTTTGGAAGAATGGGGTGAGAGGGCCCTTAAGCAGGCTGTTTCAGCCGACGCCGAAGACGCACTTTCATTGTGGACCGGTGGCCACGAGTCTACTCTCGAACCTCGGCGAGCATACCTCCTCAGGAAGGAGCGTCGGCTTGAACAAGCCATACTAGAGGCTCTTTTGCGCATCGGTATGTTCATGTATCTCTTTGTAATATTTTGTATTGCTCATATACATACATACATACATACATACATATATATGTATCCTTATCCTCGTACAAACTTTGCAGGGACTTCGGCGATGGCGGAGGATCTGAGTTCGAGTCGTGCTTTGACTGTAAACTCCGCCAATATCCCCAATGAAACACTAATCAGTGTGGAAGGGGTCAATGCAACCGTTGCTCCTGCGATGGAGCTTCCTTCGGTGATTCCCGCTCCTCAAGTGCTTTCTCCCCCGGGAGAGGCATCTTTGTTGGTCGCCGATTCAATGGATCTTTCCGGGGGCGGCCCGGAGATTAAGGGACAGGTAGTCGAGGCTACCGTCCTTCCGCTGGAGCCTGCAGTGGCGGCCACTGCTCCTCGCTCGGAAGTCGTTACACTGGCCTACGTCCCCGATGATGTGCCTGAGGGCATGGAGGAGGCCGACGAAGCTGCTATCCCTCCAGCCCAGAATGGGAGAAGCATCGAAGGTAGCCTTCTATATTTTACATTAATAATTTCTCCATTATCTGAACCCTTCTGTCTTTTCAGAATTGCATGGATTGGCGGCATCTATTGCTGATCTGTCTCCCGGGAAGTCTTTTCAGCGCCTGTTGGAGATGGCCGCTCCGCAGGCGATATCTCCTCAACGCATCGTCCTCTCTTCCGGGCAAGATTAGTGTCGTTTGCCCTCTCCTCACGGTGTTATTATTATATAATGACATTGATGTCTTCTATAGTTCTGGAAGCTGATGACGAGCTTGAGATTCTTGACAGGCCTGGGGAGCCTTCAGACCCCTCTTGCATGACTGTGGGTAAGTAAAGTCTCAACGTTGTTCCATTTGATCTTTGCTTACAAGTCTCGCTGACTGTTTATAAATCTGAACAGCTTTGCCAGTTCTTACCACGCTGGAATCTCGCATTGTCATGCCACCCGGCTCCTACGCTCTACGTGCCTCGGAACGGATGGCAAAGCTAAGCTTCCATTCCTTGTCAGCCCTCATTGAAGACCTTCGTGCTGGCAGTCTGATCACGGCCGAAGCGTTTGCCGCTGAAGCCAACGGTTCTCTTCCCTTTCTTGCCACCTACCATAGTGAAACATTGGTAAAAGTCTGGATTGAGTTTTGTCGGCAGGTGGAGGCTTGCTTGCATATTCTTGAATGTACACGCCTTCCTTCAGAGGTTGTGGCCGCGAAGGCGAGCTTACCGGGGCTGATTGAGCGGTGCGCTGCGAACTTGATATCATGCGAGAAGAGGCTTAGCCGCAAATTTTCGGAGAGGGAGCTGGCTTCCAAAGCGTTGAGGGAGCTTCAAGCCAATCTTACGGCCAAGACCATTAGGGCATATGAACTTTGGCGGGTGCTTCAAGAGGCTATCAAGGAGGTGGTAGCCATTGATAAGGCCGCCGTTTTTACTCATGAAATGGTCGAAGCCCATAAGGTTACTGAAAAAGAGCTTGAAGGCTGGCTTGCCTCATACCATGCCCAACAGGTTCAAGCGGAGGCCCGTCTTTTGACGATAATAAATCATGAAGCCGAGGCCCAGCGGAAAAGGGGAGAACTGGCAAATCTACTGAATCGTCCACCGGCTTGAAGAATTGTATATATATTTTTTATTCTTCTTTTGTACATACCCCTGAATGAGAGAATATTTTCTTTTATTCTTTTATAAATTGTATTTTATATTCATTTTGATTCATGAATAAAAGACATATTTTTCTTCATGATGATGTGTCCCTTTTAATAAATGCATTTTGTGGATAATTTATTTTGATTTCTCTGTAGGACAATGATGGTTTAGGATTCAGGGTTAAGATCTGCCTCCTAAGACTTTTCAACTTTATGAGCCGTGAGGGTCTCATAAAGAATTTTCTCCCTACAGGTCGAGAGGATACCATAGGTGTAATTTCTCCTTAGGAGTCGTGAGGATTCCTAAGTGCGTTTTCTTCTGAGAGTCGTAAGGATCTCACAAAAGACTTTTCTCCCTTACAAGTCGTGAGGACCTGTAAGTGATGGACGAGGTTGACATTATCCGCATTTCACGGTGTCAGGGGTTTCTCTGGCCATTTCCCACGGGGTCAAGATTGACTTTAGCCATGTTCTATGGGACCAAGATTTGCTCTGGATGCTTCCCACGGGGTTAGGATTGACATAGGCCGTGTTCTGTGAGGACCAGGCTCCGCTCTGGATACTTCCAACGGGGTCAGGATTAACATAGCCGTGTTCTGCGAGGACCAGGATCCGCTCTGGACGTTTCCCACGGGGTCATGATTGACATAGGCCGTGTTCCACGTGATCAGGAATTTACTCTGGATGCTTCCCACGGGGTCTGATTGACATAGCCGTGTTCTGCGAGGACCAGGATCCGCTGTGGACGTTTTCCACGGGGTCAAGATTGACATAGGCCGTGTTCCACGTGACCAGGAATTTACTCTGGATGCTTCCCACGGGGTCGGTTTGATATAGCCGTGTTCTGCGAGGACCAGGCTCCGATCTGGACGTTTTCCACGAGGTCAAGATTGACATAGGCCGTATTCCACGTGACCAGGAATTTGCTTTGGATGCTTCCCATGGGGTCAGTTTGACATAGCCGTGTTCTGTGAGGACCAGGATTCGCTCTAGACATTTCCCACAGGGTCAGGATTGACATAGGCCGTGTTTCACGTGACCAGGAATTTGCTCTGGATACTTCCTACGGGGTCTGATTGACATAGCCGTGTTCTGCGAGGACCAGGCTCCGCTCTGGACGTTTCCTACGAGGTCAGGATTGACATAGGCTATGTTCCACGTGACCAGGAATTTGCTCTCGATGCTTCCCACGGGGTCTGATTGATATAGCCGTGTTCTGCGAGGACCAGGCTCCGCTCTGGACGTTTTCCACGGGGTCAAGATTGACATAGGCCGTGTTCCACGTGACCAGGATTTGCTCTAGATGCTTCCCAGGGGTCGGTTTGACATAGCCGTGTTCTGCGAGGACCAGGATCCGCTCTGGACGTTTCCCACGGGGTCAGGATTGATATAGGCCGTGTTCCACGTGACCAGGAATTTGCTCTGGATGCTTCTCACGGGTCAGGATTGACATAGCCGTATTCTGCGAGGACCAGGCTCCGCTCTGGACGTTTCCTACGGGGTCAGGATTGACATAGGCCGTGTTCCACGTAACCAGGAATTTGCTCTGGATGCTTCCCACGGGGTCTAATTGACATAGCCGTGTTCTGCGAGGACCAGGCTCCGCTCTGGACGTTTCCTACGGGGTCAAGATTGACATAGGCTGCGTTCCACGTAACTAGGAATTTGCTCTGGATGCTTCCCACGGGGTCTGATTGACATAGCCGCGTTCTGCGAGGACCAGGCTTCGCTCTGGACGTTTCCCACGGGGTCAGGATTGACATAAGCCGTGTTCCACGTGACCAGAAAAGGTTGACTCTCGGTTGTTTGTGCATCGTCGAGTCATGGAACTGGGAATTTTGCCGCAGCTCCGATTTATTGATGTCGTGTCTGTTGAAATGAGACGAATATTGAGATGATCTCCAGGCTGTCTGTGAACCATTGAGATTTGGCTTCTTCTTCTGATGGAGCCTGGGGAGGGAAGGTGTGATTCCTTCTTTGTTTGCGCCCCTGGATTGTATACAGGGATTGATGTGATATCACCTGTAGGGCATAAATTTCATTTTTTCAATTTTTTTTTATTTCTTTCCTCAATGCTCTATCATTTCAGCTTTTATATCGCGAAGGTCGCGATTGCCCAATCATTTCGGCCAGCTTTCGCGGTGCCCAATCATTTCGGCTATTTGTTTTATTTTTACTCGCTGCTTTTATTACGAGTTGCCCAATCATTTCGACTATTTTTGTATGCATACATTTTTACTTGCTGATTTTGTTGCAAGTTGCCACATCATTTCGGCTATTTCGTATGCATGTGTTGCTCGCTGGCTTTTTGCCGCAAGCTTAGAATTAGACACCGATTTCGGCATCAGCACCGCTACAACTGGGATATTGCCAGGAGCGAATCATCATTTGCCTCTGTCGATGTCGAACAAAGGTGGCTTAGCAAACAGGGTTAAGATCCTGTCGACTAAGGCTTTTGACTTCATGAGCTGTAAGGGTCTCATAAAGATATTTCTCCCTACAAGTCGTGAGGATCTCGTAGGTGAGTTTTCTCCTTAGGAATCGTGAGGATTCCTAAGTGTGTGGTCTCTTATAAGTCGTAAGGATCTTACAAGAGTGCTTTCTCCTTATAAGTCGAGAGGACTTACAAGGACTGTTCACTGTGCAAACATATCCTTAGTCACGGATGGGACTTTGTTAGGGAAATGTTTATTCGCGCCCGTGGATTGTATACAAGGGTCAGCATTGAGCCGCTTGTAGGGCAGGATTGGAGGTTGTGGTGGCCGCTTAAGAACAGGTTCAGATCCCTGTAGGTTAAGACTTTTGAATCTTATGAGCCGTGAGGGTCTCATAAGAGGGTTCTCCTTACCAGTCGTGAGGATCTCGCAAGTGTAATTTCTCCTTAGAAATCATGGGGATCCCTAAGTGTGTTGCTCCCTTGTGAGTCGTAAGGATCTCACGCAGATGGTTTCTCCTCACAAGGTCGAGAGGACATTGCAAGTGTCTTTTAACGAGGTTGCGCCCTTTCGGGTTTTCACAAAAACTCGCCGGTAGCCCTGCTGTTTTTACTCACGGAGCCCTTTCGGGTTTTCATCCGTGCCCATTTGTTTATGGACATACCGTTTTCTTTTTTTTATTTTTTATTTTATTATTTTTTGCGTCAGCCTTGGGATGCTGCAGTCCATAGTAGTTTATCGACGTCTCGGTCAACAGCCAGTTTTAGGACATAGTGGTCCACTGTTAGTTTAAGCACGTTTCGGTCCGATAGCCGGCTACTACTTATAGAGTTTGGGCTCAGGAAGATAGCGAGCGGACATAGTCGTCGTTATCTATCGTTGATCTAAGCCATGACTCGTCAGGCATAATATTTCTTTAGGAAGCGACCGTTTATTGGCCTGAAAGGTCTTTCACCATGCATGTCCATAAGTAGGTAAGCTCCACCCTGGTAGACTTTATCTATGATGTACGGGCCTTCATAGTTCGGCTCGAACTTCCCTCGCTTGGCATGATTAGGGATCATGGGTCTCTTGACCACTAGCACGAGTTCGCCTTGGCGGAATGTTCTCTGCCTAGTCAATCTTTCATATGAGCGCGTCATCTTTGCTTTATAAGCCTCCAGATTTTGTTGTGCTATGAGCCGGGTTTCATCAAGGGCGTCGAGCTCCTCAAGCCGAAGATGAGCATTTTCTTCGTCTGTTAGGTCGTAGTGAACCGCCACTCGTAGAGAGGGTAACTCTATCTCGAGAGGGAGTACCGCTTCTGCGCCAAATACCAATGCGTACGGCGTCGTGTTCGTGGCAGTTTTGAACGTAGTTCGATATGCCCAGAGAGCTTCATGCAGTCTCTTGTGCCAGTCCTTCTTATTTCGAGACACCGTCTTTTTCACGATCTTTGTCAAGGTCTTATTGAAAGCCTCAGCTAGACCGTTAGCTCGAGAATTATAGACTGAAGAGTATCTCCGGTCTATATTATGCTGTTGTATGAAACGGCTGATCTTGTGGCTTCTGTAGGCTGGCCCGTTATCGGAGATGATCCGTCGCGGAGTTCCAAACCGATAAATGACGCGCGTCTTGAAAAAATGGAGGATATTCTCCGTCTTCACTTCCCTCAGCGGGATTGCTTCTGCCTATTTGGAGAAGTAATCAGTCATCGCCAAAATGAATCGATGTCCTCTGGACGATGCTGGTTCGATGGGGCCGATTATGTCAGCTCCCCACATTTCAAACCGCCAGCTAGCCACTGTTGGGTGTAGCGAATTCGGATGCTGGTGGATAAAGTCCCCATGAACCTGGCACGAGTGGCACTGCTTCGCGTATTCGAGGCAGTCCTGGATCATCGTGGGCCAATAGTAGCCTATCCTTTTGTTCTTCAGCTTCATCTTCGAGCCGGCTTGGTGAGAACCGCAAAGTCCGTCGTGAGTTTCTTGGATGACTCTTTTTGCTTCTTCAGGTCCCAGGCATCTTAACCACAAAGAATCAAATGATCTCTTGTACAGAGTATCATTGACGAAGGCGAAAGACAGAGCTCGTTTCATATGCTGATGTCTTGAGGATGCATCTCCAGGTGTTCGACGGGATTTGAAGTAGTCTATAAAGACTTCTCTCCAATCCTCAGCCTTTTCCTGGTCTTTTATTTGTAGGGCTGTCTCTTTGGTCGCCTCTTTCTCTTCAGACGACTCCGGAGATATTTCTGCTGGTGTGAGAACCCGACGGCTTTGCACAACGATCCTCATGCCATCGAGGTTTTTGTCAGCCAGTTCTTTAGCAAGTTTGGCTAACGCATCCGCTTTGCTATTTTCCGCACGCGGTATACTTTCCAAGGTGTAGGAAGGAATTTGAATCAGCAGTTGCTGTACTCTCTCACCGTACTTCACCAACTCTGGCTTGCACGTTTGATAGTCGCCGTTTATTTGACTAACGACCAGTTGGGAGTCTCCGTATATGAGGAGGTTTTCAATTCCCATGTCGATAGCGATCTCGAGACCTGCTATCAAAACTTCATATTCGGCTTCATTATTTGTCCTCGGCTCTGTTAAGGAGAAGGAAAAGCGCATTATCCCTCCTTGTGGAGTCACGAAGATGAGGCATACCCCTGATTTGATTATAGGGGTGCTTTGTTTGCGCTTCTTCATGGAAGATGCTCCGTCAAAATAGAGTTCCCACCGGGTATTATTCTCTCTTCTCTCCCCGTCAATCGTGTCAAACGCGTGTTCGTCTGGCAATTCGCAGTTCAAGGGAGAGTCGGCAGGTATCGGATGCTCAGCGAGGAGGTCGGCGATGGCCTGGCTTTTCACCGCCTTGAGGGGTCGATAATTTATCGAGAACTCCATCAAGAGCAGGGCCCATTTAGCAAGTCGTCCCGTTAATATAGCCTTTGACATTAAATATTTGAGAGGATCCACCTTCGATATGAGATGGGCCTCATGTGCTAACGCATAGTGTCTGAGCTTCGTTATCGCGAAGATCAACGCCAGGCAGTGTTTTTCAATAGGAGAGTAATTGCTTTCTGCCCCCAGGAGAACTCGATTCAGATAATAAAGGGATCTCTCTTTCCCTTGGTCGTTTTCTTGTGCTCACAGCGCGCCTAAAGAACTTTCGAGGGCTGTTGTGTACAGGACTAGAGGTTTTCCTTTAACGGGAGCGGCCAGTACTGGCGGATTCTACAGGTATTGCTTGATTTCATCCAGTGCGCTTTGGCATTTGTGATCCCAGATGAACGGAGTTCCCTTCTTCATTAAGTGACTGTAGGGGCGGCACTTTCCTGAGAGATTGGCTATAAATCGCCGGATATACGCGAGCTTCCCTTGGAGAGACCGCAGTTGCTTGAGAGTCTTTGTCGGGGGCATTTCCATAATCGCCTTGATCTTTGACGGATCTATCTCGATGCCTCGGTGTCGGAAGATGAATCCTAGGAATTTGCCCGAGGAAACTCCGAATGCGCATTTGAGAGGGTTCATCTTCAAGTTGTATTGACGAAGGCGTTGAAATACGATCTTCAGATGCTCTAGATGTTCCTCGTATGATTTGCTTTTAACTATGAGATCGTCGATATAACATTCGACGATTTCATGTATGAGGTCGTCGAAGATCTTCGTCATGGCCCTCTGATAGGTGGCACCGGCGTTCTTCAGACCAAAAGGCATCACCTTGTAGCAGAATATGCCCAAAGGGGTCCGAAAAGTGGTATGCTTCTGGTCTTCGGGATGCAACTTTATCTGATTGTATCCTGATGAGCCGTCCATGAAGGAGAAGACTTCGTGATTGGATGTGTTATCTATCATCAGCTCAGTGACTGGTACTGGAAAGTCGTCTTTTGGACAAGCTTTGTTGAGATCCCGGAAGTCCACACATATACGCACCGTCCCATTTTTCTTCATTACTGGGACGATGTTGGCAATCCAGTCAGGATACTGAACTTCTTAGATGAAGCCAGAGTCGATTAGCTTCTTGACCTCGGCGTTGATGCTCATCTCAAGCTCGAGCCGCATTCTTCTCGGTGCTTGTTTAATCGGCTTGACGTCCAGAGATATTGCCAATTTATGTACAGCAATCTCTGGATCTAGTCCTGACATCTCGGAATAGTTCCATGCGAAGCAATCTCTATGCTACATAAGCACGTCCTTTAGTGTAGCCACCCTTTCTTCAGACAACATCTCACTGATGAATGTCGGTCGCGGGTCACTTGCCGTCCCCAAATCAATTTTCTTGAGGTTATCTGCAGTAGTATGTATCCCATCTTCCAGCTCTTTCGGCGCCGGTGGAAACTCTGAGATGACCTCGCCATCATCGTTTTCGAAGCACCAGGGAAGGCCATCCATATTCTCGGGCTCTTCTTTTGACAGCGTTATCGCGTGACAGGTACGAGATCATCTCCAAGATCGATGTTGATCTGGTTCTACTCTCGCTATACGTGTCGCTTTCGGTTCATGCTTCTGTGGCGGGCTTACCCTCCAACTACTGGATAGAGCAAACCTGCCTTGTTGATATTGGTCTTCGACCCAGTTCTTGAAGGTGAAGTAGTCTTCGAGAGGATGTCCTATTGCTCGGTGATAGGAGCAATAGTCTGGGTGGGAGATCTCGTTCGCTTGCTCGGGGTGTTTGGACTCCGGGAGTGTCATCATCTAATGCTTTACGACGAGATCGAATATCTTCTTTGTCTTGTCTTGGGGAAAAGAATATTCCCGACCCATCTTCTTTATATGGGACAGATCCCGGCTGCTCGACTCTTGTTCGCATGGCTTCTTAGACCCGCTTGGCTGCTGTCGAATGTTTTTCCGTTCTTTGATTTATTTTTGCCTCTGCGCCAGGTCTTTTGTATGACAGGTCGGCGACGAGGAGCATTGTCATTCTCCACGGCTTGCTGAAGGACGCGTTGCGTCCTGGCTTTCTTGTAAATGGACATTTCACGGTTATGGTCATCCCGGACCTTTTGACCCGCTTCCCTTATTAGCTTGTCCATCCGTTCTTCAAACGACGGACTCGACATTTTGATGGCAGGATCTCGTTTTGGTTCAGGGTCAGCGTCTTCTAACAGGGCGTCTCCTTCTTCATCGAAGTCATGTATAACATAGCTACCATGGACTCGTTCCCGTTTCTTGGATTAGACATATCCAAGCCCGACCGTTTCCATTTTCCCGTTGGGCAAATTTCGCTGAGTTCCGGGGACGTCTCAAATCCTGTTGTAGAATCGAGCTTGTCGAGCAGTCTGTCTGAAGGGTACCCTTTGGTGCTTCAATAGCCTTTTCAAACCTTCTGTGTAACATCTAGGCAGACGGATGGGCTGGAGCCTGTCAAGTGTTGAATCCGCACCATGCCAAATTTCTTTCTCCACTTTGGTTTCCGTGAATTGATAAAAGAGGATCGCCTTTTCATCTCTTCGTCTGGGAGGGACGTAAAATGTTTGCAGTTTCTGCACACTATAGGTACCAAGCGCGTCGAGCTCTTTGTAATGTTCTTGTGGAACCATGGTAATTTACAAACTCTGATTATCGCCAGCGAAGGCTTGTATTGACGGCCGAGCGGAAAATATAGCGTTGACCTCATCTTCTGAGTCGCTGCCGAAGATCAACATAAGGGTAGACGGTCCTGGGTTGTTGCGTTGGGGCGGCCTTGAATAAACTATTTCTTATTCGTCCTCGGTGTCACTCCTGAAGACCGGAATAGTGGTGATAGCTTTGTTCTTGTCCTCCGATTTGCGACATCTTTCTATGTCTTCAAAATCTGGTAGGCAGTATTTTGCATCCTCATATTTGCGGACTTCGTTTACGGAGAACGGGTTAAGCTCCCCTGTTACGGTATACTCGAGACCATCCTTGAAATACTTCATACAC
The DNA here is from genome assembly GCA_030015575.1 of Agapanthus africanus. Taxonomy (NCBI): domain Eukaryota; kingdom Viridiplantae; phylum Streptophyta; class Magnoliopsida; order Asparagales; family Amaryllidaceae; genus Agapanthus; species Agapanthus africanus. The sequence continues at coordinate 927,884,529 of CM057339.1, forward strand.
TGGTGTTGTGTAGAAGGGATGATGTTGTACTTGTGTAACCAAGGCCTACCGAGTAAAGCGTTGTAGCAAGTCTCGGCGTCAATGACGTGAAACTTGATGTCAGTGACCAGCAGCCCAAAGCGCAGCATCGGTATCACAGACCCGAGCGTCCATGATGACTGGGAGTCAAACCCGAAAATGGTGATTTTATCACGAGCGGGGTGCTGAACGCTCATGCAGATTTCCTTCAGCACTCTCACATTGAGGAGATTGACGAAGGACCCATTATCAACTAGGATTTTGCCTATCTTGATGTCATGACAGTACCCGGAGACATAAAAGGGACGGTTATGTTTGCATGTCCCAAGGAGGAGATCTTCATCGCCGAAAGTGATATCGGTCGTATGCATTTCTTCCAGCTCATCCTTCATCTTTTCTTCGGCGAGGAAAGCTTGGAATTGGTCGGGCTCTTGTAATGCCCTGATCAGAGAATCTCTCGCCTCTTTGGATAGCAGAAGGGCGTCGAGAATGCTTAGCTGCGAAGGTAGCTTTCTCAAGTGTGCCAGAACGTTGTAGTCCACCTTGTTTTTCTTTGGCGGGTCCTTGGCTGTCAGCTCTTTGACGACTTGATCTTCTAGGGCGATATCCTCAGGGACTTTTTCTTTCCCCTTATCTTTTCTATTCGACCCACTGTTCGCGGGCCCGAGATTCTTTTTGGGCAGCGTACGATTGCGCAGCTGAATGTTCTCACAGCTCTTCGGTTTTTCCTCTTTTCCTGAGGTGGATTCTTTAAAGAGAGGGCCAAGAGTCATTTCTTCGTCAGATTCGCTCCCGAAGGTGAGAACTTGCGATCCCCCAACGTTGACCATGTAACAGTTGCCGGTAGTTCTTTTACGTTCCTCGGTCGTATTTCTTTCCTCCCGACGAGTTTTGCGTTTTATCCGCTTGAAATGTTGTCGGTGAGCAACATACCCCTGCCACCAGTTTTTAAAAGCGTTGCACTCTTCGGTGGGGTGCGCAATCTTTCGATGGTATAAGCAGTAGCCAGGATGTATTTCCGCTTCACCAGGAGTGTTTCCTTCGAAGGGTGGCGGCTTCATTCCCATTGATATGGCTTTGGCGAACCTCTTCCCCGTCTTGAACTTTCTTTTATTTGCGGCGGATGTACTTCGATCTGGTAGGAGTGTTTCAACCCTTTCGTCCAGTCGCTGGCGTTTGGGTTTTTCAAATATGGCCATCTCACGCTCTCGGACAGCTTTGCTTTTAAGAAGAACTTCGTTCAGGAATGCATCAATCATTTCGTCCGATGGCCCTTGAAGTTCCGGCTCAGGATCTATCCCCAGTTTCTCTGCATAAGGAGCTTCTTCATCGTTTATCGACGAGTGAGAGATCACATGGTAACTTGCCACGTAATCTTCAGATTCATCGGACGAGTCTTCTCTGTTGTCTTCATCTCCATCCTTAAGGACGTGGTTGAGAAATTCTTGGAGTGTGACTGGGCGCGCCTTCTGGTTATATTCTTCCAGCGCATCAATCTGTTTTTTGAAGGTCCGTGTGCTTGTCACCAGGCTTCACGGGCTTTTTGGTCTTCTTCTTCTTCTTCGAAGACTTTGACAGCTGGGTGTGAGCGCTTTGGCTATTACCACCAATTTTTGGAGTTAGGCGCGGTTTCAATATTCCCTCGATAATCTCGGGTTCTAGTGGATTCTTCCACCTGATTGCCGGGCATGTGTGGAGATCCTTCAGCATTCTTTTTGTTTTGGCTGAAAGAGCGATCTCCCATGGAGCTTCTTCTACGAAAGAACATGATGCCCCCGGTGTGTCCGTCTTCTTGGGAGCGTGTGGCTGTGGTGGGTTCACCTTCCAATTCTCGGACAGGGCAAATTTGCCCTGTTGGTATTGATCTTCGATCCAGCCTTTAAAGACGAAGCAATCTTCAATTGGATGGCTTACCGTTTGATGGTAGGAGCAATAATTGGGACTATTAGCCTCGCCGGGTTGCAACGGTCGTTTTGGATTCGGCAGATTGATGAGCCTGTTGCGCACCGCTAGCTCGAACAATCTTTTCGTCTTGTCCGGGGAAATGAATAAGGGTGCTTCATTTTCTCATTATAGAATTGCCGCCTCTCGTCTAGGCGATCAGTTAGTTTTGGGCCACTGGGCTGTTGTTGAGTATTCGCAACGAATGTTGCCTTCCCTTTACCCTTTTCGTTCCGCGGCTCTGGCTTTGGAGGAGACGGTCTATGACCCATCTGGTCCATTTGGGCCAGTTTGTCGATCAAGGCCTGGAACATGGTCGGCTTGAAGAACATCATGAATTAGGAAATAGTTGCCTGAGGGTCTAGAGTGCCCACGAACATACCCACTGTCGGCGCTTCCTCGATGCGCTGCTCATATTTTGACCATAAATTTCGCTATCGTATTGCGTATTGCACCCACGTTTCATCTGGTTTTACCCTGGCATTGATCAATGCCGTTATTGGGGTGCGTTCACTAGCACTCGCGAAACGCTGGGTGAATAGTAGCTCCATCTCTGCAAATGTCTTGACGGGGTCGTTTGGAAGTTCAGAATACCACTCGAATGCCGTCTCCGACAAGCTACCAACAAACTGGCGGAGCAGAAGTTTATCATCACCCCCGGTGTTGCCGCATAAGGCTCTGAATTGAGCGACGTGCTGATACGGATTTCCCGTCCCTTTATATACGTGAAATTTAGGGATCATATATTCCGGCGGGTACCTTATTTGGTCATACCGGCCTGGATATGGTCGCCCAGTTTTAACAATTTAGCCGGCCGCTTCATTCGCCTGGTGAACCCGTATTTGCTGAGAAATGTAATCATCTAGAGCGGCCTTGGAGTTGGTCTCCTCCTTGGCTGCTGAAAGAGCCGGAGGAGGGTTCGATGTCTCCCCTCTGTCGTCTTCAATGATAATCGGGGGGTCTTTAGATGGTGGTTCCGGCTGTAACATCATCCCCGCCATGTCTTGGAACAAAAGAGCAATTCGTTTTATATTGGCTGCCTGCTCCGCAGCCTCTTTTTCTTTCCTCTCGAGCATTCTTCGGAGGAACTCGGTATCAGTTTCTTGTTCCCGACGCTGCTCAAAGGTCTCTGGATTTTCTTTTGGCCTAGTAAGTGCGGCCATTGCGGTCAGCATCTCCTGAAGTTTCTGCTACTGTTGTTCATGAGCCTTCGTTATCGATCGGGTAAGCGGTCGATGACCCATAAAAGCATGACTTTCCTCTTTTCCGGAAGCCATATAAACAGTATGTATTACCATGCCCCCGGACTTGGGGCGTTTAGATTCAACGTCCTTACGGTTTGCCGCGTTCACAAGGGCTTTCTCTGGCCTCCTTCTCTTGTGAGCGGTTGAAGTCGAGGGATCCGTTGCAGCGGGCACCCAGACGGCTGTCGTCTTTGGTGGCTTGACAGGATGGTTTTCTCCTTGTCGAGCTTTAAGCTTCTTTGATCGGCAAGAGTAATCCTGGTCAATCACCGATTCCTAGACCTGTCGCCAGACTTTATAAATTTTGGAGGACAGCCGCTGAGGGGGCTGCTCCGTCTTCTTTTCTGTAGTAATCTCTATAGGTGGAGGAGATATCTTCAGCACGGCAGTCGGAGAGTTCTTGCGAACCCTTCTAAGCGGTTCAAAGCTGTTCCCAGTTGGAACAGTAGTATTGATTTCCATCATGGGGGCTGGCGGAGTTAGCCCAGAGGAGGAGTTTCCCCTGGCCTTCCTTACTCGGCGCCAGTGGCGACGTCGAGTATGTCGTGCGGATAGGATTGTCTCGGCTGTAGGGGTGACTTCGTCATGCCCCTTGTGTTGGCGAAGGGCTGTCGCCGGCGTCAGCCTCTTAAAAACTGATGTCCGTTGAGAAGCAATGTCCAACCTATCGAATACAGACCTCTGGGCAGAGGTGACTTCTCTTGGAGTGGGAGCTAGAGTGGCCAGCCTTGTGAAAACTGACTTCTTGTCAGGAGAAGCCTTTCCAATGATTTCGTCCGCTTGAGCCGGGATGGCTATCCGCTTTGGGATGTCCGTTGAGAAGCCTTTCCAATCGAGCTTTTTTGGGCCTCCTTTTTTATGAAAAGCCATTTTGGTTTTGGAAAGAACCACTGTATTAGGATCCGTCTTGGGGTGAGCCCCCTTCACCTGCTTCCACACCTTATATATAGATGAGGAAAGTTGTCTCAGGGAGCGAACTGGTTTCTGCTTTCGTGGGATCTCCATGGGCTGCGGAGACTTCTTCAATATTGCAGCAGGAGAATTTTGTCTAACCCTTCGCAACAGTTTGAAACTGTTCCCAGTTGGAACAACAACATTCACCACTAGGGTTGAAACAAGACCATGCGGAGAACTGCCCCCAGCTCATTTTGTATGACGCTGATATCGACGTCGACCATTTCTTACGGCCGAGATTTGATTAGCTTCAGGATTTTGCCGAGCCTGCCCCATGTTTCCTTTGAGAGCTTGAATATTCCGCCCCCTACGTCGACCTTGGTCCTTGGCATGTGCCAATTGTTTGAGAACCGATTCCGTCGGCAAAGCTGCTGCTTGGGGAGCCCGCCTGTGGAAGACAGACTTCCTCTGGGCTTCCTCCATCGGCGTTGAGTTACCGAGGGTGGGAGGTGGGAGCAACGACCCAAAAATAAGCCCGTTGATTTCTTGAAGAGACGAATTGCAGAGATTTGAGCCTGCAAGTGGCCCATACTTGACCCCACCAGATGTGACAGAGCCTGAGTTGGGGTGAGAAAAAGAAAACGCCATTCTCGGAAAAGACGAAATGCCGGCTTCAGTATTCACTCCCCTAAGGGCAACCACAAACATACACTCCGCGATTATCTGATCGCGAGAAAAACACAACACACGAAGTATGAAGTGGAAAGAGGAAAAGGTCCCACCGGGCGTGCCAGCATCTGTTCCCTGCCGAAAACCGGGAAGACACGCGTCTTGCCTGAAATTAGGGGCAGATGCTAATAGGTTCTATCCGTCCACCTCTCCGAAGATGCCAAGTTGATTTATGACACCACGTATCGAAGGTTTAAACGGATGCGGCCGATGTAGCAGACTTCATCAGATTCCCCCTCATTTGAGGGGTTTTTGATTGTGGGGACGCTCTTCCCTGCAGGCGCAAGCCCCTGCAGTTAATTACGCTACCGCATCGCGGTAACAACTTTCTCCTTCTCTAGATGCTCATTTCGTGTCGTGGGTGTTTTTTTGTTTTTGGTTGCCCGTGGATTGTATACGGAGACTAATTTATGTTGTCGCCCGTAGGGCGTGGATTAGTCCAAATCCGTATCTTCTTAGATTTGTGTAACAACCCTAATTTTCATATACATTTTTCTGTACAAAATTTTTAATTTTTTTTTAAATTCAGAAAGGAGTATTTTACTCTGAGCACAAGATATATATAATTAATTATTTTGTTTTTAAATAATTTCATTTTTAGTGTACATTAAATTGTTTTAAAATTTAAAGTGTACTTTGATATTTAATATTGCTGATATCATTTTAAGTATCTATTTTTCTATAATAATTACAAGAAGGAGCTTGTAGCTTATTGGTAACATCTTGCACTGCTGAACCAAGCCACCAGAGTTCGAATCCCATGCTCCACATATTTTTTATATCTTTTTGTTTTAAATTTTTTTGGGAAGTCAAACGGTCAAACAGCCATAACTCACAAATTAATGCAATTTATAAAAAATAAAGTATACCAAAATTCCCCCCAGACAAAACCACACCCAACGTGACCTGACTCGGCCCTGACTCGGCCAAGTCGGCCGGCGACTCGGCCGAATCGGCCGGCGCCGCCGGCCGGACTCGGCCGGTCGGCCGAGTCGTCAACACGAAAAATCTTCGTGTTGACTTGGTCAACCCCCCTGCATGGTCCATTTTCCCAGTACTGTTACCAAATGCCCATTAAACCTCTTTTAATCCCAAATTTAATGATATTTTAATGAATTTTTACATTTTTAAAAATATTTTTTAATCCAAACCCTAACCCTAGCCTAGCCCTATATAAAGACCCCTACCCTCTACCATTTCACCTCACCACTCTAAGTCCACTCTCCCAAATTCTCGAGAACTCGGTACAAAGAGCGAGAAGCGAAGCGCTGCCAAAACCGACGACGGATTCCGGCGACCGGACTCGAACCTTCGCGACGTTTTCGACGCACCGACAACCACCACCTTCTTTAGCCTCCTTAGCTTGTCCAAACCCGTAAGTCCCATCTCTTCTATCTCTCTTTTCTTTAATATAAAAATACGACTTTTTGGAACCCGACGGAAATCGGAACAAAACGATTTCCGATCCGGTTTTTCTGCAAATTTCCACTTGTCACCTAATACATAATACCTACATATATTCATGTTGACTATTAATCACCCATAAACCAATTTAAACAAACTTTCTCACATGAAATGATAGCTTCTTTGCAAAATCGTATTCTTTTTATAAAAATACCATGAAGTTTATTTTTCTTCGTTTAATCAATTCCCTCACTCCTAAATATGTTTATCTTGATCACTAAACTTGTAGAAATCAATTTGAATGAAATTTCACACATGAAATGATAACGTTTTCAAATACCGTATTCTTGCGCTTTAATACCTTCAAGTTTAACATATCATGTTTAACCTCTAATCTTCATCAAAACTTAAAATAAGTCACGAGGTAATGACCTACCTCTACACGCACTCAATTATAGCCCTAATTGATATATGTCAAAACATAGAATACGAAATTACAGGACTTTTCACTAAAATACCATATTCTTTATAACCTTTACTTGAAAGCTTTAAGTTGTATAAAATTTTAAATAAAATGAAAGCACGATAGGTCATGGACATCGATCGTTTATCTAAACTGTCTTGTGGTATCTAGGCAAGTGTGTCTAGGCTAGTAGTTTTTAATTAGGCCCACGACTGTGGTTCCTTCCCACTTACCTGGCACTTACCTGGCCGCAATTGACGGTGAAGAGGCGATTTGAGGCTTCTAATGACTTGTCGTTTAGACCTTAGAAATAGGCTAGTTGGCTTAGAAAACCCTAACAACTAAAATACGGAAAACTATACTTTTTTGCAAATAAATACCCTATATTTATAAAACCGTTTTCCTAAATGAAAAGTATTTATAAAACCTAAGCAAAGTGCCACTACAACCCACTTTTGGGGAACATGTTAGGGATAGTACGGTTCATCGTGCACCCGCAGGCTAGTAGTGCGAGATTCAGAGTACCGCAAGGAGCATTCGGTCTCGAAAGGTTTAAAATACGACATTTAAGAAAAATGAGATTTTTGAAAATAAAATATTCATTTAAAAATTATTCATGTGTTAATATATATATAATTATCATTTAAACACCTATTTTATCATAAGATAAAGTTTCCACTTTTTTCTAAAATTAAAAGATTAAAAGTTACATTAAAATACCATGAATTTCAGATAAATCAATTAATACTGTTATTAGGATATATTCACTAGAATAAGACAAATAAAATTCACACTCATTATAACTATAAAGACGAATATTAAATACTTGAGGTGTATTTTGAAAACTATACAAAAGTACTTTTACATAAAACCCCCTCGAGTTTTATAAATTACAATAAGCCCCTAACAATTATTGAACTTCAAATTACCTTTCTTTTAGTCTGACTCGGATTAGAGTCTGACTATTTCTGACTTGAATGTGATTCAAGTCAATCTATATTCTCTTATATTCCAACCCAATTTGAATACATGAATCCCTGAATCCAGTTAACAATATATTTATTTTGACTGAATCAAACCATGGATATACATCCATTATCCTGATATTCCATTTACCTGATTATACAGTTACAACATATTTACTGATATCATGGTTTTGGTCAGTCACCCAACTTACATATTCCAATACAACAATACTGTTAAAACACTACGGGGTTTAAGGGGTAGATTGGTACGAAAGGTGTTAAAGGTGGCACGAGACGGTAAGATTAAGACACCTAACCTGAATCCAATTGCCGTTGTTCCGGGTTGTATAACGGAGCCTTGTACTTCCATTTGCCCTGGTCTCTAGCATACTGAGACCCCTCTCGTATACACTGGCATCCTTCTGTACCAAGCTACAATAACATCGTTAACACCATACTACTATAATATGACAATACAATACCACATTAAAAGCTACTCTCTCTTTTATTCTCTGTCTATTTCTCCCTTATCTTTGGGACTTACCGAGAGACCTGTTCGCTGACGACATTCTATTTCTTTCTTCTTTGAATGTCGTCAGGTGCGTTGGACCAAGCTGAGATCGAGCCTACCGGTGAAGATTTGGAGCAGTTCCACGAAGATCCCGAGCTCTAGATATTGTACCTTGTTCTTTCCAGTATTTTCATTTACTGTTATGTCACTGTTAAGCATCGCTTTTCATTTCAGTTGTATTCTCCTTTCATGCATTGTACAAAGAATGTTATTGTCACGCCCCGCTTTCCAGAGTACGCAAGATTGGGCACGTAACATAGCCAACCATGCTACCTGTGGGTCGGAAGTATCCATCCACAGTCACATTACGGTTGTAAGGATATCAAGAACAAGATAATAAACTAATCTAACACATATCCAAATCCATAATAACAAGAGTCAATAAACAATAAGTGCGGAAGCAAATGATCCGATACAACAAATAAACAGTACGTCCCATAATGCGGGCTCACATCTGGAAATGAAATGAAATAAATAAACTAATCACTAAGGACTCACAGTTCAGCCTGCTGGCTGAAGTACTCCTGCTCGGTCGTCGACAGGGGTAAGGAATCTGGGCCATGCAAAATCCAGACGTCAGCGCGTCATGTCAACCAAATAATATAATATAAACATGGTAATAAGCAATGCAATTATGAACATGAATAAAGCAATACTAAGAAATAACAGTGCAGGGTAATGTGCAGTGGTAACTAAACTGTCCTATCAGGTTTCTACTCTATAGTCTTTGAAATCAATTGATGAATCATCGAAGTAACTCAATAGTATCCCGTACATACCCGGGACCACGGCCACAATATTCTCGGCTGCAGACCGAGACATGCCGCTAGGCACAAAATAGGAAAGTGTACACTCGGTAGTACCCCGTACATACCCGGGATCACGGCCACAATATTCTCGGTCGAAACCGAGACATGCCGCTAGGCACAAAATAGGAATGTGTACACTCGAACGGTAGTGAACTGTCGAGTTACAAGTCAGGTTCATCTTCGATTTCCCCATACCCCCAAGTTATGTATGTCAGGTCAGGTATTCAGTAGTCAAGGATTAATGCCAACACAGGATCAGGTAAAAGCAGGTATGTCTGGATAGACAGCAGGAATGGTCCATGAGGACCCCAAGTCAGGTTTATTGGCATTAGGCATGAGATCATGTAATAAGTCAGGTTATAGTCCAATAGGTTGAGTCAGTATGTATAGGGTGTCATGTCCGGTGTATCAGTACATGTGTCAGGTGTATCAAGATCGGGTCAATATGTAATGCAATCAAATGTATGCTTATAACAGGTATAGTAACGAATAAGGAACAACAGCAGGAACAGTAAATAACAATATTATTCCATGTAAACACAGTGATGCTTTGTATTCTCTTATTAACAGGTTCAAGCACCCTTGGGGTGCAATAGTCACAAGTGAAACAATATCAACAACATACGTAATGAAGCTACATGAATTTAAACTAAAGCGTAATAATTGTCTCATGGGTGATTTAACGAATAAAGCAAAGACGATCTAATTGGTTTAGTTAGTTAAAGTGTGGATTGATAGTAGATCGATTAGTTGCAAGAAACTACTATAATGATTCCATGTTAAGGATAATTGTAACTGTCAATTCTAAGTTATAAAATAATATCGATATTACTAATAGCGGTGTGGTTATAATAAATAACATGATAATCAAGGGTAAAGCAAGACTTGATCTTGTGTACTAGCATGTTAAGCAAGTATTCGGATACTTGCCTCGACGGTTTCGCAAACCGGAAAGCACGGATGCAATGTCGGTGGAAAACACGAGACGGGTGCACGGGCTACGGGTCGAGTCCTAACAGCGAACAGCGGGACCACACGGACCAGAGTACTCCGCTGGAAAGTCGGGTCCAAACGACGGCACGGCCGGAAACCGGCGGAAAGTCAAAACGGCAACGCGTTAGCAAAATTTCACGATACACGCACGACGATCGACCAGCAAAGGAAAAAGGAAAGGGAAAGGTAGAGAGATGCTTACAGAGAAGAACCAGGGGGCAACCACGACGGCTCGACGGCGATGGGCGCGCCGGCGGAGAACAGGAGATGCGGCGAGGGCTTGGAGGTGGCTGGATCGGGGTGCAGCGAGAAGGGGATAGGCAAAGGCTTGGTCTGGGTTGCAGGAGGAAGAGGAGGTGGCTGTCGGTGTTCTTGCGACGACGAGGGGGTCGACGGCGACCCTTTTCCGGCGAACCAGAGGGTAGGTGATGGGGTTGGGCTCGGGTTCTGGTGGTCCGGCGAGGGGAGGAGGAAGACGACGACGAGGTCGGGACGAGGGTGAAGGGAGGAGGATTCTGGTGTCGTCGGGGATGGGAGGCGGCGAGGTCACGACGAGGTTAGGGTTAGGGTTAGGGGTTCGCGATGGTTTCTCGTGGGTTTGAAACGAGGAACAGTGGAGAATATATATAATAGAGAGAGAGAGAAGATTTGCAGAGAGAGGGAGAGAGATTATAGGAGAGATAGAGAGAGGGTTAGAGATAGAGAGAGAATGAGAAAATTAGAGAGAGATAGAGAGAGGCGGAGAGAGAGAGAGGATAGGGGGGCCCACGAGGGATTTTAATCCCTCGTGATTGGCTGGAAGTTTTTAAAAGGGAAAATTTAAAAGATTTTAAACGTTAGAAATATATTATCGTATATATATATCAGTTCACAATATTTAATTAAATGGGCATTTTCGGCGCTAAATGAAATATTTCCAAATCGCGCCCGGGTTGCGCCCAAATGTTTCAAATTCAAATTATAGGATTTTAAGCGGGTTCCAAATTTTGAAAAGAGGTGTTTTATGATTAAAATGCATGCCCCCAAGTCGGACACTTGCACGCGCGCGTAGCCATCCAAACTTGCCCGTTTAGCCGAACGGGAAGAAATCTCGACACGCGGACGCTACCACGCGACTAGTGGCGACGAGTAGGCCAACAAGAATATTTTTAATTTCATTTTAGGTGTTAAAATTTGTTATGTGCCAAAATGACTTAACCGGTTAGAATTTATCAATAAACACCAAACAAACAGGATAATTGGAACGAGCAAAGTATAACACTCAACTAGCAACAGAAATAGTATTATGGGCTCGGGTGTTACATCATACCCAACTACAAAAAGAATTTCGTCCTCGAAATTCCAAGAATACAAGATAGCTAACTACGGGAAAAAGTGAGGAAATTTTTGTCGGATCTCGTCTTCACGCTCCCAAGTGGATTCTCCATGCAATCGATTACCCCAAGAAACTAACACAAGAGGGATAACCTTGTTCTTAAGAACCTTTTCTCTTCGATCCTTGATTTCAACTGGTCGCTCCTCAAAAGTTAGGTCTCCCGTACGGTCAACTCCGAATGATCCAAGACGTGAGTTTCATCGCGAACATACCTCCGTAGTTGAGATACATGAAACACGTCGTGCACTCCTGCTAATGACTGTGGTATCGCCAAAAGGTACGCTACCTCTCCAACACGCTCCAATATCTCGAAGGGTCCAACGAATCGAGGACTAAGCTTTCCCCGACTCCCAAAGCGAATCACCCCTCTAGTCGGTGATATCTTCAGGAATACAAAATCTCCCACGGCGAACTCAGGAGGTCTTCTTGACGTGTCGGCCCAACTTTTCTGTCTGTCTTGAGCTGCCTTCATATGCTTCCTGATTGTATTCACCTTCTCGACTGTCTGTACCACCAAATCTGGCCCTAGTAACCTTCGTTCACCAACATCATCCCAACAAACAGGTGAACGGCACTTACGACCATACAACGCTTCAAACGGAGCCATCTGAATAGTCGCTTGGAAACTATTGTTGTACGAAAACTCCACCAGGTGTAGATGATCCTCCTAAGAACCTTTGAAGTCCAACATGCAAGCTCTCAACATATCTTCAAGGGTCTGGATCGTTCTCTCCGATTGTCCATCAGTTTGAGGATGATAAGCTGTGCTAAACTTCAATCGAGTCCCCAAACTTTCTTGTAAACTCCTCCAGAAGTGCGACAAGAACCGAGTGCCCCGATCGGACACGATGCTCACCGGTACTCCATGCAATCTTACAATCTCCTGCATGTACCGCTCTGCCAAAGTCTCTGTCGATTGACCAACCCGAAAAGGAATAAAGTGAGCCGCCTTGGTCAACCGATCGACAATCACCCATACGGCATTGTTGCCTTTTGGACTCCGCGGTAAAGCCGTCACGAAATCCATGGTTATATTTCCCACTTCCACTGAGGGATCGGAAGTGGTTGCAACAAACCAGCAACCCTTTGGTGTTCAGCCTTGACTTACTGACACACCAAGCACTCCTGTTTCATACCTTCCCACCAGAAGTGCTGTCGAATATCTCGGTACATCTTTGTCCCCCTTGGATGTACAGAGTAAGCTGAACTGTGTGCCTCCTTCATGAGCTCTTCACGCACATCCCCTTTTGGCACACACACACGGCTACCATACCTCAACGAACCATCTTCACGGATCAGTAAATCGGTTCGCAGTCCAACTTCAACCTGCTCTCGAAACTTTTGCAGTCTAGGATCCTGCGATTGTGCCGCTTTAATCTTCTCAACTAAGAACGACTGTACTTGCAACTGCATCAACTGTCCCGTAGCATGTGGTAGCACAACCTCCAAATCAAATCTCCGAAAATCCGCAATGATCTCCCTTCGTGCGGTCAATACCTGAATTGCTGGTAACCGACTTAGCGCATCCGGCACGACGTTAACTCTTCCCGGATGGTACTTAAGATCAAGGTCGTAGTCGGCCATCAGCTCCAACCATCTGCGTTGCCTCATGTTCAACTCCTTCTGAGTGAACACATACTTCAAACTCTTATGATCTGTAAAGACTTCGACTCTCTCGCCCAACAGGTAGTGTCTCTAAATCTTCAAAGTGAAGATCACGGCCGCAAGCTTCAAGTCATGAGTCGGATAATTCTTCTCATGAGTCTTCAGTTGTCTCGATGCGTAAGCCACGACTTTCCCATTCTGCATTAAAACACATCCCAATCCTTTTCCAGATGCGTCGCTGTGAATCACCAGTCCTCCTGAATTATCCGGTACGGTTAGGATAGGGGCGGTTATCAACTTCTGCTTCAACGTCTCGAAGGCCAATGCACATCCATCCGTCCAAACAAACGGTACCTCCTTGCGCGTAAGCTTGGTTAACGGCTCTGCCAAACGAGCGAAGTTCTCCACAAATCTCCTGTAGTATCCGGCGAGTCCAAGAAAACTTCTTATCTCCGCAACATTCTTTGGAATAGGCCAATCTCGAATTGCTGCAATCTTATCGGGATCGACGGCGATTCCATCGCCCGACACGACATGCCCCAGAAACTTCACTTCTTCCAGCCAGAATTCGCACTTACTCATCTTCGCGAATAATTTCTCCTGTCTCAGCGTCTGCAGTGCGATCTTCAAATGCTCAGCAAGCTCCTCAAAACTCCTCGAGTAGACCAGAATGTCGTCCATGAATACCACAATAAACTGGTCCAAGAACGGTGAAAAGATTCGGTTCATCAAGTCCATGAATATTGCCGGCGCATTCGTTACTCTGAAGGGCATCACTAGATACTTGTAATGTCCATACCGAGTTCGAAACGCCGTCTTGCAAATATCTTCTGCTTTCACTCAGACCTGATGATATCCGGATCGCAAATCCAGTTTCGAGAATACTCTCGCGCCACTAAGCTGCTCAAAAGTTCTCCAATGCGAGGGATCGGGTACTTATTCTTACTAGTCACCCGGTTCAATTCTCGATAGTTGATGCACATCCTTCTCGTGCCATCCTTCTTCTTTACTAGAAGAACTGGAGCTCTCCAAGGCGAGTTGCTGCTTCGAATCCAACCATTCTCGAGTAATTCCCCAACTTGTTTCTTAACTTCTTCCAATTCCACTGGTGCCATCGGATAATGCGGTTTCGATACTGGCGCCGCACTAGGAATAAGGTTAATCGCGAACTCCACGTCTCACTTCGGCGGTAAGCCCGATATATCTTCAAATTCATCCATAAAGTCACGAACAACTGCCGGCTCTTCATTACTATCAACTCCCATTGCTGCAAGAACACTGTTTGTCGGCCTAGCCCTAAACTCGACTGGCCCGACAGAACTGCTTCCTTACCGCAACTGCTGTCTACATCGTTGGCCGTGAAAGGTCCAGCGAGACTACTGAGTCTCGTCCATTTTGCTGCATGCACGTCCACGGTTGCTCCATTCTGCCTTAGTCCGATGAACTTCTCTTCCCTTTCCTCCGCGCAGTCTGCGGGAAGAATTTCTCCAGGGATTCTTAGAAAACTTCGCCCAGCTGATCGGCTTGGGCAAGCGGGTCTCCTCCACAAGCCATCACTCTCGGGCGTAATCCACTAGCTGAATGCGCACCACATCAACTCCTTTGTTCTCTGGAATCTGTGTCGCAATCAGTAAATTCTCCGTGTCACTAGCCACTGCTCGGCTGGCAACGGCTCCTCCAGACCAGCGAAAGTAGACGGATCCAAAGTCTGAAATCTGCTACGGTCCTTACTCGGTCAACTGGTCTAGTTCCAACATCGTTTACAGACTGCTGAACGATCTGCAAACCTTCCTGAAACAAGTCCGCTTGCTGCTGGATCAGCTCGGTCTGTTTCTTTGATTTCCAGCATTTCTCTTATCACTCCAAGCATGGCGGCTTCGTTCACACGCCTCTGGTACGTCTTCAACTTCTTACCTGTCATAATCCTGAACTCAAAACACCCACATTAGCATGATGATAGATTCTGAATGTGGATCAAGGCTAGAACTCCAAGATACTTAAATAGAGTACTGCATTGTAGCTATGCCGCGGTATCATAGCCGCAATTACTTAACTCCACCCAAGTCGCCTAAGTCCTAGAGATAACAAGAAGTTAGGTTTTCGAGTTGACAATGCAAAGTAAGTTCGCATGTCGACATGATCCGGAAGAATGATTCAAGGATGGTAAAACGGTCAAGGTGGCAGGACATGTTTCCTAATCACGGGTATTATGATTCGTATATCGGGTATAATACCCAACTACAAAGAATCAACCCAATTAACCTATCGCTCTGATACCAAAAAAACCATGTCACGCCCCGCTTCCCAGAGTACGCAAGATTGGGCACGTAACATAGCCAACCATGCTACCTGTGGGTAGGAAGTATCCATCCACAGTCACATTACGGTTGTAAGGATATCAAGAACAAGATAATAAACTAATCTAACACATGTCCAAATCCATAATAACAAGAGTCAATAAACAATAAGTGCGGAAGCAAATGATCCGATACAACAAATAAACAGTACGTCCCATAATGCGGGCTCACATCTGGAAATGAAATGAAATAAATAAACTAATCACTAAGGACTCACAGTTCAGCCTGCTGGCTGAAGTACTCCTGCTCGGTCGTCGACAGGGGTAAGGAATCTGGGCCATGCAAAACCCAGACGTCAGCGCGTCATGTCAACCAAATAATATAATATAAACATGGTAATAAGCAATGCAATTATGAACATGAATAAAGCAGTACTAAGAAATAACAGTGCAGGGTAATGTGCAGTGGTAACTAAACTGTCCTATCAGGTTTCTACTCTATAGTCTTTGAAATCAATTGATGAATCATCGAAGTAACTCAATAGTATCCCGTACATACCCGGGACCACGGCCACAATATTCTCGGCTGCAGACCGAGACATGCCGCTAGGCACAAAATAGGAAAGTGTACACTCGGTAGTACCCCGTACATACCCGGGATCACGGCCACAATATTCTCGGTCGAAACCGAGACATGCCGCTAGGCACAAAATAGGAATGTGTACACTCGAACGGTAGTGAACTGTCGAGTTACAAGTCAGGTTCATCTTCGATTTCCCCATACCCCTAAGTTATGTATGTCAGGTCAGGTATTCAGTAGTCAAGGATTAATGCCAACACAGGATCAGGTAAAAGCAGGTATGTCTGGATAGACAGCAGGAATGGTCCATGAGGACCCCAAGTCAGGTTTATTGGCATTAGGCATGAGATCATGTAATAAGTCAGGTTGTAGTCCAATAGGTTGAGTCAGTATGTATAGGGTGTCATGTCCGGTGTATCAGTACATGTGTCAGGTGTATCAAGATCGGGTCAATATGTAATGCAATCAAATGTATGCTTATAACAGGTATAGTAACGAATAAGGAACAACAGCAGGAACAGTAAATAACAATATTATTCCATGTAAACACAGTGATACTTTGTATTCTCTTATTAACAGGTTCAAGCACCCTTGGGGTGCAATAGTCACAAGTGAAACAATATCAACAACATACGTAATGAAGCTACATGAATTTAAACTAAAGCGTAATAATTGTCTCATGGGTGATTTAACGAATAAAGCAAAGACGATCTAATTGGTTTAGTTAGTTAAAGTGTGGATTGATAGTAGATCGATTAGTTGCAAGAAACTACTATAATGATTCCATGTTAAGGATAATTGTAACTGTCAATTCTAAGTTATAAAATAATATCGATATTACTAATAGCGGTGTGGTTATAATAAATAACATGATAATCAAGGGTAAAGCAAGACTTGATCTTGTGTACTAGCATGTTAAGCAAGTATTCGGATACTTGCCTCGACGGTTTCGCAAACCGGAAAGCACGGATGCAATGTCGGCGGAAAACACGAGACGGGTGCACGGGCTACGGGTCGAGTCCTAACAGCGAACAGCGGGACCACACGGACCAGAGTACTCCGCTGGAAAGTCGGGTCCAAACGACGGCACGGCCGGAAACCGGCGGAAAGTCAAAACGGCAACGCGTTAGCAAAATTTCACAATACACGCACGACGATCGACCAGCGAAGGAAAAAGGAAAGGGAAAGGTAGAGAGATGCTTACAGAGAAGAACCAGGGGGCAACCACGACGGTTCGACGGTGATGGGCGCGCCGGCGGCGAACAGGAGATGCGGCGAGGGCTTGGAGGTGGCTGGATCGGGGTGCAGCGAGAAGGGGATAGGCAAGGGCTTGGTCTGGGTTGCAGGAGGAAGAGGAGGTGGCTGTCGGTGTTCTTGCGACGACGAGGGGGTCGACGGCGACCCTTTTCCGGCGAACCAGAGGGTAGGTGATGGGGTTGGGCTCGGGTTCTGGTGGTCCGGCGAGGGGAGGAGGAAGACGACGATGAGGTCGGGACGAGGGTGAAGGGAGGAGGATTCTGGTGTCGTCGGGGATGGGAGGCGGCGAGGTCACGACGAGGTTAGGGTTAGGGGTTCGCGATGGTTTCTCGTGGGTTTGAAACGAGGAACAGTGGAGAATATATATAATAGAGAGAGAGAGAGAAGATTTGCAGAGAGAGGGAGAGAGATTATAGGAGAGATAGAGAGAGGGTTAGAGATAGAGAGAGAATGAGAAAATTAGAGAGAGATAGAGAGAGGCGGAGAGAGAGAGAGGATAGGGGGGCCCACGAGGGATTTTAATCCCTCGTGATTGGCTGGAAGTTTTTAAAAGGGAAAATTTAAAAGATTTTAAACGTTAGAAATATATTATCGTATATATATATCAGTTCACAATATTTAATTAAATGGGCATTTTCGGCGCTAAATGAAATATTTCCAAATCGCGCCCGGGTTGCGCCCAAATGTTTCAAATTCAAATTATAGGATTTTAAGCGGGTTCCAAATTTTGAAAAGAGGTGTTTTATGATTAAAATGCATGCCCCCAAGTCGGACACTTGCACGCGCGCGTAGCCATCCAAACTTGCCCGTTTAGCCGAACGGAAAGAAATCTCGACACGCGGACGCTACCACGCGACTAGTGGCGACGAGTAGGCCAACAAGAATATTTTTAATTTCATTTTAGGTGTTAAAATTTGTTATGTGCCAAAATGACTTAACCGGTTAGAATTTATCAATAAACACCAAACAAACAGGATAATTGGAACGAGCAAAGTATAACACTCAACTAGCAACAGAAATAGTATTATGGGCTCGGGTGTTACAGTTATTAATAAAAGTTGCTGTTATTTCTATATCTTTCGTCTCTTGTGATTTACTTTATATTGCTTAGTTACGCTTAGCGTATGTACTTCTGAGTATATACGTAGCGGGCCTCGTCGCGTCTACTTCGCCGTACACTGGGAAGCGGGGCGTGACAGGTTTTGTTGGTGGCCCATGCAGGTCAGAGCTGTATGAATCCCTGTCATGCAGTTCTGGTCTGCGTGAACAACCTAAGCAATATAACACAAGAACCAGCAACTAAAACATTCTTTACAATTCATATTCCTTGAATCTTGCAAATCTCTATTCTTTGAATCTTATCATTTCATGTATTTGAATCTGTCCTAACCCAAATTTTTCTTCAAGGTCATGGATTCCCCAAACAACACCAGCACTAACGTCAACAACACCCCTCTAGCACTACCACTCACACCAGCTATTCCTGCACCACCCACTGAGCAAACGATGCTATTCGAGGCGATCCGCAGCCTTCTCGAGGGACAGCAACAACTTTTGAACCGTCCTGAGGCCGATGCACCGGGAGTAAAGCAATTCAGAGCGTTGCACCCAAAGCAGTTCTCTGGTAAAGGAAGCCCTCTTGAAGCAGAAGAATGGGCACAAAGCATCGAGGACGATCTGGCAGCAGCTCAAGTGCCAGACCACGCTTGGGTCTGTGTAGCGAAGCTACAGCTCACGGATAATGCTCGCAATTGGTGGAAGGCGGAAGAAACCCGTCTGGTACAGCCGATTGAATGGAAGACATTTCGCGAGAAGTTCGACGCGAATATTTCCCTGTGACTGCCCGGTTCGCTATGGAGCAGCAGTTTATTCATCTACAGCAAAGATCAATGTGGGACAAATCGGTAGATGAATACGATACTGAGTTCACCATGTTGAGCCGATTCGCGGCACACCTGATACCGACGGACGAGATCAGAGCCCGTCGCTTTCAACAAGGCTTGGACACAGAGATTAAGGCTGCTCTAGCCACAGGAAAGTTTTTGACTCATGAGGAAGCCCTAGAAGCTGCCCGCAGTTATGAGGCAGTAATAAAAGAGAGGGGCAGACCTCAGTCTGCAGGAGTCAAGCGCCCTGCCAACCAGATGGTAGGTGGAACCTCTTCCAGGCCATTGTTTGAACCCAGGAAGACTGAAGAAATTTGCCATTACTACCATAGAGAGGGACATTTGTGGAAGGACTGTAGGCGCGCAAAAGGCCTGTGTCTAATTTGTGGCGTATCCAACCATGGAATTGGTAACTGTCCTTACAACAGCAACTCATCTCACACACACACCAACCAACCGCAGCGGCCAACCATCCAGGCTCCTGCAACTCGTCCTGCACTACCTGCTCCACCACCTGCACAGCCTACTCGCCAATTCCAACAGGCAATGAGGGACATGCCTAGAGGGCAGAGAAATAGGCCTCAAAGGCGGAATATGCCTCCAGCTAGAAGGAATATACCACGGCGACAGACCTTCACATTAGAAGCCGTAGAAGCCGAGACTGTAGGTCAAGGTAACACCGGTAAGCCTTTTTCACCATCGTATCACTTTTATTCGCCAAATTTCCTAGCACTGTTACACCTTTCTTTTATAAATTTCGAGGACGAAATTTTTATAAGAAGGGTAGAATGTAACAACCCTAATTTTCATATACATTTTTCTGTACAAAATTTTTAAATTTTTTTTAAACTCATAAAGGAGTATTTTACTCTGAGCACAAGATATATATAATTAATTATTTTGTTTTTAAATAATTTCATTTTTAGTGTACATTAAATTGTTTTAAAATTTAAAGTGTACTTTGATATTTAATGCTGCTGATATCATTTTAAGTATCTATTTTTCTACAATAATTACAAGAAGGAGCTTGTAGCTCATTGGTAATATCTTGCACTGCTGAACCAAGCCACCAGAGTTCGAATTCCATACCCCACATATTTTTTATATCTTTTTGTTTTAAATTTTTTTGGGAAGTCAAACGGTCAAACAGCCATAACTCACAAATTAATGCAATTTATAAAAAATAAAGTATACCAAAATTCCCCCCAGACAAAACCACACCCAACGTGACCTGACTCGGCCCTGACTCGGCCGAGTCGGCCGGCGACTCGGCCGGTCAGCCGAGTCGTCAACACGAAAAATCTTCGTGTTGACTTGGTCAACCCCCCTGCATGGTCCATTTTCTCAGTACTGTTACCAAATGCCCATTAAACCTCTTTTAATCCCAAATTTAATGATATTTTAATGAATTTTTACATTTTTTAAAATATTTTTTAATCCAAACCCTAACCCTAGCCTAGCCCTATATAAAGACCCCTACCCTCTACCATTTCACCTCACCACTCTAAGTCCACTCTCCCAAATTCTCGAGAACTCGGTACAAAGAGCGAGCAGCGAAGCGCTGCCAAAACCGACGACGGATTCCGGCGACCGGACTAGAACCTTCGCGACGTTTTCGACGCACCGACAACCACCACCTTCTTTAGCCTCCTTAGCTTGTCCAAACCCGTAAGTCCCATCTCTTCTATCTCTCTTTTCTTTAATATAAAAATACGACTTTTTGGAACCCGACGGAAATCGGAACAAAACGATTTCCGATCCGGTTTTTCTGCAAATTTCCACTTGTCACCTAATACATAATACCTACCTATATTCATGTTGACTATTAATCACCCATAAACCAATTTAAACAAACTTTCTCACATGAAATGATAGCTTCTTTGCAAAACCGTATTCTTTTTATAAAAATACCATGAAGTTTATTTTTCTTCGTTTAATCAATTCCCTCACTCCTAAATTGTTTATCTTGATCACTAAACTTGTAGAAATCAATTTGAATGAAGTTTCACATATGAAATGATAACGTTTTCAAATACCGTATTCTTGCGCTTTAATACCTTCAAGTTTAACATATCATGTTTAACCTCTAATCTTCATCAAAACTTAAAATAAGTCACGAGGTAATGACCTACCTCTACACGCACTCAATTATAGCCCTAATTGATATATGTCAAAACATAGAATACGAAATTACAGGACTTTTCACTAAAATACCATATTCTTTATAACCTTTACTTGAAAGCTTTAAGTTGTATAAAATTTTAAATAAAATGAAAGCACGATAGGTCATGGACATCGATCGTTTATCTAAACTGTCTTGTGGTGTCTAGACAAGTGTGTCTAGGCTAGTGGTTTTTAATTAGGCCCACGACTATGGTTCCTTCCCACTTACCTAGCACTTACCTGGCCGCAATTGACGGTGAAGAAGCGATTTGAGGCTTCTGATGACTTGTCGTTTAGACCTTAGAAATAGACTAGTTGGCTTAGGAAACCCTAACAACTAAAATACGGAAAACTATACTCTTTTGCAAATAAATACCCTATATTTATAAAACCGTTTTCCTAAATGAAAAGTATTTATAAAACCTAAGCAAAGTGCCACTACAACCCACTTTTGGGGAACCTGTTAGGGATAGTACGGTTCATCGTGCACCCGCAGGCTAGTAGTGCGAGATTCAGACCTCCGCAAGGAGCATTCGGTCTTGAAAGGTTTAAAATACGACATTTAAGAAAAATGAGATTTTTGAAAATAATATATTCATTTAAAAATTATTCATGTGTTAATATATATATAATTATCATTTAAACACCTACTTTATTATAAGATAAAGTTTCCACTTTTTTCTAAAATTAAAAGATTAAAAGTTACATTAAAATACCATGAATTTCAGATAAATCAATTAATACTGTTATTAGGATATATTCACTAGAATAACACAAATAAAATTCACGCTCATTATAACTATAAAGACGAATATTAAATACTTGAGGTGTATTTTGAAAACTATACAAAAGTACTTTTACATAAAACCCCTCAAGTTTTATAAATTACAATAAGCCCCTAACAATTATTGAACTTCAAATTACCTTTCTTCTAGTCTGACTCGGGTTAGAGTCTGACTATTTCTGACTTGAATGTGATTCAAGTCAATCTATATTCTCTTATATTCCAACCCAATTTGAATACATGAATCCCTGAATCCAGTTAACAATATATTCATTTTGACTGAATCAAACCATGGATATTCATCTATTATCCTGATATTCCATTTACCTGATTATACAGTTACAACATATTTACTGATATCATGGTTTTGGTCAGTCACCCAACTTACATATTCCAATACAACAATACTGTTAAAACACTACGGGGTTTAAGGGGTAGATTGGTACGGAAGGTGTTAAAGGTGGCACGAGACGGTAAGATTAAGACACATAACATGAATCCAATTGCCGTTGTTCCGGGTTGTATAACGGAGCCTTGTACTTCCATTTGCCCTGGTCTCTAGCATACTGAGACCCCTCTCGTATACACTGGCATCCTTCTGTACCAAGCTACAATAACATCGTTAACACCATACTACTATAATATGACAATACAATACCACATTAAAAGCTACTCTCTCTCTTTTATTCTCTGTCTATTTCTCCCTTATCTTTGGGACTTACCGAGCGACCTGTTCGCTGACGACATTCTATTTCTTTCTTCTTTGAATGTCGTCAGGTGCGTTGGACCAAGCTGAGATCGAGCCCACCGGTGAAGATTTGGAGCAGTTCCATAAAGATCCCGAGCTCTAGATATTGTACCTTGTTCTTTCCAGTATTTTCATTTACTGTTATGCCACTGTTAAGCATCGCTTTTCATTTCAGTTGTATTCTCCTTTCATGCATTGTACAAAGAATGTTATTAATAAAAGTTGCTGTTATTTCTATATCTTTTGTCTCTTGTGATTTACTTTATATTGCTTAGTTACGCTTAGCATATGTACTTCTGAGTATATACGTAGCGGGCCTCGTCGAGTCCACTTCGCCGTACACTGGGAAGCGGGGCGTGACAATTTGGGTTTGGGGTTGGGTTTAAGGATACGTTAGTCTCATTTGAGACTAAGATCAACTTAAACGTTAGTTAAGGATACGTTAGTCTAATTTTAGACTAAGATCAACTTAACGGGAGTATTTAGATCCAACAAGAGAGCATTTGGGCTCTATTGTTTAGCTTAGGGACATTGCGGTCGATTACCAGTTTAAGGACATGGTGGTCCAATGTTAGTTTAAGGACATCTCGGTTCGTGGGTTTAAAGGGACCCCACAGTCTGAGGTTAAGGATATCATAGTCCATAAAGTTTAAGGACATCATAGTCCATGAGTTTAAGGACCCCACAGTCCATGGAATGATTGGTTATCGGGACCCGTCACCTCTCTGAAGACATTGAAGGATTACAACGACAAATATCAGAGGAGTGAAGAGATGTACCCTTGAACCAAAGTTGATTGGGAGATCTATAGTCCAATTTGGAACTAAGATCAATTAATTAGATTATGAGCACATTGGCTCAGTTAAATCTGAATTGAGGACTTATGGCCGATTTGGGCTAAGTCCAATTAATTTTGAAATGTAGGCCCTTTGTTGGGCTATTGAACATTTGCCTGGATTCAGCCCCTTATTATTTAGCAATGCTAAACAAGAGTTTGAAGGCTCTGATAATATTTTGTCTTTGAGCATTAAACATTATAACTCTTGATTTTAAGGCTCATTTGAAGGGGATATTTGCCTCTGGAAAACTTAGCCAATTTGGGCTAAGCTGGTTTTAGAATAGTGTTAAACACTAAAGGACATCTGGCGGTCACGAGTCCTCACGTGATGTATTTAAAATATTGTTAAACACTGGAGACAAAATGCTCAAATTAGTGTTAAACACTAGAAAGGAAGGGGGCATGTGGGGTCACGTGAGGCGCCTGAGATGGAGCCAGACCTCCTTTATTTTATTCTGAAATCTGCAAATAAGTGTTAAACACTTCTGATCTTCTGGCCATACGTGATGTATATCCATGTATTGATTATTAAAGTGTTTATTAGGAGTCATGTGAGGACATGTGAGAGCGCCCAAAATCAGTACTGCCTTTGCCTTTGTTCTCTTCATTTATGAGGGTCACGTGTGAGCACGTGAGGCATTGCCTCCAAGCTTTTTTCTTCTCATTTTGGGGAGTCTGTTTAAGGGTCACGCGGGAACACGTGACCTAGTCTTGTTCCCTCTTTTCTGCTCATTGAGAATGGGGGGTCACGTGTTACCACGTGACCAGGTTCTTTACATGCATGGAGAGCTTTAAGTCTCTTGTTTTAAGAATTAAATTCTCTATAGGGTTAAACCCTAATTCTGTTTTAGAGAAATTAAATTCCTATGAATTTGGGAGAATTAAATTCTTATATAGGGTTAAACCCTAGTTCTGTTTGGGAGGAATTAAATTCCTGTGAATTTGGGAGAATTAAATTCTCATATAGGGTTAAACCCTAGTTCTGTTTGGGAGGAATTAAATTCCTGTGAATTTAGGAGAATTAAATTATCATATAGGATTAAACCCTAGTTTTATTTGGAGGAATTAAATTCCTATGAATTTGGGGGAATTAAATTCCTTAAACTCAGATTCTCCCTCTAGGTCTTGGATCTGCACGGCTGAATCTCCCCGATGAGAATTAAATTCTCAACTTATGGGGAGATCTGTTTCTGCAGATCTTCAACCAAAAGAAGAACTAAGTTCTTATTCAGAAGAGTTAAACTCTTAAATTTGAGAATTAAATTCTCTTTTATTTTATGGAGCTTAGATCTCTTTCCCCTTTCTCACCTAGGGTTTCTTTTCTCTAAAAAGAACTTATTTTCTCTCTTAAGAATTAAATTCTCCTCTCTTTTCTCTCTGTTGTTGTTTTTCTCCAGAAAATCAAAATTCCAAGATCCCTTCTCTTCTGTTCTTGGCTCCTGTTTATAGGAGAAAGAAAAAAATCAATTTGTTTAGTGAATCTTTCATTGAAAGATTTTGGATGTTTTTTGTAACTAACATGATCTTTTAGATCACTCAGTGAATTTTATTCACCATTGGATTTTTAATCCAGAAGATTTTCTGTTTGTTATTCTTGGTGAATTTTAGGGGAATCTTTGTTCCCCTCCGAAAGACGGCGCGACAGACGTCTTGCCTGAAATTCGGGGCAGATACTAATTGGTGCTATCCGTCTACCTCTCCGAAGATGCCAAGTTGATTTATGACACCATGTATCGAAGGTTTAAACGGATGCGTCCGATGTAGCGGACTTCCTCAGATTCCCCCTCGCTTGAGGGTTTTTTTTATTGTGGGGACGCTCTTCCCTGCAGGCGCAAGCCTCTGCAGTTAATTACGCTACCGCATTGCGGTAACAACTTTCTCCTTCTCCAGATGATCACTTCGTGTCATGTGTGTTTGTTTCGTGTTCGGTTGCCCGTGGATTGTATACGGAGACTGAGTTATGCCGTCGTCCGTAGGGCGTGGACTAGTCCAAATCCGTATCTTTCTTAGATTTGGGTTTGGGGGTTGTGTTTAAGGATACGTTAGCCTCGTTTGAGACTAAGATCGACTTAAACGTTTCTTAAGGATACGTTAGTCTAGTTTTAGACTAAGATCAACTTAACGGGATCGTTTAGATCCGACAAGAGAGCGAAGAGGGGAGCCCTGTTGTTTAATTTAGTGACATTGCGGTCAATAGGTAGTTTAAGGACATTGCGGTCCAGTGTTAGTTTTAAGATGTTGCG
This sequence comes from Agapanthus africanus, assembly GCA_030015575.1. Lineage (NCBI taxonomy): Eukaryota > Viridiplantae > Streptophyta > Magnoliopsida > Asparagales > Amaryllidaceae > Agapanthus > Agapanthus africanus. The sequence goes on from CM057339.1 coordinate 927,910,335, forward strand.
GTCAAGGTTAAGGACATCGTAGTCCATGGATTTAAGGACTCCACAGTCCGATATTAGTTTTAAGACATCACGGTCAAGGTTAAGGACGTCATAGTCCGTTGTTAGTTTTAAGACATTCCGGTCAAGGTTAAGGACGTCGTAGTCCGTGGATTTAAGGACTCCACAGTCCGATGTTAGTTTTAAGACATTACGGTCAAGGTTAAGGACGTCGCAGTCCGTTGTTAGTTTTAAGACATTCCGGTCAAGGTTAAGGACGTCGTAGTCCGTGGATTTAAGGACTCCACAGTCCGATGTTAGTTTTAAGACATTACGGTCAAGGTTAAGGACCTCATAGTCCATGAGTTTAAGGACCCTACAGTCCGTATCGATGTGTGGTCATCGGGACCCGTCACCTCTTTGAAGACGTTGAGGAATTACAACGCCAAGTATCAAAGGAGTGAAGAGATGTACCCTTAAACCAAGGTAGATTAAGTGATCTGCAGTCCAGTTTGGAAACTAAGATCAATTATTATATTATGAGCCCATTGGCCCAGTTGAGTTTGAATTGAGGACTTATGGCCAGCTTGGGCTAAGTCCAATCATGTTTGGGATATTGGCCCTCTGTTGGTTCATTGAAGGAGAGGTTTTGCCTCTGAAAACTTAGCCAATTGGGCTAAAACTAGTGTTTAAACACTAGAGACCAACAGTGTTGAACACTGGGAATAAGATCAACAAGTTAGTGTTAAACACTAAAAGATAATCAGTGTTGAACACTGGGAACAGAGTTTTCAAATTAGTGTTAAACACTAAGCAAATCAGTGTTAAACACTGGGGACAAAATCTCCAGACTAGTGTTAAACACTAAGGAGAGAGGGGTCACGTGTAAACATGTGAGAGCGCCCTGATTCCCCTTATTTTATTCAGTTAAAAGTCTTGAATACTTTGAAGTATCACGTGCTGTCACGTGATGAGAATTTTGGTGCTTGTCTGTTAACGCTTCAGCCAAGGAGTCACGTGGTAGCACGTGATAGCGCCCTGCTTCCATTTTGTTCTACAGATAAATGTTTACCACTTTTGGTTCTGAAAGCCATCACGTGTAGGCACGTGATGGGGGCTTGCGTTTTGATCTGTTAGAATGTTCATTAGGGGTCACGTGTCGACACGTGAGGGCGCCCTAGAGCTCTTTTCTGTTTCTTTTTCTTTTGTGTGCTTTAGAGATCACGTGAGGCATTGCCTCAATGTTCTCTTTTATAGATCTTCGCAGGAGTCACGTGGTAACACGTGAGGTGTTTACTTCAGAGTTCTTTCTGTGGATCTTTGCGAGGGTCACGTGGTAGCATGTGACTCTGCATGTTTTAAAGATCTGTTCATCTTTTAAGAATTAATTTCAGAGGAATTAAATTCCTGTTTTCTTCTGAAGAATTATATTCTTAAATAAGGGTTAAACCCTATTTTCTTTTCTTAAGGGAATTAAATTCCTGTGAGTTTTAGAGAATTATGTTCTCAATTAGGGTTAAACCCTAGTTCTGTTCATTTTGAAGGAATTAAATTCCTAGGGTTAAACCTAATTTTATCTCAAAGGAATTAAATTCCTGTAATTCTGTGAGAATTAAATTCTCAAAACTCAGTTCCTCCTCTGTGTCTTAGATCTGCATGGCAGGATCTTAACCCAATGAGAATTAAATTCTCAGTTCATGGGGAGATGTGCACTTTGCAGATCCTCAACCAGAGAAAGAACTAAGTTCTTTTCTTTATATAAGAGTTAAACTCTTTTGAGAATTAAATTCTCTTTTTAAGCCTCCCTTTTCTTTTCTTACCTAAGGTTTTCCTTTTGCAGAGATTTAAAGGCATTATTTCTCTCTCTGTGTATCAAAAGAAAATGTCCAAAGGTCATTTCTCTTCTTTTCTTGGCTCCTATTTATAGGAGAAGGAAAAGAATCAATCTGTTTGGTAAATCTCTCATTGAGAGATTTGATTTGTTCATTAAGAAATTTGATTTGTCTTCATCATTAATCTGGGCCTTTAGATTATTAGGTGAATTTTATTCACCATTGGATTTTAAATCCAAAAATATCTCTTTGTTATTTCAGTTAGATGTAGGGGGAAATATTTCCAAGTCCAAGATTTTTCCATAAATTGGTGATATTTAATCACCTTTTTGATTTTTAATCCAACGGTTTCAGATAATCCTTCTTCATTTTGGAAAGATCTGGATGATCTCTTCTCAGAATTTAATTCTGTTAAAAAAAGGCTCTTAAAGCCGGTCACGTGTGGCCACGTGACCCCTGGTCACGTGTAGGCACGCGACCCCTGATCATGTGTAAGCACGTGACCCCTGAAATGGGCTTTTCTTCTTCTGCGCTCTGTTCTCTGGCCGCTGCTCAGCCATCACGTGCCAACACATGACCACTGGTCACGTGTGAGCACGTGATACCTTTTCTGGAGCTTTTTCTTGAATGTGCTTTGTGCCGCTGCTTAAACGTCACATGCCAACACGTGACCACTGGTCACGTGTGAGCACGTGATGCCTCTTCTGAGTCTTTTCCTGATTTTTAATCAGGGAACAAATGCCCCCACAGCGTTGTTCTCACGTGTCTGCACGTGAGTGCAACGCTGTCATTTTTGTGACCGTCGGATCAGCTTTGGGAGCAGAGTAGATAAATTGTCCTTTCAGAAGCGTCTTCACTTTTTCATCCTCTTCTTTTCAAACCTTTCTTTTAAGAATTTGATTCTCGTTCTCAGAGCTTAGTTTTCTGTTGTGTCTGTAAAGTGTCGCTTTATCTTCCAATCAAAATCTAGTGCTCACGTGTTGCGCATGCAGGGCTCTGCTTTATGGGGACGTTTCATTTCCCTGATCTGATTTCAATGCGTCGTTAGATTTCATTTCCAACGCTCTTCCCTTCTTTCCGGGCTTTGAGAATAGTCCCACCATGCACAACATTTTTTGTGCGTAGCATTAAAGGCTCCCCTTTATAACCTGAACCCATGCCTTACCTCTTTTCCTCACAGAGAAACCCATTTATACCTTAAGGTGATCATCTTTGAGAACCCGATCAATCGCCATGGCTTGCAATCGTCTCCATGCTCGTCGGCAACCATGGGAGGTGCCCATTGAGGAGATAATCCCTCGCTTCTGTAACATCCGAGCCCAATACTACTATTTTCTGTTACTGGTTGAGTATTAGATATTACTCATTTCATTTAGCTTGCCTGTTTGACCCTTGCCGTGAAATTTTATCTGGCTAAGTCATTTCTGCATATAACAAATTTTAGCACCTAAAATAAAATTAAAAATATCTATCTTGGCCTACTCGTCACCCCTAGCCGCGTGGTAGCGTCCGTGCGTCGAGTTCTCGTCCCGTTCGGTGAAACGGCCGAGTTTGGACGACTACGCGTGTGTACAGGTGTCCGACTTGGGGGTATGCTTTTTAATCATAAAACATTTCATTTTAAAATTTGGAACCCGCTTAAAATCCTATTATTTGAATTTCGAATTTTTGGACCCAACCCGGGCGCGATTTGGAAATGTTTCATTTAGCGCCAAAATCCCAAATTAATAAAATATTCAAAACCTTATATTATTTCGTTTATAATATAAATCTTACTGTTATTTAAATCTATTAAATCTTTCTTTAACCCCTTAAATTTTTTAATCAACCAATCACGAGGGTTTTTAACCCCGTGGGCCCCCTCCATTATTTCTCTCTCTCTCTCTCTCTAACTTCCTCTCTCTCTCCTCTATATATATATATATAGATTCCTCCTCCCCCTCATAATTTTCCCAGAACCCATCGCGAGAAACCCTACGACCCAGCCCTAGCCGCCTCCGCCGTCGCTACCGCAGCTCCGACGCCGGCGCCGGCGCCACCGTTGCCCTCGCCTCCGCCTCCTCGTTCCAACCTCGACATCCCCTCCTTCTCCCCGTGTGCACGGCGCCGCAGCAACCCCGGCCAACCCCCGTGCCTTCTCTGTACGGCCGGAGACGTCACCGGTGACCTTCGTCGTCGTCACCCGCGCCACCTTCAGCACCTCCTCATCACCGCGCACTCCAGACCCGACCACCTCCTCTCCTTCTCCACTTTCTTTCCTTCTCCATACCCGCAGCCCTAGCCGTCGCCTGCAACCTCCTCGTCGGCGCCCCACCGCCGTCGACCCCATCGCTGGCACGCCCTCTGCAACACCAGTAAGCCCTCTTTCCCCTTCCTCATTCCATTTTCCCTCCGGTTTATCCCTTGGCCGTGCTTTAACTTTTCCGGTTGTTTTGTCGCTGTTCGCCGGAATCCGGCCGTGCCGGTGGCGTGTCCTGACGATCCAGCAGAGTGCTCTAACCCGTGAGGTCCCTTCGTTCGTCGTTTGGGTTCAATCCGTGAACCGTGCGTCCGTCGCGTGTTTCCCCGCCGACGTTACGTTCCGTTTTTCCCGGTTCGCGACCCGTCGAGGCAAGTATCACTTGCTACATGCTATACTATATATTTATATATGATTGACACATTAAACCTGTAAAACTTAACTTGGTATAGTGGTTTCTCATTTGGTTGCATTATGACATATATCATTTTACAGTTAACATAAAATCTACAGTTTGCTAGTTTAAACCTAATAACCAAGTTTATTCGTTAATCACATTTTATTGTTTAATAGATGGTAGCACTTACCCATGTAGTTCTATCACATTCGGACATTCGTATTCAAGGGCTTGATATAACTGTATTGCATCATCATTTAAACTATTGCACTGCTAGGGGTGCTCAAAACCTGTTAATATATTAAAACGGCTGCATTGTATTAACACACTCTTGTGATTGAATGAAACTGCTTATTGTTGTTTAACTTATTGCTTACTTCCTGCTGTTAATCCCCTGTTCGATTATATCTGTTGTGAGCACACCCACGATATTGTTACATCTTGACTTGACTTGGCTACACATATATATATATTGATACACCTGACATGGTACCGTATACTGTTGACTTGACCTGATGTACCATGACCCGACCTGTTACCTGATCTCGTGCCTAATGCCAACAAACCTGACGTGTAGTCCTCATGGACCGTTCCTGTTGTCTATCCAGACAAACCTGTTTTTTACCTGATCCTGTGTTGACATTAGTTCTTGATTACTGAATACCTGACCTGACATACGTAACTTGGGGGTATGGGGAAATCAAAGGTGAAACCGACTTGTAACTCAACAGTTCGATACCTGTTCTGATCAGTCTTACGGGCTAGGCCAGCCCCGGAGTGATGATGCTGACATCACTCACCCATCCTGCTACTTGTTACTGCCTAGCGGCACGTCTCGGATTCAGCCCCGAGAATCTTGACCGTGGTCCCGGGCACGCACGGGATACTATTGAGTTACATCGACGATTCATCAATTGATTTCAAAGACTTTAGACTAGAAAACCTGATAGAACAGTTTAGTTACCCACTGCACACAACCCTGCACTGCTTGTTTCATACTATTGCTTTATTCATGTTTATTTCTGCATTGCCTATTACACTGTTCATATTATATTACTAGTTGACATGACGCGCTGACGTCTGGGTTTTGCATGGCCCAGATTCTGTACCACTGTCGCAGTCCGAGCAGGAGTACTTCAGCCAGCAGGCTGAGTGGTGAGGTGTTAGTATTAGTTATTTTTATTTCCTGCATTTATTTCCTGATGTGAGCCCGCATTATGGGACATACTTTTCAGTTATTTGTATTGGATCATTGGCTTCCGCACTTATTTATTATTAACTCCTGTTATTCTGGATTATGGACATGTTTTAGAAATTTTATCTTGTTCTTGATATCTCTACAGCCGTAATGTGACTGTGGATGGATACTTCCTACCCACAGGTAGCATGGTTGGCTATGTCATGTGCCCAATCTAGCGTACTCTGGGAAGCGGGGCGTGACATGGTTATTTTGGTATCAGAGCCATAGGTTAGTTGGGTTGATTCTTTTGTAGTTGGGTATTGTACCCAATACACGAATCAGAATACCCGTGTTTAGGAAACATGTCCTGCCACTTTGCCGTTTTACCATTCTTGAATCACATTCTTCCTGATTATATCTTTTACGATGTGCAAACTTCCTTTGCATATCAACTCGGAAACATGATTTCTTGTTATCTCTTGGACTTAGGCGACTTGGGTGGAGTTAAGTAACTGTGGCTATGAAACCGCGGCATAGTTACAATACGGTACTCTATTTAAGTATCTTGGAGTTCTAGCCTTGATCTATATATTGAATCTATCATCATGCTAATGTTGGGTGTTTTGATTTCAGGAATATGGCAGATAAGAATTTCAAGACATACCAGAGGCGTGTGGACGAAGCCGCCATGCTGGGAGTAATAAGAGGAATGCTAGAGAATCAAAAGAGGCAGACCGAGCTGATCCAGCAGCAAGCAGACTCATTTCAGGAAGGTTTGCAGATCATTCAGCAGTCTGTGAACAACGTTGGAGCTAAACCAGTTGACCGAGTAGGGACCGTGGCAGATTTCAGACGTTTGGGTCCGTCTACATTTACTGGTTTGGAGGAGCCGTTGCCAGCCGAGCAATGGCTAGTTGACACGGAGAATTTGTTGATTGCGGCACAGATTCCAGATGACAAAAGAGTTGATGTGGTATGCATTCAGTTAGTGGACTACACCCGAGAATGGTGGCTTGTGGAGGAGACCCGCTTGCCCAAACCGATCAAATGGGCGGATTTTTCTAAGAGTTTCCTGGAGAAGTTCTTCCCGCGAACTGCACGGGAGGAAATGGAAGAGAAGTTTATTGGGCTGAGGCAGAATGGAGCACCCGTGGATGTGCATGCAGCAGAATGGACGAGACTCAGCAGATTCGCTGGACCTTTAGTTACCAACGATGCAGACAGGGCACGGAGGTTCATGCGCAGCTTGGATGTAGACATCCAGAGGCAGATTTTCTCCCTGGGTTTGACCACTTTTTCACAGGTTCTTACGCCAGCTCGGGAACAGCAGAGTTTATCTGGGATGAAAGGGAGCTTGCAGCAGACAGCAGTTGCGGCAAGGAAGCCCGCATTTGTACCTAACAGGGCTCATGGTCGCAGAGGTATTCCAGTGGACCGTCGAGGTGAAGCACCCATGAAGAAGCCTGTGATCGTTGATCGAAGAAAGAGCATGATTTGTGACTACTGCCGTTTACCTGGGCACGTGCAGAAGGATTATCGAAGGAGGCTGGGACTTTATTTGGTTTGTGGAGCGGCTGATCACGCAGTTGGTGCCTGTCCGTCGAAGCTTCGCACGAGAGACGATATACAGAAGCCTCCGCAGAAACCGTTCTAAGGGCAGAAACAGCTAACTCAAGGACCTAATCATCACCTTGACAGCTGAGGAAGCTAAGGCATCAGGAGAAGTGGTTTCAGGTATTCTACTCGTTCATGGTTTTCCCGCAGTGGCATTATTTGATTCTGGTGCATCCCATTGTTTTATGTCATCCAAGTTTATAACTGCACACTCGATTGCCTGCACGACCCTGTCTAGTTTCTGGGACATACACACTGGGAATGGGAAAATTATATCTAGTAGGGAATGTAAAGACTGTTCAGTTGTTGTGTGCGGATGGGAGCTTTTTGCAGATTTCTTGGTGATTGATACGGGCAGCTACGAGGTCGTCTTGGGAATGGACTTTCTTGGCACTTTCCACGCTCACATTGACTGTAGGGCAAGGAAGGTAATTTTCCAGATTCCCGGACATCCTGAGTTTACCTTCACTGGAGGAAGCAGTTCTGTCGGGCCAGTCGAGTTTAGGGCTAGGCCGGCAAATGTTATTCTTACAGCAATGGAAGTTGATAGTAGTGAAGAGCCGGCGGTTGTTCGCGATTTTATGGATGTGTTTGAAGATATATCAGGTTTACCGCCGAAGCGAGACGTGGAGTTCGCAATTGATCTTATTCCTGGTGTAGCGCCAGTATCTAAAGCGTATTATCCGATGGCACCAGTAGAATTGGAAGAAGTTAAGAAATAAGTTGCTGAATTGCTTGAGAAGAGTTGGATTCGAAGCAGCAACTCGCCTTGGGTAGCTCCAGTCCTTCTAGTAAAGAAGAAGGATGGCACGAGAAGGATGTGCATCGACTATCGAGAATTAAACCGGGTGACTATTAAGAACAAATACCCGATCCCTCGCATTGGAGAACTTTTTGAGCAGCTTAGTGGCGCGAGGGTATTCTCGAAGCTGGATTTGCGATCCGGATATCATCAGGTTCGAGTGAAAGCTGAAGATATTTGCAAGACGGCGTTCCGAACTCGGTATGGGCATTACGAGTACTTAGTGATGCCCTTCGGAGTAACGAATGCGCCGGCAATATTCATGGACTTGATGAACCGAATCTTTTCACCGTTCTTGGACCAGTTTATTGTGGTATTCATTGACGATATTCTGGTTTACTCGAAGAGTTTTGAGGAGCATGCCGAGCATTTGAAGATTGCACTGCAGACATTGAGACGGGAGAAATTGTATGCGAAGATGAGTAAGTGCGAATTTTGGCTGGAAGAAGTGAAGTTTCTTGGGCATGTTGTGTCGGGCGATGGAATCACCGTCGATCCCGAAAAGATTGCAGCAGTTCGAGATTGGCCGATTCCAAAGAATGTAGCTGAGATAAGAAGTTTCCTTGGATTAGCCGGATATTACAGGAGATTTATGGAGAACTTCGCTCGTCTGGCAGAGCCGTTAACCAAGCTTACACGCAAGGAGGTGCCTTTTGTATGGACGGATAATTGTGCGTTAGCTTTTGGGACGTTGAAGCAGAAGTTGATAACCGCCCCTATCCTGACCGTACCAGACAATTCCGGAGGACTGGTGATTCACAGCGACGCATCTGGGAAAGGATTGGGATGTGTTTTGATGCAGCATGGGAAGGTCGTAGCATACGCATCAAGACAACTGAAGACCCATGAGAAGAATTATCCAACTCATGACTTGGAGCTTGCGGCTGTGATCTTCGCTTTGAAGATTTGGAGACACTACCTTTTGGGTGAGAGAGTCGAAGTTTTTACAGATCACAAGAGTTTGAAGTATGTGTTCACTCAGAAGGAGTTGAACATGAGGCAGCGTAGATGGTTGGAGCTGATGGCCGACTACGACCTTGATCTTAAGTACCATCCGGGAAAAGTTAACGTCATGCCGGATGCGCTTAGTCGGTTACCAGCGATTCAGGTGTTAACTACGCAGAGGGAGATCATTGCAGATTTTCGAAGATTTGACTTGGAGGTTGTGCTACCACATTCTACGGGACAGTTGATGCAGTTGCAAGTACAGTCGTCCTTGGTTGAGAAGATTAAAGCGGCACAATCGCAGGATCCTAGACTGCAGAAGTTTCGAGAGCAGGTTGAGGCTGGACTACGAACAGATTTACTGGTCCACGAAGATGGTTCGTTGAGATATGGTAGCCGTTTGTGTGTGCCAAAGGGGGATGTTCGTGAAGAGCTTATGAAGGAGGCACACAGTTCAGCTTATTCTATACATCCAGGAGGTACAAAGATGTACCGAGATATTCGACAGCATTTCTGGTGGGAAGGCATGAAACGGGAGATTGCTCGCTTCGTGGCTAAGTGGTTGGTGTGTCAGCAAGTCAAGGCTAAATACCAAAGGGTTGCTGGTTTATTGCAACCACTTCCGATTCCTCAGTGGAAGTGGGAACATATAACCATGGATTTCGTGACGGTTTTACCGCGGAATCCAAAGGGCAACAATGCAGTATGGGTAATTGTTGATCGGTTGACCAAGGCAGCTCACTTTATTCCTTTCCGGGTTGGTCAATCAATGGAGACTTTGGCAGAACGGTACATGCAGGAGATTGTAAGATTGCATGGAGTACCGGTAAGCATCGTGTCCGATCGGGACACTCGGTTCTTATCACACTTCTGGAGGAGTTTACAGGAAAGTTTGGGGACTCGATTGAAGTTTAGCACGGCTTATCATCCTCAAACTGATGGTCAGTCGGAGAGAACGATCCAAACTCTTGAAGACATGTTGAGAGCATGCATGTTGGACTTCAAGGGTTCATGGGAGGATCATCTGCACTTGGTGGAGTTTTCTTACAACAATAGTTTCCAAGAAACTATTCAGATGGCTCCGTTTGAAGCTTTGTATGGTCGTAAGTGCCGTTCACCTGTTTGCTGGGATGATGTTGGTGAACGAAGATTACTGGGACCAGATTTGGTGGTACAGACAGTTGAGAAGGTGAATACAATCAGGAAGCATATGAAGGCAGCTCAAGACAGACAGAAAAGTTAGGCTGACACGTCAAGAAGACCTCTAGAGTTCGCCGTAGGTGATTTGGTATTCTTGAAAATATCACCGACTAGAGGGGTGATTCGTTTTGGGAGTCGAGGGAAGCTTAGTCCTCGATTCGTTGGACCCTTCGAGATATTGGAGCGTGTTAGAGAGGTAGCGTACCGTTTGGCGTTACCGCAGTCCTTGGCGGGTATGCATGACGCGTTTCACGTATCTCAATTACGAAGGTATGTTCGAGATGAAACACACGTATTGGATCATTCGGAGTTAACAGTACGGGAAGACCTGACTTTTGAGGAGCAACCGGTTGAAATCATGGATCGGAGGGAAAAGGTTCTTAAGAACAAGGTTATTCCCCTTGTGCTCGTTTCTTGGGGTAATCGACCGTACGGAGAGTCCACTTGGGAGCGAGAAGATGAGATCCGGCAGAAGTTTCATCACCTTTTTCTGTAGTTTTCTATCTTGTATTCTTGGAATTTCGAGGACGAAATTCTTTTTGTAGTTGGGTATAATGTAACACCCAAGCCCAATACTACTATTTTCTATTACTGGTTGAGCATTAGATATTACTCATTTCATTTAGCTTGCCTGTTTGACCCTTGCCGTGAAATTTTATCTGGCTAAGTCATTTCTGCATATAACAAATTTTAGCACCTAAAATAAAATTAAAAATATCTATCTTGGCCTACTCGTCACCCCTAGCCGCGTGGTAGCGTCCGTGCGTCGAGTTCTCGTCCCGTTCGGTGAAACGGGCGAGTTTGGACGACTACGCGCGCGTACAGGTGTCCGACTTGGGGGTATGCTTTTTAATCATAAAACATTTCATTTTAAAATTTGGAACCCGCTTAAAATCCTATTATTTGAATTTCGAATTTTTGGACCCAACCCGGGCGCGATTTGGAAATGTTTCATTTAGCGCCAAAATCCCAAATTAATAAAATATTCAATGCCTTATATTATTTCGTTTATAATATAAATTTTACTGTTATTTAAATCTATTAAATCTTTCTTTAACCCCTTAAAATTTTTAATCAACCAATCACGAGGGTTTTTAACCCCGTGGGCCCCCTCCATTATTTCTCTCTCTCTCTCTAACTTCCTCTCTCTCCCCTATATATATATATATAGATTCTTCCTCCCCCTCATAATTTTCCCAGAACCCATCGCGAGAAACCCTACGACCCAGCCCTAGCCGCCTCCACCGTCGCTACCGCAGCTCCGACGCCGGCGCCAGCGCCACCGTTGCCCTCGCCTCCGCCTCCTCGTTCCAACCTCGACATCCCCTCCTTCTCCCCGTGTGCACGGCGCCGCAGCAACCCCGGCCAACCCCCGTGCCTTCTCTGTACGGCCGGAGACGTCGCCGGCGACCTTCGTCGTCGTCACCCGCGCCACCTTCAGCACCTCCTCATCACCGCGCACTCCAGACCCGACCACCTCCTCTCCCTCTCCACTTTCTTTCCTTCTCCATACCCGCAGCCCTAGCCGTCGCCTGCAACCTCCTCGCCGGCGCCCCACCGCCGTCGACCCCATCGCTGGCACGCCCTCTGCAACACCAGTAAGCCCTCTCTCCCCTTCCTCATTCCATTTTCCCTCCGGTTTATCCCTTGGCCGTGCTTTAACTTTTTCGGTTGTTTTGTCACTGTTCGCCGGAATCCGGCCGTGCCGGTGGCGTGTCCTGACGATCCAGTAGAGTGCTCTGACCCGTGAGGTCCCTTGGTTCGTCGTTTGGGTTCAATCCGTGAACCGTGCGTCCGTCGCGTGTTTCCCCGCCGACGTTACGTTCCGTTTTTCCCGGTTCGCGACCCGTCGAGGCAAGTATCACTTGCTACATGCTATACTATATATTTATATATGATTGACACATTAAACCTGTAAAACTTAACTTGGTATAGTCGTTTCTCATTTGGTTGCATTATGACATATATCATTTTACAGTTAACATAAAATCTACAGTTTGCTAGTTTAAACCTAATAACCAAGTTTATTCGTTAATCACATTTTACTGTTTAATAGATGGTAGCACTTACCCATGTAGTTCTATCACATTCGGACATTCGTATTCAAGGGCTTGATATAACTGTATTGCATCATCATTTAAACTATTGCACTGCTAGGGGTGCTCAAAACCTGTTAATATATTAAAACGGCTGCACTGTATTAACACACTCTTGTGATTGAATGAAACTGCTTATTGTTGTTTAACTTATTGCTTACTTCCTGCTGTTAATCCCCTGTTCGATTATATCTGTTGTGAGCACACCCACGATATTATTACATCTTGACTTGACTTGGCTACACATATATATATATTGATACACCTGACATGGTACCGTATACTGTTGACTTGACCTGATGTACCATGACCCGACCTGTTACCTGATCTCGTGCCTAATGCCAACAAACCTGACGTGTAGTCCTCATGGACCGTTCATGTTGTCTATCCAGACAAACCTGTTTTTTTACCTGATCCTGTGTTGGAATTAGTTCTTGATTACTGAATACCTGACCTGACATACATAACTTGGGGGTATGGGGAAATCAAAGGTGAAACCGACTTGTAACTCAACAGTTCGATACCTGTTCTGATCAGTCTTACGGGCTAGGCCAGCCCCGGAGTGATGATGCTGACATCACTCACCCATCCTGCTACTTGTTACTGCCTAGCGGCACGTCTCGGATTCAGCCCCGAGAATCTTGACCGTGGTCCCGGGCACGCACGGGATACTATTGAGTTACATCGACGATTCATCAATTGATTTCAAAGACTTTAGACTAGAAAACCTAATAGAATAGTTTAGTTACCCACTGCACACTACCCTGCACTTCTTGTTTCATACTATTGCTTTATTCATTTTTATTTCTGCATTGCCTATTACACTGTTCATATTATATTACTAGTTGACATGACGCGCTGACGTCTGGGTTTTGCATGGCCCAGATTCTGTACCACTGTCGCAGTCCGAGCAGGAGTACTTCAGCCAGCAGGCTGAGCGGTGAGGTGTTAGTATTAGTTAGTTTTATTTCCTGCATTTATTTCCTGATGTGAGCCCGCATTATGGGACATACTTTTCAGTTATTTGTATTGGATCATTGGCTTCCGCACTTATTTATTATTGACTCCTGTTATTCTGGATTATGGACATGTTTTAGAAATTTTATCTTGTTCTTGATATCTCTACAGCCGTAATGTGACTGTGGATGGATACTTCCTACCCACAGGTAGCATGGTTGGCTATGTCACGTGCCCAATCTAGCGTACTCTGGGAAGCGGGGCGTGACAGCTTCGCTGCGCGGCTGGCAGATCCCCTTCTCACCGACGCTCAATATGACACGGTGATGTACGAGCTACTGACTCGTCGGGGCTCTCCTCTTCCCATGGGCTCCATTTGGCTCCGGATGATCCTCATGTTTGTGCTTGCCGATATACCCCCTCATCCGGCGAAGATGACTTCGGCGATCCTTGACGCGGCGGAGGACAAGCTTGAGTGCTTTCATGAGGCTTGTCTAATCACTCAAGCTCTGAAGAATCACTCAGTTCATATACCGAGTCAGATAAGAGCCCGTCGGGCCGTCATGTCGGCTTTCGCTGATGAGCACGGCTCCAACCGATGGGGAGCGACTCCTCGCGAAAACCGTCGTTTTGACATGCTGGAGAGGGCGGAGAGGGAGCTGGAGAATTTTGTGTTTTGCTTTGTTAACCCTTGTATTTCTGATCCCTTGTTTGGTGATCTTTTCCCATTAGTGTAGTATGTTTGAATCAATGTACTCCTTTAATCATTGGCGGTTTGCATGCTTTCTGTTGAATTTTCATGTTTGTCAGATAGTCGTACGTGTGTCTTGCTTGCGTAAATGAGCTGCCTGTTTTTCTCATGGGATTTTTCTTTAATTGCGAGCACCATCGTTACGTTGCATGCACATCAGTGCCTCGGGCAACATTTCCTTTTAAACATTCGTACAGTTGCAAATGCGCGCCTGATAGGTTACAGATCAGAAACTTTCCTTGTTATCTCCCGTATCAGGTGGTTTGTGCTGGCTTTAGATCGAGTATTGTTTTCGAAGGGAGGTTTATGAATGAAGACATATTTTTCTTTTCAATGGTGTGTCTCCTTTTTATTGAATGTGTTCTGCGGACAATTTATCTAGGTCTACTTGCAGGGCAGCGATGGCTTAGGATTCAGGGTTAAGATCTGCCTCCTAAGACTTTTGAGCTTTATGAGCCGTGAGGGTCTCATAAAGAGTTTTACTCCCTACAGGTCGAGAGGATCCCGTAAGCGTAAGTTCTTCTTAAGAATCGTGAGGATTCTTAAGCGGGTTTTCCCTTGGGAGTCATAAGGATCTCATAAGAGAGTTTTCTTCCTTGCAGGTCGTGAGGACCCGCAAGTGCTGGGTGTGGTCACCCTTATCCGTATTTCACGGGGTCAGTGGTTGGTTTGGGATGGTTTCCAGGGTATCGTAGTTTAAAGACATCGCGGTCAAGGCTAAGGACCTCATGGTCCGTGGGTTTAAGGACTCCACAGTCCGATATTAGTTTTAAGACATCACGGTCAAGGTTAAGGACCTCATAGTCCGTGGATTTAAGGACTCCACAGTTCTATGTTAGTTTTAAGACATCACGGTCAAGGTTAAGGACCTCATAGTCCGTGGATTTAAGGACTCCACAGTCCGATGTTAGTTTTAAGACATCACGATCAAGGTTAAGGACCTCATAGTCCATGGATTTAAGGACTCCACAGTCCGATGTTAGTTTTAAGACATCACGGTCAAGGTTAAGGACCTCATAGTCCGTGGATTTAAGGACTCCACAGTCCACAAAATGTGTGGTTACTGGGACCCGTCACCTCTTTGAAGACGTTGAGGAATTACAACGCCAAATATCAAAGGAGTGAAGAGATGTACCCTTTAACCAAGGTAAAATCAGTCTAGAATCATCATGGTTGATCGTCAGTTTTAAGACATTACGGTCGAGGTTAAGGACATCATAGTCCGTGGATTTTAAGGACTCCACAGTCCGATGTTTTCTCTGGATGCTTCGCACGGGTTCACTGCCGTGCTCTGCGAGGACCAGGCTCCGCTCTGGGCGTTTTCCGTGGGGTCAAATAGTGACGTTATCCGCGTTCCACGTGACCAGGAATTTTGCACTAGATGCTTCACACGGGTTCACTGCCGTGTTCGGCGAGGACTAGGCTCCGCTCTGGATGCTTCACACGGGTTCACTGCCGTGCTCTGCGAGGACCAGGATCCGCTCTGGACGTTTTCCACGAGGTCAAAGAGTGACGTTATCCGCGTTCCACGTAACCAGGAATTTTGCTCTGGATGCTTCCCACGGGTTCACTGCCGTGTTCTGCGAGGACCAGGATCCGCTCTGGACGTTTCCCACGGGGTCAAAGAGTGACGTTATCCGCGTTCCACGTAACCAGGAATTTTGCGCTAGATGCTTCACACGGGTTCACTGCCGTGTTCGGCGAGGACTAGGCTCCGCTCTGGACGTTTTCCATGGGTTCAAAGAGTGACGTTATCCGCGTTCCACGTGACCAGGAATTTTGCTCTGGATGCTTCCTACGGGTTCACTGCCGTGTTCTGCGAGGACCAGGATCCGCTCTGGACATTTTCCACGGGGTCAAAGAGTGACGTTATCCGCGTTCCACGTGACCAGGAATTTTGCTCTGGATGCTTCCCACGGGTTCACTGCCGTGTTCTGCGAGGACCAGGATCCGCTCTGGACATTTTCCACGGGGTCAAAAAGTGACGTTATCCGCGTTCCACGTAACCAGGAATTTTGCGCTAGATGCTTCACATGGGTTCACTGCCGTGTTCGGCAAGGACTAGGCTCCGCTCTGGACGTTTTCCACGGGGTCAAAGAGTGACGTTATCCGCGTTCCACGTGACCAGGAATTTTGCTCTGGATGCTTCCCACGGGTTCACTGCCGTGTTCTGCGAGGACCAGGATCCACTCTGGACGTTTTCCACGGGGTCAAAGAGTGACGTTATCCGCGTTCCACGTAACCAGGAATTTGTTGATTGTATCCGCATTTCACGGGGTGGGGATTTGACTCTTGGTGATCCGTATATCACCGAGCCATGGAACTGGGAGTTGCCGCTGTTCCGCTTCGCTTGAAGTTGTGTCCGTTGTCACAAGACGAGTGTTGAGACAATCTCTAGATCACTTGCGGCCCGTCGGGATTTGGCTTCTTCCTATGATGAAACCTGAGGGAGGAGTATGATCCCTTCTTTGTTTACGCCCCTGGATTGTATACAGGGATAGATGTAACATCACCTGTAGGGCATGCATTTCATTTTTATTTTATTTCTTTTTCCGCGATACTCTATCATTTCAGCTTTTATATCGCGAAGGTCGCGATTGCCCCATCATTTCGGCTATTTTTCGCGGTGCCCAATCATTTCGGCTATTTATTTTATTTTTACTCGCTACTTTTTATTGCGAGTTGCCCAATCATTTCGGCTATTTTTCATGCATACATTTTTACTTGCTGCTTTTTATTGCAAGTTGCCCCATCTTTTCGGCTATTTCGTATGCATGTGTGGCTTGCTGGCTTTTCGCTGCAAGCGTGGATCTTAGACACCAATTTCGGCATCAGCACCGCTACAACTGGGATATTGCCAGGAGCGAATCATCATTTGCCTTTGTCGATGTTGAACAAAAGTGGCTTAGCAAACAAGGTTAAAGGTCCTGTCGACTAAGGCTTTTGACTTCATGAGCCGTAAGGGTCTCACAAAGGTAATTCTCCTTACAAATCGTGAGGATCTTGCAGGTGTGTTTCCTTCTTGGGAATCGTGAGGATTCCTAAGTGCATGTCCTCTTGCAAGTCGTAAGGATCTTACAAAAGGGTCTTCTCTTTATAAGTTGAGAGGACTTACAAGGGTTGTTCGCCATATGAACATATCCCTAGTCACGGATGGGACTTGGTTAGGGAAATGTTTATTCGCGCCCGTGGATTGTATACAAAGGTCAGTATTGAGCCACTTGTAGGGCAATATCGAAGTTTGTGGGGGGTTGCTTAAGAACAGGTTCAGGTCTCTGTAACTTAAGACTTTCAAATCTTATGAGCCGTGAGGGTCCCATAAGAGATTTCTCCTTACGAGTCGTGAGGATCTCGCAAGTGTAATTTCTCCTTAGAAATCGTGAGGACTCCTAAGTGTGTTTCTCCCTTGTGAGTCGTAAGGATCTCACGCGGGTGGTTTCTCCTTACAAGGTCGTGAGGACCCTGCAAGTGTCCTTTAACGAGGTTGCGCCCTTTCGGGTTTTCACAAACACTCGCCGGTAGCCCTGCTGTTTTTACTCATGGAGCCCTTTCGGGTTTTCATCCGCGCCCATTTTGCTTATGGACATACCGTTTTTATTTAATTTTTATTTTTTTTATATCGGCTTTTAGATACTGCGATCCACCATAGTTTATCGACATTTCGGTCAACAACCAGTTTTAGGACATAGTGGTCCATTGTTAGTTTTAAGGACGTTTCGGTCCGTTATTAGTTTAAGGACGTTTCGGTCCGACGTTAGTTTAAGGACATTTTGGTCCGTCGTTAGTTTAAGGACGTTTCGGTCCGTTGTTGAAGAAGGACGGTTACTACTTATAGAGTTCGGGCTTAGGAAGATAGCGAGCGGACATAGTCGTCGTCATCTATCATTGACCTAAGCCTTAACCCGTCAAGCGTAGTATTTCTTCAGGAAGCGACCGTTTATTGGTCTGAAAGTTCTCTCACCATGCATGTCCATGAGTAGGTAGGCTCCACCCTGGTAGACCTTGTCTATGATATACGGGCCTTCATAGTTCGGTTCGAATTTTCCCCGCTTGGCGCGATTGGGGATCATAGGTCTTTTGACCACTAGCACGAGTTCGCCTTGGCGGAATGTCCTTGGCCTGGTCAATCTTTCGTAGGAGCGCGTCATCTTTGCTTTATAAGCCTCCAGATTTTGTTGTGCTATGAGCCGGGTCTCATCGAGGGCATCAAGCTCCTCAAGCCGAAGGTGAGCATTTTCTTCGTCTGTCAGCTCGTAGTGGACCGCCACTCATAGAGAGGGTAACTCTATCTCGAGGGGGAGTACTGCTTATGTACCAAATACTAACGCATATGGCGTTGTGTTCGTGGCCATTTTGAACGTAGTCCGATATGCCCAGAGAGCTTCTTGCAGTCTCTCGTGCCAGTCCTTTTTATTTCGGGACACCGTCTTCTTCACGATCTTTGTCAGGGTTTTGTTGAAAGCCTCAGCTAGACCGTTAGCCCGTGGATTATAAACTGAGGGATATCTCCAGTCTATGTTGTGTTGCTGCGCGAAGTGACTAATCTTGTGGCTTCTGTAAGCTGGCCCGTTATCGGAAATGATCCGTCGCGGAGTCCCAAACCGATAGATGACGTGCGTCCTGAAGAAATGGAGAATATTTTCCGTCTTCACTTCCCTTAACGGTACTGCTTCTACCCATTTGGAGAAGTAATCAGTCGTCGCCAGGATGAAACGATGTCCCCTGGATGATGCTGGTTCGATGGGGCCGATTATGTCAGTCCCCATATTTCGAACGGCCAACTAGCCACCGTTGGATGTAAAGGATTTGGATGCTGATGGATAAAGTCCCCATGGATTTGGCACGAGTGGCATTGCTTCGCATACTCGAGGCAGTCCTGGATCATTGTGGGCCAGTAATAACCCATTCGTTTGATTTTCAATTTCATCTTCGGGCCTGCTTGGTGAGAACCGCAGAGTCCGTCGTGAACTTCCTGAACGACTCTTTTCGCTTCGTCAGGTCCCAGGCATCTCAACCACAGAGAGTCAAATGACCTCTTGTACAGAGTATTATTGACGAAGGCGAAGGACAGAGCTCGTTTCACAAGCTGATGTCTTGAGGACGCATCTTCAGGCGTTCGACGGGATTTGAAGTAGTCTATGAACACTTCTCTCTAATCTTCAACCCTCTCTTGGTCATTTATTCGCAGGGCCGTCTGCTCAGTTGCTCCCTTTTCTTCGGGTGATTCCGGAGATATTTTTGCAGGGGCAAGTACTCGACGGCTTTGTACCACGATTCTTACGTCATCGAGGTTCTCATCAGCCAGTTCTTTAGCGAGCTTGACTAATGCATCCGCTTTGCTATTTTCGGCACACGGTACGCTTTCCAAAGTGTAGGAGAGGATTTGAGTCAGCAGTTGCTGTACTCTCTCGCCATACTTTACCAGCTCTGGCTTGCATGTTTGGTAATCGCCGTTTACTTGATTGATGACCAGTTGGGAATCTCCGTATATAAGGAGGTTTTCAATTCCCATGTCGATGGCGATCTCGAGGCCTGCTATTAAAACTTCGTATTCAGCCTCGTTGTTCGTCCTCGGCTCTGTCAAGGAGAAAGCAAAGCGCATTATCCCTCCCTGTGGAGTTACGAAGATGAGGCCCACCCCTGATTTGATTATAGGGGTGCTTTGTTTGCGCTTCTTTACGGAAGATGCTCCATCGAAATAAAGCTCCCATCGGATATTACCACCATCGATCGCATCAAACGCGTGTTCGTCTGGCAGTTCGCAATTTAGAGGGGAATCAGCCGGTATCGGATACTCAGCGAGGAAGTCGGCGATGGACTGGCCTTTCACTGCCTTGAGAGGTTGATATGTTATCGAAAACTCCATCAAGAGCAGGGCCCATTTAGCGAGTCGCCCCGTCAATATGGCCTTCGACATCAAATATTTAAGAGGGTCCACCTACGATATGAGACGGACTTCATGCGCCAATGCATAGTGCCTGAGCTTGGGTATCGCAAAGATCAACGCCAGGTAGTGTTTTTCAATGGGGGAGTAGTTGCTTTTTGCCCCCAGTAGAACTCGACTTAAATAGTAGAGTGCTCTTTCTTTCCTTTGATCGTTCTCTTGGGCCTATAATACGCCTAAGGAACCTTCGAGGGCTGTGGTATAAAGAATAAGAGGCTTTCCCGTTACTGGAGCAGCTAACACCGGCGGGTTCTGCAGGTACTGTTTGATCTCATCCAGTACGCTTTGGCATTTGTGATCCCAGACAAAAGGGGTTCCCTTCTTCATCAGGTGACTGTAAGGGTGGCAATTGCCTGAAAGGTTGGCTATAAATCGCCGGATGTACGCGAGCTTCCCCTGGAGAGACCGCAATTGTTTGAGAGTCCTTGGCGGCGGCATTTCCATGATCGCCTTGATCTTCGACGGATCTATCTCAATGCCTCGGTGCCGGATAATGAATCCTCGGAATTTGCTTGAGGATACCCCGAACGCGCATTTGAGAGGGTTCATCTTCAAGTTGTATTTCCGAAGGCGTTGAAATACGGTCTTCAGATGCTCGAGATGTTCCTCGTATGATTTGCTTTTCACGACGAGGTCGTCGATATAGCATTTGACGATTTCATGTATGAGGTCATCGAAGATCTTCGTCATGGCCCTTTGATAGGTGGCACCGGCTTTCTTTAGACCGAAGGGCATTACCTTGTAGCAGAATATTCCCAGAGGGGTCCGAAAGGCAGTATGCTTCTGGTCTTCGGGATGCATCTTTATCTGATTATACCCTGATGAGCCGTCCATGAAAGAGAAAATCTCGTGAGTGGACGTGTTATCTATCATCAGCTCTGTGACTGGCACTGAGAAATCATCCTTCGGGCAAGCTTTATTGAGATCCCGGAAGTCCACGCATATGCGCACTGTCCTATTTTTCTTCATTACCGGGACGATGTTGGCGATCCAGTCAGGATATTGAACTTCTTGGATAAACCCAGAATCGATCAGCTTCTTTACTTCGGCGTTGATGCTCATCTTTAAGCCCGAGCCGTATTCTTCTCAGCGCTTGTTTGACTGGCTTGACGTCTGGGGATATTGCCAATTTATGGGCAGCTATTTCTGGATCTAGTCCTGGCATTTCGGAATAGCTCCATACGAAGCAATCTCTATGATGCATAAGCACGTCTTTTAACGCAGCCGCCTTTTCTTCAGATAGCAGCTCGCTGACGAATGTCGGTCGCGGGTCGTTCGTCATTCCCAACTCAATTTTCCTGAGGTTATCTGCAGTAGTATGTATGCCATCTTCGAGCTCTTTCGGCGCTGGTGGAAATTCTGAGATTACCTCGTCGTCATTGTTTTCGAAGCACCAGGGAAAGTTATCCATATTCTCGGGCTCTTCTTTTGATATCGTTATCACACGACAGGTACGAGCTCGCTTCCAAGACCGATGTGGATCTGGTTCTGCTCTTGTGGCTTTCGGTTCGTGCTTTTGTGGCGGCATTACCCTCCAGCTGCGGGATAAACCAAACCTGCCTTGCCGGTACTGGTCTTTGACCCAGTTCTTGAAGCTGAAGCAGTCTTCGATAGGGTGTCCTATGGCTCGCTTTTTCATAAGAGACAAATCTGGACCGCTCAATTTCCGATCGCGTGACTTCTCGGTCCCGCTTTGTCGCTGTCGAATGCCTTTTCTGCTCTTTGACTTATTTCTGCCTCTGCGTCGGGCCTTTTGCACAGCAGCTTGACAGGGAGGAGTATTTTTGTCTTCGGCAGCCTGTTGAAGAAGACGTTGCGTCCTGGCTTTCTCTTAGATGGCCATCTCGCGATTATGGTCGTCCCGAGCTTTTTGACCCGCCTTCCTGATAAGCTTGTCCATTCGTTCTTCAAACGACGGACTCGGCATTTCGATCGCGGGATCTAGTTTTGATGAGGGGTTGGCATTTCCTGACAGGGCGTCCTCTTCTTCATCGAAGTTATATATGGCGTAGCTACTGTAGACTCGTTCCCGTTTCCCGGCTTTCACGTATCCAAGCCCAAGCGTTTCCATTCTCCCGTTGGGCAATTTGCGCTGAGTCCTAGGGACATCCCAAATCCTGTTATAGAATCGAGCTTGTCGAGTAGTCTATTTTAAGGGTACCCCTTGGCGCTTCAATAGCCTTTTCAATCCGTTTGTGTAATATCTGGGCAAACGGATGGGTTGAAGCTTGTCAAGTGTAGAATCTGCGCCATGCCAGATCTCTTTTTCCACTCTTATTTCCGAGGACCGATAGAATAGGATCGCCTTTTCGCCTTTTCGCTTGGGAGGGACGTAAAACGTCTGCAGGTCTTGCACGTTGTGAGCTTCAAGCGCGTTAAGATCTTTGTAGTGCTCCCGCGGAATCATGGTGATTTGCAAACTCTGATCATCACCGGGGAATTCTTATATTGGCGGCCGACTGGAGAACACAACATTAACCCCATCTTCCGAGTCACTTCCAAAGATCAATATGGGGGCGGACGGTCCCAGGTCATTGCGTCAAGACGGCCCAGAGTAAACTATCTCTTCTTCTTCTTCGGTATCACTCCCGAAAACAGGAATGGTGGCAGCGGCTTTGTTCTCCGGTTTGCGACATCTCTCTGTATCCTCGAAATCTGGCAAAAAGTACTTTGCATCTTCGTATTTGCGGACTTCATTCACGGAGAATGGGTTTAGCTCACCTGTTACGGTATACTCGAGACCATTCTTGAAATACTTCATACATTGATGTTGCGTAGAAGGGATGATATTGTACTCGTGTAACCAAGGTCGGCCGAGCAGAGCATTGTAACATGTCTTGGCATCTATGACGTGAAACTTAATGTCCGTGACGAGTAACCCAAAGCGTAGCGTCAATATCACAGACCCAATAGTTCTCGACGATTGGGAGTCGAACCCGGAGATAGTGATCTTGTCCCGAGCAAGGTGCTGGACGCTCATGCAAATTTCCTTTAACACCCACACGTTGAGGAGATTAACGAAAGACCCATTGTCAACCAAGATTTTTCCTATCTTTATATCGTGGCAATATCCAGAGACGTAGAGGGGACGGTTGTGGTCGCACGTCCCAAGGAGCAGGTCTTCGTCACCGAAAGTGATATCGGCTGTGTGCACTTCTTCCAGTTCATCCTTCATCCTTTCTTCGGCGGGGAAGGCTTGGAATTGTTCGGGCTCTTGTAGCGTCTTGATTAATGAATCTCTCGCTTCCTTTGATAATAGGAGGGCGACGAGAATGCTGAGCTGCGATGGTAGCTTCCTCAGATGCGCTAGGATGTTGTAGTCCACTCTACTCTTCTTAGACGGGTCCTTGGCAGTCAGCTCTTTCATAACTTGGTCATCTAAGGTGATATCCTCAGCGACCTTTTCCTTTCCCTTATCTTTTCTAGTTGCGGGTCCGATATTCTTTTCCGGAAGCGTGCAATTGCGCAGCTGAATGTTTTCGCAGGCTTCTGGTTCTTCCTCTTTTCCCGAGGTGGACTCTTTAAAGAGGGGGCTAAGAGCCATTTCCTCGTCAAAATCGCTCCCGAATGTGAGCACTTGCAATCCCCCGGCGTTGACCGTGTAACAGTTACCGGCAGTTCTTTTGTGTCCTTCGGTCGTACTTCTCTGCTCCCGATGAGTTCTGCGTTTCATTCGCTTAAAATTTTGCCGATGAGCAACATATCCCTGCCACCATGTCTTAAAAGCGTCGCACTCCTCAGTGGGGTGTGAAATCTTCCGATGATATGAGCAGTAATTAAGGTGCCTCTCCGCCCCATCGAGCGCGTTTTCTTCCGAGGGCGGTAGTTTCATTCCTATTGATATGGCTTTGGCAAACCTTTTCCTTGTCTTGAATATATTTTTATCCGCGTCGGGTGCCTTTCGATCTGGCGGGAGTGCTTCGACCCTTTCGTTTAATCGCCTGCGTTTGGCTCCTTCTGATGCGGCCATCTCACGCTCCTGGTCGGATTTACTTTTCAAACGAATCTCGTCTAGAAAGGCGTCGATCATTTCGTCTGTTGGCCATACAAGCTCTGGTTCAGGCTCTGCCCCCAGTTTCTTAGTGCCGGGATTTTTTTCATCGTCCGTAAATGAGTGGGAGATGACATGACAACTCGCCACATATCCCTCGGATTCATCCGACGAGCTTTCTCCATTAGCTTCCTCCTGAAAGACGTGGTTGAGGAACTCTTGGAGTGTGATGGGAGTTTGCGCCTTTTGATTGTACTCCTCCAGCGCGTCAATCTATTTCTGCAAGTCCGTGCGCTTGTTGCCAGGCTTCACGGGCTTCTTAGATTTCTTCTTCTTTTTCTTTGAAGATTTCGACGGCTGGTTGTGAGTGCTCGGGGTATCACCACTGATCTTCGGAGTTGGGCGCGGTTTCAGCATCCCTTCAATGATCTGGGGTTCCAGCGGGTTCTTCCACCTGATCGCCGGGCATGTTTCAAGATCGTTCAGCATCCTCTTGGTTTTTGCTGAAAGCACGATTTCCCATGGAGCTTCTTAAATGAAAGAACAAGTTGCCCCCGGTGTGTCCATCTTCTTAGCAGTGTGAGGTTGTGGCGGGTTCACTTTCCACTTTTCGGACAGCGCAAACTTGCCCTGTAGGTATTGATCTTCAATCCATCCTTTGAAGACGAAGCAATCCTCAATCGGATGGCTAACCGTTTGATGGTAAGGGAAGTAGTTGGGGTTATTCACCTCACTGGGTTGCGGCGGTCGCCTTGGGTTTGGCAAGTTGATAAGCCTGTTGCGTATTTCTAGCTCAAATAGCCTCTTCGTCTTATCCCGCGAGAATGAGTAGGGGCGCTTCATTTTCTTATTGTAATACCGTCGTCTTTCTTCCAGCTGATCCGCCAGCTTTGGGGCACTGGGTTGCTGCTGAGCGTTCGCAACGAAGGTTGCCTTCCCTTTACCCTTGTCATTCCGGGGTTCTAGCTTCGGGGGAGACAGTCTATGACCCATCTGGTCCATCTGGGCCAACTTGTCGATCAAAGCCTGGAACGTGGTGGGCTTAAAAAACATCATGAACTGTGAGATAGTTGCATGAGGATCTAGGGTACCCACGAACATGCCCACCGCGGGCGCCTCCTCAATGCGTTGTTCGCATTTCGACCACAAGTTTCGCCAGCGTATAGCATACTGGACCCACGTCTCACCTGGTTTCACCCTGGCATTGATCAATGCCGTTATCGGAGTACGTTCGCCGGCACTTGCGAAACGTTGGGTAAACAGCAGCTCCATCTCCGCAAATGTTTTAATAGAGTCGTTTGGGAGCTCAGAGTACCACTCGAAAGCCGTTTCTGACAAGCTACCGACGAACTGGCGAAGCAAGAGCTTATCGTCGCCGCCGGTGTTGCCGCAAAGCGCCCTGAACTGGGCTACATGCTGGTGGGGATTGCCTGTCCCCTTATAGACATGAAATTTCGGTATTGTATAGCCGGGCGAGTACTTGATCTGATCATACCAGCTCGGATATGGTCGCCCTGTTCTGACAATTTGACCAGCTACCTCAGTCTCCTGGTGAACCCGTATCTGCTGAGCTATATATTCGTCTAGGTCAGCTTTGGAGATTGTTTCCTCCTTGGCCGTTGACAGAGCGGGTGGAGGATTTGACGTTTCTCCCCTGTCGTCTTCAAGAACGATTGGAGGATCTTCAGCAGGAATATCTTGTTGGATCATCATTCCCACCATGTCCTGGAACAGGAGGGCCATTCGTTGTATATTGGCTGCTTGTTCGGTAGCCTCTTTATCCTTCTTCTCCAATATCCTATGAAGGAATTCAGCGTCAGTTTCTTGCTCCTGGCGTTGATCAGATGACGCTTCGGGGCTTTCTTTCTGCCCAGTGAGTGCGGCCATCGCGTTCATCATTTTCTGGAGCTTCTGCTGTTGCTCCTGAGCTTTGGTTACTGACTGTGTAAGCGGTCTATGACCCGTGGATGTAAGGCTGTCCTCTTTTCCCAGCGCCATGTATACCGTATGCACCATCATGCCCTCAGACTTAGGGCGTTTAGGCTTATTGTCCTTGACATTTGCTGCAGGAGTGGGGACTCTATCCGGCCTTCTTCTCTTTTGAGTAGTCGACGCGGAGGGAGCCGTTGCAGCGGGCACCCAAGCGGTTGTCATCCTTTGTTGTTTGACGTGATGGTTCTTTTCTTCCTGCACTTTCGCCCTTTTCTGTTGAAGAGAGTGATCTTGGTCAATTACCGAGTCTTGAACCTTCCGCCAGATTTTGTAAATTTTGGAGGACAGCCGTTGAGGAGGCTGTTCCGGCTTTGTCTCTATAACAATCTCCGCACGTGGAGGGGATCTTCTGAGAACCGCAGTCGGCGAATTTCTGCGTACCCTGTTTAATAGCTCGAAGCTGTTCCCGGTTGGAATAGCAGCCTCAATATCCACCGTTGGAGCTGGTGGGGTTAGTCCGGAGGGGGAGTTGCCCCCAGTCTTCCTTATCCGGCGCCAGTGGCGATGTCGGGCATGACGGGTTGATGGGATTGATTCAGCGACGGCTTCGTCTTGCCCCCTGTTCTGGGGAGGGGTTGCTGCCGGTGTCAGCCTCTTAAAGACTGACGTTCATTGAGAAGCTATAGATTTCTGAGCGGGAGCGGGAACGGGGGTAGTCAGTCTCGCAAAGACCGACCCTCTGGGAGGAGAAGCTGCCTTGACGACTTCGGGAGCAGCTGTCCACTTTGGGATGGCCTTCTCAGGTATCACGGGCTTTTTGGTGGGCCCTTTGGAGTTCAGGCTCAGTCTAGTGAAGACCGAGGAGTTGGACGACCCACTGATAGGGGCCGTGGGAGTAGCAAGTCGATCAAAGACCGACTTCTTTAACGCTTCCGGTACGGGCATTGGGATGTTAATGTTCACTGGCGGGAGCATGATCCCAAAGAACAGACCGGTGGTAGCTTGAGTCACTTGCTCCACAGGCATAGTAAATAGGGAAGCAGCCTGCGGTCCATATGCTACACCTCCAGGTGAGGCGGAGCGTCGGTTGCATTTGCAGTTGGAGCAGTTCGAGCAGTTTCCAGCCATTGATCCTTTTGCTTTCTACAGCAAACGAAACACCAAGTCTTAGTACTTCGAAACCCAAGGGCAACCATTAGCAAACCGTGATTGGTTCGCGAATCACGACACACGAAGTGTGGAGTGGAAAGAGGAAAAGGCCTCACCGGGCGTGCCAGAATCTGTTCCCCTCCGAAAGACGGCGCGACAGACGTCTTGCCTGAAATTCAGGGCAGATGCTAATTGGTGCTATCCGTCTACCTCTCCGAAGATGCCAAGTTGATTTATGACACCATGTATCGAAGGTTTAAACGGATGCGTCCGATGTAGCGGACTTCCTCAGATTCCCCCTCGCTTGAGGGTTTTTTTTATTGTGGGGACGCTCTTCCCTGCAGGCGCAAGCCTCTGCAGTTAATTACGCTACCGCATTGCGGTAACAACTTTCTCCTTCTCCAGATGATCACTTCGTGTCATGTGTGTTTGTTTCGTGTTCGGTTGCCCGTGGATTGTATACGGAGACTGAGTTATGCCGTCGTCCGTAGGGCGTGGACTAGTCCAAATCCGTATCTTTCTTAGATTTGGGTTTGGGGGTTGTGTTTAAGGATACGTTAGCCTCGTTTGAGACTAAGATCGACTTAAACGTTTCTTAAGGATGCGTTAGTCTAGTTTTAGACTAAGATCAACTTAACGGGATCGTTTAGATCCGACAAGAGAGCGATTAGGGGAGCCCTGTTGTTTAATTTAGTGACATTGCGGTCAATAGATAGTTTAAGGACATTGCGGTCCAGTGTTAGTTTTAAGACGTTGCGGTCAAGGTTAAGGACATCATAGTCCGTGGATTTAAGGACTCCACAGTCCGATATTAGTTTTAAGACATCACGGTCAAGGTTAAGGACGTCATAGTCCGTTGTTAGTTTTAAGACATTCCGGTCAAGGTTAAGGACGTCGTAGTCCGTGGATTTAAGGACTCCACGGTCCGATGTTAGTTTTAAGACATTACGGTCAAGGTTAAGGACGTCGTAGTCCGTTGTTAGTTTTAAGACATTCCGGTCAAGGTTAAGGACGTCGTAGTCCGTGGATTTAAGGACTCCACAGTCCGATGTTAGTTTTAAGACATTACGGTCAAGGTTAAGAACCTCATAGTCCATGAGTTTAAGGACCCCACAGTCCGTATCGATGTGTGGTCATCGGGACCCGTCACCTCTTTGAAGACGTTGAGGAATTACAACGCCAAGTATCAAAGGAGTGAAGAGATGTACCCTTAAACCGAGGTAGATTAAGTGATCTGCAGTCCAGTTTGGAAACTAAGATCAATTATTATATTATGAGCCCATTGGCCCAGTTGAGTTTGAATTGAGGACTTATGGCCAGCTTGGGCTAAGTCCAATCATGTTTGGGATATTGGCCCTCTGTTGGTTCATTGAAGGAGAGGTTTTGCCTCTAGAAACTTAGCCAATTTGGCTAAAGCTAGTGTTTAAACACTAGAGACCAACAGTGTTGAACACTGAGAATAAGATTAACAAGTTAGTGTTAAACACTAAAAGATAATCAGTGTTGAACACTGGGAACATAGTTTTCAAATTAGTGTTAAACACTAAGCAAATCAGTGTTAAACACTGGGGACAAAATCTCCAGACCAGTGTTAAACACTAAGGAGAGAGGGGTCACGTGTAAACACGTGAGAGCGCCCTGATTCCCCTTATTTTATTCAGTCAAAAGTCTTGAATACTTTGAAGTATCACGTGCTGTCACGTGATGAGAATTTTGGTGCTTATCTGTTAACGCTTCAGCCAAAGGGTCACGTGGTAGCACGTGATAGCGCCCTGCTTCCCTTTTGTTTTACAGATAAATGTTTACCACTTTTGGTTCTGAAAGCCATCACGTGTGGGCACGTGATGGGGGCTTGCGCTTTGATCTGTTAGAATGTTCATTAGGGGTCACGTGTCGACACGTAAGGGCGCCCTAGAGCTCTTTTCTGTTTCTTTTTCTTTTGTGTGCTTTAGAAATCATGTGGGGCACGCGAGGCATTGCCTCAAAGTTCTCTTTTATAGATCTTCGCAGGAGTCACGTGGTAACACGTGAGGTGTTTACTTCAGAGTTCTTTTCTGTGGATCTTTGCGAAGGTCACGTGGTAGCACATGACTCTGCATGTTTTAAAGATCTGTTCATCTTTTAAGAATTAATTTCAGAGGAATTAAATTCCTGTTTTCTTCTGAAGAATTATATTCTTAAATAAGGGTTAAATCCTATTTTCTTTTCTTAAGGGAATTAAATTCATGTGAGTTTTAGAGAATTATGTTCTCAATTAGGGTTAAACCCTAGTTCTGTTCATTTTGAAGGAATTAAATTCCTAGGGTTAAACCCTAATTTTATCTCACAGGAATTAAATTCCTGTAATTCTGTGAGAATTAAATTCTCAAAACTCAGTTCCTCCTCTGTGTTTTAGATCTGCATGGCAGGATCTCAACCCAATGAGAATTAAATTCTCAGTTCATGGGGAGATGTGCACTTTGCAGATCCTCAACCAGAGAAAGAACTAAGTTCTTTTTTTTATATAAGAGTTAAACTCTTTTGAGTATTAAATTCTCTTTTTAAGCCTCCATTTTCTTTTCTTACCTAAGGTTTTCCTTTTGCAGAGATTTAAAGGCACTATCTCTCTCTCTGTGTATCAAAAGAAAAAGTCCAAAGGTCCTTTCTCTTCTTTTCTTGGCTCCTATTTATAGGAGAAGGAAAAAAATCAATCTGTTTGGTAAATCTCTTATTGAGAGATTTGATTTGTTCATTAAGAGATTTGATTTGTCTTCATCATTAATCTGGGCCTTTAGATTATTAGGTGAATTTTATTCACCATTGGATTTTAAATCCAAAGATATCTCTTTGTTATTTCGGTTAGATTTAGGGGGAAATATTTTCAAGTCCAAGATTTTTCCATAAATTGGTGATATTTAATCACCTTTAGATTTTTAATCCAACGGTTTCAAATAATCCTTCTTCATTTTGGAAAGATCTGGATGATCTCTCCTCAGAATTTAATTCTGTTAAAAAAAGGCTCTTAAAGCCGGTTACGTGTGGCCACGTGACCCCTGGTCACGTGTAGGCACGTGACCCCTGGAATGGGCTTTTCTTCTTCTGCGCTCTGTTCTCTGGCCGCTACTCAGCCATCACGTGCCAACACGTGACCACTGGTCACGTGTGAGCACGTGATGCCTTTTCTGGAGGTTTTTCTTGAATGTGCTTTGTGCCGCTGCTTTAAACGTCACGTGACCACTGGTCACGTGTGAGCACATGATGCCTCTTCTGAGTCTTTTCCTGATTTTTAATCAGGGAACAATCTTTCCTTATATAAAATCTTTCCATAAATTGGTGATTTTTAATCACCATTGGATTTTTAATCCAACGCTGCTTTATTTTACAGAGCACCATCTTTTTTGTTTGGAAAGATTTAAAGAAATATTTTCCTAGTTAGGGTCTTTGATTTCCCTTAATTAGAATTTAATTCTATTAGTTCAGAAGGCTTTTTTAAAAGTCTATCACGTGTTGGCACGCGATCCGATTATTTGATTATTAAATAGAATTTAATTTTATTGATTAAAGGGCTTAGGAGCCTGTCACGTGTTGGCACGTGACCTTCTTGATTAAACATTTTATTCAGAATTTAATTATGCCCTTTAACAGAGCTAAGGAATCATCACGTGTCAGCACGTGACCCTTGGTCACGTGTGAGCACGTGATGCCCCATTAGGGTTTTTCCTTAGTAACTTATTATATTTTTGTTTGACTAGAATTTAATCCTATAAAGCAGAGATCACAGGAACCTATCATGTGTCAACACGTGACCCTTGGTCACGTGTGAGCATGTGATACCCCATTGGGGTATTTCCTGGCTGTTTTGTTATATTTTTGTTTGATTAGAATTTAAATCTATAAAGCAGAGATCACAGGAACCTATCACGTGTCAACACGTGACCCTTGATCACGTGTGAGCATGTGATACCCCATTGGGGTATTTCCTGATATTTTATCAGGGAACAATGTGTTCATCAATACTACATCAAATCATGGAAACCTGGGTGTCTACCACCGACACCCGAAAACATCATGAATACCCGTGTCTAGCATCAACACGTAAATCATCATAACTCAGGCGCTGTCACCACGACTGGCCCTAATATCATATCCGTACATCACTCCGGTCGGTATCTCCACGATAACCGCCGAGTCCAAATACTATCACCGGTAGGTACTGGTCCTCTGTCAGGCTTATCGTCTACACCACGAAATCACCACTCGCCCTAGGGTACCATATCGGGTCCACCATGTACCCGCAGACGGTGCCTCCCGCTTCTCGAATCGGGTTTCACATGCCAATCTCAGAAACGAGAAATCACATGGTGGACGCACTGAAATATCATATCAAGAGAAACCGGGTTTTTCAAATAATGCATAATTTCTTGAAATTACCCCCACGGTTCTCAAATTCATAAATCACATGAAATCCATATCTCAATGCGTAACATCCATGAAAAACTGATATATGCAACATAAAACAGCAATATGAGCATATAAAGGGAAAACCGCTCTTTTAAATGAATCCAGCTTTAAAATATATCATGCGGTTCCCAAATCCTCCGAAATCAAGTGCAGCATCATATGAAGTGTATATGTAATTGTAGAAAGATTTAAGTATCTACATGTAAGCAGGTATGTATGATGCATCTCCTAAGCACAATACGCAATGTCTCAATATCACATGTCAATATGTAGGCATGATGTACATGTAGCTATAGCAGAGTATGTGGGTGTACTTGTCAGTATATCATGCAACCTAGCATAGCGATGTGAACATGGCAGTATATCATAGCATGATGTAGCAATTCTACAGTGTAAGTGACATGGCAATTATCGATGAAGAAGTGTGTAAGCCAGCAAATCTGTGTATGTGTAATATACGCATCATCGATATGGTGTAGGTGTACTAGCACAGGTATAAGAAATGCAATGAGAATAGCATGAATGCAGCATAATGCATATAATGAATCAAATGCTATGAGGTATACATATCAACAAGACCGAGTCGGTGAATCTATCAATCGGTATCCAGCCTCCCAACATCACGTACGGTATAATCCATCGTACGGCATCCTCTAATCAAGGGTATGGATAAATCAACAGGTAAAAGTCATCATGTACGGTAATCTAACGTACAGCGGCATTAACAAATAGGGATTCTATCAACCTATACAACATAGGGGTACGGATCTGAGTCTCGTACGGCATATCACTCATTATGCAATCATTATCCATGATAATTATATACCAATCTCTCAGGTCACATCCAAAGGTATCAACCATCACATATCGACTCGAATCCATATAACGACCTATCACACTAAGTCATCATATCACATCGTATACCCGTTCATCACATTAATATCTCGCATCACATTAACTGAACATCATACTTGTTCTCTTTTAATTCATATCTATCATGATTCACTTATCATTTCATTCTCCTAAACCAATATATTCACTAGTGTCCACTTCTATCACATTATTTTGCAATTCCTACAATCATTTCCATGGTATATTATTTATCAGAATATAATAATCAATGATCTTTCAATCCAATATTTGCGGGGGTGCTATACGCCATCCACCCGACTTTCCCGGTAGATATAAATCTACTCACCTGCTAAACTCATCGCTTAGCCGTAGTCGATGCGCTTCGTCGTCTCGGAATCCACGCGAATGTACCTACAATCAATACGAATTCGCAAAACTATTAACATCAAATCCCGAAATCCAAAAGTACGGCACGCGGTGCGCTCATAGGTTAGAACCTATAGCCTACACATGCAAAACAATCAACTACCCTTGTCGTTGACGTACAAATATCCAACGACCAAATACAGCATCCAAAACTCAAAACCAAGAATCCAAATACCGGAAAATATAGCCGAAACCCTAAATAGGGTCGCTATACATGAAAACGACCACATTAAAACCCAATAATACCAATACGTATTTACAAACACAATAAATATCGTAGGTACTAATATTTACATCATCTCCACTTTCATTTAAAACCCACGCCAAATTTTACCGAAAAGCTAGTAAGCAGTTTATATCATTTTCTCTCAATTTAACACAAGTCTAGAATTTAACAATTCTAGCGATTTCAAATATCATATAATAGCTTTACTAAGCTATCCAAACCCCTTCCATATTTTTAATCCTTCCCAAAAATGAGTTAGAAAAACCTAGTTTGCGATTAAGCTTAATAGGCGATTAGGAAAAATAATAATTATCATTTTCACAAAATACTTAACTTTTCCAAATCTACACATCTTGCTTAACAACATAAGCACATCAAAATCCTAACTTGATTTCATAATTAATTATCATGAATTTATTACACATGAACTTTAAAACTATAATTAGCACATAATTAAGCAAGCTTAAGGAATTAAGCAACAAATTAGGATTAGGTTTAGGATTTATACCTCATAAACAAGATCTCAATTTTGCAATATCACCAAAATTTACCCTCCAAAATGATGCTTTTTCATGAAGATCCGAGCTGGTTAGTGAAGAAGGATGATGGTTTAATTTTTTTGTTTAGGAATTTTGTGGATTTATTTTAGGATTTTGATGAATTTTTGGAGCTTGGAATGATGGAAATGAGTAAGGAAATATGAGAGGGCAGCAACAAGAGGGCTCGGCCATAAGGAAAAGATGGAAAAATCTAGTAAGAAACAACAATAATTACAATAAATGCTTCATTAATGCAATTTTGCCACCTTTTTATTCTTTTTCTTTTCTTTTTAAATCTTAAACCATTAGTCATCAAAAAAATATCTAGATATTAAAAAAGAAGGTTCTAAACTAATTCTAGTGATTTAGATTAGCAATGATTCTAATTAGAAGTAATTTCCACTAATTAAGTGCATAAATAATACATTAAAATAATATTTAATTAGGGAAAAATTCTACGTGAACCAAAACTTTTCATTGACCCTAAAAGCTCACGCACTAGATTTATTTTAGCTAAACTAGGTGCCGGCAAGTTTATACGGAAGTTTGATCAAAATCGGTTAAAACGGAAAATACCGACTATTTTACCCTAAAACGGAAAAATTCGTATAACGATTTCAGAAACGTTACATAGAGGCCACTGCTTATGCTCCTCAAGCAGGAAAGACAAGACAAATCTATGAAGTTCTACTGTTAGTTTCTGGTTCAATGAAAATTAAACATTACTACCCCAATGGTAAAGAAGGGGGAGAAATTATAAATTTCTTTAAGGCTATTATAAAAAAGATCTTCAGCCCACACGAATGGGCCTTACACCCTAATAGGGCAAGGTCATTTAAATTGGGAGATACCAGACACGAATGCAATTATTAGGATTATATCCAAACATTCGATAATTTTCTTTATTATGAAAATCCAGCAATGAAACACTTCTGGTTCATTATGATTAGACCTGACGTTATAAGAGCAGCTGTGCCAAATTGGTTAATCCAATGGTGGCAAAAGACAGGGGTAGAATTAAAAATATTGCCTAATTCAATTATTAATCTGTTTGTTCCATAGATGGAATCTCATCCAAAATTTCATAATACAGAAGACACCTCTATCAAAGAAGGGAAAAGTACGCTATACTACTTTATTGAGAATGAAATTCCATTTATATTTCAAGGGATAATAGCGGCAGAGTCTAACAATAAGAATATCCCTGTTCTATCTAGAAAATTCATCATAAAATGGTAGTCTGCAATTCAAGAAGAACAGAAAGCAGTTGAGATCAAAACAACTATAAAAAATAATCATAATATTCTTGAAAGAAGGATTAACACGGAATTGGCCACAGATAATCCTATGCAGAAACTCAAGATTTCTTTCAAGAGAAAATATCCAAATATCTCTGACGAAGAGCTACTGAAACGTTGCTTGGAACATACGAAAAAACAGTTCGAGCAGATTTTCGACGTATCAGATACTAGCTCATCAATATCTGATAAAACTACTAAGTTTGTAGAAATGAAAGACAATTTTCAAGAACAAGCTCAAGATCCAGATGAGAATTTAAGGTCAGCAGATCAGATCTGGGATGACTTGATGGGCTCAACATTGAGCCAAATCAATGAAGACAAAACGGGCAAAGAAAATGGCCTAATGAAATAAGCCCATCATGAAAACTTTTACTAAAAAATGGACGACTGCAAATATCAGAAGCACACGAATTTTTGGTGAAAGTTTTCAGCCTAAGGTTTTTATAAAACCGGCAGAATCATGGCCTACGGTTTTTATAAAACCAGCACAAGGTATTTCAAAACCAGCACATAGTTTTTTAAGTGGGACCATCCATCTTTAATAAGGATTAACTTTTGTAAAAGTTAAGACAACTCACCTAGGGACAGCGCACAAGCCAGCTCATCCCATCTAGAGCCTTCTGAAGACATCATCTTCTCCTATAAATAAAGACTCGGAGCATTGAAGAAGAGCATCAAAAAATAAAACCCTCTCTCTCTCTCTCTCTGTTGTATCTCTTCTTCCTCTGATAACTTGTAATAGTTTATGTCTCTATATAAATAATAAATATTTTGGTTTGATAAAGAAGCGTCTCAATTTTGCAAGTAAGACTCCAGTCTTTTCTATTTTTGTTTATGCTTGTTAATTACTAATGATCTTATTGTTTTGCTGTGAAGGGCTACACTCCTTAATCCTGTGAATCCATAAGAAATAAACCTTACAACGTCAGTATCAGAATTTCCTTGCTGTTTAGATACAGTTGTATACATCATAATTTGATGTAAGCTATCATGGATTTGCTTATCTGCTAATCCATCAATATTCCATTTATAAATGACGTGTCCTGAAAATGAATTCGATATAACAGTTTCATTTTCTTTGTATAGGACGTCAAGCGGGGTTGGTCTCTTATAATAATGCTTACCCAAAGTTCTCTGCGGGTATTTTATAGCATTTATTTTTTCCTCGCTAAATGCGTTATAAGTATCAGACATATTAATCTGACCTTTTGATATTTCTTCTTTATTAGAATTTTCTTCAAAGATCTCAGAGGATTCTCCCTCTATTATATTAAGTCTAGCACTGCTAAACTTTCTTTCTAGAGCAGTTATATTATCTGAAGATATGCTTTTATCCTTAGATAATTTGTAGCCTGAAATATCCAAGGATGGTTTAATAGGTACATAGCTTT
Organism: Agapanthus africanus; assembly: GCA_030015575.1. Classification (NCBI taxonomy): domain Eukaryota; kingdom Viridiplantae; phylum Streptophyta; class Magnoliopsida; order Asparagales; family Amaryllidaceae; genus Agapanthus; species Agapanthus africanus. The sequence goes on from CM057339.1 coordinate 927,946,515, forward strand.
TTTCACTAGCTATTTTTATAGTAAGAGTTTCTACTATAGCAAGTGCTTGTAGTTTATTAATCAAGCTTTCAAGAGTAGATTTTACTCTGGTCAATTGTTGACCGATGACTTGGATATGGATATTGGTAAAATTGTTTTGCTTAAAAACTTTCTGTGGTTCTTTCAGCATATTTTCCATTTTATCATCCACTAATGGCTTTATAAAAGCCGTTGCCTCTAAATTAGAGGTTGATATACCAGATAATCTAAGTGGTTCTGTTGGAGGATATATATACCTAACAGTTTTTTCACTTATGGTAGACCATTGCTTATAATGTTCTTCAAGAACATTTATTTTACTTTCTTGTTCTGTAAGAAAGTATTCAAGAAACCAGTCTACGAAATATCTTAGACATTGGTTTTCTTCAAAAAATTTATAGTATTTATCCTTGTAAAAATATAATCGATCATTCGAAAAGGTTTTTGCAAACCATTTTCTAAAAGTTCCATGCTTCTTTTTTGTAAATTTCTTATTAAGGAATTTTCTTAGAGAGCTATCGGATGAAACCATAAAAATTTATATATGGAAACTCATTTCTGATGAGACAGGAGAGGTTTTATGATCCTTCTCATATATGAGATGGGATATATTTTCTTGTGAAATATCAATCTCTCTGACCTCTCTATAAGAGGAACTAGGTCTTGAAAAAGACCTTCTTCCATTATAAACGGAAGCCGTAGTACTAGCCGTATAAGACTTGCCTGCAATTCTGGCTATATTGTTTGAGCCAAATTTCACCTCAATATTCCCATCGACAGTCTGTATAATCTGATCGATGTCTGTATCAATAATGGGTGCAGGCGGCATTGCTGACGTTATAACCCAAGATTCAGGAAATTCTATCTCTTCCCATTTTATATACCTGTTTGTAGCAATGCCAGAAGACAATAAATTAGTCTCGATTACAGTGGTTTTACCGCTTTCAAATTTTGTCTTAAGCTTTGGTGCCATAGTAGTTAAGACCTTATAATGAATTTTGTACACTATCGATATAGTCTCTGATCTTTTCATAAAATTATAACCACGTGTCTTTAAGTTTAAGGTAACTGCCTCAAGATATTTAGGTCAGTTAAAAACAAGGTTAAATTAGGATATACATCAAAATAGACTGGTCTATGACAAAGGCTACTTTGCATGATTCCCATGAGGGAAGGGATCAAGTTTAAACATCTCGCATCTCTTAACGATGTTAAAATAGAGGCATTAAGTTCTTAAAGAGTAAGAGGATTGAAAGCCACTTGAATAAGACCTATATGAAGGCACGTACAAATTACTAACGATCTTTTTTTTGTTTATGCTTGTTAATTACTAACGATCTTATCGTTTTGGTATCAGAGCCATGATTGGCTAATCTGTTTCTTAATCAAGATAGAGATGCGTTAATTACTAATTACTAACGATCTTAATTATGTTGTTTTCTTCATTTTGGGCCTAATATGAACGGGCCATTAGAAATGGACATGGAAATAAATATGAATAAAGCGAAGAACAAAAGGGGAAATACCAAAAATAGTGTTTTGAATTGCAAAAGATTTATTGACCAACCCAACTTTGTATTAGAATAATAGATAGATAGATGGATGGTTGAAGACCATTTATTTCTTAAGCTGCTTGACAACTTTTTTGATTCTTGAGAAACAGACCTATTTATTATTATCTTTTGAGCCACTGATAGCAGCCGCAAGTGCTGGTTCTGCTGAAACATCCAGCGAAACCTTGCAAACTACTTTAATCAGTATCTAGTCACAATAAGCTTCATTTCGTGAAATAGATATACTCAGAAGATTGACCATCGTGTCATAAAAACTGTGTTTTCATAGATATAATAATTATATACAAATAGACAGCATACGATCTTCTATCGATACAATCTATTTAAACAGAATCATAAATTTCATTGATATATTAATCAGTACATAACAGGAACCAACATGCTAGTATATTTGCTAATCTTTCGAGCACACACACAGTAGTAAAAGTAGAGTACACGACATGCACACCAGTCCTGATTATTGATAGCGAGCGCTTCCGAACAGTAAACATAGGACTACAAAATACATCATGGTGCTAAACCATGACTTATTAATACTCATCAAAGTACTCAGTATGCGTAGGGGTCCAATGCATACCGTCTTCTACATTTTCGCAGAGTACAATGTTGGCTCGAGGCGACGCCTTAGGTAAAAGGGAAAGTTGTGCGTGGAAACTCATCAAATCATTTATCAGTTCCGTGTCCGTGTCTGTAGTCTGTTCAATGTCCATATCCATGCTTTGCTTTGAAGTTTTAGGATGTGCAACTAATACCAAATACTCTAGAGCAACAGCTTTCTGTAGGAGAAAACTCACTAATCTCATTCCAGCCTCACATCCCAGAAAATTGCTCACCTTGATCACTTTGAGATGATTAAAATTCACATCTGATGGATCGTCAGCTTGATCTTTAAGCTTGAGCACTTCTTTCGGATATCCCGTATACACTTGGAGCTGCAAATATCAATTAAAGTCACAATTTTTATTGTAATAGGTTCATAAGTGAAACTAGACCTACCTGTATAAAGAGTTTCTCGATGAACGGGGAAGGGCAAAGCCTAAAGAAGCCATAGATGCCGTCAAAATCCATATAACGCACAAGTAGCTGCATTTCCTTGAGATTTTGCAGTAAAATTGGCAACCTTTCGTCATCCATGAACGTTATGTTCTGATCAAAAAGGAAAAAAACAACCAAGTCAATTGATGCAAAATAGAAGTTGTTGATTTTATTAGTATTTTAAAAGCATATGGATATATTAGAAGAATACCCATAGAGTATATTGGCACACAGTGAGAATGCAGACATGTCTGAGTTCGTACACCATTTTTATAAAGTCATGTTCAGGCTCTGTTGAGCCTACTGCCAAGATGAAGGCATCTGATAATGCTGAAACTTCGACAAATGAAGACTTAGGATCGAAATACGACTCTCCAAATATATGAACCCCATAGTATATGAAGGACTCAAGTTTTGGAGCAGATATCTCTATTTCTGAAATATTCCAATCTGGATTCTCGATTGTTAGTTTCCTCAGTCTTGGTGACGATACTATGATAGGGTCAAGAGAAAAACAATTTGCAATGCTCAAGCTATCAAGAAGAGGGCAGCCTGCTATAAACTGCTGCAGTATATCCCCAGTAATGCTTACATATGTAAGAGAGAGGGATTCGAGGCATCCATAACCCGAAAAGCCAGTAGGAGGCAAAAGGTTGCAGTGAATTAAACTCAAATTTGTCAATGCTTCACACTGGAATAGAGTAGTGGGCAACCGGAATGCCTCTATCTTATCGACACACTCTTCTTTCGGGTCGTCGAAGCACATGGAGAAGTCTAGATTGATATGTTGGACTTGCTTCAGTTTTACATATGCTACCCAATTTTCAATATTGGGCAAGAATTTTTCTGATTGGCAGAAGTAGAGATGAAACGTTTCTACCTTGTTGCTAGTGTGGAGTTGAAGAAATCGGTTGATAGCTTCTACCAATTCTTCATGAGTTTTTCCGCTTGCAAAATCTCGGCCAAACTCTATGTTGGCGGTAGAAATCGAGAGAGATTGAAAGGTTTGAAGAATTGAAACAGGCAAATTACTTGTTTCCATGGTTTAGCTCCTGAAAATGGTGTGTGTTTGCTCTTTTGAGGGGTGGGTTATCTATTTATATACCTAATATATTTCATATATAATGACTTTACAAAGGTAAATCTTTTAGAAGAAGATTCTTCTTCCCTTTCTTTCACTGGAAGATTGACACCAGAAGAGGAATTATTTAAGTATGATTTGATTGTGTTTACTTATTGGTTTGGTATTGGTCGATATCATACAGAAAGGAATAGGTCACAAGGTTGATCTTGTTGGAGAATCTATTGAAGGTCAAGACCTGATCTTTTAGAGAAGCTTCTGTTGTAATTATTAAAGAAGCATCACAGTGAAGTGTGGAATTATCATAACGAGAAAAATGCCAATTTACTTCCTCATTTTAAAGAGCAACCACTGAATATGAAACTATCAGCTTACCATGTGTTTGAATTTATCAAGCATCGGGTGCCTCATAGTATTCATATTGACCCTTTTCACCAATCAACCAAAAATCATAAGTTCTAGTTTCCACAAGAATGCAATGCAATGCAATGCAAATTAAAAGGAGGCTCCAGACAAAACAAGGTATGCCTGGAAACTGTCAATTGAACAGAATGCAGTTTAATTCCATGTCAATCCAAACCTACCTCATTATTCATAAAAATTCACATAACAAGATGAAATAATCCTAAAAATGGCAACGGCTACAATTCCAAACATAAGTATATCCTAAGCAATCAATCAAGCTCACTGCTTTTCCTTCTTCCCTGTTAAGTTTGAAGCCAAATCTCTCAGGAACTTGACGGATTTCGTAACCGGCGAATTTGCTGCCATCAAATTATACAAAACACTCTCAACTTCAACAATGCTCGGCCTACGCTTAAACTTGGAAACCGCCTTCAATTTCCCCTTCTCTCTTCCCTCCTCATCCTCCACCATTATCACCCACTCTTCTCCACTCAAAACTCCATCCTCCACACACTTAAAAACCACGCCTCTCCTCCTTTTAATCAGCCCTTTGACTTCCAATCCCATAAAAGAATAAACAACATCAAAAGAGCCAACAAAGCTCGCCAGCTCAAAATCCTTCTCCTCTTCAAACCCCCACTTTGGATTGAACAAAACCACAGGTTTAGGATGCAGATTGTTTGTTACCCTTTTCATTTCTTCAACCTGAGAGGCCTCTGGTGCCAAGAAAATAGCCAAGTCAGCAGAGTTCAGGATCTCAATGCTGACAGAACCAAAGTCTGAATTAGTTACCGAGCTAGCTGAGATGAAATTTTGATGGGCTGATTGTAGTAATGCAGGACTAGGCCAGAGTATGAGTATGCTTGGTATTGAGCCTTTTCTTGTGATGGGAAAGTCGGCAAAGACATCAAAAGCAAGTTGGGTGAGTGAGTTGGGCGAGTCATCGATGACTGGGATCTCAACTCTGTATCTGGGCTGGCTTAATTTCTTCAGTTTTCTTGTGGGGATGGGGATTGGGTTGTTGAGGGGCCTCTTCAAGGTGGTGGAAAGAGAGAGCTTTGCTTGGGAGATGGCTTCTTCTCTTGATTTTGGTGGTAAAGAACAGAGTGTGAGTCTTTGTGAAGATGGAGTTTGGAGATTGAGAATGGAGTTTGCAGGCTTCATGGTGGTGTGTACATGGATTTTGAGGAGAGGCGGAGTGGAAGCCATTGGAGACTATACAAATTCTATCCACTCAAAGTTATCATAGGAAAACTATCCGCAATTAAATAACAAGGGGAAAATGGTATAGGTCCCCAGGAGGTTTAAGTCGCTTCGCCAAAAAACTTTTCCAAGCTCAAAGATCCTTTTGTTAATATGTTATGCCAATAACGTCCTTTGAGATAAAGAGCTATATTTACCCTTTAAAGAGCTACATTTATCTTCTAAAGTGTTACATTTATTTTGAAATTACTATATTTGTATCAAAACACTACATTTGACATGAAACTGTTATATTTACTAGTAAAGTTACTTTATCTACTATATTTGACCCATTTCAAAATAAATGTAGCACTTTAGAAAGTAAATGTAGCACTTTACCTCAAAGGTGGTTGTTGGCAAATCATTTTAGTTAATGCACTATAAGAACCAAAACAAAATAATTTTTTAGATTGGGGAGTATTTCACAAGTTTTTATTTGGCCCGGAGTGTTAAACATATTAACCCAGGGACTTGGACCATTTTTCCCTAATAACAAACTGCATTTGTCATTAAAAGACTTCAACTTTCATTTTCTTGGCTGGGCTTATATGATATTCTCTTGTCATCCATCTGGGTTGGGCTACTACATGGCCCAGCCCAATACATATCTACCTGTAATCTAAATCTAAATTGAGTTGGAATCAATATTTTAACGAAAGTTCTTGTCATGACTCAGCTTAATTAAATCCAAGTATATATCACTATGTTATTTCATGTGCCATTATTTTAGGGTAAATTATCAAAATACCCCCGGTTCGCGCTAGAGTTGTCTAAAACGCCCCTAATATTTTCAAAATTGTTGGGAAGGGTCTAATGTTCAAAATCTTTGTGAAAAACCCTCTGGACTGCATTTCATATAGGGCTTTATTCTCACCAACTGCTTAGATATTGCAGGCAGCTGTTTAGCAATTACATGCAACTTTTCTTAGATATTAGGGGCAACTGGTATAGAAGGAGTTTTAATTGGGCCTAGGTTTTTTTTAACAAGAACAAAAGGCCCATGGGTTTTTACACAGTGAAGCGGGCGCATTTGACAATTTACCCTTAATTTTATATATGACGGTTAATAGTTGGCTTTTTTTTGGATGGTCGGAATCATCTTGACCTTCTTATTCTCTATAAATCATAGATACTTGCCATATTATTTTTTTGCTCGTAATGAATAAAGCAACCTACAAGGTTCTATCGTAGAAAAACGGTAATTCGGCCATCTACAATGTTCTATCGTAGAAAAACGGTTATTCGATGCGTCTTAACATCCGAATTGTGACGAGCGTAACCAGGCTATGTTAGAGTATGGAGAAAAGCTTCGGAAACTTGTGATGAGGTTTGAGAGAAAGGTAGCTTATCCTTCAGCGGTTTAAGATTGTAGAGAGAGAAAATAGTGATATAAGAGAGCAATAGAGGAAGATGCAACAACTATCGAGTAAGAAGTAAACAAATTTCTTCTGAAATGAGTTTTGACAAGTCTGAAAAGTTCCAAATTTAGAGCCCACAATAGGGGTATGTAAGAAAGTCTCCAATGGTATGATATAAAATAGAAATTATGAATATAAACAGACCTTTCTTATTTTTCCTGTCCTTAACTCTCTGTTTAGACTATAATTAGGCTTCCTTCACCCAAACTGTAACATGCTATCTATGGTACATATCTACACTTCATTGCATTCTGCTTTCAGAATTCTGAAACTTGAATCTCCTCTTCTTATTAACTTTTTCCTTACTTCTCCTTCACTTGCAGCTATAAAGAAAGCAGAGGCAATGAGAAGTAAAGAGATAACCAAAGTCAGGTGCGCTTTGTTTTGTTCCACTCTTCTTAGTCCCTCACTCTACTTTTTCTGTGATGTTCCATGTGATCTCTGTATACTGGACAAAACTATATTTAAAAAAAAAAAACTCATATCATTAGCAATGGACAAAAAAGGTTTCACATTATTTTCCTATTTCACCTACTGATTTGGTTTCTAATTTGGGCAATGCTGCTGTGTGTCATGCCATCTCTAATCCTTTTCAACTGCGTAAGCGCTGTTCCCACCAGCCCATGAAGCACATAGGAAAAAGCCAAGCAACCTTTTTCTTCTCTTTTTATCAAAAAAAGAAAAAGGAAAAAAGAAAAAGGAAGAGCTTGCTTTGTAGGTAACAATTACACTATAAATATATTCCTCTCACAATTTAATATTATGGTGCAGAGACAGAGATATTGTGGTATAAAACAATCCATGTTGAATCATGAGTGATTCCCAACCGACAAGCATCTAACAAAACATATCAAGAGATAAATATCAGTATGCAGATTATTAGGATTTTGGCTCATAAAATGGCACATAACCCGTTCTGCTGTTTGGAGTATTTTTTAATTTTAACTTTGTAGTTTTGATGCAATGGAAAGGACTTGAGAATAACGAAGTTTTTGGCTTTGCTCCATGCCCATACAAACGATAAATAACTTATATATATAGTTCGACTAGGATCCTATCAGAAACATTTGGAAACAAATCATTCCCACATTTTCACCATTAGATTAACTTTGGGATTTGTGCATTCAATTATATTATGTTTGGTAATAAATGAAAGATTTTATTCATAATTGTTAGCACACATGCCAAAGTTAATCCAATAGTGAAAAAATGGAAAGAATTTGTTTTTAAATTCTTCCGATAGTATATATATTACAATTTACAAAATTTGACCAATAAATATTCCTTTCTCTGTCATCATCTTTGGTATATAAACCACTCCTCAATCCTCCCTGTCTCCAAAAACACACAAATTTCAATGAAGTCATTGACAACTATCTCTTCTTTGCTCCTCTCTTTCATTGCTGCATCTCTCTCAAGTGCAGGTGGTGTTGGGGGCTAGCACCTTTTCAGCTTTCATGGTCACTGGAGGCTCAATCTCCAATGTCCTATACAATCTTCACTTCACTTCTCATCAACCCAAGACAAAGTCTTTGATAGATTATGAGATTGCACTTCTTTCAGAGCCAAGCATGCTTTTGGGAGTCAGTGTTGGGGTTTTCTGCAATGCGATGTTCCCTGAGTGGTTGGTTACTGTTCTGGTTGCTTTGTTTCTTGGGTTTTCTGCATACAAGACATTTGATGCTGGGTTTGAGTGTCGGAGGTCTGAATCTGATGAGGTGATGAAGAGGTTGGTTAGTGTTGAGGATGATGAAAAAGGATTGAAGGAAGCACTTTTGGGGAAAGAAGAAGAAGAACAACAACAACAACAAGAAGGTGAAGTTGATGGTGTTCTCCGCCGAATATCGAGACGAAACCGCGTAGGTTCGTCTTGCCTAAATTTGGGGGCAGATGCTATTTGGTTTTATCCGTCCACCTCTCCGAAAATGCCAATTTGATTTATGGCACCGTGTATCGGAGGTTTAGACGAATGCGGCCGTTGTAGCAAACTTCATCAGATTCCCCTTCGTTTGAGTGGTTTTTGATTGTGGGGACACTCTTCCCTGCAGGCGCAAGCCCCTGCAGTTAATTACGCTGCCGCATCGCGGTAACCACTTTCTCTTTCTCCAAATGGTCACTTCGTGTCGTGTGTGTTTGTTTTATTTTTGGTTGCTCGTGGATTGTATACGGAGACTAATTTATGTTGTCGCCCGTAGGGCGTGAATTGGTCCAAAACCGTATTTTCTTAGATTTAGGTTTGGGTTAGGTTTAAGGATCGTTAATCTCATTTGAGACTAAGATCAACTTAAACGTTGTTGAGGATACGTTAGTCCAATGTTAGACTAAGATCTACTCAACAGGATCATTTAGATCCAACAAAAAAGCATTCGGGCTCTATTGTTTTAGTTTAGAGACATTGCGGTTCATAAGTTTAAGGACATCATAGTCCATAACAATTTAAAAACGTCATAGTCTGTAAAGTTTAAAGACATTATAGTCTATGAGTTTAAGGACCCCACAGTCCATAATGTTTAAGGACATCATGTCCATGAGTTTAAGGACCCCACAGTCCGTAAAGTTTAAGGACATCATAGTCCAGTTTAAAGACGTCATAGTCTATGTAGTTTTGGTTCAACCGTTTTGGGATGCACCAAAAGTTATTGGTTATTGGGACCCTCCATCTCTTTGAAAACGTTGAAGAATTACAACGACATATACCAGAGGTATGAAGAGATGTACTCTTAAACCAATGTTGGTTGGGAGATCTGTAGTCATATTTGGGACTAAAATCAGTTAAAAAGATTTATGAGCATGTGTGCTCAATTAATCTAAATGAGGGAACTGTGGCCAACTTGGGCTCGGCCCATTCAGTTAAAATGTTGGACATTTAATTAGGCTCGGTCCTTTTTCATTTAACAATACTAAGCATTGGTTTGGTTTTTGATAACATTTTTGTCTTTCATTGAGTGCTGAGCACTCATTATGGCTATGGGGCTTTATTTATAGAACAATTTATATTCTCTCAGCGCACACGTGAGGAGCACGTGGCGCACTTGGTGCTGAGCGCCAGTTAATGAGTGCAGAGCACTTCTTGTGAAATAGCGTACACGTGAGGAGCACGTGATGCACTTGGCACTGAGCGTCAATCTTGAAGCGCTGAGCGCCAACCTTGAAACGCTGGGCGTTTTTTTGAATTGGAGCGCTAGGAGCGTTGTGGCGTTGTGCGTCAGTTTTAGAGCGCTAAGGCGCTTCTTTGAATTGGAGCGCTAGGAGCGCTGTGCGCTAGTCTTGGAGCGCTAAGGCGATTCTTTTTAATTTGGAGCGCTAAGACTCTTTTTTAGGCAACTTTGATCAGTTCTGCGCTCTGAGAATTAAATTCTCGTTTATAAGAGATCTTGTCTCGTGGGTCTAAGAACAAAGTTCTTATTTTTATAGGAGATATTACAATCTCTTATTTTTTATGAAAGACTTTACCTTTATGGATCTGTGATCTTAAGAGAATTGAATTTTTCTTCCCCCTTTTTATGATGAGATGTTATGATCTCTTTTGTGAAAGACGTCTGTCTCATAGATCTATGATCTAGAAAAAGAAACTAAAACTAAGTTCCTCTTCATTCGATGAGATGCTTTGATCTCTCTATTTTATTTATCTTGAAGAAATTCTTCTTCTTCCGAGAGCTTGCTCTTCTCTCTGAAATTTCTCAAAGTTTGTGGGGGGTTTCTCTATGCAAGACTTGAAGTCTTGGGTCCTTTATATAGGAGAGGCTGATTTGTTGAATCAGTTGAAGTGATATTTTCTCTAATTGATTTGGGGATGTTTCCCACCGTTAGATCTTTGATCCTAGGGCTTCTATTTTACAGAAGGCAATCTTCTTGTTTTTAACAAAATTTGGAAAATCTTTCCATACAGAACTTATTCTGTATCTTGATGATTTTTTAATCACCGTTGGATCTTTGATCCAACGGTGCTCTAATTTTCAGAGGTAATCTGATGATTTTTAGTTATCTTTGTTGGATCTTTGATCCAAGGGTGGGGAACATTTAGTTCCAGCGCTGTATCAGAGTCTTTGACTCTTGATGCTAGCGCACTTAGCGCTAGCGCTCTCGTGTTTTGCACGTGAGCACTGCATCAGAGTCTTTGACTCTTGATGCTAGCACACTTAGCGCTAGCGCTCTCGTGCTTTGCATATGAGCGCTGCATCAGAGTCTTTGACTCTTAGCGCTGGCGCTGCTAGCACGAGCGCTCTCGTGTTTTGCATGTGAGCGCTACATCAGAGTCTTTGACTCTTAGCACCAGCGCATTTAGCGCGAGCACTTTTATGAAGCGCCGCTTCATTTCACATTTCAAAAATTTGAACAGAGTTTTGCTCTGATTAGGGGAAACAAATGCCCCCCACCGTTATGCTCACGTGGCTTACACATGAGTGCAGCGGTGGCAGCATCTGTACCATTAGATCAACTTTAGAAGTTGAAACGGCTCTCAGTACCTATAAATAGGGCCTTTGGCCCTTGAAATGACATCTGTTCATCTTCATTCTTGTTTTTCTGAGAATTAATTCTCTTTCAGAGCATAGCTCTCTTCCTCAGAAACTCCTTTAGAGTTAAGACTCTGTCAATTTTATTTTATTTTTGGTAAGATTTGAACACATTAATAGAGGTTTGCTCTACTTAGATCATAGATCTTTAAAGATTTTTAGGGTTTCTTAACCCGTTAATTAAAAAACAAAGCTTTGCTCTCTCTAGATCATGGATCAAAAAAAGAAATCCTTTTTAGGGTTTCTTTTAACCCATTAACGAAGAACTCTTAGAGTTCGCTTTGCAGATTTTAAAGATCCTGAAGTTTTTACTTCTGTAGAAAGCTAGGGTTTCTGATGGATTATTCCATCTTCTTCACAGAGCATTGCTCTTTAGAAATTTTGGGAGAAATTTATTCCCTTCATAATTAATTATGACAGATATCATATCTGTTGCAGAGTACTGCTCTCAAGGGAGATTTACTCCTTGGCCCAAGAGGCGCTCATTAAATGAGAATCCTTTTAGGATTTCCTCATTTACTGACTGTCTCATCAAATGATGAAACTGTTTTATTAATGATGAGCCATCATCTAGATTGTGTGGGTCCCCCTTGGTCCCTTTCCACTGCATTGCAGTGCGGTACGAATTTAAAATACCAAGTGCCAGAACTTAAATTGTAGCATTGACGGCTAATTTTTTGTTCTTTTCGCGCAGGTACTATATCTTTCGACTTTTTTTTCCCGTTCGTCCGTTCGGAAAGCGGATTCCCTGAAGCGCCTGTGGACAGTAAAGTCTTCGCGTTGATCAAAGATCACGACCCGGAGCAAAAAAATCTTCATTTATGGGGAACATGGTACAATCAGATCATCAGGGGTCGACGGAGCTTTTCTTGCATGGCACCTTCGGAGCCTATTTCGGCGATCCCTTATGTTGACGCACCTCCGGTGAACTACGTTGTGGAGGAGGTCAACTGGACCTCAGAGGATTGCCTTCAACCCTCTATGGCTGCGATACCCGTACAGCCGCTACCGGCTTTGGATACTCTGGGGCGGCGTATATGTCAGGGCGAGTCACGCCCGTGGGGACAGCCGTACATGATAGGCCTAACTTCTCGCCATCCGGTCGGGTATTTGCAGTAGGCCCACTACATTTTGTCGGCCAAGAAGTCGCAGATGCTGAAGCTCGGGTTGTATCCCGCGATTTACGCTTCTCTCTTTCAATATTCTGCGCCTCATGCATGATGGGTCAAGACTTTTCTAGAGCAATGGAATATTCTGACCCACACCTTCCTTCTGTCGGATCGAGAAGTCTCGGTATCTTTGGAGGAGTTTGCAGAAATATCTGGCTTACCCGTTAGGGGAGAACACTACGAGGAGTTGCTTCCTCCGGACGAGTACATCTTTGCTACCAAATCAGTGGTAATGGGTCTTACCCCGGAGAACGCCATTCAACACCAATTCCCGAGCTTGATCAAGGTGTTGAATATATACAAAAGTCTATTTCTGGAGTCCGGAGGGCATGGAGTTAGCTACGCAGACTTCATCGCTCGCTTTTTTCGTCCGGAAGCCTTATCGAAGCAAGCTGCGCTGTTCGCCAAGCTTGACGACCCGTTTGGTTTTGGTTTGGATAACCAACCGACGGCGGAGGCGGATTTAAAAAGTTTCTTTATTCCGCTGCTCTTGTTGTTCCCTTCGCGGAGCTTGCTGTTCCGGACGTTGATGAAGAGACGTTCGTGTTGGGGTTCATTGGCTTATGGCTAAACTGGTTCGTGCTTCCAATGCACCCTCGTTATATGAGGCCGTCAGTCTTTTACCCAGCCCATCGTATGGTTGCGGGAATACAAGTGGTTATCGGGATTGCTGGGTTGGCACACCTATACCATGGTCTCAGCTTAGCGGCGGATACCACTCAGCCGGGGGTACAGCCCATCACTTTCATGCTACATTATTTTATGTCATGGATCGAGCTGCACGTACTTGGCGCTTTTGGTGTCCATAAACGACCTCGTTTCTACGACAGTTACAACTTCCCTCGGATTATGCGCCTAGTTGACGCATCCGTTGTAAATCCGTCACAGCGGGAGGCTAGGGGTATGCTCTTTCGTCCGTGTATGGTTGGAGATAGCATGACCTTTGTCGATAAGGTTTTAACCATCTGCAAAGAATCCGCAAAAACGGTGCAGCCTATGCGCGATACTTTTAAAGATAGGGCTTCTACCTTGAAAGCTCGGGAGATTCTTCATTTATACTCTATCAGGCCGGGCTTTCTAGGCAGAATGATTCGGCATTGTTCATGAGGTACAACCCGCACCGTTTCGCCCAGCAATCAAGTTATAATCAGGGCGTCCCGCTCGAGGTCTTCCTAGCTGAGCCAGTTGCCACAGAAGAAGGTATTCGCAACGCATTACACCATTTTATGCGGTTGAACACCGGCTCCAATTTCTTTATCATTGAGCCGAATTGCGTTCCGCGAATCTTGAACGCATATGTGGCGTGGTATCAACATTCGATGGGCGTCGTTATTAGGGAAGAAAAGCGATTATTGCTTGATCGCAAGGGCACCGCCCCCGCTGGTAATCCAGCCGTTTCCTTGAAGCGACGGACCATTGTCCGTCCTCCCTTGAGAGAAGCTGTTGCGGCTGTGATACCACATGTTATGCCCGAGCTGCCCCTACCATGCATGCCTATAGAAGCGGTAGCTGTGGCGTCTCCCGAGTCTGGCGTGGGTGCAGAAATCGGGACTCGTCGCCCCAAATTGGCCGCCAAGCGCAAGCTCGTGTTATCGGCTGCCGGTACTCGCTCACAGAAGAAAAAGAAGTCAATACTTTCTGCAGACGTCGTATTCGGTCAGGAGCCTCATGCTCCTTACAGCAAGGGCCTAAGTGAGTACGGGACCAACGAGGGTTTATTTATGGCGCCGGATGATACCGATCTAGAGGCTGCTATTGCGGTTTCAGAACAGCTAGCTCGCGATGAAGCAGTATTAATCACCATCGCACACTCATGTATACTTCGGTCATATCTTTCCGCGGCTATTTTAATTATTATGTTTTGACTGACGCTTTCTTCTTCAACATGTATTTCCGCTGAAGAGGCTCTCGCGGCTTCCCTCAAGACTTTTGAAGAGGAAGAGAGGTTTCGTGCTTCCTTAGGCCTCGGTATACTTTGGCTCACTGTGCCTTCATTCCCTTTTCCTTCATAAGTAGTCTGACCCTTTCTTTTCATCTTATTACAGGGACTACTTCGACTCAGGTTATCCCGAGTGCAGTGCTAATCCCGTATGGTGGCGCAGTGACGCTTCCAGGGCCGGCTGTCGAAATCCCAGCTCCCCTAGTATTGCCAAAAGAGGTTTCGCTTAAGCAGCCGATGACGGACGCCGTAACGGCTCCAGAGGTAGCTCCTGACTCGGATGATGACGTCACTTTGACGGAAGTCTTGAGGAGGTCTTTTCTCACTGCCAAGGTTGACAAGAAGCGCAGAAAGCGTGCGGCGAGGGAACGTGAAGTCAGCTTGGCCGTGGGTGCAGATTCAAGCGCCGTTCCATCCGTCACTTTCTTTCGAAGACGCTCCAGCTGCCCTGTCTACCGTCCATAGACAAATGGTGCGCGCGGCTCAGGAAGAAGCCACAAAGCCGTCCCAAAGTAACATAACGCTGAGTCTTTTCTTGGAATTTGATCTTCAAATTCTTAGATACCATATCTTGCAGGGCCAAGTCCTGACGATGAGGCGGCAGGTGAGATGACGGCGACCACAGAGCCCGAAGCGGCTACTCTCTCTCGGGAGTCCGGGACTGTCCAAATCGTCGCTCTTTCCCTCTGCGGTTCCCCGCCCTCGCCTGGAATTGCGAGTGTTGATTGTTTGATTTTCTTGGATGTGTGTTAAAGCAAGTATCGAATCAATTATTTCCCGATAACGGTTTCATTTGATCGATAACAGTGTCTTGTATCAGTATTTAGAAAATTGTATAAAGAAATCACAACCAAAGAATTATATTTGACCGCAATCAACTACGGTGTCAGTTGTAGATCGTAAGCGAGTGCGGATCGTCCACAGGGATTGTGCGATTCGTTTCAATGTTCGATTTGTTTGAATTGAAAAGTTAATTGCGAAGAAAAGAAAACATGATTCAAGATTTATCAAATGTTTCAAGTGTCACTATTCTTAATCAAGAATCAAGAAAACGATAAACATCAAGAATTGAGTTTCTTTGAATTCCAATCACTTAAGGGTTTCAAGATTTGAAGTAAAATGCTCGTAGGAATCGATTAGATTGTAGATGTGATGAAGATTCAAGAATACGATTTCTTATCCATTAGCGAATTGATACTAACTCGATGTCGATTGATCGAGGTTTAAGGATCTTACGAAGAATTAGG
This sequence comes from Agapanthus africanus, assembly GCA_030015575.1. Lineage (NCBI taxonomy): Eukaryota > Viridiplantae > Streptophyta > Magnoliopsida > Asparagales > Amaryllidaceae > Agapanthus > Agapanthus africanus. The sequence continues at coordinate 927,962,157 of CM057339.1, forward strand.
GTTCTTCGTCCTATCCTTTGTCCTTTCGATGAATCACATTCGCTAGATAGCTTTTTGAAGATACAATGATCGATTCTTGTATTTCTAGATCGTGCGAAAAGAATCAAGAACCCATTTCACATCAATCTAGATCATCGATCATTCTATTTTCAAGAATTTACAATTGCTATAAGACTTAAGAAAATGTTTAAAGATTCGTCAACACCATCATTCTACAATCATCTCGATTTCTCCACGAGCGGAGTTTATTCACACATCATCACAAAGAATATATTCAAGAATCGAAATGAAATCATGATGCTAGAATTGAAATGTAAACAAGTTTAAAGAATCTTCACCTTTATTATATCAACAAGAAGTTACAACTCTCAAGAATTATAAGAGGAAGGAACACCGCTCGTTGAATCTTGCATCGCTCGGCTTCTTGAGTCTTGGATCGCTTCGACCTCGTGCTCTGATGAAGTCCGGCTTTGCTTCTAAAGGGTTGTAGAAGACTTGCTTGGCTTGAACTCCATGAATCTTGAAGTGGGTATTTGTGGATTGGATTAGGGTTAGGGTTTGGAGGTGGTTGTTGTTGGGTAGAAGAAGAACTAGGGTTTCTACTCAACAACAATGAATGAATCAATGAATGGATCAATTGAATGAATACAATTGAATTAATCCCCTTTTACAAGTGAGCCTAGGATCCTATTTATAGATCTCCCAAACCCTAAGCCTTGAGTTTAAAATAGAAATTCCCTCCAAAAGTTTGTTGAAAGACTTCTAGAAGTAGTTAGTTAGGCTTAGCTTAGGGTTTAAGCTAGGGTTTAGGGAGAACATTCTAGAATACAAGGCTGGTTTAGTGTGGCTCCAAGGGTTTGCTGATCTGGCAGAAGGTTCTGGGGCTTTCTGGAAATTGTTGTGTCATTCTGAGCTGTACACACTTAGGGAGGAGTTATGGTGCAAAATTTGGGTGATGAAGAGGCAAGACCACCGCGGAATCGCGGCAATAGGCGGCTTAGGCCGCGGTTCCGCGGCCATTTGGGCTCCTTGGGGCTGCATATTTTCAGTGTTGGCTTCTTATGACTTCTTCTGTATTTTCTGATATGTTGAATTCCTTAATTCCTTACAGATCACTACCAGATTCTAAATCCTTGAGTTGGCGTATCTTTTAGCGGTGTAAATTTGAGCAAGCTTCTGTATTTTCCTGCACAGACTTCGAAACACGGGTTGTGATATATAGAAATGATGCCATGTTATGAAATGCAGTCAATTTCCCTAGAAATGCCGGTTTTAAGATCTAACACATGTAATCTGATATTTTGCGACAGATTTGCTAATATGTGAAATATGAATGCCGAACACTTCTATATGAATGCGAATGATAAGGAAATTACCGGTTAAAATATGCAATATTTTCGACTAATCAAATTCCCCCAAACTTAATTTCGATCGTCTCGAGCGAACTGTTTTATTAAAAAGAGAAGGAGAAAATAAAGAAAGAAAAAACTAACTAGCACACTTTCGTAGGCAACACGATTGCACTGAGCACGTGCAACAAGCCTTTAAACCTCTAGGTGTCCCTAGTAGGAGAAGTGTTGTCTCCTGAGGGTTTTCAGCGGATTGCACCCACAAAATCCAATAATAAAAGAAAGATCATGAATATTACATTTAAAGACAAGAATTGTAAAGGAAAAGTCTTGAAAATTAGGGTTTCCAACTAAGCTAGCTTTTCGGTTGTCATGAGCCCTATCTTAATGGTCATGAAAAAATATCAGAAATCACGTCCTCCCTCAATAAAACATCGTCTTATTCTTCATTCCTATCTTTCTTCCAAATATCGATCATATAACCCTGCGTGTGTGTAAAGACATCCCCACACCCGGAGAATTCAATTCAAGCTATCATACTCTTGCCCATCAGCCTCAGAACTTTTTAATTAATGAATATTTAGATGAGATTGCTCACACACTTTCATGCGACCGTTAATACTTCTTGAGGTACTAACCGACCGATTACTCCTGTGCTTGCTTACTTGGTGTATTTTCCTCATCTTGCACCACCTTAGGTATAGCAGTGACTCCCAGACCAGTTGGCCTTAGGGCACTAGGTGAAGAAGCACCCTCGCTATACATTTTTATTGCCCTCGGTGATAACAAAACCAGTGTCCATTTTTCTCTCCACTTTATATATTTTTTATTCACTTTTTTTTCCTTCATACATCGGCTTTAAGACAAAAGCATTTCAAGGTATTCTCTACTATCCCAGGCTTCAAGACGTGTGTAAGTGCGAATAGCAGGGTAACAACGTTCAAAATGTTTGGCTTCCAGAATAGAAACTATTTTTCAGACTTATTTTTATCCTCAGATTAGTGACGTCTTTCATCTTACTAACCCTTAGGACAACGGCTCATAACTACTTATTACTAGTTCGTATAAGAAAACTTCTAATTTTCTTAGTTTTCTTAAATTTTTCTAATCTCATGGATGTAATTGTTCATTATCTAAACTTTTATTATCTTATTTATGTACAAAAAAAGTTTAAATATTAAAATATTTTTATATTTGAAAATTTTTAAATTTTTGTGGGTTTTGAAGATTTTTAAATTTTTATAGATTTTAAAAAAAAATGTTTTTTGCTTATGCAGATGATATGCAAATGATGCAAAAATAAGCACAAACCTCCCCCAAACTTGATTTCAGAAGTGTCCTCACTGTTGCCAATCGCTATACCTACAAAAACTGTAAGCCTGGGGGGAATTATTAGTGGAGGCAAAATATATAAGTGAAGAACTCCCCCCAAACTTATTCTTTTTACTCACCTTCATTCAAAACATGATGCAGTGATATACAGGATATGAAGGTGAGACGGAGGAATTTTAATCCAAATAAACCGGCTCTTGTAAGAACAAGAGCTCCTCCGTGGGGTCAGTGGAAAAATACGGCTTTAGTCTATATCCATTCACTTTAAAAAATATGTCGTTTTTAACATTTTCTACTTCTACTGCCCCGTGCGGGTATACAGACCGCACAATAAAAGGTCCCTTCCACCGAGATCGGAGCTTACCCGCGTGAAGGTGTAATCGTGAATCATAAAGAAGGACTTGTTGACCAGGTGAAAATGTTTTCCTCAAAATATTTTTATCGTGAAATACCTTGGTCCTATTCTTTACAATTACAGCGTTATCATAAGCTTCATCGCGGAGTTCGCTTAGCTCATTAAGTTGCAGCTTCCGAAAGTTGCAGGCTTCTTTTAGATCAAAGTTTATTTCCTTAATAGCCCACAATGCTTTATGCTCTATCTCGACAGGTAAGTGACATGCCTTCCCAAACACTATCCTATATGGAGACATCCCTAGGTCGGTTTTATATGCAGTCCTGAATGCCCAAAGAGCATCCGTCAATTTGGTCGACCGGTCTTTTCTATTCTTAGCAACAGTCTTCTCCAGGATAAGTTTGATCTGTCTGTTTGAGATCTCAGCCTGCCCGCTCATTTGGGGATGATAGGGTGTAGAAAGTCGGTGGTTGATTGCGTATTTCCACATCAAAGTCTCGAAAGATCTGTTGCAGAAATGTGTCCCATTATCGCTAATGATAGCGCGTGGGTGTCCAAATCGCGAAAAGATATTCTCTTTTAAGAACTTAATGACAACTTTTTTGTTATTAGTGCGACATGGAATGGCTTCAACCCACTTGGAGACGTAATCAACCGCCAGCAGTATGTACAAATTACCAAAGGAGTTGGGAAAAGGACCCATAAAATCAATGCCCCAAACATCGAATATTTCAACAACCAGAATGGGTTGCTGAGGCATTTCATTTCTCCGGGATATTCTATCCGTGTACTGACATTGTGTACAGGTTTTGCAATGCTCAAAAGCGTCCTTGAATAAGGTCGGCCAATAAAATCCACATTGCAAAACCTTTTCCGCTGTCTTTTTAGGACCGAAGTGATCCCCACAGGCCTGATCATGACAAAAAGAAATAACACTCTTGAACTCTTCTTTCGGGACACACCGACGAATGATCTGATCAGGACAATACTTAAACAAGTATGGATCGTCCCAGTAAAAGTGTTTTACTTGGGATAGAAAACGATATTTGTCCTGTTTTGACCAATCGCTGGGTATCAGTCCCGTGGCATGATAGTTCACAATATCCCTGAACCATGGTTCAGCGGATACGTTCAAGAGTTGTTCATCAGGGAACGAATCATTGATCGGCAGGGTCACAGGGGAAGAAATGATGCGTGAAAGATGGTCAGCTGTGACGTTTTCACATCCTTTCTTATCTTTGATAACAAGATCAAATTCTTGTAACAAAAGGATCCAACATATTAGTCGACCTTTTGCATCTTTCTTCGCCAGAAGATGTTTTAAGGCGGAATGGTCAGTGTACACAATTATAGATGTGCCAATTAAGTAAGGCCTGAATTTTTCTAATGCAAATACAACCGCTAAAAGTTCTTTCTCGGTGGTTGTATAGTTGATTTGTGCATCGTTCAGGGTCTTACTTGCATAATAGATCACGTGTGGCATCTTTTCAATGTGTTGTCCTAAGACTGCACCTACTGCAAAGTCGGATGCGTCACACATCAGCTCAAAAGGGTAGTCCCAATTTGGAGACGATAGAACGGGGGCTGAAGTGAGTGAGTGTTTAAGTGAGTCGAAAGCTGTCTCACAGTCCGAGTCAAAGTGAAAGGTCGTATCCTTGGCCAGGAGAAGAGTTAAAGGTCTAGCAATTTTGCTAAAGTCCTTAATGAATCTCCTATAAAAGCCCGCATGGCCAAGGAAAGATCGAATATCTTTGACGCTTTTGGGATGAGGGAGGTTTTGAATGACATCTATCTTAGCTCTGTCAACCTCAATGCCTTTACGTGATATAACATGTCCAAGCACAATTCCTTCTTGGACCATGAAGTGGCATTTTTCCCAGTTCAAGGTTAAGTTCTTCTCTTTGCAACGAGTAAGAACCGCGTCAAGATTCGATAGGCAATCAGAAAAAGAGTCTCCAAAAATCGAGAAATCGTCCATAAAGATCTCCAGAAAATTCTCTACCATATCAGAGAATATCCCCATCATACACCGCTGAAAGGTAGCGGGAGCATTGCATAACCCAAAGGGCATGCGACTGTAAGCAAAGGTACCAAAAGGACAAGTAAAAGTGGTTTTATCTTGATCCTTTTTGGCGATGGGGACCTGATTATAGCCTGAGTATCCGTCCATAAAGCAATAATACTCTCGTCCCGCTAAGCGTTCCAGCATTTGATCAATGAATGGTAGAGGAAAGTGGTCTTTCCTCGTGGCAGCATTGAGTTTTCTATAATCAATACATACACGCCACCCAGTTTGGGTGCGTGTCTGAATCAACTCATTTGCCTCATTGGTTATAACAGTGATGCCGGATTTCTTAGGGACGACATGTATAGGACTCACCCATTAGCTATCGGAGATGGGGTATATAATACCATTATCTAGGCATTTGACGATCTCTTTCATCACCGCTTCCTTCATGACGGGATTTAACCGTCTCTGTGGTTCTCGGGTTGGTCTGGCATCATCCATCACATGTATATGATGTTCAACTATCAAAGGACTAATCCTTTTGATGTCCGCCATGGTCCAACCAAACGCCTCTTTATTAGATCTCAATACCGATAAAAGTGCATTCTCTTGCTCTGATGCAAGAGAAGCGGATATGATAACCGGTAAAGACTCGTTCTCACCAAGATATGCATATTTAAGGTGAGAAGGTAAAATTTTTAGATCTAAAGCTGGCGGAGAAATGATAGAAGGAGGGATCATCGAGTGATTTTTGGAATTACAAAGAAACTCAGAGCCTGTGAAAGATACAGACTCGGGTGGAGTAAAGTTAGAAGTGCAGGACTCAAGTGTAGGAAAAGTGTCCTCACTAAGATCATGTGTGAGATCAAGCAGAGATGTGGTAATGTCGTCGAGATCTAGAAAGCAAAGATCCTCTGCTCCACAACTATCGGGAGCGATCTCGTGGACAGAGCACACATCTAGAATATGAGCAGAGGGTTCTGATAGCTGACTTCCAACTTTATAGATGTTTAGTTCAATGGTCATATTTCCAAATGATAAGTTCATTGAACCATTTCTACAGTTAATAACAGCGTTGGAAGTGGCAAGGAAAGGACGACCCAGAATCACCGGAATTTGGCCCCGGGGGTTTGCTACAGGCTGTGTATCGAGTACAATGAAATCTACAGGGAAAACAAATTCCCCGACCTTTATCAACACATCCTCTAGTTCACCCCTTGGTTTGGTGATTGAACGGTCTGCCATTTGGAGAGTGCGGTGAGCAGGTTTCAACTCTCCAATCCCTAATTGCTCATATACAGAATATGGAAGTAGGTTAACATTTGCGCCAAGGTCTAAAAGAGCACGATTTATGTTTTTACCCCCAATAGAAATCGATATTGTAGGACATCCTGGGTCCTTACGTTTCTTTGGTAGCTGGGGGATAAAAGCAGTGCTAATATTATTAGACATAAAGACCTTCTTCGGCACTTAAGTCTTCCTCTTCCTAGTGCACAAGTCCTTAAGAATTTTCGCATAAGCGGGGACTTGCTGAATCGCATCTAGGAGAGGGATATTGATGTTAACCTGTTTAAACATTTCCATAATTTTCTCCATATGAGGACTCGTTCTGTTACCCCTTAACCGATTCGGGTAAGGAGATTTCGCAATAAGCGCCGGGTCCATAATAGGAGAAGGAAGAGGGGGTAGACGAGATCCCAAAAGAGGTATGGGGACCGTCTGTGGAGAACTAGAAGGGCTATACTGAGGTGTCGAGCCTAGTGGGAAATGGAGAATAGACTCGCGAGAAGGTGGTGTGGTAGAAGAACAAGGATCAGAAGGAGAAGTGTGTGTGTGAGGAAAGGTCTCAGCCGGGGCGTTGATATGATTTTCAGTATCATCAACTTCTTCCCCAACATGGTTGTTCAGCACTCTTCCTGATCTCAACGCTGTGATGGCATTTACATTGTAATGCCCAGAATTCTGTAGGGGTTGAGAGGGAAGTTTCCTTTTTTCTCTCGTACTCATTTCGGCTTTAAGTCGTGCGATTTCAGCTTCCATCGTTCTGATACTCTCAGCTTGGGACGCTGAGTTTTTCTTTATCTCACCGACGGAAGATCTAACCTCAGCCGAAACCTCTATGAAATTTGACAAAAGTGATTTCATGGTTTGAGTGAATTGAGAGAACTCGTCAGAACAGGTCATAGGATTAGACTGTGCAGGAGTGTTGACCTGATTTTGAAAGTTTTGTGACTGATAGGGGTGCTGAGTGAGTTGAAGGGGTTGCTGTGGTGGAGAAAGAGCCCTTTGAAATTGATTCGTGTTTGGAACCGTGTTTTGAGATTGGTTTTGGTTCCAAGCGAAATTCGGGTGATTCCTCCAACCCTGATTGTACGTGGAAGAATATGGATCGTTTCTAGGTCGTTGGAATGCGGCATTAGAATGCTCGTGACCTTGAAACGCGGAGTTTAATGGACATTCTTCCGTTAAATGAGACGGATCAGAACAGCACCCACAAACAGTTTTGGGGAGCGACATTGGGTTTAGGGAGGCTGCTGCAAATTTGTGTTCCATAGCGTCGAGCTTCTTTTGCATTGCTGCCATTTCAGCTCGAACACCTATGGACACATCTATTTGGTGTACGCCACCCCTATTCAATGGTTGGGTTCCACTCTCCCACTGTAGTGATTTTTCAGCGAACTCTTCTAAATACTTCCAAGCTTCCCCATCATCCTTAGTCATAAAAGTACCTTGACACATGTTTTCAAGGCTCTGTTTAGTGTTTGGGTTAATGCCATCATAAATGATTCGGCACAATTCCCATCTCGGGATGCCGTGATGAGGATATTGAACCAATAGATCCATGAAACGTTCAAAGCATTTAGAGAGTGGTTCAGTAGGGAGCTGGGCAAATTGATTCAGTTCACTACGGATTCGAGCTGTCTTTTGTATTGGGTAAAATTTCTTAAGGAATGCAGCGACGAATTCTTCCCAATTCGTAATAGAGTGTGCGGTAGTGTTATATAGCCACTTCTCGGCTATATCGCAGAAAGTAAATGGAAGAAGTCTTAGACGCATAGCATCCACTGAAAGTTGTGACGTACCCATCATTGCGCATACGTTTTCAAATTTGGTAATGAAAACGTAGGCGTCCTCAGTCTCGAGACCGTGGAATTTGGGTAAAAGATTGATATACTGGGGCTTAATCTCAAAGTTATCCCCGTTGGCTGGTGGTGTAGATAAACAGGTTGAAAGAGGACCTCGAAGTGGGTAGCACCTCTCCTGGAGAGAGATGCGGGGTGGATTCTGCGCACCAACGGACGGCGGCAGATTAGGGTTAAAGAAGTTTGATGGAGGTGGATCCATCGAAGTGGGTGTGGTAGTGGGTAAAGGAAAGGTAAATGGAGAAATATCGACTTCGGAGTCGATAAAGGGTACGCGGACTAAACGGGCACTAGAATCCCGTGTCCAGCCTATCTTGCACTAAAATGGGTTAGTACAAGTGGCAGCGTTGACTTATAATTAGGGGTATGAATGAATGCGGTATTTGCTTTGAAAAAGGGACGGATTTTTGAAAAAATGATGCTAAAAAACAAATGCAACAACAAAAAACCCTAGAATCTAGTGGTCACCTAGGTCCGGCTCTAGACCGCTCCTAACTGCCAAAAGACAAGTCGCAGGATAGAATCCTCCACTGCCTCCTTGTTCCCCTGTGGCCGGATAAGTGCCAGGTAAGTAGGAAGGTACTCCACTACGTAAGTAGTGGGCCTAATTAAAAACCACTAGCCTTAGACACACTTGTCTAGGCACCACAAGAAAACGCGGATAAGCAATGAATTACCCACGGCCTTCTTCTGTCCTAAGTGAGCGCGACGGTCCTTAGAGTCATCTCTAGATATTTTTTAGTTAATGTGGGTCAATGCGGATGCAAGTTTTGCGATTTTCGGGGCCTAGGAAGGGTAATGAACTCCCCACCTAATTTGGATTTGGCCGTGCCCCTTAATATCCGTATTTAGAATGCAAACAACCAAGAAACAAAATCACGCACAAATTTACTTTTGCAATTTGCGAGCTGCGATTATTTGCAAAGAATCCTGCAGAAAATTATTAGTTGGAGCTAAAAAAAGGAGAGAGGAGAAGATAAGAAGTCACCTGAAGTAAAATTTTCACAGAGAACCCTCAAACTAGCCGCGGTTCCGCCGCAATTGGGCCTTATTGCCGCCCTTCCGCGGTCGAATGATGGAATCACTGCACCAAAATTTTTCAGAGAGGCTCTGTAGACTCCCTCTGCTCTCTGGTATATTCCAAAAAAAATTTCCAATTTCCAGCAATCTCCAGATCTCCTTGCAATGAACCACAACAAATCGTTTAGGGTTTGCACGAATTTTGATCTCAAAAATCACAATGGAATAAATCTTTCAATTCAAACTTTAATAAGAAACGAATTAGCGCGCGATCCCCGGCAACGGCGCAATTTGATTGTTTGATTTTCTTGGATGTGTGTTAAAGCAAGTATCGAATCAATTGTTTCCCGATAACGGTTTCATTTGATCGATAACAGTATCTTGTATCAGTATTTAGAAAATTGTATAAAGAAATCACAACCTAAGAATTATATTTGACCGCAATCAACTACGGTGTCAGTTGTAGATCGTAAGCGAGTGCGGATCGTCCACAGGGATTGTGCGATTCGTTTCATTGTTCGATTTGTTTGAATTGAAAAGTTAATTGCAAAGAAAAGAAAACATGATTCAAGATTTATCAAATGTTTCAAGTGTCACTATTCTTAATCAAGAATCAAGAAAACGATAAACATCAAGAATTGAGTTTCTTTGAATTCCAATCACTTAAGGGTTTCAAGATTTGAAGTAAAATGCTCGTAGGAATCGATTAGATTGTAGATGTGATGAAGATTCAAGAATACGATTTCTTATCCATTAGCGAATTGATACTAACTCGATGTCGATTGATCGAGGTTTAAGGATCTTGCGAAGAATTAGGGTTCTTCGTCCTATCCTTTGTCCTTTCGATGAATCACATTCGCTAGATAGCTTCTTGAAGATACAATGATCGATTCTTGTATTTCTAGATCATGCGAAAAGAATCAAGAACCCATTTCACATCAATCTAGATCATCGATCATTCTATTTTCAAGAATTTACAATTGCTATAAGACTTAAGAAAATGTTTAAAGATTCGTCAACACCATCATTCTACAATCATCTCGATTCCTCCACGAGCGGAGTTTATTCACACATCATCACAAAGAATATATTCAAGAATCGAAATGAAATCATGATGCTAGAATTGAAATGTAAACAAGTTTAAAGAATCTTCACCTTTATTATATCAACAAGAAGTTACAACTCTCAAGAATTACAAGAGAAAGGAACATCGCTCGTTGAATCTTGCATCGCTCGGCTTCTTGAGTCTTGGATCGCTTCGACTTCGTGCTCTGATGAAGTCCGGCTTTGCTTCTAAAGGGTTGTAGAAGACTTGCTTGGCTTGAACTCCATGAATCTTGAAGTGGGTATTTGTGGATTGGATTAGGGTTAGGGTTTGGAGGTGGTTGTTGTTGGGTAGAAGAAGAACTAGGGTTTCTACTCAACAACAATGAATGAATCAATGAATGGATCAATTAAATGAATACAATTGAATTAATCCCTTTTTACAAGTGAGCCTAGGGTCCTATTTATAGATCTCCCAAACCCTAAGCCTTGAGTTTAAAATAGAAATTCCCTCCAAAAGTTTGTTGAAAGACTTCTAGAAGTAGTTAGTTAGGCTTAGCTTAGGGTTTAAACTAGGGTTTAGGGAGAACATTCTAGAATACAAGGCTGGTTTAGTGTGGCTCCAAGGGTTTGCTGATCTGGCAGAAGGTTCTGGGGCTTTCTGAAAATTGTTGTGTCATTCTGAGCTGTACACACTGAGGGAGGAGTTATGGTGCAAAATTTGGGTGATGAAGAGGCAAGACCACCGCGGAACCGCGGCAATAGGCGGCTTAGGCCGCGGTTCCGCAGCCATTTGGGCTCCTTAGGGCTGCATATTTTCAGTGTTGGCTTCTTATGACTTCTTCTGTATTTTCTGATATGTTGAATTCCTTAATTCCTTACAGATCATTACCAGATTCCAAATCCTTGAGTTGGCGTATCTTTTAGCGGTGTAAATTTGAGCAAGGTTCTGTATTTTCCTGCACAGACTTCGAAACACGGGTTGTGATATATAGAAATGATGCCATGTTATGAAATGCAGTGAATTTCCCTAGAAATGCCGGTTTTAAGATCTAACACATGTAATCTGATATTTTACGACAGATTTGCTAATATGTGAAATATGAATGCCGAACACTTCTATATGAATGCGAATGATAGGGAAATTGCCGGTTAAAATATGCAATATTTTCGACTAATCAAGTGTCACGATGGCTCTTGTAGAATCAGGGGATGAAGCCACTGGTGCTGAAACCATTCCACTGAAGGAAAGCGAAGAATCCGCAACGCCGAGTGATGCTTCTGTTGCAATTTTGGCTGATGACCCATCAGGTGGGTTTCGGGTCGCTGTTTATTTTCTATCTCACAATCCTTTTTAGCTTTTTCTGACGGTATTTTATTTGTAGGTGTAGCGAACATCGAGATTATGTCATCTGAAACACTTGCGGTCGCTGCCATGACGGTTGCTCCCTCGCCTTCTCCTATGTCCTCCAAGATGCTGGAAGGTATAGATTTGCGATCCATTTAATTGAACTATGACGACCGTCTTTCTTGTACTGACCATGTATCATCGCAATCTTGCAGGAGTTCTCTTTGATCATCTGTATCAAGTGCTGAACCCGCATTTTTCCTTCTAGTCGGAAGTCACTTTGCCTGCTGGTGCCGGTAAGTATAGTTTTTTTAACCGACGTCCTTTTCTTTCTTTGACGGAAGACCCTGCCATTGTTAATTTTAAATTGATTGCAGCACTACAAATTGAAGGAGGGGACAAGAGAATCGTCGCACCATCAGTACTCCCAACTCTACCCCTATCGCAGCCGGTATAGTAGACTCTATTGTTCGTGCATTTTCTTTATCTCTTGAGCCGACATTAGATCATAATTCGTTTTGCAACAATCGTACCGGCTTCTGCTCCGTTCGAGTCTCGCATCCTAATGTCGGCGGGGCCCTTTTCTAGACGTCCATCTTCCAAAGGCGCTGTGAACAGCCTGTGTATGTTGAGTGACTACGTCGAGGAGCTTGACACGGAGGCCCTTACACTTGCTGCAGATTTTGCTGTCGAACTTAATCCAATGCTGGCGACGCTTGTGAACTTCCATAACGAAGGCATCGTTGAGTCTTCGGTTAATCACTGCAGGAAGATTGAGGCCTATCTGTATGAGATTGAGTTCAGGCATCCTCCTCCGGAGGTGTTGGCTTCGAACTCCCGGCGGGCTGCATGGGTTGAGCAAAATGCCATTTTCCTTCGCCATTTTGAACAAGAGGCGACCAACAAGCGAAAGGAACGTGAGGCGACTTACGCTGAGTCTGTTCAACTGCGTGCCCAGGTCGAAACTAATGCTGCGCAGCTGAACTCCATCTTTGAAAGCCTTCAACGATGTATTTCCGACGGGCTGGTGCTGAGGAAAAAGCTTGACTTTACTGAGTAGGTCGCGCAGAGTCAGGAGGCTGTTCAGCAGGAAATTGATGAGAAACTTTCATCCTGTCTGCAGCAACGGGCCCAAGTCGAAGCGGAGCTAGCCACGGTAGCTAATCGCGAAAAGGAGCTGAGAGGAGTGCGCGAGCAACTGGCTGATTTATTGAAAACGCCTCCTTCTCAGTAGCTGCCTTTGTATCGATTGTACATTTGTAAATAACACGTATTCATTTCATTCATTTTTTTATTCCATTCATTTTCATATGATGTAACTTGTATCCAATTGAATTTATGAATAAAAGACACATTTCTTTTCTATCTTGTGTTATCGCCTTCTTTTCTTTGCTTTGTTGTCATGTGATTTTAGCAAATTTGGCCTGTAAATGATAGATAATGGTTCATCTTGAACTCTTCATAGGGTAGTGATGGCTTAGGAAACAGGTTTAGATCTGCCGCCTAAGACTTTTCAATTTTATGAGCCATGAGGGTCTCATAAAGATTTTTCTCCCTACGAGTCGTAAAGATCTCGTAGATGTATTTTCTCCTTAGAAGTCGTGAGGACTCCTAAGTGCGTTTTCTCTTGAGAGTCGTAATGATCTCACAAGAGAATTTTCTTCCTTACAAGTCGAGAGGACTCGCAAGTGGTTGATGAGTTGACTTGTTCCTGAGTCAAAGCGTTGCTTCGATGGGGAGATTGAAGGTTGACTTTCTCCGTTTTCTACGGTGTCGGGATCGACTTTCTCCGTTTTCTATGGTGTCGAGGGTTGACTTTCTCCGTTTTCTATGGTGTCGGGGATCGACTTTCTCCGTTTTCTACGGTGTCGGGGGATCGACTTTCTCCGTTTTCTACGGTGTCGGGGATCGACTTTCTCCGTTTCTTAACGGTGTCGGGGATCGACTTTCGGTTATTTGTTAACCGCAGAGTCTTGGAACTAGGAATTTTGCCGTGGCTCCGATTGGTGTGTCGCGTCCGTATCATGCTGGAATGAGGAAGGAATGCCGTTGATGATCTCTAAGCTGTAGATGTCACCGTCGAGATTTGACTCTCCGTTTAAAAGAGCCTGGTGAGGGAAATGTGGTTCCCTTTTTGTTTATGCCTATAGATTGTATACAGGGATCGGTATGAACTCACCTGTAGGGCAAAAGTTTCACTTCATATATATATTTTTTGTTTTTCTTTCCGCGATACTCTATCATTTCAGCTTTTTGTATCGCGAAAGTCGCGATTGTCCAATCATTTTGGCTATTTTTTGCGGTGCCCAATCATTTCGGCTTTTTTTTTTACTCGCTGCTTTTTTATTGCGAGTTGCCCAATCATTTCGGCTATTTTTGTATGCATATATTTTACTTGCTGATTTTGTTGCAAGTTGCCCCATCATTTCGGTTATTTTACATGCATTTTTTTAGTACGGAATTCAAGATCTGATACCAATACTAGCATCATTATTGCTGCGACTGGAATATTGCAAGAAGTGAATCATCATTTGCCGTGAAAGGACTTGGAACTTGATACCAATGTAGGCATCAGCATCGCTACAACTGGGACATTGCCAGGAGCGAATCATCATTTGCCTTTGTTGATTTAAACAAATATGGCTTACCAAATAGGGTTAGAATCCTGTCGACTAAGGCTTTTGACTTCATGAGCCGTAAGGGTCTCATAAAGGTGTTTCTCCCTACGAGTCGTGAGGATCTCGTAGGTGTAATTTCTCCTTAGGAATCATGGGGATCCCTAAGTGTGTCGCTCCTTTGTGAGTCGTAAGGATCTCACGCAGGTAGTTTCTCCTTACAAGATTGAGAGAACCTTGCAAGTGTTTTTTAACGAGATTGCGCCATTTCGGGTTTTCACAAACTCGCCGGTAGCCCTGCTGTTTTTACTCACGGAGCCTTTTCGGGTTTTCATCCGTGCCCATTTTGCTTGTGGACGTACCATTTTCTCTCTCTCTCTCTCTCTTTTTACGAGTCTGCGCCCTTTTGGGTTTTCACAAACTCGCCGATAGCCCTGCTGTTTTTACTCACGGAGCCCTTTCGGATTTTCATCCGTGCCCATTTTGCTTGTGGACGTACCAATTTTTTTACTCGCTAGCCCAAGGATGCTGCGGGTCTGTAGTAGTTTAAAGACGTTTCGGTCAGTAGTTAGTTTTATGACATTTCGGTCCATAGCTAGTTTTAGGACATTACGGTCCACTATTAGTTTAAGGACGTTTCGGTCCTTTGTGGAGACAACGGTTTCGCTGGATACCCTTACAGAGCTTGGGTTTGGGAAGATAGCGAGCAGACATGGGTGTCATTATCTATCAGGCGTAGTATTTCTTCAGGAACCGGCCGTTTATTGGCCCGAAGGGACTTTCGCCATGCATGTCCATGAGCAAGTAGGCCCCATCTTGGTAGACCTTGTCTATGATGTACGGGCCCTCATAATTCGGCTCGAACTTCTTCCGTTTGGCACGAATGTCGATCATAGGTCTCTTGACCACTAGCACGAGTTCGTCTTGGCGGAATGTTCTCGGCCTAGTGAATCTCTCGTATGAGCGCGCCACCTTTGCTTTGTAAGCCTCTAAGTTTTGCTACGCCATGAGACGAGTTTCATCGAGGGCATCAAGCTCCTCAAGCCGAAGATGAGCATTCTCTTCGTCTGTTAGCCCGTAATGAACTGCCACTCGTAAAGAGGGTAGCTCTATCTCCAAGGGGAGTACTGCCTCAGTGCCGAACACCAATGCGTATGGCGTTGTATTTGTGGCCGTTTTGAACATGGTCCGGTACGCCCAGAGAGCTTCATGCAGTCTTTCGTGCCAGTCCTTTTTATTTCTGGACACTGTCTTCTTTATGATCTTCGTCAAGATCTTGTTGAAAGCCTCAGCTAGACAATTAGCTCGGGGATTATAGACTGAAGAGTATCTCCAGTCTATATTATGTTGCTGCGCGAAGCGGATGATTCTGTGACTTCTGTAGGCTGGCCCGTTATCAAAGATAATCCGTCGCGGAGTGCCGAACGATAGATGACGTGTGTCTTAAAGAAATGAAGGAAATTCTCCGTCTTCACTTCTCTCAGCGGTACTGCTTCTGTCCACTTAGAGAAGTAATCGGTTGTTACCAATATAAACCGATGTCCTCTAAATGATGCTGGTTCGATGGGCCCGATTATGTCAGTTCCCCACATTTCGAACGGCCAGCTAGCCACCATTGGGTATAGTGGATTTGGATGCTGGTGGATGAAGTCCCCATGAATCTGGCACGAGTGGCGCTGCTTCGCGTATTCGAGGCAGTCCTGAATCATCGTGGGCTAATAGTAGCCCATCCTTTTGATCTTCAGCTTTATCTTTGGGCCGGCTTGATGAGATCCGCAGAGTCCGGCATGAGTTTCTTGGACGACTTTCCTCGCTTCTTCTGGTCCCAGGAATCTTAGCCATAGAGAGTCGAACGATCTCTTATACAGAGTATCATTGACGAAGGCGAAAGAATGAGCTTTTTTCATGAGCTGATGTCTTGAGGACGCATTTTCAGGTGTCCGACGGGATTTGAAGTAGTCTATAAAGACTTCTCTCCAATCCCTAGCCTTTTCCTAGTCTTTTATTTATAGGGTCGTTTGCTTGGTCGCTTCCTTTTCTTCAGACGACTCCGGAGATATTTTTGCCGGTGCAAGAACCCGACAGTTTTGCACAACGATTCTTACGTCATCGAGATTTTCGTCAGCCAGTTCTAACGCATCTGCTTTGCTATTTTCCGTAGGTGGTATTCTTTCCAGAACGTAGGAAGGAATTTGGGTCAGCAGTTGCTGCATTCTCTCACCGTACTTTACCAACTCCGGTTTGCACGTTTTATAGTCGCCATTTACTTGACTAATGACCAGCTGGGAGTCTCCGTATATGAGGAGGTTTTCGATTCCCATGTCGACAGCGATCTCAAGATCTGCTATCAAAGCCTCATATTCGGCTTCATTGTTTGTCCTCGGCTCTGTTAAGGAAAAGGCAAAGCGTATTATCCCTCCTTGCGGAGTCACGAAGATAAGGCCTACCCCAGATTTGATTATGGGGGAGCTGTGCTTTCGCTTCTTCATGGAGGATGCTCCGTCGAAATAGAGTTCCCATCGGGTATCATTCTCTCTTCTCCCTCCGTCGATCGTGTCAAACGCGTGCTCGTCTGGCAATTCGCAATTTATAGGTGAATCGGCAAGTATCGGATGATCAGCGAGGAAGTCGGCGATGGCCTGGCCTTTCACTGCCTTGAGGGGTCGGTATGCTATCGAGAACTCCATTAAAAGTAGGGCCCATTTAGCGAGCCGTCCTGTTAGTATGGCTCTTGACATCAAATATTTGAGAGGATCCACTTTTGATATTGGGCGGACCTCATGCGCCAAAGCATAATGCCGGAGCTTCGTTATCGTGAAGATTAACGCCAGGCAGTGTTTTTCAATGGGGGAGTAGTTGTTTTCTGTCCCCAGAAGAACTCGACTCAAATAGTAGAGGGCTCTCTCTTTTCCTTGGTCGTTCTCTTGTACTCATAACGCACCTAAAGAACCTTCAAGAGCTGTTGTGTATAGGATGAGAGGCTTTCCCTTGACCGGAGCGGTCAGTACCGGCGGATTCTGCAAGTATTGCTTGATTTCGTCGAGTGCACTCTGGAATTTGCAATCCCAGACGAAAGGGGTCCCTTTTTTCATTAAATGGCTATAGGGGCGGCATTTGCCGGAAAGATTGGTTATGAACCGCCAGATATATGCAAGCTTTCCTTGGAGGGACCGCAGTTGCTTGAGAGTTCTTGGCGGAGGCATTTCCATGATCACCTTGATCTTTGATGGGTCTATTTCGATGCCCCGGTGTCGTATGATGAACCCTAGAAATTTGCCCGAGGAAACTTCGAACGCGCATTTGAGAGAGTTCATCTTCAGGTTGTATTTCCGAAGAAGTTGGAATACTACCTTCAGATGCTCCCAATGCTCCTCGTGTGATTTGCTTTTAATCACGAGGTCATCAATATAGCATTCGACGATTTCATGTATGAGGTCATCAAAAATTTTCGTCATGGCCCTCTGATATGTAGCGCCGGCGTTCTTCAAGCCGAAAGGCATTACTTTGTAGCAGAATATGCCCCGAGGAGTTCGAAAAGCGGTATGCTTCTGGTCTTCGGGATGCATCTTTATTTGGTTGTACCCCGATGAGCCGTCCATGAAGGAGAAGACTTCGTGAGTGGACGTGTTGTTTATCATCAGCTCGGTAACCGGTACGGGAAAGTCATCCTTCGGACATGCTTTGTTGAGGTCCCGAAAGTCTACGTAGATGCGCACCGTCCCATTTTTCTTTATCACTGGGACGATGTTGGCGATCCAGTCAGGGTATTGAACTTCTTGGATAAAGTCAGAGTCGATTAGCTTCTTGACTTCGGCGTTGATGCTCATTTCAAGTTCGATCCGCATTTTTCTTGGCGCCTGTTTGACTGGCTTGACGTCTGGCAATATCGCCAATTTATGGACGGCTATTTCTGGATCTAATCCTGGCATCTCAGAATAGTTCCATGCGAAGCAGTCTTTATACACGTCTCTTAACGTAGCTACCTGTTCTTCGGACAGCAGCTCACTGAAGAACGTAGGCCTCGGGTCGTTTGCCGTTCCCAAGTCGATTTTTCTGAGGTTATCTGTAGTAGTATGTATCCCATCTTCCATCTCTTTTGGAGCCGATGGAAACTCTGAGATCACCTCGTCATCATCGTTTTAGAAGTACCAGGGGAGGTCAGCTATACCTTCGCGTACTCCTTCTCCTGACAGCGTTATCACCTGACAACATTATCACGTGACAGGTATGAGATCGCTTCCAAGACCGATGTTGATCCGGCTCTACTCTCGCTGCATATGTGGCTTTCGGTTCATGCTTTTGTGGCAGGGTTACCTTCCAACTGCTAGATAAAGCGAACCTGCCTTGCTGATACTGGTCTTCTACCCAGTTTTTGAATGTGAAGCAGTCTTCAAGAGAATGTTCTATCGCTCGGTGATAGGAGCAATAAACCGGGTGAGAGACCTCGTCTGCTTGTTCGGGGTGTTTGGACTCCGGGAGCGTAATCATTTGATGTTTCATGACAAGATCGAATATCTTCCTTGTCTTGTCTTGGGGAAAAGAATATGTTCGACCCATCTTCTTTATAAGAGACGGATCCCGGCTACTCAATTCTCGATTGCGTGGCTTCTTAGACCCGCTTTGCCACAGTCAAACGTTTTTTCCGTTCTTTAGCTTGTTTCTACCTCTGCGTCGGGTCTTTTGTATGACAGGCTGGCGACGAAGAGCATCGTCATTCTCCGCAGCCTGCTGAAGGAGGCGCTGCGTCCTGGCTTTCTCGTAAATGGTCATTTCACGGTTGTGGTCATCCCGGACTTTTTGACCCGCTTCTCTTATTAGCTTGTCCATATGTTCTTCGAACGACGGACCTGGCACTTTTATGGCGGGGCCTCGTTTTGGTTCAGGGTTAGCGTCTTCTAACAGAGCATCTCCTTTTTCATCAAGGTCATGTATAACGTAGCAACCATGGAATCGTTCCCGTTTCTTGGATTGAACATATCCAAGCCCGATCGTTTCCATTCTCCCGTTGGGCAATTTTTGCTGAGTTCCAGGGACGTTCCAGATTCTGTTGTAGAACTGAGCCTGTCGAGCAGTCTGTTTGAAGGGTACGCCTTGACGTCTCAACAGCTTTTTTAATCCTTCCGTGTAGTATCTGGGCAGACGGATGGGCTGGAGCCTGTCAAGTGCAGAATTGGCACCATGCCAGATTTCTTTCTCTACTTTGGTTTCCGTGGATCGATAAAAGAGGATTGTCTTTTCATCTCTTCGCCTGGGAGGGACGTAGAACGTCTGCAGTTCCTGCACATTATATGTTTCGAGCGTATCAAGCTCTCTGTAGTGTTGAAGCGGAACCATATCGATTTGCAAACTCCGTTCATCGCCGATGAAGGCTTGTATTGATGGCCGAACAGAAAATACTGTATTAACCTCATCTTCAGAGTCGCCGCCGAAGACCAACATAGGGGTAGACGGTTCGGGCTTGTTGTATTGGAGTGGCCCCGAATAGACTCTCTCTTTCTCTTCCTCGGTATCGCTCCCAAAGACCAGAATGGTGGCGATAGCTTTGTTGTTCGGTTTATGGCATCTTTCCGTGTCTTCGAAGTCTGATAAGAAGTATTTTGCATTTTCGTACTTTCGGACATCATTCACGGAGAATGGGTTCAGCTCTCCTGTCACGGTATACTCGAGACTATTCTTGAAATAGTTCATACACTGATGTTATGTAGAAGGGATGACGTTGAACTCTTGTAACCAAGGCTTGCCGAGCAAAGCATTGTAGCAAGTCTTGGCATCAATGACGTGAAACTTGATGTCAGTGACGAGCAGCCCAAACCGTAACGTCAAAATTACAGACCCGAGCGCCCGTGATGACTGGGAGTCGAATCCGGAGATAGTGATTTTATCCCGAGCGAGGTGTTGAATGCTCATGCAGATTTCTTTTAACACCCTCACATTTAGGAGGTCGACAGAGGACCCATTATCAACTAAGATCTTCCCTATCTTGATATTATGGCAGTATCCGGTGACATACAAGGGACGGTTGTGCTCGCATGTTCTGAGGAGGAGATCTTCATCGCTAAAAGTGATGTCAGCTGTGTGTACTTCTTCCAGCTCGTCCTTCATCTTTTCTTCTGCAAGAAAGGCTTGAAACTGCTCGGGATCCTGTAATGCCTTGATCAACGAATCTCTCGCCTCTTTAGATAGCAGAAGGGCATCAAGAATGCTCAGTTGCGAGGGTATCTTCCTCAGGTATGCCAGAACGTTGTAATCCACCTTATTTTTTTTGGCGGGTCCTTAGCTGCCAACTCCTCGATGACTCGATCATCTAGGGTGATATCCTCAGGGACTTTTTACTTCCCCTTATCTTTTCTGTTCGATCCCTTGTTTGTGGGTCCGAAATTCTTTTCGGGTAGTGTACAATCGCGCAGCTGAATATTCTCGCAGGTTTTCGTCTCTTCTGCTTCGGAGGTGGGTTCTTTGAAGAGAGGGCCGAGGGCTATTTCCTCATCAGAATCGCTTCCGAAGGTGAGAACTTGCGATATCCCGGAATCGACCATGTGACAGTTACCGGCAGTTCTTTTGTGCTCATCTGACGCATTTTTTCGATGTCGACGAGCTTCACGCTTCATCCTCTTGAAATGTTGTCGGTGGGCGACATATCCCCGCCACCAGTTTTTAAAGGCGTTGCACTCTTCAGTAGGGTGCGCAGTCCTATGATGGTATAAGCAGTAATTTGGATGTGCATCCTCTTCGTCAAGGTGTATCCCACCAGGAGTGTTTCCTTCGGAGGGTGACAGCTTCATTTCCATTGACATGGCTTTGGCGAACCGTTTCCTCGTCTTAAGTTTGCTTTTGTTTGCGGCGGATGTGCTTTGATCTGATGGGAGTGTTTTAACCCTTTCGTCCAGTCGCCGGCGTTTAGCTTTTTCGAATATGGCCATTTCACGCTCTCGATCGGCTTTGCTTTTCTGACGGGCTGCGTTCAGCAGCAGATCAATCATCTCGTCAGACGGTTCCAAGGGTTTCGGTTTGGGATCTGCCCCCACTTTCCCTGTATCAGGAGTTTCTTCACCATCTATTGACGAGTGAGAGATCACGTGGCAGCTCACTACGTAATCCTCAGGTTCATCTGACGAGTCTTCTCCTTCATCTTTGTTGCCATCTCTGTCTTCAAGGATGTGGTTGAGAAACTTTTGGAGTGTGACCGGGGTTCGCACCTTCTGGTTGTATTTCTCCAGCGCGTCAATGTGTTTTTGCAGGTCCGTGCGCTTGTCATCCGGCTTCACGGGCTTTTCGGTTTTCTTCTTCTTCTTTGAAGACTTTGACGGCTAGGCATGGGCGTTTTGATTATCGCTACCAATTCTTGGCGTTGGGCGCGGTTTTAGTATTCCCTCAATGATCTCGGGTTCCAGCGGACTTTTCCACATTATCGTAGGGCATGTTTGGAGATCCTTCAGCATTCTTTTCGTTTTAGCTGAAAGAGCGACCTCTCATGGAGTTTTTTCTATAAAAGAGTACGATGCCCCCGGCGTGTCCACCTTTTTAGGAGCGTATGGCTGGGGCGGGTTTACTTTCCAATTTTCGGACAGCGCGAATTTGCCCTATTGGTATTGGTCCTCAATCCAGCCTTTGAAGATGAAGCAATCTTCTATTGGATGGCCCATTATTCGATGGTAGGGGCAATAGTTAGGACTGTTGACGTCGCCGGGCTACAGTAGGCGTTTTGGATCCGGCAAGGTGATGAGCCTGTTGTGCACCGCCAGCTCAAACAGTCTCCTCGTTTTATCCCAGGGAAACGAATAAGGACGCTTCAGCTTCTCGTTAAAGAATCGTTGTTTATCGTCTTGGCGATCAGTTGGTTTTGGACCACTTGGTTGCTGCTGAGCATTGACGACGAAGGTCGCTTTCCCTTTTCCCTTTTCGTTTCAAAGCTCCATCTTCGAAGAAGACGGTTTATGAACCATCTGATCCATTTGGGCCAGCTTGTCAATCAAGGCCTGGAAGGTAGTCGGCTTGAAAAACATCATGAACTGAGATATAGTTGCCTGGGGATCAAGAGTTCCCACAAACATGCCCACTGCAGGAGCTTTCTCTATACGCTGTTCGCACTTCGACCATAGATTCCGCCACCGTATCGCGTATTGAACCCATGTTTCGCCTGGCTTCACCCTGGCGTTAATTAGTGCGGTGATCGGGGTGTGCTCGCTAGCGCTTGCGAATCTCTGTGTAAACAGTAGCTCCATTTCTGCAAATGTCTTAACGGAGTCATTCGGGAGTTCAGAGTACCATTCAAACGCCGTCTCCGACAAGCTGCCAACAAACTGGCGAAGCAGCAGTTTGTCGTCACCCCCAGTATTACCGCACAAGGCCCTGAATTGAGCAACGTGCTGGTGTGGATTCCCCGTCCCCTTATATACATGGAATTTAGGGATCGTATATCCCGGCGGGTACTTTATTTGGTCATACCAACCCGGATAGGTCCAGTCTTAACAATTTGGCCGGCCGCTTCGCTCGCCTGATGGGCTCGTATCTGTTGAGCGATATAGTCATCCAAGACGGTTTTGGAGATCATCTCCTCTTTGGCTGCCGATAGAGCCGGAAGAGGGTTTGATGTCTCCCCTATGTCATCTTCAAAGATAATCGGAGGGTCTTCAGCTGCAGGATCCGGCTGTATCATCATCCCGACCATATCTTGAAATAAAAGCGCCATTCGTTTTATGTTGGCTGTTTGTTCCGCGGCCTCTCTATCTCTTTTCTCGAGGATTTTGCGAAGGAACTCAGCATCGGTTTCCTGTTCTTGACGCTGCTCTGACGACGTTTCCGGGCTTTCTTTTGGCCCAGCGAGTGCGTCCATCTATGTTAGTATCTCCTGAAGTTTTTGTTGTTGTTGCTCCTGAGCCTTTGTCACTGATCTGGTTAGAGGTCGATGGCCCGTGGAAATACGGCTATCCTCTTTCCCGGATGCAATATAAACAGTGTGCATCACTATGCCCCAGACTTGGAGCGTTTAGGTTCAGTGCCCTTTAGATTCGTCGCAGACCGGGGATTTTCTCCGGCCTTCTTCTTTTGTGAGCGGTCGAAGTTGAGGGGACCGTTGCAGCGGGCACCCAAGTAGACGACACCTTCTGTGGTACAACTGGATGGTCCTTCTCTTGCCGAACTTTCATCTTCTTCGGTCGGCGGGAGTAGTCTTGGTTGATCACCGAGTCTTGGACCTGTCGCCAGATCTTATGAATTTTAGAGGACAGCCGCTGAGGGGGCTATTCTGGCTTTGTCTTTGTAGCATTCTCCACAAGTAAAGGAGATCTTTTCAGCACGGCAGTCGGAGAGTTCTTACGGACCATCCTGAATGGTTCAAAGCTGTTTCCAGTTGGAACAGCAGCATCAACTTCCACCGTTGGAGTCGGCGGGGTAAGTCCATATGGGGAATTGCCCCAAGTTTTCCTCACTCGTCCCCAGTGGGGACGTCGAGCATGCCTTGCGGACAGGACCACCTCTGCTGTTGGATGAGCTTCTTTATGCCCCCGCTCTGATGAGGGATTGCTGTTGGGGCCAGCCTATCGAAGACCGATGTCCGCTGAGAGGGAATGATCAATTTTGAAAAGACCGACTTTTTGGCAGGGGGAGCAGCCTTGGTTACTTCGCCTGAAGCGGGAGCTGGAACGGCCAGTCTTTCGAAGACCGACCCCTTAGCAGGAGAAGCCACTTTGGCAACTTCAGGAGCACGAATGGCTATTCGTTTTGGGATAACCTGCTCAGGTATCGTGGGCTTCTTCACGGGCCCATTGGAGTTTTGGCCCAGTCTGTTAAAGACTGAAGTGTTAGATTTGAACGACCCGTTAAGAGGGGCCGCGGTAGTCGTAAGCCGATCAAAGATTGACTTCTTCGGAGCTTCTTACAACGGTTGTGGGGCGTTGAAGCTCATGGGTGGGAGCATGGTCCCAAAGAACAGCCCTGCGGTGGCTTGCGTCACCTGTTCCACTGGCATCTTGAAAATGGAGGCCGCTTGAGACCCATAAGTCACTCCTCCAGCAGGGAGGGAGTGGGAGTTGTTGCAGTTGATGCAGTTGAAAGCCATTGATCTTCTGTTTTCTGCACGGAGCAAGACACCAAATCTTAGTACCTCGAATCCAAGGGCAACCATAGCAAACCGCGATTCGTTCGCGAAACACGACACACGAAGTGTGGAGTGGAAAGAGGAAAAGGTCCCACCGGGCGTGCCAGAATCTGTTCTCCGCCGAATACCGAGACGAAACTGCGTAGGTTCGTCTTGCCTGAATTTAGGGGCAGATACTATTTGGTTTTATCCATCCACCTCTCCGAAAATACCAAGTTGATTTATGCTACCGTGTATCGGAGGTTTAGACGAATGCGGCCGTTGTAGAAAACTTCGTCAGATTCCCCCTCGTTTGAGAGGTTTTTGATTGTGGGGACGCTCTTCCCTGCAGACGCAAACCCCTGTAGTTAATTACGCTACCGCATCGCGGTAACCACTTTCTCCTTCTCCATATGGTCATTTCGTGTCGTGTGTGTTTGTTTTATTTTTGGTTGCCCGTGGATTGTATACGGAGACTAATTTATGTTGTCGCCCGTAGGACGTGGATTAGTCCAAATCCGTATTTTCTTAGATTTGAGTTTGGGTTGGGTTTAAGGATCGTTAATCTCATTTGACTAAGATCAACTTAAACGTTATTGAGGATACGTTAGTCTAATGTTAGACTAAGATCTACTCAATAGGATCATTTAGATCCAACAAAAGAGCATTCGGGCTCTATTATTTTAGTTTAAAGACATTGTGGTCCATAAGTTTAAGGACATCATAGTCCGTGACAGTTTAAAGACGTCATAGTCTGTAAAGTTTAAAGACATCATAGTCTATGAGTTTAAGGACCCCACAGTCCATAAAGTTTAAGGACATCATAGTCCATGAGTTTAAGGACCCTACAGTCCGTAAAGTTTAAGAACATCATAGTCCAGTTTAAAGACGCCATAGTCTGTGTGGTTTTGGTTCAACCGTTTTGGGATGCACCAAAAGTAATTGGTTATTGGGACCCTCCATCTCTCTGAAGACGTTGAAGAATTACAACGACATATATCAGAGATATGAAGAGATGTACCCTTGAACCAATGTTGGTTGGGAGATCTGTAGTCATATTTGGGACTAAGATCAGTTAAAAAGATTTATGAGCATATGTGCCCAATTAATCTAAATGAGGGAACTGTGGCCAACTTTGGGCTCGGCCCATTCAGTTAAAATGTTGGACATTTAATTAGGCTCGGTCCTTTTTCATTTAACAATGTTGAGCATTGGTTTGGGTTCTGACAACATTTTTATCTTTCATTGAGTGCTGAGCACTCATTATGGCTCTAGGGCTTTATTAAAAGAACAATTTATGTTCTCTCGGCGCACACGTGAGGAGCACGTGGCACGCTTGGCGCTGAGCGCCAGTTAATGAGTGCATAGCACTCTTTGTGAAATAGCGCACATGTGAGGAGCACGTGGTGCACTTGACGCTGAGCGCCAATCTTGAAACGCTGGACGCTTCTTTGAATTGGAGCGCTAGGAGCGTTGTGGCGCCAGTTTTAGAGCGCTAAGGCGCTTCTTTGAATTGGAACGCTAGGAGCGCTGTGGCGCTGTGCACCAGTCTTGGAGCGCTAAGGCGCTTCTTTTTAATTTGGAGCGCTAAGGCTCTTTTTTAGGCAACTTTGATCAGTTCTGCGCTTTAAGAATTAAATTCTCGTTTATAAGAGATCTTATCTCATGGGTCTAAGAACAAAGTTCTTATTTTTATAGGAGATATTACAATCTCTTATTTTTTTGTGAAAGGCTTTGCCTTTATGGATCTGTGATCGTAAGAGAATTGAATTCTTCTTCCCCTTTTTATGATGAGATGTTATGATCTCTTTTGTGAAAAACGTCTGTCTCATAGATTTATGATCTAGAAAAATAAACTAAGTTCCTCTTCATTCGATGAGATGCTTTGCTCTCTCTATTTTATTTACCTTGAAGAAATTCTTTTTTTTTCCGAGAGCTTGCTTTTCTCTATGAAATTTCTCAAAGTTTGTGGGGGGGTTTCTCTATGCAAGACTTAAAGTCTTAGGTCCTTTATATAGGGGAGGCTGATTTGTTGAATCAGTTAAAGAGATCTTTTCTCTAATTGATTTGGGGATGTTTCCCACCGTTGGATCTTTAATCCTAGGGCTTCTGTTTTACAGAAGGCAGCCTTCTTGTTTTTAACAAGATTGGGAAAATATTTTCCCATACAGAACTTATTCTGTATCTTGGTGATTTTTTAATCACTATTGGATTTTTGATCCAACGGTGTTTTAATTTTCAGAGGTAATCTGATGATTTTTAGTCATCTTTGTTGGATATTTGATCCAACGGTGAGGAACATTTAGTTCCAGCTCTAGCGCTCTCGTGATTTGCGCATGAGCGCTGCATCAGAGTGTTTGACTCTTGGTGCTAGCGCACTTAGCGCTAGCGCTCTCGTACTTTGCACGTGAGCGTTGCATCAGAGTCTTTGACTCTTAGTGCTAGCGCACTTAGCGCTTGCGCTCTCGTGCTTTGCACGTGAGCGCTGCATCAGAGTTTTTGACTCTTAGCGCTGGCGCTGCTAGCGCCAGCGCTCACGTGCAAGCAGCGCTAGCGCTCACGTGTACATCTGAGTCTTTGACTTTTAGTGCTGGCGCATTTAGCGCTAGCGCTTTTATGAAGCGCCTCTTCATTTCACATTTCAAAAATTTGAACAGAGTTTTGCTCTGATTGGGGGAAACAGATTAGTTGGGGATTCCATGGGGAAAGTTGATGGTTTTGGCGTTAGTTTGGATCTCTTTCTTTGTGTTGCATCTTCTCTTAACTGATAAGGGTGGCCAGTTATATGCTTTTCTTTTTCTCTTTTTTATTTTTTAAATATATGAACCACTTTATCTAAATGTTTAAATTAAGGATGTATATCAATCTTTTTGATGCTTATCACTGTTCCTCACCTTGTCATTTGGGTGGTCCGTTATAAATATCGTAAAATTATAAGTTGCTGGATTTGTACCAAGAACCTCTTGAATCCTGATGTGCTTCCTCAGAAGCGTAAGTTAATGGGTTGTTGGTTAACTGTGTATATCAAAACTAATTCAACTCATAACGCTTCTCTTAGTTTGTAATTGACTCCTTGTAATCATTGAGGAACATACTACCTGCAACAATTTAATAACACCAAACTTTTATTTAGCTTTTGGGGTTGGCTATATGAATCATTTTCTTTCATTCTGCTCCGTTAATGGTCATCGCGTTGGTTAAATTGTCAGCTAACATTTCTTTCTGATGCTAACCATGGGTCTCCTCTCTAGCTCTAGTTGCATAATTTACTACAATTTTATCATTTATCCTGACTAGAATAGGGCATGCTAGATAATTTTCTTTTCTTCCATCTGGCATTCATGTAAACTCATTAAGGTCTACTCATCATTCCACTTTGATGAGATATCTTTTCAAGTGATACCTATCCTTCGAATTGAAATGAGTTCTAAAGTTGATACGAACTTTCAAAAGCTTATCATGGATGTTTAGATAGACCTACCTACAGAAAAATCCTGTGAAATTGGGCAATTCGATGGTGGTGACTTCAGGATGGGACCACAGGGCATCACAAAAGCCTAGTTTTGGCACAACAATCATCAACTTCCATCTTTAAACATGTTTTTGGTACTAATATCCGTTTGAATGTCAGTTGGAGCTCTATCCTTAATTATGATAAATTAATTAGGCCTCCCAACTGTTTTCAGATGTCACAGTTTTGGACATATACGTTACTTTTATTTTTATTTTTATTTTTATATATATCAGGACCAATAATTTACATATAAAGCTGGCATGCTCCAAGGTACATAATGCATTATGTTAAGATTTTACATTATCCCAAGCTAACTGGAACTGGAAATATACACAAACACAATTGATAAAACCTCCACATTCAAATCTGTTATACTTTGCTGATATGATTTGCTAAGAATGAACGAGATTGATAGGCTATGGCATCCGAAGTCGCAAACTGGACTTGGTGTTTATTGGTTTTCGAGAAAAAAAAAATTTAACATGGTTCAAGTGCTTATCCAAAGAGGAAACTGCAGTTCCCTCCATCTAAATTACCTTTATTAAGAGTAATGCTATACATAATAGTCTTTTCTTTACATGGTCGGTTCTAAATTGACTCGATGAGCTATACTTACAAACAGGTCAAGATTTCAGTATTATAACCGTCCCATTTAGGGTAATTTCAGGATTATAAAAATCTTACCAATAGTTTTGGATCCCAGTTTCTTTTTATTGTCTTAAAACGAAGCACAGAATGTTAAAGATCTAAGCCTGGATTCGAAAAGGTTATGCACAAGTCTATAGACCCTTCTTTAATTAGAATCTTTTCTTTTCCGGTCCTATAAATCTTCATCCTGCATGATGTGGCAGGAATAATAGTTCAGTAAATTTTAATGATTTGACCTTTTTAAATATCAGTGGAAAAATGCAAGGGGTAAAAGTTCTCTAAAAAAATAGCAAGAAAACTATTTGTTCTCATCGACAGCAAAGCTATTTTACTGTTTTTGAGATCTATCAAGTTCTGGACTATTTGCTTGGAATGTGACATGTCAAGATGCCAAGAAATTATTAACATGAAGGACAGAGGCCTTTGGTGTCCCTTCCAGTCAAGAAATGGGGCCTCACAAGGCTCTGACCGAAGAGAAGGAACTGCGCACTCTTCTTGGAGTCGGAGATTTCCGGGTATTTGATTTGAAAAAAGACGTTACGTACTTTTTTCTTATTTTATTAACTCGTTGCCAGATGCTCCTCTTCTTTCTGAGGCAGTTGTGGATGCGCTTTACTTCTTTCTGAGTATCCTAGTGCAGCTGGATCTTTTTCTATCGTTGATCAGAGAATCTCCTGAATCAAGATTCAATCATGCATATAAACAGCAGAATCTGTCTAGCTTTTTACTCGATATTGTTTACCGATCTATCTATATCTGAAGATAACATCAGCAAGTTACAGAGATGTGATAACTGAAACTCAATAGCTTAATTAAATGGAAGCATCACTTGGACCTTTTTTCTGATACTAGGTTGTGGGTTTAGATAACTAAAATATTTAGTCCTTCAGTAAATTTAAGAGTTTTAAAAGGCTTTATTGTATGAAAATTGTTTGTCCGTGTTGATTGCAAGGATATTTTGTTGTTTTCATTATTTCTGGAGTTCTCAAACGTTTTATTTGAGAACAAGGAATCTCAACCGTCATTCTACTTATTGCGGTCAAAAAAAGTCAACTTTACCCGTTTTAATTCTAATAAATACCGTGCATGTTGATCTTCATGGTCTAAAGCATAAATACACAAAAAAAAAATTGACTCTTATGCTATTTGCTTATAGAATAAAGGCTTGCGTCTGGTACAATTTTTTGCCGTAGGAGGAAATTTTTTCCTATGATGGCCGAGATTTCATATCCTCATTTTGCTGACACGCAACATGAAAAGGTGCCAAGAATTACTGATGTTAACATTTCTTGGACATGAAAGGAATCTAATGGATTAAGATTCAATAATGCAGAATATAAAGGCATAAACATCACAATCTGTCGAGTACAATGATATCATTCACTGATCTTTGTCGGCTCATAGAATCAGTAAATTACAGTGATCTGGCATCTTAAATCTCAGTGGCTGGAACCTACCTAGCTTAATTAAACGGAAGAATCACGTAGACGTTACTTGTTTTTGACACTAAGTTGTGATTTAGAATTCAACATAGACCTTTTGTAAATTTAAGAGGTAAAGGGCTCTATAGTAACAAAACTGTTTGGTTTCGATGACAGCAGAGCTGCTTCGTTATTTAACGGTTTTTATCGAGTTCTGGTCTATTCTGCTAACATGTGAGATGTAAAGGTGTCAAGAGAAATTATTGTTATGAGCATCCCTTGTACTTGAAAAGAATCTAATGATTCATGATTCAATCATGAAGAGGATAAAAGCATAAACATTAGTATCTGTCTGGTACAATGATATATGATTCCCTGCTCTATATCTGTATGTTACATAGACAGAGATAAAAACTAAACTGTGTTCTTAAAAAAATATGCTGTAATTTTCTTTCTTTTTTCCGGTACATTTTTTTTACCGCAACGAAGCCCACCGGCCCCGCATGCCCTTCTTCGAGCACTAAATGGGAGTCCCGGGTTCGATCCCGGTCCCCCCCCCCAAACTCCTATTGCCCACCATTGGGCTATGTGCCCCGCACTTTTCCGGTACATTTTTGGGCTGTTTAATTTTATAATAATCAATATATGTGATCTCTAAACAGAAGATGATACAAATTAGGCCATGTGGAGTTGGATACTGGCTCATCACCTCATTCCAGATTCCTCTAGCAGTTGATTTTACGGCGTATATTCTGTGTCAGAACCACAAGTTACAGCAATGTCAGATACCTGACCAAGAAAAAGATAAACAGGTTGATTTTTTTAATAAAATTGTGTTTATCAGTCACCTGTAAAATCAAATGGTTGTGTTTAGCTTGCATGTGCAGGAAATTATAGTTCCAAACAGGATTGCAGCACTTTTATCAGGGATTTTGGGCGGACTCTTACCGCATTGGTGGCATGCTTATAAACCCTGTTCTTCAAATTGGAGTACCTCCTCAGGTAAACTTCTTATTACATCTCTAATTTAGTCTTCTTTCCTGAAACACATAAATAGTCATCTAACTATTTTAAACATTTTATCATACCTATGAAACACCGGTGCTGATCTTAACACTACCAAGAGCTCAACTTGGATTGAATAAATAATACTTTGGTTTTCCTTTTAGAGTCAATCGATCCCTCTTCGAATAATGGCAGCATCGAAATCATTCATAAGCTTCATGACCCTGGCTGTTATCGTCCAAACTGCCTTGGGAGCGAATCATTTGGTCGGCGGTGCAGGTGGCTGGACTGTAGGCACCGATTTCACTTCATGGGCTTCGCCTCTATCGTTTAAAACTGGTGACACTCTCAGTAAGTCCTTACACCGCAAAAATAGTTTTTTATTTTCTTTCTTTGGCTTGATTTTTACTGAACTACCTACAACTTGTCAACTACCCTATTTTTCACTAAAAACACCAAAATCTGTATAAATTACAAAAGACTACCAAAAGGTTTGATATGAGCAGCACCCATTTTTTAGTGACTTATACTTGTATTTACTTATCTGACTTCATGGTTCTAATAGAACACATAAAATGCTGCTATTATAGTTTAAGGAGAAAGAGGGTATTGCTAATGTGAAACTTTTTGATACTTATTTGTAATTTATGAACTTTTGATAGTTTAGTAGAAAAACGGATATAGTTTTTGGTAGATCGGTGAAATAAAGCCATTTTTTAAAAAACCTTGTTATTTATGATGTTTTATTCCGTTCCTGCAGCCTTTTCATGTGGGCCTCTACACTAGCTAGTCGAGGTATCAAAAGCTGATTACGATGCATGCTCGCTGAGCAATCCGCAACAGAGTTTTACCGATGGTAACACAGTCGCAACGCTTTCGGCTGCAGGGAAGAGATACTTCACCTGTGGAACGTCAGGGCACTGTGACGGTGGTATGAAGGTTGAGATCAATACCGTGTCTGCAGCAGTCGCTGCTCCACCGCCAGCTAAGCCTTCAGGTCCACCGCCAGCTAAGCCCTCAGCTCCACCTTCTGAGGCTCCTAGTTCGGTCCTACCATCGGAAGCTCCGGTGGAGACCCCTTCAGGAAGTCCAATATTGGCTCCGGTTATTACCCCAACGGCTGCGCCATCAATCATGCCAGCTTTGGACTTGCCAGAGAAAGCACCTACACCACAAGGATAAGCGTAGGCCTGGCGGCATTCATGATGATGGTTTTGGTGCTTTGAGTACAAGTCTACTTGATTGTTTTAAAAAAAATTACAAATAC
The DNA here is from genome assembly GCA_030015575.1 of Agapanthus africanus. Lineage (NCBI taxonomy): Eukaryota > Viridiplantae > Streptophyta > Magnoliopsida > Asparagales > Amaryllidaceae > Agapanthus > Agapanthus africanus. The sequence continues at coordinate 927,994,298 of CM057339.1, forward strand.
TAAACTTCTGTATGGGTTTTAATAAGGATTTTCTACTGTTTATTCAATTCAGTTTTGGTGGCCTCTTGCATCTTGATTCTAATACATGTTTCAGATGATACAGTGAGCAAAGGTTTTTAAGACAAGAAGAGTGAAATATAAAGAGGATTCCTAAGATAGCAATCAGGATGAATCAGTGAGCTCATCTCTTCAATCTTTTACGACAAAAGAAGAGATAATAAAAATAACATAGTACAGAACAAATGGCTGCCACCTAAAAACCTCAGTAACATAACAAAAGAAATTAAGAAGAAAAGAACTGCTACCAACAGGAACACAGAATCTGTGAATTGCATCAACAAGCCAAGAACCAGTTCAAATTATTGCATAAGCAAGCAATCCCTATGTTTGTCACATTTAAACAATTACATAAAAATAGGCTGGCTCTGTTTATTAGAATTTACAGTTCTAACCACAAGGCAGTCACCAGGAATAAAACACAAAGGCAGCTAAACCAGTCCAACTTCAGCTCTAAAACAGAATGTTAAAACCAAGGCAAGAAGAACGTCGTAAAAGATCCGAAGGGGCAGGCAAACAACTACTAGATCAATGAGATTAACACACGAGCTGACTTAGTTCACAGGCGGTCAATGGACAGGTTGGCTTAAGCAACAGGGGGGCATGATTCGGCATCCTGAGAGGTATCAACATCGGCAGGTGGCATGAACTGCCACATGGGGAATCCAGGATACCCGATGACAGGCATCATCATTTTGTGGGGCCCAGCTTGCCCCTGGGCGGCAAAAGCTGCCGGTAGTAAAGGAGGGTGAGGCATGAAGCTTGGTTGAGCATTTAGCAATTTGATTTGCTTCTCTAGGTTCTCCTTCTCTTGCTTTAGCCTCTGCTTCTCATCACGAAGCTCATTCTTTTCTACCTGAAATGGCATATTATAAGTTAATGGTAATTATTTTTTTAAAATGTAATCACCCTTTAGTTCATAGGGGTGACATATATTATGTATGTACCAAGAACACTTTCTACTGTGAAGCTGTATCCATGTCAGTCATGACTTCTTTTTGCGTGTCCTCAGTTGTCATTTAACTACTAGCTTTACCTTTTGTGTTGGTGTGTCCTTCATGCCAAGAGAGGAGAGGCTGGCGATTTTACAATAATCCTAATCTTTAGTCTAAATATTGATATTATGAAGATTTTGTGGGTTTGCGTTGTCAATAATTTCAGTCATAAATTACTGATAACACATAATTAAAGAATCGGGTTATAGGTAAATGTCTAGATTTCCATCCACCTATAGATGCTTATTATTGAAGAAAGGGCATGGAACAGAGACCATGCAGAACATACACATCTACCAACTTATAATATAACAGTCCAAACAGATAAATATATCAGATAAAGTGATAAAATAGAAAAGTAAAAGAGAAGAAAATGCTAGCCTTCAAATCTTTGATCTTCTCCTGGAGACTCTCATTTGAATCTTTCAGCTTTTCTGCATCACTACGCAACTGGGTCACCATGCGAACAGCATCGCTCAAAATTGCTGCTTTATCGGTTTTGGGATTTCCAGGCTCTAGGATCAAACCCAACTCCAAGAACCTTCACCCAAAATAAGTTGATCAAACATAAAATATGAAGATATTGAAACAGGTAAACTGAAAGTAGAAATTAACAGGGAAGTATTCCAAGGATGTTTAACATACTTATCATTCAACCTATCCCTTCTCATCTTCTCCCTACAAGCTTTAGAACCAGGAAGGCTGCTGGATTCTGACCTCACCCTACAAGCAAAAGGTGCTTAGTATTTCCAGTGCAAAGAAAAGAAAAACATACCAGTTTTAAATTTGAAATATTGAACTCATAATCAATAGGAATGAACCGTTTTTTGGAGGTAGATTCTTTTGGAGCAGCAGAGCCCACCTCGTTGCTTTTATTTTCCACACTGAAACAACAGAAGTAATAATATAAGAGAGGGAGTGACAAAATGTGGTAAGAAGAGGAAATAAAAGACAAGTAAAGATATAAATAAACAAAAAAATGAAAACATAACTCTTTGTAGCAAAGTGTGGAATCAATATAAGAAAGTCATGATTCTGTATAACAATTGACCGCAATTCATCTCGATAGAAAATTGTGGAAAGTGTCAGAAAAGATTGACTATACCTTCCCAAATAGATGCTGCAAAGGAACCTATTGGGAACATACCATATGAAACAACCATACCATAAGGAAATATAGTATTAAGTTATTCTGACCGGGTATTCCTAACTTAAAAACTGTTTTCTCCAATCCACTGAGAGGACTTTTTTGAGTATGAAACACAAGGACGCCCTTCAAACCTCAAATTTGATTTAAACTGCATCGTAATGATATTCTGTGTACAATGTTCATCCATACAGAAATCACTTGCAATGCTCAAACTAAGCTCCAAATAACCCGCTCCTACAATTACTAAACAAATGTACTTGGCACAATAAAAAAACTATGATTTTGTAATCAATAATAGACTATATACACATTTAAAGAGCACACTCATAAATATTGGTGTTCTTAGAAAAATGATTGGACATAGGTGTAGTTAAGATTTCTTTGTGAAGGGCGAGAGAGAGAGAGAGAGTTGCCGAGAGAAGGAGAACGGGTCTCTCTCCCCCGTGTGTGAGGGAAAAATACCCGATTGCCCTAATTTTTGAGAGAAAGAGTGACATCGATGAGAGAGAGAGGCGCCGATTAGGAGGCTTTGACGAGGTGTTTTACAAACGGTTGATTGGGTGAATCAATTAAGTATCGAGTAATACTTTTCCTACCAGACTGGTGGGTCCCCACCAGCCTGCATATTGGGTGCATGTCACCATAGTTGTCAATATCTTCCGACATACAATTCATATCCTATGATATGATACAATATGGTAGCTTTTTGATACGATACAAAACGATACGATATGGAATAGTTTACGATACTAAATTTAGGTTCTAAATTCTACTTCGGTTCGATTTCGCTCATATTGGTTAATTATCTTATGAACAAAAGTTGTTCACGTATTTTGTAGTTGCATTTATGTGGTTGTGTCACTTGACTAGCACTTCACTAACCATCACACACACACACACACACACACACACACACGAATTTGAACATATAGTAATGAAATATATAGTTGGACACTTAATTATATAGTTATTAAGAGAGAATCTTATGATATGCGATATGAAATGAAAGAAAAACGCTATGCATACATATCATTATTTGACAACTATGCATGCCATGCCCCACCCCCAATACAGCGAGTATTGTCCGCTCTGACCGAAGCCGCACGGTTTTGCCCTTCGGAGCGAACTGGCCCCGACCAGGGGCCACTTCTCAGAAGGTCACCCATCCCAAGACTTCCCTGGCCCGAGCACGCTTATCTACGGAGTTCTCAAACTCCTGTAGTGGCAGTTCACTTAAAAAGCGCATATGTATTGAAGAGCGGTATCATTCCATTTATAGTACAGATCTGTCTTCTTTCGGAATGTATTTCGAAAATTCCCCATTGTTTTACAGTGGGTCCCCATGCCTATCTGGTATATATGGGTATACCGGATAATACCTGGGGTATTACAATGCATGTCTTTTTTAGTGACGTCATTGAAATTGAAAGTGACATGCACCCAATAGGAAGGCTGGTAGGAATCAAAAACCCACCGGCCTCGTAGGTTTGGCATTTTTCTTAAGTATTTGGGTTAGGGGGTGGATTTTGGGTCTCAATCCAACCCGAACTATGTCAACTAAACAAATTACATGACCAGACCCGGCTTGTGAAACTAAATAAATTACATGATCAAACCTAATTCTGAAATTTCAGGTTCGCGAATCCTAGCAATTCCAAGGGTTTCTGACTACAATTTGCGATCAGGGAAGATTCATGAGGCATATCCATGCTTCATTGGACTTATACCAAATGTTACAAATCAGGAATGCACCAATGAGCAGCATCAGTGGGCAGTTGGACACATCAAGGAACTTCTACAATCATTTTGAACCATAACTACAAGACATCAACAGTTTATATAAAGACTGTATGCATTAGATTAATAAATGAGGGCTCGGAATATAGAGTGACACTATAAGAAAATTTCATTGAGCAACAGTCCAAAAGTCAACTTTACACCATATTTTTGGATAATCACACTGTTCATCTTGATCTTTATGTTCTAAAACACAAATACACCAATATTCATATGATTAAGACACTCCTTGTTCATTGGTCTGGAGGGGTATAATGTAATTGACGGTTTAACTACAATAATACATTCATGAATATCAAGATGAACGATGCTGATAATCCTAAAAAGTGCTGCGTAGTTGACTTTTTTGACCGCCATCTAAGAGTAGCACTCTAAGTCTCTACATCCCATTTCATCTTAACAAATAACATGAACGGAAACCTTCGACAAGCTAATAATCACGTCTTGCTCAGTTTAAATTATTGTTGACAAGTGGCAGCACTTATATGCGGCTAAAATTACCAATTGATAGGTTTGTTATTTTGGAGTATAGGAGGCAATAAGCAATCTTGGATAGGTGAGCTCTCCCTATTCAGACTAAAGAAACTTGTGTTTCTATCACCGATCTTTGTTTGCGTATACTTATGAAGAAAACATTCAAACAAGTGAGGCATCTATTATAAAGCTTGTAGCTTTCATGACATTTAACAAATCTCACAATCCCCTTAACTAACAGGACATCAATCTTTTCATTCTCTCAATTTCAAGCTAGCATATCAATCCAATAATTGCACACAACATCAGTCATTGTCAAATAACATATCAGAAACCCTAGAAAGAACCAACAGAACAACAACAAAAAAGGAACAAAAATGAAAATTTTACAAACGAAAATAAAAATACCTTGCAGTGGGAGCAGAGTTGATTCCTTGGGGAGTCCAGAAGTACCCATTCCCAGGGACCCCGAAATCGCTCGCAGCGACAGAAATGTTGTCGATTAGAGGGTAATCGTAGCCCCGGCTAGAGTTTTCAGGCGAATTCATCTCCCTAACCCTAACCCTAGAATTTGGGGGTGAAAAAAGCGATTTGGGGATTGATTTCCGAGGACTGTGCGCTGACGCTGCTGATGTATTTTGAGAGAGGGTGGGACCGTGGGAGAGCATTGACGAATGCAACACGCTATAATTGGGCCTAAATTATGCGGTGTTTTTAGTCTTGGGCTTTGGTTGCCCCGTATATTTTTTCTATTAGGTAGCTCTCATTGAAGTTAGCCAATTAGCAAAAAGACTAGAACATGGGATAATAATGATGATTAATATTCCTAAAATGAAAGTTCAATTATGTCTAGTTTTGTTGCGGTCTACAGTGTTTATAAGTTGACTTTTCACCTAATAAGTCTTTTTATAAGTCCACGATTGGCTATAAATTATTTGTCCTGCCGAAAAGACTGCATGCAAATGATAAATCGACCATTCTATAAAAGATCATAGCTTGCCCTCTATTTTTGTTCCTTTAGTGGGCCTAGTATTTCCAGTGATTGCAATGCCGAGTGGAAGGGCCGTCGCTCAACGGATAAAAGTTACTCTAGGGATAACAGGCTCATGCCGGTTGTAATACACCCGGGCAGGGAAAGAAAGAGGGGAAAATTTCGGGCAGCCTTGGACAGCGTGTGATAATGCTCGATATTGGCGACCTCCAAGATCAGGACACGTGGCAGATGACGTGTCCTAGAACTCATAAGAAAGAGCCCACAGGGGCCGACCAGGCCACCCCTGTACCCGACCCGCGAGCACAAGCTGGTCCTCCCCGGACCCCTGCAAATTAGCCTCCTCGGCCTCTCAGCTCGCCCCAGAGCTACCACAGGACCAAGATGCCTCGGCTCTCCCGCTCGTTCCCGAGCTCTCCCGCCGAGGCCATCTTCCTCGGTCCATCCGATCGACTAACTCCACCACTCACAGGCGTAACCGCCGCTCCGCAAATCTCGCCATGCGCGGATTCTCCGCCGGCAACATCCCACGTTCCACGCCATCACGATCCCCGTTAACGGGCGATCCACTCATTACGCGGGCGTGACGTCGGGAGCGTAACTGCCGACGAGATTCTCGCGCCTGCTGCTGCGTGCTACCGCCACTATATAAGCCCCCATCACAGAGGGGTCAAGTAAGCCATTTTTTACACTTACGCCGTTACTCTGCTGGGATCTTGTCACTGACTTGAGCGTCGGAGGGTCCTCGGTGGTACCAAACCACCCCGGGACTTCTTTGCATGTACACGGCGGCAGCCTCCTCATCCCCCTTTGTCCTCTCAAAACCCATTGAGACCCACACGCTGCGAAGGACAATCAACCCTTCACCTCAAGATCAACGGAAGACAACATCCGACGGAGGTCCGAAAAGGAGCTCCATCAGTTGGCGCCATCTGTGGGAACGATAACTCCACAAAATACAATGTTGGCCTTCCGATCTCCGCCCACATGGCAACCGACTCCCCTAAGGATCCAAACGCCTGCTATCGCCTCCCTTGCAACGGGGGCGCGGGCGGACCCACGCCCGAGGTCGTCGACCTCCCCGCAGGCTGCCGCCCTACACGGTCCGGCGGCCGCCCGACCAAAAGAGTTAGGAGCCGGGAGCCCATCACCTTCGGCGACGAGGATCTCCACGTCATATCTGTGCCCCATAGCGACCCACTGATGATCGTAGCGCGGATTCACCGATACGAGGTCCACCGAATACTCATCGATTCAGGCAGCTCGTCGGACATCCTCTTCCACGACTACTTTCTGCGGATGGGGCTGGCCCCAGCGGACCTGAGGCCGACCTCCCACGTCCTCTCGGGATTCACCAACCACTCCGTCCCGGCGCAAGGGGTGGTCACCCTGCAGTTCACGATCGGGGAGCCCGGCCACACGCGCACACTGCCGGTAGACTTCATTGTGGCTAGGGTCCCCTCAGCCTACAACGTCCTCCTCGGCCGGCCGACTCTGAACTCCCTCCAGGCCCAGATCTCGACGTACCACCTAGCGATAAATTCCCCCTCGACCAAGGTGGAGTGGGTCGGGCCTACGGAAGCCAACGGGTCGCGGAGGTGGGTATGGCAGAGGCATCTTCCCCCGAGCAGTACGCCGATAGCGCCGATGCATGCGACGACATGGAGGGGTCCCTAGACACCCGGGACGAGCGGAAGGAGGTCCGTGGGGCACCGGTCGAGCCACTGACCGAGGTGCCCTTAAAGGAAGGAGACCCAGGGAAGACCGTCCAGGTCGGGTCACTCCTGACGGGAACCCAGCAAGATGACCTGATCGAGTTCCTCCGGAGCAATTCCGACATCTTCGCCTGGGCCCCAGCCGACATGCCTGGGATCGACCCCAAAATCATCTCCCACAAGCTCGGGGTTGATCCCACGGCCCGACCCGTCAGGCAGAAGAAGAGAAGCTTCGCCCCGGTCAAACAAAGAGCCATCGAGGAAGAAGTTGACCGACTCCTCGCTGCCGACTTCATCAGGAACGTGCCCTACTCGGAATGGCTGGCCAACGTGGTCCTGGTCAAGAAATCGAGTGGGAAGTGGCGTATGTGCGTCGACTTCACCGACCTCAACAAGGCCTGCCCCAAGGACAACTTCCCACTCCCCCGCATAGACCAGCTCGTCGACAGCTCGGCCGGACACGAGCTCCTGAGCATCATGGACACTTTTTCCGGCTACAACCAAATCCGCATGAACCCTGACGGGAAGACATGACCGCATTCACGATGGACCGGGGGGTGTACTGTTACAGGGTGATGCCATTCGGCCTCAAGAATGCCGGGGCCACATACCAGAGGCTGGTCAACCGCATGTTCAAGCCGCATATCAGTAGAAACATGGAGGTCTACGTCGACGACATGCTCGTCAAGTCCGTCTCGTCGGCCGACCATGTCAGGGACCTGGGCGAGGCGTTCAAGGTGCTCCGCAAGTTCAACATGAAACTGAACCCCGCCAAGTGCGCGTTCGGAGTTACCAGAGGGAAATTCCTCGGGTTCATGGTCACCCACCGCGGGATTGAAGCTAACCTGGAGAAGATCGACGCCATCCTGAACATGACCGCACCCCGGACCAACGTCGAAATCATGCGGCTCACAGGGCGGATCGCCGCTCTGAGCCGTTTCATGTCCAGGTCGGGGGAGAAGTGCCTCCCGTTCTTCAAGGCGCTGAGGAAAATCCCAAGGTTCGAGTGGTCGGAAGATTGCCGAGCCGCCTTCGACCAACTAAAGAGGCACCTCGCAACGCCACCCCTACTCACCCGGCCCGTGGAGGGGGACGAGCTGTCGCTGTACCTGGCGGTATCCGACCAAGCAGCAGGATCGGTGCTCGTTCGAGAGGCCGAAAGGGTGCAGAGGCCAGTGTATTATGTGAGCCATGTATTCAAAGACGCGGAGACGAGATACCCCGCCATAGAGAAGATCGTCCTGGCCCTCGTAGTGACGTTGTGGAAACTGCGGCACTACTTCCAAGCACACACCATCATCGTCCTCACTGAGCGCCCCTTGGGGGCTATCCTGGCATCGCCAGAATCCTCTGGCCGCCTAGAGAAATGGAGATGGGAGCTGTCTCAATTCGACATAAGGTATCGCCCGAGACAAGCCATCAAGGCGCAGGCCCTGGCCGATTTCGTCGTCGAACGCACCATCCCCAGTAAGAAGCTGGATCCCGCGCCGCCCCTTGCAACCCGGCATCCCGACCAGGAAGGCCGTAGCTCAGCCCCAGAGTGGGTCATCTATGTCGACGGGTCTTCTACCGAAGAAGGCTGCAGTGCCGGCCTCATTATCCGAGGCCCGAATGAAGCCGAGATGGAGTATTCCTTGAGGCTTGGTTTCAAAGCATCAAACAACGCGGCGGAATACGAAGCCCTCCTAGCCGGACTGCGCATGGCCGTCGGGCTAGGGATGAAGGTCGTCCGGGTTCGCAGCGACTCGGCCCTGGTCGTCGGCCAAGTAACCGGCAGCTTCGAGGCTCGGGAGCCCCTAATGATGAAATACCTAGACGAGGTAAGGAAGCTCCGATGAAACTTCGGCGAAGTCCAGGTGGAACAAATACCCAGACAAATGAATGCTCAAGCAGACGCCCTGAGCAAGTTGGCTTCATCATACTCGGCCAGCAACAGGCACTCGATACTCTTCGAAACCTTGGCCCGACCCAGCGTTGAAGACGAGGCGGCGATGCTCCAAGTGTACGCAACACAGGAGAATGACCCAGATTGGAGGAAGCCCCTCGTGGAATTCCTGAAAGACGGCACGCTTCCGAAGGACAGAGCAGCCGCCCGCCGCCTCCGGGCCAGAGCCACCCACTTCGTCTGGAGCAACGGGAACCTCTACAAGAAGGCCTTCACTCAGCCCCTGCTCCGATGCGTTGACCCCGACGATGCCGACTACGTCATGCGGGAAATCCATGAAGGGGTGGGCGGGGCACACCAGGAGGCTCGAACCTTGACCCAAAAGGCACTACTTCAAGGGTAATATTGGCCCACCATGCACGAAGACGCCCTGAAGCTGGTCAGGAGGTGTAAGAGCTGCCAACTCCACGGCAGTATCCCCCGCCTCTCGGCTACCGAGCTAACAGCCCTGGCGTCCCCGTGGCCATTCGCCCAATGGGGATTGGATATGATCGGCCAGTTTCCCACAGGGACTGGCGGACATAAGTACGTCCTTGTCGCGGTGGACTATTTCACCAAATGGATCGAGGCCGTTCCCATCAGGAAACCGGACGCCACTACAACCATCAAGTTCCTCCAAAACAACCTGATTCACCGGTTCGGGATCCCAAGGTGCATCATCACCGACCACGGGACGAACTTCGAGAACGAGAAAGTAAAGGACTTCTGCAAAGAATACCACATCCTCATGAAGTTTGCCGCGGTCGCACACCCCCAATGTAACGGGCAGGCCGAAGTCGCTAACCGGGACGTCCTTAGGGGCCTCCGGACCCGCCTGGAGGGGAGGCAAGGCAGTTGGGTCGAGGAACTACCCCGGGTCTTATGGGCTCTGCGCACGTCAAAAAAGACTCCTACCGGGGAGACCCCTTTCAGCCTCTGCTACGGGACCGAAGCAATGGTCCCAGCAGAGATCGGGCTACCCAGCCACCGAGTCGAGCACTTTGACGATGAAGCAAACACCATAGCACTACGAACCAACCTCGACGTGCTGTTGGAGAAAAGGGATCGGGCCCAGATCAGAGCCGCCGCCTACCAACAGCAAACGACCCGGTACTATAACGCTCGGGTAAAGCACCGATCCTTCAAGGCCGGGGGCCTAGTCCTGCGGCGGAACGAGTTCATTGACCAAGGCAGGCTTCACAAGTTCTCCCCAAAGTGGGAGGGCCCCTTCCTCGTCTACGAAGTGCTCCCCGGCGGAGCCTATCGCCTGCAAGATGTGGACGGACGGAAACTACCTCGGCCTTACAACGCGGAGAAGCTCAAGCCATACCTATGAAATCAAAACTAGCAAAGCGCCGTGCCCCGGCTACCACTCAAAATCCCCCTTTGAAATGATGATGTATAGCGTTGTCTAAAATTCCTATACAAACGAATAAAGAAACGTTCGGACCTTCTTTTCCGGTAGGGTTACCCCTGTACGACAAGAAGGGTCTCTCAGAGATGGTCGGGCCCGAGGTTCCCTCGCTCGGCTATCTCCAGCGGGCAGCTCTACTGTCACGGCGCCAGGAATCAAAAGCCCTCTCAGAGGCAGCCGAGCCCGGGGTTCCCTCGCTCGGCTATCCCCCGCGGGCAGCTTCCCTGCCGCAACGCCGGGGATCGAAAAGCCCTCCCAGAGGCAGTCGAGGCCCGAGGTTCCCTCGCTCGGCTATTCCCCGCGGGCAGCTTCCCTGCCACGACGCCGGGGATCGAAAAGCCCTCCCAGAGGTAGTCGAGGCCAGAGGTCCCCTCGCTCGGCTATCCCCCGCGGGAAGCTCCCCTGCCACAACGCCGGGGATCAAAAAGCCCTCCCAGAGGCAGTCGAGGCCAGAGGTTCCCTCGCTCGGCTATCTTTCAGGACAAAAGCCCTCGCCAAGAGGCACCGGGCAGTAACCCTGCCCGGCCAAGGGTCCTTGGTGGCTTCCTACAGCCGCATAGCTTTCCTCGCGCCAAGGGTCAAAGTCCTCCCAGAGGCAGTCGGGTCCTTGCCCGGCTATCCTCGGCTGGTAGCTTCCTACCACAACCGACAGGGATCAAAGTCCTCGCCAAGAGGCACTAGGCAGGAACCCTACTCGGTCCCCATCCTGAAGGATCAGAAAGCCCTCCCAGAGGCAGCCGAGCCCGAGGTTCCCTCGCTCGGCTATCCACAGCGGGCAGCTTCCCTGCCACACGCTGAGGATCAAAATTCCTCCCCGAAGGGGTCGGGTACTTGCCTAACCACCGGTGGCTGGTAGCTTCCTACCACCATCCTGAAGGATCGAAGGCCCTCGCGAGAAGCAACCGAGCAGCTACCCTGCTCGTCAAAAACTCCGGCTGGTAGTTACCTGCCCACGACGCCAGAGGTCGGATCCTTCACCAAGTGGCAACCAAACGACGGCCCGGCGGCTGCCCTGTGGCCGCACTTAAGGATCTGAGACACCCAGAAGCACAACAATACAGATAAGGACATCCTACGAACGTCCTTCGCACAAAAAAGAAAAGGGAAAAACACAAACCGACGAATCAAGGGTTCTTTCTTTTCTTTTATTGCCAAAATCTAGATCTTTACAAAGGGTATTCTTGGGGCCCCCAGCCCTACAAACTGCCCGAAGGCTTACTTCGGCCACTTCATCGTGGGCGTCACGGCCCGAGGCCCTACCACAGAAGACTTTGCCACCAAGGGCGCGCCCGGCTTCCCTCGTCATCCCTCGCCGGAGGCCTCGTCGCCGGAAGCGGAACCCGAGGGCGGAGCTCACCGTCGTCGAACTCGGGAAGCTGTTCCTTCACGGCGTCCAAAGCCTTGTTCCACGCAATGACAGAATACTCACCGAGCTCGGTGTAAAACTGCTTCGATGCCTTGTACTCGGCCACAGCTTTCTTAGCCCGAGCCTCGGCAACCTGGGCCTTCAGCAGCGCCGCCTCAGCATCCCCCTTGCACGCATCCCTCTCCTTCTCCAGTGCCGCAAAGCGTCCGGCCAGGTCCGCCAGCTTCCTATCGGCGACCCGGAGAGATGCGTTCAGACGGCGAAGGGCATCCCGAGTCGCCGAGTTGGCGAGCTCCGCGGCTTCCGCTCGGCCAGCCACAACATCGGCCTTGTCCCTCTCCTGGCGCAAGTCGCGTTGCAAGGTCTCGACCTCCGAAGGAAACGCCTCCACTGGCCTCGGGGCGTGGAACGCCCCCTCGGCCTCCATGCAAACGGCGATGGCGCAGTGCTGAAGAACCTGACAGAAAGCCGATGAGAAACCAGGAAGCGTCTGAACCAAGGCAAATGTGCGTAGAAGGATTCGTACCTGGACCGCCCCTTGGGCCACGGCCTCCAATTGGTCCCTCAATGAGCCACACGGGAGATTTTCCCCAGCCGATTTCTCCATACCGGCGAGCAGACCAATGGCAAAGGAAAGCCCAGATGGAACAGCGAAGACGGAGCCCCCTTCCCGCACGGGAATCCCTTCAGGGGTCTTCGACGACGGCGCATGGGAAACTGTCCTTTTCCTCTTAGGAAGGGGCCGGCCCTCGCCCTTCCTCCCATCACCAGTCGGGGACTCGGGTCACGGCTGACGACTCCGGCCGCCGCCAGAGAAGCTCCTAGACGCCGCAAACGAGACGGATAGCCCCGCCGTCGGCGGAGAATCAGGCGGGGGGCGCAAGTTAGCCGGGGGCTCGGCTACGCCACTAGCTTCCCCCCGGCGTGAGCCGCCCGAGAAATAGGAGCGAACCATGTCACATGAAGGAGGAAGAACGCCGAGCGATAGCGACTCGAGGAAGAAGGGAGATGAAAGGTTGGGGACCCTAGGGCGGGCCCCGCCATCGTTTCATCACCGCATCCAACGGCGCCCGTCAACTCTCGCCGAAACAGCTCCCCACGACCAGCGGTCCTGATCGCTCCACGTGTCGGCCCTGTACTGGATTGCTCCCAATCGGGCGCTGTAGACCCGCGTACGTCGCACCAGCCCCCTTGACATGTGGACCTTTGCTCCAGTTACATAACGCTCGAACCGGCATACCCCCTTTTAGGTGCGGAGACCCCGCCTTGGTTCGCTAGCAGAAAAGACGACCAATGGACCGAGGGCTCGCCCCGACGAAACTATAGAGGGGATCTCGCCTGGTCGGGACAAGAGTGGGGGGCTAATGATAATGCTCGATATTGGCGACCTCCAAGATTAGGACACGTGGCAGATGACGTGTCCCAGAACTCATAAGAAAGGGCCCACAGGGGCCGACCAGGCCACCCCTGTACCCGACCCGCGAGCACAAGCTGGCCCTCCCCGGAGCCCCTGCAAATTAGCCTCCTTGGCCTCTCAGCTCGCTCCAGAGCTACCACAGGACCAAGATGCCTCGGCTCTTCCGTTCGTTCCCGAGCTCTCCCGCCAAGGCCATCTTCCTCGGTCCATCCAACCGACCAACTCCACCACTCACAGGCGTAACCGCCGCTCCGCAAATCTCCCCATGCGCGGATTCTCCGTCGGCAACATCCCACGTTCCACGCCATCACGATCCCCATTAACGGGCGATCCGCTCATTACGCGGGCGTGACGTCGGGAGCGTAACTGCCGGCGAGATTTTCGCGCCTGCTGCTGCGTGCTACCGCCACTATATAAGCCCCCATCACAGAGGGGTCAAGTAAGCCATTTTTTACAACGTGTGAGACTCACACTTCTATTTCTTCTTTCTTTTGCCTGATGTTTATGGGGAATAATTTCTCCGTGCTCGGTCCTTACAATATAAAGCGTGTAGCTTCGATGTGATGTTATTGGTCATGAAAAGCTTATGAAATTTGATTTAGAAATTTGAATAGGCTAAGATATAGCAATATATAAGCTAAGAACTTCGATGCTGATATTACAAAGAGATCGAGACGAGTAAGGATATTCATTTATATTAACAACCAATTTTTGTTCTTCCACTTGGATGAATTTAAACTAAAATTAATGGTTTTCTTTGTGGATGGATGCTAAATTCATTACTTCATCAAGCAAACTAGGCTTCTTATTCCCCTGCAACAAATTCTTTTTTTAAGAGAATATTCCGCTGCAATTCATACAAGCAGGCCTCCATCTGTTCATCATACATCACTTCAAGTTTCAGGCTTGATATGCTAGCATGACGTGAGATATTATTCTTACATTTCAGCTAAATAAAAAATAGAAATAGAAAAGAAAGGGAAACTTGAAAAATATATGTTGTAGTTAGAATGATTAGCTATGTCATTGGAGAATCATCAATACCCGTGGTCAATTCTTTCTACCAATGGATATCGCTTTTTTTTAGCCTTTTAAGTCGTCAGTAATCTCATAAACAAGACGGATTATTTGTCGGGATCTGATCTCGATATGTTGAAAGCATCTGAACCATGTCTATAACCGTTGTATCTTAGAAATTGATTCAGCAGACCGGATTTTTTTTTTTTTGAATCTTATCTAAAATCTTTTAACCTAAAAATAGTAAGAAAAGAAAACACATATCGACATATTGTAGATAGAATGATTAGCTATGTCATTGATTCAATTTCTAATCTCTGTTTAAATTGAAACTTGATTCAATTTCAAAAAATTGATCTAAGAGTTTGTAAGCCATATTTAAACAAACCAGTTATAGATGATTGTGAATGGCACTGCAGACCAGTGATAAAACTTCTGTATATTAGAGCAAGGCATCTGAGATTCAAATCCTACTGGCAACATGTTATGTGTTGCCGTCTAAGAAAATATTTGAGAATTAAAATGAAAAAACCGTCGATGGATGGATGGTACGTAAACCAAGTTGGGGGCATGAAATGTACCAATTGCAACAATCTCTGCCGCCATATCGACACTTGAACCGCCTGCTCATGTCCTTTTATAGGCAGCTGGTGTCTTTCGTTGTGCCAAAATTTCGTTGCTGTTTATATCCATCAAGACTTCAAGAGCATTATTCTTCTAAACTCATAAATCTTTTAGATGTATCATGCATGCATTCTACTCATCAAATTCACGTCTGATCAGAGCTCCGTTAAACGGACTTAGCGAGCTGAATTTCATGTTGTTAGGCTTGGTGCAATTACTTAAACGAGCTTAAGAACTTGTTGAAGTACGGCTCGTTTATTTATCGAACAAGCCTGAATGAGTTTTTCACTAAGCCCGTCCGAGCCCCGCCTCAACCTTTGACCTTAGGGAACCGAAGTCCTTCCTTTCAAGTCCATCCTTTCGTTGTAAAGAGAGAAGCAACGGCCGTCCTCCTCTGTTTTGAATTTTCACATTTATATTACGTTCTTGCATACACTTTATTTTTGGCTTGTTTTAATTTTTTTCTGATACAGCCTCTTCCGGAATCAAACCGGCGACATACTACTTTGCAAGGGAAACTTTTACCTTATAAGTTGTTCCCAATTCGTAAATTTTTTCTAAGGGGCTGTTTGTTTCATGAAATTAAGGCTTAGTGGAAAGTCAAGAGGGCAATCCTTATAGAACCAAAGTCACATCTTTTTATATTTTCTGGGTCTCATTGAATGTAAAGTTTGTGTTTATTTATTTAAGTAGAAATTATGACTTGACCTCATTTACATCATCACATTTAATCTTTTGAGTCAATTTTTCAAATATTGAAGTCAAGACTTTTGGAGGTAAACTTGATGCTTGACTCATGTCATCATAACTTTTGTTTTGTTTTTGTTATATCATGAACTATTATAATTACAAACAAGTACCATAAATTAAACATCAACTTTCCTACGTCTACAAACGTTTATATTTAACTGTTATGTCATCAATATTTGACTTGTTTTTTCCATTCTACCATAGTATTCTATGGTCAACTCCTAAAATTTTGAGGGGTATAATAGTTAACATTAGTTATGTCATAAAAAAATGTTCATGACGTTTATTTCTAATTATTAAAGTTCAAGGTATCAATTGCCAAAACGTGAAAAGTTGATGGACACATTTGTACAATGCAATCTTAATATTTTATTCAAATAACCTTAGAGGGGAAGCTCATCGATAAGATAATTGAACCTACTCAAATTTTTACTTGAAAACAAAACAAACACAAAACTTGAATTCTTGAACTTTAGGGTTGGGTTATTTTAAGTCAAGCAGTCAAAATTTAAGCAAACAAACACAAAACTTTGGAGTCAAGAGAGCAACACTCTCTTGACCATGTCAAATTTTTGACCCAAAAATATTTTTGGGGCTCAAGTAAGCAAACCAAACCGGAACATCTAAATTTTGTCTCATTTATCATTTATCAGTGTCTTTTACTTTTCTTTTTTTCCCCGATTCCCAATTTTCTTTCACAAATCGCAACAGTTTCAGTTTGACTCCTTTATTTACCAATTTACCGCCGTATGTAATGATAAATCTACAAGCACAGTGAAGGCATTTCAGTAAATGCACATCAAGTCACTGTAACCGAAACAGTGATGGAAAAGAAGAAGAAGAAGGAAAACATAACATTAACTAATTCTCATTAAAAAAACCCAAGAACACAAAATTGAAAAAAGAAAAAAGAAAAAAGAATATATATATATATATATATATATATATATATATATAAGAAATTAAATTTTACGAGCTAGGCGACAGGGGCGGCGCCGAGGGCGGTCGATAACGTGCCCCGCAGGCTGCGTAGCGGCGGCGGAGATGACGTGGCGGAGGCGGGAAGGGTCTGATCAGGGAATGTGGGCCCGCTGTCCTCTGATCCGCCGTCTCCGGAGTGGGGCCCGCCGCGGTGGTGGCGGAGGACGCCGAAGCCGAGGATGAGGCCGGCGACGGCGAGTACGGAGATCACGAGGAAGAAGATCTTGGTCGCTTTCCCAATGTAGCAGAACATTTCTCTCCTCTCAAATCTTCTCCCCTTTCTCCATCCCCCCTCCTCTCTCTCTCTCTCTCTCTCTCTCTCTGGGGATTTACGAGGAAAAAGGATCACGTGAAGGCACGGGATGCAAAGAGGAAGATGGATGCTGGATTTACGAAATTGCCCCTCTCCTGCTGCTTAGGATGTGGGAGAGTCATGCAGAAAAAGGAGCGCCAAATGAGGAGTGAGAGTAGTAGCTGTATCGGGGTGCGAAACTGACAGCTGTAAATGTCTGACAGCAATAACTGTATGGTAACTATGACCCCTTCCCCCGCCACTCTATGGGAGGGATGCCCACCTTGGCATGTAAATTATCGGGTTAGGTCTAGTCTTGCCGGCTCGGGACTCGCACCTTGCACTGGGTTAGGTCATGTAACCAGATTAGGTTTAAGCATTCGAGAAATCACTCATGCATTTGTACAAGATAACTGGGTCCGCTCTGAACGGATCTGTACCAAAGTGATCCGGACCCAACCCATTTATCAAGCTCTTAAATGGATTTCCAACGGGTTAAGGTTTGCATGAAGAGTAGGGTTTCAACCAAATTCGTTTTATTATTTTTTTGTATCGTAAAAACATTAAACTTGGACGGGAAGTAAATTAAAGCAGTACAACAAATTTGCGTGCCTGACAATTTAAAATAAATCATTGAAGAAATAATTCAGGCCAGTTCATGTTTCAACAAAAGAACTTAAAAGCTAAGAACTGAATTTGATGACGAAAACAAATTCTTGATTCAATCTTTCTATAGTTCAATTTTCAAGTTATTCATGACGGTGTGATTAAATTCATCAATTTAGTGCCTATTCAAAACCACTATATACCTTCACGGAAAAGGAAAAAGGTCACTATACTCAAAGGCGTAACCTGGAAAACTCGAAGACAAATTAGTCAAGGGTAAATTATTAAAAAGCCCCTGGCCCGCTCAGGAGTTGTCTACAAACCTCTGTAGTTTTCAAAATTGTTGGAAAGGACCCACTGTTCAAAATCTTTGTGGAAAAAACCCCGGACTGTATTTCATTTAAGCATTGTATTCGCTCAACTGTTTGGATATCACATGCAACTACTTATATAATATAGTCAACCGTTTAGATATTACAGGCAACTGCAACCGCTTAGATATTACATGCAATTGGTATAAAGAGGGTTTTGATTGGACCTACAGGTTTTTTTAGCAAGAGTAAAAACCTACACAAGTTTGATGCGGGCCAGGTTCATTTTGACAATTTACCTCTATTTTTTTGATGAAATAACAGTTCTCAAGTGAGTCCGTCCCATGATATTTATTAACCAAACCAGAAAATACAAACAAAACAAAGTCTTATGGTAACAAAATTACAGAACACAAAAACCGCCTGCTTCTGTGCACACATGCCCAAAGCAGCGTCTCAAAAAAGAAATGAAAAGAAAGATCGGATGTAAGAAGGGAGAATGTAGAAAAAGAAGAAGAACGCGTGTATTGACTGTTTTCTTCAGATATAGTCTGCTATGACGGCCTGCATTTTTCCCTCCATACGTAGTAGTGTATGTCCAATTCTCCCCGGTTTTTGCTCATCTTGAAGATCTCCCCCAATAGTAAGCACCTGATACAAGAAATTATCAGCAGCAACTGCCAGTACAGCCATGTATAACGGTGAAAAAATGCATTTTTTTCTATGTTTCAATTTGCAGGCTGTCAAGATATGTGGATAACATATTCCGACATTGAAAAAACTATGAGAAGTACATAAATATAAAACATAAGATTGGCCAAAACTTAACAACGCTTAAATCAAATATAAATATAAAATTAGTCTCGCCTCCCTCATTTATGATATCAGAGCTAGGTTTAGTCACCGGTGGATTTGAGTACTTTAACTGCACCGTAGAGAAAACCGATTGGACTCTCTCCGTGGCCGTACTTTTCAGATGACAACCACGTTGCACGTTAGGAGGAGTGTTAAAGAAATGGTGGATAACATTTTCCCGTATTGGAAAAACTATTAGAAGGGCATGCAATACACTACATAATCTCCACAACCCACTCAGACAACGAAAGAGTGAAAAGCACCCAGCATCCCTTTCCATCTCAAAACAAGTCTTGAGAGGAAACAACCAAGTTTTAAAATGAGTAAGTTAGCACAGAACAAGAGTTATGGCCCTCACACTAGAAGATATGGTAAAAACTTTTGACAGTTTACCCAATGATGGAGCTTCGGATCTCTTTCAGATACTGTCCTCTGTCAATCCTGTGATGGCGGTCTTTAATGGCTGAGATTTATTTTGGAAGTTGTTAAGTGTGGATCTCAATGGGTTGGTGTTGGACGCCGAGCTACCTGCAAAAAAGTCCTGGGATGGGTGACCACCGTAGGACCCTCCGACGATCAAGTTAATGCCGATGAATAGGAGCAGAGTAGCGGCGTATTGAGATAAAATTCAGATACTTGAGTCATCTGAGATAGGGGTTTATATAGGGGTCGCTTGGAGCGAGCGGGCACGAGATCACCGCCGTCGGTTACGCCCCCGCGTTATCCTCACCTTTAATGGCGGGATGCGCCCATTAATAGAGGGATACGCCAATTAATGGAGGGATGCGCCAGCGTGGGACACGATCGTGGGGAGGCGGATATCTCGCCCTGGCGATATACGCGGAGCCGTTGCGAGGCGCATGGGATCCGTGCTCCTGGTTGATTGGGGAGGCCGAGGAAGCTCGGCACGTCTAGGCTCGGAGACGAGCCGGGAGGCCGAGGAAACTCAGCGTGTCAGAAGCTCAGAGACGAGCGGGGAGGCGGAGGAAGCTCGGCATGTTAAAGGCTCGGAGACGAGCTGGGAGGCTGGAGACGAGTTGTTGGTAGTTTCCTTGGGAAAGGTTGTAACAACCCTAAATTTCCTATATAAGTTTTTTTCAAATATTATTTTCAAAATTCATAAAGAGGTATTTTAGCCTGAGCACAAGATATAAGTAATTATTTTACTTTTTAATTATAAGTTAAAAGAATGTAACAACTCAATTTTTAGTATACAAAAATTTACTTTAAAATTAATGTATACTTGGAGTATTTACTTTTGCTGTTATAAGTTTAAGTATTTAATTCACTCTTTAATTACAAGAAGGAGCTTGTGGCTCATTGGTAATACCTAGCACTGCTGAACCAAGCCACCAGAGTTCAAATCCCATACCCCATATTATTTTTAATATTGATTTTTTTTTAAAACCTTTAGAATACCAAGGGTTTACACGTGCATATCTCACAAAAACCATACTGCACCCAAAAATATAACATTGCCAGAGGATAGATGAACCGTCGGGGAGGGGGGGTTCCGACCGCCGGACTCGGCCGGAAATCGGCCAACTCGGCCTCGACTCGGCCGACTCCGTCCTCCGACCGAGTCATGGCCGAGTCGCCCCCGAGTCGGCCGATTCCGGCGACGACCCCAACATGAAAATTGTGTCTTTTCACATTCCCTATGCACCTGCAAAATTTTAGCCTCAGACCATTTCCAGAGCTCTTTTCAAACCCCAATTACTCCATTTTTAATACATTTTATCATATTTTCATTTTAACCTTTCACCTACCCTAATCCTAGCCTAACCCTATAAATATCACCCCTACTCTCTACCCTCTCACCCCAAACTCTGATCCAACTCTCTAAAATTCTCAAGAACTCTTGTGCGCAATCGAATTGAGCGAAAGGCGAAGCTCCGATGAATTCTTCGGCGGAATTTCCGACAATGACCGTAGGAACTCCCGAAGACGAAACGACGCACCGGCGACTCCTCCCGATCCACCTTCCTCTTATCTTTGTCCAAAACCCGTAAGTCCCATTTTCTATCTCTCTTTTCTATTCTAAAAATACGGATTTACAAAACCCGACGGAATCGGAACAAATCCGATTTCCGATTATGTTTTCTTATAAAACTTCACTTCTCGTTAATACAATTATGCTTAAACTCCCTCATATTGACTATTAAACACCAATCAACCAAATTGATCAAGTTTCATTTCATAAAATGATGGCTATTTCACTTTATCGTATTTTTCATTTAAATAGCACATTGTTTCAATTTTACATTTAACTTCATTAAATTTGTTATACCTTTAAGTAGACCACGAGGTAATGACATACCTCCTCACACACTCATATGCAACATAACACGATACCCTCGAGAACTTAGAATACGGGAAACCAAAAAATTTCATTTAAATACCCTTTACTTAATAAAAACCATTTCTAAAAGATTTAGTACTGATACATCTTTACAAATAAATAACCTTTGAGCTAATAAAAAGAAAATATCTAGACTCACCCAATTAAGGACTGTCGCGCTCATTAGGACAGAGGAAGGTTGTGGGCATTCAGTCGTTTATCTAAACCTGACTTTGTGGTGCGTAGGCTAGATAAGTGAGAAAGATAACTTTAAAAGGCCCATCTCACGATGATTCGTGAGCGGATCCCTCCTTTCTTCACTTGTACTTACCTGGCCACAATTGACGATGAAGAGGCGATTTGAGGTATCTCACAACTTGTCGTTTTGGACCAGTTAGGAGCAGTCTAGTTGACTTAGAAGACCCTAGAACATAGAATACGGGAAATAGACATCTTTACAAATAAATACCATAATTAATAAAACCGTTTTTCCTTAATGATTAGTATTTATACAAATCTTTGCAAAGCGCCGCTACAACTCAATTGGGGAAACCGTTCGGGATGGTGCGGATTATCGCACATCCTCGGGCTTAGTAGTGCGAGATTCAGACCTCCGCAAGGAGCATTCAGTCTCGAAAAATTTAAAATACGCCATCTTAAGAAAACGAGATTTCTAGAATATCATATATATATTAAAAATTATTTTCATATAAATATATGTATATGTAACATTAAAATATTATTTGAATTATTATAAATATTTCAACACTTTTCAAAAATCATAAGAATCATTTTACGCTAAAATACAATGAATTCCATACAAATCAATATTACAGATAAATACCTTTATTTATGAAATTAGGATATGTTCACTAGAAATATCACAATGTAAAATCTACATTCACTACAACTCTAAAGACGAATAATAAATACTTGAGTTGTATTTTGAAAAGTATATAAAAATATTTTTACATAAAACCCCCTCAAGTTCTATAAATTACCCTAAGGACCCTAGTAAACATAGGTTTAAGCGAGACCAATCTCTTGAGCCTCAGGGAGTCGGAGAAGTGGGTGCTTGCCTATTTAATGTAGAAAACTTAATAATGGTGTTATCAATACGGTAATCGTCTTTGAAAAAGACACAAATCCTGCCGTCCATGTGCAGCGGTTACCGATAACATCAAAACAATCAGGACTTCAATTTACTTTCTAATTGTCTGACTCATAGTGAGTCTCGTTATAATCTGACTTGAATATGATTCAAGTACAATCTACAATCTATAATTTACAATTTACAATCTACAATATTACAATCCAACATGAATCCATGAATTCTTGAATCCAATTATCAGTCTATCAACTTGACTGAACCGAACCATGGATATACATTCCATTTATATGATTATACAGTTACATCCATGATTCCACAGTTACATACATGATTCTCCAGTTACATCCGTTTACTGATGTCATGGTTTCGGTCAGTCATCCAATTATACAATCAATACAATTTACAATACAACAATACAAACAAAACACTACGGGGTTTAAGGGGTAGATTGGTACGGAAGGTGTTAAAAGTGGCACGAGACTGCAAGATTAAGACACCTAACATGAATCCAATTACCGTTGTTCCGGGTTGTATAACGGAGCCTTATACTTCCATTTGCCTCTAGTCTCTGGCATATAGAGACTCCTCTCGTATACACTGGCATTCTTCTGTACCAAGCTATAAACAACAACGTTAACACTAAACACAATATTATAACAATATAATACAGTTTTAAAAGCTACACTCTCTCTCTTTATGTCTATTCTATTTCTCCCTTATCTTTGGAACTTACCGAGCGATCTGTTCGCTGACGACATTCTCTTTTTTTCTTCTTTGAATGTCGTCAGATGATCTGGACCCGTCAGAGATCGAGCCCACTGCTGAAGACTTGCACCAGTTCAGTGAAGACCCCGAGCTCTAGTCATTGTACACTTTCCATTTCAGTACTCTTCTTTTTTCTGTTATGCCATTGTTTAGGCATTGCTTTTTATTTCAGTTGTATTTACTTTTCATGTATTGTACAGAAAGAATGTTAGTAAATAAACTTGCAGTTCAGTTTATATCTCTTGTCTCTTGTGCTTACTTTTATATTGCTTAGATACACTTAGTGTATTTACTTCAGAATAATTACGTAGCGGCCTCGTCGCGTCCCCTTCGCCGTATACCGGGAAGCGGGGCGTGACAGGTTTTATTGGTGGCCCATGCAGGTTAGAGCTGTATGGAACCCTAAGCAATATAAAACACAAGAACCAGCAACTAAAACATTCTTTTTAATCATGTTTCTTGAATCTTATCTTTCATATTCCTTGAATCATATACTTTAAATCCGTCCTAACCCAAAATTCTCTCGCATCTTTTACAATCTTACTAAAACCTTCGCATTCTTTCATTCCTTCACACATTTTTCACATTTAAAAAAAAAACCCCTTGCACCACATTGTTATTTTTTTCATACACTATCGTTATTTTAGTCACCACACTTTTCTTAAATTTGTTACACTTTCCTTTTACAAATTTCGAGGACGAAATTTTTATAAGGAGAGTATAATGCAACAACCCTAAATTTCCTATACAAATTTTTTTCAAATATTTTTTTTAAAATCCATAAAGAGGTATTTTAGCCTGAGCACAAGATATAAGTAATTATTTTACTTTTTAATTACAAGTTACAAGAATGCAACAACTTAATTTTTAGTGTACAAAAATTTGCTTTAAAATTAATGTATACTAGGAGTATTTACTTTTGCTGTTATCACTTTAAGTATTTAATTCACTCTTTAATTACAAGAAGGAGCTTGTGGCTCATTGATAATACCTTGCACTGCTGAACCAAGCCACCGGAGTTCAAATCCTATACCCCACATTATTTTTAATATTGATTTTTTAAAAAAACCTTTAGAATACCAAGGGTTTACACGTGCATATCTCATAAAAACCCCACTGCACCCAAAAATATAACATTGCCAGAAGATAGATGAACCGTCGGGGGGGGGGTTCCGACCGCCGGACTCGGCCGGAAATCGGCCAACTCGGCCTCGACTCGGCCGACTCAGTCCTCCGACCGAGTCACGGCCGAGTCGCCCTCGAGTCGGCCGATTCCGGCGACGACCCCAACATGAAAATTGTGTCTTTTCACATTCCCTATGCACCTGCAAAATTTTAACCTCATACCATTTTCAGAGCTCTTTTAAAACCCCAATTACTCCACTTTTAATACATTTTTAATACATTTTATCACATTTTCATTTTAACCTTTCACCTACGCTAACCCTAGCCTAACCCTATAAATACCACCCCTACCCTCTACCCTCTCACCCCAAACTCTGAGCCAACTCTCTAAAATTCTCAAGAACTCTTGTGCGCAATCGAATTGAGCGAAAGGCGAAGCTCCGGCGAATTCTTCGGCGGAATTTCCGGCAACGACCGTAGGAACTCCCGGAGACGAAACGACGCACCGGCGACTCCTCCCGATCCACCTTCCTCTTATCTTTGTCCAAAACTCATAAGTCCCATTTTCTATCTCTCTTTTCTGTTCTAAAAATACAGATTTACAAAACCCGACGGAATCGGAACAAATTCGATTTTCGATTCGGTTTTCTTATAAAACTTCACTTCTCGTTAATATAATTATGCTTAAACTCCCTCATGTTGACTATTAAACACCAATAAACCAAATTGATCAAGTTTCATTTCATAAAATGATGGCTATTTCACTTTATCGTATTTTTCATTTAAATACCACATTGTTTCAATTATACATTTAACTTCATTAAACTTGCTATACCTTTAAATAGACCACGAGGTAATGACCTACCTCCTCACATACTCATATGCAACATAACGCGATACTCTCGAGAACTTAGAATACGGGAAAACAAAAATTTTCATTTAAATACCCTTTACTTAATTAAAACCATTTCTAAAAGATTTAGTATTGATACATCTTTACAAATAAATAACCTTTGAGCTAATAAGAAGAAAATATCTAGACTCAGCCAATTAAGAACTGTCGCGCTCATTAGGACAGAGAAAGGTTGTGGGCATTCAGTCGTTTATCTAAACCTGACTTTGTGGTGCCTAAGCTAGACAAGTAAGAAAGGTAACTTTAAAAGGCCCGTCTCACGGTGATTCGTGAGCGGATCCCTCGTTTCTTCACTTGTACCTACTGGTCACAATTGGCGGAGAAGAGGCGATTTGAGGTATCTCACAACTTGTCGCTTTAGACCAGTTAGAAGCAGTCTAGTTGATTTAGGAGACCCTAGAACAAAGAATACGGGAAATAGACATATTTACAAATAAATACCATAATTAATAAAACCGTTTTTTCTTAATGATTAGTATTTATACAAATCCTTGCAAAGCGCCGCTACAACCCAATTAGGGAAACCGTTCGGGATGGTGCGGATTATCGCACATCCTCGGGCTTAGTAGTGCGAGATTCAGACCTCCGCAAGGAGCATTCGGTCTCGAAAGATTTAAAATACGACATCTTAAAAAAACGAGATTTCTAGAATATCATATATATATTAAAAATTATTTTCATATAAATATATGCATATGTAACATTAAAATATTATTTGAATTATTATAAATATTCCAACACTTTTCAAAAATCACAAGAATCATTTTACACTAAAATACAATGAATTCCATACAAATCAATATTACAGATAAATACCTTTATTTATGAAATTAGGATATGTTCACTAGAAATATCACAATGTAAAATCTACATTCACTACAACTCTAAAGACGAATAATAAATACTTGGGTTGTATTTTGAAAAGTATAAAAAAGTATTTTTACATAAAACCCCATCAAGTTCTATAAATTACCCTAAGGACCCTACTAAACATAGGTTTAAGCGGGACCAATCTCTTGAGCCTCAGGGAGTCGGAGAAGTGGGTGCTTACCTATTTAATGTAGACAACTTAATAATGGTGTTATCAATACGGTAATCGTCTTTGAAAAAGACACAAATCCTGCCGTCCATGTGCAGCGGTTACCGATAACATCAAAACAATCAGGACTTCAATTTACTTTCTAATTGTCTGACTCATAGTGAGTCTCATTATAATCTGACTTGAATATGATTCAAGTACAATCTATAATCTACAATTTACAATTTACAATCTACAATCTACAATATTACAATTCAACATGAATCCATGAATGCTTGAATCCAATTATCAATCTATCAGCTTGACTGAATCGAACCATGGATATATATTCCATTTACATGATTATACAGTTACATCCATAATTCTACAGTTACATACATGATTCTACAGTTAACATCCGTTTACTGATATCATGGTTTCGGTCAGTTATCCAATTATACAATCAATACAATTTACAATACAACAATACAAATAAAACACTACGGGGTTTAAGGGGTAGATTGGTACGGAAGATGTTAAAAGTGGCACGAGACTGCAAGATTAAGACACCTAACTGTTTACCGCCGGAAACCGGGAAGACGAACGTCTTGCCTGAATCTGGGGGCAGATACTAATTGGTGCTATCCGTCCACCTCTCCGAAGATGCCAAGTTGATTTATGGTACCGTGTATCGAAGGTTTAAACGGATTCGGCCGATATAGCAGACTTCGTCAGATTCCCCCTCGTTCGAAGGGTTTTTAATTGTGGGAACGCTCTTCCCAGCAGGCGCAAGCCCCTACAGTTAATTACGCTACCGCATCGCGGTAACAACTTTCTCCTTCTCCAGATGGTCACTTCGTGTCGTGTATGTTTGTTTTGTTTGTGGTTGCCCGTGGATTGTATACGGAGACTAATTTATGTTGTCGCCCGTAGGGCGTGGATTAGTCCAAATCAGTATTTTCTTAGATTTGGGTTTTGGTTTTGGTTTAAGGATACATTAGTCTTATTTGAGACTAAGATCAACTTAAACGTTTGTTAAGGATACATTAGTCTAATTTTAGACTAAGATCAACTTAACGGGATCGTTTAAATCCAACAAAAGAGCATTTGGACTCTATTGTTTAGTTTAGGGACATTGCGGTCGATTACCAGTTTAAGGACATGGTGGTCCATTACCAGTTTAATAAAATGGTGGTCCAAGATTAAGGACATCGTAGTTTATGGGCTTAAGGACCCCACAGTCCAGGTTAAGGACATCGTAGTCCATGAGTTTAAGGACCCCACAATCCAGATTAAGGACATCGTAGTCCATGGGTTTAAGGACCCCACAGTCCAGTTTATAGATATCATAGTTTGTGGAATGTATGGTTGTCGGGACCCGTCACCTCCCTGAAGACGTTGAAAGATTACAACGACAAATATCAGAGGAGTTCAGAGATTTACCCTTGAATCAATTTTGGTTGGGAGATCTATAATCCAATTTAGGACTAAAGTCTGTTAAAAGGTTTATGAGCATATGGGCTCAATTGATATGAGTTGAGGACTTACGGCCAATCTTGGGCTAAGTCCAATAAATGTTTAAACATTTTAGTGTTCTAGGCTGTTGAGCTTTTATTTGAGCTTGGCCCTTTTAATAATGCTAAGAATTAGATCCTGACATTTTTTGTCTTGTACTGAATGCATAATATTCATCAGAACAAAGTGTGTTCTGACAATGCGCCACGTGGCACGCCAGGCGCT
This sequence comes from Agapanthus africanus, assembly GCA_030015575.1. Taxonomy (NCBI): domain Eukaryota; kingdom Viridiplantae; phylum Streptophyta; class Magnoliopsida; order Asparagales; family Amaryllidaceae; genus Agapanthus; species Agapanthus africanus. The sequence continues at coordinate 928,022,047 of CM057339.1, forward strand.
TTGTGCTTATTAAAGAGCGCATTGTGCTTCTGTCAGGTAGCGCACACGAAAAGGACACGTGTCGCGCTTAGCGCTAAGCGCCAGTTTATTAGCGCGTTGCGCTTTCAATTTATGAGCGCTTTGCGCTGGTTTATGGGCGCACCGGTGAGTGACATGTGGCGTGCTTGGCGCTGAGCGCCAGTCCATGGGCGCAATGCGCTGTTTTAGAAGCGCAAAGCGCAAGCTGTGTCTATGGTTGACACGTGGCATGCTTTGGCGCTGAGCGCCGGTCCAAGGAGCGCAAAAGCGCAGTTCATGAGTGCAAGACACTTTTCAATAGTGCAGAGCGCACTTGATCAAGTTTATGATCAGAGAACAAGTTTATGTTCTTTTAAAGGAGGCTTTGCCTCCATATTCAAGAACAAAAGTTCTTATTTATAAAATGGCTTTGCCTTTGTAGATCAAGGATCTGTGTGAAGAATATGTTCTTCTTTATTATTTGATGAGATCTTTTGATCTCTTTTATGAAAGACCTTGGTCTTTATAGATCTATGATCTTTTTTAGAAGATGGTTCTTCTTTTCAGGAGATGATTTCATCTCTGTGTTCTTTGTTCATGTGCTTTACCTTGAAGAAATGATCTTCCTTTTGCTAAAAACTTGCTTTTCTTTCTCTTTGAGTTTTTCTCAAAGTTTGCAGGGGGGTTTCTCTATATCAGACTTTAAGTCTAGGGGTCTTTATATATGGCAAATTGATTTGTTAAATTAGTTTAAGAGATCTTTCTCTGATTGATTTGGGAATATTTCCCACCGTTGGAACTTTGATCCTAAGGCTTCTAATTTACAGAAGATAATCTTCTTGTTTTTAACAAGATTGGAAAGATCTTTCCATAACAGAATTTTAATTCTGATTAATTAATAATTTATTATTAGATCTTTCAATCTAACGGTGGGGAATTTTTAATTTCAGTGCTAGCGCACCCGTGCTTTGCACGTGGTGCGCTGCTCAGAGTGCAGCGCACTTTGCGCTAGCGCACCTACGTTTGACACGTGGCGCGCAGCGCATCTAGCGCTAGCGCATCCGTGTTTGACACGTGGCGCGCAGCGTGCCTAGCGCTGGATCTGAAGCGTTGCTTCAACTTTTAAATTTTGAATTTTAAAACAGAGATTTGCTCTAATTGGGGGAAACAAATGCCCCCCACCGTTGCGCTTACGTGGCCCATATGTGAATGCAACGGTGGCGACATCTGCGTCCTTGGATCAACTCAGAAGTTGAAGAGGCGTTTCAATGCCTATAAATAGGACCTTTGGTCCCTTAGATAATTTTCATCTTCTTTCTTTGAGAATTTTTGTTCAAAACACAGCTCTTCTGTTTAAGAACTTTTCAAGAGTAAAAACTCTTTCCAAACTTAGGTAAAGTTTTAAATTTTTTAATAAATTAGGGTTTTACCCATTAATAGAGCCTTGCTCTTCATAGATCTTTGATCTAAAGAAAACCTTTTTAGGGTTTCATTAATAGAGCTTTGCTCTCTTCAGATCATGAACCCATAGATCTAAGGGGATTTTAGAATTTTTAATTCATAAAACTTGGTTTTAATTAATAATTTTTTCCTCTGCTGGGTTTTTCCATCATTGATTTTTCCAAAGTAGGGCTCTTAAGGAATTTTATTCCTTCATCATTAGAGTTTGACAAGTATCACTCTGTCACAGAGCATTGCTCTCAAAGGGAGATTTACTCCTTGACTCGAGGGGTCGCTCATTAACTGAGATTTCTCACAAATTCGAATTTGTTAGGTGTTATAATTATAATTTGTTTTCTCCATGGGGATATCAAGAGTTGTTTAAATCCCTGCGCCTGTTTTTGATAAGAATTTGCTTAATCGATCTGTCTGCTAATTCTTGTTGATTTTCTTTTTCAGACGTTATGGCTGCTCATTTGTATGATCTTGATGAGATTATCTCTTACGGAGACATCCGCTCACTCGGCCGTTTTCAAAACCAAGAATTCACAAATGCCCAGTGTGCCGAAATCATGGGTCGTTTTGGTGCATACAATGGTCGACTGCTTCCTCGACGTTCCTTTCTTTTGAAGCTTATCGTGGGAGCGATCTGGGGAGCGCTTCCTCTATTCTGTGCTGGCATGCCGCTTAAGGCATTGGATGATACCGAGGACAAGGTGCACTCGGTGTATCTGATGGGCCTAGTCTCAAAGAGAAGACGAGACAATCTTGTCGATCTTCTGCATCAGGCTTTTCAACAGGCGGCAATACTTGCTGCTTATTGGACGGTGGAGGACATCAGTGAAGATTCCGACGCTTGCGATCGCGAACGAAAGCATGCTAGGATGGTTCGAAAGGCGTGGAACATTTTAGATGACCTTACTTTTGAGTTCCTCAATCCATGCCCTGGATTTGATGTCGTGCCTTTGTAAACATTCTAGTTATGTCTTCATTTGCTGTTTTTCTCAATGTAGGCACTTTCTGAAGTATGAATAGCAAGCCTTTTCATTTCTATGTGTATATCTTATGTGTCAAACTTTTTCACACATGCATGAATGGATATGTCTTGTTTGACTGAATGTGAATGAAATGTTCTCCTCACTGTCGCCTTCTTCTCTTTTCTTTGTTGCCGGCATGTTATTTCAGTAAGCGTAGTCTGTAGATGATAGAGAGCATTCTGTTTTGAATTCTTTGAGAGGTAGCGATGGCTTAGGAAACAGGTTCAGGTCTGCTGCCTAAGACTTTTCAACTTTATGAGCCGTGAGGGTCTCATAAAGACTTTTCTCCCTACGAGTCGAGAGGATCTCGTAGGTGTATTTTCTCCTTAGGAATCGTAAGGATTCCTAAGTGCGTTTTCTCTCGAGAGTCGTAAGGATCTCACAAGAGAATTTTCCCTCTTACAAGTCGAGAGGACCCGTAAGCGGTTGTTTCCCTCTTTATCGAGATTCGACTTTGGAGAGTGTGGCCCGTGAATAGTATGCAAGAGTCCATTTTGGGCCGACTTGCAGGGCCCCAATGCTTAGGAAACCGGTCCTTATCCCCATTTCCTAAGGTTTTTCCCTACGAGTCGAGACGAATCGAGAAGTTCTCGCAAAGACGCTAATTTCCTCACGAGTCGAGACGAATCGAGCCTTTCTCGCAAGGATATCCTAACGTCACAGTTAACCTTTGCTCCTTTACGACAGAGGTCCGTTAGGTACCAGGGTTTTGTCCGTCGTACCGTCGCATTGGCTGATGTATTCCTCGATAGGCAATCTTTGCTGTTCGAGTGGCCTTACGACTGTCGTGTCTCTGATCCATTCGGGGGCTGGACAAGGCGTCTTCAAGCAATCCTCCTAGGCAGTTTGACCGTCGGAAGAGCAAGCGTTAGGAATTTTGCCATGCCGCTTTTTACTTGAGGTTAGGTCCATTTTGGAGAGCCCCGATGAGTCATAACCACTCCGCGCTGGTGTGGGATGATCTCCAATAGTCTTTCAGGTTTTATATGAGTTGCCGTCAAGACCCTGAAGCTAGAAATTTGGCCTTCGCTTCGTTTGCTGGTATTGCGTCTGCTGTATCTAGATGAATGTCGTGGTTGTCTCTAGGTTGCTGGTGAACCGTCGAGGTTTGGAACTAGGGATTTTACCGTGGCTCCGTTATTTGATTGTCGCGTCTGAATCCTACTGGAGGAAGAACGCTGTGGTGACATCTCGTCTGCTGTATCGAGACGAGCGTCGAGGTGGTGACCACTCCGCGCTGGTGTGAGATGATCTCCGATGGTCTTTTAGGTTTTATATGAGTTTCCGTCAAGACCCTGAAGCTAGGAATTTGGCCTTCACTTCGTTTGCTGGCATTGCGTCTGCTGTATCGAGACGAATGTCGCGGTTGTTTCTAGGTTGCTGGTGAACCGTCGAGGTTTGGAACTAGGGATTTTGCCATGGCTCCGTTGTTTGATTGTCGCGTCTGAATCCTGCTGGAGGAAGAACGCTGTGGTGACATCTCGTCTGCTGTATCGAGACGAGCGTCGAGGTGGTGACCACTCCTCGTTGGTGTGAGATGATCTCCGATGGTCTTTCAGGTTTTATATGAGTTGCCGTCAAGACCCTGAAGCTAGGAATTTGGCCTTCGCTTCGTTTGCTGGCATTGCGTCTGCTGTATCGAGACGAATGTCGCGGTTGTCTCTAGGTTGCTGGTGAACCGTCGAGGTTTGGAACTAGGGATTTTGCCATGGCTCTATTGTTTGATTGTCGCGTCTGAATCCTGCTGGAGGAAGAACGCTGTGGTGATATCTCGTCTGCTATATCGAGACGAATGTCGAGGTGGTGACCACTCCGCGCAGATGTGGGATGATCTCCGATAGTCTTTCAGGTTTTATATGAGTTGCCGTCAAGACCCTGAAGCTAGGAATTTAGCCTTCGCTTCGTTGGCTGGCATTGCGTCTGCTGTATCGAGACGAATGTCGCGGATGTCTCTAGGTTGCTAGTGAACCGTCGAGGTTTGGAACTAGGGATTTTGCCGTGGCTCCGTTATTTGATTTTCGCGTCTGAATCCTGCGGGAGGAAGAATGCTGTGGTGACATCTCGTCTGCTGTATCGAGACGAACGTCGAGGTGGTGACCACTCCGCGTAGATGTGGGATGATCTCCGATAGTCTTTCAGGTTTTATATGAGTTGCCGTCAAGACCCTGAAGCTAGGCATTTTGCCTTCGCTTCGTTTGCTTTGGCGTGTCCGAATCCCGTTGAAGGAAGAACGCTGGGGTGACATCGCATCTGCTGTATCGAGGCGAACGTTGAGGTGGTGACCACTCCGCGCTGGTGTGGGATGATCTCTGATAGTCTTTCAGGTTTTATATGAGTTACCGTCAAGTCCCTGAAGCTAGGAATTTGGCCTTCGCTTCGTTTGCTTCGGCGTGTTCGCATCCTGTTGGAGGAAGGATGCTGTTGTGACATCTAGTCTGCTGTATCGAGACGAACGTCGCGGTGGAGTTAGGATTTTGCCATCATTCCGCTTTGCTTTGACCGTGAGGTCTTTTGTTGGCGTTGCGTCTGTTGTAACGAGACGAACGCTGAGGTGGAGTTGGGATTTTGCCGTCACTCCGTTTTGTTTTGACGTTGCGTCTGCATCCTGCTGGATTGCGAAGGAACGTCGTTGTTGACATTGCATCTGTCGTAACGAGACGAATGCTGAGGTGGAGTTGGGATTTTGCCATCACTCCGTTTTGCTTTGACCGTGAGGTCTTTTGTTGACGTTGCGTCTGTTGTAACGAGACGAATGCTGAGGTGGAGTTGGGATTTTGCCATCATTCCGTTTTGCTTTGACCGTGAGGTCTTTTGTTGACGTTGCGTCTGCATCCTGCTGAATTGCGAAGGAACGCCGTTATTGACATTGCGTCTGTTGTAACAAGACAAACGCTGAGGTGGAGTTGGGATTTTGCCATCACTCCGTTTTGTTTTGACGTTGCATCTGCATCCTGCTAGATTGCGAAGGAACGTCGTTGTTGATATTGCATCTGTTGTAACGAGACGAATGTTGAGATGGTCTCTAGGTTGTCTGTGAACCGTCGAGACTTGGCTCTCTTTCGGATGGAACCTGGTGGGAAGGTATGGTTTCCTTTTTGTTTGTGCCCCTGTATTGTATACAGGGATTGATGTGATCTCACCAGCAGGGCAAAAATTTCATTCTTTCAAACCCTTCTTTTTTTTTATTTCTTTCCGTGATGCTTTATCATTTCAGCTTTTATATCGCGAAGGTCGCGATTGCCGAATCATTTCGGCTATTTTTCGCGGTGCCGAATCATTTCGGCTATTTATTTTATTTTTACTCACTGTTTTTTATTGCGAGTTGCCCAATCATTTCGGCTATTTTGCATGCATACATTTTTACTTGCTGATTTTGTTTGCAAGTTGTCCCATCATTTCGGCTGTTTCGTACGCATGTGTGGCTCACTAGTTTCTTGCTGCAAGCTTGGAATTAGACACCGATTTCGGCATCAGTACTGCTACAACTGGGATATTGCCAGGAGCAAATCATCATTTGCCTCTGTCGATATTGAACAAAGGTGGCTTAGCGAACAGGGTTAGGATCCTGTCGACTAAGGCTTTTAACTTCATAAGCCGTAAGGGTCTTATGAAGGTATTTCTCGCTGCGAGTCGTGAGGATCCCGTAAGTGTGTTTTCTCCTTAGGAATCGTGAGGACTCTTAAGTGCATGGCCTCTTATAAGTCGTAAGGATCTTACAAGAGTGTTTTCTCCTTATAAGTCGAGAGGACTCACAAGGGTTGTTCATTGTGCAAACATATCCCTAGTCACGGATGGGACTTTGTCAGGGAAATGTTTATTCGCGCCCGTGGATTATATACAAGGGTTAATACTGAACCGCTTGTAGGGCAGCTGGAGGTTGTGAGGGCTGCTTAAGAACAGGTTTAGATCCCTATAGCTTAAGACTTTCAAATCTTATGAGCCGTGAGGGTCTCATAAGAGGGTTCTCCTTACGAGTCGTGAGGATCTCGCAAGTGTAATTTCTCCTTAGGAATCGTGAGGATCCCTAAGTGTGTTGCTTCCTTGTGAGTCGTAAGGATCTCACGCAGGTGGTTTCTCCTTACAAAGTCGAGAGGACCTTGCAAGTGTCTTTTAACGAGATTGCGCCCTTTCGGGTTTTCACAAAACTCACCGGTAGCCCTTCTGTTTTTACTCACGGAGCCCTTTCGGGTTTTCATCCGTGCCCATTTTGCTTATGGACATACCGTTTTTTTTTTTGTTTTTTTTACGTCAGCCTGAGGGTGGCGCGAGTTGGTAGTAGTTTAACGACGTTTCGGTCATGATGCAACGCACGATTACGCAGCTAGATTTTGCCGCAAATCTTCGCATGTTTTGTATCAGAGGTGGATTCCGTGAAGAGAGGGCTGAGGGCGATTTCTTCGTCAGAGTCGCTTCCAAAGGTGATAACTTTCGATCCTTTGGTGTCGTCTATGTGACAGTTGCCAGCAGCTCCTTCGCGCTCATCTGCCGTGCTTTTCTGTTCCCGACGAGCCTTGCGCTTCACTCGTTAAACGTGTCGTCGATGGGCAACATATCCCTGCCACCAGTTTTTAAAGGCTATACACTCCTCGGTAAGGTGTGCAATCTTTTGGTGGTATAGGCAGAAGTTAGGATGTATGTCCGCTTCCTCAAGACGTATATTGCCAGGGAAATTTCCTTTGAGAGAGGGCAACTTCATTCCTATTGCCAGGGCCCTAGCGAATCATTTCCTTAATTTAAGCTTGCGTTTGCTGGTGATAGGGATGCTTTACTCCAGTTGGGGCGTCTCGACCTTTTCCTCCAGTCGTCGGCGTTTGGCTTTTTCGAATATAGCCAGTTCACGCTCTCGATTGGTTTTGCTTTTCTGACGGGCTTCGTTCAGTAGCAAGTCGATCATCTCGTAAGACGGCTCCAAGGGTTTTGGCTTCGATCCTGCCCCAGTTTCTCGGTGCAAGGAGCTTCCTCATTGTCTATTGACGAGTGAGAGATCACATGGCAGCTTGCTACGTAATCTTCAGATTCACTCGACGAGTCTTTTCCATCATCTTCGTTCTCAAGGACGTGGCTGAGAAACTCTTGGAGTGTGACTGGAGTCCGCGCCTTCTGGTTATACTCTTCCAGCGCGTCAATCTGTTTTTGCAGGTCCGTGCGCTTGTCACCAGGCTTCACGGGCTTTTGGGTCTTCTTCTTCTTCTTCGAAGACTTTGATGGCTGGGTGCGAGTGCTTTAACTATCACCACCAATTTTTGTAGTTGGACGCGGTTTTAGCATTCCCTCGACGATCTCGGGTTTCAGTGGATTTTTCCACCTGATTGCCGGGCAAGTTTGGAGATCCTTCAGCATTCTTTTAGTTTTGGCTGAAAGAGCGACCTCTGATTAGTGTCACAAATTGTAAGTTTACTGCAATCAAGAAACGGCGTCGCTTCGCAGCTAGCCGGTGAGTGCGGGTCGATCCACAGAGACGGGTAAATTTCTTTAGTGTGTTTTAACGAGTTGATTAAAAGCGTTGTTTTGGTTGGTTTATGAAAATCTAGATCTATCACTAAACTTAATTAATTTAATTTAAATTCTTGCTAGGGTTAGGCTTCGGGGAAGTTTTGGAGATTTACGTTTTCCTCACCGCTTTCATTGCCATATTTTAGATCTGTTAGATGTTACGATAATTATCAATAAAGTGGATCCGAATCTTTTGGGAAGATATTTTTTCCTCTAGATTCGCATCCTTCCTTTGTTGATAATTACCCTAACCCCCATGGAAAACACGCGCAACCGGCCCTTTATACTACGGTTCATCGTTACCTCGAGGGGTAGGATGCCGTAGGGAGCGGTTGTGCGTGCATGCATGGAGTGCTAACTATTAGGTGTGGATGGCATGAAAGGGGTGAGAGATATCATCTCTCAAACCTTTCCCTAAGGCTAACCCTAACAAGCGAGGAGACTACTCACTCATTAGGGGATGATGAATTATACTAGAAAATAAAAGCAAGGAAATAAATTACCTACAGATTTGATGGCTCCCTCCAAGTAGAAGACAGAATAGATCTGAATGTCACTCCCAGAAATTCTGAATTTTATTTATTGAAAAGAGGCATAAGGTTTTACAATTTTGAGAATACAATTTATAGGAAAGCAGGAGATCTAGGGTTACAGACTCTCGGAAATATGAAATTACAGATTTGACCCCTGAAAATCCTAACATATACACCGACGCAAAGGCACAGGAAAAGTGCACCGACACGGGCACTGAATGGCCGCGGAACCGCGGCGCCAGGCTCTCTTTGGCCGCGGTTCCGCGACCATGTTGAGGACTTAGGCTATGAAACTTCAGGTCTTTATTCAGGGCTTCTTGGGCTTTTTACTTTTATGCATAATTTCTATTTTTGGCTTCTGTTTCTTCTCCAGATCTTCAGTGAAAACTTGTACGTATCTTTTGACCGTTCACTTAACATTTTTGGACCGTGCAATGTTTTTCGTCTCGGCTTGAGTAAGATCCGTCTGCTTGTTGGTCAAAAGTCTATTCTCTGTATCAACTTCGTCTTTTTCACTGTATTCGTATCCAAGCCCTGAATCCTGTAACATGTAACAAAAGTGCGTCAAGAGTATCTGTTTATTTATAAAACTGATAAGAATAGGGGAATGAAAAATGCAATATTATGGTCTGAACAAATACCCCCAAACTTACCTTTTGCTCGTCCTCGAGCAAACTTATTATTTTATTCACTAAAATCCTAACCGCACTTTCGCAGGGAAATGCGATTGCACTGAGCATGTGCAACAAGCCGTTAAACCTCTAGGTGTCCCTAGTAGGAGGAGTGTTGTCTCCTGAGGGTTTTCAGCGGATTACACCCACAAAATCCTATCAACTCGGCCCATTGACTTTAGTTCTCCAATTAGGTTTTCTAACAAGGAATTCTATTATCTTATACTTATAAATTATCCACCCACATTTTTCACACTTTCTCATTATTTAACTTAAGATTATATATGTTATGTAGATCTACTTAGCTTTCGGCATCTCTTAAGTCTTCCTTCTAGGGTTTCATCTCTACTTAGGAATTTTCTATCAACTCTATTAAAGATACAAATTTTATCTTTCATTCCTCTCTCTTATCTAAATTCCAATCACATATCCCTACGTGTGTGTTTATATCACCCCTACACTTGGAAATTCAAATCAAGCAATCGTACTCTCGTCCGTTATCCAAAGTACTAATTAGTTGGTGAATTTAATTGAAATTTGCTTACACATCCTTCATGCGACCGTTAATACTTCTTGAGATACCAACGACCGATTACAAAATGCGTTTGCACTTTAAAGCTACTTCCTAGTCTTTGCAACACCCAAGGTTTTAGCAGTGACTCCCAAACCAGTTGGTCTAAGGCACTAGGTGATGAAGCACCCTCGCTAAATATTTTTCTATTTTTGCAGCCTTAAGTAATCACAAAAACCAGTGTCCATTTTTTTATTCTTTATTCACACTTATATATTTTTTCATTTTCATTGTACTAAGGACTTTAGACAAGAGCATTTCAAGGTCTCTTCTACTATTCCAAGTTTCAAGGTGCGTGTTTGTGCATGTTGTAGGGTATACATTTTCAGAATCCAGACTTAAGCTAGGAACTATTTTTCAAACTTATACTCTAATAAGAACATCAATACTCTTCCCTTGTTTCGACTTAGCCCAAAATTTGCCTATTTCTAAATAAACTACAAAGGCATATACTTTCTACCGTTAAACTTTAAGGAAGGTTATTTTTAGGGTTTTTAATTTACTAAGTCTAAGATCTAGTTGTTCCTAACCAGTTAACCTATCAGTCAAACTCAAGTCAATTAGCCAAAATTGAATACATTAATTTTTATAATTTTTGAAATTTTTTAATTTTTTAATGGGTTTTCAAATAAGTATGCAAATGCAAAAAATATGTACAAATGAATGCGAAGGAAGAAGACGTACCGAGCATACCCCCAAACTTGAACTTGACAGTGTCCTTACTGTCATGCTAAACCAAGAGGGTCAAAATACCGATACTCCCCTGTTTATTTATTTATAATTTTTTATTGTTAAGGAAAACAAATATATATACAGAAAGGCCCTCCCCCAAACTTCATTTAAACTATGTTAGACATTACTGCCAAACTTTGCATCGGCCAAAAGTCAACACCAACCAGTTGAAAAATTTATCAGTAAAGAATATTGGTTGGTGGAAAAATAAGTTGTGGTGGTCCGCAAAGAATTGGGGAAGATAGAAGTAGTGGTATGGGAGGTGTGGAGGTAAATATACAGGTGATGGTGATGAATCGAAACGAGAATGTAAATGATCAGCCATCAGTGGAGTGTTGGCATTCTCGTACCTTATTAAAAGAAATGGGGGTATTTCAACTTCTAAAGGAGGAGGTTGACTCACCACAATACCCCCAAGATGTTCCTGTGGGTCCTCTATTGACATGGCATCATCCATCAATTGTGTATGATATTCACTTATGAGGGAACTTATCTCCTCGATGTCCGCCATAGTCCAACCGACAACTTGCCGCCTATCTTGTAAGACCGTTAAGAGGGCGTTCTCTTGCTCGAGGGCTAGAGAGGCCGATATGATAATGGGAAAGGTCTCATTCTCACCTATGTAGGCATATCTAAGGTGAGACAGCAAGGGCGTGAGTTCGAATTTCTGAGGCGAAAGAATCATTGCGGAATCTACCTCGAACTCAAAGGACTCTAACACAGGTTCGAAATCACTGCAAACAACCGATTCGGATGGCTCGACTGACTCAGCCAAAAATTCAAACGACTCATATTCGTGCTGTGAGTCATCATCATCCGAAAAAGTAAAACATTCATAATCAATATCGGTTGTGTCAATGGTGGTAGGCTCAAGGAGGGACGCACTAGTGGCGTCAAAACTGTTTTCATCAAATAGAAATCTTTCAAGCTCGCAGTCCTCCTGCGTGATTTCGTGAATAGAGCAAACTTCTCGTGTACTAGTTTTTGGTACGGGGGGCAGACTTCCCATCTTATAAATATTGAACTCACTAGACCTCTTTCCGAAGGATAGAGTCATGGAGCCATTGCGACAATTTATCACGGCATTGGAAGTGGCCAAAAATGGTCGACCAAGAATCACCGGAATTTGGTTTCTTGGGTTAGCAACAGGTTGTGTATCCATAACGATAAAATCAACGGGGAATATGAACTCCCCGACTTTGATCAACACATCCTCTAGTTGACCCCTTGGATAGGTGATTGATCGATCAGCCATTTGGAGAGTGCAACGAGTGGGTTTCAACTCTCCAACCCCTAATTGTTCGTACACGGAGTAGGGAATCAGGTTAACACTAGACCCAAGATCTAAAAGTGCTCGATTAATTTTCTTATCCCCAATCGTGATTGAAATAGTAGGACAGCCAGGGTCCTTTCATTTTTGGGGTAAGGTTTGATGGTGGTTAATAGCATTGCTCACTGCACTAGCCACTAGCACTTTCTTGGGTACTTGAGATGCCTTTCTCTTCGAGGTGCACAAGCCCTTTAAGATTTTTGCGTATGAAGGGACTTGTTGGATAGCATCCAAGAGAGGTATATTTATGCTAACCTGCTTAAATATCTTCACAATCTTCTCCACTTGTGCATTTGGTTTATTAGGACTCAACCTGTTTGGGAATGGAGCATTCTGAAAATTTGTTGAGTCAAAAGTCTATGGAGTAGAATGTGGAGTAGGAACGGATCCCAGTGTGGATGTGTTCGTGTTGTGAGAAATGGGTCCGTTCGAGTCAGAAGAAGTAGAGCCGTGTGAAGGGTGGAGAATAGGCTCTAAAGAAAAAGGTGAAGAAGGAAGTGAAGAAAATGAAGAAGGGGAAGAAGAACCACCGGCGGGGATGTCATCACTAGTTCCCACATTATTTTGCAACTCTCTTCCGGATCTCAACGTGGTCACCGCATTTACATTGTGATTGTGATATGCGTTTTGTGCGTGACCGGGATTGGGCAATGGTTGAGATGGAAGCTTTCCCTTTTCTCTCTCGCTCAACGCAGCAGTTAATTGTGCAATTTGTGCCTCAATAAATTTGATACTTTGATCGTGTGAGGCATTGTTATTCATTAAAGATTGAACATAACTTTCAAATCTTGCTGCGGATTCTGTAGATTGCTTGAGAAATGCTTCTAGACTCTTCTCGAGCGAGCTAACCTTATCATCATTTGGTTGAACTAATTTGTTCGTTTGATTTGTATAAGGTTGTTGTTGGAAAGGTTGCTGGTTTTGAGTTTGTAAGGGTGCTTGTTGTTGTTGTGGAGGAGGAGGTCTTTGAAAATTATTATTTCATTGGACTTGTTGATTTTGGTTCCAAGTGAAATTTGGGTGACTCCTCCATCCCGGATTGTATGTCGAAGAGTACGGATCGTTTCTTTGTCGTTGCTGAAATGCAGCATTGACTTGATCCTGTCCTTGAATAGGTGTATTATAAGGACACTCTTCGGTTAAATGCGATGGATTAGAACAACAAGCACAAACAGTTCGTGTGGGTAGAGTAGGGGCAGGAGAAGACGATGAGATTTTTGTCTCAATGGCTTCTAGCTTTTTCATAAGTGAGGCCATCTCGGCCTTCATAGCAATCGACATATCTATTTGATGTATGCCTGCCCTAGATTGACCAACTGAAGAAGATGATGTGGTGTTGGTACTCTCCCACTGAATTGTTTGCTCACTTAGGTCCTCAAGAAACTGCCAAGCTTCGTCGCTAGACTTGGAGAGAAAATGACCTTGACATATTGTCTCTAGCAACTGCTTCATTGCGGCGTTCAATCCCTCGTATAATGTTTGGCAAAGTTGCCAACTTTCTATCCCATGATGAGGGCATTGAACAAGTAGGTCTTTAAATCTCTCGAAGCACTTCCAGAATGGTTCGGAAGGAAGCTGTGAAAATTGTATAATCTCGTTTCGGATTCTAGCAGTTTTGTGATGAGGATAGAACTTTTTCAGAAAAGCTCTCACAAACTCGTCCCAATTTCTAATGAAGTGTGATGCGGTGCTATATAGCCACTTCTCGGCTAGGTCACATAAGGTAAAAGGAATGACCCTTAGCCTTATAGCGTCATCACTTAATTGGGTCGTTTTCATCATAGCGCAAACGTTTTGGAATTTATTAATGAAAATATATGCATCTTCGGATTCCAAACCATGAAACTTAGGCAGCATATTGATGAAATGTGGTTTTATTTCAAAATTATCCCCATTTGCCGGTGGGGGTGAAAGACATGTAGGTAAAGAAGTGCGGACGGGGTAGAAGAGATCCTGGAGCGCGACTCGTCCGGGCGCTACAACAGGCGGAAGATTCGGGTTATTCGCACCTGGCGGAGGTGGAATCATTCCCGTCGGTAAGGTATCGTTGGGGTTGAATCCCGACATACCTTCGAAAGAAGAATTTAAAGGTGGAGGTAAGGAAATGGAGGGAATTTCGACGAAGGGTTCGCCGAAGGGTTCGTTGGTCGATACCAACGAAACACGGACTAATCGGGCGTTAGTATCCCTAGTCCAAAATGACATACACTAAAGGGTAGTGCAGTCAAAAAAAAGAGAAAAACAGAATGTGGGGGTAAGATAACGTCAGTGAGAAAAAGTGGTGGAAGTGAGTTTGCAAGTTTTCTTTAGCGGCAAGTTGCAAGTTTTTAAAAGATTTTTCTTTTTTCTTTTTCTTTTATTTATGTGAAAGTTTTGCAAAGAGGTTTTAGGAAAGGGACTCGTGACACCAATGTGTCAACCACACATGCATAATCAGGCCTAGATCTAGGGTCGCCTAGGTCTGCTAGACAGCTCCTAACTAGGGCTAGAAATAGACCTCAAACCGCCTATTCACGGACAAATACGGCCAGGTAAGTGGGAAGGAACCACCACTACAGTGGGCCTAATTAATAACCACTAGCCTAGACACCGCAATGTCGGTTAGGATAAACGGCCGATGCCTACCCTAGTCCTTTTCCTATTGAGCTCGCTGTCCTTAGGTCTGAGTCTAATCTTTTTTTAATTAAAGGTGGTCGATGCAAAATGCTTTAGGTGTTTTTCTGGGGTCCTAGGAAGGGTGATGAAATCCCCACCCAATCTGAGTTTGGTCAAATAGCCCCTTAGAGTCCGGTTAAATTATGCAAAACAAATAAAATTTCACTTGCATTCAATTTGAGCGCGGCGCAAAGAAACCTGCAGAAAATCTGTTATTTAGAAGGGGGTAGAAGATTTTTTAGCGCAAAGAAACCTGCAGAAATTTTTTTACAGTGGAGATATGGAGGTTGCAGAGGGGAAGAAAAGAGAACAAACAGTGCAAATCTAATGCGCTGACGTGGCAGGCAGAGCGCGGATCCGCGGCGGGAACCCTGTTTATGCGGCGGAAGCGCGGCTTCTTGGTGGTTTCAGCCTCTGAAAAATTTTGTGCTGCTCTGTACTTTCATTTCCTTTCTGTTCTTATGTAACAATTTTTGTTTTGCCCTCTGTGAATTTCCAGATCCACAATTTTTCGCTGTTCCTGCAAGATTCAAAAGATACACCCTTCAAACAGATCAAAATTGATAATTTTTGTATTTTTTATATTTTCAGATTTTTATAATTTTTTTTTAAAAAAAAATTTATATCAACCCGAAAATTCACAAAAAGAAAGATTACGCCGTCCCCGGCAACGGCGCCATTTGATTAGTGTCACAAATTGTAAGTTTACCGCAATCAAGAAATGGCGTCGCTTCGCAGCTAGCCGGTGAGTGCGGGTCGATCCACAGAGACGGGTAAATTTCTTTAGTGTGTTTTAACGAGTTGATTAAAAGCGTTGTTTTGGTTGGTTTATGAAAATCTAGATCTATCACTAAACTTAATTAATTTAATTTAAATTCTTGCTAGGGTTAGGCTTCGGGGAAGTTTTGGAGATTTACGTTTTCCTCACCGCTTTCATTGCCATATTTTAGATCTGTTAGATGTTACGATAATTATCAATAAAGTGGATCCGAATCTTTTGGGAAGATGTTTTTTCCTCTAGATTCGCATCCTTCCTTTGTTGATAATTACCCTAACCCCCATGGAAAACACGCGCAACCGGCCCTTTATACTACGGTTCATCGTTACCTCGAGGGGTAGGATGCCGTAGGGAGCGGTTGTGCGTGCATGCATGGAGTGCTAACTATTAGGTGTGGATGGCATGAAAGGGGTGAGAGATATCATCTCTCAAACCTTTCCCTAAGGCTAACCCTAACAAGCGAGGAGACTACTCGCTCATTAGGGAATGATGAATTATACTAGAAAATAAAAGCAAGGAAATAAATTACCTACAGATTTGATGGCTCCCTCCAAGTAGAAGACAGAATAGATCTGAATGTCACTCTCAGAAATTCTGAATTTTATTTATTGAAAAGAGGCATAAGGTTTTACAATTTTGAGAATACAATTTATAGGAAAGCAGGAGATCTAGGGTTACAGACTCTCGGAAATATGAAATTACAGATTTGACCCCTGAAAATCCTAACATATACACCGACGCAAAGGCACAGGAAAAGTGCACCGACACGGGCACTGAATGGCCGCGGAACTGCGGCGCCAGGCTCTCTTTGGCCGCGGTTCCGCGGCCATGTTAAGGACTTGGGCTATGAAACTTCAGGTCTTTATTCAGGGCTTCTTGGGCTTTTTACTTTTATGCATAATTTCTATTTTTGGCTTCTGTTTCTTCTCCAGATCTTCAGTGAAAACTTGTACGTATCTTTTGACCGTTCACTTAACATTTTTGGACCGTGCAATGTTCTTTGTCTCGGCTTGAGTAAGATCCGTCTGCTTGTTGGTCAAAAGTCTATTCTCTGTATCAACTTCGTCTTTTTCACTGTATTCGTATCCAAGCCTTGTATCCTGTAACATGTAACAAAAGTGCGTCAAGAGTATCTGTTTATTTATAAAACTGATAAGAATAGGGGAATGAAAAATGCAATATTATGGTCTGAACAACCTCCTACGGAGTTTCTTCTATAAAAGAGCACGATGCCCCCGGCGTGTCCACCTTTTTAGGGGCATGAGGTTGTGGCGCTTTCACCTTCCAGTTTTCCGATAACACGAACTTGCCTTGTTGGTATTGGTCTTCAACCCAGTTTTTGAAGACGTAGCAGTCTTCGATCGGATGGCTCAATACTCGGTGGTAGGGGAGGTAATTGGGATCGTTGACGTCGTTTGGCTGCAACGGACGTTTTGGATCTGGCAGATTGATGAGTCTGTTGCGCACTGCCAGCTCGAACAGTCTCCTCGTTTTATCTTGGGGAAATGAGTAAGGACGTCCTAGTCTCTCCTCAACGGATGGGCGTGGACCCATATTGTTTTAGCGAACAATCGGCTTTAAGTTGCTCGGCTGTTGTTGAGTATTGGCGACGAAAGTTGCTTTTCCTTTCCCTTTCTCATTTCGAGAATCCGGCTTTGGAGGAGACGGTCTATGACCAATCTGGTCCATTTGGGCTAGCTTGTCAATCAAGGCCTGGAAAGTGGTGGGCTTGAAGAACATCATGAATTGCGAGATGGTTTCTTGAGGGTCGAGAGTACCCACAAACATGCCTACTGCAGGAGCTTCTTCGATCTGCTATTCTCATTTTGACCACAGATTCCGCCATCGTATTGCGTATTGGACCCACGTCTCTCCTGGCTTCACCCTGGCATTGATCAATGCCATTATCGAGGTACGTTCACTAGCGCTTGCGAATCGCTGGGTGAATAATAGCTCCATTTCTACGAAAGTCTTGACAGAGTCGTTTGGAAGTTCTGAGTACCATTCGAACGCTGTCTCCGACAAGCTGCCGACGAACTGGCGAAGCAAAAGTTTATCATCACCCCCGGTGTTGCCGCAGAGAGCCCTGAACTGAGCGACATGTTGATGGGGATTGCCTGTCCCCTTGTACACATGGAATTTGGGGATCGTGTATCCCGGCGGGTATTTTATTTGGTCATACCAGCCTGGATACGGTCGCCCAGTTTTACCGACTTGGCCGCCCGCTTCATTCGCCTGGTGAGCTCGTATTTGCTGAGCAATATAGTCGTCCAGAGCGGCCTTGGAAATAGTTTCCTCTTTGGCTGCTGAAAGAACCGGAGGAAGGTTCGATGTCTCTTCTCTGTCGTCTTCAATAATGATCGGAGGGTCTGCAGCTGGAGGATCCGGCTGTAACATCATCCCGACCATGTCTTGGAAGAGAAGTGCCATTCGTTTTATGTTGGCAGTTTGTTCTGCGGCCTCTTTTTCTTTCCTCTCAAGCATTCTTCGGAGGAACTCGGTGTTGGTTTCTTGTTCCCGACGCTGCTCCGAGGTCTCTGGAGTTTCTTTCGGCCCAGTGAGTGTGGCCATTGCAGTCAACATCTCTTGAAGCTTCTGCTGTTGTTGTTCCTGAGTTTTTGTCACGGATCGGGTGAGCAGTCGGTGACCCATAGAAGCGCGGCTTTCCTCTTTTCCGGAAGCCATATAAACAGTATGCACCACCATGCCCCCAGACCTAGGGCGTTTAGGCTCAGTGGTCTTGACATTTGTCGCAGACACGGGCATTTTCTCCGGCCTTCTCCTCTTGTAGGCGATCGAAGTTGAGGGAGCCGTTGTAGCGGGTACCCAAACAGATAACATCTTCCGTATCTTGACAGGATAGTCCTCTTCTCGCCGCGCTTTCAACTTTTCCTTTCGGCGGGGGTAGTCTTGATCAATCATCGAGTCTTGGACTTGATGCCAGACTTTGTAAATTTTGGAAGACAGCCGCTGAGGGGACTGCTCCGGCTTTGTCTCCGTAACATTCTCCATAGGTGAAGGAGATCTTTTCAGTATGGCGGTAGGAGAATTCCTGCGTACCTTGTTCAGCAGTTCAAACCTATTCCCAGTTGGAACAGCAGCATCGATCTCTACCGTTGGAGCTGGTGGAGTAAATCCAGACGGAGAGCTGCCCCCAGCCTTTCGTACTCGGCGCCATTGACGACGGCGAGCATGTCGCGCAGATGGTGTTGGTTCGGCTATGGGGATGGCTTTGTCGTGCCCCCTGTTTTGAGGGGAGGCTGTTATTGGCGCTAGCCGGTCGAAGACCGACGTCCGTTGAGAGGGGATAGTCATTCTTGCGAAGGCTGACTTTCGAACAGGGGAAGCAGCCTTCATGACTTCGCATGGAGTAGAAGCTAAAATGGACAGTCTTGTGAAGATCGACCCTTTAGCAGGGGAAGCTGCCTTGACGACTTCAGGAGCAGGAATGGCTATCCGCTTTGGAATGGTCGCTTCAGGTATCATGGGCCTACTTGAGCTTTGGCCCAGTTTGCTGAAAACTGAGGCATTGGACTTGGGCGACCCGTTGAGAGGCGCCGCGGTAGTTGTAAGCCAATCAAAGACTGACTTCTTTGGAGCTTCTTGTGTTGGTATAGGAGCGCTGAAGCTCGTTGGCGGGAGCATGGTCCCGAAAAACAATCCAGTGGTAGCCTGAGTGACCTGTTCCACCGGCATCGTGAACATGGACGCTGCTTGGGGCCCGTAAGCTATGCCTCCAGATGAGGCGGAGCGTGAGTTGCAATTGCAGTTGGAACACTTCGTGCAAGTAGACGCCATTGATGTTTCGTTTTCTGTGCCAAGCAAGAAACCAAATCTTAGTACCTCAAACCCAAGGGCAACCATTAACAAACCGCGATTCGTTCGTGAACGCGACACACGAAGTGTGGAGTGGAAAGAGGAAAAGGTCCCACCGGGCGTGCCAGAATCATTTACCGTCGGAAACCGGGAAGACGAACGCCTTGCCTGAATCTGGGGGCAGATGCTAATTGGTGCTATCCGTCCACCTCTCCGAAGATGCCAAGTTGATTTATTGCACCGTGTATCGAAGGTTTAAATGGATGCGGCCGATGTAGCAGACTTCGTCAGATTCCCCCTCGTTCGAGGGGTTTTTGATTGTGGGGACGCTCTTCCCTGCAGGCGCAAGCCCCTGCAGTTAATTACGCTACCGCATCGCGGTAACAACTTTCTCCTTCTCCAGATGGTCACTTCGTGTCGTGTGTGTTTGTTTTGTTTGTGGTTGCCCGTGGATTGTATACGGAGACTAATTTATGTTGTCGCCCGTAGGGCGTGGATTAGTCCAAATCCGTATTTTCTTAGATTTGGGTTTTAGTTTGGGTTTAAGAATACGTTAGTCTTATTTGAGACTAAGATCAACTTAAACGTTTGTTAAGGATACGTTAGTCTAATTTTAGACTAAGATCAACTTAATGGGATCGTTTAAATCCAACAAAAGAGCATTTAGACTCTATTGTTTAGTTTAGGGACATTGCGGTCGATTACCAGTTTAAGGACATGGTGGTCCAAGGTTAAGGACATCATAGTCCATGGGCTTAAGGACCCCACAGTCCAGGTTAAGGACATCGTAGTCCATGGGTTTAAGGACCCCACAGTCCAGGTTAAGGACATCGTAGTCCATGGGTTTAAGGACCCCACAGTCCAGTTTAAAGACATCATAGTCTGTGGAATGTATGGTTGTCGGGACCTGATGATGCTTTATATTGGCGACCTTCCGGATCAGGACACGTGGCAGATGACGTGTCCCAGAACTCGGAAGAGAGGGCCCACAGGGGCCGATCAGGCCACCCCTGTACCCGACCTACAAGCACAAAGCTGGCTCACCTCAGGGCCCCAGCAAATTGGCCTCCTCGGCTTCTCAGCTCGCCTCCGAGCTACCGCAGGACCAAGATACCTCGGCCCTCTCGCTCGTTCCCGAGCTCTCCCGCCGAGACCATCTTCCTCGGTCCCTCCGACCGACCAACTCCACCACTCACAGGCGTAACCGCCGCTCCGCAAATCTCGTCATGCGCAGATTCTCCACCAGCAACATCCCACGTTTCACGCCATCACGATCCCTATTAATGGGCGATCCGCTCTTTACGCGGGCGTGACGTCGGGAGCGTAACTGCCGGCGAGATTCTCGCGCTTTCTGCTACATGCTACCACCGCTATATAAACCCCCATCACAGAGGGGTCAAGTAAGCCAGTTTTTACACTTTACGCCGTTACTCTGCTCAGATCTCATCACTAACTTGAGCGTTGGAAGGTCCTTGGTGGTACCACACCACCCGGGACTTCTTTGCAGGTACTCGGTAACAGCTTCCTCACCACATCTCTTCCTCTAAAAACCCATTGAGACCCACACGCAACGAAGGATAATCAGTCAAGTCCCCCGCGAGATCAACGGAAGACAACATCTGACGGAAGCCTGAAAAGGAGATCCATCAGTTGGCGCCGTCTGTGGGAAACGAAACTCCACAAAAAAACAAAGTTAGCCTTCCGATCTCCATCCCCATGGCAAGCGATCACCCTGAAAATCCGGATACCAGCCGCCGCCTCCCCCTCACCGGAGGCGCGGGTGAACCTCCTCCGGCGACCGTCAACAACGCCCTCGCCGGCCGAATAGACCGACACCCCCTCCCTTGATGGGGTCGCACAGAGGGGTCTCGCCACGGCGGCTCAAGGGCCACCTTGTCCAAGGATCTAAGCCCTCACTAAGAGGCAGCCCAGCAGCTACCCTGCTCGGCTATCCCTGGCGGGTAGCTTCCCTACCGCAACGCTAGGGATCCGAAAGTCCTCCCGGAGGTAGTCGAGCCCGAGGATCCCTCGCTCGGCTATCCCTGGCGGGTAGCTTCCCTACCGCAACGCCAGGGATCAGAAAGTCCTCCCGGAGGCAGTCGAGCCCGAGGATCCTTCGCTCGGCTATCCCTGGCAGGTAGCTTCCCTACCGCAACGCCAGGGATCAGAAAGTCCTCTCAGAGGCAGTCGAGCCCGAGGATCCCTCGCTCGGCTATCCCTGGCGGGTAGCTTCCCTACCGCAACACCAGGGATCAGAAAGCCCTCCCAGAGGCAGTCGAGCTCGAGGATCCCTCGCTCGGCTATCCTTCAGGACAAAAGCCCTCGCTAAGAGGCACCGGGCAGTAACCCTGCCCGGCCAAGGGTCCTTGGTAGGCTTCTTACAGCCCTATAGCTCTTCCCGCGCCAAGAACCAAAGTCCTCCCAGAGGCAGTCGGGTCCTTACTCGGCTATCCCCGGCTGGTAGCTTCCTACCACAACCGACAGGGATCAAAGTCCTCGCCAAGAGGCACTGGGCAGTAACCCTGCTCGGTCCCCGTCCTGAAGGATCAAAAGTCCTCCCAGAGGCAGTCAAGCCCGAGGATCCCTCGCTCGGCTATCCCTGGCGGGTAGCATCCCTACCGCAACGCCAGGGATCAGAAAGTCCTCCCAGAGGCAGTCGAGCCAGAGGATCCCTCGCTCGGCTATCCCCGGCGGGTAGCTTCCCTACCGCAACGCCGGGGATCAGAAAGCCATCGCCAAGAGGCACCGAGCAGCTACCCTGCTCGGCCATCCTTCGCAGGCCTCTCAGGGACCCTCCAGTGTCAAGGGTCAAAGCCCTCGCCAAGAGGCACTGAGCAGCTACCCTGCTCGGCCATCCTTCGCAGGCCCCTCAGGGCCCCTCCAGCGTCAAGGATCAAAGCCCTCGCCAAGAGGCGCCGAGCAGCTACCCTGCTCGGCCATCCTTCGCAGGCCTCTCAGAGACCCTCCAGCGTCAAGGATCAAAGCCCTCACCAAGAGGCACCGAGCAGCTACCCTGCTCGGCCATCCTTCGCAGGCCTCTCACAGCCCCTCCAGCGTCAAGGACCAAAGCCCTCATCGTGAGGCCGCCGAGTTCCTTCATGCTCGGCGCATCCCCAGCGGGCATCCTCCTGACCATCAGACGCTGAGGATCTCAAGCCCTCACCGCGAGGACGCCGAGTTCCTTCTGCTCGGCGCATCCCCAGCGGGCATCCTTCTTCCCATCAGACGACGAGGATCTGAAGCCCTCATCGCGAGACTGCCGAGTTCTTTCTGCTCGGCGCATCCCCAGCAAGCATCCTCCTACCCATCAGACACTGAGGATCTCAAGCCCTCACCGCGAGGCCGCCGAGTTCCTTCTGCTCGGCGCATCCCCAGCGGGCATCCTTCTGTCCATCAGACGTTGATGGTCTGAAGCCATCATCGCGAGGCCGCCGAGTTCCTTCCTGCTCGGCGCATCCCCAGCAGGCATCTTCCTGTCCATCAGATGCTGAGGATCTCAAGCCCTCACCGCGAGGCTGCTGAGTTCCTTCTGCTCGGCGCATCCCCAGCGGGCATTTTCCTGCCCATCAGACACTGAGGATCCAAAGCCCTCATCGTGAGGCCACTGAGTTCCTACCTGCTCGATGTATTCCCAGCGGGTATCCTCCTGCCCATCAGTTGCTGAGGATCTCAAGCCCTCACCGCGAGGCCGCCGAGTTCCTTCTACTCGGCGCATCCCCAGCGGGCATCCTCCTGCCCATCAGACGCTGAGGATCTCAAGCCCTCACCGCGAGGCCGCCGAGTTCCTTCTGCTCGGCGCATCCCCAGCGGGCATCCTCCTGCCTACCAGACGCTGATGGTCTGAAGCCCTCATCGTGAGGCCGCCGAGTTCCTTCCTGCTCGGCGCATCCCCAGCGGGCATCCTCCTGCCCATCAGATTCTGAGGATCTCAAGCCCTCACCGCGAGGCCGCCGAGTTCCTTCTGCTCGGCGCATCCCCAGCGGGCATCCTCCTGCCTATCAGACGCTGATGGTCTGAAGCTCTCATCGTGAGGCCGCTGAGTTCCTTCCTGCTCGGCGCATCCCCAGCGGGCATCCACCCGCCCATCAGACGCTGAGGATCTCAAGCCCTCACCGCAAGGCCGCCAAGTTCCTTCTGCTCGGCGCATCCCCAGCAGGCATCCTCCTGCCCAGCAGACACTGAGGATCTGAAGCCCTCATCGCAAGGCCGCCGAGTTCCTTCCTGCTCGGCGCATCCCCAGCAGGCATCCACCTGCCCATCAGATGCTGAGGATCTCAAGCCCTCATCGTGAGGCCGCCGAGTTCCTTCCTTCTTGGCGCATCCCAGCAGGCATCCTCCTGCCCATCAGACGCTGATGGTCTGAAGCGCTCTTCGCGAGGCCACCGAGCCCCTTCCTACTCGGCGCATCCCGGCGAGTAGCTTCCTACCCAACAAAGACAAGGATCAAAGTCCTTCCAGACTCGACTACCTCTGGCCGGTTGCTTCCCTACTCGCAACGCCAGGGGTCAAGACCCTCGCCAAGATCAACCGAGCAGCTTCCCTACTTGGTCATCCCCAGCAGGAATCCTCCTGCCCAACAGACGCTGCGGGTTTGTAACCATCATAACGAGGCCACTGAGCCCATCACATGCAGCGGATCCGAATCCCCAACGAGAGACATCAGGTCTATCCAAGTCTGAGTAATCCCCCTCGACTTCGGGGCCATGGAGATGCCTCCTTCTCAGCAGCGCTTGGCACACTCGGCAAGTGATCGAAATCAACTCGACGACCGACCGCTCCACATGTCACGCCCACACTGGGTTGCGCCCCATCAGTCCACAGGTCTGCACACGTCGCGTCGGCCAACCGACACTTGACACACAGACAGTCGCTTCAGTGACAGGATGCACAAACCGGCGCACTTTCCTTAAATGCAGAGATTTCGCCCTGATTCGCTGGCAAAAAAGGCAGCTGACAGCCCGGGGACTCGTCCTGAAGAAATCTTAGGAGGGAGCTCTCCCCGGGCGGCCTGGCAGTCCACTCTTGGCCCGACCCACCAGCTGGTCGAGACAAGAATGGGGGGATAATGATGATGCTCTATATTGGCGACCTTCCGGATCAGGACACGCGGCAGATGATGTGTCCCAGAACTCAAAAGAGAGGGCCCACAGGGGCCGATCAGGCCACCCCTGTATCCGACCTACAAGCATAAAGCTGGCTCACCTCAGGCCCCCCTGCAAATTGGCCTCCTCGGCTTCTCAGCTCGCCTCCGAGCTACCGCAGGACCAAGATACCTCGGCCCTCTCGCTCGTTCCCAAGCTCTCCCACCGAGACCATCTTCCTCGGTCCCTCCGACCGACCAACTCCACCACTCACAGGCGTAACCGCCGCTCCGCAAATCTCGTCATGCACAGATTCTCCGCCAGCAACATCCCACGTTCCACGCCATCACGATCCCCATTAATGGGTGATCCGCTCTTTACGTGGGCGTGACATCGGGAGCGTAACTGCCGGCGAGATTCTCGCGCCTTCTGCTGCATGCCACCACCGCTATATAAACCCCCATCACAGAGGGGTCAAGTAAGCCATTTTTTACACTTTACGCCGTTACGCTGCTCGGATCTGATCACTAACTTGAGCGTCGGAGGGTCCTTGGTGGTACCAAACCACCCCAGGACTTCTTTGCAGGTACTCGGTAACAGCTTCCTCACCACACCTCTTCCTCCAAAAACCCATTGAGACCCACACACAACGAAGGATAATCAGTCAAGTCCCCCGCGAGATCAACGGAAGACATCATCTGACGGAGGCCCGAAAAGGAGCTCCATCAGGACCCGTCACCTCCCTGAAGACGTTGAAGGTTACAACGAAAAATATTAGAGGAGTTCAGAGATGTACCCTTGAACCAATTTTGGTTGGGAGATTTATAGTCCAATTTGGGACTAAAGTCTATTAAAAGGTTTATGAGCATATGGGCTCAGTTGATATGAGTTGAGGACTTACGGCCAATCTTGGGCTAGGTCCAATAAATGTTTAAAGATTTTAGTGTTCTGGGCTGTTGAGCCTTTATTTGAGCTTCGCCCTTTTAATAATGCTAAGTATTAGATCCTGACATTTTTTGTCTTGTACTGAATGCATAATATTCATTAGAACAAAGTGTGTTCTGACAATGCGCCACGTGGCACACCAGGCGCTTTGCGCCTATTAAAGAGCGCATTGCGCTTCTATCAGGTAGCGCACACGAAAAGGACACGTGTCGCGCTTAGCGCTAAGCGCCAGTTTATTAGAGAGTTGCGCTTTCAATTTATGAGCGCTTTGTGCTGGTTTAAGGGGGCGCCAATGAGTGACATGTGTCGTGCTTGGCGCTGAGCGCCAGTCCATGGGCGCAATGTGCTGTTTCAGAAACGTAAAGTGCAAGCCGTGTCTATGGTTGACACGTAGCTTGCTTTGGCGCTGAGCGCCGGTCCAAGGAGCGCAAAGGCGCAGTTCATGAGAGCAAGGCAATTTTCAATAGCGCAGAGCGCACATGATCAAATTTATGATCAGAGAACAAGTTTATGTTCTTTTAAAGGAGGCTTTGCCTCAAGATTCAAGAACAAAAGTTCTTATTTATAAAATGGCTTTGCCTTTGTAGATCAAGGATCTGTGTGAAGAATATGTTCTTCTTTATTATTTGATGAGATCTTTTGATCTCTTTTATGAAAGACCTTGGTCTTTATAGATTTATGATCTTTTTTAGAAGATAGTTCTTCTTTTCAGGAGATGATTTCATCTCTATGTTCTTTGTTCATGTGCTTTACCTTGAAGAAATGATCTTCCTTTTGCTAAAAACTTGCTTTTCTTTCTCTTTGAGTTTTTCTCAAAGTTTGCAGGAGGGGTTTCTCTATATCAGACTTTAAGTCTTGGGGCCTTTATATAGGGCAAATTGATTTGTTAATCAGTTTAAGAGATCTTTCTCTGATTGATTTGGGAATATTTCCCACCGTTGGATCTTTGATCCTAAGGCTTCTACTTTGTAGAAAATAATCTTCTTGTTTTTAATAAGATTGGAAAGATCTTTACATAACAGAATTTTAATTCCGATTAATTAATAATTTATTATTAGATCTTTCGATCTAACGGTGGGGAATTTTTAATTCCAGCGCTAGCGCACCCGTGCTTTGCACGTGGTGCGCAGCTCAGAGCGCAGGGCACTTTGCGCTAGCGCACCTACGTTTGACACGTGGCGCGCAGCGCAGAGCGCAGCGCAGAGCGTAGCGCATGTTTGACACGTGGCGTGCAGCGCGCCTAGCGCTGGATCTGAAGCGTTGCTTGTACTTTTAAATTTTGAATTTTAAAACAGAGCTTTGCTCTGATTGAGGGAAACACTAACATGAATCCAATTGCCATTGTTCCGGGCTGTAAAACGGAGCCTTGTACTTCCATTTGCCTTTAGTCTCTGGCATATAGAGACTCCTCTCGTATACACTGGCATTCTTCTGTACCAAGCTACAAACAACAGCGTTAACACTAAACACAACATTATAACAATATAACACAACTTTAAAAGCTACACTCTCTCTTTCTGTCTATTCTATTTCTCCCTTATCTTTGGGACTTACCGAGCGATCTGTTCGCTGACGACATTCTCTTTTTTTCTTCTTTGAATATCGTCAGGTGATCTGGACCCGTCAGAGATCGATTCCACTGCTGAAGACTTGCACCAGTTCAGTGAAGACCCCGAGCTCTAGTCATTGTACACTTTCCATTTCAGTACTTTTCTTTTTTCTGTTATACCCTTGTTTAGGCATTGTTTTTTATTTCAGTTGTATTTACTTTCCATGTATTGTACAGAAAGAATGTTAGTAAATAAAGTTACTGTTCAGTTTATATTTCTTGTCTCTTGTGCTTTCTTTTATATTGCTTAGATACGCTTAGCGTATTTACTTCAGAGTAATTACGTAGCGGCCGCGTCGCGTCCCCTTCGCCGTATACTGGGAAGCGGGGCGTGACAGGTTTTGTTGGTGGCCCATGCAGGTCAGAGCTGTATGGAACACTAAGCAATATAAAACACAAGAACCAGCAACTAAAATATTCTTTACAATCATGTTCCTTGAATCTTATCTTTCATATTCCTTGAATCATATACTTTGAATCTGTCCTAACCCAAAATTCCCTCGCCTCTTTTACAATCTTACCAAAACCTTCGTATTTTTTCATTCCTTCACACATTTTTCACATTTAAAAAAAAAACCCTTCCACCACCTTGTTATTTTTTTTCATACACTATCAGTATTTCAGTCACCACACTTTTCTTAAATTTATTACACTTTCCTTTTACAAATTTCGAGAACGAAATTTTTATAAGGAGGGTAGAATGTAACAACCATAAATTTCCTATACAAATTTTTTTCAAATATTTTTTTCAAAATCCATAAAGAGGTATTTTAGCCTGAGCACAAGATATAAGTAATTATTTTACTTTTTAATTACAAGTTAAAAGAATGTAACAACTCCATTTTTAATGTACAAAAATTTGCTTTAAAATTAATGTATACTTGGAGTATTTACTTTTGCTGTTATCACTTTAACTATTTAATTCACTCCTTAATTACAAGAAGGAGCTTGTGGCTCATTGGTAATACCTTGCACTGCTGAACCAAGCCACCGGAGTTCAAATCCCATACCTCATATTATTTTTAATATTGATTTTTTTAAAACCTTTAGAATACAAAGGGTTTACACATGCATATCTCACAAAAACCCCACTGCACCCAAAAATATAACATTGCCATAAGATAGATGAACCGTCAAGGGGGATTCCGACCGCCGGATTCGGCCGGAAATCGGCCAACTCGGCCTTGACTCGGCCGACTCAGTCCTCCGACCGAGTCACGGCCGAGTCGCCCCCGAGTCGGCCGATTCCGGGGACGACCCCAACATGAAAATTGTGTCTTTTCACATTCCCTATGCACCTGCAAAATTTTAGCCTCAGACCATTTCCAGAGCTCTTTTAAAACCCCAATTACTCCACTTTTAATACATTTTATCACATTTCCATTTTAACTTTTCACCTACCCTAACCCTAGCCTAACCCTATAAATACCATCCCTACCCTCTACCCTCTCACCCCAAACTCTGAGCCAACTCTCTAAAATTCTCAAGAACTCTTGTGTGCAATTGAATTGAGCGAAAGGCGAAGCTCCGGCGAATTCTTCGGCGGAATTTCCAGCAACAACCGTAGGAACACCCGGAGACGAAACGACGCACCGGCGACTCCTCCCGATCCACCTTCCTCTTATCTTTGTCCAAAACCCGTATGTCCCATTTTCTATCTCTCTTTTCTATTCTAAAAATACGGATTTACAAAACCCGACGGAATCGGAACAAATCCGATTTCCGATTCGGTTTTCTTATAAAACTCCACTTCTCGTTAATACAATTATGCTTAAACTCTCTCATGTTGACTATTAAACATCAATCAACCAAATTGATCAAGTTTCATCTCATAAAATGATGGCTATTTCACTTTATCGTATTTTCATTTAAATACCATATTGTTTCAATTATACATTTAACTTCATTAAACTTGCTATACTTTTAAGTAGACCACGAGTTATGACCTACCTTCTCACACACTCATATGCAACATAACACGATACCCTCGAGAACTTAGAATACGGGAAAACAAACATTTTCATTTAAATACCCTTTATTTAATAAAAACCATTTCTAAAAGATTTAGTATTGATACATCTTTACAAATAAATAACCTTTGAGCTAATAAAAAGAAAATATCTAGACTAAGACAATTAAGGATTGTCGTGTTCATTAGGACAGAGGAAGCTTGTGGGCATTCAGTCGTTTATCTAAACCTGACTTTGTGGTGTTTAGGCTAGACAAGTGAGAAAGGTAACTTTAAAAGGCCCGTCTCACGGTGATTCGTGAGAGAATCCCTCTTTTCTTCACTTGTAATTACCTGGCCACAATTGGCGGTGAAGAGACGATTTGAGGTATCTCACAACTTGTCGTTTTGGACCAGTTAGGAGCAGTCTAGTTGATTTCGGAGACCCTAGAATAGAATACGGGAAATAAACATCTTTACAAATAAATACCATAATTAATAAAACCGTTTTTCTTAATGATTAGTATTTATGCAAATCTTTGCAAAGCGCCGCTACAACCCAATTGGGGAAACCGTTTGGGATGGTGCGGATTATCGCACATCCTCGAGCTTAGTAGTGCGAGAATCAGACCTCCGCAAGGAGCATTCGGTCTCGAAAGATTTAAAATACGATATCTTAAGAAAACGAGATTTCTAGAATATCATATATATATTAAAAATTATTTTCATATAAATATATGTATATGTAACATTAAAATATTATTTGAATTATTATAAATATTCCAACACTTTTCAAAAATCACAAGAATCATTTTACACTAAAATACAATGAATTCCATACAAATCAATATTACAAATAAATAACTTTATTTATGAAATTAGGATATGTTCACTAGAAATATCACAATGTAAAATCTACATTCACTACAACTCTAAAAACGAATAATAAATACTTGAGGTGTATTTTGAAATGCATATAAAAGTATTTTTATATAAAACCCCCTCAAATTCTGTAAATTATCCTAAGGACCCTAGTAAATATAGGTTTAAGCGGGACCAATCTCTTGAGCCTCGGGGAGTCGGAGAAGTGGGTGCTTGCCTATTTAATGTAGAAAACTTAATAATGGTGTTATCAATACGGTAATCGTGTTTGAAAAAGACACAAATCCTGCCGTCCATGTGCAGCGGTTACCGATAACATAAAAACAATCATGACTTCAATTTACTTTCTAATTGTCTGACTCATAGTAAGTCTCATTGTAATCTGACTTGAATATGATTCAAGTATAATCTATAATCTACAATTTGCAATCTATAATCTACAATCTACAATATTACAATCTAACATGAATTCATGAATCCTTGAATCCAATTATCAATCTATCAACTTGACCGAACCGAACCATGGATATACATTCCATTTACATGATTATACAGTTACATCTATGATTCTACAGTTACATACATGATTCTCCAGTTACATCCGTTTACTGATATCATGGTTTCGGTCAGTCATCCAATTATACAATCAATACAATTTACAATACAACAATACAAACAAAACACTACGGGGTTTAAGGGGTAGATTGGTACGGAAGGTGTTAAAAGTGGCATGAGACTGCAAGATTAAGACACCTAACATGAATCCAATTGCCGTTGTTCCGGATTGTATAACGGAGTCTTGTACTTCCATTTGCCTCTAGTCTCTGGCATATAGAGACCCCTCTCGTATACACTGGCATTTTTCTGTACCAAGCTACAAATAACAGCGTTAACACTAAACACAATATTATAACAATATAATACAACTTTAAAAGCTACTCTCTCTCTCTCTTTCTGTCTATTCTATTTCTCCCTTATCCTTGGGACTTACCGAGCGATCTGTTCGCTGACGACATTCTCTTTCTTTCTTCCTTGAATGTCGTCTGGTGATCTGGACCCGTCAGAGATCGAGCCCACTGCTGAAGACTTGCACCAGTTCAGTGAAGACCCCGAGCTCTACTCATTGTACACTTTCCATTTCAGTACTTTTCTTTTTTCTGTTATTCCATTGTTTAGGCATTGCTTTTTATTTTAGTTGTATTTACTTTCCATGTATTGTACAGAAAGAATGTTAGTAAATAAAGTTGCTGTTCAGTTTATATCTCTTGTCTCTTGTGCTTACTTTTATATTGCTTAGATACGCTTAACGTATTTACTTCAGAGTAATTACGTAGCGGCCCCGTCGCGTCCCCTTCGCCGTATACTGGGAAGCGGGGCATGACAAAGGTGGAATGTATTTAGGGAGGTCTCCTAGAAGGCCGCATACATTCCTCGAGACGAAGTCCCGAGGAACCCTTATAATGCACCTCATTTATTCCACCTCCGTAGCTTTCGGGACACGTCATCCGCCACGTGTCGTAATCTTGAGGAGATACCAATTGTGAGCATCATCATTAGCCCCCCACTCTTGTTCCGACCTATCTCTAGGTCGGGTCGAGAGTGGTTTGCTCGGTTTTTCTTCTGTTCAATTTGGCGCCAAGAATCATAATGTGGATCGCCCGGGAACGGCACGACATTTGACGGTTGCGTCGATTCGATCTTTAGGCCCACATGTCACCTCGCCATGCGCCCGAATCTTCGCGCGTATCCCCAATGGCGTCAACGGAACAAATGAAATGATCGCGCTTTAAAGAGGAGGCGCTGTTTCAGTCGATCGCCAGTTGGGATACGGGCCACGTGTCGGACGTCGGTTGGCGGAAGTGACAGGCTGTCTCTGACTCCTGCAGTCAAAAAGACGTCCCCAATGGCCGATCGCCATGTGGAGCCCCGTCGGCTGTTGGGTGTAACGTTTCGTTTTGGGGGGAATCGATCAGGGACATTGGATGCTTTCATTGGAGTGTATAAATAGATGGGGGCCATCCTAGGGCCAACACTTTTTCCCTAATTCACTCTCATTGTCAAAGATTGTTAGTTATATGTATACCCTAGAGGCCATTACTATACATACGATGTATATTGTAGTGGATGCTTGGACATATATAGGGAGGACTTTCTTGCTCGACATGATAGTACGCTATCTGGTTGCTCTTTTTCTTAACATGTACTCGGATTGTCTCTATGTTACATGTTGATAAAGCCCTTAGGATATGTACTCGACTACTGGGACTATGATGAGATCATACTAGTGGGGCCACGGTAGTCGACAATTACATCCTATAACTGTTCCTAGTCGATGGTGTATCGAAACAGGGCATCGATGCACCAGAGTAGACTAGCGTATACGCATCTTGACCCATATGATGGGCGATGGATGATCCCATATCCATCGGTGTTTGACATCAAGGATGGTGTACGGGTGCTCAGTAGAGACTGGGTACACTGGACGGACTCGCCGAGAACTCCCAGATGGTATTATACCTTACGTCAGATGGCAGTTCTCCGGTGACACTGGTACAGAGTAGTCTGTTGACCCGAGATCATCATAGAGTCTTGTGTGATTCCCACTGTGCTTTGATTTCCATCATACCACGTCCAAGTGGGCGTGCAAAAAGGTGGCTTTTGGGTACAGTCCCGAATCAGATGGAGGCAATGAGCGATAGGAGGGGATTCGTCTCTCCCAGTATAGGTAGTTGATGTTGTGCTGTGTTTGATTGGCTATAACTGGAAATCTCTGGCCAGGGTTGCTGAGATTTACTGGTAAGTGTTATTAGTAGTTTCTCGAACTATTATAGACCTCATATCGACACGACTTATCAAGCTTCCGGGGTCTGACGTTTACCACCCCTAGGCGAGATATGCGATATATCAGACGACGAGACCGGACTGTACGGGAGTGTTACTGATTCGATTCGCAGGAGAATGTACAAGCTTGCTTGTTGATCTTCTGATCGCTCAATACCTGGGTGGCTGTTACGTTTAGCTGATCGCTTGCAGCTTGTGGGTGTTTGATATGATCATCACCTACTGCCGGCGTATTGACGATTCTTTAGAGTCCTACACAGAGGTTTCTTGACTCAGGCAAAATGGAGTAGGGGCACATATGTGATATGTGCAGGACCGAGGATAATACGATATGAGATATCATATTCTATTCTCGCGATATTTGATATCAGCCGAGTCATCGGATCAAGTGTTGATTGGATGAATCGGTAAATGATATATTAGTCGGTTATATGCGATATAGCCGGATTGTCGGATCAAGTGTTGATTCGATAATTTAATGTATAATAATATATATGATATATTGTTTCCTGATTTAAAATCAGGAAAGCCTACGGAAGAGGCTTCAGAAAAGGGTCACGTGCTCACACGTGACCAGCAGTCACGTGTTGGCACATGACATCTAAAAATATCGGCAAGGCAGATTCAGTTTCCCGACTACATCAAAGGAAGGGGCTTCAGAAAGGGTCACGTGCTCCCACGTGACCAGGGTCACGTGTTGGCAAGTGACATTTAAAAACGGCTTCAAAGGCACATCACATCAACTCAAGGAAGAGGCTTCAGAAGAGGTCACGTGCTCACACGTGACCAGGGGTCACGTGTTGGCACGTGACATTGAAGAGCAGCAGACTCATTCTCCGGTTAAATCAAGAAAAAGGCTCCAGACGAGGGTCACGTGCTCACACATGACCAGGGGTCACGTGGTGGCACGTGACGGCTAAGCGGCAGCCAGAAGGCAGAGCGCAAAAAGGAAGAAGATGTCTCGTTCTAAGGGGGTCACATGCCCACACGTGACCAAGGGTCACGGGGCCACACGTGACCGGCTTTCAAAGCCTATCTGTTAACAGAATTAAATTCTGAGAAAATGCCTCTCAAATCTTTCCAAAGAAACCGATTGAATTAAAGATTTAAAGATTCTTAAATATCACCTATCTATGGAAAAAACCTGAACTTGGAAAGATTTCCCCTTAAAATCTAACCGAAATAACAAAGGAGAATCTCTGGATTTAAAATCCAATGGTGATTAAAATTCACATAATATTCCAAAGGTCCAAAACGAATGGTGAATATAAATTAAATCACTCAATGAAAAATTCACCAAAACTAATTGATTCGGCTCCTCCTCCTATAAATAGGAGCCAAGAGACACACAGAGGGAGATACATGCAGAAAGGGGAATCGATACATAAAAAAAAGAGGAAAGCCTTTATACTTTGGAGGAATTTGGATCTTCTGCAAAAGAAAACCCTAAGTAAGAAAGGGAAGGCTTTTTGAAAGGAAAAGAGAATTCAATTCTCAACAGAGTTTAACTCTGATATAAAACAGAAGAACATAGTTCTCTCTTTGGTGGAGGATCTGTAAAATGCACATCTCCCCTTGAGTTGAGAATTTAATTCTCAATAGGTTGAGATCCTGCCATGCAGATCCAAAGCATAGAGAGGGAATGGAAGCTTGAGAATTTAATTCTTACAGAACTATAGGAATTTAATTCCTTTAAAATAAAATTAGGGTTTGACCCTATGTTATGGGAGTTTAATTCCTTCAGAATGAATAGAATCAGGGTTTAACCCTAGTTAAGAACTTAGTTATGTTAAAATGACAGGAATTTAATTCCCTCAAGAAAGAAGAAATGAGGGTTTAACCCTATTTAAGAATATAATTCTTCAAAAGAAAGTAGGAATTTAATTCCTCTAAACTTATTGCTAGGGTTTAACCCTATGAAGAATTCAATTCTTAAAAAGATAAACAAATCTTCAAACAGGCAAAGGAATAGGGTCACGCGCTACCACGTGACCCCTGAAAAGAAACAGAAAAGGGCTTTAGGGCGCCCTCACGTGTCGACACGTGACCCCTAATGAACAGTCTAACAGATCAAAGCGCAGGCCCCCATCACGTGCCCACACATGATGGCTTTCAGAATTAAAAGTGTTAAACACTTATCTGTAGAACAAAATAAAGGGAAACAGGGCGCTATCACGTGCTACCACGTGACCCCTTGGCTGAAGTTTTAACGGACAAACACCAGAATTCCCATCACATGACAGAACGTGATGCTCCAAAGTATTCAATACTTTTGGCAGAATAAAATGAATTGAGGGCGCTCTCACGTGCTACCACGTGACCCCTCTTGCCTTAGTGTTTAACACTAAAATTGAAACCTCTATATCCAGTGTTCAACACTGATTTTCTTAGTGTTTAAACACTAATTTGGAAAACATTTATTTACAGTGTTTAACACTGACTTTCTTAGCGTTGAACACCAACCTGGAAAACCCTGTTTCCGGTATTTAACATTGATCTGCCTTAGTGTTAAACACTAATTTGAAATCTCCATTGCCAGTGTTTAACACTGATTTGTTGTAGTGTATAAACACTAATTTGAAAGTCCTGTTGCTGGTGTTTAACACTAACTATCTTTTAGTGTTAAACTCTAACTTGTCAATCTCATTCTCAGTGTTCAACACTGATTGATCTTTAGTGTTTAACACTAACTTTAGCCCCATTGGCTAAGTGTCTAGAGGCAAAGCCTCTCCTCTAATGGACCAACAGAGGGCCAATATCCTAAACATGATTGGACTTAGCCCAAGCTGGCCATAAGTCCTCAATTCAAATTCAACTGAGCCAATGGGCTCATAATATAATTAATTAGTCTTGGTTCCAAATTGGGCCAAATATTATTTAATCTACCTCGGTTTAAGGGTACATCTCTTCACTCCTTTGATACTTGGCGTTGTAATTCCTCAACGTCTTCAAAGAGGTGACGGGTCCCGATGACCACATATTAATACGGACTGTGGGGTCCTTAAACTCATGGACTATGAGGTCCTTAACCTTGACCGGGATGTCTTAAAACTAACGACGGACTGTGGGGTCCTTAAACTCATGGACTATGAGGTCCTTAACCTTGACCGTGATGTCTTAAAACTAACATCGGACTGTAGAGTCCTTAAATCCACGGACTACGACGTCCTTAACCTTGACCGCAACGTCTTAAAACTAACACTGGACCGCAATGTCCTTAAACTACTTATTGACCGCAATGTCACTAAACTAAACAACAGGGCTCCCTTAATTGCTCTATTGTTGGATCTATACGATCCCGTTAAGTTGATCTTAGTCTGAAAACTAGACTAACGTATCCTTAACAAACGTTTAAGTCGATCTTAGTCTCGAATGAGGCTAACGTATCCTTAAACCCAAAACCCCCAAACCCAAATCTAAGATAATACGGATTTGGACTAGTCCACGCCCTACGGGCGACGACATAACTCAGTCTCCGTATACAATCCACGGGCAACTAAACACAAAATAAACACATGCGACACGAAGTGACCATCTGGAGAAGGAGAAAGTGGTTACCGCGATGCGGTAGCGTAATTAACTGCAGGGGCTTGCGTATGCAGGGAAGAGCGTCCCCACAATCAAAAAACCCTTAAGCGAGGGGGAATCTGACGAAGTCTGCTACATCGGACGCATCCGTTTAAACCTTCGATACACGGTGCCATAAATCAACTTGGCATCTTCGGAGAGGTGGACGGATAGCACCAATTAGCATCTGCCCCCGAATCTCAGGCAAGACGTCCAGTCGCGCCATCCTTCGGAGGGGAACAGATTCTGGCACGCCCGGTGGGACCTTTTCCTCTTTCCACTCCACACTTCGTGTGTCGTGACTCGCGAACCAAACACGGTTCGCTAATGGTTGCCCTTGGGTTACAAGGTACTAAGATTTGACGTTTTGCTTATTGCAGAAAGCAAAAGGATCAATGGTATCTACTTGTGTGAAGTGTTCCAACTACAACTGCAACTCACGCTCCGCCTCATCTGGAGGCATAGCCTACGGGCCCCAAGCGGCCTCCTTGTTCACGATGCCGGTGGACCAGGTGACTCAGGCCACTACCGGATTGTTCTTTGGGACTATGCTCCCACCAATGAGTTTTGGCACCTCTGTACCAACACCAGAAGCTCCCAAGAACTCGGTCTTTGATCGGCTTGCTATTACCGCGGCCCCCCTCAACGGGTCGTCCAGCTCCAGCTCCTCGGTCTTCGCCAGACTGGGCCAAAGTTCATGTGGGCCCGTGATGAAGCCTGCAATACCAGGGAAGGTTGTTCCGAAAAGGATAGCCATCCCTGCTCATAAAGTCGTCAAGGCGGCTTCTCCTGCCAAAAAATCGGTCTTTACGAGATTGAATGTTCCAGCTCCCGCTCCTGCTACCCAAAGGATATCAGTCTTTAACAGGCTGACACCAGCAGTGACCCCCCACCTACACAGGGGGCAAGACGAAGCCATCCTCACCGCTAAACCAACGCCGTCCGCTCGACACGCTCGACGTCGCCACTGGCGCCGAGTAAAGAAGGATGGGGGCAACTCCCCCTCTGGGCTAATTCCACCATCCCCGATGGCAGAAGTTAATGCTGCTGTTCCAACTGGGAACAGCTTTGAGATGCTAAATATGGTGTGTAGGAATTCTCCTACCGCGGCGCTAAAGAAATCTCCCCATCCGCTGAAAAGAGCTATAGAAGTAAAAACAGAACAGCCCCAATCTCCTCAACGGCTGTCCTCCCGAATCTATAAAGTCTGGCGGCAGGCCCGAGACTCGATGATCAATCCAAACTTCTCCCGCCAGCACAAGAAGCTGAAAATCCAACGGGAAGCCAGTCACCAGGCTAAGCCACGAAAAGCTGTCTGGGTGCCCACCCCAATGGCCCCCTCAGCTTCCACTGCTCATAAAAAGAGGAGGCCGGAGAAGATCCCCAGGCCGCAACGAGAGCTAAAAGCGCTGAACCCAGACGCCCTAAGGCTGGGGGCAGGATTCGTCAGCGAGCTGCTATCTGAAGAAAGGGTGGCCGCGTTAAAGAACGTGCTTCTATAGCATAAAGACTGCTTCGCGTGGAACTATTCCGAGATGCCAGGATTAGATCCGGAGATTGCTGTGCATAAATTAGCGATATCCCCGGATATCAAGCCAGTCAAGCAGGCGCCGAGAAGGATGCGACTCGAGCTTGAGATGAGCATCAACGCCGAAGTCAAGAAGCTGATCGATTCTGGATTTATCCAAGAAGTCCAATATCCCGACTGGATCGCCAATATCGTCCCGGTAATGAAGAAAAATGGGACGGTACGCATATGCGTGGATTTCAGGGATCTCAATAAAGCCTGTCCGAATGACGATTTCCCAGTACCGGTAACCGAGCTAATGATAGATAACACGTCCACTCACGAGGTTTTCTCCTTTATGGACGGTTCATCAGGGTACAATCAGATAAAGATGCATCCCGAAGACCAGAAGCACACCGCTTTCCGGACCCCTTTGGGTATATTCTGCTACAGGGTTATGCCCTTTGGTCTAAAGAACGCCGGCGCTACCTATCAAAGGGCCATGACAAAGATCTTCGACTATCTCATACATGACATCGTTGAGTGCTATATTGATGACCTCGTGGTGAAGATTATGTCATACGAAGAGCACTTAGGGCATCTGAAGACTGTATTTCAACGCCTTTGGCAATATAATTTGAAGATGAATCCCCTCAAATGTGCGTTCGGAGTCTCCTCGGGGAAATTCCTGGGATTCATCATCCGACACCGAGGTATCGAAATAGATCCATCTAAGATCAAGGCGATCATAGAAATGCCTCCGCCAAGAACCCTCAAACAGTTGCGGTCCCTCCAAGGGAAGCTCGCATACATCCGGCGGTTTATCGCCAATCTTTCAGGCAAGTGCCGTCCTTACAGCCACCTGATTAAGAAAGGAACTCCATTTGTCTGGGATCAAAAATGCAAGGGCGCATTGGACGAAATTAAACAGTACCTGCAAAACCCGCCGATGTTGGCTGCGCCGGTCAAGGGAAAACCCCTCATTCTTTATACGACCGCCCTCGAAGGTTCCTTAGGCGCATTATGGGCACAAGAGAACGATCAAAGAAAGGAGAGAGCACTCTACTACTTAAGTCGAGTTCTGCTCGGGGCAGAAAACAACTACTCTCCCATTGAAAAACACTGCTTGGCGTTGATCTTCGCGATAACAAAGCTCAGACACTATGCATTGGCGCACGAAGTCCGTCTCATTTCGAAGGTGGACCCTCTTAAATATTTGATGTCAAAGGCTATATTGACGGGTCGACTCGCTAAATGGGCTCTACTCCTGATGGAGTTCTCGATAACGTATCGACCTCTTAAGGCAGTGAAAGGCCAGGCCATTGCCGACTTCCTTGCTGAGCATCCAGTACCTGCCGGTTCTCCTCTGAACTGCGAGCTGCCGGACGAGCATGCATTCGATGCGATCAGCGGCGGTAGTACCCGATGGGAACTCTATTTCGAAGGAGCGTCTTCCGTAAAGAAGCGCAAACAGGGTATCCCAATGATCAAATCAGGGGTAGGCCTCATCTTCGTAACTCCACAAGGAGGGATAATGCGCTTCGCCTTCTCCTTAACAGAGCCGAGGACAAACAATAAAGCCGAATACGAAGCTCTTATAGCAGGCCTCGAGATCGCCATCGACATGGGAATTGAAGACCTCCTTATATACGGGGATTCTCAACTGGTCGTTAGTCAAGTAAATGGTGACTACCAAACGTGCAAACCGGAGTTGGTGAAGTACGGCGAAAAGGTGCAACAACTATTGACCCAAATTCCCTCCTACACTTTGGAAAGCATACCACGCGCGGAAAATAGCAAAGCGGACGCGTTAGCAAAGCTCGCTAAAGAATTGGCTAACGAGAACCTCGATGACGTTAAAATCATGGTACAAAGCCGTCGAGTGCTTGCCCTAGCAGAAATATCTCCGGAATCATACGAAGAAAAATGAGCGACTGAGCATACGACCCTACAAATAAAAGACCGTGAGAAGGCTGAGGACTGGAGGGAAGTCTTCATAGACTACTTTAAGTCCCACCGAATGCCCGAAGAAGCGTCCTCAAGACATCAGCTCATGAAACGAGCTCTATCTTTCGCTTTCGTCAATAATACTCTGTATAAGAGGTCGTTTGATTCTCTGTGGCTGAGATGTTTAGGACCTGACGAAGCAGAAAGAGTCGTTCAAGAGGTTCATGACGGAATCTGTGGTTCTCATCAAGCAGGCCCAAAGATGAAGTTAAAAATTAAACGGATGGGTTACTACTGGCCCACGATGATCCAGGACTGCCTCGAATATGCGAAGCAGTGCCACTCGTGCCAAATCCATGGGGATTTCATCCACCAGCATCCGAATCCACTATATCCGATGGTGGCTAGCTGGCCATTCGAAATGTGGGGGACTGACATAGTCGGCCCCATCGAACCAGCATCGTCCCGGGAACATCGTTTCATCCTGGCGACAACTGATTACTTCTCCAAATGGGCAGAAGCAGTACCGCTGAGGGAAGTGAAGACGGAGAATATCCTCCACTTCTTCAAGACGCACGTCATCTATCGGTTTGGAACTCCACGGCGGATTATCTCCGATAACGGGCCAGCCTACAGAAGCCATAAAATTAGCCGCTTCGCGCAGCATCATAATATAGACTGGAGATATTCCTCAGTTTACAATCCGCGAGCTAATGGTCTAGCCGAGGCCTTCAATAAGACCTTGACAAAAATCATGAAAAAGACGGTGTCCCGAAATAAGAAAGACTGGAACGAGAGGCTGCAAGAGGCCCTTTGGGCCTATCGAACTACGTTCAAGACGGCCACGAACACAACGCCGTACGCACTGGTATTCGGTACGGAAGCGGTACTCCCCCTCGAAATAGAGCCACCCTCTCTACGGATGGCAGTCCACTACGAACTGACGAACGAAGAAAATGCTAGCCTTCGGCTCGAGGAGCTTGATGCTCTTGAAGAAACACGGCTCATAGCGCAATAAAATCTAGAAGCTTATAAAGCAAAGATGACGCGCTCATACGAAAGATTGACCCGACCGAGGACATTCCGCCAAGGCGAACTCGTACTAGTGGTCAAAAGACCTATGATCCCCAATCGCGTCAAGCGGGGAAAATTCTAGCCAAACTATGAAGGCCCGTACATCATAGATAAGGTCTACCAGGGTGGAGCCTACCTACTCATGGACATGCATGGTGAAAGGCCTTTCAGGCCAATAAACGGTCGCTTCCTAAAGAAATACTACGCTTAATGAGCCACAGCTTAGATCAATGATAGGTGACGACGACCATGCCCGCTCGCTACCTTACTAAGCTCAAGTTTTATAAACGGTAGCCAGCCTCTTAACGACGGACCGAAACGTCCTTAAACTAACGACGGACCGAAACGTCCTTAAACTAACGACGGACCGAAATGTCCTTAAACTAATAGCGGACCGAATTGTCCTTAAACTAATACCGCAGCATCCTTAGGCTGACGAGATAAAAAAATATAATAAATTAAAACGGTATGTCCATAAGCAAAAAGGGCACGGATGAAAACCCGAAAGGGCTCCGTGAGTAAAAACAGCAGGGCTACCGGCGAGTGTTCGTGAAAACCCGGAAGGGCGCGGCCTCGTAAAAAAAAAGGAGAAAAAGAAAATGAAAAGAATAAAAAAAACGGTATGTCCATAAGCAAAATGGGCACGGATGAAAACCCGAAAGGGCTCCGTGAGTAAAAACAGCAGGACTACCGGCGAGTGTTTGTGAAAACCCGAAAGGGCGCAACCTCGTTAAAAGACACTTATAAGGTCCTCTCGACCTTGTAAAGAGAAACCACCCGCGTGAGATCCTTACGACTCACAAAGGAGCAACACACTTAGGAATCCTCACGATTCCTAAGGAGAAAATACACTTGCGAGATCCTCACGACTCGTAAGGAGAATTCTCTTATGGGACCCTCACGGCTCATGAGATTTGAAAGTCTTAAGTTACAGAAACCTAAACCCGTTCTTAAGCAGATCCCCCACAACCTTCGATATTGCCCTACAAGCGGCTCAATACTGACCCTTGTATACAATCCACGGGCGCGAATAAACATTTCCCCAGCAAAGTCACACCCGTGACTAGGGACATGTCCATATGGTGAACAACCCTTATAATTCCTCTCGACTTATAAGGAGAAAACCCTCTTGTAGGATCCTTACGACTTACAGAGGAACATACACTTAGGAATCCTCACGATCCCTAAGGAGAAAATACACCTGCAAGATCCTCAATATTTGTAGGGAGAAATACCTTTGTGAGACCCTTACAGCTCATGAAGTCAAAAGCCTTGGTCGTCAGGACCCTTAACCCTGTTTACTAAGCCACCTTTGTTCGACATCGACAGAGGCAAATGATGATTCGCTCCTGGCAACATCCCAGTTGCAGCGGTGCTGATGCCGAAATCGATGTCTAAAATCCAAGCTTGCGGCGAAAAAGCTAGCAAGCTACACATGCATACGAAATAGCCGAAATAATGGGGCAACTTGCAATAAAAAGCAGCAAGTAAAAATGTATGCATGAAAAATAGCCGAAATGATGGGGGCAACTCGCAATAAAAAAACAGCGAGTGAAAATGAAAAAATAGCCGAAATGATTGGGCACCGTGAAAAATCGCCGAAATGATAGGGCAATCGCGACCTCCGCGATATAAGAGCTGAAATGATAGAGCATCGCGGAAAAAGAAATAAAATAAAAAAAGGGGTTTCAATTTATACCCTACAGGTGATGTTCCATCACACCCTGTACACAATCCAAGGGCGTAAACAAAAAAGGGATCATACTTCTCCTCCAGGTTTCATCAGGAGAGGAAGCCAAGTCTCGACGGGCCAAAGGAGACCTGGAGATCGTTTCAACACTCGTCTCGTAACAACGGACATAACGCTAAGCTAAGCGGAACAGCGGCAACTCCCAGTTCCATGGCTCGGTGGTATACATATCGCCAACAGTCAAACCTCCATCCCGTGAAATGCGGATACAATCAGCAAAATTCCTGGTTACGTGGAACGCGGATAACGTCACTCTTTGACCCCGTGGAAAACGTCCAGAGCAGATCCTGGTCCTCGCAGAGCACGGCAGTGAACCCGTGTGAAGCATCCAGAGCAGAGCTTAGTCCTCGCCGAGCACGGCAGTAAACCCGTGTGAAACATCTAGTGCAAAATTCCTGGTTACGTGGAACGCGGATAACGCCACTCTTTGACCCCGTGGAAAACGTCCAGAGCGGATCCTGGTCCTCGCAGAGCACGGCAGTGAACCCGTGTGAAGCATCCAGAGCGGAGCCTAGTCCTCGCCGAGCACGGCAGTGAACCCGTGTGAAGCATCTAGTGCAAAATTCCTGGTTACGTGGAACGCGGATAACGTCACTCTTTGACCCCGTGAAAAACGTCCAGAGCGGATCCTGGTCCTCGCAGAGCACGGCAGTGAACCCGTGTGAAGCATCCAGAGCGGAGCCTAGTCCTCGCCGAGCACGGCAGTGAACCCGTGTGAAGCATCTAGTGCAAAATTCCTGGTTACGTGGAACGCGGATAACTTCACTCTTTGACCCCGTGGAAAACGTCCAGAGCGGATCCTGGTCCTCGCAGAGCACGGCAGTGAACCCGTGTGAAGCATCCAGAGCAGAGCCTAGTCCTCGCCGAGCACGGCAGTGAACCCGTGTGAAGCATCTAGTGCAAAATTCCTGGTTACGTGGAACGCGGATAACGTCACTCTTTGACCCCGTGGAAAACGTCCAGAGCGGATCCTGGTCCTCGCAGAGCATGGCAGTGAACCCGTGTGAAGAATCCAGAGCGGAGCCTAGTCCTCGCCGAGCACGGCAGTGAACCCGTGTGAAGCATCTAGTGCAAAATTCCTGGTCACGTGGAACGCGGATAATGTCACTCTTTGACCCCGCGGAAAACGCCCAGAGCGGAGCCTGGTCCTCGCCAAGCACGGCAGTGAACCCGTGTGAAGCATTCAGAGCAAATACCGGACTATGGAGTCCTTAAAATCCACAGGCTATGATGTCCTTAACCTCGACCGTAATGTCTTAAAACTCACAATCAACCACCCTGATTCTGTACTGATTCTACTTTGGTTTAAGGGTATATCTCTTCACTCCTTTGATGCCTGACGTTGTAATTCCTCAACGTCTTCAAAGAGGTGACGGGTCCCTGCAACCAAATATCGGACTGTGGAGTCCCTAAATCCACGGACTATGAGGTCCTTAACCTTGACCGTGATGTCTTAAAACTAACAACGGACTGTGGAGTCCCTAAATCCACGGACTATGAGGTCCTTAACCTTGACCGCGATGTCTTAAAACTAACAACGGACTGTGGAGTCCCTAAATCCACGGACTATGAGATCCTTAACCTTGACCGTGATGTCTTAAAACTAACATCGGACTGTGGAGTCCCTAAATCCACGGACTATGAGGTCCTTAACCTTGACCGTGATGTCTTAAAACTAACATCGGACTATGAGGTCCTTAACCTTGACCGTGATGTCTTAAAACTAACATCGGACTGTGGAGTCCTTAAATCCACGGACTATTAGGTCCATAACCTTGACCGTGACGTCTTTAAACTACGATACCTTAAGCGACCCCTGACTCCGTGAAACACGGATAAGGGCGACCACATCCAGCACTTGCAGGTCTTCACGACCTGTAAGGAAGAAAAACTCTCTTGTGAGATCCTTACGACTCTCAAGGGACAACTCGCTTAAGAATCCTCACGATTCTTAAGAGGAACTTACACCTATAGGGTCCTCTCGACCCATGGGGAGAAAAAAACTCTTTATGAGACCCTCGTGACTCGTAAAGTGCAAAAGTCTTAGGAAGCAGATCTTAACCCTGA
The DNA here is from genome assembly GCA_030015575.1 of Agapanthus africanus. Classification (NCBI taxonomy): domain Eukaryota; kingdom Viridiplantae; phylum Streptophyta; class Magnoliopsida; order Asparagales; family Amaryllidaceae; genus Agapanthus; species Agapanthus africanus. Next base: position 928,066,318 of record CM057339.1, read on the forward strand.
ATCTTGAGCTATCGCTGCCCTGCAAGGAGATCAAGATAAATTGTCCGCAGAATACATTCAACAAAAAGGGGACACACCATTGAAGAGAAAAATATGTCTTCATTCATAAACCCCCCTTCGAAAACAATACTCGATCTAAAGCCAGCACAAACCACCCGATACGGGAGATAACAAGGAAAGTTTCTGATTTGTATCCTATCAGGCGCGCATTTGCAGCTGTACGAATGTTTAAAAGGAAATGTTACCCGAGGCACTGACGCGCATGCAACGTAACGACGGTGCCCGCAATTAAAGAAGATTCCCATGAGAAAAACATGCAACTCGTTTATGTAAGCAAGACATACGTACGACTATCTGACAAACATGAAAATTCAACAGAAAGCATGCAAACCGCCAATGATAAAAGGAGTACATTGATTCAAACATACTACACTACCGGGAAAAGATCACCAAACAAGGGATCAGAAATGCAAGGGTTAACAAAGCAAAACACAAAATTCTCCAGCTCCCTCTCTGCTTTCTCCAGCACGTCAAAACGACGGTTTTCGCGAGGAGTCGCTTCCCATCGGTTGGAGCCGTGCTCATCAGCGAAAGCAGACATGACGGCCCGACGGGCTCTTATCTGACTCGGTATATGAACTGAGTGATCCTTCAGAGCTTGAGTGATTAGACAAGCCTCGTGAAAGCACTCAAGCTTGTTCTCCGCCGCGTCAAGGATCGCCGAAGTCATCTCCGCCGGATGAGGGGGTATATCGGCAACCACAGACATGAGGATCATCCGGAGCCAAATGGAGCCCATGGGAAGAGGAGAGCCCCGACGAGTCAGTAGCTCATACATCACCGTGTCACATTGAGCGTCAGTGAGGAGGGGATCTGCCAGCCGCGCAGCGAAGGGATTATCTCCTCAATGGGCACATCCCATGGTTGCCGACGAGCATGGGGACGATTGCAAGCCATGGAGATTGATCGGGCTCTCGAAGATGATCACCTTAAAGTATGAATGGATTTCTCTGTGAAGAAAAGAAGTAAAGCATGGGTTCAGGTTATAAAGGGGAGTATTTAATGCTATGCACAAAAAATGTTGTACATGGTGGGACGATTCTCAAAGCCCGGAAAGAAGGGGAGAGCGTTGGAAATGAAATCCAACGACGCATTGGAATCAGGTTAGGGAAATGAAACGTCCCCATCAAGCAGATCCCTGCATGCGCAACACATGAGCACTAGCCTTCAATTGGAAGATAAAGTGGTACTGCACAGACACAACAGAAAACTAAGCTCTGAGAACGAGAATCAAATTCTTAAAAGAAATGTTTGAAAAGAAGAGGATGCAAAAGTGAAGGCACTTCTGAAAGGACAATTCATCTACCCTACTCCCAAAACAGATCCGACGGTCACAAAAGTGACAGCGTTACACTCACGTGCAGACACGTGAGAACAACGCTGTGGGGGCATTTGTTTCCTGATTTAAAATCAGGAAAGCCTACAGAAGAGGCTTCAGAAAAGGGTCGCGTGCTCACACGTGACCAGCAGTCACGTGTTGGCACGTGACATCTAAAAGCATCGGCAAGGCAGATTCAGTTTCCCGACTACATCAAAGGAAGGGGCTTCAGAAAGGGTCACGTGCTCCCACGTGACCAGGGTCACGCGTTGGCACGTGACATTTAAAAACGGCTTCAAAGGCACATCACATCAACTCAAGGAAGAGGCTTCAGAAAAGGTCACATGCTCACACGTGACCAGGGGTCACGTGTTGGCACGTGACATTGAAGAGCAGCAGACTCATTCTCCGGTTAAATCAAGAAAAAGGCTCCAAACGAGGGTCACGTGCTCACACGTGACCAGGGGTCACGTGGTGGCACGTGACGGCTAAGCGGCAGCCAGAAGGCAGAGCGCAAAAAGGAAGAAGATGTCTCGTTCCAAGGGGGTCACGTGCCCACACGTGACCAAGGGTCACGTGGTCACACGTGACCGGCTTTCAAAGCCTATCTGTTAACAGAATTAAATTCTGAGAAAAGGCCTCTTAAATCTTTCCAAAGGAACCGATTAAATTAAAGATTTAAAGATTCTTAAATATCACCTATCTATGGAAAAAGCCTGAACTTGGAAAGATTTCCCCTTAAAATCTAACCGAAATAACAAAGGAGAATCTCTGGATTTAAAATCCAATGGTGATTAAAATTCACATAATAATCCAAAGGTCCAAAACGAATGGTGAATACAAATTAAATCGCTCAATGAAAGATTCACCAAAACTAATTGATTCGGCTGCTCCTCCTATAAATAGGAGCCAAGAGACACACAGAGGGAGATACATGCAGAAAGGGGAATCGATGCATAAAAAAAGAGGAGAGCCTTGATACTTTGGAGGAATTTGGATCTTCTGCAAAAGAAAACCCTAGGTAAGAAAGGGAAGGCTTTTTGAAAGGAAAAGAGAATTCAATTCTCAACAGAATTTAATTCTGATATAAAACAGAAAAACATAGTTCTCTCTTTGGTGGAGGATCTGTAAAATGCACATCTCCCCTTGAGTTGAGAATTTAATTCTCAATGGGTTGAGATCCTGCCATGCAGATCCAAAGCATAGAGAGGGAATGGAAGCTTGAGAATTTAATTCTCACAGAACTATAGGAATTTAATTTCTTTAAAATAAAATTAGGGTTTGACCCTATGTTATGGGAGTTTAATTCCGTCAGAATGAACAGAATCAGGGTTTAACCCTAGTTAAGAACTTAGTTCTGTTAAAATGACAGGAATTTAATTTCCTCAAGAAAGAAGAAATGAGGGTTTAACCCTATTTAAGAATATAATTCTTCAAAAGAAAGTAGGAATTTAATTCCTCTAAACTTATTGCTAGGGTTTAACCCTATGAAGAATTCAATTCTTAAAAAGATAAACAAATCTTCAAACAGGCAAAGGAATAGGGTCACGCGCTACCACGTGACCCCTGAAAAGAAACAGAAAAGAGCTTTAGGGCGCCCTCACGTGTCGACACGTGACCCATAATGAACAGTCTAACAGATCAAAGCGCAGGCCCCCATCACGTGCCCACACGTGATGGCTTTCAGAATTAAAAGTGTTAAACACTTATCTGTAGAACAAAATAAAGGGAAACAGGGCGCTATCACGTGCTACCACGTGACCCCTTGGCTGAAACTTTAACGGACAAACACCAGAATTCCCATCACATGACAGAACGTGATGCTCCAAAGTATTCAATACTTTTGGCAGAATAAAATGAATTGAGGGCGCTCTCACGTGCTACCACGTGACCCCTCTTGCCTTAGTGTTTAACACTAAAATTGAAACCTCTATATCCAGTGTTCAACACTGATTTTCTTAGTGTTTAAACACTAATTTGGAAAACATCTATTTACAGTGTTTAACACTGACTTTCTTAGCGTTGAACACCAACCTGGAAAACCCTATTTCCAGTATTTAACATTGATCTGCCTTAGTGTTAAACACTAATTTGAAATCTCCATTGCCAGTGTTTAACACTGATTTGTTGTAGTGTATAAACACTAATTTGAAAGCCCTGTTGCTGGTGTTTAACACTAACTATCTTTTAGTGTTAAACTCTAACTTGTCAATCTCATTCTCAGTGTTCAACACTGATTGATCTTTAGTGTTTAACACTAACTTTAGCCCCATTGGCTAAGTGTCTAGAGGCAAAGCCTCTCCTCTAATGGACCAACAGAGGGCCAATATCCTAAACATGATTGGACTTAGCCCAAGCTGGCCATAAGTCCTCAATTCAAATTCAACTGAGCCAATGGGCTCATAATATAATTAATTGGTCTTGGTTCCAAATTGGGCCAAAGATTATTTAATCTACCTCGGTTTAAGGGTACATCTCTTAACTCCTTTGATACTTGGCGTTGTAATTCCTCAACGTCTTCAAAGAGGTGACGGGTCCCGATGACCACATATTAATACGGATTGTGGGGTCTTTAAACTCATGGACTATGAGGTCCTTAACCTTGACCGGGATGTCTTAAAACTAACGACGGACTGTGGGGTCCTTAAACTCATGGACTATGAGGTCCTTAACCTTGACCGTGATGTCTTAAAACTAACATCGGACTGTGGAGTCCTTAAATCCATGGACTACGACGTCCTTAACCTTGACCGCAACGTCTTAAAACTAACACTGGACCGCAATGTCCTTAAACTACTTATTGACCGCAATGTCACTAAACTAAACAACATGGCTCCCTTAATTGCTCTATTGTTGGATCTAAACGATCCTGTTAAGTTGATCTTAGTCTGAAAACTAGACTAACGTATCCTTAACAAACGTTTAAGTCGATCTTAGTCTCGAATGAGGCTAACGTATCCTTAAACCCAAAACCCCCAAACCCAAATCTAAGATAATACGGATTTGGACTAGTCCACGCCCTACGGGCGACGACATAACTCAGTCTCCGTATACAATCCACGGGCAACTAAACACAAAATAAACACATGCGACACGAAGTGACCATCTGGAGAAGGAGAAAGTGGTTACCGCGATGCGGTAGCGTAATTAACTGCAGGGGCTTGCGCCTGCAGGGAAGAGCGTCCCCACAATCAAAACCCCCTTAAGCGAGGGAGAATCTGACGAAGTCTGCTACATCGGACGCATCCGTTTAAACCTTCGATATACGGTGCCATAAATCAACTTGGCATCTTCGGAGAGGTGGACGGATAGCACCAATTAGCATCTGCCCTCGAATCTCAGGCAAGACGTCCATTCGCGCCGTCCTTCGGAGGGGAACATATATTAAATTATATTAACTAATATTAGCTCACTAAAAGATTCTTTTTCTCACTCGGATAATACATTGATATATATGCGATATATGTTAATTGTATTATTTTATTTTGTTATAATAAATATTATATATGTGATATATAATATTGTAACATGTTATAATTATTAATGCAACATGTTTAGTGGAGATTAAATATGGTTAGGGTTTGATTTGGGTTAAGCTTTTTAGAAGTTTCTAGAAGCTTTCATTTTTGTTTTGGAAAAGATATTTGTGTTGATATTTTAAGTGACTCATCTTTAACTCAACCCAAACCCTAGCCCTAGTTAAATCTCTACAAAGGTTTAGTTAACTATAGTTGCATAAATGATTATGACAACATTTTCATTATTCATCACAAATTATTATTCATCTTCTTCTTGCTTGAGTTCTTCATGAAAAGCTTTCTTGCTTTGATTTTGTGATGAAAAATGAGTGAGAACAAGAAAACAAATGAGAGCAAAAATCCTACTTCATCATCCTCATCTACCCTTGCCCTTTAGATGAGAGTGTTCACTTCATTTAGTGAGTGAGAGCTTGTGTTAACGAAACTTCAAGGTAGATCATCTTCGTTATCGAAGATCGGAAGCAAGCTTGCATCTTTCTCTTCGTGGAGCCTCTCGAGAGTCCGGAACACGATGATCGCAGCGAAGGGACATCAACACGGAGCTTATGAAGTGAAGGACCGGATCTACAAAGGTTGTAATCCTTTTCACTTAGTGTTAAAGTGTTTAACATGTTTGTTTTCGCCTAATCTCTAGTTTAAAGATCCGGCTTTGGGTTGTTCGGCACGGCTAAATTTTAAATCGGGCATGGTTGATGTCTCCTAGACCCTTGTGCGTGTGCCTAGCAACCCTACAGTAGTATCAGAGCCAAGTTAGAGCTTTAGGCGAAGTCTAGGCGAAGTTTAAAGTCCGATCGAACCCGGAAACCCCGATATATACCCTTCTCTGGATATTTTTCAAAAATGTGATTTTTTCTGTATTAAAAATGCTCAAAAATTTAAGCAGGAGAATACAGGAATTACTGTGAAGTACGGACCAAAGATTCGATTACGTGACTGCGGAACCGCGGCCTAACCAAGCACGTGGCCGCGGTTCCGCGACCTAATTGTGTCCTTGGGGCCCTCTACTTCACTGTAACTTTTCTGGGTTCTTTTGCATTATTCTGGGAATTTTTAATTCCACTCAAGTGTTGAGTTTTCTGGGTTGTATTGGGGACTCGTTGATTCGATCGGATAATATAACTTCGTTTAAGTTTTTTCCGGATAATTTTAGAAACTGTTAAAAAGTTTGAACGGATATCAATAACTCACATTTTCCCCTGTCGGAAATTTTTTCAAAAGATTTTTTCTCGAGTTTGAAAATTTCGAAAATCATGCAAGTAACGCGGTGGACCCTTTAGAAGACAACAAACCTTAACTTGATTATGTGACCGTCTTGAACTGCCTCTGAATCTTAGGGTTTGGGGCAGTACGGCGTGCCACATGTGAGGCGTTGGCTTGACCCTTCTACGGCTGGACCATTGGTACTGTGGCATATGATAGATGTTTTTAAACTCCGCTCAAGTGTTGAGCTATTGGGAAAACTTGGGTGTTTGATTATTCGATCGGAAAGTTTAACATTATCTATTTATCTGGAATGTGATACAATATTTGGAATCCACATGTAGTTATGAGATAACTAATTTGAATGTTATAGATCTAGCAGTTCAGTCTCAATTGATCGGTTGCCACGGGATTTTGATGTGATCAAAAGTCCGTCGCAATCACGTAGCGTACGCGGATACTCGCCGGGTAAACTTAATAGACAGCCATGCCCCATAGCCCCGACCAAGTGACTGTAGGAGAACCCCATCGCCAAAAGTATCCGTTCGGGTGCTCACGGCAGCGGTGTTCCGCCTTAGTGCACTTTGTCGACGGCATCCGGGGGTGCGGCCGTCTACTAAAGTTTGCGACGAGCATTCGATCAGGATGTCGGGAATCTTGTTGAATTGCCCGACTTGATATTGAAAAGAGTTTTCGATAATGAGACTAAAATGCGGGGTTTATAATTGTTAGGCATGCGATGTCTAAGGAATTCATTTGGTTAGGCATGCGATGTCTAAAGAGGTTGCAGATTCCAACTATTGTAGTTTTACACTTTCTTTTCTGTGACCGTAAGCGTAGGATGTGGTGTATCGCCGGCTTCGTTGCTATACATCAACGACAATCGGGATACGCATACTTGCTTACGTTGATGATATGAGATATTATGTGTTGATGTGATATGTTATATTGGATCGTCGCGTTCTGAATAGCCGGGGGTTTTATGTGAGATGAGAGTTTTTATTTTTCATTCATGTAAAATTCATTTGTATGTAATATTCTTTTATTGGGGCACTTCCGGGCTGAGAATGATGTCACCATGGTATATTATTTATTTTTCCGCATTAGGTAGACCCAAGGCGGGGAGCACAAGTAACCGGGTTCTAGGGTCCAGTGGGAGACCATCTCGAGGAGTCGAGACCGGCTCTCCTAACCCTAGAATTGGCAGTTTTGCTTGCCGCTCTCGTAGGGGTCTAGGGATGTGGGTTTGGCTATTCATCACGACCGTGGAATCCGTGTTTTATACAGGCTCGTGCTAAAACACGGACGTCCTAGTATATCCAATATTTCATATATGTTCTTCTGCTGCAATGTTCTGTGATGAGATCATATTACTGCCTGAGACGAATGTTTATATTATATATATGAGATATATGTTATATTGCAGATTTCATTTCAAATGTGATACTTGTGAAGCATAATAAAATGGGACTTCATTAATGAGATTAATGAAATAAAAGAAACCTAAGATGTTGTAGAAACTTGTTTAAAAACTGGTAGTTCTAGTTCTTGCTTTGCATAGCGGTGTTCCTTGTAGAACATCCAGCACCTTATTCGATAAGGAAAGAGCCGAGATCCCTTCACCGGGAGTGACCTCTTTAGTGAAACTAGCAGATGCTACAAACTTGGTCTGCCTTTTGATTGCTTCTATAGTTCTTGCTTTGCATAGTGATATTTATGAAATATCCTGCACCTTATTCGATGAGGAAAGAGCCGACGATCCTTTCACCGGGAGTGACCTCGTTAGCGAAACTAGAAAAGCCTAAAAAACACTCTATTTAAAATCACTCGATTCTACAACGATATCAAGTTCATTACACAAATGGTTTTCTTAAAAACCTGTCGTAGCCCTCCGTCATTTCAGATAAAAACTGTTTAGTATTCGTGCTGCGTTTGTTGGCCTTTGTCAAGGCGTAGTGTGCGGTAGCTGAATAGTACTTATATGTATAAGTATATGATGTGATTGAGTTAGGGTAGTCGTGCGACTTTGTTGGCCTTTGTCAAGGGTCGTGCGGGTGGGTTTAATTCAATCAGGAAATGACGGGTTGAACTTGACTAGCATCCTATGGTTTGTTGGCCTTTGTCAAGGTCATAGGAGGTCAAGGGTAAAATATTATTGGGAATTTCAAGTGTTGAAATTTGCAATGAGATTGCATACCTTCTATGAGATAGTTAGATCTCGATACCCGCTACGAGTAAGAGTTACTCCTAGGAGAGTTTTACACATTACGATTAGCCGGTCAAGTAGGTGTCTAGAAAGGCGTTAACGGGGTTATGCCCCTGGGAAAACAAGGTTTATTTTAATTAGGTCCGTGCGACAGCACGGGGAACCTCTCTCAAAGTACCGGCACTGGCCTGGCTGAAAGATTGGCGAACTTGTAGGGTGTAATTAATCCCGGCTAGTCTTTCCTTTTAGAGTTTGAAGGAAGATTTGACTAAAACAGTGGGAGACATCCTGATTAGATAAATTGATAGCCAATCTAATCTTGTAAAAGCGCACACTGAGTGTTTTCTTCTCTCTCTCCTGGTTACGACTATGTCACGCCTTAATCAAGATAATAATACGGATGTATTGACCGAATCCGCTTGTTAGACTGCGCTAGGGAACGTTGGTCCCGCTCCAACTTATAATTGTTATAAGACAGAGCAGAAAATTGGGGAATACCAGATTTCCCGTGCCGCCCAAACAAAGAAAGTGCATGTTGATGCATTATCTTCGGGTGTGTTCATTACAGAGAACTGTTTCTCAGTATCATTTACGTCCTGGGTATGAGATACCGGATCAGGATCCCGCATATGTAATCTGTTACATGGGCTACGGATAGGTAGAGAACTGAGAACGGGTGATAAGTTTCATGAGATAGAAAATGTGCAAGTGTTGCAGCCAAGTCTATTGATCACTATCACCCTGTATTACCAGAATACATTGATTCTGAACGAATGTTATTAGATACCGAACCTGATATACAACATCATATCAGTCTCTTTATTAGTAAAGAAGGATATAATTTTGTATTGTTGGATAATGTTTTGAACATTTCCTATATCAAGAGTTGATCGGTTCAGGCACATTATCTAAAAGCATAGACGTTCTAAATCAAACTACAGTTCTTAGTATACAGAACACACACAAGAGGAAGAGTTCAGAAATGAACGAATCCTTCTTGAGGCATTGTAGACTAGGTCATATCAATGCGACCCGATTAGCTGAAGTTACATAAAGATGCATATTTAAATTAGTTTGAATTTACATCTTGTGAAACTTGCCGGTCATGTCACAGAGATAAGATGACCACAGCTCCGTTTATTGGAAACAGAGAAAGAGTTAGTGAACTCTTGGGATTGATACATGCTGATGTATGAAGGTCCCCTGTCTATACATGCCAGGACCGGTTCTTTGTACTTCATTACATTCACTGATGATCTCTTAAGATTCAGGCATATGTTCCTGTTGAAATACAAGTCCGAAACTTTTGAGATAATCACAGAATATAAGTCAGAAGTAGAGAACCAAAAACGGGTATAAGTATTATGTCCTTTGATGAGATCAAGGAGGAGAATACTTGAGCACGGGATTCCTGGACTATTCTAAAGGAGAATGAGATTCTCTCTCAGCATTACTCCTCCGTATACACCACAGCACCTCGGTGTATCGGGGCGGAGCAACTGCACCCTATATGATATGGTGTGCTCTATGATGAGTACTGTTTACCCCAATCAGAGCAAAGCTTTGTTCAAATTCCAAGACGGGAGATGAAGCAACGCTTCATCTTTCCCCAATCAGAGCAAAACTCTACTTTGAAAATTTAGATTTTAATAAATGAAGCAACGCTTCAGTCGCGCAAGCGCTGCGCTGCGCGACACGTGTCAGCGCAGTTGCGCAAGCACAGTTGCGCAAGCACAGTTGCGCTGCGCTGTGCGCTGCGCGACACGTGTCAGCGCAGTTGCGCTGCGCGACACGTGTCAGAGCAGTTGCGCTGCGCTCCGCGTGGCAGCGCTGTTGCGCTAGCGCAGTTGCACTGCGTGTGCGCTGCGTGACACGTGTCACGCGCTGGGGCATTTGCGCCGAACAGAATTGAAATTCTGAGAGATCTTTCCGTTCTTATTAAAACAAGAAGATTTTCTTCTGTAAAACAGAAGCCCTTGGATCGAAAATCCAACGGTGGGGAAAATTCCACAAATCACTCAGAGAAAGATCTCTTTAACAAATTTAACTAATTTATGGGCACTATATAAAGGACCCTAGACCTCAATCCAAAAGGATGAACATCATCATTGAGAACTCTGAAGAATTGAAGAGAATTCCTCAAGAACAAAAAAGGTAAAAACCTTTAGAGAAAAAAAGAGAAAATTCTCTTATGAACAGATCTTTGATCTGAGAAGAAGATCAATGATCTTCAATAAAAAGAAAAAACAAATAATAATAGTGCTTTGCACTTTCTTATGAACCATTGGTTCTTTGAAAACAAGAAAAACTTGTTTTCTTTGATTTAAAATCGATCAAAACATAAAGCAGTGCTTTGCACTTGAAAAATTGCACTGTTGCGCTCCTGTGTTGGCGCAAGCCACCAGGGAGCGCCACGTGTCAGCAGCGCAACAGCGCAGCGCACTGACACAACGCACTGCGCTGTTGCGCTTGCGCTCATCAGAGCGTGACACGTGTCACCACCATATGAGTTTGCGCCTTGCGCTTCTCAATTGGCGCAAAGCGCCTGACAAAACCACGTGGGGCATTGTCAGAACATTGAATGCAATGCATTATTGGAGGGGCAGAGCCAATAAAAGGGTCTATCAGACCAAAATAAAAATGTTATGCATTATTTAAAGGGCAGAGCCCAAATAAAAACAGATGCTCTGCATTTTAAATAAAGGGACATAGCCCAAATCAAAAAGCCTAGCAGGCCAGAATAAAATGCAGTGCATTATTAAAAAGGGACAAAGCTCTAGCACAGGCCTAATAGGCCAAAGGCAAATAAAAATGTTGAACATTTTTCTAACTGGACTTAGCCCAATCATGGTCGTAAGTCCTCAAATTAAATTGACCGAGCAAGATTGCTCTCCTAAATCAATTTACAACCGGTTCAAGGGTACATCTCCGAACTCCTCTGACACCTATCGCTGTAATCCTTCAACGACGTCAGAGAGGTGACGGGTCCCGACGACCACACATCAACACGGACTGCGGGGTCCTTAAACTCGTGGACCGAGACGTCCTTAAACTAATGGTGGACCACCACGTCCTTAAACTGGAACATAGACCACCATGTCCCTAAACTGGAAATTGACCGCAACGTCATTAAACTAAACCATAGAGCCAATTGCTCTTTTTGGGTCTAAACGATCCCGTTAAGTTGATCTTAGTCTGGAGATTAGGCTAACGTATCCTTAACAAAAGTTTAAGTCGATCTTAGCCTCAATATGGCTAACGTATCTTTAAACTAAAACGCAAAACCCAAATCTAAGTAAATACGGATTTGGACTAATCCACGTCCTACGGGCGACGGCATTACTTAGTCTCCGTATACAATCCACGGGCAACCATAAACAAAACAAACACCCACGACATGAAGTGAAATTCTGGAGAAGGAGAAAGTTGTTACCGCGATGCGGTAGCGTAATTAACTGCAGGGGCTTGCGCCTACAGGGAAGAGCGTCCCCACAATCAAAAACCCCTCAAGCGAGGGGGAATCTGACGAAGTCTGCTACATCGGCCGCATCCGTCTAAACCTTCGATACACGGTGCCATAAATTAACTTGGCATCTTCGGAGAGGTAGACGAATAAAACCATATAGCATCTGCTCCGAATCTCAGGCAAGACGTCTTCACGTCGCTGCCGCCATTCGGAGGGGAACAAATTCTGGCACGCCCGGTGGGACCTTTTCCTCTTTCCACTCCACACTTCGTGTGTCGTCTTCGCGAACGAATCGCAGTTTGTTAATGGTTGCCCTTGGATTTCAAGTTATTAAGATTTGGTCTTTTGCCTGGCGCAGAACTCAAGTATCAATGGCCTCTAACTGTGCGAACTACTCGAAGTGCCAATGCAACGGACGCTCCACCTCACCTGGAGGTGTAGCGTATGGGCCTCAAGCGGCCTCCATCCTCGCCATGCCGATAGAACAGTTGACCCAGGCTACCACTGGCCTGTTTTTCGGGACCATGATCCCGCCTACGAGCTTCACCATGCCAATGCCTGCACCGGAAGCTTCGAAGAAGTCAGTCTTTGATCGACTTGCTACTCCCACGGCCCCTCTCAATGGGTCGTCCAATTCTTCAGTCTTCACCAGACTGAGTCTGAACTCCAAAGGGTTCGCCAAAAAGCCCATGATACCTGAGAAGACGGTCCCAAGGAAGGCAACAACGACTGCTCCCGAAGTCGCCAAGGCGGCTTCTCCTGTCAAAGAGTCAGTCTTTTCAAGGTTGAATATTCCTGCTCCTGCCCCTGCTCGAGGATCTGTCTTTGACAAATTGAATATCACCCCCCAAAGAACAGAATCAGTCTTTAAAAGGCTGACACCAGCCGCGCCTCATTCAGATAGGGGGCAAGAATAAGTTATCTCTGCCGCCGAGCCAGTCCCAACGGCTCGTCATGCTCGACGTCGCCATTGGCGACGAGTAAGGAAGGCAGGGGGTAACTCCCCCTCAGGGCTAACTCCACCTGCTCCAGTGATGGAAGTTAATGCTACTGTTCCAACTGGGAACAGTTTTGAACCACTTAGGAAGGTACGTAAGAACTCTCCAACCGCTACACTGAAGAGATCTCCTCCACCTGCGGAGAGAGTTCCGGAAACGAAGCAAGAGCAGCCCCCTCAACGGCTGTCCTTAAAAATTTATAAAGTTTGGCGGAGAGTCCAAGACTCCGTAATTAACCTAGATTGCTCTCGTCAACAGGAAAAGGCAAAGGTGCAAGAAGAAAAAGACCGTCTGATCAAACAGGAAAGGATGACAGTCGCCAGGGTGCCCACTGCAACGGCCCCCTCAACTTCAACGGCCCACAAAAGAAGAAGGCCGGAGAAAATCCCCGCGTCCGCGGCAAATGCTAAAGGTGGTGAAACTAAACGCCCTAAGTCTGGGGGCATGGTGGTTCATACCGTATACATGGCATCGGGAAAAGAGGACAGCCGTGCATTTACAGGTCATAGACCACTTACACGGTCAGTGACCAAAGCTCAGGAGCAACAGCAAAAGCTCCAGGAAATGATGAACGCGATGGCCGCACTTACTAGGCCAAAAGAAAACCCTGAAACGTCCTCGGATGAACGCCAGGAGCAAGAGACTGACGTCGAGTTCCTTCGGCGGATATTGGAGAAGAAGGATAAAGAGGTTGCTGAACAAGCAGCCAATATAAAGCGTATGGGCCTCCTGTTCCAAGACATGGTGGGGATGATGATCCAACAAGATCCTCCGGCTGAAGATCCCCCGATCGTCCTTGAAGACGATAGGGGAGAAACGTCGAATCCTCCACCGGCTCTGTCAACAGCCAAGGAGGAGGCAATCTCCAAAACCGACCTGGACGAATATATAGCTCAGCAGATCCGGGTTCATCACGCGACTGAAGCAGCCGATCAGGTCGTAAAAACGGGGCGACCGTATCCGGGCTGGTACGACCAGATCAAGTACCTGCCGGGCTACACAATTCCCAAGTTCCATGTCTATAGGGGGACGGGCAATCCCCACCAGCATGTTGCCCAGTTCAGGGCACTCTGCGGCAACACCGGCGGTGATGACAAACTATTGCTTCGCCAATTCGTCGGCAGCTTATCAGATACAGCGTTCGAGTGGTATTCTGAACTCCCGAACGACTCTATCAAGACCTTTGCTGAGATGGAACTGTTGTTTACCCAGCGTTTTGCAAGTGCCAGCGAGCGTACCCCGATAACGGCGTTGATTAATGCCAGGGTGAAGCCGGGCGAGTCATGGGTCTAATATGCCATACGGTGGCGAAACTTATGGTCAAAATGCGAGCAACGCATTGAAGAAGCGCCAGCGGTGGGTATGTTTGTGGGGACCCTCGATCCGCAGGCGACCATATCGCAATTTATGATGTTTTTCAAACCGACTACCTTCCAAGCATTAACCGACAAACTGGCCCAAATGGACCAGATAGGTCATAGACCACCCCCTCCAAAGCCGGACTCTCGAAACAAGAAGGGGAAGGCGATCGTTGTCGCTAATGCTCAACAGCAGCCGAGCAACTTGAAACCGGCTGTCCGCCAAAATAATATGCGTCCACAGGTACCCCTTGGGGAGAGACTAGGACGTCCTTACTTGTTTTCTCGAGATAAAACGAGAAGATTGTTCAAACTGGCGTTGCGCAACCGACTCATAAGTCTGCCGGAGCCAAAACGTCTGTCGCAACCAAATGATGTAAACGAGCTCGACTACTGTCCTTATCACCGAGTGCTGGGTCATCCAATTGAAGATTACTACGTCTTCAAAAATTGGCTTGAAGACCAGTACCAACAGGGCAAGTTCGCGTTATCCGACAGATGGAAGGTGAATCCGCCGCAGCCCCACACCTCTAAGAGGATGAATACGCCGGGGGCAACATGCTCTCTCGTCGAAGAAGCCCCATGGGAGGTTGTGCTATCAGCTAAAACAAAGAGGATGTTGAACGATCTTCAAGCATGCCCAGCGATTAGGTGGAAGAACCCGTTGGAACCTCAGATCATTGAGGGAATGTTGAAGCCGCGTACAACTCAAAAGATCGATAGTAGTGGCCCAAGCACTCACAACCAGCCGTCAAAATCTTCGAAGAAGAAGAAAAAGAAATCAAAGAAGCCTGTAAAGCCGGGCGACAAGCGAACGGGCTTACAAAAACAAATTGATGCACTGGAGGAGTACAACCAGAAAGCACGGACTCCCATTACGCTCCAAGAATTCCTCAACCACTTCTTTCAAGAGAAAGATGAGGGAGACAATTCGTCGGATGAATTTGAGGAATACGTGGCAAGCTGTCATATGATCTCCCATTCGTTTACAGACGATAAGAAGACTCCTTGCACTGAAAAACTGAGGGCGGACCCTGAACCAGAAATCCTTCAGCCGTCAGATGAGATGATCGATGCCTTCCTGAATGATATTCGTCTGAAGGTTAAAGCCAATCAAGAGCGTGAAATGGCCATACTGGAAGGAGCTGAACACCGCCGATTGGACAACAGAGTCGAGGCACTCCCATCAAATTAAAAGACATCCGCTGCCGATAAAAACAAATTCAAGACGAGGAAAAGATTTGCTAAAGCCATATCAATGGGAATAAAGCTACCACCCTCGGAAGAAAACACTCTCGGCGGAATAGAGATGTATCCTAATTATTGCCTATATCATCAGAAGATCGCACACGCTACTGAAGACTGCGACTCCTTTAAGTGTTGGTGGCAAGGGTATGTCACTCACAAACATTATGTCAACAGAACAAAGTGGGAAGCTCGTAGACGGCAGAAAAATACGACAGATGAGCATAAAAGAGTCACCGGCAATTGCCACAGGAATGACCCCGATGAAAAAACAGCCTTCAACCCTCTCTTCGAGGAATCCATCTCTGAAAAATTGAAGAATCATGAAAACATTCATCCGTGCGAGGGCATACTACCCGGAAAGAATCACGGACCCGCAAACGACGGAGCGAACAAAAGGGATAAAGGAAAGGGAAAAATGACCTTCGTCCTCAATACTCAACAACAGCCGAGCAACTCAAAATCGGTTGTTCGCCAAAACAACATGCGTCCACGCCCATCACTCGAGGAAAGACTGGGACGTCCTTACTCGTTTTCCCAAGATAAAACGAGGAAACTGTTTGAACTGACAGTACGCAACGGATTCGTCAATCTGCCGGATCCGAAACGTCCGCTACAGCCAGGAGATGTCAACGATCCTAATTACTGCCCCTACCATCGAGCAATAAGTCATCCGATCGAGGACTGCTTCGTTTTCAAAAATTGGATTGAAGACCGGTACCAATAGGGCAAACTCGCGCTGTCCGAAAACTGGAAGGTGAGCCCGCCACAACCACATGCTCCGAAAAAGATGGATATGCCGGGGGCATCATGCTCATTCGTGAAAAAGGCCCAATGGACCACTACGTCCTAAAACTGGAGGATGGACCACTACGTCCTAAAACTGGATGACGAGCCACTACGTCCTAAAACTGGATAACGGACCGAAACGTCCTTAAACTAATGGTGGACCGAAACGTCCTTAAACTAATGATGGACCGAAACGTCCTTAAACTATTACCGCAGTATCCTTAGGCTGACGAGATGAATAAAAGAAAAGAAAAGGAAAAAAAACGGTACGTCCATAAGCAAAATGGGCACGGATGAAAACCCGAAAGGGCTCCGTGAGTAAAAACAGCAGGGCTACCGACGAGTGTTCGTGAAAACCCGAAAGGGCGCGACCTTGTTAGAAAAAAAAGAATAAAAAGAATAAAAAAAAAGAATAACAAAGGTACGTCCATAAGCAAAATGGGCACGGATGAAAACCCGAAAGGGCTCCATGAGTAAAAACAGCAGGACTACCGGCGAGTGTTTGTGAAAACCTAAAAGGGCGCAATCTCGTTAAAGGACACTTACAGGATCCGTTCGACCTTTTAAGGAGAAACCACCCGCGTGAGATCCTTACGACTCACAAGGGAGCAACACACTTAGGGATCCCCACGATTCCTAAGGAGAAAATACACTTACGAGATCCTCACAACTCGTAAGGAGAACTCTCTTATGGGACCCTCACGGCTCATAAGATTTGAAAGTCTTAAGTTACAGAGACCTAAACCTGTGCTTAAGCAACTCCCACAACCTTCCATATTGCCCTACAAGTGGTTCAATACTGACCCTTGTATACAATCCACGGGCGCGTATAAACGTTTCCCTAACCAAGTCCCATCCGTGACTGGGGATATGTACGCGCGATGAACAACCCTTATAAGTCCTCTCGACTTATAAGGAGAAGACCCTCTTGTAGGATCCTTACGACTTACAGAGGAATATACACTTAGGAATCCTCACGATTCCTAAGGAGAAAATACACCTACAAGATCCTTACGACTTATAGGGAGAAATACCTTTGTGGAACCCTTACGGCTCATGAAGTCAAAAGCCTTAGCCGACAGGACCTTAACCCTGTTCGCTAAGCCACCTTTGTTCGACATCGACGAAGGCAAATGATGATTCGCTCCTGGCAATATCCCAATTGTAGCGGTGCTGATGCCGAAATCGGTGTCTAACTCCAGGTTTACGGTGAAAAGCTGGTAGGCCGCACATGCATACGAAATAGCCGAAATGATGGGGCAACTTGCAATAAAAAAAGCAGCAAGTAAAAACGTATGCATACAATACAGCTGAAATGATTGGGCGACTCGCAATAAAAAGCAGCGAGTAAAAATAAAATAAATAGCCGAAATGATTGGGCACCGCGAAAAATAGCCGAAATGATTAGGCAATCGCGACTTTCGCGATATAAAAAGCTGAAAAGATTGAGCATCGCGGAAATAAAATAATAAAAATGAATGAAACTTTTGCCCTGCAGGTAAGTCTATAGTGACCCCTGTATACAATCCATGGGTATAAACATTAAAAAAAGAGGAAAGGGGACTACATTTCCCCACCAGGCGGCGTCAAAGGGAAGTCAGATCTCGACGACCACATCTATAGCCTGGAGACCAACAGCGGCGTTCCTCCTCATTCCAGCAGAACACGGACGTGACATCACCAATCGGAGCAACGGCAAAGTCCCCAGTTCCAAGACTCTACGGTTCACAGACAACCTAGAGTCAGCAAATGACCTCCGTCGCAGAAACAAGTCAGCAAATGACCTCCGTCTCGGAAACAAGTCAACTAATGACCTCCGTCGTGGAAACAAGTCAACCAATGACCTTCGTCTCGGAAACAAGTCAGCAAATGACCTCCGTCGCGGAAACTAGTCAGCAAATGACCTCCGTCTCGGAAACAAGTCAGCAAATGACCTCCGTCGCGGAAACAAGTCAACCAACGACCTCCGTCGCGGAGGCAAGTCAGCCAACGACCTCCGTCGCGGAAACAAGTCAGCCAGCGACCTCCGTCGCGGAAGCAAGTCAGCCAACGACCTCCGTCGCGGAAACAAGTCAGCAAATGACCTCCGTCGCGGAAACAAGTCAACCAACGACCTCCGTCGCGGAAGCAAGTCAGCCAACGACCTCCGTCGCGGAAACAAGTCAGCAAATGACCTCCGTCGCGGAAACAAGTCACCCAACGACCTCCGTCGCGGAAACAAGTCAACCAACGACCTCCGTCGCGGAAGCAAGTCAGCCAACGACCTCCGTCGCGGAAACAAGTCAGCAAATGACCTCCGTCTCGGAAACAAGTCAACCAATGACTTTCGTCTCGGAAACAAGTCAGCCAATGACCTTCGTCGCGGAAACAAGTCAGCAAATGACCTCCGTCGCGGAAAAAAGTCAGCAAATGACCTTCGTCTCGAAAACAAGTCAACCAATGACCTCCGTCGCGGAAACAAGTCAGCCAACGACCTCCGTCGCGGAAACAAGTCAGCAAATGACCTCCGTCTCGGAAACAAGTCAACCAATGACTTTCGTCTCGGAAACAAGTCAGCCAATGACCTTCGTCGCGGAAACAAGTCAGCAAATGACCTCCGTCGCGGAAAAAAGTCAGCAAATGACCTTCGTCTCGAAAACAAGTCAACCAATGACCTCCGTCGCGGAAACAAGTCAGCAAATGACCTCCGTCTTAGAAACAAGTCAGCCAACGACCTCCGTCGTGGAAACAAGTCAGCCAATGACCTCCGTCGCGGAAACAAGTCATCCAATGACCTCCGTCGTGGAAACAAGTCAGCCAATGACCTCCGTCTCGGAAACAAGTTGCCAATGACCTCCGTCGCGGAAACAAGTCAGCAAACGACCCCCGTCTCGGAAACAAGTTAGCCAATGACCTCCGTCTCGGAAACAAGTCAACCAACTACCTCCCCGTCGGAGTAATACTTCGACTCGGAAACAAATCAACTCACCAACCACTTACGAGTTCTCTCGACTTGTAAGGGAGAAAACTCTCTTATAAGATCCTTACGACTTATAAGAGAAAATACACTTAGGAATCCTCACGATTCCTAAGGAGAAAATCCACCTACAAGATCCTCTCGATCCGTAGGGGAAAAAAATCTCTATAAGACCCCCACGGCTCATAGAGTTGAAAAGTCTTAGGTAGCAGATCTGAACCTGCGGCCTAAACCATCGCTATCTCTTGAAGAAAACAAGATTCTTACGCTATTATCTGTCAACCATGTTTATCAAGACAGCGTGCTGATAATAAGAGAAGAAAATGACAGAAAGAACATCCGATTTACATTTGACCAAGCATTCGAGACACCCTCATCATGCATAGGCAAAAGACTCAGAGCGAGAAATAAGACAAGCTGGGATAAAAAAAATTCATTTATATTGCCAAAAATCCTTACAATCATAAAAGCAGTAAACAAGAAACGTTATTACAAGGGAATAACCTCAGATCCAGGACACGGATTACGGAATTCAAAAGTAAGGCCATCCAGAGTTCTCCTGGCCTTTCTGATTATTCTCGTGCGCAGCCTCTCGCGCTCCTGTGTGTCAAGATCTTCGGCAAGGCCCCCCAGTCTTTGATAGGCAGCGATTAGCGTCGTCTGCTGGAAAATTTGATGCAGGATGTCGATAAGGTTATCCCGCCGCTTCTTCAAGATCAGCCCCGACAAGTACACTGAATGCACCGTGTCTTCGGCATCATCCAGCGCATTGAGCGGTAGGGCCTCGTGAAACCCCGGAAGTGCTCTCCATATTGCTCACAGCACAACTTTCAAAAGAGCTGAACGGCGGGGGAGCAGCCAACCAACACGTGCATTCAGACGACCCATGACCTCCGCACATTGGGCATCCGTAAACTCTTGGTTTTGTTGGCGGCCCTGTACACGGATATCCTCGTAGGTGATGAATTCATGCAGACTGTATAGACGCACCGCCATAACGCCTGAAGGAAACATCAATGGAAGATTAGCGATAAAAAAGGAGGGACACAGAAAGTTAAAACTCCTCGAGAGCAATGCTCTGCAGACAAGAGTGACACCTGTCAAAATCAGTTATGAGGAAAATTTGAGGAAAATCCCCTAAAAACGTTGAGCGCTTTGCTCTGCAAAGGTGATATAATAATGATAATAATGTAAAATGCCATCTTTAACTTCCAAAATCCGTGAAGAATTCTTAAGAGTTCTTCTATATGATTTGGAAGGAGCAAAGCCCCATTGATGAATTAAGAAAATCCCAAGAAAATCTTTTAGAGAGCAGATTCTAATGGAACCCTAATAGGATTCTCCTATGTTCTCTTTGGACCCCTTTAGAGCAAAGCTCTGCTGAGTGAAACCATAAATGGGTCTTCTTTAGATCAGGGATCTATTGAGAGCAACGCTCTTAAAATTGATTTAATTTAATTCAAATTAATTTTTACCTAACATTCGAACTTTTAAAAGTGCTTAAACAAAAGAGCAGGGCTCTGAATAAAATTCCTATGAAGAGATGAAAATAATCTAAGGGACCAAATGTCCTATTTATAGGCATCAAATGCCCTTTCAACTTCCAAAAGTTGCCGCAACGGTTGGAATTCTGCCACCATTGCGCTCGCGTTTGGAGCTACGTGAACGCAACGGTGGGGGGGCATTTGTTTACCCCAATCAGAGCAAAACTCTGTTCAAATTCCAAGGCAGGAGATGAAGCAACGCTTCATCTTTCCCCAATCAGAGCAAAGCTCAACTTTGAAAATTTAGACTTTAATAAATGAAGCAACGTAGTTGCGCAAGCGCGGTTGCGCTGCGCTGTGCGCTGCGCTGTGCGCTGCGCGACACGTGTCAGCGCAGTTGCGCTGCGCTGTGCGCTGCGCGACACGTGGCAGCGCTGTTGCGCTAGCGCAGTTGCGCTGCGCTGTACGCTGCGTGACACGTGTCACGCGCTGGGGCATTTGCGCCGAACAGAATTGAAATTCTGAGAGATCTTTCCGTTCTTGTTAAAACAAGAAGATTTTCTTCTGTAAAACAGAAGCCCTTGGATCGAAGATCCAACGGTGGGGAAAATTCCCCAAATCACTCAGAGAAAGATCTCTTTAACAAATTTAACTAATTTATGGGCACTATATAAAGGACCCTAGACCTCAATCCAAAAGGATGAACATCATCATTGAGAACTCTGAAGAATTGAAGAGAATTCCTCAAGAACAAAAAAGGTAAAAACCTTTAGAAAAAAAAGAGAAAATTCTCTTATGAACAGATCTTTGATCTGAGAAGAAGATCAATGATCTTCAATAAAAAGAAAAAACAAATAATAATAGTGCTTTGCACTTTCTTATGAACCATTGATTCTTTGAAAACAAGAAAAACTTGTTTTCTTTGATTTAAAATCGATCAAAACATAAAGCAGTGCTTTGCACTTGAAAAATTACACTGTTGCGCTCCTGTGTTGGCTCAAGCCACCAGGGAGCGCCACGTGTCAGCAGCGCACTGACACAGCGCACTGCGCTGTCGCGCTTGCGCTCATCAGAGCGTGACACGTGTCACCACCATATGAGTTTGCGCCTTGCGCTCCTCAATTGGCGCAAAGCGCCTGACAAAGCCACGTGGGGCATTGTCAGAACATTGAATGCAATGCATTATTGAAGGGGCAGAGCCCAATAAAAGGGTCTATCAGACCAAAATAAAAATGTTATGCATTATTTAAAGGGCAGAGCCCAAATAAAAACAGATGCTCTGCATCTTAAATAAAGGGACATAGCCCAAATCAAAAAGCCTAGCAGGCCAGAATAAAATGCAGTGCATTATTAAAAAGGGACAAAGCCCTAGCACAGGCCTAATAGGCCAAAGGCAAATAAAAATGTTGAACATTTTTCTAACTGGACTTAGCCCAATCATGGCCGTAAGTCCTCAAATTAAATTGACTGAGCAAGATTGCTTTCCTAAATCAATTTACAACCGGTTCAAGGTTACATCTCCGAACTCCTCTGACACTTATCGCTGTAATCCTTCAACGACGTCAGAGAGGTGACGGGTCCCGACGACCACACATCAACACGGACTGCGGGGTCCTTAAACTCGTGGACCGAGACGTCCTTAAACTAATGGTGGACCACCACGTCCTTAAACTGGAACATGGACCACCACGTCCTTAAACTGGAAATTGACCGCAACGTCATTAAACTAAACCATAGAGCCAATTGCTCTTTTTGGGTCTAAACGATCCCGTTAAGTTGATCTTAGTCTGGAGATTAGGCTAACGTATCCTTAACAAAAGTTTAAGTCGATCTTAGCCTCAATATGGCTAACGTACCTTTAAACTAAAACGCCAAACCCAAATCTAAGTAAATACGGATTTGGACTAATCCATGCCCTACGGGCGACGGCATTACTTAGTCTCCGTATACAATCCACGGGCAACCATAAACAAAACAAACACCCACGACACGAAGTGAAATTCTGGAGAAGGAGAAAGTTGTTACCGCGATGCGGTAGCGTAATTAACTGCAGAGACTTGCGCCTGCAGGGAAGAGCGTCCCCACAATCAAAAACCCCTCAAGCGAGGGGGAATCTGACGAAGTCTGCTACATCGGCCGCATCCGTCTAAACCTCCGATACACGGTGCCATAAATTAACTCGGCATCTTCGGAGAGGTAGACGGATAAAACCATATAGCATCTGCCCCGAATCTCAGGCAAGACGTCTTCACGTCGCCGCCGCCATTCGGAGGGGAACAAGTACTACTGAGTTTCCTATTTCTTTTTGAGTGTTATGCGCTTGAGAAGCTGCATACCTATTGAATAGGGTTCAAATCAAATCAGTTGCCTACCACTTCATATGTGATATGGAAAGGGAAGAGCCCATATCTTAAGTTTGTTAAGATTTGGGGTTGTCCGGCCTATGTCTAAATGCATAATCCAGACAAGCTCGAGGCAAAGTCAGATCTGTGGAAGTTTGTTGGATATCCCAAGCATACGCAAGGGAATATCTTCTACCTAACCGAGGAACAAAATATGTTTTGTTTCTCAACATGCCACCTTTGTGAAAGGGAATTTCTTATGAAGAAATTATTGGTCATGAGGTAGAACTGGAAGGAGTTCCAGCTATACAAACTGCAGCTGATGATTTGGTAGAACCAAAGGATTCAATAGTTTCCAACGAACCTCAGCCTCTCCGCCGATCTAGTAGGGTTCCTCACCCACCTGAGAGATACTTCGGTTTCTCTACGACAGTGGGAGCGAGAATTGCATCATGAGATGATGACCCAACTAGTTTCGAGCTGGCCATCAGGAGTGGGACTCTGTAAGAATGGCTGGATGCTTATCGATCTGAGATGGAATCCTTATACACCAACAAAGTATGGACTTTGGTTACTTTTTCTGAAGGGTTAAATCCCCATCAGGAGCAAGTATATCTTGAGAAGATTACTTGGTGTACATGAAAAAGTTGAGACTTTCAAAGCTATGCTTAAGTCCATCTAGATCCTACTTGCCACGGCTACATACCATGACTACGATATCTGGTGGTTGGGTGTCATGACTGCTTTTCTAAATGATGTTTTAGAAGAGAGCGTCTATAAGTACACAGCCAGAGGGCTTCGTAGACAGTGGGAGCAGCGGAAACGTATGCAAGATGCTTTATAGGATAAAGCAGGCATCGCGGAGTTGGAACGTCTGTTTTGATGTAGTAGTCAAAGAGTTTGACTTCATCAAAATGGTAGATGAACCTTGTATATACAAAAAGGTAGTAAGGAGTATGGTGGTAATCTTAGTAGAGTACGTGGATGACATACTCTTGATTGGGAAGGAGTTTCCTATGCTACGCTCGGTCAATCTCCGCTTATCACAAGAATTCTCCATATAGGATAAAAGCGATATCTCCTAAATCCTGGGTTTTGGATCTATGAGATAAATCTAATTGGATGTTAGGATTCTCACTAGTTGTAGTGAGATGGTATCAATCGATCCTGGGGAGAATCACTGAAAAGGTTCCAGGGTGATAAGGACGACTGAATGTCAGTCGCAGGCATTGTCTTTACCCTCAGTGGAGGGACGGTATGTTGGAAGAGTTCCAAGCTAGATACCGTGACTTACTAGATGATTAAAAGCAAGATACATCGTTACCAAGGATGCTACCAAAGAGGCAGTCTGGATAAATATAAGTTCATGAGATGAACTTCGTTCCTACCATTGTGTGACAATGGAGTTGTGGCTTATGCCAAGGAACCCCCCGTCCCATCAGAAATCTAGACATAATTCTTAAGCAGTATCACCTGATTATGGAGATGGTTGATCTCCAGGTAATCGAGGTTAGGAGAGTAGATACAGAGGACAACAACACGGATCCACTCACAAAGGCCTTTTTCCCAGTAGAGACTTTTATGGGATGGTTGAGTATGAGATACTTCAACCACAACTAATTGTTGGGTATGTGATATCACAACAGATGACCCTAGTGCAAGTGGGAGATTGTTAATTATATGTATGCCCTAGAGGCCATTACTGTACATACGATGTATATTGTAGTGGATGCTTGGACATATATAAGGAGGACTTTCTTGCTCGACATGATAGTACGCTATCTGGTTGCTCTTTAGCTTAACATGTACTCTGATTGTCTCTATGTTACATGTTGATAAAGCCCTTAGGATATGTACTCGACTACTGGGACTATGATGAGATCATACTAGTGGGGCCACGGTAGTCGACGAGTACATCCTCTGTTCCTAGTCGAGGGTGTATCAAAACAGGGCATCGATGCACCAGAGTAGACTAACGTATACGCATCTTGACCCATATGATGGGCGATGGATGATCCCATATCCATCGGTGTTTGACATCAAGGATGGTGTATGGATGTTCAGTAAAGACTTGGTACACTGGACGGACTCGCCGAGAACTCCCAGATGGTATTATACCTTACGTCAGATGGCAGTTCTTCAGTGACACTGGTACAGAGTAATCTGTTGACCCGAGATCGTCATAGAGTCTTGTGTCATTCCCACTGTGCTTTGATTTCCATCATAGCACGTCCAAGAGGGCGTGCAAAAAGGTGGCTTTTGGGTACAGTCCCGAATCACATAGAGGCAATGAGCGATAGGAGGGGATTCGTCTCTCCCGGTATATGGAGTTGATGTTGTGCTGTGTTCGATTGGCTATAACTGGAAATCCCTGGCCAGGGTTACTGAGATTTACTGGTAAATGTTATCAGTAGTTTCTCGAACTGTTATAGACCTTATATCGATATGACTTATCAAGTTTCCGGGGTCTGACGTTTACCACCCCTAGGCGAGATATGCGACATATCAGACGACGAGACCGTACTGTACGGGAGTGTTACTGATTCGATTCGCAGGAGAATGTACAGGCTTGCTTGTTGATCTTCTGTTCGCTCAATACCTGGGTGGCTGTTACGTTTAGCTGACTGCTTGCAGCTTGTGGGTGTTTGATATGATCATCACCTACTGCCAGCGTATTGACGATTCTTTAGAGTCCTACACAGAGATTTCTTGACTCAGGCAAAACGGAGTAGGGGCACATATGTGATATGTGCAGGACTGAGGATAATGCGATATGAGATACCGTATTCTATTCTCACGATATTTGATATCAGCCGGGTCATTGGATCAAGTGTTGATTCGATGAATCGGTAAATGATATATTAGTCGGTTATATGCGATATAGCCGGATTGTCGGATCAAGTGTTGATTCGATAATTTAATGTATAATAATATATATGATATATTAAATTACATTAACTAATATTAGCTCACTAAAAGTTTCTTTTTCTCACTCGGGTAATACATTGATATATATATGCGATATATGTTAATTGTATTATTTTATTTTGTTACAATAAATATTACATATGTGATATATAATATTGTAACATGTTATAATTATTAATGCAACATGTTTAGTGGAGATTAAACATGGTTAGAGTTTGATTTGGGTTAAGCTTTTCTAGAAGTTTCTAGAAGCTTTCATTTTTGTTTTGGAAAAGATTTTTGTGTTGATATTTTAAGTGACTCATCTTTAACTCAACCCAAACCCTAGCCCTAGTTAAATCTCTACAAAGATTTAGTTAACCATGGTTGCATAAATGATTATGACAGCATTTTCATTATTCATCACAAATTATTATTCATCTTCTTCTTGCTTGAGTTCTTCATGAAAAGCTTTCTTGCTTTGATTTTGTGATGAAAAATGAGTGAGAACAGGAAAACAAATGAGAGCAAAAATCCTACTTCATCATCCTCATCTACCCTTGCCCTTTAGATGAGAGTGTTCACTTCATTTAGTGAGTGAGAGCTTGTGTTAACGAAACTTCAAGGTTGATCATCTTCGTTATCGAAGATCGGAAGCAAGCTTGCATCTTTCTCTTCGTGGAGCCTCTCGAGAGTCCGAAACACGATGATCGCAATGAAGGGACCTCAACACGGAGCTTATGAAGTGAAGGACCGGATCTACAAAGGTTGTAATCCCTTTCACTTAGTGTTAAAGTGTTTAACATGCTTGTTTTCGCCTAATCTCTAGTTTAAAGATCCGGCTTTGGGTTGTTCGACACGGCTAAATTTTAAATCGGGCATGGTTGATGCCTCGTAGACCCTTGTGCGTGTGCCTAGCAACCCTACAAAGATTTCCCGGTGCTCCTTCCCTTTAGATCGGATCATCCGTGATTTTTCCTCGGCGAGCCCGTTCCCTTGAATCAGGTTAGATGTATTCATCTGAGGAGTTTGTAGAGATAGTTAGGGTAGAGTCGGGCGATGAGGCTCCAGTTGTCAGAGCCAAGTCCAGCGGGTCCTTCACCCCTTCGGCTTTAGATAGCCGAGAGGTTCTTCTGCTGCGTCATCTGTGTCGGGCTAGCCCCTTAGAGCCAGGACTGCCCGTGTAGTTTGCCGTCGGGCGGTGACAAGGGCTTCTAAGGTGCACATCGGGAACGCCCGTGATGCGCCTTCCATCTTAAGGGATGTAGATGAGCTTACCGAGATTCGGGCTCGATTCCACGTTCCCTCCAACTATTCGCTCTTGTTTACCCCTATCAGAGCAAAGCTCTGTTGAAATTCAAAATTCAAATTTTAAAGCAACGCTTCGAATCTCGGGCGCAACGCGCCACGTGTCAGGCGCTAATACGTCAGCGCAGCGCCCAAGGCAGCGCGCCCAATCAGAGCAAACCTCTATTTAAAGCAAAGTTAAAGGAAGCAACGCTTCAGTTGCGCAAGCACTGCGCTGCGCGACACGGGTCAGCGCAGACGCGCCAGCGCAGTTGCGCTGCGCTTTACGCTGCTCGACACGTGTCAGCGCAGACGTGCCAGCGCAGTTGCGCTGTGCTGTGTGCTGCTCGACACGTGTCACACGCTGGGGCATTTGCGCCAAACAGAATTAAGATTTTAAAGAAATCTTTCTGTTCTTATTAAAACAAGAAGATTTTTTCTATAAAACAGAAACCCTTGGATCAAAGATCCAACGGTGGGGAAAATTCCCCAAATCACTCAGAGAAAGATCTCGTTAACAAATTCAACAAACTTATGGGCACTATATAAAGACCCCTAGACCTCAAAGAAAAGGCAGGAACATTTTGTGAGAAATCAAGAACTTCAAACAGAGAAAACTCTGAAGAAATTTCAAAAAAGAAGAAAAAGGTAAAAGACCTTTTAGATAGAAGAATTTCTTCTAATAGATCGATGATCTTTGATAAAAAACAAAATAAAAATAGTGCTTTGCACTTATGAACCATTTGTTCTTTGGGATCAAGAAAAAAAAAGAGAAACTAAATTAGATCAAAGAAAACAAACAGTGCTTTGCACTTCTTTTATAAACCTTTGGTTCTAGAATCTAAAAGATTCTCAAATTATAGTGCCTTGCACTTGCAAACTGCGCTGTTGCGCTCCTGGATTGGCGCAAGCCACCAGAGAGCGCCACGTGTCAGTATCTGAACCATCTGCGCTATGCGCTTTTGAAATAGAGACTTGCTCTCTAGAATTGGCGCAACTCACCAGAGCGCGACACGTGTCAGCAGCGCAAGCGCAGCGACTTGGCGCAGCGCACTGCACTTGCGTGACACGTGTCAACACCACAAGCGCTTGTGCTCTCTGATTGGCACAAAGCGCCTGACAAATGCAATGCATTTCCTAAAGGGCCAGGCCCAAATCAAGAAGACCTAGTAGGCCTGATTAAATTGCAAAGCAATAAATGAGCAGAGCCCAAGTAAAATTGATGCTCTACATCTTTTATAAAAGGGCAGAGCCCAAGTAAAATTGATAAACGAGTAGAGCCCAAAATAAACTGATGCTCTGCATCCTTTATGGGCAGAGCCCAACCAAAAATAGAAAATAATGCAATGCATTATTTAAAAATGGGCCGAGTCCTAGTACAGGCCAAAAACAAATAAAAGTGTCGAACATTTCTCAATTGGACTTAGCCCAATCGTGGCCGTAAGTCCTCAAATTAAATTGACTGAGCAAAATTGCTCTCCTAAATCAATTTACCTCCGGTTCGAGGGTACATCTCTGAACTCCTCTGACACCTATCGTTGTAATCCTTCAACGACATCAGAGAGGTGACGGGTCCCGACAACCATACATCAACATGGACTGCGGGGTCTTTAAACTCGTGGACCGAAACGTCCTTAAACTAATATTGGACCGAGACGTCCTTAAACTAATATCGGACCGAGACGTCCTTAAACTAATGATGGACCACCACGTCCCTAAACTGGCGATGGACCGAAATGTTCTTAAACTAATGATGGACCACCACGTCCTTAAACTGGCAATGGACCACCGCGTCCCTAAACTGGAACATGGATCACCACGTCCCTAAACTGGAACAATAGAGCCTCCAAATGCTCTTTTGCCGGATCTAAACGGTCCCGTTTAAGTTGATCTTAGCCCCAAACACGGCTAACGTATCCTTAAACATTCAAATGGACTATAAAACTCCAAATCAATTTTGGTTCAAGGGTACATTTCTAAACTCCTCTGACATCTATCGTTGTAATTCTTCAACGACGTCAGAGAGGTGACGAGTCCTGACGGCCATATAATAAATGGATCACCACGTTAAGTTGATCTTAGTCTCAAACAGGACTAACGTATCCTTAACGAATGTTTAAGTTGATCTTAGCCTCACTACGGCTAACGTATCCTTAAACTAAAAACACCAAACCCAAATCTAAGTAAATACGGATTTAAACTAATCCACGTCCTACAGGCGACGGCATTACTCAGTCTCCGTATACAATCCACGGGCAACCACAAACAAAACAAACACACACGATACGAAGTGAAATTCTGGAGAAGGAGAAAGTGGCTGCCGCGATGCGGTAGTGTAATTAACTACAGGGGCTTGCGCCTGCAGGGAAGAGCGTCCCCACAATCAAAAACCCCTCAAGTGAGGGGGAATCTGACGAAGTCTGCTACATCGGCCGCATCCGTCTAAACCTCCGATACACGGTGCCATAAATCAACTTGGCATCTTTGGAGAGGTAGACGGATAAAACCATATAGCATCTGCCCCGAATCTCAGGCAAAACGTCCTCACGTCTCCGCCGCCGTTCGGAAGGGAACATATTCTGGCACGCCCGGTGGGACCTTTTCCTCTTTCCACTCCACACTTCCTGTGTCGTCTTTGCGAACCAATCGCGATTTGTTAACGGTTGCCTTTGGATTTCAAGTTACTAAGATTTGGTCTTTTGCCTGGCGCAGAACTCAAGCATCAATGGCCTCTAACTGCACCAACTGCTCGAAGTGCCACTGCAACGGGCGCTCCACCTCACCTGGAGGTGTAGCATATGGGCCCCAAGCGGCCTCCTTCCTCTCTCTGCCAGTAGAACAGGTGACCCAGGCCACCACCGGCCTGTTTTTCGGGACCATGATCCCACCTGCAAGCTTCTCTATACCAATACCTCCACCAGAAGCGAACAAGAAGTCGGTCTTCGACCGGCTCACTGCTGCGACGGCCCCTGTCAACGGGTTGTCCACTACCAAACCAACAGCCTCCGTCTTCGACAGGCTAGATCAAAACTCTGAGGGGCCGCTAGGAAGCCCATGAACTCTAAAATAACTGTCCCAAGGAAGGCAATAGCCGCTGCTCCAGAAGTCGTCAAAGCGGCTTCCCCTGTCGAAGAGTCAGTCTTGAAAGCTTCCCCTGTCAAAGAGTCAGTCTTTTCAAGACTGACTATTCCTGCTTCTGCCCCTGCTCGAGGATCTGTCTTCGACAGGTTGAATATCACCCCTCAAAGGACAACCTCAGTCTTTGAGAGGTTAACACCAGCGGCGCCTCATTCAGACGAGGGGCAAAAAGAAGCTGTCTCTATCTCCGAGCCAGTCCCAACGGCTCGTCTTGCTCGACGTCGCCATTGACGGCGAGTAAGGAAGACAGGGGGCAACTTCCCCTCAGGGCTAACTCCACCTGCTCCAGTGGTGGAGGTCAACGCTGCTGTTCCAACTGGGAACAGCTTTGAACCGCTGAGGAGGGTACGTAAGAACTCTCCAACCGCTACATTGAAAAGATCTCCTCCGCCCGCGGAGAGAGTTCCGGAAACAAAGCAAGAACAGCCCCCCTCAACGGCTGTCCTCAAAAATATACAAGGTTTGGCGGAGGGTTCAAGACTCCGTGATCGACCCAGATCACTCTCGTCAACAGAAGAAGGTGAAGGTACAAAAAGAAAAGGACCGTCCTATTAAACAGCAGAGGACAACAATCGCTAGGGTGCCCACTGCAACGTCCCCTTCAACTTCAACGGCCCACAAAAGAAGAAGGCCGGAGAAAACCCCCGCGCCCGC
The DNA here is from genome assembly GCA_030015575.1 of Agapanthus africanus. Classification (NCBI taxonomy): domain Eukaryota; kingdom Viridiplantae; phylum Streptophyta; class Magnoliopsida; order Asparagales; family Amaryllidaceae; genus Agapanthus; species Agapanthus africanus. Next base: position 928,097,265 of record CM057339.1, read on the forward strand.
GGCAAATGCCAAAGATGGTGAACCTAAACGCCCTAAGTCCGGGGGCATAATAGTTCATACAGTGTACATGGCGTCGGGAAAGGAGGACAGCCGCGCTTCGACGGGTCATAGACCGCTTACGCGGTCGATGACCAAAGCTCAGGAGCAACAGCAAAAGCTCCAAGAGATGATGAACGCGATGGCCGCACTTACTGGGCCAAAAGAAAGCCCTGAAACATCTTCAGATGAACGTCAGGAACAGGAAACTGACGCTAAGTTCCTTCGCCGAATATTGGAGAAGAAGGATAAAGAGGCTGCTGAACAAGCAGCCAACATAAAGCGAATGGCCCTCCTATTCCAAGACATGGTGGGTGTGATGAATCAACAAGATCCACCTGCTTAAGATCCCCCGATCATCCTCGAAGATGATAGGGGAGAAACGTCGAATCCTCCTCCGGCTCTGTCAACAGCCAAGGAGGAGACAATCTCCAAAGCCGACCTGGACGAGTATATAGTCCAACAGATCCGGGTTCATCAAGCGACTGAAGCAGCAGGACAGGTCGTAAAAACGGGGCGACCGTATCCAGGCTGGTACGACCAAATCAGGTACCCTCCAGGTTATACGATACCAAAATTCCATGTATATAAGGGGACTGGCAATCCCCACCAGCATGTTGCCCAGTTCAGGGCGCTTTGCGGCAATACTGGCGGTGATGATAAATTGTTGCTCCGCTAGTTCGTTGGTAGCTTATCGGATACAGCGTTCGAGTGGTATTCCGAGATTCCGAATGACTCTATCAAGACCTTTGCTGAGATGGAACTGCTGTTTACCCAGCGTTTCACGAGTGCCAGCGAGCGTACCCCGATAACGGCATTGATCAATGCCAGGGTAAAGCCGGGCAAGACGTGGGTCCAATATGCTATACGGCGGTGTAATTTATGGTCAAAATGCGAGCAGCGCAAGAAGCTCCTGCAGTGGGAATGTTTGTGGGAACCCTCGATCCGCAAGCAACCATCTCACAATTTATGATATTCTTCAAGCCGACCACCTTCCACGCACTAATCGACAAGCTGGCGCAAATGGATCAGATGGGCCATAAACCTCCTCTTCCAAAGCCGGATTCCCGAAATTAGAAGGGAAAGGGGAAAGCGATCGTTGTCGCTAATGCTCAACAGCAACCGAACAACTCGAAGCCGGTCGTTCGTCAAAATAATATGCGCCCGTACGTAGCCCTTGAGGAGAGAATGGGCCGTCCTTACTCGTTTCCCCGGGATAAAACGAGAAGGTTATTCGAGCTGGCGTTGCGCAACCGACTCATAAATCTGCCGGATCCAAAACGTCCGTCGCAACCAAGTGATGTCAATGAGCCCAACTACTGCCCTTATCATCGAGTACTGGGTCATCCGATCGAGAATTGCTACGTCTTCAAGAATTGGCTTGAAGACCAGTACCAACAGGGCAACTTTGCATTGTCCGACAAATGGAAGGTGAATCCACCGCAACCCCACACCTCTAAGGGAGTGAATACGCCGGGGGCAACATGCTCTGTCGTTGAAGAAGCTCCTTGGGAGGTCGTATTATCAGCCAAGACAAAGAGGATGCTGAACGACCTTCAAACATGCCCAGCGATTAAGTGGAAGAACCCGTTGGAGCCGCAAATCATCGAAGGGATGTTAAAGCCTCGTCCAACTCAAAAGATTGATGGAAGTGGCCCAAGCATTCATAACCAGCCGTCGAAATCTTCAAAGAAGAAGAAAAAGAAGTCAAAGAAGCCCGTGAAGCCTGGCGACAGACGCACGGACTTGTAAAAACAAATTGACGCGCTAGAGGAATACAATCAGAAGGCACGGACTCCCATTACATTCCAAGAATTCCTCAATCACGTCTTTCAAGAGGAAGAGGAGGGAGAAAGTTCATCTGATGAATCCGAGGAATATGTGGCGAGCTGTCCTATGATTTCTCATTCGCTCACGAACAATGAGGAGACTCCTTGTACTGAAAAGCTGGGGGCAGAGCCCGAACCAAAAATTCTGGAGCCATCGGATGAAGCAATCGACACGTTCCTCAACGAAGCTCTCTTAAAAAGTAAAGCTGATCGGGAGCGCGAGGCGGTCATATTCGAAAGGGCCCAGCGCCAGCACCTTGACGAAAGAATTGAGATACTCCCACTAGAGCAAAATACACCCACTGCGGATAAAATCAAATTCAAGGTGAGGAAGAGGTTTGCTAAAGCCGTGTCAATGGGTATGAAACTACCATCCTCTGAGGGAAGCGTTACTGGTGAAGCGGAAATGCACCCCTCTTATTGCTTGTATCATCGAAAGATTTCGCACCCTACTGAAGAGTGCAAAGCTTTCGATAGATGGTGGCAAGGATATATTGCTCACCGGCAGCATTTTAAGCGGGAAAAGCGCAAGACCCGCCGAGAGCAAAACGGTACGACCGAAGAGCTTAACAGAACCACCGGAAATTGTCGCATGGTCAACGCCGGAGGATCACAAGTATTCACATTCGAGAGCAATTCTGATGAGGAGTTGGAGCTTAACCCCCTCTTCAAAGAGTCCACTTTGGGAAAAGAAGAAGAACCGAAGATTTGTGAAAATATCCGGCTGCGTAATCGCACGTTGCCCGAAAAGAATCTCGGACCCTCGAATAAAAAAGATAAAGGGAAAGAAAATGTCTCTGAGGATATCGCCCTAGATGACCAAGTCACGGAAGAGCTGACTGCCAAAGACCCGCCGAAGAAAAATAAGGTGGATTACAACGTCTTAGCGCATCTCAGGAAGCTACCCTCGCAGCTCAGCATTCTTGACGCCCTTTTACTATCAAAGGAGGCGAGAGATTCATTAATTAAGGCACTACAAGACCCGGAGCAGTTCCAAGCTTTCCTGGCTGAAGAAAAGATGAAGGATGAATTGGAGGAAGTGCACACAGCAGATGTCACTTTTGGCGATGAAGACCTTCTTCTTGGGACGTGCGAACACAATCGCCCCCTCTATGTTCTCAGGATACTGCCATGATATAAAGATAGGCAAAATCCTGATCGACAACGGATCATCTGTTAATCTCCTTAACGTGCGAGTGTTGAAGGAAATCGGCATGAGCGTCCAACACCTCGCTCGAGACAAGATCACCATCTCCGGATTCGACTCCCAATCATCAAAGACTCTTGGATCTGTGATACTGACGCTACGCTTTGGGCTGCTCATCACGGACATTAAATTCCACATCATAGATGCCAAGACATGCTACAACGCTCTGCTCGGCCGACCATGGTTACACGAGTACAACATCATCCCTTCTACACAGCATCAGTGTATGAAATATTTTAGGGATGGTCTCGAATATACCGTGATGGGAGAACTGAATCCGTTTTCCGTGAACGAAGTTCGCAAATATGAAGATACCAAATACTTCTTACCAAGTTTCGAAGACACGGAAAGATATCACAATCCGGAGAATAAAACTAACGCTACCATCCCTGTCTTCGGCAGTGATACCGAGGAGGAAGAGGAGATAGTTTATTCGGGTCCGCCCCAATACAACAAGCCGGGACCATCTGCTCCTACATTGATCTTTGGTAGTGACTCGGAGGATGAAGTCCATGCTGTATTCTCTGATTGACCTTCAATACGAGCTTCCGCTGACGAAGAGCAAAGTCTGCAAGTTGCCATGGTGCCGCTTAAACATTATAAAGAACTGGATGAGTTTGATACCGACAGTGTAGAAGAGCTGCAGATGTTCTATATCCCTCCCAGACGAGGAGGCGAAAAGGCAATTCTATTCTACCGCTCTGAAGAAAACAAAGTGGAGAAAGAAATCTGGCACGAGGTGGATCCTACGTTGGACAGGCTTCAACCCATCCGTCTACCCAGATATTATATAGAAGGCTTGAAGAGGCTGTTGAAGCGCCAAGGGATACTCTTCAAACAGACTGTTAGAAAGACCAAATTCTATGACAGGGTCTGGAACGTCCCTGGAACTCAGCACAAGCTGCCTAATGGGAGAATGGAGACAATCGGGCTCGGATACATTCGCTCCAAGAAACGAGAGCTGCTCCGCGACTTTTACGTCGTGCACGACTTCAATGAAGAAGCAGATGCTCAACGGGAGGACACTAATCCTGAACCAGTAAAAGTTCCTGATGCAAAAGTGCCCAGTCCGTCGTTTGAAGAACAAATGGACATGCTTATAAGGGAAACTGGTCAAAAAGTCCGAGATGATCACAATCGTGAAATGGCAATCTACGAGAAAGCCAAAACGCAACGCCTCCTTCAACAAGCCGTGAAAGACGAAAATGCCGCCCCCTGTCAACCTGTTATAAAAAAGGCTCGACGCAGAGGCAGAAACAAGTCTAAAGGCCAAAAAAGCGCTCAACGCCAACAAAGCAGGGCTAAGAAGCCACGCAAACGGGAGTCGAGCGTTATTGATCTATCCCTCATGACGAAAATGGGTCGAGCGTACTCGTTTCCTCGGAACAAGACGAAGAAGATACTTGATCTTGCTCTAAAATATCAAATGCTTACACTGCCGGAGTCCAAAAACCCCGAACAAGCACGCGAAGTCTCTGACCCAAATTATTGCTCTTACCATCGGGTAATAGGGCATCCTCTTGAAGATTGCTTCACCTTCAAGAATTGGGTTGAAGATCAGTATCAGCTTGGCAAATTCGCTCGGTCTGACAACTGGAGGGTAGCGCCGCCACAGAAGCACGAACCCAAAGCCACAAGAATAGAACCAACTCCATATTGGGATTGGAAGCGGATTCGCACTTGTCACATGATAACAATATTAAAAGAAGAGCCCGAGAACATGGACAGCCTTCCCTGGTGCTTCGAAAACAGCAATGATGAGGTGATCTCAGAATTTCCGCCAGCTCCGAAAGAACTTGAGGATGGAATACATACCACTGCAGATAATCTCAAGAAAATTGAGTTGGGGACGGCAAGTGACCCACGGCCGACGTTCGTCAGTGAGCTGCTATCTGAAGAAAAGGTGGCTTTATTAAAAAACCTGCTTATGCAGCACAGAGATTGCTTCGCATGGAACTATTCCGAAATGCCGGGACTAGATCCAGAAATTGCTGTGCATAAATTATCGATATCCCCGGACGTCAAGCCAGTCAAACAGGCGCCGAGAAGAATGCGGCTCGAGCTTGAGATGAGCATCAACGCTGAGGTCAAGAAGCTGATCGACTCTGGCTTCATCCAGGAAGTTCAATACCCTGAATGGATCGCTAACATCGTCCCGGTGATGAAGAAAAATGGGACGGTGCGCATATGCGTGGATTTTCGGGATCTCAATAAGGCCTGACCGAAGGATGATTTCCCGGTGCCAGTCACCGAACTGATGATAGACAATACGTCCACTCATGAGGTTTTCTCCTTCATGGATGGCTCATCAGGGTATAATCAGATAAAGATGCATCCCGAAGACCAGAAGCATACCGCTTTCCGGACCCCTTTGGGAATATTTTGTTACAAGGTGATGCCCTTCGGTCTAAAGAACGCCAGCGCCACCTATCAGAGGGCCATGACGAAGATCTTCGATGACCTTATACATGAAATCGTCGAGTGCTATATCGACGACCTCGTGGTCAAGAGCAAATCATATGAGGAGCATCTCGAGCATCTAAAGACCGTATTTCGACGTCTTCGACAATACAACTTGAAGATGAACCCTCTCAAGTGTGCATTCGGAGTTTCCTCGGGTAAATTCCTGGGATTCATCGTCCGACACCGGGGTATCGAGATAGATCCGTCAAAGATCAAGGCGATCATGGAAATGCCTCCGCCAACGACTCTCAAACAGCTGCGGTCTCTCCAAGGGAAGCTCGCATATATACGGCGATTTATAGCTAACCTTTCAGGCAAGTGCCGCCCTTACAGCCACCTGATGAAGAAGGGAACCCCATTCGTCTGGGACCAAAAATGCCAGGGCGCGCTGGACGAGATTAAACAGTACCTGCAGAACCCGCCAGTGTTGGCTGCTCCGGTTAAGGGAAAGCCTATCATTCTTTACACAACCGCCCTCGAAGGTTCTTTAGGCGCATTATGGGCGCAAGAGAATGATCAGGGGAAAGAAAGAGCACTCTACTATTTAAGTCGAGTTCTGCTGGGGGCAGAGAGCAACTACTCTCCCATTGAAAAACACTGCCTGGCGTTGATCTTTGCGATAACGAAGCTCAGGCACTATGCATTAGCACATGAAGTCCGTCTCATTTCGAAGGTGGACATCCTTAAATATTTGATGTCGAAGGCCATATTGACAGGTCGACTCGTTAAATGGGCTCTGCTCTTGATGGAGTTCTCGATAACGTATCAACCTCTCAAGGCAATGAAAGGCCAGGCCATTGCCGACTTCCTCGCTGAGCATCCGATCGCCGCCGATTCTCCTCTAAATTGCGATTTGCCAGACGAACATGCGTTTGACGCGATCGACGGTGGTGATACCCAATGGGAACTTTATTTCGATGGAGCATCCTCCATGAAGAAGCGCAAACAAAATACCCCTGTAATCAAATCAGGGGTAGGGCTCATCTTTGTAACTCCACAAGGAGGGATAATGCGCTTTGCTTTCTTCCTAACAGAGCCGAGGACAAATAACGAAGCTGAATACGAAGCTTTGATAGCAGGCCTCGAGATCGCCATCGACATGGGAATTGAAAACCTCCTCATATACAGAGATTCTCAACTGGTCGTTAGTCAAGTAAACGGCGACTACCTAACATGCAAACCGGAGTTGGTGAAGTACGGTGAAAAGGTGCAACAACTGTTGACCCAAATTCCATCTTATACTTTGGAAAGCATACCGCGCGCGGAAAATAGCAAAGCAGACGCGTTGGCCAAGCTTGCTAAAGAGCTGGCTGACGAGAACCTCGATGACGTAAGAATCGTGGTACAAAGCCTTCGGGTGCTTGCCCCAGCAGAAATATCTCCGGAATCATCCGAAGAGAAGGGAGCGACTGAACAGACGACCTTGCAAATAAAAGACCGGGAGAAGGCTGAGGATTGGAGGGAAGTCTTCATAGACTACTTTAAGTCCCACCGAATGCCCGAAGAAGCGTCCACAAGACATCAGCTCATGAAACGAGCTCTGTCTTTCGCCTTCGTCAATGATACTCTGTACAAGAGGTCATTCAATTCTCTGTGGCTGAGATGCCTAGGTCCTGATGAAGCGGAAAGAGTCATTCAGGAAGTTCATGACGGACTCTGTGGTTCTCACCAAGCGGGCCCGAAGATGAAGTTGAAAATCAAACGGATGGGCTACTACTGGCCCACGATGATTCAGGATTGCCTCGAATATGCGAAGCAATGCCACTCGTGCCAAATCCATGGGGATTTCATCCACCGGTATCTAAATCCACTCCATCCAACAGTGGCTAGCTGGCCATTCGAAATGTGGGGGACTGACATAGTCGGCCCCATCGAACCAGCATCGTCTAGAGGACATCGCTTCATCCTGGCGATAACTGATTACTTCTCTAAATGGGCAGAAGCAGTGCCGTTGAGAGAAGTGAAGACGGAGAATATTCTCCATTTCTTCAAAACGCACATCATATACTGGTTTGGAGCGCCGAGACAAATCATCTCCGATAACGGTCCAGCCTACAGAAGCCACAAGATCAGTCGCTTCGCATAGCAGCATAATATAGACTGGAGATATTCTTCAGTTTACAATCTGCGAGCTAATGGTCTAGCCGAGGCCTTCAACAAGACCCTGACGAAGATCATGAAAAAGACGGTATCCCGAAATAAGAAAGACCGGCACGAGAGACTGCAAGAGGCACTTTGGGCGTATCGAACTACGTTCAAGACGGCCACAAACACAACGCCGTACGCGTTGGTATTCGGTACGGAAGCAGTACTCCCCCTCGAGATAGAGTTACCCTCTCCGCGAGTGGCAGTCCACTACGAGCTGACGAACGAAGAAAACGCTCACCTTCGGCTTGAAGAGCTTGATGACATTGAAGAAACACGACTCATAGCGCAACAAAATCTGGAAGCTTATAAAGCAAAGATGACGCGCTCATATGAAAGATTGACCCGGCCGAGGGCATTCCGCCAAGGCGAACTCGTGCTAGTGGTCAAAAGGCTTATGATTCCCAATCGCGCCAAGCGGGGAAAATTCGAGCCAAACCATGAAGGCCCGTACATCGTAGACAAGGTCTACCAGGGTGGAGCCTATCTACTCATGGATATGCACGGTGAAAGGCCTTTCAGGCCAATAAATGGTAGATTCCTAAAGAAATACTACGCTTAATGAGCCATAACCTAAGTTAATGGTAGATGACGATGACTATGTCCGCTCGCTATCTTCCTAAGCTCAAATTTGATAAGCAGTAGCCAGCCGTTTCCTGGACGGACCGAAACGTACTTAAACTAATGGCGGACCGAAATGTCCTTAAACTAACAAAGGACCGAAACGTCTTCAAACTACTACCGCAGCATCCTTAGGCTGACCAGATGAATAAAAAAAAGAGAGAAAAAGAAAATGAAAAAAAATGAAAAAAAATGATGATAAAAACGATATGTCCATAAGCAATAAGGGCACGGATGAAAACCCGAAAGAGCTCCGTGAGTAAAAACAGCAGGGCTACCGGCGAGTGTTCGTGAAAACCCGAAAGGGCGCGACCTCGTAAAAAAAAGATAGAAGAAAATAAAAGGAATAAAAAAACAAAAAAAAAGGTATGTCCATAAGCAAAATGGGCACGGATGAAAACCCGAAAGGGCTCCGTGAGTAAAAACAGCAGGACTACCGGCGAGTGTTTGTGAAAACTCGAAAGGGCGCAATCTCGTTAAAAGACACTTATAGGGTCCTCTCGACCTTGTAAGGAGAAACCACCAGCGTGAGATCCTTACGACTCACAAGGGAGCAACACACTTAGGGATCCCCACGATTCCTAAGGAGAAAATACACTTGCGAGATCCTCACGACTCGTAAGGAGAACTCTTTTATAAGACCCTCACGGCTCATAAGATTTGAAAGTCTTAAATTATAGAGACCTAAACCTGTGCTTAAGCAACCCCCACAACTTCCGATATTGCCCTACAAGTGGCTCAATACTGGCCCTTGTATACAATCCACGGGCGCAAATAAACATTTCCCTAATCAAGTCCCATCCGAGACTGGGGATACGTTCGCATGGTGAACAACCCTTGAAAATCCTCTCGATTTACAAGGAGAAAACCCTCATGTAGGATCCTTACGACTTACAGAGAAACAAACACTTAGGAATCCTCACGATTCCTAAGGAGAAAATACACCTACAAGATCCTCACGACTTATAGGGAGAAATAATTTTGTGAGACCCTTACGGCTCATGAAGTCAAAAGCCTTAGTCGACAGGACCTTAACCCTGTTCGCTAAGCCACCTTTGGTCAACATCGACAGAGGCAAATGATGATTCGCTCGTGGTAATATCCCAGTTGTAGCGGTGCTGATGCCGAAATCGGTGTCTAATTTCAGATTTACGGCAAAAAAGCCAATAGGCCGCACATGCATACGAAATAGCTGAAATGATCGGGCAACTTGCAATAAAAAGCAGCAAGTAAAAATGTATGCACACGAAATAGCCGAAATGATTGGGCAACTCGCAATAAAAAGCAGCGAATAAAAATAAAATAAACAGCCGAAATGATTGGGCACCGCGAAAAATAGCCGAAATGATTGGGCAATCGCGACCTTCGCGATATAAAAGCTGAAATGATAGAGCATCGCGGAAATAAAACAAAAAAATGATGATAAAACTTTTGTCCTACAGTTAAGATCACATCGATCCCTGTATACAATCCAAGGGCGCGAACAAAGAGGGAATCATACTTTCCCAACAGGCTCCGCCAGAAAATGAAGCCAAACCTCGACGGTTCATCTCAACTCCGAAGAAACCAATGTCTTCGGCAAAATACCTCAACTCAGGGAAACAAACAATCTTTGATGAGAGCCTCCTGATCCGCGTCGACTCGCAGAGCAACCAGTGCCTCCGTGGGAAATTCTCGACTCGTTTCAACACGAGGGAAACAAATAATCCTTGGCACCAAGGAAACAAATAATCCTTGGCAAATACCTCAACTCAGGGAAACAAACAATCCTTGACGAGAGCCTCCTGATTCGCATCGACTCGCAGAGCAACCAGTGTCTCCGTGGGAAATTCTCGATTCATTTCAACACCAAGGAAACAAATAATCCTTGGCAAATACCTCAACTCAGGGAAACAGACAATCCTTGATGAGAGCCTCCTGATCCGCGTCGACTCGCAGAGCAACCAGTGCCTCCGTGGGAAATTCTCGATTCGTTTCGACACCAGGGAAACAAATAATCCTTGGCAAATACCTCAACTCAGGGAAACAAACAATCCTTGACGAGAGCCTCCTGATTCGCATCGACTCGCAGAGCAACCAGTGTCTCCGTGGGAAATTCTCGATTCGTTTCAACACCAAGGAAACAAATAATCCTTGGCAAATACCTCAACTCAGGGAAACAAACATCCTTGACGAGAGCCTCCTGATTCGCATCGACTCGCAGAGCAACCAGTGTCTCCGTGGGAAATTCTCGATTCGTTTCAACACTAGGGAAACAAATAATCCTTGGCAAATACCTCAACTCAGGGAAACAAACATCCTTGACGAGAGCCTCCTGATTCGCATCGACTCGCAGAGCAACCAGTGTCTCCGTGGAAAATTCTCGATTCGTTTCAACACCAGAGAAACAAATAATCCTTGGCAAATACCTCAACTCAGGGAAACAAACATCCTTGACGAGAGCCTCCTGATTCGCGTAGGCTCGCAGAGCAACCAGTGTCTCCGCAGGAAATTCCCGATTCGTCTCAACTTGCAAGATGAAGCCTCAGGCAGCAGGGATTAAAAAACTTGCTTCCTGAACAATGGGACCCTGCAAGTCGGCCTAAAATGGTCTCTTGCATACTATTCACGGGTCTCACTCTCCAAAGTCGAGTTTCGACAAGGAGGGAAACAACCACTTACGGGTCCTCTCGACTCGTAAAAGGGAAAAATTCTTTTATAGGATCCTTACGACTTATAAGAGAAAACACACTTAGGAATCCTCACGATTCCTAAGGAGAAAACCCACCTATGAGATGCTCTCGATCCGTAGGAAGAAAAGTCTCTATGAGACCCTCACGGCTCATAAAGTTGAAAAGTCTTAGGCGGCAGATCTGAACCTGCGGCCTAAGCCATCGCTATCTCGTGAAGATCATTTCATCCGCCGCCACTTCAGGCTCGGCATCAATAACCTTCTCGGCTGCAAATCCCTCAGCCTCCATATCAGGCTCCGTAGCCCCATGGACGTTGCCGACCGTCAGCTCGGGTTCGGCAGGTGCCGCCTCCTCTGTTTCCTTGGGTTCAGTAGTCTCCGCCTCCCCCTCGGTCGGACTTGGCCCTGCAAGATAAAATATATAAGAACCGATGGCAGTATAATTCTTACAACAAAATTCTGAGAGAAATATTACCTGAAGTGGATTTATCATTTGCGCTCCGAACTGCGCACGCCTCTTGTCTGCGAGCAGTGGATAGGGCGACAGGGGCCTCTTCGGAGGGAGTATCAGCACGAGGGACGGTGTTGGGGCCTGCTCCCGTAGCCAAAGCAGCCCGGCGTGCCTTCGCTTCGCGCCTTGACCGTTTCCTCTCCTCCCAAGCTGTCGCGATGGATCTCTTCGACGCTTCCTTCAAGGCGTCGTCATCCTCGTTCAGAGATGCCTCCAGAGCCTTTAAGGCATCTCTCATTGGCTCTTCAAGACGGACCTCCCGCGGTAGCCCCGAGGAAGCAGGAACATCGGCAGATGGCAGAATGTCCGCGTCGCTTGGCGGGAACAACATTGAGGTTCCTGTGATAAAAAGGGAGAGGTTAGATCGACCATAACGCAGGGGAAATGAAAACTTGATGAATTGAAACTTACTAAGGCCCATGGACGCTCTAAGACGTTCCTCCTCTTGGAAAGTCTTCAGGGAAGCGGCAATGGCTTCTTCAGTGGTGATGCCTGTGGGAAGAAAAGAAGAAAAAATATATTAGTCAAAGGCAATAATAAAAATATGATGCAATAAAAAAATGTGTGACTAGTGATTGCCTGATGCCGCAAGCTTAGCCAGCCATGCGTCGCGCCTCGCTAACCGCTCCGAAGCTTCGAGGGCAGCCTCTAAATCCGTGTCATCCGGCATGACTAATCCCTCGTTAGTCCCATATTCACTCAGGCCCTCGGCATAGGAAGCGTGGGGTTCCTGACCGAACGCGACGTCTGCGGCGAAGAGCGACTTCTTTTTCTTCTGCCCGCCGACCCTAGGTGCACGTGGGATCGACTTACGCTTAGCAGCCACCTTGGAACGGCGGGTCCCGATGTCCGCACCCACACCAGACTCTGGCAAGGCTACAGCCACTGTCTCCACTGGAGCACAGGGCGCTGGAGGTGCATCCGCAATGTCAGGGAGTGGCAATCCGTGTGGAGGGCTTTGCGCACGCGATGGTCCGACCCTGGCATCTTTTAGAGGGGGGACCACCGGGGTCCTTGGCACTAAGGGAGCGTTACGGTCGGTATCTGGAGGCGCACCCTTACGGTCGACCAGCAATCTCTTTTCCTCCTTTATAACGGCTCCCGTCGCTTGATTATACCATTCTTTATATACGTTGAGGAGTCGTGGGGCGCAGGCCGGCGTACTGATAAAAAAATGAGAACCCGTGTTCAGGCGCATGAAGTGATGCAGCGCGTTCTCCATCCCTTCTTCAGTGGTAGCAGGTTCCAGTAGGAAAGCTTCCAAGGGTACCCCTTGATCGTAGCCCAGTTTTTGGGCGAAACGATGCGGGTTATATCTCATGAAAATTGCCGCGCCATTCTGCCTGAAGACTAGGAAGCCCGGTCTAATAGAATACAAGTGGAGGGTCTCCCGGGCCGTCAAAACTGAGGCTCCATCCTTAAAGGAATCTTGTAATGGTCGCACCGCAGTGGTGGATGCCTTTCCAATAGTCAACACCTTGTCAATAAAGGACATCCCGGCTCCAACGGTGTGAGGGCGAAGGAGTAAACCCCTGGCGTTCCGTGGTGATGGGGTCACGATTGATGCGCCGATCAGCTGTATAATGCGAGGGAAACCGCACTTGTCGAAGAACGAGGGCCTTCTGTGCATGCCGAAGACACTCGCCGTGTGTAGCTCGAGCCACGATATAAAGTAGTGCATCGGAAAGAGCACGTGCAGTACCCCAGGCTCATTAGCATCCGCTGCTCGACTGAGGCCATGATATAAGTGTGCCAAGCCGGCGATCCCAACGGCCACTTTTACCCCGATGGTCATCCGGTGGGCTGGGTAAAAGACAGAGAACCGCATACGGTGAGAGTGCATTGGGATCGCAAACCAACTTAGCCATAACCCAAGAAATCCTAAGAAAAAGGCCTCCTCGTCCATCCCGGGGGCCGCAATTTCTGCAAAAGACATGGTCAGGAAGTCCGGAAGGAAAAAACCCTTTTGGTCTATTTCCCTCGCCGGTAGGTTATCCAAACCTAGACCAAAAGGGTCATCCAGGGTAGCAAACTTGGCAGCTTCTGATGAGAGGACGCTTGGGCGAAGGAACCGAGCGATAAAATCCTCAAAGCTAACTCCGCGACTCCCATGTTCGACGAAAAGGGCCTCATAGATGTTCAATACTTTAATTAAGCTTGGGAATTGGTGTTGAACAGTATTCTCCGGCGTGACCCCCTTACCACCGGCTTAGCACCGAAGACATACTCGTCTGTCGGGAGCAACTCCTCATAGTGTTCCCCTATAACCGGTAAGCCGGATACCTCCGTGAACTCCTCCAAGGAGATTGACACTTCCCGATCCATGGCGAGGAAAGTGTGTGTAGGAATGTTCCACTGCTCCAAGAAAGCCTTAAACCACCAGGTGGGGAGCGTGGGATACTGGAAGAGGGAGATGTAGACCGCGGTATACAACCCTAACCTTATCAACTGCAACTTCCTCGTCGAGAGGATATACCGAGCCCATGGCAGGTAGCCGATCGGGTGGCGAGGGATCAGGCCTACGTTGTATGATTGCCCCCAAAGTCTCGCTTCGCCTTGACAGATACGGCGTCCTAGGATATCCAAAACCATAGGATGCTGGACCGGGATTGCATCTATGGCGGGATGTAGAAAGCCCTTCGATGTCCAATCAACCATCTCCACGGCATACTGCACCGGGGGTGGGCTGGCGTAATGAATCGTCGTGATGGGTTCTGACGGCACTGAGCATGTGAAGCTACGTCGACCCATAATGATCTGATTGTACCACGACCCCCAAAGGTGGAGACTCTTGCATTCCGGGTCGTGGTCCTTAATCATGGCTAGAACTTCACGGTCCAAGGACGCTTCAGGAAACCCTTCCTCCGAGCGGGCGAACGGGAACGAGGTATCGAAAGACATGGTCACTGCAAAGGAACAAGAAATAGCCGTTAGTGCTGAAAATTTTCAATTAACTGAATTTAAAAAATTAATTAAATTAAAATTAATCACACCACACTGCAGTGCAGTGGGTAGGGGGCCCAATGGGGACCCACAAAATCTGGATGAAAATGCCTCATTTAATAAGACAGCCTCATCATTGGGTGAGACTGTCAGTTAAAGAAAAGATCCCCAAGAGAATATTCTCATCAGTGGGGAATCCCTAGAGACGAAGAGAAAATCTTTCAGAGCAAAGCTCTGTCACAGAATGACACTTGTCAAATTCTGGTCTCAAAGGAATAAAATTCCTTAAAAGAGCATAGCTCTGTGGTAATAATGGAAAGATCTATCACAAAAATTTTAACACTTAAAAGAATTAAAAATTTTGGAATCTTGAAAAATCCACGAAAACTTATAATAAGTTCTTCATTTTTCAGATCTAAAAGATCTACATTTGATCCAAGAGCAAAGCTCTGTTCATGGGTTAGAACCCATGAACAAGATCTCTGTAGATCTGTAAGTTTTTGAGAGCAAAGCTCTGTTATGAAACCCCAATGGGGATTTCTTTAGATCAAAAGATCTGTGAGAGCAAAGCTCTTTGGTTTAAGATTGGTTTGAATTAATTTAGTTTAATTTAGATTAATTTTACCTAAAGTTTCTAACTTTGGAAATGAGCAAAGCTCTGAAGTTCTTAAGCAAGAGCAAAGCTCTGTTGAAATCAAAATCTTAAAAAAGATGGTGAAGATTTTCTAAGGGCCAGAGGTCCTATTTATAAGGCGCTTGCGCCCCTTCAGCTCACCCCTTGATCCAACGGTCAGGAGCTTACCACCGCTGCACTCATGTGCGCGCCACGTGAGCGCAACGGTGGGGGGGCATTTGTTTCACCCAATCAGAGCAAAGCTCTGTTGAAATTCAAAATTCAAATTTTAAAGCAACGTTTCGAATCTCGGGCGTAACGCGTCACGTGTCAGGCGCTGATACGTCAGCGCAGCGCCCAAGGCAGCGCGCCCAATCAGAGCAAAGCTCTATTTAAAGCAAAGTTAAAGGAAGCAACGCTTCAGTTGCGCAAGCACTGCGCTGCGCGACACGTGTCAGCGCAGACGCGCCAGCGCAGTTGCGTTGCGCTGTGCGCTGCTTGACACGTGTCACACGCTGGGACATTTGCGCCAAAAAGAATTAAGATTTTAAAGAAATCTTTCCGTTCTTCTTAAAACAAGAAGATTTTCTTCAGTAAAACAGAAGCCCTTGGATCAAAGATCCAACGGTGGGGAAAATTCCCCAAATCACTCAGAGAAAGATCTCATTAACAAATTCAACAAACTTATGGGCACTATATAAAGACCCCTAGACCTCAAATCAAAGGCAGGAACATTTTGTGAGAAATCAAGAACTTCAAACAGAGAAAACTCTGAAGAAATTTCAAAAAAGAAGAAAAAGGTAAAAGACCTTTTAGATAGAAGAATTTCTTCTAATAGATCGATGATCTTTGATAAAAAACAAAATAAAAATAGTGCTTTGCACTTATGAACCATTGGTTCTTTGGGATCAAGAAAAAACAAGAGAAACTAAATTAGATCAAAGAAAACAAACAGTGCTTTGCACTTCTTTTATGAACCTTTGGTTCTAGAATCTAAAAGATTCTCAAATTATAGTGCCTTGCACTTGCAAACTGCGCTGTTGCGCTCCTGAATTGGCGCAAGCCACCAGAGAGCGCCACGTGTCAGCATCTGAACCATCTGCGCTATGCGCTTTTGAAATAGAGCCTTGCTCTCTAGAATTGGCGCAACTCACCAGAGCGCGACACGTGTCAGCAGCGCAAGCGCAGCGACTTGGTGCAGCGCACTGCGCTTGCGTGACACGTGTCAACACCACAAGCGCTTGCGCTCTATGATTGGCACAAAGCGCCTGACAAATGCAATGCATTTCCTAAAGGGCCAGCCCCAAATCAAGAAGACCTAGTAGGCCTGATTAAATTGCAAAGCAATAAATGGGCAGAGCCCAAGTAAAATTGATGCTCTGCATCTTTTATAAAAGGGCAGAGCCCAAGTAAAATTGATAAATGAGCAGAGCCCAAAATAAACTGATGCTCTGCATCCTTTATGGGCAGAGCCCAACCAAAAATAGAAAATAATGCAATGCATTATTTAAAAATGGGCCGAGTCCTAGTGCAGGCCAAAAACAAATAAAAGTGTCGAGCATTTCTTAATTGGACTTAGCCCAATCGTGGCCGTAAGTCCTTAAATTAAATTGACTGAGCAAAATTGCTCTCCTAAATCAATTTACCTCCGGTTCGAGGGTACATCTCTGAACTCCTCTGACACCTATCGTTGTAATCTTTCAACGACATTAGAGAGGTGACGGGTCCCGACAACCATACATCAACATGGACTGCGGGGTCTTTAAACTCGTGGACCGAAACGTCCTTAAACTAATATTGGACCGAAACTTCCTTAAATTAATGGTGGACCGAGACGTCCTTAAACTAATATCGGACCGAAACGTCCTTAAACTAATGATGGACCACCACGTCCCTAAACTGGCGATGGACCGAAACGTCCTTAAACTAATGATGGACCACCACGTCCTTAAACTGGCAATGGACCACCACGTCCCTAAACTAGAACATGGACCACTACGTTCCTAAACTGGAACAATAGAGCCTCCAAATGCTCTTTTGCCGGATCTAAACGGTCCCGTTTAAGTTGATCTTATCCCCAAACACGGCTAACGTATCCTTAAATATTCAAATGGACTATAAAACTCTAAATCAACTTTGGTTCAAGGGTACATCTCTGAACTCCTCTGACACCTATCTTTGTAATTCTTCAACGACGTCAGAGAGGTGACGAGTCCTGACGGCCATATAATAAATGGATTACCACGTTTAGTTGATCTTAGTCTCAAACAGGACTAACGTATCCTTAACGAACGTTTAAGTTGATCTTAGCCTCACTACGGCTAACATATCCTTAAACTAAAAACACCAAACACAAATCTAAATAAATACGGATTTGGACTAATCCACGTCCTACGGGCGACGGCATTACTCAGTCTCCGTATACAATCCCCGAGCAACCACAAACAAAACAAACACACACGACACGAAGTGAAATTCTGGAGAAGGAGAAAGTGGCTGTCGCGATGCAGTAGCGTAATTAACTGCAGGGGCTTGTGCCTGCAGGGAAGAGCGTCCCCACAATCAAAAATCCCTCAAGTGAGGGGGAATCTGACGAAGTCTGCTACATCGGCCGCATCCGTCTAAACCTCCGATACACTGTGCCATAAATCAACTTGGCATCTTCGGAGAGGTAGACGGATAAAACCATATAGCATCTGCCCCGAATCTCAGGCAAGACGTCCTCACGTCTCCGCCGCCATTCGGAAGGGAACAGCTCCGTTTATCTAGAGAAGGTGAACGGGCGGACCAGGTGCAGGGCAAGGAGATTGCCCTGTATTTGGAAGCATTCTGGGCCAAAATGCGCTTGCCCTTCTCAACCGAGATATGTGGGGTGCTTCGTTGCTTCCATATCGTCCCGGGGCAGCTAGCGCCGAACTCGTGGAGAATTCTCCTCGGGTTTCTGGTCCGGTTGAAACTTGAAAACATCCCCTTCAGTTTGACCATCCTTATTTCCTTCCTCTGTTATAAGAATCACTCTGGCACCAGTAAGGATGAGCCAAGCTAGATGTATTTTTCCTTCAAAAAGCGTAAGGATGGGGTAGCCGAGTCAGGTGTAGTAGTCGACCTTTCTTCCATCCATGAATGGAAGGAGAAGATCGTATTCGTCGGGCCACCCGAGGGCGAGGATTGGCATATGCCTACACAGTGGCACAGGGCCGACGCCCAAGGGCGAAACTGGCATCCTCACCCGAGGCAAGGATGGTGGCTTTGTGGGAGCTGATCCAGCGGGCCGACATCCTGCTTTCTGAGTAGGCCCTGAGCTAGGCTAGGCTCAGCCCTACGCGCTTTCTGGTAAGTTAGGGCCGTGGACGATCTATTTAGACTTTAATGAATTTTCTTTGCCCTTTTCAACGTCACTAACTCTCTTTGTGTATTCTTCTTTTTGCAGAGCAAATGGACCGATCCAAGTTCTTAGCTGCCATGGCCTCGAAGGCCCAAAAGAAGACCGGGGGCGGAAGCTCGTCCCGACCTGGTCCGAGCTCGGCCCGAGGTCTACCCCGCCGAGCAAGCCTTCAGCTGCGTTACCCTGAGTCACCGAAGAGCACCGCGGGAAGAGGGGATAGAAGCATGCACGGGACCCGACGCCCTAGGCGAGGGAGGAGGAGGAGGCCGAGCACACCGAGTCCCCCTAAAAAGGCACAAAAGGATGGTTTCTCGGGCACCTTCTACCGGGATCCCAGTGCAGGAGGGGGACTTCTACTTCGAGGTGCCCTCGGGGCTCTCCGTCGCCGACAGCTTGCTCTCCGATATGGAACAAGCAGCTGGGGGCAAGATTCCCCACAAGACCCTGAAGTCTTAGGTGGCCGCCATCGCTCACGAGGCAGTTCAGGTCGGTATCCATTTTCCTTTAAGAATCTTCTTATGTATATTTTTTCAATTTGAACATTTCTAACTCCTTTTGCTGCTTTCCTCAGGTCCTCTACCACTGCGCCCTCATCGTCAATATGGAATCCGAGGAGACAGCCCAGGCCATGAAGAAGGCGGGCAAATCATCCTCTCGGGAGGAGGGTCGGCGCATTCGTCTGCAGCAGGTGGAGGAGAAAATAGCCCCTCTCGAAGCTCGAGTGGTCGCCGAGGAGCTGACGAATTCTAAGTACAAAGAGTCTCACCGACTTATGAGTGAATCCAACTGGGCTATCCAGGACAAGTTGGAGGAGATTGGTAACCTCTATAACGCAATGAAGAAGTCGAGTGACGTCAGCAGGAAGGACGCCCGGGTGGCGCTCGAGGCCGTGAAGTTTGCCGAGGTCCGAGCGGTGAAGTCCGTGGAGAGGTATAAAGCATCGGATCAGTTCTACGCTGACCTCGCTGAAGTCTCGGCCGTCGTTTGGCATGAGGCCTTTGACGCCGTCAAAGTGTCAATGCCGGAGTTTGCCGACGGTGAGCTCCAGGCTAAGTAGCCGCTCTCCGAGGATGTGCCACAAGGGGAGGGCGCCGAGGTAGCCGCAGGGGATGAGGCTGCCGGTGGAAGCGCCGACCCTGAGGTCGCCGTTTTGGTCCCCGATGCTGGCATCGAGCAGGGTGAGATCCTACCTGAGCCTACGGCCTGAGCTTTCCTGCCTTGGGATTTTATTCTTTTTTCAAAATTTCGTAAGCCTCCGGGCGTTTTTGTAAAGTTGAGAAGCCCAGAATACCTTGTATTTATTTTCGGATCATAAATAAAGTGCACCTTTTTTCATTGTCCAAATGTTTAGCTCGTATACTTTTGTTCGTATCTTCATTCTGCAAGTATATTTAGCACGTCAATGGTCTCATCCCGCGAGTGTAAGGTCGTGGGTTGGTGTCCGTCTTTTTTATGCGGACGATCGCGCGTCGAGTGTAAGTCGAGTAACAGCCAAGTGTAGGAAGGTCGGTACCCTCTGTTTACCGCCGAAAGACAGGAAAGACAGACGTCTTGCCTGCATTTGGGGGGAAGATACTATTTGGTTTTATCCATCCACCTCTCTGAAGATACCAAATAGATTTATGGTACCGTGTATTGGTGGTCTGGACGGACGCGGCCGTTGTAGCAGACTTCGTCGAATTCCCCTCGTTGTGAGGGGTTTTTGATTGTGGGAACGCTCTTCCCTGCAGGCGCAAGCCCCTGCAGTTAATTACGTTATCGCGTAACGATAACCACTTTCTCCTGCTCCAGAAGGTCACTTCGTGTCGTGTGCGTTTGTTTTATTTTTGGTTGCCCGTTGATTGTATACGGAGACTAATTTGTGTTGTCACCCATAGGGTGTGGATTAGTCCAAATCCTTATTTTCTTATATTTGGGTTTGGTTTGATTTAAGGATCGTTAACCTTGTTTAAGATTAAGATCACTTAAATATTTGTTAAGGATACGTTAATCCGATATTGGACTAAAATCTACTTAACGAGGGTTCAGGATCATTTTTGATTCAACGAAAGAGCATTTGGGCACTATCGTTTTAGTTTCAGGACGTTGCGGTCCGCGGCTAGTTTCTGGACATTACGGTCCATTGTTAGTTTAAGGACATTGCGGTCCATTTTTAGTTTAAGGATATTACGGTCCATAGCAAGTTTAAGGACATTGCGGTCCGTTGTTAGTTTAAGGAAATTGCGGTCCGTTGTTAGTTTAAGGACATTACGGTCCACTGGGGTATGCTCATGGGTTTGAGAGTGCATCCAAGAGCTGTTGGTTGTCGGGACCCTCCACCTCTCTGACATCGTTGAAGAATTACAACGACATGCATCAGAGATGTGGAGAGATGTACCCTTGAACCGAACTCCAGATTGAAGGGAAAGATCATGGTGGAATAAACATCATTTTAGATGCCATATGTCAGGAGATCATTGGTCATCTTTGGAACTAAGATCGATTCGGGAAGACCTGAGTATAAGAGGGCTCGGTTGATTGATGGTCAAAAGGTTTTGGCCTCGGGAGACTTGGCTAATTTTGGCTAAGGTTGGCCTCTCACAGTGTTAAACACAGGTATCTGCTTGGCGCTCACGTGCTCCTTACGTGAGGCTCATAAGTAGTGTTAGACACTGAAATTTGGAGCGCTCACGTGCGGCACGTGAGGCACGTGAAGATTGGGTGTTATGCACTTGGGTCTAAATCCCCATCTGTATATAAGTGTTGAACACTTAGTCCTTATGGCCATTACGTTATGGGCATGTAAGGTGCTCCAGAGTTGGGCACTGCCTCCTTTGGATTTATCTTCCTATTCTGTTCTAGGTGCTAAGCGTTATTGGGGATCACGTGGGATCACGTGAGGCGCCCCAAAAATGAGAACTGTCTTAATTTATTCATCTTCCCTTTTTACAAGTGCTGAGTACTATTAGGGGTCACGTGACTCAATCTCAGTCATTCCTTTTTGGTCTTTAGATGTGCTCACGCGGGAACACGTGATCTTTCGTTATAGTGTTGAACGCTAATATGCATGGGGCTCTTGATCTTAGTCTTGAGAATTTCAATTCCTTTGTTTTATAAGAATTAAAATTCTTATGCAGGGTTAAACCCTAGTTTTATCAGAGGAATTAAATTCCTATGTCTTTAGAAGAATTAAATTCTTCATATCTAGTTCTTTCTCTAAGTTTGGGACTGCATAACAGAATCTTCCCGATGAGAATTAAATTCTCAACTTATGGGGAGATCTGCTTCTGCAGACCTCAGCCAGAGGAAGAACTAGGTTCTTTTTTTGTGGAAGAGTTAAACTCTTGTAAGAAAAGATAAAATGATCTCTAGGTCTTTTTCCTCACCTAGGGTTTCTTTTTCTTCGAAGAGAACTCCTCTTCTTCTTTATTTTCTCAAATTTTATAGGGGTCTCTTCTGTACAAGACTTGAAGTCTTTGGGCCTTTATATAGTGGAGGCAAGTTTGTTGATTTAGTTAAGCAAATCTCTCATTGAGAGATTTTTTTAATTGATTCAGGGATTTTATCCGCCGTTGGATTTTTGATCTAGGGACTTCTGTTTTACAGAACATATTTTTCTTGTTTTTTTAACAAGATTGAGAAAATATTTTCCCATACAGAGCTTATTCTATGTTTGGTGATTTTTAATCACCATTGGATCTTTAATCCAACGGTACTCTGTTTTACAGAGCATAATCTTTATTGTTAGAAAGATTGGGAAAATATTTTTCCATACAGGGCTTATTCTGTAGCTAGATAATTTTTAATCACCATGGGATCTTAATCTAACGATGCTCTGTTTTACAGAGCGTAATATTTCTTGTTTAGAAAGATTGGGGAAATATTTTCTCATATAGAGCTTATTCCGTAGCTTGGTAATTTTTTAATCACCATTGGATCTTCAATCCAACGGTGCTCTGCTTTACAGAGCGTAATCTTTCTTATTTAGAAAGATTGGGGAAATACTTTCCCATACAGAGCTTATTCTGTTGCTTGGTGATTTTTAATCACCATTGGATCTTTAATCCAACGGCGCTCTGCTTTACAGAGCGTAATCTTTCTTGTTTAGAAAGATTCAAGGAAATATTTTCCAAATAGGGTTTTGATCCCACTTATTAAAATTTAATTCTATTGGTTCAGAAGGCATTAGGAACCCTCACGTGTAGCACGTGACCCATAACATTAGACCGGTTTTTCTTATATGCAGCAGTCCAAGAGAAAAGCATCACGTGTTGGCACGTGAGCTTTTCTAGCCTGTTATTTGTTTTAGGAAGACGCCTATATAATTTGTATATAGATGCTCACGTGCCTTCACGTGAGGCTTAATTTCAGCCTTATATGTTGAGCGCAATGCCTATAATCTTTGTCCCAAGGCGCATCACGTGCGGGCACGTGATGCTCCATTTAAGGAATTTTTTCCACTGCTTTTTGTTCATTATTTATTTATTTATTTTAGTATTTTTTTTATAAGGGAACAAATGCCCCTACAGCGTTGTTCTCACGTGGCTTGCACGTAAGTGCAACGCTGTCACCTTTATAGCCGTTGGATTGCCTAGGGGAAAGGGGAGGTGAACCGCCCTTGTCACGTCTTATAAATGCAAGGGTTTAGTCTTTGGGAAGCCACTGTTCTTTCATTTTCTTCCTTCATTATCTTCTTTGAGAATTTGATTCTCTTCTTCAGAGCTTAGTTCTCTGCCCATTGCAATTCTGTCAGAAAAAGAAACCCTTTTTAGGTAAAAATCTTGAACATCAGAGAAACCTTTTCTTAAAAGAAAATTCTGGATTTTAAATCCACCATAAGAGCTTTGCTCTCTTCTGAAACCCATCTCTTAGAGATCCAAAGACATGATGTTTGAGTAATAAACCTTAATATCTTGGGCATTCCTCCTCTGACCTTTAAGGATTCATGGCATTTTTATTTTTCGTTTCCCCATCATGGGAGTTTCTGGAATTTAATTCCATCGTATAAAAAGAATTTAATTCCTCACCGAAGAGCTTTGCTCTGAAGATCAAGAGGGCCCCTCGGGAATTTCATTCCGTGGTGTTCTTGAGCATATTTTCATAGGGTTTTTCCTTACTTGCACAAATTCAAATTTGTTGGGTATTTTAACAGAACTTGTTTTCCCTATAAGAATGTCAAGAGTTGTTTAAACTCCTGTGTCTGTTTAACGAGAATCCTTTTAGATTCTCATATAAGATTTTCTTGATCATCTCGATCGCTAAACTCTTGTTGATTTTTCTTGGGGAGGGGGAACTGCGGTCTGGTGGGTAGGGCCCGCCGCTTGAACGCGGACGGGAGCATCCACCAGCGACGTGAGCCTGTCTATCCGAGCGGATAAGGCGTTGATGGTGTTAAAAGGGGGAGACGAGCCACTCTCGCCTCCGTTGTGGCGGCTCGTATTTGGATTGTTGCGGTTGTCGTTCGTCATCGGGTCGAAGGAGGAAGATCAACTTTAGGGGTGGAGAAGTTTCTGAAACCTTCCCACAGACAGCGCCAACTGATGGAGGCTGTGATCTCCTTCAGATGTTGTCTTCCGTCGATCCTGTGATGGCGGTCTTTAACGGTTGAGATTTGGTTTGGGAATTGTCGAGCGTGTGGATCTCAATGGGTTGGTGTTGACGCCAAGCTATCTGTAAAGGAAGTCCCGGGTGGGTGACCACCATAGGACCCACCGACGATCAAGTTAGTACCGAAAAACAGGTGCAGAGTAACAGCATATTGGAATGAGTTGGAGTTACTTGAGTCGTATGAGAGAGGGGTTTATATAGTGGTCGCGTGGAGCGAGCAAGCGCGAGATCATCGCCGTCAGTTACGCCCCTGCGTTATCCTCACATTAATGGCGGATACGCCCATTAATGGGAGGACGCATTAGCGTGGGACGCGGAACGTAGGGAGGCGAATATCTCACCCTGGCGAGATACGTGGAGCCGTTGCGGGGGCTCTTGGGTTCCGTGCTCTTGGGTGATCGGAAAAGCGGAAAAAGCTCGGCCTGTCAGATTGCTTAGAAACGAGCAGGGAAGCCGAGGAAAATCGGCCTGTCAGATAGCTCGGAGACGAGCAGGGAGGCCAAAGAAGCTCGGCCTGTCAGATGGCTCGGAGACGAGCCGTTGGCTGTTTGCTAGGTGAAGGTAGAAAGTACTCAGGGAGGTCTCTTAAAAGGTCGGATGCGTTCTCGGAGTTGAGGTCCCGAGGAACTCCCCTAATGCCTCTCATTTATTCCACATCCATAGCCTTCGGGACACGTCATCCCCCACGTGTCGTAATATGAGGAAATACCACTTGTGAGCATCATCAAGTGGGTTTACAGTTAGATGTATCCTCTAAACACACTTGCCAAAGAACTTACCTGATCTTGGACTGCAGTTCATAGCAGGAACTTATCCATTGACATGCTTTTATCTTGAAATCTTAATGTTTAATTGTGATAGTGTGCGGAGCCAATTACCGCTAAGTAGAAAAAAATTTCGCTTTCCAATGGTACCAGTGTCACTAAATTACAGTATCATTTGGTATTTAAATCATATTTTAAACGGATTACATGTACGACAGATTTCTGTCATTTCAGCTTGCACCCTTCATCAGTGATCTGATCATAACTCCTAAACCAAGATGACTATTGTTGATCCGTCTCCTGCACTATAAAGTTAACTCATGGCTCTACAATTAGTTGAACAGTAGCGTCGCCTAATTATCTCTCAATAGGGAGTAAAACGTGTTCCAAAATAGACTTCCAGTTCTGAAACTAGATTTCCAGCAGAGAACACTTAAAATGAAATGACCATAACTGGCAAACCTGAAACCCGATCGACACGAAACTAATTTTTCTGTACAGATAATTAAATACACCGCCTACTCCTTTTATATCATTTTGCTTAATTATGCACATGTAATTTTTCTAATCCAACCAACACCGGTTGCTCATATGTATTCAGTGGTGCATTTACTATATCCCCATCATGTTGCAAAACTGTCATACCCTTGTAAATAGTGTTCATTTGTATCGATAACCTAGTGACCGTGTTACATTACCAAGTGATAAATGTTAGTGATTGGATTGTGGCAAGTACGTTAGTGTAAAAGCGTGATTGAATAAGTGAAGTGACACGTATTTATACACAATCAGCAGAACCAATTAGTTATTGCATTGTCGACGCCTATGGGACATATATAAGTGTAACTATAACTGGTATGCGACGGTTTTGGAAGCACTTATATTAGTGTCATAGGTAAGACATCGAGCACTGTCCATTTATCTTGGATACCAGTCGAGACATGCTTGATAGAGACCATGTCTCTAGTTCTCGCGTAGACTTGTCATGGAGCGACTAGTATTTAGATTCATGGTCGGTATTTGATATAGACCGCGGGGTGTGGGGTAGTTTGAGTGTAAGTTCGATCAACGGAATCTCAGGAGTCCCACTGCCGGCATATGTAGTGATTTCGAGAGTTGTATGGATGGTATTCTGATTCTTAGTGAGTGTGATTCGGGCCCGTGTTCTCTTACCCCTGGGGCATACCCTTGGGTTGGTGATACTTCTGCGGTGGTTGACGCTCACACTTGGACTGACGATAAATTTAGTGACTTGAACATTGAGACTTAGAGACTGATTGCTTTAGTGACATGGACATTGCATTGATTACTAATCTGATACACCTGCTTTATCGTTACATGTACCAGTTATTTCATGCTCGCGTCATTACTCTATGTTACTGCTTCATGTTTATCATCATTGCATATATTACATATTCATATATATTGCTATTGTGTCGCTCTGACGGCCTGAGTATGCATGCTCAGAGTGAGAAGTGGATTTAGTTCGGATCAAGACCTGCCTTACCTCGAGAATATTGTGAACATCTAGATCAGCGACGCCAGCGCTATCTTTCCCTTGACTCTATCTGGTTAGTTTTATATCTGTTTTGATAGAATTAGTGACTGCATTTCTCATTACCTGTGCTATGATTACTGATTACCACGTAATACTAGAAACCGAAGTGTGACTACGGCATGATATTTTCTTGACCGTAGGAGTATAGCTGACCTTATCCCCCCTCGTATTCCATATTTTTGGAAGTGGGGCATGACAACGAACCTTCAATTTTCTCAATCACGTGTCCACAAAACCTAGCTTCCTTTCTCCATCAGCAAGCTATCAGCCGTCGCTACCCTAATCTCCACATGATGAAGCCCTACTCCGGCCAACTCGAAGCTATTTCCGCCCACCACTTGCGCCACCACTCACAACCTATCGCCGCCGGCATGCCAAGGTGACCTCAACATCAATCTACACAATTTAGTCAAACCCAAACAACCCGTAACATGAACCCATCCGGCTGCCCAACATTAAGATCTAACCACCAGAGCATCTCCATCGGCTCCACCTCCGCAATTATACCATGCATCTATTAAATCAGAACAAAGACAACCAAATCCACCTTCTTCACCCACTTCATGCTAATCTCGTGAACTCAGAATCCATGACCGATCGCCATCGGCTCTGATACCACTTGATGGGGATTCCAACCCCTTCACCGCATAAAAGATATTAAGCTCACAATATTGCGAAATCATAGCACATCATGAAGAAGATAGCACACCAGATATAACGTAGTTCGACCATCTCGGCTTATATTTACGGGCTAAATATGAGGATTTCATTAACACGTGCAAGAGATTACAAAATACTCGCAACGCTCAACAATCCCTCTCTAATCCCTCTTTCTTGCTCTCATACTATAAAAGAGGGAAGACACGATATCCTCACAACAATTACATCTCAAAATCAATCTATATCTTACCCGAAAAGAAATATTTATACCACTAAAATCCTAACAGCTATTGGTAGCCCACACCAATAGATGACCCATCCTAAATGGCCCATAAATACATATAGATACGAGACACAATCCCAAAATCTTTCTCTCTCTCGACCCAAAACCGTCGCTCCTCCCTCTTCTCCACCGTTTCTCGTGCTCCTCCCCCTCCGCGACTCCTCTGTGATCCTCGTCTTCCTCCGCGGCTCCTCTTCTCCCTCTGCCACTCTGAGGGAGCTTCTCCTCCTACTTCTCTCTCTCCCCCACCGCTCCTCCTCCCTTCTTTTCCTCCTTCGCCGCTTCTCCTCCCTTCCATAACTCCAAGGTGGTTTCGAAGGCGGAAGCGGTGCTTATATATCAATATTACATACAATTGTTTAGATATTACAACCAAATGCTTAGATTTAAAGGCAACTGTTTAGATATTACAGATAAGTGCTTAGATATTACAGAAGCTGTTTGGATATTCCACACAAGAAGTTGGCAGCATCATTAAAAGTTTAGATTTTTAAGAATAAACTGAGAAAACATGATAGATTGTTAGGTAAGTGTGTGCGCGCGTGCGCAAGCCTCAGATATTACATGCAAGTTTTTTGTATCGTGACAGTTATACAAGTTGACAACGCATAAGAGAAAAGACAGTTTTGAGATATACGAAATTATATAAGTCAAAGGATATAACAAGGTTTTTTGAGTAGGCCAAGGGGGTTTTTCGCTAGAGAAAGAAACCTAGGGCATGTTTGGCAACCGAAAAGTAAAAAGAAAGTTGGAAAGTAAGAAACTGATAGAAAAGTGAAATAGAAAAAAAAGGAAAAGAAAGTGTTAATGCTTGTTTGTTTTGCTGGGCATGTTTGGTTGTAAGTACGTGGAAAAGAAAGTTGAAAGTAACATACTTTCTCACTTTTCTTTGTTTGGGCACACAAAAAAGAAAGTAGAAAGTATTTTCTTGCTTTCTCCACCTCACCATTTTCATTTGTTTCACGTTCTCCCTTAAACCTTAGAAATTGAGAGAAAGTGAATTGAAAGTGCATATATTTATTATATTTATTCTACTTTCTAATTTTGTTTCATACTTTCTTGCTTTTTCTCATTTCAATCAAACAACACAAACTCATTTTCTATTGCTGCATAAGCGTCGACTCGGCTTCTTTCATACTTTCTTTTATACCAAACAAACGATTACAATTAATTTTTTTTATCACTTTCTTGCTACTTTTCTACTTTCATACTTTCCTTTTACTTTCTAATTACCAAATATGCCTGAAATGAAAATGGGATAGAAGCAGAGTTGACGTTTATGTGGTAATGGAAAGTGAACTTTGATTATTTGATTGAAATTGTAGAAAGTAAGAAAATGAGTTCAAAAAAAAATAGAATTAAAATATAATAAAATAACTATATATTATTCATCCTTTTCCAACTTTCCACTCACTTTCTTAGATTTTATTAATAAAGTGGATTTAAAGAAAAAGCAAGACAAAATATAAAAAGAGCTTTCCATTTTTCCCGTTCATCATCTAGACAAACAAAATGAAAATGTGGGAGCACTTTCTCACACACTCTCTCTACTTTCCATCTCTCAAACATGTCCAAGATGATACACGGGAAATCCACCGGTTCTAACTTCAAATTCAATCAAATTGAAATTACTCACTCACTCAATTTGCAAGACAGATAGAGTAAGAGATGTAGTATATATAGTGAATTCTTAAACTCTCTTTCCTTTTCTTTTATTTTTTCTTTCTTTTTGGTTCTTGAGAAGAAAATTTGAGATAGAAAAACTTAGCCTTCTCCAAAACAACCCCCATGGATGGAATGAAGAGAGCAGAAAGTCTACTCGTTTCATTCCATCCTCTCAAATCTCCAAGTGTCATGTTTTTTGAGACACCCTGAATGGACAAGGTTTTTTGAAACATTGGGAATTTATTTAGCCCACGAAGTTTCGAAAGAAGGAAATGAAGCAAATTCTTGTATTTTTTTCATGAGGAAATTTTTTTTTGCAACAGCCATAAATTATCACGTTTTGCAGGAGAAACATTAAACTAGAATTCTTTTTATTGTCCCTTATGATGATGCTTTCTTCCAAGCAAAAAGGAAGGAACCCAAAAATCTAGAAATAGACATACTACATGGAATCCCATCATCCCTTCAAAGCAACTTTCGAATTCTTCTTCCATCAAGCCAAACACTTGAAGTACCATAATTCGGCTAACTTCGATATAGATACTTCCATGATACTTTATGTCGAACCAACATACTTTCATTGAGAGTTTCAATGGGTACACAACAAATTTACAAAATGAGAAATAAAAAAGGGTAAATTGTTAAAAAGCTGCCAGCCCGCTTTAAACTTGTGTAAAAATCCCTGGGCCCAATTAAAACCGTCTTTATAATAGTTGCATGTAATATCTAAGCAGCTGCAAGTAATATCTAAATAGCTAATAAGCCCTTCCCAGCATTTTCAAAGATTTCGGGGGTTTTAGACTACTCCTGAGTGGGCCAAAGGCTTTTTGACAATTTGCCAAATAAAATAAGGTTAATTTGTCAAAAAGCCCCCGGCCTGCTTCAAACTTGTGTAAATACCCCTGGACTTTTTTCTCTTGTTAAAAAACCCCTGGACGACTGGACCCAATCAAAACCTCTGTATACTAGTTGCCTGTAATATCTACGCGGTTGCATGTAATATCTATGCAGTTGTCTGTAATATCTAAACAGTTGTCTGTATAAAATAAAGCTTAAGGGTTTTTTCACAAAATTTTTGAACAGTAGGCGATTTTCAATAATTTTGAAAATTACAGCGGGTTTTTAGACTACTCCTGAACGGGGCCGAGGGCTTTTCAAAAAATAGTTGTACATACATACAAAAATGGTGGCCCAGAACTGTTTCAGATTTTCAAGAGAAGGATCGAAACTCAATACAATGGGCCAACTAGAATGAAATAGGCCGAATAGTGTTACGATTAGGCCCCGATTCAATTTCAACGATCATTTCCCGATCCACAGAAAATCGTAGATCTCTCCCAAGCCCTTCTTAGTAATTTCGCCGCCACCGCTCAATACTGTCGCTGTCCACCTCACACAGATCCAACCGTCCATTTTCTCTCAATCCAACGGTGGAAACTCTCGATCTGCGTGCTCTCTCCCTATTGGCCCAAACCAAAAACACAACCCCCCTATAAATTCAACCCCAAGCCACCATCTCTCATAGACGACACCTTTTTCTCATCCTCTTTCGTCCCTCTAACCCTAACTTTAAATCCCCAAATCCTGATCAAAATTCTCGATGGCAGGAAGAGGAAAGGCGATTGGATCCGCGGCAGCGAAGAAGGCGACATCAAGGAGCAGCAAAGCCGGGCTCCAATTCCCAGTTGGTAGAATCGCTCGGTTCTTGAAGGCGGGGAAATACGCTGAAAGGGTTGGTGCTGGCGCTCCTGTGTACCTCGCTGCCGTTCTTGAGTACTTGGCTGCTGAGGTATCGATCTTTGCCCTTCGAAATTTCATGTAATTTGGGTTGAATTTTGAGTTTGGGGGAAATTTCAGTAGATTCGGTACTTTAGGGTTTCGTTTTATTCTTTCTAGAAAGCTGCAATCTTTTGGAATTTTCTGAAATGGGTAATTGACAGAACTGAATCTTTTGCTTTGTTGTGATAGGTTTTGGAGCTTGCTGGGAACGCCGCGAGGGACAATAAGAAGACTAGAATCGTACCGAGGCACATTCAGTTGGCAGTGAGGAATGACGAGGAGCTCTCTAAGCTTCTGGGCACAGTCACCATCGCTAATGGTGGAGTGATGCCCAACATTCACAATCTCTTGCTCCCCAAGAAAGCTGGAGGTTCTTCCAAAGCTGCCCCTGAAGAGGATTAGATAGAACATTTTGATGCGTTCTCAATTATCTTTTCTTTTCTTTTTTTCCCTTTAAATGTTTGGTGTATTAGTTTTTATCTAATCTGGGTCTTTGTAAGTTGGAATGGTGAGTGTGAATCTAATGGAAAAATATTATCTTTACTCATTTGTGAAATTAGCTATGTTGTTTTCGTGTGATCATATAACTTGCTCAGCTTAATCAAACTTTAGCATTTGTGCTTTGGTTGTGTTTACAATTTTGTGGAATATGGAAATAAATCTCAACTCATTATAATTTGGGTGCTGTGAGAGGAGAGATTTATTTCATATGGTTTAAGATTTCTTTGTGCAGGGGTGTCACGTTCCTCTTGTCTCTCTTTTGAGGAAGCTGTTCTGGTCTTGAAAGTGGCCATTTGCTTCAAAATGAAATCGATGATGAGACAGATTCAGTGGCTTCTTGCATGTACATTAATATGGCTTGTTTCTCTTGCAAAACCTGCTACTGTTGGCCTCTCCATGTATATATACGCACAGCCTATCTTCGGCCTGGTTGCTATCCTGAATGCTTTTCATATGAGATTTCTTTTATCATGGATTGCTGTTTGTTTTGCTTGGCTCGAGTTTGTGGGCATTGCTGAACTGGAGAGTCTGTAGCAAGAATAAATCATCTTTTTTCTACTTTTTCTCCCAATTTAGATTTGCTGCCTTTCCACTGGGTGGTTTTCGTTTTCCTTGCTACTGATATGAAGCTCAGTGAAAACCTAAAACAGCTCCAAAGTTTATAAAAAATACCGCTTGAGCAATTTTGGTTACCCCTCCTTGCTGTCTTCCTCGAAAAATCAAAACCATATCATTTCTTGCTTTCCACCGGTGCCAAAGAGCGCAAGTTATACATGCCTTGATATACTTAAGTTCTCTGTCCTTCTTTCGTCTACCTTGCATCCATCTGTCAATCTGATCAATGGCGAAAGTTGTCCGTTTTAATTTTCCCCAAGTTGCAAAAGTTCTCCAATAATTTTGGAAGGCTCCACAATCAAGAAAAAGGTGTTTTTGGCAGTTGATATAAGCTGCTTTGTTGTTGTGTTTAAGACTAAGCATTGTACTTAAAAATTTCTGAAATTAATATTGTAGAGCTAAGAATGCATAAACAGTTAGGAAGGCGAGTGGTCAAAGGTTCGGCTTCAAGTTCTGGTTTTTGAGAAGAGGGCGTGGGTTCAAATCCCACATTTTTATTATTTTATTTTTTCATTTTCACCCTTTTTATAGATGAACATCGATTGCTTAACTATAATTCTTCAAAAAAAAATTGCTGTAAAATGCGATCCTTTCTGTTTCAAAAAAAAGATGCCAAGATGTGCAATAGCCTGTAATTATTCCTTCTTGTATAAGGAATGATGTGTAATGAATGAAAACAAATTATGGTCGCTTTCATTGACATTCATGAATATTTAACTGCTAATTGACAGGAGAGCTAATTGCAAAATTGCAGAAAGGTCAAGAAAATATGTAAAGCAGAGGCGAAAACCATAATTCCTGCAAAATTGATGCTACAATTACACTTTTGAACAGTATATGCCACTACATCAAACAATATTATATCAATAACTCTACTTTGTATAGGTATCATTTAGTTATGCATACAGTTACCTAGTAACAATACATAGGGAAAAGAATGCATTTCATCTATTTCCTAAACAAAGAAATTAATTACACTCTATCTTTAAGGTTAGAAAAAAAATTGTTACAATCGTACAATGTATGATTACAGAGTGGGACTTCAAAACACCACAACAATCCTTTGTGAATCCTGCATCAAAGATGCTGATTTTCCGGCTTGTATCACTCATCCATGGCTCCAACCCTCTCAAGCCTAGAGTTCTCTGCTAGAAATACGTATAATGTACATTCTGATGAAACGCCGTCAAAAGCCAACGTAGCCTGCAGGAATTATTCACTTTAGCCGAAGAATGTCACAGAAATATCTAAACGAGGAAATATCAAATTCAGAAAAGTATTTTGTATAAAGCTGGAGCTGCGGTCGTAATTAGGAATTTGTTGCACTTTACTTCCCTTCAAGATTAAACTGTTGTTGTAAATAGTAATTAATATGGTGTGTGTGTGTTGGGGGGGGGGGGGGTCTCTCTCTATAGTTTTTAGGTTAAAAAATCTCTCAAATAAAAGCAGTCCCTCATAATTTATAGACAGCATAGTTTGAGTCTGCTAATGATAAAATTTACAAATATTGAAGCCTAGAAGTGTTTGTAAAATGTAAACCTACAGATTTGCATACACTAGAAAAGATAAAATATTTTGGTTATTCTATTATATTCAACAATTATTGTAACCTTTCTTTGAAGATCAGGAACAAAAGAATAAAAGAGGGTAGATGTTCTGTTTGATGGAAAATAGGCATATCTTCTATCTGTTACAAAAATGCCTTTTTTAGGTGGAAATAGATTGTGTTCTCTTTTTGTTACAAACATACCATTTATAGAATCCTCTTTTGATTCTTATTTCTGACCTATTGAACTTTCAGTTCAACCAAAGGCCAAACTTTTCAGGAAATAGCGTAGTATACATGTGATTGCGAGGGTAATATTTCTTTCGATGAAATAATGATGAAGATTCTGTTACGCACACACTAACCCTCTATTATCAGTTGTTTTAGTTCTAAATCTTTGGATCAACGCAAGCGAGGCAGTGTACTCCTAAAATATAATATTTCCATATATTCCCTCAACAGATAAACGAAAGCATACCTGTTTCAAGTTAAAGATCAATCCTCGTCATCAGAACTCGAACTGGAAGAATCCATACGCCGATCCTTAATAGCTGGAAAGAGCAGCTGCCGAGGAGCTCGAGCAGGTGACTGAACAGGTGACATAGCTGGTGTTTCTCTACTTCTCTGAGCTTTCAATGCTGGCTTCGGTAATACCTTCACCTCTCTGCATACTTTATCTATCATACTTAAAAATTCTCCCACGACAACAAACAATCGTAATCCCTCATCTTTTCCAGTATCCCCATGAAAATAATCACTCGTATTTTTCACCAGCAGTCTTATTCTTCTCTCTTCCTCCAACAAAGAAGTTATATCAGCCTCGGCATGTTCTACAAACCCCCTAAGGGACTGTAGAAACCCGCTCTCCTCATCTATGCCTTCCATTTTCGTCTTGAGGAATTCTTTCGTCTTTAAAAGTCTCTCACCGAGACTTGCCACGGTGTGCGTTAAGGCATCGGAATCCAAAGCGGAAGCCTTTTTAACATTCCCGAGCTCACCACTGAGGCCAGAGACAACCTTAAGGCCAAGCTCGCGGTAGTGGTCTCCGGATTCAGTAGGAGGGTCGTCAAGAAGATCTTCGGCGTTCAGGCTTGAGATGCTACTTCGGCTTTGGCTTGCTTGGCGAGCAGCACGTATGCCTTCAGTTCGGATGATCTCAAGAACAACAAAGTGTAGTAGGGTTGTTTTGCCATCGGTTCCTCTAACATCTGCGAGCTTGAGAAGTGTGTCGAGCTTGAATGCTTGTGCTCCCCCGCGATAAGTACCATCATTCATACGATTGCCAGTTTTGAGAACGGCTTCTAATAGCTTTAAGAAAAGCCGGCTATTTCTTAGCTCCTTGCAAGCCACCTAAAAACGGATAGAGCAAAAATATTTTGGTTCCATTTTTTTTACTAGAAAATGATCTGAGAGCCAGAATGATATTAAGCGTCGTTTCAAGATTTAGGAAAAAAGGAAAAATGTTTGGTAAGAAATATACTGTTTCCCTGACAAGAAGTTTTAGTTGGTATATGTTTTTGGACTAAAACGAATTTGGTTTAGGTTAAGTTTGAAGGAAGTATAAAATCTGAGCCAACAGATAATCTGCTTCAGATAGCCTAATAAATTATGGCGGCGACAACATTGACAAAAATTAGATATCCTGACTAGAATGTAACTCATTATTTCTGTCAGGTTCCATAAACCTGGTCGAGAATACAAGTGCATAAAAAAGAGGCTTTCGCCTTAAAGTCGTGGTTCTTCCAAATTACATATTGATTCAAAACCAAGGAGAAAAGTCTCTCTCTCTCTCTCTCTCTCTCTCTATATATATATATATATATATATATATATATAGGGAGTGATCCATTGCAAACCGATCCGCGTTTTTTAAAAACGGGAAGGTCTACGGCATATTTGAATGATATGATCCATTCAAGTTGACCACCCTATCCTCAAATATACGTGTATGAAAAATGAATGGATTTAAAGACCTCTAACATATGTATCGATGGATGCAAAAATGAACGTCTTTCGATAATGCAACATAAACTTCATCCAATGTATATGTTAGAGGTCTTTAAACCCATTGATTTTTAATATATGTATATTTGAGGATAGAGTGATGAACTTGAACGGATCATATCGTTCAAATATGTCGTAGAGCAAAAGTTCCTGTTTTTAAAAAACATGGACCGGTTTGCAATGGATCACTCCTATATATATATATATATATATATATATATATATATATATATATATATATATATAATGGAGGAAAGAGGCCTTAGGACGATATATACATGAGAATAATGGAGCAAAGAGGCCTATGGAAGCTTTTTCGTCAAGTGACATAAAAAACTTGACCCTCCACCGTTCTATTCGACGATCGGCATCCACCATCTTCATCTTTATCATCTAAGATATGGATACACCAAATTTCATGTGATGTTACAACTTTTTCATCGTTGAATTAGTGAGTGCAAAATTAACAGTTTACCAACAACAGAACTTTTTACATTGCTAATTCAACGGTGCAAAAGTGGTAAAATCACATGAAATTCGGTGTATCCACATCTTAGATGATAAAGATGAAGATGATGGGTGCCGATCGTCCAAAAATATTATGGAGGATATAGATATTTGACGCCAACTGACGAAAAAGCCTCCTAGAGCCTCTTTTCTACATTATTCTCTCTCTATATAGTGATAGAATAATGGAGGAAAGAGACCGTAGAAAGCTTTTTTGTCAGGTGGCGTTAAAAAACTTAACCCTCCACTGTTTTATTCGACGATCGGCACCCATCATCATCTTTATCATCTAAGATGTGGATACACCAGATTTCATGTGATTCCACAACTTTTTCACCGTTGAATTAGCAATGTGAAAAGTTATATTGTCGGTAAACCATTAATTTTGCGTCTACTAAATCAATGGTGAAAAGTGGTGGAATCATATGAAATTTGGTATATCCACATCTTACATGATAAAGATGAACGATAATGGATGCCGATAGTCGAAAAGAATAGTGGAGCGCATTTTTTTCCGACGCCAAAGTAATAAATTCCCTTCTATGACACATCTTTCCTCCGTTATCCTTATATATATCGAAAGCATTTGGAAACAAATTCTTTTCATTTTTTCACTATTAGGTTAACTTTGGGATTTATACATTCAATTATGTTATATTTGGTAATAAATGAAAGTTTTTTTCATAATTGTTTACAATCATTCCAAAGTTAATTTAATGGTGAAAAGGTATAAAGGATTTGTTTTCAAATACTTCCGATAGGATCATAGCCGAACTCATATATACACACACACACATATACATATGGAGAAGTGCTCCATTGCAAATCGGCCCGCGTTTTTTAAAAACGGGAACTCCCGATGTACGACATATTTTAATGATCCAATATATGTGTATGAAAAATCAAAGGATTTAAAAATATCTAGCATATGCATCGGATGAATTTTATGTTAAATTATTGAAAGACGTCCATTTTTGCGCCCATCGATGCATATGCTTATAAGTTTTTAAATCTTTTGATTTTTCATACACATATATTTGAGGATGGGGTGATCAATTTGAACGGATCAGATCGATAAAATATGTTGTAGATCGAGAGTTCTCGTTTTTTAAAAAACATAGACCGGTTTGCAATTGATCACTCCCCTATATATATAATTTACTTCCGGAGCATAACCGGCTTAGTTATACCATGTACACAATTACTTTATTTATCCCTCATGCATGGATAAAGGAGGGGTACTTTTTTGTCATTTTCAAGAAGAGAGAATGTAGGATTTTTGTAATTAAATAGGGAACTTATTATTATAAGGAGTGAGAAAACATCATAGGATATTTACAAAATTTTATGCTCTCTCTCTTCTTGAAAATGACAAAAGTACTCATCCTTTATGCATACATGATGGGCAAAGAATATAATTCTCCACAGGACATAACTAAGCCGGATATGTCATGTGAGTAAATTAGTCTTATATATGTGTGCGCGCGCGCGCTAGCTATTGAAATGTACACTCGGCCCTGATAAAGCCAAGAACCAAACAAAACTTATTGCCACAAATTTTTAAAAATGGTTCAGAATTAGGGAAACAGAAATTTTCTTTTTATTTGGATCTGCCTCAGTCAGCTAAATTATTGTGCTGATTAAGAGACGCTGCTTCTATCTTATCCAATTATAATCCATATGACATATTATAAGCCAATAAACTTGAACACCATTTTTTCCTCTAAGCCACAGCCAAAAGGTCAATCCTACTTATTTGAATTCACTTTATTGTTGTACCTTATAGGAAAAGGAAAACCTAATTTAAACCTTATATATTGTTCTCTTAAGTATAAGAATAAAGAAGACAGGTTACAATGCTTGCCTCTATAGTGGAAAAGGACCCGGCAATACTTGAGGCTTCTTCCTGTACAGAAGTCATAAAAAGCAACGTTTCCATCCGTGGAAAAGCGAACGGGATTTCCACTATGGCTCTCAGAAATTGTTCTGCAGGGCCAAGCAGAGACGGGTCACCATATAACCGGATCTTCATCTCTTCTTCAGTTGTGGGAGCCATTTTCAGTAATGCTTGGAGTAACTCTGCAGGAAGCTCGTTCCCTGGTAGAAAAAAATATTATAATTCAACCATACATTATATATATTAGCAAAGGAAAGTAATTTCGAGGCTTCCTGTTTGAGAGGTTTTGTATAAGTTTTGCTTGGACAAGAAAACACCACATAAACAGTTCTCATTTGTAATGCATTTCTGCGACTAGGACATAAATAAGAATACACACTCTTGCATAAATATAGTAAGATGAGAAATACCTTCAGTAAGTGCTTCACATACTTCCTCTGATTTCACATTCATCGCCTTTAAGGAAATAGACAAGTTCTGCGCTTTTCTAGGATCCAGAATCCTAACGCACTGCGGAGCTGCATCCTTGGCTGGCAAAATCTTCTTTCCGTCTTTATTTTTATCAATGCACCCAAACAGGCTTTCTATCATCTCCTCATTAAACCTGCAGACTCAATAGAAGAAATTTAGTGCCTAAGATCCATTGACCCGACATCTTGAGGACAAGACTGGTTCATATAAACAAGCTTACTGGAATGAACCGGCTTTAAGCTGATCCCAAACCATCGACTGATCAGGTTTTGCCTGAACCTTATCCCAAAAGAATGGCTTAAGCTTGGCCTTTGGAGCATTTGCGTCATCCACATCATTAGCTTCTCCTTGCTTCTTTTGTGGAAGAGGCGGGGCCTTATTCGGTCTCGAAATATTGATTTTTGCTTGCGGGGGTCGCAGAGCCGCACCTTTTGGTGGTGGTGGAGGAAGTGGCCCTGCCTCTGGTGGAGGAGCTGGGCCTGCCTTTGGTGGAGGAGCTGGGCGCAGAGGATGAGGAGCATCTGGTTTCTGAAAAGGAGGTGGCATCACAGGAGGTGGTGGCATCACGGGAGGAGGAGAAGGCGGTAGTTTTGGTGAAGGAGGTTCTGCAGCTGTGTTGTTAGACTCCATAGAAGAACTCGAATTTTCAAGAACCACTTCTAATGACTGAGTTTTAACCAAGGTATTCAATGATGAAACATGAGGATTTTGGTTTGGATCAGTTTTTAATGGTTTTGGTGGAGCTAATATACTCGGACTGCTATAAGACTTCTGTGAAGAACCTGGTATGAAAAAAATAATCAGCATTGAAAGGAAGTTTATGTCAAATGAAAAGCATTTCCATACCAGAGAAGTCGCTTAAACTCAGACTGAGAAGTGGTCTATCATCGTTTCTTTTATATCCATAGTAACGATTCCTTTTTCGGCATTTAAAAATGCAGAAGGATAGAAGTGCCACGAATGAAGCAGTCACTACTGCAGTCAGAGCAACGACGGAAATAATTGTATCTTTGTTGTCTTCATTGTTTGGTGGTGGATTGTTGTCATCATCGTTTGGTGGTGGATTGTTGTCTTCATCATTTGGTGGTGTATTTGGTAGTTGAGGTGAACTGGTGTTATGAGAAGTTTTAAGGTTATCTCCTGTTTTGGGAGAAGGGTGAGGTAATTTCTTGGGAGGAGGTGCAAGAATCAATGGTGGTGGTGGTGGACTATGAATGTGAAATGAGAATATAGGGTCCAGCGAAGAATCTGAGTCAGCATCAGCGTCAATATCTGATGATGGGGCTGGGGCTGAGACTGGGTTCAACTCCTCAGGAGCAGCCAAATGTCTCCTTACACTAGGGAGCTGGCTGAGTACTGAGTCGAGATAATCAAGAAACCAAATTCTAAGACTGACCTCTCCTGAATTATTTAAAGGAAAATTTTGCCCCGTCAGACAATCAAGAAAGCTACGATTGACTTCTGGGGATAGACGATTTAGTGTGTCGTTTATAATGCCCTTTGCAAGCAACTGTTCTCTTGGGTTGATATCGGTAGTATCAAGATAGATGTGCTTGGAATGGCAACAATCTGACTTTTGTAATTCTTCTTTAATTGCGAACAAATCAACACCACAATTTAGCCACATCTGCTCCACCTGTAGTCACGTCATGCAATCAAAATCATTTTATTCATAATGTTATACATCTGCTCATTATATTGATCTTATAATGTATTTTATCTGTTGAATGTGAGATGCCTGATGGAGTTGTATTTTGTTTACTGTGTCCTTCATGGACGGCAATATATTGTATTGATCATGAAATAAACTGAAAATCCCAAGTACATTGTCGGAGATAAGTTGGTTACGCTGGCAATTGAGTAATATCAGCAACAAAACGGAATACCGATATGATGGTGGCATGTGTAGGACTAATTCAACTAACATTTGGCCAATTTTGGATACAGATGATTTCTGAACGAACACTGATCTTGGACACAAGTCTAATGGTGCCATCGTGCAGGGACTAATTTCATTAACATTTGGCCAATTTCGGGGTTGGGGTGGGTGGGTGGGTGGGGGGTTGTTATCCTTCGTTGCAGTGAAAAAAACAATGTGACGATACTTGACTTAAGGAAGAAAGAACATCGAACTAAAACGGTAGATGAACAACTACTAGTGGTCACTTCTTCCTTTATTCCTTCCTTTTTTCCGTGTGTTTTGGATGAAGTAACATAACACAAGTAATTACTCTCTAATTAAGACCATGAAAACAGATTTTTACAAAGCAAAACATGAAAACAGATGCTTTAACTCAACAAAGTTGATGAGCCAAAAAAATGATGGCAATGAAGCACGAACTTAAGGCACATATCATGGATACAAGATGTCTCATACCATCATTATGCTATGCCAAATAATAATTCAGTTAGGAATGTAATATTAATCCTACAATTCAACCAAACGTATTGCAAAATAACAACTTAAATATCCAACCAAATTTTATGAAATAACCACACATATCTTGGACACTAACATGTTATAAACAATCAAATTATGAGGGGAAAAAAGAGAGGAAAACCTTATTACCGTCTGCTCATCCGAGTTCGACCCCAATGGCGAACCCGCGGTCATTCCATGCCTTGCCGACACAACCCCTAACATTATTCCATGCAAGAACATCAGAAAAATCCCCAAAAATCCAATATTTTTCAAACGCACCATCTCTCGAATCAACCCTCCTATTCATTTCACCAAAAAGATTCGATCTTGGCGGCGATCATGAGATCATTCCCCCAAGCTCGATTTTTTCCCCCAAAAAAGAAAAAAAAATGGAAACAGCGACAGCTGATAATGTGAGTAGAAACCGGTTGATATAATTGGGAGAAACGTAAAGAAACCAAAGATTTCTTAAGTTTCTCCCTAATAGGCCGGATCAATTCAGATTTGGGGAAGAAATCTGAAGGCGCCGCCCCTGCGATAGAATTGGGGAAACTAGGGTTTCTAATTTTATTGAATAGAGAGAAACAGAAAGAGGAGAAAGAGAGAGAACGAGAACGCGGGAGAAATACGTGGGAATGGGATTGAACGTTGGGACTTAATTATTTAACTAATAAGCTTCCTTAATGCTATTTTTAAGGTAATTAATTACCCATCAAACTATCTGATGTTTAATTAAGATTAAATCATTAATTAATATTTGGGGTTTCCCCCTTATATACCATTTATCAAAAAGGAAGAAAATCAAATTATTGGTGATTTTTTTTGATGAATTAATTATTGGTGATTCAGTCATCTAATTTATTTCTCTTTAAAGCCGATCAACACTGAGTTATATTTTATTTACGGGAAAATATATAATGCCCTTAGAAAAATTTTACTGGCCTTTTCGTTTTTATATTTAGTTCTTCTGGTTTCATGCATTCCTAGATCCATATCCCCAACCTTCTTATTTGACATGATGATTAAAATAAATAACTACTTATCAACATAAACAATTTTAAATATATGTACGGTTCCTATACTTGAAAAGCAATAGGAAAAGCTTCTTGAATAAAAAAAAGGCCGTGAAAACCAGCATGGAGCCAAAAAATTACAGGTTTAACTCTGTATGGTATAACAACTACCTTTTACGTTTTAATATTCCCATATTATCCTTATCAACTTCTGGCGTATAACCGCTGCATTTAGCAGGTATGCTGCTACGTTTATTAGATAACCACTACATCCAATAAATGCAGCAGTTATCTGCCAGAAGTTGACACGGGTAGTATAAGAATATTAAAATGCAAAAAATGACTTGCTGTACTATAGAGATTTAAACCTGTAACCTTTTGGATCATGAAGTTTTTCATTAGATTTTTTCGCCAAGATAGTTTTCCTATTGGTTTCTGGACCCGCCGAGCTAGATCCATTTTCCCAAAGATAAAACGTGTACATATGTCATGCGGGTTTTAGGAAGTACAGCCCATTGGCCCGTATAGACTTCCTTTGTCCAACGCAGGCCTTTTAGGCCCAACCTTGATGGGCCTGACGACACAATGAAAAGAGAAAAAACAAGGGTATATTGCCAAAAAGCCCCGGCCCACTCGGTAGTCAAAAAACGTCAGTAATTTTTGAAATTGACAGGAAAGGCTTACTGATGAAAATCTTTGTGAAAAACCCGGACTGGATTTCATTTAGGCCCGCATATCCCTCACACTGCTTAGATGTTACCAGCAACTGCTTAAATATTACAGGCAATTCTCTTGATGTTACAGGAAACTGCTTACTCTATAGATATTGCAGGCAACCGCCTGATATTACAGACAGCCGGTATACTAAGAGTTTATGATGGACCTAGGGGTTTTTGACAAGGCCCAGAAACCCGGGTTTTTTTTACACAAGTTCTGAACTGGCCGGAGGCTTTTTGACAATTTACCCAAAAAACAATTGTTTTTTTTATTGTGGAAAGAGGTATGAATTTTTAAAAGCCATGTTAGGAAATTCTTATCAGAAGTCCTATATAAACTCTAGCAGACAAAACGATCCATGTAAAGTGTTTGTAGACAAACGGACGGTTAATTAATTTTGTAAAAACAATTTTTTGATTTTTTATTTACGGAAAAATACCATAATCTAAATGGCAATTTTAGATGAAATCTTTTGGTAAATCCAAATAGTTAATTTCAAGGGATTGAATAAGTATAAATAGAAGCGTCAAGTTCGACCCATGGATCGACCCATAAAACCCGGGAAATGAGCTAAAAATTTGTTACCGGTTGTCAAATTATGGTGCCTTGCCTACCGGTTCAGAAGTAGCACAGGCTCGACCCGACCCACGGGTTCATGAGTTTTACCCTGTGTGCATTGATAAAAAGCCTAGTGGCTTCTCATTCATTTCTTAGCCATGATAGTAAATCTACTGGTTAAAATTTTGATTATTATATTTAATTATGAAATTTAGTATACTCAAATTTCCAAAAATATTGCCCAACCATTTTGATTTTGAAAAAATTACTTCGGACGGTTTATAAATGACGTGTTATCCATACACGGATAAAAGCAACCCTCTCCTGCTAAATACGGGTCAGGTAATGAATATAAAATTTATCACTAAGTTTATTTCGGTATATTTTGATCTGGATCTATTTTACCCATCAACCATTATGATCCGTCGGTGAGTTATCCGACATGCCTGTTCCTCTGAATACAAAAACAGCTGACATCGGTACAGGCTAGTACAAAGGCGGGACCAAGATAGGAACGGTGCAGCAGCTCAGAAA
Source organism: Agapanthus africanus (assembly GCA_030015575.1). NCBI lineage: Eukaryota > Viridiplantae > Streptophyta > Magnoliopsida > Asparagales > Amaryllidaceae > Agapanthus > Agapanthus africanus. The sequence goes on from CM057339.1 coordinate 928,140,769, forward strand.
TCTAGGGGCGCCAATAATGGCTAAGACTCATGGTTCCATTGGCCCACACTTCAACATAAAATCTTGCTGGGTCTTAACCATTTACTCCTATTACAAAGTTGAAATCAAATAATCAATCAGTGAAATGGTCACATTTTTAGAGACAAAACAATCTGGGGTCTAATGTTTGCTATTAAACTTAGTGCCTGTATAATTAACATGGTCATACTCTAGTCTCTGTCTTAGGAGTTTGGACCCTGCATTTTGATTGATGGGTTCGTTGAATCTCACCCATCCATCCGGTTAAGTTTCAGTTAATACATACCGTAAAACAAATAAACTACGTGGATCGGAATATTTCTCACGTTGATTACTCCGAACTCACGAGGAATATACTGATCCCCATAGTTTATTTGTTTTACGGCCTGGATTAACTGAAACCTAAATGGATGGCCGGACGGGATTCAGCGCATGGATTCGCTGAATCCCATCAGACGAGCAGATCCGAATCCACCAAGAACAAAATCCAAAAAGAAAATACCCGAACGGAAAAAGAAACAAAAAGATAGTTTGCATGTATGCAAAAAATATAGGTACTTTACTTGATTCCCAAAACTTAGCTAACTACTAAACACCCCCCAAAATTTGTTAATTACTTATTACCCCTTAAAAACTTTTATGTTGCTTCATTTTAACACCCCTAAATTTTCGTCCATATAAAACATGCACGTTAGCTTGTTTATAACACCCTCATCTATCCCACTTATAACTTACGCTCTATTTGATAAAACCGTCATTGTTCTCTTCTTCTTTATATTCCTCTTTCTCTTGATTTTCAGTCCACAATTGACTTATGTAGAGATTAAGGGAGTCTCCAACAACATCTTTGAAGATCAGGGATGATCCTTGAACCTTCAATTCTCTTGGTTTTAGCTGTTCTCTTGCCTTCAAAATACTTAGGGGGAGATCCTTCAACCATAAAAAGAAATTTCATCCCTCTTAATGTGAACCCTTGTATCTAAGGCAAACAAGAACCTTCCCTTCTTCGTTTTAGGTTTTCCACTTAAATGATGCTTTCAATTAAGCACATATTTGCATTCCACTGCTTCATGGTCGGAAAAGGTTGAGGAAGAAAAACCATACTCCAATATCAATTGGAGGATTTGAAGAGCAAATCTTAAATCCTAAATTTGATTTGGGATTCTAATTGAGAATTTTAGATAAAGAAGGGTGAAAACGAGTTCGTTGGGAGGTTTGAATAATCCTAATCCGACTCTCTTCGGTAATTGACTAACGAGAGGAAAGGAACAGTGTGGGGTTTTTTGTGCAATCTAAAAGTTTTTGGTCAGTAATCAGTAATTAACATGTTTAGGATTTTTTTGAGTAATTAGTTAAGGTTTGCTTTAGGCAAAAGAAAACTTATAAATAAAAGCATTAGTTGGAAAGTTTTATGAAGTAAAAACTAAATAGAACTTAAGGTAGACTTAATTTTAGGGGGAATAATAAATTCACCTTGTTTCAAATGCATATAAAAATTTAAAAATACTATAAAGGAAGAATATTTCGCACCGACATATGCCACCATGTAAACCTGTATCTAACGGTCAACGATTACTGATGGATAAAAAAATACTTTTACTGTTGATTTGATTATGATGAATCCAAATCGTTTCACAGGTCGAGACATTATTTCCCTGAAAACAAATAGAGGATGCAAGCTTATTAGCGAATCTAAAATCATTTCTTACTCTCCAACTGATTAGTGATTGATGGAGGCTGAGATCTCCTTCAGATGTTGCCTTCCGTTGATCTGCTGATAGCGGTGATGGGACTGAGATTTAATCTGGAGGTTGTCGCTCTTGAAGCGTGTGGATCTCAATGGGTTGAGGTTGTGGTCGTCGAGTTACCTGCAAGGAAGTCCTGGGTGATTGTACCACCGAGGACCCTCCGACGATCAAGTTAGACTAGAGATCCGAGCAGAGTAACGGCTTAGTGGAATAAAAATGGCTTACCTCAACCGTCTGAATAGGGGGTTTATATAGCGGTGGCAACAGGCGAGGCGGACGCGAGAATCACGCCGGCTGTTACGCTCCCGACGTCACGCCCGCGTGATGAGCGGGACCTCCCATTAATGGCGAGACAGGCTCATTAATGGGGGATCGTGGTGGCGTGGAACGTGGGATGTGGCCGGCGGAGATCTCGCGTATGGCGATATTCGCGGGATGGGGGTTACGCCTGCAAGTGGTGCCGTTGGTCGGTCGATGAGACCAAGGAAGATGACCTCGGCGGGAGAGCTCGCGGAGGAGCGGAAGAGCCGAGATATCTTGGTTTTACTCGAGCCCGAAGGCGAGCTGAGAGGGCTAAGGAGACTCGGGCCAGTGATAGCTCGGAGACGAGTTGTGGGGCCGAGGAGGCCAATTGTGCTGGGGGCTCAGAGGTGAGGCAGCGTTTGCTTGTAGGACAGGCACATGGGTGGTTTGGTCGGCCCCTGTAAGTCCTTTCTTGCATGCTTTGGGACACGTCATCTGCCACGTGTCCTGATCTGGGAGACCACCGATATCGAGCATCATCAGTGATCTTGCAGCGACAAACTTTCTCTGTATTTCCCACTTTCATTTTTGCACGTTTATTGTTATTCGTAAAATTTACTGTTTGTGCTGAAAAAACTTGCAAGTGACTCTCCGATGTTCTTCTAGAAATAGATATACAGTATGAGTTATTCTCATAGATATTGTGACATAGTGTTTGTTACAGAACCATAGCATGTAACAACATGAACTCATCAATTTGTTCAGCCCATACCGTAACGATTCTAATTTTACCGTACGAAAATTTTCAAATTAAAGTACAGAATGGAGTTTGCAAACCTGAATATACTTTAAATATTGTTTTATTTAAGAACATCAACAAAGCACTTGTAACTCATTAGTAAAATCTTACACTATTGTGACATAGCCTATGTGTTCGAATCTCATTAGCTATATATGTTTTTTACTGATTTTTCTTTTAAACTTTTTGGAAGCCCAAAACTTTCCACGTGCTCTGCACATAAAATAAAAAGTCACAGAAAATCAAAAATATGCTGAATGTTGTATGAACTGACATGGACACGCGACACAAATTTAAGCCCCCAACTCCTCACTTCGACCGGCGAGATCGACTCCCAGACCGGCGTCGACGGTCTCCTCATGGGGAAAAGTCTCCGTGTTTTGCCCACTAAACCCTTTGGCCTACCCCACCACTCTCGTTCTGTTTATTTTTCTTGCAATTATCCAGAGAATTTATACTCATCATAAATCCCATTTTTAATGCATTTTTAATTCTTTCTTCAATTCAAAAACCCTAATTTTACACTATAAATATAACCCTATATCGTAGCCCTCTTCATTATGAAATCTATTGCCAAAATTCTCAAAAAATTTCTAAGTCTGAGAAGAGTACAAGTGGAGTTAGCCATAGGTCAAATTCCGGCGAGAATTCGTGTCACGCCCCGCTTCCCAGAGTACGCTAAGATAGGCACGTGACATAGTGTAACACCTTAGGTTGTGTGTAGGGGTTAATTATATTTTAATATATAGTTTTAATAAAAAGTTTACCAAATTAAGTTTCAAATATTTTATCCAAATTAATGAATATTTTATTAGAATTTTTCTAGGCGCACACACACTTGTGCATGTAAACTAGGGTTTAGAGATGGGGTTAAACCATGATTAGCAAGCATGAAGGATTAACCCATTCTCTTTAAGTTAATTGATTCTTATTAGGTGTATTTGGGTTTTTATTTATGTGTATTCTTTTTTTTTTATGAGAAATGGTGTGGACCTTGTTGACTTGGTGAGAGAGAGAGAGTATGGGCTTCATGGTTGAGCCATGCTCATTGAATGAAGAGAGAGAGAGAAGGGGGGGAGGGGTTTCTTTGACTTAGGCTCTCATTTCTCTCCTCATTCTCATTCTCACAACTCTCACATACACACGCACACACTCAGCTGAGAGAGGCAGCAGCTGCAGAAGCATCAGCAGCAGCCACAGCAGCAGCTACAGCATCAGCAGCTCACATCTTCTCCTCCTCCTCCCTCTTCCTGCTTCATAGGATCTAGTAAGGTATAATCTTTGAGCCTAACCCTCTAGTTTGCTTAACTTATGTAGGATTTGCTTCGGTTTGTGTAAAAAGTGAGTTTTTGGGCTTGAAATGGTGATTTGTGTAGACTTATGGTTAAGTGCTGTTAGTGTTGGTTAACCTAGCCTAATTAAGCGTTATTAGGACTACTTAAACCTAGTTAGACCCCAGATTACACCAAAATACCATAGGGTTTCAATTTGTGCAAAATTCAGCGTTTTAAAGTGAAATTTTACCATTCTGTGATCTGCTATAGGCCCGGGTAGTTCAGGTTAAAATTGAGGGAACTGGAGAACACTAGATAGGTATAGACCACACCACCTGAACACGAAGCCCCCACTTTACCTTCAGGCCACCGGTTTATTCATTCTGGCCACAATTTGAGGCCAGATAGGGGAGTCTTGGGTTGGGTCTGTGTGGGTAGGAGTCTGCTGTTATTTCTAGGCCAGTGGTATGTGTAATTTTGTGATTTTTTCACCTGGGTAGAATCTGAGACGTTATATCGTATTTCTAGTGCGTTTGGTTCGCGCGATACGCCTGTGGGTTCTGTGATCCAGCGCGTCGCGACATGTCGGGTTAGTTTTAGACGCGTACTCACGTTTTAGCGTATCGTATACACGCACGTTTAGTTCGCGACGCGAGCGTATCGTTTGGCTTAGATATCGCATCTTGCTATGTGGTTGCTGTAGGGTTCCTAGGCACACTAATGAGGTCTTATAAGGCATCAACCATGCCAATTTCAAACTTTACGGTGCCGAGAAACCCTAGACTACGGATCGTTAACTAGATTTTAGGCGATAAAAAGAAGCTAGTTAACAACTTAACTTAAAGAACGGAAATACAACCTTTGTAGATCCGGTGCTCCACCTCCATAGCTCCGCAATGATGTCCCTCCGCTGTCCAAATCGGATCCCGGACTCATGCGTCGGCTTCGTCGGAGAAATGGGCGGGCTAGGTCGTCGATGTCGATGCCGAAGATGATCTACGTCAAGGCATCACTAGATCAAGCTCCCACTTCACCAAGTCATGAAACTTGTGAAGAAAACACCCTATACTACTTGGCAAGAGGTAGAGGATGTAGAAATAGAAGGTGGGTTCACTTTAGAATTGGATTTCTCACTCATTTTCTCAACTTGCCATTGATGTAGCAAGCTTTCTTCATGTGATGAAGAAGAAGAAGAAGAAAGAATGAATATGATAAGTTAATTTAAATTGAAAAGAAAAATGAATACTTATCATAATCAAACCATGGTTAGGTGTAGAGAGTGGACTATGGTTAAATGGAGTGGTTAGGGTTAAGCATGAGACAAAATGGTGACTTAGTCAAACCTTCATGAATCTTCATGAAAGAAACAAATGAAAGCCACCATTTTCTCTTTATGCATTTCATTTTCCAAAAAGAATAAATGAATAAGAAATCAAAACCCTAACCATTCATAAAACCATGGTTTATTCTTTACACAAACTCAAGTAAACATGTATCATCAAACATGATACATCCAAGTGTCACGCCCCGCTTCCCAGTGTACGGCGAAGTGGACGTGATGAGGTCCGCTACGTATGTACTCAGAAGTACATACGCTAAGCGTAGCTAAGCAATATAAAATAATCACAAGAGACAAATGATATTGAAATAACAACAACTTTTATTAATAACATTTTTTGTACAATGCATGAAAAGAAAATACAACTGGAATGAAAAGCAATGCCTAAACAGTGGCATAACAGAAAATGAAATAAACTGAAAAGAACAAGGTACAGTATCTAGAGCTCTGGGTCTTCCTGGAACTGCTCAAAATCTTCACCGGTGGGCTCGATTTCAGCTTGGTCCAACGCACCTGACGACATTCAAAGAAGAAAGAATAGAATGTCGTCAGCGAACAGATCGCTCGGTAAGTCCCAAAGAATAAGGAGAATGAGAATGACAGAGTAACAGTATATATATTTTCTAAAGTGTTATATTGTCGGATATTATGAAATATTGTGTAACGCTGTTGTTTGTAGCTTGGTACAGAAGGATGCCAGTGTATACGAGGGGGATCTCTATATGCTAGAGATCAGGGCAAAAGGAAAGTACAAGGAACCGTTATGCCACGGTACAACAGCAATAGGATTCAGATTAGGTGTCTTAATCTGACCACCTCGTGCCACCTTTAACACCTTCCGTACCAATCTACCCCTTAAACCCCGTAGTGTTTTAACAATATTGTAGTATTGGAATATGTAAATTGTGTGACTGACCAAAACCATGATATCAGTAAACATGTTGCAACTGTATAATCAGGTAAATGGAATATCAGGATAATGGATGAATATCCATGGTTTGATTCAGTCAAAAGGAATATATTGTTAACTGGATTCAGGAATTCATGTATTCAAGTTGTGTTGGTATATAAAAGAATATAGATTGACTTGAATCATATTCAAGTCAGAAATTAGTCAGACTCTAACCCGAATCAGACTAAAAGAAAGATAAATTTGAAGTTCAATATTAGTTAGGGGCCTTATTGTAATTTGTGAAACTTGAGGGGGTTTTATGTAAAAAGTACTTTTGTATAGTTTTCAAAATACACCTCAAGTATTTAATAATCGTCTTTATTGTTATAATTAATGTGAATTTTATTTGTGTTATTCTAGTGAATATATCCTAATAAAAGTATTAATTGTTTTATCTGAAATTCATGGTATTTTAGTGTAACTTTTAATCTTGTAAATTTTTTTTTAGAAAAATGTGGAAACTTTATATTATGATAAAATAGGTGTTTAAATGATAATTATATATATATTAACACATGAATAATTTTATATAAATATTTTATTTTAAAAAATCTCATTTTCCCTAAATATCGTATTTTGAATCTTTCGAGACCGAATGCTCCTTGCGGAGGTCTGAATCTCGCACTACTAGCCTGCGGGTGCACGATGAACCGTACTATCCCTAACAGGTTCCCCAAAAGTGGGTTGTAGCGGCGTTTTGCTTAGGTTTAACAAATACTTTTCATTTTGGAAAACGGTTTTTATAAATATGGGGTATTTAATTGCAAAAAGTATAGTTTTCCGTATTTTAGTTGTTAGGGTTTCCTAAGCCAACTAGCCTACTTCTAAGGTCTAAACGATAAGTCATTAGAAATCTCAAATCGCCTCTTCACCGCCAATTGTGGCCAGGTAAGTACAAGTGAGGAGGGAGGGATCCGCTCACGAATCGTGAGACGGGCCTTTTAAAGTTACCCAAGCTCACTTGCCTAGCCTAGACACCACAAAGTCAGTTTAGATAAACGATCGATGTCCATGACCAATCGTGCTTTCATTTTATTAAAAGATTTTACTTAGAAATGTTTACAACTTAAAGCATACAATAAAGGTTATAAAGATTAGGGTATTTTAGTGAAAAGTCCTGTAATTTCGTATTCTGTATTTTTGATATTTATCAATTAGGGTTATATTGAGTGTGTGTAGGGGTAGGTCATTACCCCGTGACTTATATTAAGTTTTGGTGAAGTTTTAAAGGTAAAACATGCTATGTTAAACTTAAAGGTATTATAGCGCAAGAATACGGTATTCGAAAACGTTATCATTTTATGTGTGAAATTTCATTCAAATTGAGTTCTACAAGTTTTGTGATCAAGATAAACATATTTAGGAGTGAGGTAATTGATTAAACTAAGAAAAATGAACTTCATGGTATCTTTATGAAAAGAATACGGTTTTGCAAAGAAGCTATCATTTCATGTGAAAAAGTTTGATTAAATTGGTTTATGGGTGATTAATAGTCAACATGAATATGGGTAGATAATATGTATTAGGTGACAAGTGGAAATTTATAGAAAAACCGAATAGGAAATCGGTTTGTCCGATTTCCGTCGGGTTCCAAAAAGTCGTATTTTTATACTTATAGAAAAGAGAGATAGAGGGGTTGGGACTTACGGTTTGGACAAGCTAATGAAGCTAATGGATGTGGTGGTTGCCGATTCGTCGAAAGCATCGCGAAGGTTCTGATCCGGTCGCCGGAATCCGTCGTCGATTTCGGCAGCGCTTCGCTTCTTGCTCTTCGTACCGAGTTCTCGAGAATTTGAGAGAGTAGACTTAGAGTGGTGATGTGAAATGGTATAGGATAGGGGTCTTTATATAGGGCTAGGCTAGGGTTAGGGTTTGGATTAAAAATATTAAAAGAAAATATAAAAAAAACATTAAAAATTCATTAAAAATCATTAAACCTAGGAGTAAAAGGGATTTATTGGCCAAATCAAAACCGATCCAGGTATAATAAGTATGAAAGAGGGTTGACCAAGTCAAGAGACAACTTTTCTCAGTTGGTGACTCGGCCGTCCGGCCAAGTTCGGCCGGATCGGCCGGACCGAGTCGGCCGATTCTTCGGCCGGCGGCGCCGAGTCGGGCCGAGTCAAGGGTCCCATGGCCGGGGGTTTTCCTGAGGAACAACTTGGTATTTTTACTTTTTGTTGTCCAGTACATATTTTGGGAGTTATGGCCTTTTTACCGTTGACTTCCAAAAAAAAATAAAACAAAATAAATACAAAAATAATGTGGGGCATGGGATTTGAACTCCGGTGGCTTGGTTCAGCAGTGCAAGGTATTACCAATGAGCTACAAGCTCTTTCTTGTAATTATTATGGTTTTTAATTACTTAAACTGATAGCAGCAAGAATAAATACTCCTAGCATTCATTAAATTTAAAGTAATTTCTTGTACACTAAAAATGGAGTTATTTCATTCTTGTAGCTTGTAATTAAAAACAAAAATAATTACCTAAATCTTGTGCTCAGGCTTAAATACCCCTTTGTGGATTTTTAAAAAAATATTTTGAAAAAAAATTGTATAGGAAAAAGTGTATAAAAATTAGGGTTGTTACATTCTACCCTCCTTATAAAAATTTCGTCCTCGAAATTTACAACTTTTATTTAAGGACTAGATTACAAAAAGGTGCGGATATCTTGCACGCATCTCATCTTCCCTTTCCCACGTGGATTCTCCTGGAGTGTCTTTCCTCCACATTACCCGGACCAAATTAACTTCTTTGTTCCGAAGTGTCTTCACTTTCCTGTCCAGGATCTCCACAGGTTGTTGCTCACAAGACAAATCGGGCTGTATCGTGAGTTCGGAATGATCAAGTACATGGCTGGGGTCACTCACATACCTTCTGAGTTGAGATATGTGGAACACGTTATGCACTCCTTCCAGTGAGGGTGGAAGCGCTAAACGATATGCCACTTCACCGACTCGTTCGAGTATATCGAATGGTCCAATGTATCTTGGACTCAACTTTCCTCGTCTTCCAAATCTGATCACTCCGCGGTTCGGAGAGATTTTCAGGAATACATGATCTCCTGGCTGGAACTCCAAGTGTCGTCTCTTCGCATCTGCCCAGTGTTTCTGTCTATCTTGGGCTATGCGCATTCTTTCCCTGATAGTACGAACCACATCAACGGTTGCTACTATCATCTCTGGTCTAAGGAGTTCTCTATCTCCAATGTCGTCCCAATTTAATGGCGATCGACACTTCCTTCCATATAAAGCTGCAAAAGGTGCCATTCCTATGCTTGCTTGGTAGCTGTTGTTGTACGCAAACTCCACAAGATGCAGGTGATCTTCCCAAGATCCCTTGAAGTCGAGCATACATGCTCTGAGCATATCCTCCAAGATCTGAATAGTTCGTTCCGACTGACCATCTGTTTGTGGATGATAAGCCGTGCTGAAGTTCAGACTTGTTCCCAAGCTAGCTTGCAGACTTTGCCAAAATTACGATCGGAACCTGGTGTCACGATCGGAGATAATGCAGACCGGTACTCCATGAAGTCTCACAATTTCCTCCATGTACTTCTTCGCTAGTGTCTCCGTTGATTGGCCAACTCGAAATGGGATGAAGTGAGCCGACTTTGTGAGTCGATCCACAATGACCCAAATCGCATCGTTACCCTTTGTGCTGCGAGGAAGAGCAGTTACAAAGTCCATCGTGATGTGCTGCCACTTCCATTCTGGAATTGGTAACGGTTGAAGTAGTCCAGCTGTCCTGTGATGTTCAGCCTTTACCTGCTGACACACCAAACATTTTGCGACACTCCTGGCTACTTCACGCTTCATTCCATGCCACCAATAATTCTGACGTAGATCTTTGTACATTTTGGTACCTCCAGGATGTACTGAATAGGGAGAGCTGTGAGCTTCTTTCATTAACTCTTCCCGAACAGGACCCTTTAGTACACACAATCTGCTGCCGTATCTCAAAGATCCATCTTCATGGATGATGAAATCTGTTCTGAGTCCATTCTCCACTTGTTCTCTGATCTTTTGCAACTTAGCATCGCTGGCTTGAGCTGCTTTGATCTGATTGACAATATTTGATTGAACTTGCAGATTCATCAAATTTGAAACATCACCTGGCATGACTAGTTCGATCTCCATCTGATGTAGGTCTTGCTAAAGCTTCCACTGGGCGGTGAGATTCATTGATAATGGTTGGCGACTAAGAGCATCAGGTACTACGTTCACCTTTCCTGGATGATATTGCAAGTTGATGTCAAAGTCAGCCATAAGTTCTAACCATCTTCTCTGCCGCATATTCAACTCCTTCTGAGTAAACACATACTTCAGACTTTTATGATCTGTGTAGATGTTCACTCGTTCACCAAGTAAGTAGTGGCGCCAAATCTTGAGAGCAAAAATAACAGCTGCCAACTCTAGATCATGCGTCGGATAATTGCGCTCATGAGTCTTCAGTTGTCTTGAAGCATAAGCCACAACTTTACCGTGCTGATGTAGAACACATCCTAATCCCTTACCGGATGCATCGCAATGCACTTCGAATCCTCCAGATTGATCCGGTATGACGAGAATAGGTGCAGATGTCAGTCTTGACTTGAGTTCTACGAAAGCTTGCTCGCATGCTTCTGACCACACAAATTCTTCATCTTTTCGTGTGAGCTTGGTCAGGGGTGTTGCTATCTTCGAAAAGCCTTCAATGAATCTTCTGTAATATCCGGCTAAGCCCAAGAAACTCCGAATATCCTTCACTGATTTTGGTGTAGGCCATTCGCTGACTGCTGAAACTTTTGCTAGATCCACAGAAATCCCTTCTCCCGATACGATGTGTCCAAGAAAACCAACTTGTTTTAGCCAAAACTCGCACTTACTGTACTTGGCATAAAGCTGATGTTGACGAAGAGTTTCTAGGACAATTTGTAAGTGCTCCGCATGCTCTTTCCGGTTCTTTGAATATACCAGGATGTCGTCGATGAAGATGACAACGAACCTGTCTAAATACTCCCGGAAAACTTGGTTCATAAGGTTCATGAAGATTGCTGGTGCATTGGTCACTCCAAATGGCATTACTAGAAATTCGTAATGTCCATAGCGAGTTCTGAAAGCTGTTTTATGAATATCAGCCTCCTTGACCTTCACTTGATGATAACCTGAACGAAGATCTAGTTTAGAGAAGACACAAGATCCACTTAGCTGATCGAATAAATCGTCGATGCGCGGGAGTGGATACTTGTTCTTTATAGTAACTTCGTTCAAGGCCCTATAGTCGATGCACATTCTGTATGAACCTTCCTTCTTCTTCACCAATAGTACATGTGCTCCCCAACTTGAAGTACTGGGACGAATCCATCCTTTCGCCAGTAATTCATCCAACTGTGTTCGAACTTTCTTCAATCCTTCCGGACTTAGTCTATACGGTGCTTTGATCACTGGTTGTGCTCCTGGTACTAAGTCAATACTGAATTCAAGAGCTCGATCGGGAGGCAAACCTGATATATCGTCAGGGAATACATCATCGAACTCTCGAACTACCTCCGGTCTTGATTCTTCCTCTGCCTGAGTTGTTGCAACTACTGCTTCCCTTGGTTTTGCTTTGTAAGCACTTGGCTCCAGTGTACGATCTCCACTCTTGAAATAGAAGACCGGATGATCGGGAATCTCAAATACTACCCTCCTTTGACGACAGTCGATGGTAGCATAAAAGGCTCCAAGCCAGTCCATTTCTAGAACCACATCGAAATTTGGTATATCCAGCACCTTGAAGTCAGCGTAAAACTCTCGACTGCAGACGACGACTGGACACATGCTGTATCCCTAGTTGCCTTTAGAACACCATTCCCAGAACTGACGTTCCAGCTGGATACAAGCGGTGAGACTGGAATCGCATGGGTTCGGACAAACCGTTGCGACATAAAGCAGTGGGATGCTCCAGTATCAAACAGTGCAAGTGCAGGTAGTGAAGCTACTAGGATTGTACCTAAGGTATTAGGGATAGGTTTTAGGTATAGGGAAAGTGTGTAGGTAAGCAAAACTAAAAGTTGAGTTTGAGAAAGACAGTTTACCAGTAATGACTTGGCCAGTGGCCTCAGCTTCTTCCACAGACATCATGAAAGCCTGGCGCTTCGGCACAATCCTCCTGGCCTGAGGAGCATTTCTCCTGGCTTGAGAAGCATTCCTCTGAACGTTCCTTTGAGCTTGATGGAACTGTCGAGGAGGTGGTGCATCTTGTGGTCCCCTAGGTGGTGCAGGCAGTGCAAGTCTGGTAGCAGGTGCCTGAAGAGCTGGTCGTTGCTGATAAGTATTTGCTGGCCTGGGTGCAGCAACTGAGTTCTGCCTTTGGGGACAAGATCCAATATCATGAGTGGCTGAACCGCAGACTAAGCAGAGGCGGTTGGCTCGACGGCAGTCCTTCATCATATGTCCAGTTCTCTTGCAGTAAGTGCAAAAGGCTGGGCTAGGACGATGAGTTGGTACTCCGGGTCGTCTCGGCACGAAGGGTGGTCTGGACGTGGCTCCACCTGCCATCTGGTTGGCAGGGCGCTTGACTCCTACAGACTGAGGTCTGCCCCTCTCTTTTATGACTGCCTCATAACTGCGGGCAGCTTCTAGGGCTTCCTCATGAGTCAAAAACTTTCCTGTGGCTAGAGCAGCCTTGATCTCTGTGTCCAAACCTTGCTGAAAACGACGGGCTCTGATCTCGTCCGTCGGTATCAGGTGTGCCGCGAATCTGCTTAAAGATTGTGTTAGCTGTGTAGTATGTGATATTTAAAAATTGAACTATTGTGACATATCTTACCGGCTCAACATAGTGAACTCAGCATCGTATTCATCTACCGATTTCTCCCACATTGATCCTTGCTGTAGATGAATAAACTGCTGCTCCATAGCGAACCTGGCAGTTACAGGGAAATATTTCGCGTCAAACTTCTCGCGAAATGTCTTCCATTCAATCGGCTGTGCCAGACGGGTTTCTTCCGCCTTCCACCAATTGCGAGCATTATCCGTGAGCTGTAGCTTCGCTACACGGACCCAAGCGTTATCTGGCACTTGGGCTGCTGCCAGATCGTCTTCGATGCTTTGTGCCCATTCTTCTGCTTCGAGAGGGCTTTCTTTACCCGAGAATTGTTTTGGGTGCAAAGCTCTGAATTGCTTTATTCCCGGTGCATCTGTCTCGGGACGACTCAGAAGTTGTTGCTGTCCCTCGAGAAGACTGCGGATCGCATCGAATAGCATCGTTTGCTCAGTGGGTGGTGCCGGAACAACTGGTGTGAGAGGTAGTGCTGGAGGGGTGTTGTTAACGTTGGTGCTGGTGTTGTTCGGGGAATCCATGACCTTGAAGAAAAATTTGGGTTAAGACAGATTCAAATATATGGAATGATAAGATTCAAGGAATAGAAATTTGTAAGATTCAAGGGACATGAATTGTAAAGAATGTTTTAGTTGCTGGTTCTTGTGTTATATTGCTTAGGTTGTTCACGCAGACTAGAACTGCATGACAGGGATTCATACAGCTCTGACCTGCATGGGCCACCAACAAAACCTGTCACGCCCCGCTTCCCAGTGTACGGCGAAGTGGACGTGACGAGGTCCGCTACGTATGTACTCAGAAGTACATACGCTAAGCGTAGCTAAGCAATATAAAATAATCACAAGAGACATATGATATTGAAATAACAACAACTTTTATTAATAACATTCTTTGTACAATGCATGAAAAGAAAATACAACTGGAATGAAAAGCAATGCCTAAACAGTGGCATAACAGAAAATGAAATAAACTGAAAAGAACAAGGTACAGTATCTAGAGCTCTGGGTCTTCCTGGAACTGCTCAAAATCTTCACCGGTGGGCTCGATTTCAGCTTGGTCCAACGCACCTGACGACATTCAAAGAAGAAAGAATAGAATGTCGTCAGCGAACAGATCGCTCGGTAAGTCCCAAAGAATAAGGAGAATGAGAATGACAGAGTAACAGTATATATATTTTCTAAAGTGTTATATTGTCGGATATTATGAAATATTGTGTAACGCTGTTGTTTGTAGCTTGGTACAGAAGGATGCCAGTGTATACGAGGGGGATCTCTATATGCTAGAGATCAGGGCAAAAGGAAAGTACAAGGAACCGTTATGCCACGGTACAACAGCAATAGGATTCAGGTTAGGTGTCTTAATCTGACCACCTCATGCCACCTTTAACACCTTCCGTACCAATCTACCCCTTAAACCCCGTAGTGTTTTAACAATATTGTAGTATTGGAATATGTAAATTGTGTGACTGACCAAAACCATGATATCAGTAAACATGTTGCAACTGTATAATCAGGTAAATGGAATATCAGGATAATGGATGAATATCCATGGTTTGATTCAGTCAAAAGGAATATATTGTTAACTGGATTCAGGAATTCATGTATTCAAGTTGTGTTGGTATATAAAAGAATATAGATTGACTTGAATCATATTCAAGTCAGAAATTAGTCAGACTCTAACCCGAATCAGACTAAAAGAAAGATAAATTTGAAGTTCAATATTAGTTAGGGGCCTTATTGTAATTTGTGAAACTTGAGGGGGTTTTATGTAAAAAGTACTTTTGTATAGTTTTCAAAATACACCTCAAGTATTTAATAATCGTCTTTATTGTTATAATTAATGTGAATTTTATTTGTGTTATTCTAGTGAATATATCATAATAAAAGTATTAATTGTTTTATCTGAAATTCATGGTATTTTAGTGTAACTTTTAATCTTGTAATTTTTTTTTAGAAAAATGTGGAAACTTTATATTATGATAAAATAGGTGTTTAAATGATAATTATATATATATTAACACATGAATAATTTTATATAAATATTTTATTAAAAAAAATCTCATTTTCCCTAAATATCGTATTTTGAACCTTTCGAGACCGAATGCTCCTTGCGGAGGTCTGAATCTCGCACTACTAGTCTGCGGGTGCACGATGAACCGTACTATCCCTAACAGGTTCCCCAAAAGTGGGTTGTAGCGGCGCTTTGCTTAGGTTTAATAAATACTTTTCATTTTGGAAAACGGTTTTTATAAATATGGGGTATTTAATTGCAAAAAGTATAGTTTTCCGTATTTTAGTTGTTAGGGTTTCCTAAGCCAACTAGCCTACTTCTAAGGTCTAAACGATAAGTCATTAGAAATCTCAAATCGCCTCTTCACCGCCAATTGTGGTCAGGTAAGTACAAGTGAGGAGGGAGGGATCCGCTCACGAATCGTGAGACGGGCCTTTTAAAGTTACCCAAGCTCACTTGCCTAGCCTAGACACCACAAAGTCAGTTTAGATAAACGATCGATGTCCATGACCAATCGTGCTTTCATTTTATTAAAAGATTTTACTTAGAAATGTTTACAACTTAAAGTATACAATAAAGGTTATAAAGATTAGGGTATTTTAGTGAAAAGTCATGTAATTTCGTATTCTGTATTTTTGATAATTATCAATTAGGGTTATATTGAGTGTGTGTAGGGGTAGGTCATTACTCCGTGACTTATATTAAGTTTTGGTGAAGTTTTAAAGGTAAAACATGCTATGTTAAACTTAAAGGTATTATAGCGCAAGAATACGGTATTCGAAAACGTTATCATTTTATGTGTGAAATTTCATTCAAATTGAGTTCTACAAGTTTTGTGATCAAGATAAACATATTTAGGAGTGAGGTAATTGATTAAACTAAGAAAAATGAACTTCATGGTATTTTTATGAAAAGAATACGGTTTTGCAAAGAAGCTATCATTTCATGTGAAAAAGTTTGATTAAATTGGTTTATGGGTGATTAATAGTCAACATGAATATGGGTAGATAATATGTATTAGGTGACAAGTGGAAATTTATAGAAAAACCGAATCGGAAATCGGTTTGTCCGATTTCCGTCGGGTTCCAAAAAGTCGTATTTTTATACTTATAGAAAAGAGAGATAGAGGGGTTGGGACTTACGGTTTGGACAAGCTAATGAAGCTAATGGATGTGGTGGTTGCCGATTCGTCGAAAGCGTCGCGAAGGTTCTGATCCGGTCGCCGGAATCCGTCGTCGATTTCGGCAGCGCTTCGCTTCTTGCTCTTCGTACCGAGTTCTCGAGAATTTGAGAGAGTAGACTTAGAGTGGTGAGGTGAAATGGTATAGGATAGGGGTCTTTATATAGGGCTAGGCTAGGGTTAGGGTTTGGATTAAAAATATTAAAAGAAAATATAAAAAAAACATTAAAAAATCATTAAAAATCATTAAACCTAGGAGTAAAAGTGATTTATTGGCCAAATCAAAACCGATCCAGGTATAATAAATATGCAAGAGGGTTGACCAAGTCAAGAGACAACTTTTCTCAGTTGGTGACTCGGCCGTCCGGCCAAGTCCGGCCGGATCGGCCGGACCGAGTCGGCCGATTCTCCGGCCGGCGGCGCCGAGTCGGGCCGAGTCAAGGGTCCCATGGCCGGGGGTTTTCCTGAGGAACAACTTGGTATTTTTACTTTTTGTTGTCCAGTACATATTTTGGGAGTTATGGCCTTTTTACCGTTGACTTCCAAAAAAAAATAAAACAAAATAAATACAAAAATAATGTGGGGCATGGGATTTGAACTCCGGTGGCTTGGTTCAGCAGTGCAAGGTATTACCAATGAGCTACAAGCTCTTTCTTGTAATTATTATGGTTTTTAATTACTTAAACTGATAGCAGCAAGAATAAATACTCCTAGCATTCATTAAATTTAAAGTAATTTCTTGTACACTAAAAATGGAGTTATTTCATTCTTGTAGCTTGTAATTAAAAACAAAAATAATTACCTAAATCTTGTGCTCAGGCTTAAATACCCCTTTGTGGATTTTTAAAAAAATATTTTGAAAAAAAATTGTATAGGAAAAAGTGTATAAAAATTAGGGTTGTTACACCAAGTGCACAAAAGTATATCACATATACAATGTGCACATCCGAGTGAGAAAATCCATTTAAAGTGAACCGATACTAGTTAATGCAAAGTAATATATCAAATATATAATTATACATTAAATCATTAAATCAACACTTGATTTAATGATCCGGTCATGTCGCACATAACCGACTAGTATCATTAGTAACATCTTATCGAATCAACACTTGATCCGATAACCCGGCTATATCGCATATAACCGATCAATGTCACATATCGCGAGAATCGTATACAGTATCACATACTGGTATTATTCTCTGTCCCGCACATATCTCATATGCGCTCCTATTTCGTTTCGCTTGAGCCAGGAAACCTCTGTGTAGGACTCTAAAGACTCGTCAATACGCCGGCAGCAGATGATGATCATATCAAACACCCATAAGCCGCAAGCGGTCTGCTAAACGTAACGGCCACCCGGGTATTGAGCGATCAGAAGATCGACGAGCAAGCCCGCTCACACTCCTGTGAATCCAACCAGTAACACTTACCGTACAGTCCGGTTTGATCGTCTGATATGTCGCATATCTCGCCTAGGGGTGGTAAACGTCAGACCCCAATAGCTCGATAAGTCATGTCGATATGAGGTCTATAACAGTTCGAGAAACTACTGGTAACACTTACCAGTAAATCTCAGCAACCCTGGCCAGGGATTTCCGGTTATAGCCAATCGAACACAGCGCAACATCAACCCCCTATACCGGGAGAGACGAATCCCCTCCTATCGCTCATTGCCTCCATGTGACTCGGGACTGTACCCAAAAACCACCGTTTTGCACGCCCTCTTGGACGTGGTAAGATGGAAATCAAAGCACAGTGGGAACCACACAAGACTCTATGACGATCTTGGGTCAACAGACTACTCTGTACCAGTGTCACCAGAGAACTGCCATCCGACGTAAGGTATAATACCATCTGGGAGTTCTCGGCGAGTCCGTCCAGTGTACCCAGTCTCCACTGAGCACCCGTATATCATCTCTGATGTCAAACACCAATGGATATGGGATCATCCATCGCCCATTTGTATGGGTCAAGAAGGTATATGCTAGTCTACTCTGGTATATCGATGCCCCGTCTCGATATACCCACGACTAGGGACTTTGAAGGATGTACTTATGGACTACCATGTCCCCACTAGTATGATCCGCATCATAGTCCAGGTAGTCAAGTACACATCCTAAGGGCTTTACCAACATGTAACAGAGAGACTATCGGTGTACACGTTAAGGTAAAGATCAACCAGATAGCATACTATCATGTCGAGCAAGAAAGTCCTCCCTATATATGTCCAAGCATCCACTACAATATACATCCTATGTATAGTAATGGCCTCTAGGGCATACATATAACTAACAATCTCCCACTTGCACTAGGGCCATCTGATAGCAGTGGTTGCAGTATCTCATACTCAACCATCTCATAAAAGTCTCTCTCTGGGAAAAGGCCTTTGTGAGTGGATCCGCCGTGTTGTCCTCTGAGTCTACTCTCCTAACCTTGATCCCCTGGAGATCAACCATCTCCATGATCAGGTGACACTGCCTTAGAATATGTCTGGATCACTGATGGGACGGGTGTTCCTTGGCATAAGCCACAACTCCATTGTCACACAATGGGAGGAACTAAGTTCATCTCATGAACAAATATACACCCAGATAGCCTCTTTGGTAGCATCTTAAGTAGCGATGTATTCAGCCTTAATCGTCTAGTATGCCACGGTATCTAGCTTGGAATACTTCCAACATACCGCCCCTTCACTGGGGGTAAAGACAATGCCTGCGACTGACTTTCAGTCGTCTTTATCACCCTGGAACCCTTCCAGTGATTCTCCCCAGGATCGATTGATACCATTTCACTACAACTAGTGAGTATCCTAATATCCAATTAGATCTATCTCATAGATCCAAAGCTTAGGATTTATGAGGTATCATCTTGATCCTATGTGGAGAATCAATGTGATAAGCGGAGATTGATCGAGCGTAGCATAGGAAACTCCTTCCCTATCAAGAGTATGTCATCCACGTACTCTACGAGGATCGTCTCCATACTCCCTACTACCTTTTTGTTTATACAAGGTTCATCTACCATTTTGATGATGTCAAACTCTTTGACTAATCCATCAAAACAGATGTTCCAACTCCGCGATACCTGCTTTATCCTATAAAGCATCTTGTACACGTTTCCGCTGCTCCCACTGTCTACGAAGCCCTCTGGCTGTGTACTTATAGACGTTCTCTTCTAAAACATCATTTAGAAAAGCAGTCATGGCACCCAACCGCCAGATATCGTAGTCATGGTATGTAGCCGTGGCAAGTAGGATCTGGATGGACTTAAGCATAGCCACTTGAAAAGGTTTCATCATTATCCACGCCTGGTCGATGACGAAAACCTTTAACAAGTCTAGCTTTGAAAGTCTTAACCTTTCCATCTACACCAAGCAACCTTCTCACGATATACTTGCTCCTGATGGGGATTTAACCCTTCAGATATAGCAACCAAAGTCCATACTTTGTTGGTGTATAAGGATTCCATCTCAGATCGCTAAGCATCCAGCCATTCTTACAGAGTCCCTACTCTCGATGGCCTGCTCGAAACTGGTTGGGTCATCATCTCATGATGCAATCCTCGCTCCCACTGTCATAGAGGAACCGAAGTATCTCTCAGGTGGGTGAGGAACCCTACTAGATCGGCGGAGAGGCTGAGGTTCGTTGGTATCTACTGAATCCTTTGGTTCTATCAAATCATTTAGCTGTAGTTTGTATAGCTGGAACATTTCCAGTTCTACTCAACATATCTTGTCTCGAGCTTGTTCGGATTTTGCTTTTAGACATAGCCCGGACAACCCCAAATCTTAACTAACTTAAGATATGGGCTCTTCCCTTTCCATATCACATATGAAGTGGTAGGCAACTGATTTGATTCGAACCCTATTCAATAGGTATGCAGCTTCTCAAGTGCATAACTCCCAAAAAGGAAATAGGAAACTCAGTAGTACTCATCATAGAGCACACCTTATCATATAGGGTGTGATTGCTCTGCCCCGATATGCCATTGTGCTATGGTGTATACGGAGGAGTAATACTGAGAGAGAATCTCATTCTCCTTTAGAAAAGTCCAAGAATTCCGTGCTCAAGTATTCTCCTCCTTGATCTCATCAAAGGACATAATACTTATACCCGTATTGGTTCTCTACTTCTAAATCATATTCTGTGAATATCTCAAAAGGTTCGGACATGTGTTTCAACAGGAACATATGTCTGAATCTTGAGAGATCATCAGAGAATGTAATGAAGTATAAAGAACCAGTCCTGGCATGTGTAGACAGGAGACCTTACATACATCATCATGTATCAGTCCCAAGAGTTCATTAACTCTTTCTCTGTTTCCAATAAACAGGGCTATGGTCATCTAATCTTTGTGACATGACTGGCAAGTTTCATAAGATGTAAATTCAAACTGATTTAAATATGCATCTAAATGTAACTTCAGCTAGTCGGGTCGCATTGATATGACCTAGTCTACAATACCTCAAGAAGGATTTGTTCATTTCCGAACTCTTCTTCTTGTGTGTGTTCCGTATACTAAAGAACTGTAGTTTGATTTAGAACATCAATGCTTTTAGAAAACGTGCCTGAACCGATCAACTTTTGATATAGGAAATGTTCAAAACATTATCCAACAATACAAAATTTTATCATTTCTTTACTAATAAAGAGACAGATATGATTTTGTATATCAGGTTCGGTATCTAATAGCATTTGTTCAGAATCAATGTATTGGTAATACAGGGTGACAGTGACCAACAAACTTGGCTGCAACACTTGCCCCGTTTTCTGCCTCATGAAACTTATCACCCGTTCTCAGTTCTCTACCTAGCAGTAGCCCTATGTAACAGATTACATATCTAGGATCCTGATCTGGTATCACATACCCAGGACGTAGAGGATACAGAGAAACAGTTCTTTGTAATGAACACACCCGAAGATGATGCATCAGCATTCACTCTCTTCGTTTGGGCGGCACGGGAAATCTGGTATTCCCCAATTTCCTGCTCTGTCTTATAACAATTATAAGTTGGAGCGGGACCAACGTTCCCCAGTTCAGTACAACAAGCGGGTTCGGTCAATATTCCGTATTATTATCTTGATTAAGGCGTGATATGGTCGCTACCTGGCGAGAGAGAGAAGAAAACATTCAGCGTGCGCTCTTGCAAGAATAGATTGGTTATTAATTTATCTAATCAGGATGGCTCCCACTGTTTTTATCAAATCTTCCTTCAAACCCTAAAAGGAAAGACTAGCCGGGATTAATTACACACTACAAGTTCGCCAATCTTTCAGCCAGGCCAGTGTCGGTACTTTGAGGGAGGTCCCCCGTGCTTTCGCACGAACCTAATTAATGTAAACCTCGTTTTCCCAGAGGCGTAACCCCGTTGACACCTTTCTAGACACCTACTTGATCGGCTAATTGTAATGTGTAAAACTCTCCCAGGAGTAACTCTTACTCACAGCGGGTATCGGGATCCAACTATCTCATAGAAGGTATGCAATCTCATTGCAAATTTCAACACTTGAAATTCCCGATAATATTTTGCCCCTAGCGTCCTATGACCTTGATGCAGGCCAACAAACCATAGTCCGCTAGTCAAGTTCAACCCGTCATTTCTTGATTGAATTAAACCCACCCGCACGACCCTTGACGCAGGCCAAAAAAGTCGCACGACTACCCTAATCCAATCTGCATCATATGCATAAGCAGATAAATACTAGTTAGCTACCGCACACTACGCCTTGACGCATGCCAACAAACGTAGCACGAATACTAAATAAGACTTATCTGAAATGACGGAGGGCTACGACAGGTTTTTCTTAAAACCTATTGTAATGACCCCAAAATCTTTATACATTTGTATTATCCCTCTTCAAAAATATACCGTATTTATTTGTACTTGGTATTTTCCTCTTTCTATTAAATTTATTATTATTTTATTTCTCAATCTATTATGTATTTTTTTTCTAGGTACAATTTCTTTTTCTTATATTTAAGTTTTTAACTTCTCATTCTTATTTTTTCCTTTCACAAATATTTAACCCAAATCCATTATTCTTATTCTCCATAGCCCATCTAAAAAGCCCATTTTCTTTTTAAGCAACATCATATATTTAATTCTAATTAAATATATGCATGAACAACTTTATAGCTCATTGGTTAAGTCCTTGCATTATTATTCCATAAGTCGCATGTTCAAATCCCCATTCTTGCAATTATTTTTATCATTTTTTATTCTTCTCATAACCTACAAATGAGACCTTTCATTTCCAAATTGAATGGTGACCTTTTATTTCTCTTTTAATTCTCATGTTGAATGCATATATTATTATACATAATTCACCATTACACCATCTTTATTGTCCTCCTATATCTTTTCCTTCCTCACATTTTCCTATCTCTCACTTCTTCCTCTTCACCTAGAGTCCAAGAAGAAGAACATAAAGAAGTATTCAAGAAGGTCTCGCTACTAACGCGAGGCTATCGGCGGATAGACAAGCCCGGTGACAATACTGGCTTGTGCATGTAAGTCCCTTCTCTCTCCTTTCCCTCACCTCTTTTTTTCCTCTTGTCATGCATCGTGAACCCCCTATTCTTTTCATATCATAATCCATAAGAGAAGACACACATAAACATATACATATACATAAACATAAGTTTAGATATATATGATTCTATATGGTTTAATAATATCTTATTATCTCTTGTTCAAATTAAAGTATTTTTAATTCTTTCTTCATGATTATGAATGTTTATTACAAGTTGTGAGAACATAGATTTCAATCCATAATATATCTACGATATCTCATGGAATCGGTTTGGTTATTAAAAGAAAGGATAAAGCTTGCATAAAAATACTAGTTAATCTTTTTGCCGATTTTAGTATACACATCAATACCTTTAGGTTTAAAATAATTTTTAGACATTAATTTTTACTTCTGAAAATTTCATGGAATTTACATATGATAGATTATATTATTTTATACATGCTGTAAAAATTTTAGATCGATCCGCATAACGGTTTGTGAATTACATCGTATTTATTCACTGATCGTAAAACAGAAAACTGCAGCTATCGGTCAATTTCTAGGACACATAACTTGGTATACCGGTATCCAAATTGAGCAAACTCGGATGTTTTTGATATCTACATCGAATGATATAGATTTTATTAGTTTTATAGTTTTACTGAAAACCTACCTAAGATAAAGAAAACTGCATTACAATATTAAGTGACGGATCTGGACAGAATCTGTCCTGATTCGCACATTGTTTTTAAATTGGACATAACTCGAACACCCGATATCCGTTTGTGACAAAATTTAGATGTGTAGATGCACCATTGATAGAACTATAATTTTCTGTATATTATATTACTTAGGAATGCATGAAACAACCTGATATAGGCTTTGCAATAGAATATATAGTTGCTGTCCAGAAATCTGAATTTCTGTTTTAAATGCTGATATTAAAATGATCATAACTAGAGCTTCATAAATCCAAATCGTATGAATCTTGGTGTTTTAGATAAGTACATCGAAATACCTACAATTTTCTAATAATTTTTGTAACCTGAAACCTGATACAAATTAACTCAAACTGCGTTTTAAAAATATGTGACGGTGCCGAATAGATTCTGATCTGTTTTGCGCGACGATACGAAAACATATATATCTCTCAAACCGGTAGTCGTATTTAGGTGAAACTGGAACTTACGCATGCAAAACATTTAGAGCCATATTTCTGTTTATATTTCGCATTCGTTCAACTTGATTAATTAGTCGTACATAGTATTTCTTTACAGCATTGTTTATGGTAGTTACTCGAATAATATACTTGACTCATTTCATGCTATTCGAACATGTATACATATTTAGCTTGATCATTAAATTGTTGTATGTACATAAAGATGATAATTAAATACTTGAGTTATATTTTGAAAAATATACAATAGTATTTTTACAATAAACCCCCTCAAGTTTTATAAATTACAATAAGGCCCTTAACAATTATTGAACTTCAACTCACTTTCTTTTAGTCTGATTCGGGTTAGAGTCTGACTATTTCTGACTTGAAAATGATTCAAGTCAATCTATATTCTTTATATTTCAACTCAAGATGAATACATGAATTCCAGAATCCAGTTAACAATCTATATAACTTGACCGAACCGAACCATGGATATTCCTTTTACATGATTCCCAGTATTCCATTTACATGACTCTACGGTTATAACCGTTTCCTGATATCATGGTTTCGGTCAGTCAATCAGTAAATCAGTCAATCAGTCAATCAGTCAATCAAGTCAATCAAAGTCAATCAAGCAATCATTACAAGTTTACAAGATAACAATACAAATATGACATCGCGGGGTTTAAAGGGGTAGATTGGTACGGAAGATGTTAAAAGTGGAATGAGGTGGTCAGATTAAGACACCTAACCTATATTCAGTTGCTGTTGTACCGTGGCATAAACGGTTCCTTGTACTATACGTGCCCTTAGTCTCTGGCATATAGAGACTCCCCTCGTATACACTGGCAGCTTTCTGTACCAAGCTACAAACAATATCGTTAAACAATATTCCATAATATACTACAATACAAAACTTTAGAAAATACCATACTCGGTCACTCTCATTCTTCATTCTTCTTTGGGACTTACCGAGCGACCTGTTCGCTGACGACATTCTATTTCTCTCTTCTTTGAATGTCGTCAGGTGCGTTGGACCAAGTTGAGACCGAGCCTACAAGTGAAGATTTGGAGAAATTCCAGGAAGACCCAGAGCTCTAGACTTTGTACTTGTTCTTCCCAGTACTTCCTTTTATTATTATTATGCCACTGTTTAGGCATTGCTTTTTCATTCCAGTTGTATTTTCCTTTCATGCATTGTACAAAGAATGTTATTAATAAAAGTTGCTGTTATTTCAATTTCATTTGTCTCTTGTGATTATTTTATATTGCTTAGTTACGCTTAGCGTATGTACTTTTGAGTACATACGTAGCGGGCCTCGTCACGTCCACTTCGCCGTACACTGGGAAGCGGGGCGTGACAGGTTTTGTTGGTGGCCCATGCAGGTCAGAGCTGTATGAATCCCTGTCATGCAGTTCTGGTCTGCGTGAACAACCTAAGCAATATAACACAAGAAACAGCAACTAAAACATTCTTTACAATCATGTTCCTTGAATCTTACCATTTCATATTCCTTGAATCTTATCATCCGTTGAATCTATCCTAACCCTATTCTTTCACTCACAATCACCAAATTGTTTTGAAACTGTTACACTTTCCTTTTACAAATTTCGAGGACGAAATTATTTTTAAGGAGGGTAGAATGTAATGACCCCAAAATCTTTATACATTTGTATTATCCCTCTTCAAAAATATACCGTATTTATTTGTACTTGGTATTTTCCTCTTTCTATTAAATTTATTATTATTTTATTCCTCAATCTATTATGTATTTTTTTTCTAGGTACAATTTCTTTTTCTTATATTTAAGTTTTTAACTTCTCATTCTTATTTTTTCCTTTCATAAATATTTAACCCAAATCCATTATTCTTATTCTCCATAGCCCATCTAAAAAGCCCATTTTCTTTTTAAGCAACATCATATATTTAATTCTAATTAAATATATGCATGAACAACTTTATAGCTCATTGGTTAAGTCCTTGCATTATTATTCCATAAGTCGCATGTTCAAATCCCCATTCTTGCAATTATTTTTATCATTTTTTATTCTTCTCATAACCTACAAATGAGACCTTTCATTTCCAAATTGAATGGTGACCTTTCATTTCTCTTTTAATTCTCATGTTGAATGCATATATTATTATACATAATTCACCATTACACCATCTTTATTGTCCTCCTATATCTTTTCCTTCCTCACATTTTCCTATCTCTCACTTCTTCCTCTTCACCTAGAGTCCAAGAAGAAGAACATGAAGAAGTATTCAAGAAGGTCTCGCTACTAACGCGAGGCTATCGGCGGATAGACAAGCCCGGTGACAATACCGGCTTGTGCATGTAAGTCCCTTCTCTCTCCTTTCCCTCACCTCTTTTTTTCCTCTTGTCATGCATCGTGAACCCCCTATTCTTTTCATATCATAATCCATAAGAGAAGACACACATAAACATATACATATACATAAACATAAGTTTAGATATATATGATTCTATATGGTTTAATAATATCTTATTATCTCTTGTTCAAATTAAAGTATTTTTAATTCTTTCTTCATGATTATGAATGTTTATTACAAGTTGTGAGAACATAGATTTCAATCCATAATATATCTACGATATCTCATGGAATCGGTTTGGTTATTAAAAGAAAGGATAAAGCTTGCATAAAAATACTAGTTAATCTTTTTGCCGATTTTAGTATACACATCAATACCTTTAGGTTTAAAATAATTTTTAGACATTAATTTTTACTTCTGAAAATTTCATGGAATTTACATATGATAGATTATATTATTTTATACATGCTGTAAAAATTTTAGATCGATCCGCATAACGGTTTGTGAATTACATCGTATTTATTCACTGATCGTAAAACAGAAAACTGCAGCTATCGGTCAATTTCTAGGACACATAACTTGGTATACCGGTATCCAAATTGAGCAAACTCAGATGTTTTTGATATCTACATCGAATGATATAGATTTTATTAGTTTTATAGTTTTACTGAAAACCTACCTAAGATAAAGAAAACTGCATTACAATATTAAGTGACGGATCTGGACAGAATCTGTCCTGATTCGCACATTGTTTTTAAATTGGACATAACGCGAACACCCGATATCCGTTTGTGACAAAATTTAGATGTGTAGATGCACCATTGATAGAACTATAATTTTCTGTATATTAAATTACTTAGGAATGCATGAAACAACCTGATATAGGCTTTGCAATAGAATATATAGTTGCTGTCCAGAAATCTGAATTTCTGTTTTAAATGCTGATATTAAAATGATCATAACTAGAGCTTCATAAATCCAAATCGTATGAATCTTGGTGTTTTCGATAAGTACATCGAAATACCTACAATTTTCTAAAATTTTCGTAACCTGAAACCTGATACAAATTAACTCAAACTGCGTTTTAAAAATATATGACGGTGCCGAATAGATTCTGATCTGTTTTGCGCGACGATACGAAAACATATATATCTCTCAAACCGGCAGTCGTATTTAGGTGAAACTGGAACTTACGCATGCAAAACATTTAGAGCCATATTTCTGTTTATATTTCGCATTCGTTCAACTTGATTAATTAGTCGTACATAGTATTTCTTTACAGCATTGTTTATGGTAGTTACTCGAATAATATACTTGACTCATTTCATGCTATTCGAATATGTATACATATTTAGCTTGATCATTAAATTGTTGTATGTACATAAAGATGATAATTAAATACTTGAGTTATATTTTGAAAAATATACAATAGTATTTTTACAATAAACCCCCTCAAGTTTTATAAATTACAATAAGGCCCTTAACAATTATTGAACTTCAACTCACTTTCTTTTAGTCTGACTCGGGTTAGAGTCTGACTATTTCTGACTTGAAAATGATTCAAGTCAATCTATATTCTTTATATTTCAACTCAAGATGAATACATGAATTCCAGAATCCAGTTAACAATCTATATAACTTGACCGAACCGAACCATGGATATTCCTTTTACATGATTCCCAGTATTCCATTTACATGACTCTACGGTTATAACCATTTCCTGATATCATGGTTTCGGTCAGTCAATCAGTAAATCAGTCAATCAGTCAATCAGTCAATCAAGTCAATCAAAGTCAATCAAGCAATCATTATAAGTTTACAAGATAACAATACAAATATGACATCGCGGGGTTTAAAGGGGTAGATTGGTACGGAAGATGTTAAAAGTGGAATGAGGTGGTCAGATTAAGACACCTAACCTATATTCAGTTGCTGTTGTACCGTGGCATAAACGGTTCCTTGTACTATACGTGCCCTTAGTCTCTGGCATATAGAGACTCCCTTCGTATACACTGGCAGCTTTCTGTACCAAGCTACAAACAATATCGTTAAACAATATTCCATAATATACTACAATACAAAACTTTAGAAAATACCATACTCGGTCACTCTCATTCTTCATTCTTCTTTGGGACTTACCGAGCGACCTGTTCGCTGACGACATTCTATTTCTCTCTTCTTTGAATGTCGTCAGGTGCGTTGGACCAAGTTGAGACCGAGCCTACAAGTGAAGATTTAGAGAAATTCCAGGAAGACCCAGAGCTCTAGACTTTGTACTTGTTCTTCCCAGTACTTCCTTTTATTATTATTATGCCACTGTTTAGGCATTTCTTTTTCATTCCAGTTGTATTTTCCTTTCATGGATTGTACAAAGAATGTTATTAATAAAAGTTGCTGTTATTTCAATTTCATTTGTCTTTTGTGATTATTTTATATTGCTTAGTTACGCTTAGCGTATGTACTTTTGAGTACATACGTAGCGGGCCTCGTCACGTCCACTTCGCCGTACACTGGGAAGCGGGGCGTGACACCTATTGCGTAATGAACTTGATATCGTTGTAGAATCAAATGATTTTAAAATGGAGTGTTTTTGAGGCTTTTCTAGTTTTGCTAAAGGGGTCACTCTCGGTGAAGGGATCGTCGGCCCTTTCCTCGTCGAATGAGGTGCGGGATATATCATATATATCACTGTGCAAAGCAAAAACTCTTAAAAGCAATCAAAAGACAAACCGAGTGTGTAGCATCTGCCAGTTATTGCTAAAGGAATCACTCCCGGTGAAGGGATCTCGGTCCTTTCCTCATCGAAAAAGGTGCAGGATATATCATATATACCTCTGTGCAAAGCAAGAACTGTAGCTACCTGTTTTGTTTTGAAATTCGATTCTACAACATCTTAGGTTTCTTTTATTTCATTAATCTCATTAATGAAGTCCCATCATTTAAATACCTAAACATCACAGATAAATACGACGTACACTTATGCCATCCGCATTCGCCTCGATGTCCCCTCGTGCACCGTTAGGTTAGGTAACTAACGGCAGAGCGGGGCAGGGCTAGCGCGGGTGAAAACATAAGTAACGTCTATATAATATATCATATATACTATATACTGTATCTATCACAGAACATCACATGATCACATCACAGATATCGCAGCAGAAGAATCATATGAAATATTGGATATACTAGGACGTCCGTGTTTTCAATACGAGCCAGTATAAAACACGGATTCCACGGTCGTGATGAATAGCCAAACCCACACCCCTAGACCCCTACGAGAGCGGCAAGCAACCCTACCAATTCTAGAGTTAGGAGACCCGGACTCGACTCATCGAGTTGGTCTCCCACTGGACTCCAGAACCCGGTTACTTGTGCTCCCCTCCTTGAGTCTATCCTAGTGCGGAAAAGTAAATAATATACAAAGGGTGACATCTTCCGCAACCTGGAAGTGCCCCAATAAAAGAATATTACATACAAGTTTTTACATGAATGAAAATGAAAAACACTCATCTCACATAAAAAAAACCCCGGCTATTCAAACACGACGATCCAATATAACATATCCAGCAACACATAACATCACATGTCATCAACGTAAGTAAATATGTGCATCCCAATTGTCGTTGACATATAGAAACGAAACCGGCGATATCACATATTACACTTACGGTCACAGAAAAGAAAGTGTAAAACTACAACAGTTGGAATCCGCAACCTCTTTAGACATCACATGCCTAATCAAATGAATTACTTAGACATCGCATGCCTAACAATTATAAACCCCGCATTTTAGTCTCATAATCGAAAATTCTTTTCAATATCAAGTCGGGCAATTCAACAAGATTCCCGAAAATTTTGATCGAATGCTCGTCGCAAACTTTAGTAGGCGGCCGCACCCCCGACGCCGTCGACGAAGTGCACCAAGGCGGAACACCGCTGCCGCGAGCACCCGAACGGATGCTTTCGGCGACGGGGTTCTTCTACAGTCACTTGGTCGGGGCTATGGAGTGAGGCTGTCTATTAAGTTTACCGGCGAGTATCCGCGTACGTTACGTGATTGCGACGGAATTTTGATCACATCAAAATTCCGTGGCAACCGATCATGTGAGACTAAAGTGCTATGTTTATAACATTCATTCAGTTATCTCATAACTACTTGTGAATTCCAATTATTGTATTACATTCCGAATAAGATAGAAAATGTTAAACTTTCTGATCGAACAATCGAACACCCAAGTTTTCCCGAAACAGCTCAACTCATGAAATAAGTTCAAAGACATTCACTTCGTGCCTCAGTACCAACGGTCCAGCCGTAGAAGGGTCAAGCCAACGCCTCACATGTGGCACGCCGTACTACCCCAAACCCGAAGGTTCAAAGGGCAGTTCAAGACGGTCACATAATCGAGTTAAGCTTTGTTGTCTTCTAGAGGGTCCATTGCGTTACTTGCACTACTTAGAATGTCTTTAAACCACGGAAAGATCCAACACTTGAAAATTTCCCAACAGGGGAAAAATTGGGTATTTATATCCGGTCGAACTTTTTAACATATTCAAAAATTATCCGGAAACCACATAGACAAAATCTGATAATCTGATCGAACCACCGAATCCCCAATACAACCCAGAAAACTCAACTCTTGAGTAAATTTTAAAAAAATACCCAGGAAAACCAGCACTACAACATATGAATTACTGTGCCAAAACCAATGCAAGATACGACAAAATGGCCGCGGAACCGCCGCACAAGCCATGCTTGTGCCGCGGTTCCGCCGCGTTATAGTGGAATCATGGACACGTGTTGCACAGTAATTCTTAGGATTCCCTGCTGATTTTTCTGCATATTTTTAATATACAAAAATCCACAAATTTGAAAAAAGTCCAGAGAGCTTGAAAAATCGGGGTTTCGGGTTCGATCGGGTTTCTAATATCGTCTAAGCATCGCCTAAGGCTCTAGCTAGGCTCTGATACCACTGTAGGGTTCCTAGGCACACTAATGAGGTCTCACAAGGCATCAACCATGCCAATTTCAAACTTTACGGTGCCGAGAAACCCTAGACTACGGATCGTTAACTAGATTTTAGGCGATAAAAAGAAGCTAGTTAACAACTTAACTTAAAGAACGGAAATACAACCTTTGTAGATCCGGTGCTCCACCTCCATAGCTCCGCAATGATGTCCCTCTGCTGTCCAAATCGGATCCCGGACTCATGCGTCGGCTTTGTCGGAGAAATGGGCGGGCTAGGTCGTCGATGTCGATGCCGAAGATGATCTACGTCGAGGCATCACTAGATCAAGCTCCCACTTCACCAAGTCATGAAACTTATGAAGAAAACACCCTATACTACTTGGCAAGAGGTAGAGGATGTAGAAATAGGAGGTGGGTTCACTTTAGAATTGGATTTCTCACTCATTTTCTCAACTTGCCATTGATGTAGCAAGCTTTCTTCATGTGATGAAGAAGAAGAAGAAGAAAGAATGAATATGATAAGTTAATTTAAATTGAAAAGAAAAATGAATACTTATCATAATCAAACCATGGTTAGGTGTAGAGAGTGGACTATGGTTAAATGGAGTGGTTAGGGTTAAGCATGAGACAAAATGGTGACTTAGTCAAACTTTCATGAATCTTCATGAAAGAAACAAATGAAAGCCACCATTTTCTCTTTATGCATTTCATTTTCCAAAAAGAATAAATGAATAAGAAATCAAAACCCTAACCATTCATAAAACCATGGTTTATTCTTTACACAAACTCAAGTAAACATGTATCATCAAACATGATACATCCAAGTGCACAAAAGTATATCACATATACAATGTGCACATCCGAGTGAGAAAATCCATTTAAAGTGAACCGATACTAGTTAATGCAAAGTAATATATCAAATATATAATTATACATTAAATCATTAAATCAACACTTGATTTAATGATCCGGTCATGTCGCACATAACCGACTAGTATCATTAGTAACATCTTATCGAATCAACACTTGATCCGATAACCCGGCTATATCGCATATAACCGATCAATGTCACATATCGCGAGAATCGTATACAGTATCACATACTGGTATTATTCTCTGTCCCGCACATATCTCATATGCGCTCCTATTTCGTTTCGCTTGAGCCAGGAAACCTCTGTGTAGGACTCTAAAGACTCGTCAATACGCCGGCAGCAGATGATGATCATATCAAACACCCACAAGCCGCAAGCGGTCTGCTAAACGTAACGGCCACCCGGGTATTGAGCGATCAGAAGATCGACGAGCAAGCCCGCTCACACTCCTGTGAATCCAACCAGTAACACTTACCGTACAGTCCGGTTTGATCGTCTGATATGTCGCATATCTCGCCTAGGGGTGGTAAACGTCAGACCCCAATAGCTCGATAAGTCGTGTCGATATGAGGTCTATAACAGTTCGAGAAACTACTGGTAACACTTACCAGTAAATCTCAGCAACCCTGGCCAGGGATTTCCGGTTATAGCCAATCGAACACAGCGCAACATCATCCCTCTATACCGGGAGAGACGAATCCCCTCCTATCGCTCATTGCCTCCATGTGACTCGGGACTGTACCCAAAAACCACCGTTTTGCACGCCCTCTTGGACGTGGTAAGATGGAAATCAAAGCACAGTGGGAACCACACAAGACTCTATGACGATCTTGGGTCAACAGACTACTCTGTACCAGTGTCACCAGAGAACTGCCATCTGACGTCAGGTATAATACCATCTGGGAGTTCTCGGCGAGTCCGTCCAGTGTACCCAGTCTCTACTGAGCACCCGTATATCATCTCTGATGTCAAACACCAATGGATATGTGATCATCCATCGCCCATCTGTATGGGTCGAGAAGGTATACGCTAGTCTACTCTGGTATATCGATGCCCCGTCTCGATATACCCACGACTAGGGACTTTGAAGGATGTACTTATGGACTACCATGTCCCCACGAGTATGATCCGCATCATAGTCCAGGTAGTCAAGTACACATCCTAAGGGCTTTACCAACATATAACAGAGAGACTATCAGTGTACACGTTAAGGTAAAGATCAACCAGATAGCATACTATCATGTCGAGCAAGAAAGTCCTCCCTATATATGTCCAAGCATCCACTACAATATACTTCCTATGTATAGTAATGGCCTCTAGGGCATACATATAACTAACAGTTGCTTATATACGGATTCTTGTGTAAATTCCAGGTTCGCAGGCAGGTACGTCGGACGAAGCTACGCAAGGGAAGCAACGAAGCTACGCAAGGGAAGCAGGCGGTCGGCTACGAGTAGCGCACGACCAGGTGAGTAGATTTAACATCTATGGGGAAATCGCCCGTATGGCGTTAAGCTTCAGGGCTTGTTAGGATATTAGATTGTAGATGTTCATATGGACTGTAGTAGCATACCTTATTGTTGCATGTAGAAATGATAGCATAGGATACTGCACTGTCACTAACGGTTCAGGTTGCACGAGCACGTTTGATATGCTACACTCACACCATTAGTGATTGCCATGACACTCACATTATAGGATTGCTATAAACTATATATCATACTGATTCCGCTTTATTGATGTTGTCATGAATTGCCGCATATCAGCATATGTTATATTCATACTTGGGCACATATACATCACATACCCATACTTGTGCCACTTACATCATATATTCACATTTGGACACATATACATCATATACTCATACCAGTGCACACATATATTGATATCTTCATACCTGTGCACATGCAAACTATATACTCATACTAGTGCACACATATATTGATATCTTCATACCTGCGCACATGCAAACTATATAATCATACCAGTGCACACATACATTGATACCTTCATACTTGCTTAGATTTACGCATTGAGATATATTGTTTCCATGTAATTCTGGATTTGGGAACTGTGGATATTTCAAAAGAGAATAGTTAATTATTTAAAAACCCAGTTTCTCTTGATATGATATTTCGGTGCGTCCTCCATGTGTTTTCTCGGTGCTAGAGTGATATATGTGAACCCGAATCGAGGAGTTGGATAAGGCCGATTACGGGTACATGGTGGACCCGGTATGGTACCCCGGGGCGAGAACGGTTTCGCTGTGTAGTAGACGGTGAGCCTGGCAGAGGGATTACTACCTACCGGTGATTGGTTGGACCTGGCGGTTATCCGGAGGATACCGATCAGAGTCGATAGATGGATACAGGAAGACCCATACTGTCGGGGCCGAGGGCCGATACCGCAGACAGAGCCCGTGGGCTGATCCGGACTGACGGATGCCCTATACAGGAGGATTTGTGTGTCGATACTTGACACGAATATTTCTTGATATTTTGGGTGCCGATGTTGGGCATTTATGATTATATGAGATTCACAGGATTTGAGGACCGAGGAGGATGACGACGCCTGAGTGGTATTGGGATTTGGATGCATTGAGGGGTACCGATTATACTTTCCACGATGACATTCCGTGTAGATGTTATATTTCCCATGCTCAGTATTTAGTATTTGATATCTCATCCTGTATCTATTGTACCTGATATAGTACACATGCTTGTACGATCATTGCATACCCTTCTCATTCTATATAGGGTTGTTAGATTGCATTGCTATACCTGATTATCATATATCTTGCTCATCACATGGAGATGTTATTAGATCGCACTTGTTGCATGATTTGAGCATCCAGTTCATCATATAGATGTTATCTGTTGGCATAGGTTAGAGTATCGCAGCATGTGCATACTCGCGATTACCTTTATATGTTATCTTCTATTCACGAGTTGGCAACTCACCCCCGTTGTGCTACAGTGTTTGCAGGTTGCCCTTCGGAGTAGTCGCGGCAGGCTGCGTTCTTATATCTTTTGACATAGATACCCCTACAGTTAGTGTACTAGCTCTTTTGCTGATAGGTGGGTTTTGTGTGGTATCTGGTTATCTTTCAGTTATGTACATTGTTGTATCTAGTACTCTCCATCTACCACTTATGTATTGACTTAGAGACCAGTTGTGAGGACGATGTATATTATTTTGTATTCTGGTGTCGAGCTCGTTGTGAGCCGACTTTACCTGTGCAGTTTATTCTATCTGTGATGTTTCCCACTTGTTGCTCATTTTCTTCGCTACGGCGTCGTATATTGTTATCTTGGTATTTGTTCACTTAAGAAATTCTTAACATTTTAGTAAATGCTTCCATTTAAAGCTTAAAACACTCTATACTTTATTGGTTTTGATTTCTGGGTTTCGGCTTACTTAACCGCGTTACGCCTGTAGACGTTATGTGGTTAAGTGCCAGTCACGGACCAAACCTTGGGTCGTGACACATAGCCAACCATGCTACCTGTGGATAGGAAAAATCCTTCCACGGTCACATTACGGCTGTAGAGATATCAAGAACAGAAAAGTAAACTAATCTATCTAGTACATGTCCATAAGCCAGAGTAAATGAGTCAAGAAATAATATAATATGCGGAAGCAATAGATCCAATAAACAAACACCTGGAATAGTAAATCTGGATACTAGCAGGGTCCTCACCGCTCGGTCTAACAGCAGCAGTACTCCTGATCAGTCTGCAACAAAGGTAGAGGATCTGGGCCATGCAAAACCCAGACGTCAGTGCGTCATAATATCAAGCAATACTATAAACAGGGGTAGCAATACATACAGGTATGTGCATGAACAGTAAAACAGGTATAACAGTAATATAAATAAGGACAGTGAGGGTAATGTGTAGTGAGTAATCTAAACTGGTCTATTGGGTTAACTACTCTCAAGTCTTTGAAATTCCAAGAACAAGAAAGGATAAACAATTAAGAAACTACAAGAATAGATGTGGAAACTTCTGCTGGATTTCATCTTCTCGTTCCCAGGTTGATTCTCCATGCGAGCGATTTTCCCAAGAAACAAGTACAAGAGGAATAACCTTGTTCTTAAGAACCTTTTCCCTTCGATCCACAATCAACATCGGTCGTTCCTCAAAGGTTAAATCTTCTCGTACAGATAGTTCTGAATGATCCTGCACGTATGTTTCATCTCGAACATATTTACGGAGTTGAGATACATGAAACACGTCATGAACATTCGCCAAAGATTGTGGTAACACCAATCGATAAGCCACTTCTCCAACACGCTCCAAAATCTGGAAAGGCCCAACGAATAAAGGACTACGCTTTCCTCGACTCCCAAAACGAATCACTCCTCTAGTCGGTGATATCTTCAAGAATACTAGATCACCAACAGCGAACTCTAGAGGTCTTCTCGATGTATCGACCCAACTCTTCTGCCGATCTTGCGCTGCCTTCATATGATTCTGGATAGTGTTAACTTTCTCCACTGTTTGCACGATCAAATCCGGTCCCAACAATCTTCGTTCTCCAACATCGTCCCAACAAACAGGTGAACGACACTTGCGACCATATAATGCTTCGAATGAAGCCATCTGAATAGTCGCCTGAAAGCTGTTGTTGTACGAAAACTCCACCAAGTGTAGATGATCCTCCCATGAACCCTTGAAATCTAACATGCAAGCTCTCAACATGTTTTCAAGAGTTTGGATCGTTCTCTCCGACTGGTCATTTGTTTGAGGATGATAAGCTGTGCTAAACTTCCATCGAGTCCCCAAACTTTCCTGTAAGCTCCTCCAGAAGTGTGATAAGAATCGGGTGTCATGGTCGGACACGATGCTCACAGGTACTTTATGTAATCTCACAATCTCCTGCATGTACCGTTCTGCTAACGCTTCCGTTGACTGACCAACTCGAAACGGTATGAAGTGAGCTGCCTTGGTCAATCGATCAACAATCACCCAAACTGCATTGTTGCCCTTTGGACTCCGCGGTAAAGCTGTCACGAAATCTATGGTTATATGTTCCCACTTCCATTGAGGAATCGGAAATGGTTGCAATAAACCGGCAACCCTTTGATGTTCAGCCTTAACTTACTGACACACCAAGCACTTTACTACAAAGCGAGCAATCTCCCTTTTCATACCTCCCCACCAGAAATGCTGTCGTAGATCACGGTAAATCTTCGTGCCTCCTAGATGTACGGAATACGCGGAACTGTGTGCCTCCTTCATAACTTCTTCGCGAATATCTCCTTTTGGCACACACAAACGGCTACCATACCGTAACGAACCATCTTCATGAATCAATAAGTCCGTTCGAAGTCCTGCTTCAATCTGTTCTCGAAACTTCTGCAATCTTGGGTCCTTCGACTGCGCTGCTTTAATACTCTCGATCAATGACGACTGTACTTGCAGCTGCATCAACTGTCCTGAAGAATGCGGTAGCACGATCTCCAACTGGAATCTCCGAAAGTCTTCCATAATCTCCTTCTGTGCAGTCAACATCTGAATTGCTGGCAACCAACTAAGTGCATCCGGCACAACATTAACTTTCCCCGGATAGTACTTAAGATCAAGATCGTAGTCAGCCATCAGCTCCAATCATCTACGCTGCCTCATATTAAGCTCCTTCTGTGTGAACACATACTTCAGACTTTTGTGATCGGTGAATACTTCGACCCTTTCGCCTGTTTACCCCAATCAGAGCAAAGCTCTGTTCAAATTCCAAAGCGGGAGATGAAGCAACACTTCTGCTTCTCCAATCAGAGCAAGGCTCTGTTTTCAAATAAAATTCAAATTTTAATAAGGAAGCAACGCTTCAGATGCGCTGCGCGATACGTGTCAGCGCAGTTGCGCTGCGCTCTGCGCTGCGCGACACGTGTCAAGCACAGATGCGTTTGCGTCAAACAGAATTAAAATTCCAGTAAGATCTTTCTGTTCTTATTAAAACAAGAAGATTGTCTTCTGTAAAACAGAAGCCCTTGGATCAAAGATCCAACGGTGGGGAAAAATCCCCAAATCACTTAGAGAATAATCTCTTTAACAAATTTAACAAATCAATGGGCACTATATAAAGGCCCCTAGACCCCAATTCAACAAAAACAACACAGAGAGACAAAAAACACAGAAACAAAGAGAGAACTCCTCTAAAGAATTTGGAGAAGAACTCAAAAAGAGGAAAAAAGGTAAAACCTTTATAAAAAGAAGAATTTCTTCTGAATAGATCATTGATCTAAGAACAAGATCAAGGATCTTCAATAAAAAATATAATAAATAAAAAAGGCATTGCCTTTTTTATGAACCATTGGTTCCGGAATCTTAAAGATTCTTTTCTTGAATCCAAAATTGGATTAAGATATAAGAACAGTGCCTTGCACTTGCAAATCTGCACTGTTGCGCTCCTGGGTTGGCGCAAGCCACCAGAGAGCGCCACGTGTCAGCACCAGAATAACTTGCGCTATGCGCTTTTAAAATAGAGTATTGCTCTCTGAAATTGGCGCAACTCACCAGAGTGCGCCACGTGTCAGCAGCGCAACAGCGCAGTGCACTGCGCTTGCGCCCACCAAAGCGTGACACGTGTCACCTCCACGTGCGCTTGCGCTCAATAATTGGCGCAAAGCGCCTGACAGGCCACATGGCCACTGTCAGTTTGATTAATGCACTGCATTATTTACAGAAGGGCCAAGCCCAATTAAAAAAGGCCTAACATGCCTAATAAAATGCAATGCATTATTTTAAAAAAAAGGGCAGAGCCTAAACAGAAACAGATGCTGCGCATCATTTAAAAGGGACAGAGCCCAAATCAAAAAGGCCTAGCAGGCCAAAAGAAAATGCAGTGCATTATTGAACAGGGGAAAAGCCCTAGCATAGGCCTAATAGGCCAAAGATAAATAAAAACGTTGAACATTTTCAATTGGACTTAGCCCAATCATGGCCGTAAGTCCTCATATTAAATTGACTGAGCAAGACTGCTCTCTTAAATCAATTTACATCCGGTTCAAGGGTACATCTCTGAACTCCTTTGACATTTGTCGATGTAATCCTTCAACGTCGTCAGAGAGGTGACGGGTCCCGACAACTATACATTGCTACAGACACAAGCGTCCTTAAACCTACGGACTCAAGCGTCCTTAAACCCCCGGACTCAAGCGTTCCTAAACCCCCGGACTCAAGCGTCCTTAAACCTACGGACTCAAGCGTCCTTAAACCCACGGACTCAAGCGTCCTTAAACAATGGACCACTATGTCCCTAAACTGGCAATGGACCGCAATGTCCTTAAACTACCTATGGACCACCATGTCCCTAAACTGGCAATGGACCGCAATGTCCTTAAACTACCTATGGACCACTACGTCCCTAAACTGGAACAATAGAGCCCCCAAACGCTCTTTTGTCGGTAAACGATCCCGTTTAAGTTGATCTTAGCCTCAAATTTGGCTAACGTATCCTTAAACATTCAAACAGACTTTAGTCCCAAATTGGACTATAAGACCCCCAATCAACTTTGGTTCAAGGGTACATCTCCGAACTCCTTTGACACCTGTCGTTGTAATCCTTCAACGTCGTCAGAGAGGTGACGGGTCCCGACGGCCATATATTAAATGGACCACTACGTCCCTAAACTGGAACAATAGAGCCCTTAAATGCTCTTTCCGTTAAGTTGATCTTAGTCTCAAATCAGACTAACGTATCCTTAACGAGCGTTTAAGTTGATCTTAGTCTCAATATGGCTAACGTATCTTTAAACTAAAACACCAAACCCAAATCTAAGTAAATACGGATTTGGACTAATCCACGTCCTACGGGCGACGACATAAATTAGTCTTCGTATACAATCCACGGGCAACCACAAACAAAACAAACACTCACGACACGAAGTGAAATTATGGAGAAGGAGAAAGTTGTTTCCGCGATGCGGTAGCGTAATTAACTGCATGGGCTTGCGCCTGCAGGGAAGAGCGTCCCCACAATCAAAAACCCCTCAAGCGAGGGGGAATCTGACGAAGTCTGCTACATCGGCCGCATCCGTCCAAACCTCCGATACACGGTGCCATAAATCAACTTGGTATCTTTGGAGAGGTGGACGGATAAAACCAAATAGAATCTGCCC
The DNA here is from genome assembly GCA_030015575.1 of Agapanthus africanus. Taxonomy (NCBI): domain Eukaryota; kingdom Viridiplantae; phylum Streptophyta; class Magnoliopsida; order Asparagales; family Amaryllidaceae; genus Agapanthus; species Agapanthus africanus. The sequence continues at coordinate 928,181,112 of CM057339.1, forward strand.
CGAACCTCAGGCAAGACGTCCATGTCTCGGCCGCCGTTCGGAGGGGAACATCGCCCAATAAGTAGTGTCTCCAAATCTTTAAAGCGAAAATCACAGCTGCAAGCTCCAAATCATGAGTTGGTTAATTCTTCTCATGGGTTTTCAACTGTCTCGATGCGTAGGCTATAACCTTCCCATGCTGCATTAAAACACATCCCAATCCTTTTCCAGATGCGTCGCTGTTGTTCCCGCCGAAATTTTGGCTCAAAACCCGTTCCAATAAAATAACAATAAATAAATAAATAAATAAATAAATAATAATAAAGGAGAAAATCTCCCTTTCAGAGCAAAGCTCTGTTCAAATCCCGAGGCGGGAAATGAAGCAATGCTTCTGTTTCCCCCAATCAGAGCAAAGCTCTGTTTTAAAAGATAATAAAAAATCAAATCTTAAAATAAAAAAGCAACGTTTCAGATGCGCCGCGCTCTGCGCTGCGCGACACGTGGCAGCGCAGTTGCGCTGCGCTCTGCGCTGCGCGACACGTGTCAAGCGCAGGAGCATTTGCGCCAAACAGAATTAAAATTCCAGTAAGATCTTTCCGTTCTTGTTAAAACAAGAAAATTGTTTTCTGTAAAACAGAAGCCCTTGGATCAAACATCCAATGGTGGGGAAAATTCCCCAAATCACTCAGAGAATGACCTCTTTACCAAATTTAACAAATTAATGGGCACTACATAAAGGCCCCTAGACCCCAATTAACAACAACACAACTCAAAAAGACACAACACAGAGAAAGAAAGGAGAAATCAAGAACTTCAAAACAGAGAGAACTCTGAAGAATTTTTGAGAAGAACTCAAGAAAAGAAAAAAGGTAAAAACCTTTATAAAAAGAGAAGAATTTCTTCTGAAAAGATCATTGATCTAATAACAAGATCAAGGATCATTAACAAAAATAAATAATAACAGTGCCTTGCACTTTTTTTATGAACCATTGGTTCCGGAATCTTAAAGATTCTCTTCTTGAATCCAAAATTGGATCAAATTATTGAAACAATGCCTTGCACTTGTAAATCTGCACCGTTGCGCTACTGGGTTGGCGCAAGCCACCAGGGAGCGCCACGTGTCAGCTCCAGAATGATCTGCGCTATGCGTTGTTAAAATAGAGCACTGCTCTCATGAATTGGCGCAACCCACCAGAGCGCGCCACGTGTCAGAAGCGCAACAGCGCAGCGCACTGGCGCAGCGCGCTGTGCTTGCGCTCACCAGAGCGTGACACGTGTCACCTCCCCATGGACTTGCGCCTTGCGCTCCTTAATTGGCGCAAAACGCCTGACAAGCCACGTGGCACTCTGTCAGACTAATCAATGCAGCGCATTATTAAAGGGTAGAGCCCAATTAAAAGGCCCAATGGACCAAAATAAATGCTCTGCATTATAAAAAGGGGACAGAGTCTAACTTAAAAGGCATAACAGGGCAGAATAAAATACAGTGCAGGAGCAGAGCCCTAATTAAGGTCTAATAGGCCTAATGCAAATAAAAATGTTGAACATCTTCAACTGGACTTAGCCCAATCATGGCTATAAGTTCTCAAATTAAATTGACTGAGCACGGCTGCTCTCTTAAATCAATTTACATCTGGTTCAAGGGTATATCTCTGAACTCCTCTGACACCTGTCGTTGTAATATTTCAACGACGTCAGAGAGGTGACGGGTCCCGATGGCCATACATTAAAATGGACCCCTATGTCCCTAAACTGGAAATGGACCGCAATGTCCTTAAACTACCTACGGACCACTATGTCCATAAACTGGAACAACAGAGCCTCCAAATGCTCTTTTATCGGATCTAAACGATCCCGTTTAAGTTGATCTTAGCCTCAAACATGGCTAATGCATCCTTAAACATTTAATCGGATTTCATATTCCTTAATCAACTTTGGTTCAAGGGTACATCTCCGAACTCCTCTGATTCCTGTCGTTGTAATCCCTCAACGTCGTCAGAGAGGTGACGGGTCCCGATGGCCACATACATTAAACGGACCACTACGTCCCTAAACTGGAACAATAGAGCCCCTAAATGCTCTTTCCGTTAAGTTGATCTTAGTCTCAAGTCAGACTAACGTATCCTTAGCGAGCGTTTAAGTTGATCTTAGCCTCAATATGGCTAACGTATTCTTAAACTAAAAACCAAACCCCAAATCTAATTAACTACGGATTTGGACTAATCCACGTCCTACGGGCGACGGCATAACTTAGTCTCCGTATACAATCCACGGGCAACCACAAATAAAACAAACACACACGACATGAAGTGAAATTTCTAGAGAAGGAGAAAGTTGTTACCGCGACGCGGTAGCGTAATTAACTGCAGGGGCTTGCGCCTGCAGGGAAGAGCGTCCCCACAATCAAAAACCCCTCAAACGAGGAGGAATCTGACGAAGTCTGCTATATCGGTCGCATCCGTCTAAACCTTCGATACACGGTGCCATAAATCAACTTGGCATCTTCGGAGAGGTGGACGGATAAAACCAAATAGCATCTGCCCTGAACCTCAGGCAAGACGTCCATGTCTTGCGCGTCCTTCGGAAGGGAACAGATTCTGGCACGCCCGGTGGGACCTTTCCTCTTTCCACTCCACACTTCGTGTGTCGTGTTCGCGAACAAATCGCGGTTTGCTGTGGTTGCCTGTAGATTCAAGGTACTTAGATTTAGTGTCTTGCTCCGTGCAGAAAACATAAGATCAATGGCTTCAAACTGCACTACCTGCAACAGCAACTCTCGCTCCGTCCCTGTTGGAGGAGTGGCTTATGGGCCCCGAGCGGCCTCCCTTTTCAAGATGCCAGTGGAGCAGGTAACTCAGGCCACCACTGGATTATTCTTCGGGACCATACTCCCACCAATGAGCTTCAATGTCCCAATGACGTCGCAAGAAGCTCCAAAGAAGTCGGTCTTTGATCGGCTTACGACTACCGCGGCCCCTCTCAACGGGTCGCCCAAGTCCAACGCCTCCGTCTTCAGCAAACTGGGTCAAAGCTCAAACGGGCCCATAAAGAAGCCTGCGATACCAGAGGGCGTTATCCGGAAGCAGATATCCATCCCCGCTCCCGCTCCAGGTAAAATCACCAAAGTTGCTTCCTCTACTCGGAAGTCTACTTTTGATAGGTTGGCCGTCCCCATCCAATGGACGTCGGTTTTTAAAAGGCTGATACCGGCAAATTCTCACCAACACAAGGGGCATGACGAAGTCACCCTTATAGCTGAAACAACTCCATCCACAAGAAACGCTCGCCGTTGTCACTGGCGTCGAGTGAGGAAGGCTGGGGGCAACTCCCCCTCTGGGATAACTCCGCCATCTCCGATGGTGGAAATCAATGCTGCTGTTCCATCCGAGAACAGCTTTGAACTGCTGAACACGGTGCGCAGAAACTCTCCTACCGCGGTGCTGAAGCGAACTCCTTCACCTGTGGAGAATACTCCAGAGAAGAAGCCGGAACAGCCCCCTCAACGGCTGTCCTTTAAAATCTACAAGGTCTGGCTACAGGTCCAAGAGTCGGTGATTTGAAAACTATCTCCGCCGACAGAAAAAGATGAAGGTTCGGCAGGAGAAGGATTACTCCGTCAAGCCACAAAAAGCAACAGCTACTTGGGTGCCCACTACAACGGCCCACTCAACTTCGACCGCTCAAAAAAGAAGGAGGTCAGAGAAGATCCCTGTGTCTTTGGTAAATCGCAAAGACACCGAATCTAAATGCCCCAAGTCTGGGGGCATGGTGGTGCATACTGTTTATATGGCATCCGGGAAAGAGGATAGCCGCGCTTCAACGGGCCACCGACCGCTCACCCGATCCGTGACAAAAGCCCAGGAGCAGCAACGGAAGCTTCATGAGAAGATGACTGCAATGGCCGCACTACCGAGCCGAAAGAAAGCCCGGAGGCATCATCAGAACAGCGTCATGAACAAGAAACTGATGCTGACTTCTTACGTAGAGTCCTCGAAAAGAAGGACAAAGAAGCCGCAGAGCAAGCGGCTAACATAAAACAAATGACACTCCTCTTCCAAGATATGGTAGGGATGATATTACAGCCGGACCCTCCAGCTGATGACCCTCCAATCATTGTTGAAGATGATAGAGGGGAGACATCTAATCCTCCACCGGCTCTGTCAACAGCCAAGGAGGAGGCAATCTCCAAAGCTGACCTGGACGAATATATAGCCCAACAAATACGGGTTCATCATGCGACTGAAGCAGTCGGTCAGGTCGTAAAAACGGGACGACCATATCCGAGCCGGTACGATCAGATAAAATACCCGCCGGGCTACACAATTCCCAAATTCCATGTCTATAAGGGGACGGGCAATCCCCACCAACATGTTGCCCAGTTCAGGACGCTTTGCGGCAACACCGGCGGTGATGATAAATTGTTGCTTCGCTAGTTCGTTGGTAGCTTTTCGGATACAGCATTCGAGCGGTATTCCGAGCTCCCGAACGACTTTATCAAGACCTTTGCGGAGATGGAGCTGCTGTTTACACAAAGATTCGCGAGTGTTAGTGGACGCACCCCGATAACAGCACTGATCAATGCCAGGATAAGGCCAGGCGAAACGTGGGTCCAATACGCAACACGATGGTGGAACCTATGGTCGAAATGCGAACAACGCATAGAAGAGGCTCCTGCAGTAGGCATGTTCGTAGGCACTCATGATCCGCAAGCGACCATCTCGCAATTCATGATGTTCTTCAGGCCGACCACCTTCCAGGCCTTGATCGACAAATTAGCCCAAATGGACCAGATGGGCCATGGACCGTCTCCTCCAAAACCAGACTCTCGAAAGGAGAAGGGGAAAGAAAAAGCGATCGTCATCGCCAATGCTCAACAACAACCAAGCAACTAAAAGCCGGTCGTTCGCCAAAACAACGTGCGTCCACGCCCATCCCTCGAGGAGAGATTAGGACGTCCTTACTCGTTTCCTCAGGATAAAACGAGAAGGCTGTTCGAGCTGGCAGTGCGCAACAGACTCATCAATCTACCGAGTCCAAAACGTCTGTCGCAGCCAGACGATCCCAAAAATCCTAATTATTGCCCTTACCACCAAACGGTAAGTCACCCGATCGATGACTGTTTCATCTTTAAGGGATGGATCGAGGATCAGTACCTGCAAGGCAAGTTCGCGCTATCTGAAAACTGGAAGGTAAACCCACCACAGCCGCACACTCCAAAGAAGACGGACACGATGGGGGCAGCTTGTTCTTTTGTCGAGGACGAAAACGATGGAGAAGACTCGTCAGATGAATCCGAAGATTACGTAGCGACTTGTCATGTGATCTCTCACTCATTGGCGGATGATGAAGAGGCTCCGTGCGCCGAGAAACCGAGGGCGGACCCTGAACCAGAAATTCTGCGGCCGTCAGACGAGTTGATCGATGCCTTCCTGAATGAGATTCGTCTGAAAGTTAAGGCCAATCAAGAGCGTGAGATGGCCATACTGAAAGGAGCCAAGCATCGACTACTAGACCAAAGAGTCGAGGCACATCCGTCAAATCAAAATTCATCCGCTGCGGATAAAAACAAATTCAAGACGAGGAAAAGGTTCGCCAAAGCCCTATCAGTGGGAATGAAGCTACCGCCCTCTGAAGAAAATACTCTCGGTGGAGTAGAGACACATCCTAACTTCTGCTTATATCATCAGAAGATCATACATCCTACCGAAGACTGCGACTCCTTTAAGTGTTGGTAGCAAGGGTATGTCGCTCAAAAGCAACACTTCAACAGGACAAAGTGTGAAGCTCGTAGACATCGGAAAAATGCGATAGATGAGAGCAAAAGAGCCGCCGACGACTGACATATAGCCGACTCCAAGGGATCGCAAATTATCACTTTTGGAAGAGACTCTGACGAAGAAGTTGCCCTCAACCCTCTCCTCAAGGAATCCATTTCAAAAATGAAAGAATTGAAGAGTTGCGAAAACATTCAGCCGTGCAATCGCCCGCTACTTGAAAAAAATCTCGGCCCCGCAAACAAAGGATCGAGCAAGAAGGATAAAGGAACGGGGAAAATGACCTTCGTCGCCAACACTCAACAATAGTCGAGTGGCTCTAGACTGGTTGTTCGTCAAAACAATATGCGTCCACGCGTATCCCTCGAGGAGAGGCTAAGACGTCCTTACTCATTTCCCCAGGATGAAACAAGGAGGCTGTTCGAAGTGGCAGTGCATAACATGCTTATCACTCTACCGGAGCCGAAACACCAACTACAACTGGATGATGTCAATAGTTTTAATTATTGCCCTTACCACCAAGTATTGGGCTATCTGATCGAAAACTGTTACGTCTTCAAAAACTGGGTTGAAGACCAATACCAACAGGGCAAGTTCGTCATCTCCGAAAACTGGAAGGTGAACCCGCTACAACCGCACGCTCTGAGAAAGATAGATATGCTGGGGGCATCATGCTCAGTCATAGGGAAAGCCCCATAGACCGAAAAGTCAGTAAACTAGAGATTCGCCTCAAATACGGCGATGACGGACCGAAACGTCCTTAAACTAATGGCGGACCACTACGTCCTAAAACTAGCTAACGACCGAAACGTCTTTAAACTACTACCGCAGCATCCTCAGGCTGACGCGAAAAAAAAAGGAGAATAAAAAATATATAAAAATAAAAAAACAAAAAAAAAACGGTATGTCCATAAGCAAAATGGGCACGGATGAAAACCCGAAAGGGCCCCGTGAGTAAAACAGCAGGGCTACCGGCGAGTGTTCGTGAAAACCCGAAAGGGCGCGACCTCGTTAGAAAAAAGAATAAAAATGAATTAAAAAAAAGAAGAAGAAAAAAACGGTATGTCCATAAGCAAAATGGGCACGGATGAAAACCCGAAAGGGCTCCGTGAGTAAAAACAGCAGGGCTACCGGCGAGTGTTTGTGAAAACCCAAAAGGGCGCAACCTCGTTAAGAGACACTTACAGGGTCCTCTCGACCTTGTAAGGAGAAAACACCCGCGTGAGAGCCTTACAACTCACAGGGAAGCAACACACTTAGGGATCCTCACGATTCCTAAGGAGAAATTATACTTGTGAGAGCCTCACGACTTGTAAGGAGAACTCTCTTATGGGACCCTCACGGCTCATAAGATTTGAAAGTATTAAGTTATAGAGATCTGAACCTATTCTTAAGCAACTCCCACAACCTTTGATATTGCCCTACAAGCGGCTCATACTGACCCTTGTATACAATCCACGGGCGCGAATAAACATTTCCCTAACCAAGTCCCACCCGTGACTAGGGATATGTCCATATGGTGAACAACCCTTGTAAGTCCTCTCGACGTATAAGGAAAAAACCCTTTTGTAAGATCCTTACGACTTACAGGGGAACATACACTTAGGAATCCTCACGATCCCTAAGGAGAAAACACATCTACGAGATCCTCACGACTTGTAGGGTGAAATACCTTTGTGAGACCCTTACGGCTCATGAAGTCAAAAGCCTTAGTCGACGGGATCCTAACCCTGTTCGCTAAGCCACTTTTGTTCGACATCGACAGAGGCAAATGATGATTCGCTCCTGGCAACATTCCAGTTGTAGCGATGCTGATGCCTAAAACGGTATCAAATTTCGAGTTCTTCCATGGCAAATGATGATTCGCTCCTGGCAATATTCCAGTTGTAGCGATGCTGATGCTGAGATTGGCACCAGATTCCAAGTTCCATGCTCGTGATAAAAAAAAATCAGCGAGCTAAAAATGCATATGAAATAGCCGAAATGATGGGGTAACTTGCAACAAAAGTAGCAAGTAAAAATATATGCATGAAAAATAGCCGAAATGATGGGGCAACTTGCAACAAAATCAGCAAGTAAAAATGTATGCATGAAAGATAGCCGAAATGATGGGGCAACTCGCAATAAAAAAAAGCAGCGAGTAAATATAAAATAAACAGCCGAAATGATTGGGCACCGCAAAAAATAGCCGAAATGATTGGGCAATCGCGAGCTTCGCGATATAAAAAGCTGAAATGATAGAGTGTCGCGGAAAGAATAAAAAAAATGAATAATGAAAGAATGAAACTTTTTGCCCTACAGGTGGGATCACATTGATCCCTGTATACAATCCAGGGGCACAAACAAAGAGGGAACCATATCTTCCAAACAGGCTCCACCAGAAAGCGAAGCCAAATTTCGACGGTTCATAGACAACCTAGAGACAATCTCGACATTTGTCGCAATATTGCAGGCATAATGTCAACAAACGGAGCAAAAGGAGGATCCCTAGTTTCAGCGTCTTGACGTCAACAACCGACCTCAGAGTCACAATGAAATGGAGCCATGGCATAGTCCCTAGTTCCAAATCTTAACGGCAATATCTACGGCCTAAGAATCAACAAAGGCGTTCCTTCGCAATCCATCAAGATGCAGATACAACGCCAACAAAAGACCTCGCGGTCAAAACAAAATGAAGCGACGGCAAAATCCCAGCTTCATCTCAACAATCGTCTCGATACAGCAGACGGGATGTTAACAAAGGCGTTCCTTCACAGTCCATCAAGATGCAGATACAACGCCAACAAAAGACCTCGCTGTCAAAACAAAACGAAGCGACGGCAAAATCCCAGCTTCATCTCAACAATCGTCTCGATACAGCAGACGAGATGTTAGCAAAGGCGTTCCTTCACAGTCCATCAAGATGCAGATACAACGCCAACAAAAGACCTCGCGGTCAAAACAAAACGAGGCGACGGCAAAATCACAGCTTCATCTCAACAATCGTCTCGATACAGTAGACGAGATGTTAACAACGACGTTCTTTCGCAGTCCATCAAGATGCAGATACAATACCAACGAAAAGCCCCATGGTCAATAAGGCGGAGTGACGGCAAAATCTCAACTCCACCTCAGCATTCGTCTCGTTATAGCAGACGCAATGTTCACAACAGTGTCCTTCCTCCAATAGGATTCGGACATGACAAAACAAACGAAGCGAAGGCCAAATTCCTGGCTTCGAAGTCTTAACGGCAAGTCATATAAAGCCTGAAAGACAACTGGAGATCATCTCACGCCAGCGTGAAATGGTCACCACTTCGATGTTCGTCTCAACACAGCAGACGCAACACAATCAAATAAATGGAGCCACGGCAAAATCACTAGTTCCAAATCTCGACGGTTCACCAGCAACCTAGAGACAACCGCGACGTTCGTCTCGATACGGCAGATGAGTTGTCACCCCAGCGTTCTTCCTTCAGCAGGGTTCAGACACGATCGTCAAACAAACGGAGCCACGGCAAAATCCCTAGTTCCAAATCTCGACGGTTCACCAGCAACCTAGAGACAACCGCGACGTTCGTCTCGATACAGCAGACGAGTTGTCACCCTAGCGTTCTTCCTCCAGCAGGGTTCAGATGCAACACAATCAAACAAATGGAGCCACGGCAAAATCTTTAGTTCCAAATCTTGACGGTTCACCAGCAACCTAGAGACAACCGCGACGTTCGTCTTGATACGGCAGATGAGTTGTCACCCCAGCGTTCTTCCTCCAGAAGGGTTCAGACGCGATCATCAAACAAACGGAGCCACGGCAAAATCCCTAGTTCCAAATCTCGACGGTTCACCAGCAACCTAGAGACAACCTTGGCATTCGTCTCGATATAGCAGACGAGATGTCACCCCAGCGTTCTTCCTCCAGCAGGGTTCAGACGCAACATCATCAAACAAATGGAGCCACGGCAAAATCCCTAGTTCCAAATCTCGACGGTTCACCAGCAACCTAGAGACAACCGCGACGTTCGTCTCGATACAGCAGACGAGTTATCACCCCAGCGTTCTTCCTCCAGCAGGGTTCAGACGCGACAATCAAGCAAACGGAGCCACGGCAAAATCCCTAGTTCCAAATCTCGACGGTTCACCAGCAACCTAGAGACAACCGCTACATTCGTCTTGATACAGCAGACGCGATGCCAGCAAACGAAGCAAAAGCCAAATTCCTAACTTCAGGGTCTTGACGGCAACTCACATAAAACCTGAAAGACTATCGGAGATCATCCCACACCAGCGCGGAGTGGTTATGACTCATCGGGGCTCTCCAAAATGAGCCTAACCTCAAGTAAAAAGCGGCATGGCAAAATACCTAACGCTTGCTCTTCCGACGGTCAAACTGCCAAGGAGGATTGCTTGAAGACGTCTTGTCCAGCCCCCGAAGGGATCAGAGACACGGCAGTCGCAGGGCTACTAGAACAGCACGATTGCCTATCGAGGAATATATCAGCTTATGCGATGGTACGACGGCCAAAACCCTAAGTACCACAGACCCTAACGGACTTCTGTCGTAAAGAGCAGAGGTTAACTGTGACGTTAGGATATTCTTGCGAGAAATGCTCGATTCGTCTCGACTTGTGAAGAAATTGATGTCTTTGCGAGAACTTCTTGATGCGGCTCGACTCGTAAGATAAAGCCTTAGGCAGTAAGGATTAAAAAACCTGTTTCCTAAGCACTGGGACCCTACAAGTTGGCCCAAAACGGTCTCTTGCATACTATCCACGGGTCTCACTCTCCCAACTCGAATCTCGACAAGGAGGGAAACAACCGCTTACGAGTCCTCTCGACTCGCAAGAGGGAAAATTCTCTTATAAGATCCTTACGACTTATAAGAGAAAACACACCTAGGAGTCCTCACGACCCCTAAGGAGAAAATACACCTACGAGATCCTCACGATCCGTAGGGAGAAAAGTCTTTATGAGATCCTCACGGCTCATAAAGTTGAAAAGCCTTAGGCTACAAGGACCCTAAACTTGTCTCCTAAGCCCTCGATTCCATGGCTACTCCTAACTTTGCACTACTTCACCCATGTATATACTTACGTGGGCAAAGTAGTGGGGGGCATTTGTTCCCGCCAAAATTTTGGCTCAAAACCCGTTCCAATAAAATAAAAATAAATAAATAATAATAATAAAGGAGAAAATCTCCCTTTCAGAGCAAAACTCTGTTCAAATCCCGAGTCGGGAAATGAAGCAATGCTTCTGTTTCCCCCAATCAGAGCAAAGCTCTGTTTTAAAAGATAATAAAAAATCAAATCTTAAAATAAAGAAGCAATGCTTCAGTTGCGCTCCGCTCTGCGCTGCGCGACACGTGGCAGCGCAGTCACGCTAGCACAGTTGCGCTGCGCTCTGCGCTGCGCGACACGTGTCAAGCGCAGGAGCGTTTGCGCCAAACAGAATTAAAATTCCAGTAAGATCTTTCCGTTCTTGTTAAAACAAGAAGATTGCCTTCTGTAAAACAGAAGCCCTTGGATCAAAGATCCAATGGTAGGGAAAATTCCCCAAATCACTCAGAGAATGATCTCTTTAACAAATTTAACAAATTAATGGGCACTATATAAAGGCCCCTAGACCCCAATTAACAACAACACAACTCAAAAAGACACAACACAGAGAAAGAAAGGAGAAATCAAGAACTTCAAAACAGAGAGAACTCTGAAGAATTTTTGAGAAGAACTCAAGAAAAGAAAAAAGGTAAAAACCTTTATAAAAAGAGAAGAATTTCTTCTGAAAAGATCATTGATCTAAGAACAAGATCAATGATCATTAACAAAAATAAATAATAACAGTGTCTTGCACTTTTTTTTATGAACTATTGGTTCTGGAATCTTAAAGATTCTCTTCTTGAATCCAAAATTGGATCAAGTTATTGAAATAGTGCCTTGCACTTGTAAATCTGCACTGTTGCGCTACTGGGTTAGCGCAAGCCATCAGGGAGCGCCACGTGTCAGCTCCAGAATGATCTGCGCTATGCGCTGTTAAAATAGAGCACTGCTCTCATGAATTGGCGCAACCCACCAGAGCGCGCCACGTGTCAGAAGAGCAACAGCGCAGCGCGCTGCGCTTGCGCTCACAAGAGCATGACACGTGTCACCTCCCCATGGACTTGCGCCTTGCGCTCCTCAATTGGCGCAAAGCGCCTGACAAGCCACGTGGCACTCTGTCAGACTAATCAATGCAACGCATTATTAAAGGGTAGAGCCCAATTAAAAGGCCCAATGGACCAAAACAAATGCTCTGCATTATAAAAAGGGGACAGAGCCCAACTTAAAAGGCCTAACAGGGTAGAATAAAATACAGTGCAGGAGCAGAGCCCTAATTAAGGTCTAATAGGCCTAATGCAAATAAAAATGTTGAACATCTTCAACTGGACTTAGCCCAATCATGGCCATAAGTCCTCAAATTAAATTGACTGAGTACGGCTGCTCTCTTAAATCAATTTACACCTGGTTCAAGGGTACATCTCTGAACTCCTCTGACACCTGTCGTTGTAATCCTTCAACGACGTCAGAGAGGTGATGGGTCCCGACGGCCATACATTAAAATGGACCCCTATGTCCCTAAACTGGAAATGGACCGCAATGTCCTTAAACTACCTACGGACCACTATGTCCATAAACTGGAACAACAGAGCCTCCAAATGCTCTTTTGTCGGATCTAAACGATCCCGTTTAAGTTGATCTTAGCCTCAAACATGGCTAATGCATCCTTAAACATTTAATCGGATTTCATATTCCTTAATCAACTTTGGTTCAAGGGTACATCTCCGAACTCCTCTGATTCCTGTCGTTGTAATCCCTCAACGTCGTCAGAGAGGTGACGGGTCCCGATGGCCACATACATTAAACGGACCACTACGTCCCTAAACTGGAACAATAGAGCCCCTAAATGCTCTTTCCGTTAAGTTGATCTTAGTCTCAAGTCAGACTAACGTATCCTTAACGAGCGTTTAAGTTGATCTTACCCTCAATATGGCTAACGTATCCTTAAACTAAAAACCAAACCCCAAATCTAATTAACTACGGATTTGGACTAATCCACGTCCTACGGGCGACGGCATAACTTAGTCTCCATATACAATCCACGGGCAACCACAAACAAAACAAACGCACACGACATTAAGTGAAATTTCTGGAGAAGGAGAAAGTTGTTACCGCGACGCGGTAGCGTAATTAACTGCAGGGGCTTGCGCCTGCAGGAAAGAGCGTCCCCACAATCAAAAACCCCTCAAACGAGGGGGAATCTGATGAAGTCTGCTACATCGGTCGCATCCGTCTAAACCTTCGATACACGGTGCCATAAATCAACTTGGCATCTTCGGAGAGGTGGACGGATAAAACCAAATAGCATCTGCCCCGAACCTCAGGCAAGACGTCCATGTCTTGTGCGTCCTTCGGAGGGGAACAGCTGTGAATCACCAATCCCCTGGAACTGTCTGGTATGGTCAAAATAAGAGCGGTTATCAATCTCTGCTTCAACGCCTCAAAAGCTGACGCACACTTATCCATCCATACAAATAGTACTTCCTTGCGCGTATGCTTGGTCAAAGGCTTAGCCAAACGAGCAAAATTCTCCACGAACCTTCTGTAATACCCGGCAAGTCTAAGAAAGCTTCTGATCTCAGCAACGTTCTTCGGAATCGGCCAATCTCGAACTGTTGCAATCTTTTCGGGGTCAACGGCGATTCCATCTTCGGATACGACGTGCCCCAAAAATTTCACTTCTTCAAGCCAAAACTTGCACATGCTCATCTTTGCATATAATCTTTCTTGCCTCAATGTCTGCAGTGCGATCTTCAAGTGTTCTGCATGCTCTTCAATATTCTTTGAGTAAACCAGAATATCATCAATGAACACCACTATAAACTGGTCCAAGAATGGTGAACAGATTCGGTTCATCAAGTCCATGAATATCGCCGGTGGATTCGTTACTCCGAAGGGCATCACTAAGTACTCGTAATGTCCATACCGAGTTCTGAACGTCGTCTTGCAAATATCTTCTGATTTAACTCGGACCTGATGATATCCAGATCGCAAATCCAGCTTCGAGAATACCCTTGCACCACTAAGCTGCTCAAACAATTGATCAATGCGAGGGATCGGGTACTTATTCTTAATAGTCACCTGGTTTAATTCTCGATAATCGATGCACATCCTCCTTGTGCCATCTTTCCTCTTTACTAGAAGAACTGGAGCTCCCCAAGGTGAATTGCACGAATTCAACCCTTCTCTAGCAATTCGGTAACCTGCTTCTTTACTTCTTCCAACTCCACTGGCGCCATCGGATGGTACGCCTTTGAGATTAGCGCTGCACCAGGAACAAGATCGATCGCGAACTCCACATCTCGTTTTGGCGGTAAATCCGAGATGTCCTCGAACACGTCCATGAACTCTCAAACTACAGCTGGCGCTTCCTCCTTATCAACTTCCATTGACGAAAGAACATTGCTTGTCGGCCTAGCCCTAAACTCGACTAGCCCGACAGAACTGCTACCTCCAGCAAAACAAACTCCGGATGTCCGGGAATCTGGAAAATCACTTTATTTGCCCTACAATCAATGTGAGCGTGGAAAGTACCGAGAAAATCCATTCCCAAGACAACAACAAACAAAGGGATGCACCAAAATTGAATAATTCTAATGCGGGGAAGACATGATCAAGTAGGATACCTGAAACGATTTCACCTGAAGCCAAACACTGAAGAAGATAAGCACGGTAAACAGAATTCAAGCTTGCGATAAAACATGAACTGGAAAGCAAGAGAAGCAAGGTAATATAACGACCATGAAACAAGGAAGTGAATCAAGACTAGGACTCCAAGATACTTAAATAGAGTACCGCATTGTAACCATGCTGCAGTTCATAGTTACAATCACATAACTCCACTCAAGTCGCCCAAATCCTAGTATCAGAATCCAAGGGACAAGGAGATAGGGAACCAAAAGGTTTCAAGTTGAGATGCAAAGCGGTTTGCATATCATCAAGACGACGATCAAGAGAAAGATAAGATTCAAGAATCATGAGAACAAGGTGGCAGGACATGTTCCTAATCTCGAGTATTCCGATTCATGTATTGGGTCTAATACCCAATTACAAAAGAATCAACCCGATTAACCTAGATCCTATGGCTCTGATACCAAAAAAACCATGTCACGTCCCGCTTCCCAGAGTACGCTAAGATAGGCACGTGACATAGCCAACCATGCTACCTGTGGATAGGAAAAATCCTTCCACAGTCACATTACAGCTGTAGAGATATCAAGAATAGGAAAGTAAACTAAACTATCTAGTACATGTCCATAAGCCAGAATAAATGAGTCAAGAAATAATATAATATGCGGAAGCAAAAGATCCAATAAATAAAACACCTGGAAAGTAAGACTGGATACCAACAGGATCCTCACTGCTCGGTCTAACAGTGGCAGTACTCCTAATCAGCCTGCGACAAAGGTAGAGGATCTGGGCCATGCAAAACCCAGGCGTCAGTGCGTCATAACATCAAGCAATAATATAAACAGGGGGTAACAAGTCATGCAGGCACGAGTATGAACAGTAATAACGGTATAACAGTGACATAAATAAGGACAGTGAAGGGTAAGCCACAAGTGATGTGCAGTGAGTAATCTAAACTGGTCTACTGGGCTAACTACCCTCAAGTCTTTGAAATCAATTTGATGAATCATCGATGTAATTCAATAGTATCCTGTGCGTGCCCAGGATCACGGTGAAGATTCTTGGGCTGAAACCGAGACATGCCACTAGGCACTAAAAGGAAAAGGGGTAACGATGAATGATGTCAACAGCATCATCCCAAGACGGGCCTAGCCTCTGAAAAAGTAGTGGGTAACGATGGATGATGTCAGCAGCATCATCCCAAGGCTGGCCTGGCCTCTAAAACTGATCAGTAAAGGTAGCGAACTGTCGAGTTACAAGTCGGGTTTCATCATTGATTTCCCCATACCCCCAAGTTATATGTGTTCAAGTCAGGTATTAAATAATCTGGAGCTAATACCAACACAGGATTAGGCAGGTACATGTTTGTTTGGATAGACAACAGGAAATGTCCGTACGGACAACATGTCAGGTTTGTTGGCATTAGTAACAAGATCAGGTAATAGGTAAAGCCATGGTACATCAGGTCAAGTCAGGTAGTACATAGGTATCATGTCATGTCAAGTAGTAGTGTATCAAGTCATGTCAGGGGTGCACAAGTATCACGTGGGTGCTCATAATCAAACTATAATAAGTATGGGTACACAAAACAAGTATGGGGTACTAATATAACAATAAAATGGAATAATGTGATATGGTATGCAAATAGATATAATTTCAAGGATATGGATGCAGTATAATGTAATCTAGTATGTCACAAGATAAGTTTTCATGACCTAAATCTGAAATGATATGAATGGATGCAAACGGAATATCGAAAAGTTATAAAACTAAACATGGGGTGCATGATTTTAAATACAGGTATTCCATTTGTTAAAATAGATGCGTCTAAAGTAATGTAGCATATAATTAAGATTGGTTTGCATGCCCTAGATCTGAAATGCACTATACAAATGTAAACGGAACGTCGAAAGGCTGTAATATGAAACATGGGATGCTTGATTTAAAATACAGGTGTGATATTTATTTAAATAGGTATATAATGAGTTATATAGCATGTAGCAAGATTAACTTGCCTAGACAGAACAAGAACGGATGTGTACGGAACGTCTTTCGTCGGCGAAATATCGCGACGCGCACACGGTACATGGAACGGTTCCAAACAACGCACGGGGCTGATCACGCAAGTCAGGTACGTTCACTGGATCACTCGGATCGTCAGCGACGAGCACGGCTCCGGCGGTGATCACCGGAATCAAGAAACAAGATCAAGAAAAAGCAAGAAGAAAGAAGAAGAAGAAGTAAGAAGAAGAGGTTGTGTATTAAATAAGGAAAGAAAAATTAAATAAATAAAAAATATATAAATATATATATGCAGAGGGGAGAGAGAGAGAGAGAGGAGTTGTTAGTTTGTTAGGAAATTAGATTTAAAATTTTAAAAGATTTTTAGATTTAAAATTTTAGATAAGAGCTTTCAGTTTGTTAAAGAAATCGTATGAAAATATTTAAACTAAATTTTAAAATTAAATAAATTGAACTTTGGTGGGATACAAAAATATTTCAAAACGCGCCCGGGTCGGGTCTAAAAATTCAGAATTAAAATACGAAAAATATGTGCGACTTTCAAAATTCAAAATGAATGCCCAGGTAACGAAAATGCATACCCCCAAGAACGGATGCATGTACATACGCGTAGCCATCCAAACACGCCCGTTTCACTGAACGGGACGAAAACAAGATGCGCGGATGCTACCATGGGGTTAGGGGTATCATGCAGGCTATGAAATGCAATTTTAAATTATTTTACATGACCTAAAATGTTATATGGTAAAAGATGCAATGCCAGGTAAAATGCCAGTATGCAGTATACATGAGATGCACGTGTCTATGTAACAAGTCAGGGTAATCTATAAATATGAATCAAACAGGTTCAAGCAAGCGGGTCGGGTCGAATGCAATGTAAAATGTAAAATACTATTCGCACCCAAAACACGATAAATCAGGAAAATACCACAATTAAGGAAATACGAGAACTAGAATTGGTATAAATGAACTAGGGTGTTACAATTCGAGACGTTTCCGGCAATCCCGCGACTCCACGAAGGCTACTACCCTCATCCTCTACCTCCCCCCTCTCCTTTAAACTTAAAAATCCCATATATCTTCTTCTCTTTCTAGTATAAAACTTCTCCTTTTCAAAACATGTCGGTAAGTGGAGTTATACCGATATTTATTTCTAAAACCTTTGAAAATCACAATTCTTCTTAAGAATCACTTGTACTCATATATATACCTTACTTGTAATCATTTAACTAATATTTAGAAACCAATTTCACTCTAAAACTCCATATTAAATAATTTTAATTAAGCTTTTATGTTTAAATTCCATGAAATTTATATACGACATCTTTTAATTATTTTGCTTAGTATACTTTTAGAAAACCTTATGAGATAATGACTTATCTCTCACATACACACATCTTGACATAGCACGATTCTTTTGAACAATATTTTTATGGCAAAATACGACTTTTTATCAAAATATCTTAAACTATTAAAAACCCGGATTTTTTAAAATAGTGTTACTTAATTCTTTGCGATTATGCCTCTACAACCCATTTCGGGGAACTCGCTATTGGATGGTGCAGATTATCACACATCCACGGGCTAGTAGGACGAGATGCAGACCTCCTCACGAAGCATATGATCTCGATGGAATTTTAATACAATTTTTAAGAAAAAAGAGAATTTCTATTTAATAATAAAAAATTATTTTTAATAATTATATAAATATTATCAAACCACATATTTTTAAGATATTATTAAATTCCATGTTTTCTAAACAAAATAAAAGAATTACAGGTTTCATGAAAATACCATAAAGAATCAATACAAGTCAAACTTACACTAAAATATCTTGAACTATTCAAATTTCACTAATATACTTCATTCTTTAAAAATTTATATCCATGAAAACCCTAAAATAACATAAATAAATACTTGAGATTTACTTATACTAAAAATATTTTTTATAAAAACCCTTCAAGTTATATTAAATTACAATAAGGACCCTAGTAAATATAAGTTTAAGCGGGACCAATTCTCTTGAGCTTTAGGGAGCCGGATAAAGTGGGTGCTTGCCTATTTAAGGCAGAAAACTAAAACGAGGTTATCAATAATAATTGTCTTGGAAAAAGACACAAATCATGCTGTCCATATACAGCAGTTACCAATAACTCATAAACCTAATTCATGATCCAAATCTGTTTAAGTGTCTGACTCAAGTCTGAGTCCAAGTATTAATCTGAATCCATTCCAAACATGAATCCAATTCAACATGAATCCAATACATCAACATGAACCTGAATACTGGAACAATATCAAACTTTGCAACATAACTTGATTTGACCGAACCATGATTATATCTTGACTTGACTACATGACTATTTGATATATCCTGAATCTGTTTATATGAACAACTTATATCATGGTTTTGCCAAGTCTGATAATTACAAATCAATACAATCAATACAATATACATTACGGAGTTTAACCGGGTAGATTGGTATGGAATGTATTAAAAGTGGCACGATAATAGCCACTAAAAGATACCTATATGAATATCCTGTGCCGTTGTCTCGTGGGTTTTGACGGGACCTTGTACTTATATGTTATCTTAGTCCACGGAACGAGTTGGACTCCTCTCCTATACACTGACATATTCTGTACCAAGTTACAAACTACTGTATTAGCTTAACAAATATATACTCTACCAGTTCTTTTCTCTTTACATGTCTATTACATTCTATCTTTTGGGACTTACCGAGCGCTAGTTCGCTGACGACATTCTTGTCTCTTTTTTCGGAATGTTCGTCAGGAGGACCCGACTCTCGGGAGACTGAGCCCAGTCAGGACGATTTGGAGCAGTTCACAGAGTAGCTAGACTTCTAGGCTTTTACTTGTACGTATTTCTTTTCAGTTCATATGCCACTGTTTAGGCATCGCTTTTTATCATTGTACTTTTCTTTCAGTTATATGTAAAGAATGGATATTAATAAATAGTTGTTGTTTATATTATATCTCTCGTCATTCTTGTACTTTATATTTATATTGATTATTTACGCTTAACATATTTATTTATGAGTAAATACGACGCGGCCCGTCGCTTCTATTTTCCCGTATACTGGGAAGCAGGGTGTGACATATATTATTTCTCTCTAAATAGTTCATGAAAATTGAAAAGACAGTTGAACCTTATTACCTTTTGATGGAGGTCCTTTTCGGGCCTCCGTCAGATGTTGTCTTCCGCTGATCTCCCGGTGGACTTAGGTTGTTACCTTCTGTTGCGTGTGGGTCTCAATGGGTTTTGGTGGAAGAGGTGGTATAAGGAGTTTGGTGCCGAGTACCTGCAAAGAAGTCCCGGGGTGGTTTGATACCACCGAGGACCCTCCGACGATCAAGTTAGTGATGAGATCCGAGCAGAGTAACGGCTTAAAAGAGTAAAGAATGGCTTACTTGACCCCTCTGTGATGGGGGTTTATATAGTGGTGGTGGCACGCAGCAGCAGGTGCGAGGATCTCGCCGGCAGTTACGCCCCCGACGTCACGCCTGCGTAGAAAGCGGACCGCCCATTAATAGGGATTGATGGCGTGGAACGTAGGATGTTGCTGGCGTAGAATCTGCGCATGGCGAGATTCGCGGAGCGGCGGTTACGCCTGTGAGCGGTGACTTTGGTCAGAGGGCCGAGGAAGACGGCCACGGCCTGAAGCTCGGGACGAACGAGGAGGCCGAGGAGTCCAGGTCTTGTGGCAGCTCGGCGCGAGCTACGGGGCCGAGGAGGCCAAGTTGCAGGGGGCCCTGAGGAGGGCCAGCTTGTGTTTGCAGGTCGGGTACAGGATGGCCTGGTCGGCCCCTGTGGGCCCTTTCTTCTGAGTTCTGGGACACGTCGCCTGCCACGTGTCCTGATCTTGGAGATCGCCAATATTGAGCATCATCATTAGGCCCCCACTCTTGTCCCGACCAGCTAGCGGGTCGGGTCAGGAGTGGACTGCCGGGCCTTCCGAGGTGAGCTCCTTTCCAGGGTTTTGTCGGGATGAGTCATCGGGCCGTCGGTTGTCTTTTCCGCTAGCGAATCAAGGCGAGATCTCTGCATTTAAAGAAGGTGCGCTGGTTCGTGCACTCTGCAACTGAAGCGATGGTCCACGTGTCGAGCGTCGATTGGCTGATGCGACGTATGCAGGCCTGCGGCGTCTGATGGGATGCGGCCCAGCGCAGAACTGACACGTGGAGCGATCGGGGCCGCTGGGCGCGAGGAGCCGTTTCGGCGGGAGATGACGGGCGCCGTTGGATGAGGCCGTATGCAGCAATAAACATGGGTGGGGCCCGCTCTAGGGCCCTTACTCCTTCATATTTTCCTCTCTCAAGTCTTGGTTGCTCGGCACTCGTCTCCCTTCTCCTGTTTTCAGCCCTTGAAGATTTTCTTTCCCAAGGTTAGATGTCTTCCTCTGTAGAATCAGTAGACGTTGTAGGAGTAGGTGCTAGGGTTCCTTTAGCTGTGTCTGAGTCTCCTTGGGGAGCAGGGGTTGGATCCTCTCCCCGGGATCGTGAGGCGGGGGCCGCCTCCAGGGAGGAGGCGGCAGATGTGGCCCCCAGCACCTCGTGCTGGGTGAGGCATGAGGATGAGCTCGCCAATGCTCGGACTCGCTTCCACATCCCCTCGCGCTACACGCTTCGACTGGCCAAGGAGGGAGAGAGGGCAGATTAGGTACGGGGCAGGGAGATCGCACTGTATTTGGAAGCCTTTTGGGGCGGAATGCGCCTGCCCTTCTCTCCTGAGGTCGTCGCCGCGCTGAATTTCTTCGGTTTGGCCCCCGGCCAGTTAGTGCCGAACTCGTGGAGGATCCTCCTCGGGTTCTTGATCCGCCTGAAGTTACAGGCGGTTCCCTTCAGTCTTCCCTTTCTCGATTCCTCCCTTGTTTTCAAGAGTCACCCTGGTGGTCGAGCGGGCGACCTGAGATGGGTTTATCTCACTTTCAGGAAGTGTCCAGGGGGCGCTTCCGGGACCGGGGTCGTGACCTTGCCCTCTTCCATTCATGACTGGAAAAGAAATTTTTCTTCGTTTCCCCTCCCGAGGGCGAGGACTGGCCCGTGCCTACCAAGTGGTCGAGGGAGAAATGTTTGCCGGGGAACCAGTCCAATGACCCCGCCGCGGTGAGGGTGGCATCATGGGAGCCCATCCCCCGACCTGATGTGCTGCTGTCCGAGAGGGTTCTGAGCTGGGCCGGACTCAGCCTGCTGAGTTCGTCGGTAAGTTAGGTTAGCTTTTTGGCTTGTGTCTTGCTCGTGTTGCTGATTCGTTGGGTATTTGTTTTGTGCAGGATCCATGGACTTCGTCTCGCTCAGAGCTTCCATGCGCCAGCCGAGGCAGCCTACGAGGGCTGGGGGCGCCAGTTCTTCCCGTGCGAAGCCCGCCCCGGCTCCTACCGCTCCGGTGACGGCGTCCCGCGAGCGCTCGGTGGTGGATCCCGCCCCGGGTCCCAGCAGAGCATCGGGCCAGAAACGGGCGCTGATTCAGGAGGACTCGGCCTCGGAAGAGGAGATCGGCTCTCCCTCGGAGCCGCTCAAGAGAAGCTCCAAGAGACCCTCCCGGGGCCGGTCCTCGCCGACCATGGTGGAGGAAGGAGGCTTCCGGTTTGCGGTGCCATCGGGACTGCCCATGGCGGACAACCTTCTGCACGAGATAGAGACCTCGGCAGGGGGTAGAGTCCCCGAGGGGACCTTCAGGGCTCAGCTGGCGTCCATCGCCCAGGAGTCCGTGCAGGTAAGTTTTTTTGTTCATGGTGAGATTCAGTGCTCCCTTCATCTTTCTGATCTTTTCCGTGTTTTCCAGGTCCTCCAGCATGTAGCCCTCGCCCTGTGCATGGAAGCTGAGGTGGTAGCCCCGACGCTGGAGACTGCGGGTTAGTTCGCCTTGCTGCAAGAGAGCTCCAAGCGGGAGCTGGAGGCGATGTCGGCGAGGGTCGCCACCTTGGAAGGCGAGGTGGAGGCCGGGAAACGGGAGGTGGCCCGGCACCACGAGGTTGCGGTGATCGCCGAGGGCAAGATCGAGGACGCCCAGGTGTTCGCCGGCAACCTGAAGAGGACAGTGAAGGCCCTTCGAAAGGAGCTGGGGGCGGCAGCTGAGGCGGCCAAGTCGGCCGAATCGAGGGTGGTGGAGGGCTATAAGAAGTCGAAAGAATTCTATGACGACTTGGCCGTGGCCACGACCCGCATTTGGCACGACGCCCTCGATGCCGTTAAGTCCCGGATGCCGGAGTTCACCGACGCAGATCTCCGGGCTGAGTTACCCCTCATAGGCGCCGACGAGCAGGGGGAAGAGGTTCCTGGCGAGGAGGTTGCCGAGGACCCAGCGAGCCACGTGGTGGAGGTTGAGGACCTCGAGGTTGTACCTGGCCCCGAGGCATAGAGCCCCCATTCTCCTCCTTTTATTTTGTTTTCTTGAATTTTGTAAGGCTGGGGAGCCCAAAAAATACCCTTTGTAAAAATTTAACTTTGGCAGTAATAAAGTTTTTCTTCGGCTCCATAGAATTGGACTCTACCATCTGTTTGCAAGATATTTTTGTCTGTACCGTTGTGCTTTCATGTCAGGTTGGCCATTTACCTGGCGATCGTCCGTCGAGTTGACTTCAATCACCGGCCGACGAGCGTGCCAAGCGCTGCCGAGGAGGTATCCCCATGGAGGCCGATGAGCGTGCCAAGCGCTGCCGAGGAGGTATCCCCATGGGCCTCGGAGTCGAGGGGAGACCGTTTAGACTTGGACAGACCTGACGCCCCTCATTGGGGTCTCGGATCCTCCGCGGGCCACAGGGCATCTCCGATTTCGAATGTTGACTACCATCCGGGGGTGACTGGGCAGGGTAGCTTCTCAGTCGCCTCTTGCAAGGGCTTTCTAGTCCCTGGCGTTATGGTAGGGAAGCTACCCGCCAGGGATGGCCGAGCAAGTAGTCGACTGCCTCTGGGAGGACTTGGGTCCTTAGCGCAAGAGGGCTGTAAAAAACCCACTAAGGATGACCGGGCAGTGAAGCTGCGTGGTTGCCTCTTGGCGAGGGCTTTGATCTCTGGCGTCGTGGGTAGGAAACTACCAGCCTGGGATGAACGAGCGGGGTAGCCGCTCTGGTGCCTCTTGTGAGGGCTTTCGATCTCTGGCGTCGAGGGTAGGGAGCTATCGGCCGGAGTTGACCGAGCAGGGTAGCCGCTCGGTTGCCTCTTGCGAGGGCTTTTGATCCTTCAGGATGGGGACCGAGTAGGGTTACTGCCCAGTGCCTCTTGGCGAGGACTTTGATCCCTGTCGGTTGTGGTAGGAAGCTACCGGCCGGGGATAGCCGAGCAAGGACTCGACTGCCTCTGGGAGGACTTTGGTCCTTAGCGCGAGTGGGGCTGTAGAAGCCTACCAAGGACCCTTGGCCGGCAGGGTTACTGCCCGGTGCCTCTTGGTGAGGGCTTTTGTCTTGAAAGATAGCCGAGCGAGGGATCCCCGGGCTCGACTGCCTCTGGGAGGGCTTTTTGATCCTCGACGTTGTGGTAGGGAAGCCGCCCGCTGGGGATAGCCGAGCGAGGGATCCTCGGGCTCGAATGCCTCTGGGAGGGCTTTTTGATCCCTGGCGTTGCTGTAGGGAAACTACCCGCCAGGGGTGACCGAGTAGGATAGCTGCTGGGCTGAATCTTGACGTGGTGTAGCCCGACCGTCCAGCCGTAGGTGCGGGGAATGAGAACGGTCGGGGCAACGGCGCGCGTAGCCTACGCATTGAATGCCAGGGGGGAGCCGAAGCGCTAGGGGCGCGTCGCTTCGATTCCGCCGGAGAAGGCTTGATGGCTGCCGCGTGGCAGCGACTCCTTGGGTGAAAGCGAGCGACTGTTGAGCTGCGCAGTGGGCTATATAAGGCCGAAGGAGTACCGGTCCTTCCATCCTTCATAAACAGGTCGTCGAGAATGCAGGACTTCCAGTTTACCATCCCCGACATCGTCCATTTCGAAGACGTGTACCTTTACGACCTGTACTGCACCGAGGACACGGTGCAGCTGGTCTACGGGAGCATTGAGGACCATTTCGACCGGCTGCTCCCCCGACGCTCCTCCCTGTTGCAGCTGCTGATGTACTCCATCTGGAGGGCGTCGCCGGGGCTTTACAACCCCCTGTCTAAGCTGCTCTATGACGAGTTCGTGGGCAAGCTGCGGTCTTTGAGGCGCTTCGGCCTAATCTCCGCGAACCGGCTGGCCCACTCAGAGGCGCTCTTCCGTGAATGCTACGAGCTGAGGCTCGGGGTCGATGCGCGCGGGGGGAACCAGGGACAGAGGTTGGACCTTGCGCGGCCCCGGTTGACGGAGATCTTTACCGAGTACCACGAGCAGTGCTCGCTGCACCCCTTCCCCCATGTTGTAATTTTCTTTTCTTTTTGCATGTATGGCTGAGGAGACCATAATACCTTTTGAATAAACAAAGCTTTTCTTTCCTTTTCGCAATTCTCCATTGATCTTTATTAAATTAACAATAGATCCTAGGAAGAATTTACATTGCTTTAAAAGAAAGGTACAAGCTAGTAGATGGCTTGGGCCGAGCTCCCTGAAGGGATGTTGGCCCCCATGCTTGGCATAGGGCATGGGGCTCCCTGAGCTCCTGGCCGGCCGGCCGCTGAAACGAGCATGATCTGACCGATGGTCGGGTCGGCCTGCCGTTTGTCCCTCAGGTAGGCGGCGAGGTACCCAGACCGGATGAGCTCTTCGATGTAGTCCCTCAGTTGTTTGCAGTCCTCCGTGGCGTGGCCTAGTACCCGGTGGAAAGCGCAGAAGGGGCCCCGGGTTCGCTTTGCGGCCTAACGCGGGATCGGAGGGAACTTGAAGAACCCCTCGTTTTGGGCCTCCTCCAGCAACACTGCGAGGGAGACGTTGAGGGGGGTAAACTCCTGGAACTTCGGGTGGTAGGGCTGCTGACGCTCCGGCCTCTCCTCATGAACCCTCTTCTTCGGTCGGTCCGTTCTGCCCAGGGGAGGTTAACATTCACCTCGGATTCCAGCTGAATCTCACGATCGGTCCACACCTTGACCTCGGCCATGGTCTTAGGTTGCGCCAATGCGAAGGAGCGTAGCCATTCCTTGTGCCTCAGACCCGATCTAAGCGCCGTGATGACGGTTTCGTCCCGGTGCTCGGGCACCTTGAGAAGGGCGTTGTAGAAATGGGTAATGTAGGCCTTGAACGTTTCCTTATCCCCACTCTTAACCGTGAAGAGGTAGTCGACCGTGCGCTTCTGTCGACGGTTCCCCACGAAATGGCCGAGGAACTGGGTAGCTAGCTCGTTGAAGGTCGAAATTGAGCGAGGCTCGAGCCCCCGGAACCAGTCCCGACCAGCGCGGATAAGGGTAGCCGGAAAGGCTCTGCACTGGGCGGCGTCGGAGTGATCGTGGAAGCCCATCCCCGTGTAAGTCTACGGTAGCGCCCCGGCCGTCAATCCGAGGCCAAAATGCGGAACAAAAACTTTTATGAAACTGGCACTATCGTAGTCTTTCACCCGGATCAAACCATTAACATAAACTAGCAACTAGAGAAGGGTTAGAAAAGCTATACCGAT
Organism: Agapanthus africanus; assembly: GCA_030015575.1. NCBI lineage: Eukaryota > Viridiplantae > Streptophyta > Magnoliopsida > Asparagales > Amaryllidaceae > Agapanthus > Agapanthus africanus. The sequence continues at coordinate 928,207,124 of CM057339.1, forward strand.
CGGGTTTCCTTCGGTCTTTAGCCACCATCCCTAGCTCCTCACGGCATCTCCGATCTCCGGTCTCCTCGTCAGAAGGGCACCACATCAATGAGTCTTTTTACGGGCTCCCGCTCATCCGAAGCAACTCGAACATGAAGTTTGCTAGCCGACATGTCCAATGTGAAGTAGAGAATGTGTGTGATAACTTTGTCTCAAGCATCCATTGATTCTCAACTCATGAGAGTGTATGGATGGAGGTTGAAGATGAAGCCATGGTAGAAATGGTGAGCTAGAGGAAGAAGAAGAAGAGGCTTTCTTTTGTTATTGTGTGAGATAAAAGATGAGAGCACTAGAATGATAATCCAAGAGCCAACCCCAAGCCTATGGCTGCCCTCTCTCTCTCTCCATCCATCATTTCACACCCTTAATCAAACACTAATGTGACATTTGCACAATTAAAGAGACCATGAGTCACTAAACATGTCCATGTCATATTTAATGCACCTCATCATGAACTAAGCTCATAATTTCCACCAAAATAAACATTAACCCAAATGTTTAGTCCAACAAAAAGATACGGCAACATCTAAAGTAAACTCGTGACGGATCACAAGGATACCCCTCACCTGTATATACATACCTGCATCCGCATTCCGACTGAATGCAAATGCGATGAGACTAAAGTAATCCAACAAATCTAATACTAGGATCCAGCTTAAACCAAACCCCACTAGTATGATCCGTCCGATCATGATCCGTGCACAAGTGCGCGTATATGATCGAACCTGCCATAATACCATACGGCCTCTATAACGTTTCGCCTGAAACTTGAGAAACTGTCTGTGGGGGACTCTAAAGACTCGTCAATACACTGGCTGTGGATTTAACCACCAGCACGTCAGTGGTACTAGCCGTACGTAACGAGCTACCGGGTATTGACCAAAAGGGAGACCGATGAGCGAACTCATCCTGACACCCTACTGAGCCTGTCAGTGACAATATCCGTACAGTCCGGTCCGTTCGTCTATGAGTATCGCATGTCGGGCCTAGGGGGTTGGTAAAAGTCAGACCCCCAAAAGCGGTACAAGTCGTGTCGGAGTGTAGCCAAGAACACCCTGAGATACTACTGGAATACCTATCAGTAAATCTCCTGCCTTGGCCAAGGACTTCGTGTAATGGCTCTCCTAGACACAGCGCGATCTCACCCACAATACCGGGAGAGAAAAAACCCATGCCGATCCGCTCACTGCCTCCATGTGGCTCGGAACTGTACCCAACTAAAACCTGTTTGCACGACTCCTTTGAGCCATGATAGGGTAGTAATCAAAGCACAGTGGGAACTCACACGAGACAAATGACGATCTCAGGTCGATGAACTAACCTGTACACATGTCACCAGGGAACTGCTATCTGACGTCAGGTATAATACCAACTAGCATGTTCCCGGCGAGTCCTGTCCGGTGTACTCATAACCCAATGAGCACATGTATACATCCTAGGTGATCCAACTGACACCAATGGCTTGTGAGACCGGCCACCGTCTCTCGTCGGGGTCTTGACTGTATACACTAGTCTACTAATGGAGTATCGATGCCCAGTCTCGAAACTCGCACGACTAGGGATCACTTTAAGGATGTGCTTATGTAACAACCCTAATTTTCCTACACTTTTCTATACATTTTTTTTTCAAAATCCATAAAGGAGTATTTTAACCTGAGCACAATATATAAGTAATTATTTTGTTTTTAAATAACTCCATTTTTTTAGTGTACATAAAATTGTTTTAAAATTAAAGTATATTTGGGGTATTTAATATTGCTGTTACCACTTTAACTAATTATTTCACACCATAATTACAAGAAGGAGCTTGTAGCTCATTGGTAATACCTTGCACTGCTAAACCAAGCCACGAGAGTTCAAATCCCCTGCCCCACATTATTTTTATATTGTTTTTGTTTTAAATCCTTTGGAAGCCCAACAGTCCAAACACCATAACTCCCAAAATTGGACTAAACTTTAAAAACTGAAAGTACCAGTGAGCACCCCAGGAGACTCCCTACCCTATGGCACCCCGACTCGGCCGACTCGGGCCGGCGCCGCCGGCCGGACTCGGCCGGACGACCGAGTCCCCAAAACGAAAAATGTGTCTTTTGAGCTTCTTTAACCCCCTGCATACACCATTTATTTGGATCGGTTCCTGAGAGTTAAGTACACCCCATTTACTACAATTTTTAATGATTTTCTATAATTTTTACAATTTTTTTAATTAAAAACCTTTCACCTACTCTACCTTAGCCTACCCTATAAATACACCCCCTACCCTCTACCCTCTCATCCCAAAACCCTAAGCCCACTATCTCAAAATTTTCCAAGAAGTGTGTACTTTGAAAACAAGTTCGGGCCGAAGCTCCGACGAAATTCCGTCGGGAATTCCGGCGACGTCTTTAGAAACAACCGGCGACGAAGCAACGCCTCGGCAACTCCTTTAGTCCCCCTCACTCCTTAGTATAGATCGAAACCCGTAAGTCCTATTTTATCCTTCTTTCTATTTCTCCAAAATACGAAATTACAAAACCCGAGGGAATCGGAACAAATCCGATTTTCGATTCGGTTTTCTATAAAATTTCACTTCTAACCAATTCAATCATGCTTAAATATCTTATTGTTGACTATTAAGCACTTAACAAATAATTTGAACAAGTTTTCTCACATGAAATGATAACCTTTCCAATTTATCGTATTTTTCACTTTAATACCATAATGTTTCGATTTCACATTTAACCCCTTAACCTTGCTATACATTTAAAGTAGAGCACGTGGTAATGACCTACCTCCATACACACGCATATACAACCTAAAACGTTATCATCAAAAAACTTAGAATACGATAAAACAATACTTTTATTTAAATACCATATTCTCAATAAAATCAATTCTAAAAGTTTAGCTTTGATACACTTTTAAATAAATACCTCTTATTAGGAAAACACGATAAGTTGTGCAAATCGATCGTTTATCTAAACCTGACTTTGTGGTGTCTAGACTAGGCAAGTGAGCAAAGGTAACTTTAAAAGGCCCGTCTCACGATTCGTGAGCGGATCTCTCCTTCCTCACTTGTACTTACCTGGCCACAATTGACGGTGAAGAGGCGATTTGAGGTTTCTAACGACTTGTCGTTTAGACCATTTAGAAATAGGCTAGTTGGCTTAGGAAACCCTAGAATCTAAAATACGGAAAATTACACTTTGCAAATAAATACCATTTACTTTATAAAATCGTTTTATAAAGGATTAGTATTGTACAATATTTGCAAAGCGCCGCTACAACCCATGTTTGGGGAACCCGTTCGGGATTGTGCGGTTTATCGCGCACCCTCGGGCTAGTAGTGCGAGATTCAGACCTCCGCAAGGAGCATTCGGTCTCGAAAGGTTTAAAATACGACATCTTAAGAAAACTGAGATTTTTTTGGAATATAAAATATTTATTAAAATTATTTTTGTATAAACATATGTATATTTATCATTTAAATATCTATTTTATTATAATATAAATTTTCCACCTTTTCCTAAAAATCACAAGAATAAATTTTACACTAAAATACCATGAACTTCAAATAATCAATATTACAGATAAATACCCTTATTTATAAAACTAGGATATTTTCACTAGAAATGTCACAACATAAAATCCATCCTCATTACAACTCTAAAGACGAACAATAAATACTTGAGGTGTATTTTTGAAAAGTATATAAAAGTATTTTTACATAAAACCCCCTCAAGTTTTATAAATTACCCTAAGGACCCTAACAATTATAAGACTTCGATCTGATTGTCTGACTCGGGTTTGAGTCTGATTAATCTGACTTGAATATAATTCAAGTCAATCTATAATCTACAATATTCCAATTCAATATGAACACATTAGTCAATGAATACAATTATCAATTTATACAACTTGACTGAACCGAATTATAGATATATATTCCTTTTACATGATTCTCAGTATTCCATTTACATGACTCTACGGTTACAACTATTTCTTGATATCATGGTTTCGGTCGGTCAGTCAATCAACCATACAACCAATACAATTTAGAAGATAACACTACAAACAAGATATCGCGGGGTTTAAGGGGTAGATTGGTACGGAAGGTGTTAAAAGTGACACGAGACGGTCAGACTTAAGACACATAATATGAATCCAATTGCCGTTGTTCCGGACCTTCTAACGGAGCCTTGTACTCTATATTCCGTTTGCTCTGGTCTCTAGCATATAGAGACCCCTCTCGTATACACTGGCATCCTTCTGTACCAAGCTACAAACAACAGCGTTAGCATAACATTACAACAATAGTATACAACTTTAAAAGATATCTTCTTATTCCGTCCTTTCTACTTTCCTCTTACCTTTGGGACTTACCGAGCGACCTGTTCGCTGACGACATTCTATTTCTTTCTTCTTTGAATGTCGTCAGGTGTTTCGGACCCGGCAGAGGTCGAGCCATCGTAAGAAGACTTGGAGCAGTTTGCTGAAGACCCTGCACTTTAGTTTCATTGTACACTTTTCCCTTCTGTACTTTTCATTTCCTGTTATACCACTGTTTGGCATCTTTTTATTTCAGTTGTATTTCCTTTTCATGCATTGTACAAAAGAATGTTAATAAATAAAAGTTGCTGTTTTTATTATCCTTGTCTCTTGTGTATTCTTTTTATATTGCTTAGATACGCTTAGCGTATGTACTTCTGAGTATATACGTAGCGGACCTCGTCGCGTCCCTTTCGCCGTATACCGGGAAGCGGGCGTGACAGCTATAGACCATCCAACTCTCACGTATATGATCACCATCATACTGCTGGTGGTCAAGCAAGAATCCTAAGGGTTCTATCAACATGTACTAGTGATCTGTAATATCACCTAAAGCATGTACACGATGATATAGATAAACCAGATAGCATACTATCATCTTGAGTAAGACTGTCCTTCCGACACAGGTCCTCCCTCAATCATTGCAATTACGTGCCTGCGATCCAATAATTGACTTTGAGGACACTATATAAGGAGGGTAGAATGTAAAACCCTAATTTTCTTATACACTTTTTCCATACAAATTTTTAAATTGTTTTTTTTCAAAATCCTTAAAGGGGTATTTATTAGCTGAGCACAAGACTTAAGTAATTAATTAGCAATTTAATTACAAGAAAGAGCTTATAGCTTATTGGTAATACCTTACATTGCTGAACCAAGCCACCAGAATTCAAATCCCATGCCCCACATTATTTTCAATATTATTTTGTTTTAAAATTTTTAGAAGTCCAACAGTCAACACGTGATAAATTCCAAAAGTTCCACTACTTATGCAAAACTAAATATACCAGAGCCTACACCTGATGACCCCCACCTCCCCATGCCTTGACTCGGCCCGACTCGGCCGAGTCGGTCGTCGGACCGGCCGACTCGGGCCGGCGCCGCCGGCCGGACTCGGCCGGACGGCCGAGTCCCCAACTAGAAAGTTGGGGCTCTTCCTCTCCCCTACCCCCATGCATACTTTATTTTTCCAGATCGGTCCCAGAGACCTTTGAAATCGCCATTTACTCCATATTTTAATGAATTTTAATATATTTTTTTACATTTTTTAATTTAAAACCATACATCTACCCTAACCCTAGCATAATCCTATAAATACACCCCTACCCTCTACCCTCTCACCCCAAAACTCTGAGCCAACTCTCTAAAATTTCCAAGAAACTTGTGTACTTTGAAAATGAGCACGAAGCGAAGCTATGGCGAAATCCCCGGCGAACTTCTGGCGATCGTTCTAAGAGCTCTCGACGACGAATCAACGCACCGGCGATTCCTCTTCTTCCATCTCACTCTCGTTATTGTTCAAAACCCGTAAGTCCCATTTTCTATCTCTCTTTTTTATTCTAAAAATACGGATTTACGAAACCCGACGGAATCGGAACAAATCCGATTTCCGATTCGGTTTCTTATAAAACTTCACTTCTCGTTAATACAATTATGCTTAAACTCTCTCATGTTGACTATTAAACACTAATCAATCAAATTGATCAAGTTTCATTCATGAAATGATGGCTATTTCAATTTATCGTATTTTTCACTTAAATACCACATTGTTTCAATTCTACATTTAACTCCATTAAACTTGCTATACCTTTAAGTAGATCACGAGGTAACGACCTACCTCCTCACACACTCATATGCAACATAACACGATACTCTCGAGAACTTAGAATACGGAAAAACAAACATTTTCATTTAAATATCCTTTACTTAATAAAACCATTTCTAAAAGATTTAGTATTGATACATCTTACAAATAAATAACTTTTGAGCTAATAATAAAAAATATCTAGACTCAGCCAATTAAGGACTGTCGCGCTCATTAGGTCAGAGGAAGGTTGTGGACATTCATTCGTTTATCTAAATCTTACTTTGTGGTGCCTAGGCTAGACAAGTGAGAAAGGTAACTTTAAAAGGCCCGTCTCACGGTGATTCGTGAACGGATCCCTCCTTTCTTCACTTGTACTTACCTGGCCACAATTGGTGGTGAAGAGGTGATTTAAGAGATATCTCACAACTTGTCGTTTTGGACCAGTTAGGGACAGTCTAGTTGGCTTAGGAGACCCTAAAACATAGAATACGGGAAATCGATATCTTTACAAATAAATACCATAATTAATAAAACCGTTTTTCCTTAATGATTAGTATTTATACAAATCTTTGCAAAGCGCCGCTACAACCCATTTGGGAAACCCGTTCGGGATGGTGTGGATTAACGCACATCCTCGGGCTTAGTAGTGCGAGATGCAGACCTCCGCAAGGAGCATTCGGTCTCGAAAGATTTAAAATACGACATCTTAAGAAAACGAGATTTCTAGAATATTATATATATACTAAAATTATTTTCATATAAATATATGTATATGTAACATAAAAATATCTATTTTGAATTATTACAAATATTCCACTTTTTCTAAAAATGTCATAAGAATCATTTTACACTAAAATACCATGAATTCCATACAAATCAGTATTACAAATAAATACCTTTATGAAATTAGGATATTTGCACTAGAAATATCACAATATAAAATCTACATTCATTACAACTTTAAAGACGAATAATAAATACTTGGGGTGTACTTTGAAAAGTATATAAAAGTATTTTTACATAAAACCCCCTCAAGTTCTATAAATTACCCTAAGGACCCTAGTAAATATAGGTTTAAGCGAGACCAATCTCTTGAGCCTCAGGGAGCCGGAGAAGTGGGTGCTTGCCTATTTAATATAGACAACTTAACAACGGTGTTATCAATACGGTAATCGTCTTTGAAAGAGACACAAATCCTGCCGCCCATGTGCAGCGGTTACCGATAACATAAAAAACAAGCAGGACTTCAATTTACTTTTCTAATTGTCTGACTCAGTTTGAGTCTCATTATAATCTGACTTGAATATGATTCAAGTACAATTTACAATTTACAATCTACAATTTACAATATTACATTTCAACTTGAATCCATGAATCCATTATTCTATCAACTTGACCGAACCGAACCATGGATATACATTTCATTTACATGATTCTCCAGTTACATCCATTTACTGATATCATGGTTTCGGTCAGTCATCCAATTATACAATCTATACAGTTTACAAGACAATACAATACAACAATACAATCAAGATAACACTATGGGGTTTAAGGGGTAGACTGGTACGGAATATGTTAAAGGTGGCACGAGGTGGTCACTTAAGACGTAATTACATCCATGCCGCTGTTCTGTGGTATTATCGACGGAGCCTTATACTGCGGGTTACCAAAGTCCCCGGTGTAAGTGGGACTCCTCTCGTATACGCTGGCATCTTCTGTACTAAGGTATAAACAACAACGTTAATACAATATTACAACAATATAATACAGCTTTAAAAGATACCTTTTTATTCTGTCTATTCTACTTTCCTCTTATCTTTGGGACTTACCGAGCGATTTGTTCGCTGACGACATTCTCTTTCTTTCTTCTTTGAATGTCGTCAGGTGATCTGGACCCGTCAGAGATCGAGCCCACTGCTGAAGACTTGGACCAGTTCAGTGAAGACCCCGAGCTCTAGTCATTGTACACTTTCTTTTCAGTACATTCATTTCTGTTATGCCATTGTTTAGGCATTTCTTTTTATTCAGTTGTATTTAATTTTCATGCATTGTACAAAAGAATGTTAATAAATAAAGTTGCTGGTCAGTTTATATCTCTTGTCCCTTGTGCTTACTTTTATATTGCTTAGATACGCTTAACGTATTTACTTCCCAGTAAATACGTAGCGGACTGGTCCCGTCCTCTTCGCCGTATACCGGGAAGCGGGGCGTGACAGTTTTGCACATGAGCCATAGGATTCACAGAAATTTGGCTTTATACCCATTTTTCTTACACTCATGCATAAAAAAATTATATCAAAATTATTTATTACATGATTTCATTTTGGCATCGGGGAGGCTGGCCGCGGGGCTCGACTTGGGCATGGGCCCACTTGATCTGGGCCTGGGCCCGCTTATTTGGGGTTGACTTTGACTTTGACTTGGTCAACCGGGGTGTAAATTTTTACCCCAACAGGGTACACAACCCATACGGTCTATATGACGGAGCTCAGAGAAACAAGTCCTCTTACGTCTTATAGCCATGACAATGGCGCGGTTGTTGCCGTCCAATACCGGCTCAATCCAAATGATGAAGAGCTCGCTTAGGCATTAAGCCAAAGGAACCCGTGGTTCATGCTGAATCAAGTTCAGGCGGTAAGGATGACCCCGTTGTCATACCCGGAACCATAGAACAAGCATTATTCTAATGGCTTCAAAGGCAACTTCAGGACAGAGATGAGAAGATGGCCAAGGTCCATTCCAAAGTCGACGAGCTGGCAAATGTCGTGGCACATCTCACGACCTAAGTCGCCCAATTGCAATTACAGAAAAATCAAATTTTAGTTCATGGGCTAGGAATTGATATCCGGAAACAACCAATTGATACCCTCTCCGGCCCAAAAGCGGAACACCTTTGCGAAAAGTGGCCGCGATCAGCCTTCAGTCCTTCTGATACGTACACTGAACGTGGTAAGCGGACAGTAGGCGAACCAAAGACTGATCGTCCTTAGGGTCCAGCATCAGTAAGGGCACCTACTATAATTGAGAGAAAGAAGAAAGTATACTCCTTCAGGAGGGATGAAATTCGCAAAATATTCGAGAACGTCTTGGACAACGGTCTGCAATTGCCTATTCCAAAGAGGCCACATAAAATGAACATGACCGGCAATCCCATATACTGCCCATATCATAGAATGGTAAGTCATACCATTAAATACTGCTATGTTTTTAAAGATTGGGTGGAGAACCAATACAAACTTGGGAAGGCCTCACAGTCAGATGTACCGACAAGCCACAGAGCTACAATCATCAAAACAGCTCCGCCAAGATAAAAGTTTGAGGAGCTGGGATAAGCAAACAACTGACCACCATGTCATTAAACTGGGAGCATACGACCACCACGTCGTTAAACTGGGAACAAACGACCCCTAAGTCGTTAAACTGGGAATGTAAAAAAATGTGTAAATAAAAGAAAAAAGAACAGCCGAAATGATGGGGCAACTCGCAATAAAAATTAGCAAGTAAAAAAATAAAGATGAAAATAAAGCCGAAATGATGGGGCAACCGCGAATAAATAGCCGAAATGATAGGTCAATCGCGACCTTCGCGATAAGAAAAGCTGAAATGATAGAGCAATCGCGGTAAAAAAAAATCCAAATGGCGAATGATGAGTCGCTCCTGGTACCATATTCCAGTGCAGCGATGCAGCCGCCAACCAAATTCTAAATCCCTAAATTCCCAGTGGCGAATGATGAGTCGCTCCTGGTACCATATTCCAGTGCAGCGATGCAGATGCCAACCAAAATTTCAAATCTCTGAATGTCCCAATGGCGAATGATGAGTCGCTCCTGGTACCATGTTCTAGTGCAGCGATGCAGACGCCAACAAAGTCCCAAAATTCTCCCAGCCCTACGGTTGGTCCCCAAGTTGACTACCGTATACAATCCACAGGCTTAAATAATTCTCATCATACCTATACCCCACCACAATCAGTAGTCACGCGGCCGGTCTCTGCCCTTTGAATTATGCTCCATTTGGAAAGACCCACTCATGTGTCCTCATGATACATGAGGAGAAAAAAATTACGAGATCCTCTCGACTCGTAAGAAAACACCTTCGTGGGACTTACGACTCACAAAGGAAAAACACACTTGGGAGTCTCCACGACTCCTAAGGAGAATACACCTATGGGATCCTTTCGACTCGTAGGGAGAAAATGCTTTTATTGGACCCTTACGGCTCATAAAATTGAAAAGTCTTAGGTGATAGGGACCTAAACCTGTCTCCTAAGCCATCGCTCCCCAACAGGCGAAGGCAAATGATGAATTGCTCCTGGCACCTGTGCTTCAGTGTTAGCAACGCTGATGTCGACCCCTACCCCAAAATTCCAAGCTTCCGATCCAATAGACTCCTAAGTCTTTAAACTGGGAACATATGACCTCTAAGTCATTAAACCGGGAACAGATGACCTCTAAGTCGTTAAACTGGAAACGAGGGAAATCCTCATGGAAATGATGATTCGCTCCTGGTACCGTATTCCAGTGAAGCGATGCTGATGCCAAACCAAAACCAAAATCCCCAAATCCACTCATGGCAAATGATGATTCGCTCCTGATACCATATTCTAGTATAGCGATACTGATATCAACCCAAATCAAACCAACAACCTCTGCGGCGGAATCATGCTTAGTCCAAGAATGTACCCCATGTCGAAATCATGCTTCGCCTCGGGATATCTACCTTCCCTGCCGGAATTATGCTCCACCTCGGAATCAAGTCAACCAGCGACACTTCGTGCCGGGGAAACGTCGACTAGCGACACTCCGTGCCGGGGAAACGTAGACTAGCGACACTCCGCCTCAGGGAAAAGTCGACCAGCGATACTCCGTGCCGGGGAAATGCCACAAACATACACTCCGTGCCGGGGACACGTCAACCAGCGACACTCCGTGCCGGGGAAACGTCATATACAGACACTCCGTCTCAGGGAAACGTCCAACACAGACACTCCGTACCAGGGACATGTCAACCAACCGACACTCCGTGCCGGGGAAACGTCACAAAAGAGACACTCCGTGCTGGGGACAAGTCAACCAGCCGACGCTCCGTGCCGGGGAAACGTTATAAAAGAGACACTCTGTGCCGGTGATAAGTCAACTGGCTACACTCCGTGCCGGGGAAACGTCACAAACAGACACTCCGTGCCGGGGAAAAGTCAACCAGTGACACTCCGTACCGGGGAAACGTCACAAACAGACCCTCCGTGCCGGGGACACGTCAACCAGCGACACTCCGTGCCGGAGAAACGTCAGACACTCTGTCTCGAAGAAACGTCCAACACAGACACTCCGTGCCGGGGATAAGTCAACCAGACGACACTCCGTAATGGGTAAATGTCAAGCAAACACTTCGCCTCGGGGACAAGTCAATCAGCCGACACTCCATAACGGGGAAACGTCAAAGAGACACTCCTTGACAGGGAAACGTCCAACACAGACACTCCGTGCCGAGGACAAGTCGACCAATGACACTCCGCCTCGGGGACAAGTCGACCGGCGACACTCCGTGTCGGGGAAACGTCACATACAGACACTCCGTCTCGGGGAAACGTCCAACATAGATACTCCGTGCCGGGGGCACGTCAACCAGCGACACTCCGTGCTGGGGGAACGTCACATAAAGACACTCCGTCTCGGGGAAACGTCTAACATCGACACTTCATATTGGGGATATGTCATACACTGACACTCCGTCTCGGAGACACGTCAAGCATCGACCGTCCATGTCGTAAAAAGGGCAGTGCCAGCTTCCCAAAAAGTGGGAACCAAATCAAGTCACTTCCACGTGAAAGAGGATTCATCAATTTCATGTACACGACCCATATACGCGGTGTGCATTTATTGATGGGGGGCACTTTGTTGGGGTCGAAAATTACACCCCGGCTGACCAAGTTAAAGTCAAAGTCAACCTCAAGTAAGCGGGCCCAAGCCCAGATCAAGTGGGCCCATGCCCAAGTCGAGCCCCGCGGCCGGCCTCCCCCATGCCAAAATGAAATTATGTAATAAATAATTTTGATGTAATTTTTTATACATGAATGTAAGGAAAAGGGGCATAAAGCCCGCGCTCATCCGTTTACCCGGCACGAGTTTGTAAAGCCCATGGCTCATGTGCAAAAGAAATGAGCACATGAGGCATGGGATGGGCAAAATGCCATTTTGTAAAGCCCAAGGGGCTATGTGTAATTTTGTAAGCCTATATAAGGCAATATGATAATGAAATAAAGAGGACCTTTTCATTCTCTCAAAATTTAGGGTTTATGCCTCCTTCTCCTTCCTCAAGGTTCTAAAACCTTCTTCCCCTTTTGAATTAAATCAAGAGTTTTACTCTTCTTTTTCCAAAAATAAATAGCTTTTCACCACAAAACCCACAAAAGGGAGCTCAGATCTTCCATTAGATCTCAAAAGGGGAGATTTTTAAATCTCACCCCCTCTTGTTCTTCAAGATCCGGCTGACAGAAGAGGCGGAAGGAGTCCCATCTCCAGAGATCCCATTTTAGGAAAGATCCAAGGCTCAGGGGAGAAGAAAGGGGTCCCCTTGAGTATTTACAAAGATTTCTTGGAGTTTAACTCCACAAATCAAAATTTCTGGGAGTTTAACTTCATAAGAATAAATTGACAATAATAATACATCTTTTTTTAAAGGAGTTTAACTCCCAAAAGTCAATTGGAGTACAACTCCCAGTAGGAGGGCTGAACCCCCCTTTACTTTCCGCTGGCGCCATGCGCCCGGTGCCCGCGTGCCGCGCACGTGAGGCGCTGGCGCCTTCTCTCACGCATCCTTTGGATGCCTTTCCTTTTTTTTTTATATATATGTATATACATACACACCACACACATACTCCACAACACTGTCCCCGTTAGAAAAAATTTCTAATGGGGCGCTGCCCCGCACCCCGCAAGGTGGCTGCTAACCCCCTTGACCCCCAGCTCGCTATCCGGGTAGCGGGACCCCCGTAAACTCTGTGAGGCTCCCGATATATCCAAGCCCCCTCCAAAACACAACACACGCATATTGCACATTGAGTTCGCATGACCAGTTTGACCCGTCAATCGGAGGTTCTCTCGCTCTAAAGACGAGGGGTAATTAACGACAGCTTAGTCCGCGGCTGCCGGTGATTCGGCTCCCCACAATCAATAAACCCCAGCCTATCCTAGGCAGGAGGAGTCTATAATGCGCCTGACAAGCACGCGCGTATTCCCATCTCAATGGGGTGACGAAAAACACTCTACATATTGAATTATGAGATCTGTATGAATCGCCGTGTTAATCAAGCACTTAAGTCCTCAATCGCTCATACAACATCAAGATCTTCGTCAATAGGTCATGGCCGTGACGGCACATACAACTTTATCAATCGTCATCAAAATTCTAGTCCTTCAAATCATGGCACAAATCGCGGAGGTGGAAGACATGGATATCGTCATGGACAAGGTGGCGGCAGAGGTAATTATTCATCTTATGGTTCAAATCCTATAACATGTCAATTATATGGTCGTACAGGCCACTCGGCTCTGAAATGTTTCCACCGCTTCGACTTGGCATATGGACCATCATCCTCAGACACCACTAACTATCTATCTGCACACTTGGTCTCTACTTCCTCCGTAGGCGATGACTCTTGGTATCCTGATTCTAGAGCCACTAATCATATCACTAATGATATCAATAATCAATCTCTGAGCACAGAGTATCATGGACTCGAAACTCTTTATGTTGGCAATGGTCCATGTTCGCCAATTTCTAATCTTGGTTATGCTACTTTACAAACTTCTAAAGGCTTGTTTAAGTTGAATAATGTTCTTCATATACCAATGATTACCAAGAATCTACTCCCTGCCAAACAATTTTGCAAAGATAATGACACATTGTTTGAATTTTCTGCTCATGACTTTGTTATTAAGGGCTGACGGTCGAAGGCAGTTCTTCTTCAAGGCAAGACTGATGGTAATCTATACCAGATAGCTATGGAAGCTGGTCATCATCATAATTATGCAAATAAAGGTCTATATGCGTTGATTGGGGAACGTACTTCCACAGACAAATGGCATGAACGCTTAGGCCATCCAAGTGCAAGGACTCTCGTATTCTTGCTTTTTATCATTCTTGTCAATCAGGAAAAGGTCACAAATTGCCTTTCTTTTCTAGTTCTTCTACTGTGAATGCTCTTTTGGAACTTATTTTTAATGATATTTGGGGTCCTGCTCAAGTTGATTCTTCTCATGGATTTCGATATTATATTCATTTTGTTGATGCATATAGTCGTTATACATGGTTGTCTACTATTAGACACAAATATGAGGCACTGAGCATATTTATCCAATTTAAAAAGAATGTTGAAAGTATTCTTGACCATAAGATCAAATATTTGCAAACAGATGGCGGTGATGAATTTCGAAAATTTGCTAAATATCTCAAAATGGTATTTCTCATAGATTTTCATGTCCTCACACCCATGAGCAAAATGGGTCCGTAGAGTGAAAGCACAGACATATTGTGGATGTGAGACTCACATTAGTTGCTTGAGCCAACATTCCATGCAATTACTGGGTCAAGACTTTTCGCACCGCGGTATTCTTAATCAATCGTCTACCGATATGAATTTTAGCAAACTTATCTCCATTTGAAAAGTTATTTCATGCTCTAGTATATTATGGGTTTTTATGGGTTTTTGGATGTGACTGCTATCCGAATCTTCGACCTTATAATCCAAATCGATTCGACTATCGTTCGGCTCAGTGCACGTTCATCAGCTATTGTCACGCCCCGCTTCCCAGAGTGCGCTAAGATAGGCACGTGACAGAGCCAACCATGCTGCCTGGGGATAGGAAACATCCCTCCACAGTCACATTATGGCTGTCTAGAAATATCAAGAACAGGAAAATAAAATAAACTATCTAGTACATGTCCATAAGCCAGAATAAACGAGTCAAGAAATAATATGCGGAAGCAATAAATCCAAAGGGCAAAAACATCTGGAAAGTAAAACATAACTAAACTGGATACTAACTGGATCATCACTGCTCGGCCTAACGGCGGAAGTACTCCTGATCAGCCTGCGACAAGGGTAGAGGATCTGGGCCATGCAAAACCCAAACGTCAGTGCGTCAAAATATCAATAATTCTAAGCAAGCAGGACGTGATGAAATATGCAGGCATGAAGTATGAACAGTAACCGGTCATCAGTAGCAAGTAAACCGTAACATGAATATAGATCAATAAACTATAAACATGTGAAGTGCAGTGAGTAGTCTAAACTGTGCTATAGGGTTATCTACTCTAAAGTTATTCGAAATCAATTAATGTAATCCTTATCGTAACCCATCGGTCTATGCCCCGTTCATTCCCCACGGGACCACGGTAAAATGATGTAATAGACTGTGAGTCTATGTCCCGTTCATTCCCCCACGGGACCACGGTAAAATGATATAATAGCCCTTTGAGTTACGTTCAGCTACATTCTTGATTTCCCCATATCCCCAAGTTATGTGTGTAAGTCAGGTATTTATAAATCTGAGACTAATGCCAATACAGGATTAAGCAGGAACATGTTTGTCTGTACAGACAACAGGATATGTCCATCGGGACAACATGCCAGGATTGTCGGCATTAGAAACAGGATCAGGTAACATGTCAAGTAGTGATATATCAGGTCATGTCAGGTAATGTACATGTATCAAGTCATGTCAGGTAGTGGTGTATCAGGTATCAAGTCATGCAGTAGTATATCAGGTCATGACAGATAGTGCACATGTGTCAAGCGGATGCTCGTACTAAAACTGTAGCAAGTACAGATGCACGGTAAAGCATGGATGCACAAATATTTTGTCAGGAGTTACATCATGACTATATAGGATACACAATTATCAAGCATGGTGCACTAATACAACAGTAACATGAAATAATATGGTCTCGGCGTGCAACTAGATATGTAATAAACCGTACGGATACTATAAAACTGTAAATCGGTAAAATTTACTGAATATTAAAACACAAGCACTATTATTTATTAAATAGATATTGATATAATAATATTAACATGGATAACATATTCAAACCGATTAATAACTATAAAAGTGGTATTGATTAACCATGCACAAGAAAGTTCCGTTCAGAAATTCAGTGTCACCCTGATTTGTAAAATAGTTTAAAAATAACAAACATTCTCCAAAAGGGACGTATTATACCAAAATAAAGATAATTCAATAAGGTTTTCATTTTTATAAGTATAAGCATCTCAGATTGTTCTTACAAAAAGTTATGAACATTCGAAATTGAAAGTTTGCTGCTGGAATTTCCCTGGACAGCAGTTTAGAGATATTTTCATTTACATTTTACGTTATTTAAACAATTTATTTTGCAAGTAAATATTTCATAAAGTTATAGTATTCTGAGTTAGCTTCTTAACGAACTAAAGAATGTATACTAATAATTTTTCTATGATTTATAATGAATTTTATAAGGTAAGGTGTCCAGTAAATTTCAGATTTGTCGTATCCGCTTTTCAACGACGTTTCATGTGTAAACTATAATATTTTCAAATGTATAACATTATAAAATGCAGATTATAAACTAATTAAAGATAATAATAAAAAATATTACGACGATATATATTTTAAATGATATAGATGCAAACGGGTATCATATAATCGTAAAATGATAAACTAACAAGTGCAGAACATATAACTAAGCAATATGAAATGTAACCATTCAATTTGATGCAGTATATGATAGTATAGTATATAACAAGATAAGTTTTCATGTCCTAGATCTGAAATGATATGAATGGATGCAAACGGAACATCGAAAAGCTGTAATATGAAACATGGGATGCTTGATTTAAAATACAGGTGTGATATTTATTTAAATAGGTATATAATGAGTTATATAATATGTAGTAAGATTAACTTGCCTAGATGGAACAAGATCGGATGTGTACAGAACGTTCTTCGTCGGCGAAATGTCGCGACGCGCGCACGGTACACGGAACGGTTCCAAACAACGCACGAGGGTGATCACGCAAGTCAGGTACATTCACTGAATCACTCAGATCGTCAGCGACGAGCACGGCTCCGGCGGTGATCACCGGAATTAAGAAATAAGATCAAGAGAAAAAAAGAAGAAAGAAGAAGAAGAAGAAATAAGAAGAAGATGTTGTGTATTAAATAAGGAAAGCAAAAATTAAATAAATAAAATATATATAAATATATATATGCAGAGGAGAGAGAGAGAAAGGGGTTTTTAGTTTGTTAGGAAATTAGTTTAGATTTAAATTTAAAAAAAATCTTTTATTAGTTAACTAAATTTTAATTTGTATCAATTTATAAAATTAATATTATATAAATAAAATTTGATATTCTGGAAAATACAAATATAGTCTAAAACATGCCCGGGTCGGGTCTAAAATTCAGTTTTAAAATACAAAAAATATACAGGTCGACCAAAATTAAAGTTGGATATCCGCGTAACGAAAAAATGCATACCCCCAAGAACGGATGCACGCACGTGCATGTAGTCATCCAAACAAGCCCGTTTCACTGAACGGGACGAGAACAAGATGCACGGATGCTACCACAGGGTTAGGGGTATCATGCAGGCCATGCAATATATTTTTAAAATATTTTATGTGATTTAAAATATTATATTGTAAAAATGCAAATGCCAGATAAAATGCCAGTATTCAAGATGTATAAATTAAAATGAAAGTGCACGAGTCCATGTAACAGGTTAGGATAAATCATAAACATGAATCAAGACTGGTTTCAAGCATGCGGGCCGGGTCGGATGCAAATACAAATGTCAAATACACTACTCGCACCCAAAACACAATAAATCAGGAAAATAACATAAATAAAGAAATACATGATTTAGAACTGGTATAAATAAACTAGGGTATTACAGCTATAGCTATGAGCACAGAGGATATTGTTGTCTTCATGTAGATACCGGTCGGTTGTTCATTTCTCGTGATGTGAATTTTAATGAGGATTCTTTTCCATTTGCAGAGAACTCTCCTTCTCAAGCACCGGCAAAGATATCACATGTACACTTGGGTCCTCCCTACCATCAATATATCCATGTCATTTTACAACACCAACACCACCAATGCTTTCACTTAATAGCTCAAATGCTTTGGTTGGATCCACTTTGCCTCGTTCATACACCATCCCATCCCTTCAAAATCCTGATGAACATCATTTAGATTCACGAACTCCATCTCATTCTCCTCTGCATGATCAACATGCTTGCTCACTTCAAAACCAAAATAACACCCAAGGCACTAATTCAAATGATTTACAGATCAGTGCTTCAAATTCAAGCCCCCTATGCAAACCAGACTTTCTCACGGCATCCGCAAACCAAATTCTATGTATGCACTTCATGTTAATACAAGCGCAGAGGTTGAACCGACTTGTTTTTCTCAAGCATCAAAGGATGCGCGTTGGCGAATGGCTATGGATGCCGAATACAATGCTCTCATCAAGAATGGAACCCGGACTTTAGTCTCACCTCCATCGAACAAGAACCTAATTGGTTGCAAATAGGTATTCTGAATAAAGAAGAAAGTTGATGGGACTGCTGGGCGATTTAAAGCTCGACTTGTCGTGAAGGTATTCAACCAACAAGCTGGAATTGATTATGAGGACACATTTAGTTCGGTAGTCAAACCAATTACTATAAGATCTGTCATATGCTATGCTCTCTCTCTTGGTTGACCTATTCACCAGTTAGATGTAAGTAATGCCTTCTTACATGGAAATTTGGCCGAAAAAATATACATGCACCAACCTCCAGGATTTATTGATTTAAGAGTTCTTCGTCATGTTTGTCGCTTACATCGATCACTCTATGGCTTAAAACAAGCTCCATGGGCTTGGTTTAACCGACTACGAGATCATCTTCTCTCAATTGGATTTCACGCCTCAAAGTGTGGTGCCTCTCTGTTCGTTCGTCGAACACCATCAGACGCTACATTCATTTTGGTTTATGTTGACGACATCCTCATCACAGGTTCAGATCGTTGTCACATCAATAGTTTTATTTATAATCTGTTAACAGCCTTTGCCATCAGAAATCTTGGCAAGATGAATTACTTCTCAGGGGTTGAAGTGGTCTCAACACCCTCTGGTCTATTGCTTTCTCAAAGAAAGTACTTGCATGATTTCCTTATAAAGTGCAAACTTGATGGAATAACGCCATGTAGCAGCCCTCACCATGAGTACTAGACCAGATATCGCATTCTTTGTAAACAAGGTATGTCAATTTATGGCTCGTTCAAGTCATGATCATTGGATAGTTGTCAAACGAATCTTGTGTTATTTAAAATATATGATGACTTCGGTCTTCATATTCTCAAATCTAGCTCCTTTCACCTCCATGCTTACTCGGATGCTGATTGGACGGGTTGTTTCAACGATCGGTGTTCTCAAGGAGGTTATTGTATATTTCTCGAACTAAATCTTATTTCATGGAATTCAAAGAAACAGCCAACCGTCTTTCGGTCAAGCACGAAATCAGAATATCGATGCTTATCCAATGCCACTAGTTAGTTAATATGGATTTCTATGCAATCTCGGGAGCTTGGTATTCCTCAACAAAAACCGCCTAATTTATGGTGCGACAACCTTGATGCTACTTACTTAACTGCAAATCATATCTTTCATGCTCGTACGAAACACATTGAAATAGATTTTCATTTTGTTCGTGAAAAGTTCGCACGGAAAGAGCTTGATGTTCGATTCATTTCCACCGTAGATCAAATTGCAGATATATTGTCCAAATCGTTAAGCATCAAAAGGTTTACCCAATATCGTGACAAGCTCAATATGATGTTATTAGCGATTTGCTTGCGGGGGTGTAACAGATGTCATGGATCAAATCAAAACAAATGTTGCTTAACAATTTATGGTTTGTTAGTATAATGATATGTATATTGTTAGCACAATATCTTTTACATCTATAACAAACTCAGTTATAAATATATGTGATCAGATGCAATCAATATCATCTGAATCATTTTCCTAATTCATTTTGTTTGAGCATACATGATATATTAAGTTCTTATAAGCTTCACCAGTCATGAATCCGATCTGACCATCAATAAGATTTTTTTTTAAAAATGTTGATAGTCAAAATGCAGTCCAAATTCCATGAGCAAAGGATACAATATTCCAGTAGTAGGCCCCAAAGGGGTATATTAGGTTCATGACTCTAGAGTACCTATCAAATGAAGAGATGCATTTAAAACAATATGGGGTCCCATAATACTGCCATTAAGGTCTTGGTCTGAAACAAATGGGCCTACTGTTTATTTTTTTCACCAGCAAGGGTTGTTCATACATAATTCCACATCTTTAATGTTTGTGGGGGTGGGGGGAGGGGGCATTCTGAGTAACTAGCTTTTTCCATCTGAGATGTGTATACTAAGATGTGTGTATGAAATATAAGCACAAAATGCACATGTATAATTATTTTTTGAAATATTTGAAATCTAATTTCCATAAAAAAAATAAGCGTTTTTGTATTTTTATGTAACAATAACAGATATCTAAATTAACACCAATCTGGTTTTTCAAAAGTATTGTATTGCATGTAGTAAAATTGAAAAGAAACGATGGAAACGAATATCTTCAGAAAAGTTCTATTATGAATGTAATTCCATAAATACACAACTTTAGTTAAATATAAGGTATTTATGTACTTTTAAAAATTAATATGATTTGTAGAAATATTAATTATGCTGTGAACCTGTTCAAATTATTTTGTACAAATATGTTAATTATTAGGATTTTTTTTGGAAAAAATTGAACCATTTTGACCAACTATTATTGCATTTGAATGTTAAAGGGTAAATTCATGAGTTTAAGTGTATAAGTTGGTATGCTTAGGGGCCAGAGAATCATGAGGGATTTTTCTCATTTTTTTGAATTAACTTATTGAAAAAATGGAGAAACCTTTTGATACCCCTATGTTTTCTAGTTATAATAGTAAAGTTTAATGCATATTTATTACCACCAAATTAAGGTTATGATAATTTCTCTCTTTCCCTCTGCCAATGGGGAAAAAATGCAATTATTTTCACACAGAATAAAGGAAAATGAAAAGCATAGCAAAACTACTACTGCAAATGAAATGAAAGTCAAGGTGATTTCTAAAGAAAAACGAAAAGCATAGCATTAAATCTTTTCATCCTATATTAACTTGGCTGTTGTGGTTTCTTTCTCTCTCTCCTCCTTCTCCTCTCTCTCTCTCTCTCATATGGAGACAAGGTCAGTGAGCATCCATCTATTAATAATTCAACAGGCCAAGGTTTTCTTGTAAGGATTCATGGCTCAAAGAGCAAAAGATTCCATCTTTTGAATGCCATTTGTCTTTGGTTTATTTTATATTTGGCTTCCCCTTCTCTCCTTGCTGTCAAAGATTTGTTTTTGCTCTCCTTAGAGCCAAAGCTCGTCTCTTTTCTCCCCTCAATACCCATTTGATCTCTTAACAAGGCTCTTCTCTGAGTTGGGTTTGTGGAATGATAGCAAAGCTGCAACCTTTATTGATGCTTGGATGGTTTTGGCAATGGAAAGTGATGGTGCTGCAAAAATTTAGAGAAGAGATTTAAAAAGCTTAACTTTTTCTAATTTGGAAGAAGAAGATAAGGTGGGGGGGGGGGGCAAAAGAAGGAGAGGGGTGGGTGGGTGGGTGGGTGGGATGGCAAAGGGAGAAGAGAAGACAATGCCAACAGTTTGGATCTCTCTGAAGAAATCTCTGTACTGCAAATCTGAGCCTTCAGATGTTGTTGATCCAAAGGCAAGAGCCCAGCAGCATCATCCTCATCTGAGCTCAATCTTGACAAGGAAAGCTCCGAGGTCAGGCTGCTCAAGGTCAATCTCCAACCTCAAGGATGTTGTCATCCATGGGAGCAAGAGGCATCTGGAGAGGCCAGCAAGCTGCAGCCCAAGGTCCATAGGAAGCAGTGATTTTTTGAATCCAATCACACACGAGGTGATCCTCAGCAGCAACTCAAGGTGTGAGCTCAAGATAACAGCTGGCTTTGGGGCTGCCTGCAATGGTGAGGATGAGAATGAGAATGGGGTTGTGGGGTCCACATTTGTGGGGACACTGAGGCCTGGGACCCCTGGCCCTGGGGCCCACCTTGGCATCCAGTACAATCCTTCCCTCAGAGGAGGAGGCGGCGGAGGAGGAGGAAGCTCTACTCCTCAGAGGAGATCTCCATTGGTTGTGACCTCCTCTCTCTCTAATGCTGTTTTTGGAGATGATGGTAGTAACCAGAACTGTGCAAATGCAAGGAGCTCTCATGAGGTTGCATCCAATAATGGGGGTTGTGCTAATGTGAGCTGCAATAGATGTGGGGAGCAGTTTACCAAGTGGGAGGCTTTGGAAGCTCATGAGGTTTTGGAAGCTCATCATCTATCTAAGCATGCAGGTAACAAATCCTTTTTGATTCTTATTAATGTTACTGCATTGTTCAATTTAGATTGTGTGTTTGTTGTTTATTTGTTTTTGAGTGTTTTCTGGGTGTGTGATTGATATGCTATTAGCCAAAAAATATGACAGCATATGTTTGTTGGTAAAATGCTCAAAGAAATCATATATAATTTCCTTTGAGAGTTTTATTTACTCAACATCTGTTATCTTGGATTAAGAACTGCTTATTTATGTCATAACATGCAAATTAAATTAGATTGTTTGGCTTCAACTTTTTTTTGGGTATGCAAATAGAGAATAATGGAGGGAAAAGGCCCTATGGCGTCGAGAAAATAAACCCTCCATCATTTTTTCCGGCGATCGGCACCCAACATCTTCATGTTCATTCATTTTCAGTTCCGCTTGTTTTCTTCCGTGGTTCATTCAGAAGATTGTTGGCTACATAGGTTTACAGGTTCGGTAACCTGAAATTTGGAACTAACAACCATATTTGAAAGTGGTTAAACATATGGGCTAATATAAGAATTTAACACTCAAGTAAGAGTTTATGCTAAAACGAGTAATGCTTGGATTAATGCTTCCATTGAACCTTGGCTACAATCCTACTATCTATTTATGTTGCTTTCAGTAATTGCAATGCATTATGTTGTTTGCTTATTACCACAACATTAAGACGTCGGATTGAAACTGACTTAAGTTGTTGTTAATCCATTTTTACAGTTACTGAGCTAGCGGAAGGCGACTCCTCAAGAAAGATAGTCGAAATAATCTGCAGAACAAGCTGGTTAAAATCAGAAAACAACTGCGGCAGGATCGAACGGGTGTTAAAGGTCCACAACATGCAGAAAAGCCTAGCCCGTTTCGAGGAATATCGAGAAACCGTCAAACTCAAAGCCAGCAAACTCGCGAAAAAACACCCTCGATGTCTCGCCGATGGCAACGAGCTACTAAGGTTCTATGGTACAACAATCACTTGCTCCTTAGGCATGAACGGCTCTAGCAGCCTTTGCGTATTGGAGAAATGCAACGTTTGCCGAATCATAAGGAACGGATTTTCCATCAAGAAAGGAGCAATTGGAGTGTTTACGACTTCAACAAGCGGAAGAGCGTTCGAAACCATCGAAGTCTACGAAGAGAATCCTTCGATCAGAAAGGCTCTGATGGTGTGCAGGGTGATCGCGGGCAGGGTTCATAAACCTTTGGATAACTTTCAGGGATTTGCGGGGCAATCTGGGTTCGATTCGTTGGCAGGGAAAGTCGGTGTGTATCAAAACATTGAAGAGCTCTACTTGCTCAACCCTAGGGCACTTCTGCCATGCTTTGTGGTGATTTGTAAACCCTGAAGAAAGCTATGAACCGTTTTGACTCAAGTTACTTGTGACAGAAAGATTGTTTGATGAGTTCATGGGCAGTTGTTGTGTTCATTCTTTTCAACAGAAAGCTATGAACCGTTTTGACTCAACTAGATTTGTGTTCATAGAGAGCTCTGTTTTTATTCGTGTCATCATTCAATGGACCCATTGTGTGAGATAGTGTCAGCAGATTCAAACTAAGAGTGAGAAGCTCGTGTGTGTAGCTTCTTTGGATTTTACTGTGGACCTCTCTGAAACAAATAATTTTACCCCTGCAGTAAATGTGGAGCTTGAGTGTTTTTACTTAATACAGTGCAAGGTAAATAAATTAGTACTAAGATTTCATGTTAAGTTTGATTCAATGATGAACACAGCTCTGGAGGCAGAAATTTACTGAAACATGGAGGCATATCACTGTACTTGTCTCATCTTTGGAAGATTAAATAGGGTCCATTTCGCGGCGCTCTGCAGAAAAGTATTTGATAAGGTTTTACGACCGGCATCAACTTGTATAACTAGTACCATAGAATTTGTTTTTCTAATCCTCAACAAGCCGTGGGTCCTTCCAGGTCTTTTAGACAATTATATTCCCTATAGAAAATTATATTCTCCTTTAAAAAATTGCAAACTTATGGTCAACCCTTCATTTAACAAGAAGCAGATCAGTTCAGGCATCAGTTTCCCACTAAAGTATTTTATTGTAGATGTTGTAAGTTTCAGTTGCAGTTATCTTTCACAAATGGAAGAAGAAAGACAATTCTTGAGTCTTTAGAAAACTCTTCTTGAGTCTTTTAATTAGCA
Organism: Agapanthus africanus; assembly: GCA_030015575.1. Classification (NCBI taxonomy): domain Eukaryota; kingdom Viridiplantae; phylum Streptophyta; class Magnoliopsida; order Asparagales; family Amaryllidaceae; genus Agapanthus; species Agapanthus africanus. Next base: position 928,231,907 of record CM057339.1, read on the forward strand.
TAAACATTTCTTTGAGAGAGAATTTAACAAACACAGTTGTTTAAAATTTCCTTAGTCATTTATATGATATTCAAATTAGAACTGATACATGTGAACATATGGGGAAGTCATGGAGCTCTCTCAATCTGGGGGGGCTTTAATTGTGTTATAGTTTGAGATTGCACCTACACAACTACCTGCAATTTTTATTATTATTAGGATTTAGTATAGTCAAATATAGTTTTCATTGGTCTTCCAATTATATTTTTAATGCATGAGATTCATACCAATTCTGTTAAACAGCACAAGAACAGCAAATACAATAAAAACAATAGGTTAAAGCAGCAAATTTATACAATGTAAAGTTGGTTATGTAAAGCGATTATTTATATATGGTTCTAGATTATTGATGTAAAAGTCTATGATATTTTTTATTAGCAAGAAACAAAGTCCATGGTGTTTAGTAACTAAAAACAAAGGCCATGATATTTATCTGAAAATTGGTTAAAGCATTATAATTAGTTGCCAATTTTTTTTTTAAATCCATGGCATTTATTTGAAACTAATAAACAAAGTATGTGAGATTTATTTTTAATAAGAAAGGTCCATAATATTTATCTAGAAAACATTGAAAGTTTGTGATTTTTTAATATGTTAAAAAATCTAATGGTGCTCATATGAAAAACACTAAAAGTTCTTCCTATTTTTTATTAGGATGATCTCATGCTATTTATGTAAAAAATAGCGGAATTTTACGGTACTTATTTGAAATAAAAAAAAGTTCATGTCTGTTTAAACAACTTTGGGAAGTTTATGGTATTTTTTGAAAAAAGTCCATGCTATCTATTTGTAATAAAAAATTCTCATGACATTTATCTTAAAAACATTAAGAATTCATGGTATTTTAGTGGAAATCAACTTGAGATTTCGAGTTATTAGCTAAAAGAAAACAAATTTCTCCGCATTTATCTAAAATTCATCGTTTTTTTATAATAAACAAATTTCGTGATATTTATTTATACTAAAGGAAGCCCATGGTATCTATCAAAATACTAAAAGATTGTGATTTTTAATTTATAAAAAAAATCCATGATACTTATCGGAAAAATATTAAAAGTTCTTTCTATATTTGTAATAAGCAAAGTCCATAGTATTTATGTGAAAAATGTTGGAAATTCATGGCATTGATTTGAAATTAAAAGATCCATGGTATCTATTTAAAAAGCGTTGAAAAGTTTATGGTATTTATTTGTAAAAAATCAATGGCATTTATCTATAAAGACATTGAGAATTCATGGTATTTTAGTGAAAATCTAAGTGATGGTTCGAGGTGCTGGCAATACCATAATTCTTGAGAGATGGCGAAAGTGTTGTTAAATTGAAATTTTTCCATTTTAATTATTTTCCATTATAGCCCTCATAACTTTATCAAAAACTCAAAATTGCCTATAAAATTCAAATTATATGCTTAAGATGTTAAGTGAGAGTGGGGCAAAAGTGGGAATATGAAAGTTTTGCCATTTTTATGATTTTTCATTATCGCCCACACAACTTCATAAAATTTTCAAATTTACCTATATAATCCAAATTTTATAATAAGGATGTTGAGTTAAAAGTGAGAGCTAAAGTGAAATTACTGAAATTTCCACTTTGTATACCAAACTAGTTTATTATAAAGATTGTCTCATAGTAAAATTATATGGTTACAAATGGGAAGTAAAAAATTTCTGACTAAAGATGGGATTTATTCCAGATTAAATGAGAAGTAAAAAATTTCCTATATATTTTTTTAACTTATGTCTAGTGATGAGTTTGATGATAAATCCGAACAAGACGGATATGCAAATAAATCAACAGAAAAACCATATGGAATATTCCATATCAGCGAGAATTCGGAACAAAATTCAAAGGGATAAAACAGGGTAAATGCTACAATGTGAAACCAGAATCGGAAAAGGAAGAATCGGCAATAACATAACTTTTTTTCCAAGAAGGGATCAGATACTACATACATTAAGATGATAGCATCAGCTGAGCTCAGGCGGTTTTTTCTGCTTCTTGTTTCTCTTTTTCCTTGTGCACCTTCTTCCAGTTCTCCGCGTTATCAATGATTTCACCCGTCTTTATGAGGTAGCGCACCCTGCTTCCATCCTCTAGGATTTTGTGCCCTACCCGACTCGCTACTTCTTGCTCTTTTGAATACAACATCACATTTGAGCTATGAATGGCTGCTTCGATCTGTTATCCAGTTTTTAATCTTAATGAGCATTAGAGAATAGAAAATTAAAGACATTTAATACATTTCTCAAGGCATAGACCATCAGAAATAGCCATATAATCATTTAAAATTAGAAATAGCAATGAAAAGCCAAAATGCATTAAAAAATGCCACTAAATTATACGACCATTTCAACTTTCCACCCAAAACAACATTTTGCAATATGCTACCTTACACTTTGCCCCATTCTGTTTAACACTTTCATTATCATACTTCTATTAAATGAACTTGCTTGCATGTCTTCCAGATGGAAATCATGGTATTATAATCTTTTTCACGAATGTTTTTCCTCGACTGTTCGAATAACATATAATTTTTGTTACATGCTTATTCCTACTAATGAACCGGAATGTGAGTCTCCAAACCTTTGAAACAATTTCCATGTCAATTAAGGGTCTAGATAGCCTGTAGACAGTCAAGGATCAACTGATTTTAGGTTGGCATAAGCATCATTATGCTATTTGTGCAAGAATACAAGGTCACTTCCAGGAGGCAGTCATGAATTAGTAATGCAGTCTTGAGCATCTAGACAATTGTCAAAGAACACTATCAAGTTAGGCTGGCTTGAAATTTACCAAATTCTGACATGTGTGTAAATTTTTAGACATCATATACACAAATGCATTCCCCCCCCACCCCCCCCCACCCCCTATACGCACTCAAAAGAGGGATATCGGAGAGCTGGACTAAACAGTCCTAAATGTCGGAAATACAATTCTCGAATCACATATATTGTTTGAAAGCACATGATTGTACATGCAAGCAATTCTCAGTTTGTATTTCGTTGCATTTAAAAGCGCAGGAATAATCAATATATTCATCATGGTTTGAAGCAAGAATATCCATACATCAATGGTGACAATGTTGTTAGATCTCCTCCCTACAATCCAACAAGTAGATTCCAAATTGAAGTAGAAAAATAAGTATTTAAGGGCAATATTTACGTAGTAATTAAATAAAATCTAACTGACTGATATTACCATATGAATAGCTACAATGTCAAAATTATATAATTACAGAGAAAGAAGATATATATTTTCATATAGGAAATAGTCCTAGCCTCCTAGGTGCTAAATGCTACGCATGCCCAAGATTGAGAGAGAAGAACAATCGGAAAAGAGTAATTCATACTGATTAATATCATACAGGAGTTATGTACCAGCGTTTTCAACTTTAATTTAAATATTGATCAACATAAGGAGATTGGATGATCCAACTAGTTAAATGTTTGCTTAGTGATGGTATCAATAACTATTTGATTATTAAGTAATAAATCTGTGAGTGAAGTAGTTTGTGCAGAATATATGATTACTGAGTAGAACAATTGCTAGTTAAGATATTTTTAGCATAATAACCTTGAGTGCCATAAATGTGGAATTAACCTAATGATTAACTTTGAATGTCCCAATCATGACATCTGAAACTTTAGGTTTATGCAATAGCCATCAGCATTCAGAGGTCTATTAGTCATTAGCATACAAAGGTACTCCCTTCTTTTGTAAACTCATTACACACTTTGCATGAAAAAAAGGTGAAAATTATTCCATGTCTTGATGAAGAAACAATAGAATACAAAAGAGCGGAAAAAATTGCATTTCAATACGGCCATACACACCTTGACAATTTGACCCGGCTCACCCTGCTCTTTGCTCTTCATGTGCTTTGTCTTCAAGTTTAAGTCTTTCACAATGACTGTACTATTATGTTTGAAAATTCGAGTAATTTCACCAATTTTACCTTTCTCATGGCCTGCGATAATTTTCACCGTGTCTCCGAGCTTAACATGCATTTTATGGAGTACAGGGAGGCTGTTTGGTTTGCAGTCCTTCCTCTCCCATTGTTTTAGCTGTATCATGAGATTAAATCCATATCCAACAATATCAAATATTCAAAATTACAATCGAACAATTGCATATGAAATGATAATACACTCTCATAGTAGTGCAGTTGTATGCAAAAGAAACATATCTCAAGATTGGTTGAAGAAAAATGACACACTCACCTTCATGACTATCAGACATGGCTTGTCGACAAACGTGACCTGCAGGGAAAAAGTTTCTGTCATGGGATGCCATTAGGAAGACATACTGAAACTTCCGAGGCTGAAAACTGTCTACGAACCAAATCTGAAATAACAGCAGACACTTTCATGGCTTCTCTAAACATACGCATCGACATCAGTGTGGTATGGTCTACACGCGGACCAAATATATTGTGTATATGGTACCAAAAGTTTGATCTTCAGCTCAAAGTTTATAGTTTTATCTTGCGTAGTGTAGAACACTTAGGGGTGGTAATTGAACGAGCCAGCTCGGGTTCGATTAAGGTTCGGCTTGGTATCAGCTCGTTCAAATTCGGTTCATTTATTAACGAGCCGGACATGAGCCAGAAAGCCTGGCTCGTTTATTAAACGAGCCGGACTCGAGCTTAGTCAGGCTCGTTCGGTATTGACTCAGGTTCGGCTGGGTTACACAGTTTGAAAAAAAAACAGTAATATGTAATATATAGAAGATTCTATACAACTCTCAGAACACTTAATTCAATTAAATGACAGTATATAAAGTGTACTGAGATAAATATAAAACCCAGCACTTAGACCCATTCAAGGCCCTAGACGTTAATGTTTTTTAATTTTTCCATATCTCAAAACCCTGAGTTTTAAGCATTATTATTAATTATGTGTTTTTCTTGGAAGATACTATTAATATGAGTAAATGAGCTGAAAACGAGCCGAGCTCTAAACGAGCTCAGTTGAGCTCGGCTCGTGAACTCGGTTCGTTTAGTTAATGAGCCACAAATGAACCGAACACGAGCTGGGCATGTTTAATCGAGCTCAACTCGAGCCGAGCATCTCTAGCTCGATTAACTAAACGAGCCGGACTTGGGCCGAAAAAAAGAACCACTAGCCGAACTCGAGCCGAGCTTGGCTGGCTCGAGTTCGGCTCGTTTACACCCCTAAGAACACTAGAACTAAAGTATAACCGCCTCCACACTAACATTTTAAGCATTTGAAATCGATGAATCAAAACTAACCATATTCTTGCACTAAAAAAACCCTCTAGATTTATCCATAGCAAAAATATATCAATTTGTTATTTTTCAATCTCAGAAAGCTAGTGTCCATCCTAAATAAAGAAAAATTGGCAAGTCTACCCCCCCCCCCCCAAACATAAGTAAGAGATTTTCAAAGAATCCAAACTAATTAAGCTAAGCCTTCATACTAATAATAATAAGCTACATTGCATACATTTGACTGCATAAATACTTGCTCCAACTTACATGAAACCCAAACTTCACACATTGGTGGAAAAAGAAAGCAAAAACTAGGGTTTATGTATCGACATATGCCTAAAAATCTATATAAAATCATGATGCTAAACATGAAAACAAAAGCATCCATCCATCAAAAGTAAATGTATCGAACTCGCTTAAATCGGCATAAAAACACCATTTTGATTTCCTCCTTCTACATTGAAAAATCGAAACAAATCCACTAAAAATTCAAGCAACTTAAAGAATTATGAAAGAGACTGACCGATGGCGAAGCGAGAGATGGAAGCAATGGCTGGCACAAGAAGGAGGAAGAAGAGGAGAGAGAAAGCCCCACCATTGAGCTCTGAAGCGAAACCATTGCTGCCATTTCCCCCCTTCGATTGTTCTCCTCTGCTTAGAAAAGAGCGAGGAAAAGGGGCCTTATCTTTTTGCAGCCCCTCTGCGCACGTGAGCCGCGCGTGATCTAGTTGCGGGTCGGATCAAGATTTGCCACCCGCTTTGATGGAACTTTTTTTAGTATACCCAAACCAAATTTCTAGGGTTGCTCCACTGTAAAAATTCGTTTTTTGCCATAGAAAGTGCTGAAGCGAATGCGGAAAAGGCCCAAGGTTTGTAAAGTTTCCATTTTTAACTAGTTACGCGTTCTTGATTTCTATTTGAATAAATTGAATTTAGTGTTCTGATTTGCTCTTCATTTCTAAAACCGAAATGGATAAATTGCTTACTTAAAAACACAGTTTAAGCTTTGAATAATGGCCAATATTATTCTTGACGTGGATAAAGAATTCGGAAGTATGATTTTGCATTAGTGGGGTTGGCAGGCCTTTACATCTTATGAAAGTTGCTACAAAAGATCAAACTATAAGTTTGGCATAGGATTTTTTTAAAATTTATAATTTCTCTACCAACCCTTGTCGTCGTGATAAACATCTGTATACACGAGCACAAAAATGCACACACGTTAAGAATACTAGTTTTTTTTGCATGTGTGATGCATGTGGAACAATGGAAATATGCATTGCGTATGAAATGAAAAGATGAATTTATTTTATAGAGCATATATGCAACATAGCTTGATGTCATTTATCACAAAGATATATACTAAATATTATAAATTTTTAGGTGTAATGTTCATTTTGATCTTTTATTTATTATAATTTGGGTATAATTAAACTTCTTATTCTATTGAGCCCGTCTCTTCTATTATAACTAGAAGTGGAAGGGGGGCATGTGGCGCTCTCACATTTAATTGAAATAAAATATTCAAAAAAACAAAAAAAAATCATTGAATGTAAGATGATCCACATAATCGACTGTTTAACGTGCATCTGTGATGCACGTTAGTATATTTTAACATCATAGATGAAAGATTTGAAAAGATTCTTAAAACACTTTTAGGTAAGATAATAGATCCTCTTAGAGATTTAGTGAAGATTTTTTTCGAGGTTAAAAAGTAGGGAAGATCCTACTCAAAAAATTTAGTGAAGATAATGAAGATATCCACATTAAATCTCTATTTCAATACACGTGCAAAATACTAGTTATAATGTTACTTTAGCAAAAATGATGTAAATATTAATAAAAATTCATATGCATTTAAATTTTTTTTTTTGAATGATCTTTAGTATTTTCTTTGCACCTTTTGAAAGGTTTTGTCGATTCTGTAGAGAGGGGTGGAGGTGAGGGGTATTCAGTGTGAGAGAGTTCATTTGAAAATTTAAATGGGAATTGATGACATGGATAGCCTAGAATAGGAGGAGTTTATATAAAGAATTTTTCTCTTATTTTATAATCTTTTCACCACAAAGTAGGGGCCATGCACATTTACACGAAAAGACAAAATCACAAGACAAAAGTGTGTGTGTGGGAGTGGGGGTGGGGAGTGGGATCCTATTGGTAGGATTTGGAAACAAATTTTACCTACTTATTAAAGATGTGTGCAAACAAATTATGAAGAAAAGGTCGCATTATTCAAACACACACATAATTGTTTGCACAAATCCTAATGTGCATCCAATGGTTAAAAAAGTTGATTTGATTTATTTCCATATTTCCAAATCCTATCGATAGTATCCAGTCTCTCTTTCTCACGCACGCGCACATTTACATGCATGCATACAGTAAGACAATATGATTTTATTTCTTTGTAGAACATCTTGAAAAATTATTTCTATAATTCTCTTGTAATCATCATTCAGAAAATTTATTATGAAATTACTTATGGTAGACTCTACTATTAGAATCATGTTCAGCATACAAAGATGAGCATAAGCCTTGAGAAATACACTGTTGATAGGAACTGCCAAGTCATTTCTGTCCAAAGGCAATAGGTTTTATGAGCAATGAGGTTATCTGGCTCTTCGTCTCATACGTTGGAATGCCAAAACCATCCCTGTATTGATAAAGACAAAGTGCCATTCGTGCTAGATTTGTGCATGCTTCAATGAAAGATCGATTGAAGGAAGAGCATATTACGAATTCTTGATTCAACTCTTTTAATGTCTCGGTAATCGTACTTGATATATAATCACGAGCTATAATCTCTGAAACACCTCGTTCTCTCATGTAACATTGTATGGCTGTTGGAGCATCACCTCTCTCTGACTCTGCCTGTGTTTAGCATAAGATAACATTAATTGATTTTTATTTATTATCTTCTCTGTAAAATGAGTAATATGGGAAGACTTAAAGATAACAAGTTGCTTACTGTTGAAGTTGCCAAATCATTGCTGAGTCTAAAAATTATCGACGCTAAACGAATGATTCTAGGACAATTCTCCAGGTGCTCTAATGCTTCTTTTGTTGGCTCTTGTCGCAACAGAAAGAATGTATGCCATAATATAAGAGGACCAGTTGCCGACATAAAGCCATTATTGATATATTCTGTAAGCGGTGGTATATACCTACTGTTTTGCCACTTTGCCTCCACTAAGAATGCCTTACACAAATCTGTCCACTGAAATAGTGTAGAATTCGATTTACATATAATATACACAAATTATGAGGAACAAATAAGTATGAAATAAAATAGCCATATGCTTAGACGTCAACAATATAAAGTTAGGGTTGTGGTGCTCTTTTTAGCTTGATATAGTTACATACTTGCATTACAAGGGTTGGTATGGTTGATTATGTGTTAGCATGATACTGCTCAAACAATTTCCATACAAATAAAAGTTCTGTAGTTATAACATTTCCTTTTATTATTCTCTTTAGATGTTCAGTTACTCTAATTGCAGAAAAGGTTTCCCCCCTCTATTTTCTTATTTATATTTACAAGCAATCATAGAAAGTGGAAGAAGAAAGCAATCCTAGAAAACGCTCAAGTCAAACTTATTTGATCATATTACATTTATAGTCTGCATGTTATTCAAAATAACTCCTATGACAAATTAAAATGAAGTTTCATACTTTCCATATACTTTATAATGTCAAATGCAGTCTTAATATTCTTTATAGCAAATATTATATTTTAATATCTGACTTCTTGTCAACATTTTGTTACTAATTGATGACTTAGGCTATATTGCTACAGTGAAAATATATGATGTTCATACTATTAGAATTATTTGTAATTTGTGTAAGGTCAAATGGTAAGTACATGAATATTATGAAGTGATTCCTGCATGTTACATAAATATTTTTCTCTTGAGGGTCTTTAATTCTCAAATTTCTTGTTGGACAACTATTGCGTATGTGGTTAACGTAACAAGTCAGATAGGAAAAGAAAAATAAGAGAACTTTTTCTAGGAACGATCAAGAGAAATAAAGATGTAACAAAAATAAGAAGCTGGAGAGAAAACGATCATATGTAAGCATGATATTGGTCATTACCGCTTTTCGTAAATACGGTAGAATATCCACTCCGTTATGTCTTTGAATGTCATCTGCCACTTCATCAACAGTATCAGTAATAGACGTGAAGCAAATCTTCATACATTTTGGAAGACTTTCTAACTCCTTGATATCCCATCTGTAGAAGTTTACAGAGGAAATTTTTTTAGACCATGCCGTGACCTTAGTTATTTATTGGAATAATAAACAGAACTAAGACCTGTCGAAGACTTGAGTAAAGCGCTCGAGCTCCTCTAATGAGCCATAGAGGTCATATACGTCATCAAGCAATACCACAAGAGCACCAACTTTTGGAAGCCACTCACGACAATATCCAAATTGGGGTTGAAATACTATGATGATCACTCCAAAGAAGCACTCTAATGTCCGATCTCTAGCAAATCTTAATTTCTTTCCTAGACCAAGGCTCATCCACCAACTGATACATGGAAAAGAAAAAAAGAACATTAGGAACAAAGTTTCTTGATGGCTCTGTTGAATAGTTCCTCTAAATTATTCTTTTTAAGAAAATGAAGGAAAAAACACTCTGCTTCTGGAATAATGTCACAGGCACTTGCACTTCTTATTCTTACACTTAGTATTGTTGTAATCGGAGTTTGATTATGATGTATTTAAATTGTGAATCCGTAGTATGAGTGGACCTATGCTAAAAAAATTTAGATTTAAAATTTTATAACAAGTCATGAGCTTAATCCAGAATATCTAGCCAGTTTTCAGCTGTGTTATTTGATCTCGTTTTGGGACCAACTGAGCCTTTTGAAAATATATCGAAGTTCTAAGTACTGATATTAAAAACACACCTAAATCTTTGTCACATAATTTTCATGTTATAAACAAGAGTGCAGTATCCACAATCCCCAATGGTTCCATAGTAATGACTTCATTAATATTCAACCCTCTATCGATGGTCTTTTAGCATTAATGGAGAAATCTAATAATGTAGACTTCATTTAGACCGACATCCAACTAATATATTTGATTTCAAGTAAGTTAGGAAGAAAATTACAATACCCATACCTTGTAACTTTTGCCAGTTCTACTTGGTGTCTGTTTTGTACCATGTTGAAATCAAGCTTAGCAAATTGAAGCAAGGTTGAATTAATGCCCCCTTCCTTGTCATAGATATCTATGTTCCTTCGAGCTTCTAGCCTTTCCGGTCTCCAATGAAAGGGAAGATCCATAGCATATGCAATTTCCTGTGCAAAGCTTGACTTGGATGCACCCAACGTCTTCAGATGATTGGCTGCAAAAGCTCTCGCTGCATCCAATGTGCTCTCCCCTTGAAAAGATAGGTATGAAGCTTGGTATAAGCTCAGCAATCCTTCCATATCATGTGCGAGGCTTGGCATGAAGTTTCCTTCATCATCCTTGAAGTGGTCAAAAATTGCTGTTCCACATAAAAGGTGAGGTTAATTAGCTTGTGTGTATGCAAATGAGAAACATCTTTAAGCTCTTAACTGATGGAAATTGGTACCACTTTCCTGTAAACAGTAGAAATATGGTAATGCTGAGAATATATCCACATCAACCATTTTTATTCCTTGTACTCGATCATTAAATGCCTCTGTCCTTGTCCAATTTGTTATTCAGAAATCATATTGTGGTATCTGCTTGATTAATTTTTGGCTACCTATCAAATTTTTCCTACCATGTTTAATATTGTTTATGTAACATCAACATGTATGTGTAATTATTTGACGTGAAATTATTTGGATGACGATGTTTTGTTTGCATTAAAGCCTCTTTAATGAATTTTGGGGGCTAATTATCCTCCTTTTAACTCAAAAAAAATAATTATTTGAGGTGAAATTGCATGTAAAACAGTATCTGCATGTTCTTTATACCTTCAGAAACCATGAACCCATGCTGTCTAAGTATCCTAAAAAACACAGCAGTAGCATGCAGGCCATCTTTTTGCACCACCTTGTGATAACCGCTTGTCATCATATCATTCAACTGCCCCTTGATCTCCTCCTCAAAATGATAGCCTAGCCCGAGCCTTTTGATCAAATCAATGAACCCGACTTGAGCAAACCGGTCAGTTTCATTGAACAAAGCCCTCACCTCTTCTTTCAACGCCTTAGCCATAGAACCATAAACCTCCTCCTACATAAACAAGTAACTTAGTGTCAAGAACTGAAATTAGTATATTTTCCGATACAGAAAACTTGTAGATACGGACCGTGTAATTGCTTATTAAGTTTTGAACCATATTGTAGTCCCATTGGTTGGGTTGGTAGTTGGCTGACCGTCGAACCACGTCAGAATCTTGTTTGTCGAGAGACTTTCGTGTATTGGTCGGGCATTTTGTAGCCATTGGTATGTAGTGAAGGCTGGTAATTAAGAGAGGAAAGGATAGAGCTTGGAGAAATAGAGAACTTCCATCTATATATAGATGCATATGCATGAGTATAGCAAGCATGATAAATATGCTTGAATAGTTGAATTCTACGGGTGAAAAAGCACAAGCCACATATTTCTCAGGTTAAGGAAACATCACACGCAAGTCATTTTTTGTTGTCGCGAGAATGAGTTATGGTAGTCTTCCGATTTCCATGGTTTAGTTGATTTGATGCTGTTTGTGGCATCATAATTTATCGTGTCATATTTAATTTGTGATGAATCTGTTTTATGTGTTTGACCACTACTTATTCTATTCCACCTAGAAATTTCTCTAGCGGAGGAGGAAGATGTGTTCAAGTTGTTGTCCTCACAGAGTTGCCGGTAAGTGATTATTAGTAGCAATTATGAGAAATGACATTCGCTGATAATCCTTGATTTGTTTAGCTGGTTATTGATCTCTAAAGTTCTTATAGTAATTATTTTTAGAAGTTAAAGATTTGTTAGATATTCTTTTTTATTTTTGCAATGACCTTTTTATTAGTACTCTAGGAGTTCGGATGTAATTTTGTATTTTTTTAAGGAAGTTGATATCTGGGAAAGTTTTCAAACAACATTTTTATTTGTCAAGCACGTGTTAAGAAGTGACAAAGAAAGGAGAAAATGAGAAGGGGAAGAAGAGAAGCGTCAATCTAATAGCATGAGACAAACCAAGAAGGCCACTATGCGATGATGCGGTCCATGTCCGAAGTGATAATGACTAACTGAATGGTTTTTATTTTCAGGCTAAGAAAATTTTATTTTGCGTTGCACCTATGTTATCTCACATTGGACATGCTTAGCTACAAATTGTGGCTGGCAGCCAAGGTCAGAAGATTGCTAGCCATGGTACGAGCTAAGTTGTGAACGCAAACTTTACACGTGCACAAAAAAGAAAATATATCTGCAGTAACATCATAAGAGGCCTTTATCCTAGGAAATACAATAGCAGGAAGGATCAATCGTCCACTGACTTATGACATGGCACTTCCTCATTTGTTCAAACAAGATGGGATATTATGTAACATGTTTGATGGAATGAACGAACTATGGGCATCTAGATATCCACTCTATCTATTGTCCATGAAGCTCAAAATCTACAAGTTTGATGCGATGAACAAACAATGGGCATCTAGATATGCACTCTATCTATGCGAGGCCGTTTGCAGGCGTTTGATAAAATAAGTTGCCCAGTTTTAATTCCTAATGGGAAAAAGAATCTTTGATGTTTGGAAATTAAGGAGATAAAAAAAACACCCTTAGTAATGCAGTCAAATATTTAACTAGTGTTTAATGTGAGAGGGGGTAGCTGTTGATTTTAATAGTTGATAGGGTCATCTCAAAATTAGTATGTAAACAAGGGAAGTTGTTTCTAATTTACCCTAGATCTATTTGGTAAAAATGATTTTATCATGATTTAAGGATCACTTGGTGACACACTATAATTCAGAACGAAAGAAAAACTGGACACACCATGCAACATTTATGGCTTTCTTGTTTTGAACTTCAAAATGTTTTGAATCTGAGGGATATTATGTTCGAGTTTTCGTATTCTTCAGTTTCTCTACTTCATTTTCTTTTCTACAAAATTAGTACCTTTTACGAATTGCATGTGCTAGTTTCTTAAGAATTTTAGCTTATCGAGTTTAATTGTGCACAATATTGGCTTCAATGGTTATAAATTATATTATTTGGTTATATGTAAGTTTATATTTGAACTCCGTCCTCGAACTTTAGCTGGAGCGACCGCCATTAGTATTTGTGGATGATGAATTTTTAATGTATGGTTCTGTATTTGTTGGGTTAGCATATCCTTTTGTGGCTCCAAGAATTTATTTTTGAGTTAGAATAATTTTTAAAAAATTAACCAAAACTAAAATAATATATGAAAAAAATTTCTAGCTTAGAAAAATATAATAAAAGAGTGCGCGCTTGTGTTTCAAGCCCTTTAGCATCCTAATATCATTACAATACATTTTTCGAGAAGAAAAAATATAATAAGTAAAATACGAGACGAAAATACCCAAAAATGAAATGCTTGTCTTGTCTGCTTTTGGGTTTCAATTTGATCTTCAACTTAATTCGGCAAAGTCCCAACTGATCCTCCAACATTCTTTGGATTTTTAAATTTCGCTCTTTGCCTCCAAACCCCATCACATGTCACATGCTGTATTAAATCTACAAAGTTGTTAGCATTCACATGGAACAATGTGTTTGGCTATAATCCAAACTAAACCTGGGTGAGTCCAGCAACATATAATTTACACATGACAAAACAGCTAGATAGAAGACTTTATTTACAGTTCTATACTTGACCGGTACCGCCTTGTTGCCATTGTCCGTATATTTTCAGGAATTCTGGTGCACTGTAAATCGTGTGCCTGCTTTTCTAACTAACATTATCAATCATACATGATAGGTCCCAATATGATTGCTGGTGGGTGTTTTGCAGACACCATGATGGAAGCTAAAGCTTAAGTTGTCAAAGGGAGAGACGGAAGATAGAGCTTTGCGGAGATATATAGCACAATCTCAAACCGTATATTGATGCTAATGCACGCAAGCAGGTATTGCCAGTTTGTAATGAGTTTCATCTTTTAAAAAAGCAGGTTTCTTTTTCATGCTTCATACGTACCACAAATAATAAGGCTAAGCAAAAGTTGCCTTTGGTCGACCTTGTGGAACATATTTAGCGTGCCGGTAACCATGCTTTCTGTTGTTGGGTCAAATTAGTGATTTATCATCAATGTGTTGTTTGTTTCTTTGGGATTAACCGTGACGGTATTAATTAATTACTTAAGGTTTGGGCAGGCAATTTCTTTGACTAAGCAAGAAGTAAGGATGTGTTGGAGATAATCCTCTTCTTCTTCATTTGATACTTTGTAAATTTTACACTTGGATAGATTTTTTCCTTTATTGTTCTTGGAACCCTGTAATAGGAGTATTAATTTGATTCATTAATCCATACTTTCAGTGATTCATGTAAGTCCACAATCCATCTAACACAGAGACATTTTCTTCGTCTTCTGCTCTGCTCTTGGGAAAGAGAAGCCAGAGGTGGAGAAAGCACCGTAAATGTCCAAGTTTCCTCCAAGACACATCAGAAGAGCATGGTGCCAACATTCAGTGAATGGAAGTTGTTTCCTCCAATACATATTATTTGTTGCCGATTTCAAATTTGCTTTGGAGACTCCTTTGTTTTTTCCTGGGGGTCTTCAGTGTTATCTATTTTGTTGGTATAGGATGGTGGTTGGTTTGTGTTTTTGATGTAGCAAGTGAATTGTTCTGATGATTTTGCTTGAGATGACTCTATTGGTCGACAAGGTCATTTTCAATGCTTTTTGGAATGCATTGGTCTTGATCTCTTGGGGGGAAAATTGTAATTTTAATTTGCATCGGATGACCGGTTTGTGTTTTTCTTTTTGAATTCAACAACTTTATGCTATGTCTTTTGGTGGATACTTTGGACCGCTATGTTTGTCTGCATTCTAAAAGTTGGAAGACCAACTTGTTGAAAATATTTTATTTGTAAATTTGCCTGTTTATCTAATTAGTCTGTATGCAAAGTATCTAAACCGATACCCGTTAATACTTATTTACGAGTCCCTTATATTTACCTTTTATTTTTATACATGCTTCATTAGCAAGTTTCCAAACTTCACAGCATTGAAAACAAATTAGAGACATTTGTATTCTCATCGGGAATAATGGAGGAAACGTGCCTTAGGCTGGAATTTCTTGTTACGGCGTCGAAAAAATACGTCCTTCATAATTTTTTTTCCAAAGATCAGCACTCATCACCTTCATCTTTATCATCTAAGATGTATACACCAAATTTTATGTGATTCTACCATTTTTTCACAATTGAATTAGCTGTAAAAAGTTCTATTGTTGGTAAACCGTTAATTTTGTATCCCCTGTGAAAAAGTGGTGTAATCATATGAAATTTGGTGTATTTACAGCTTAGATAATAAAGATGATGGTGATGAGAGCCGATCGAAATTTATTTGAATAAATGTGTAATGTTCTGACATAATAAGAGAAAATACCCTCCTTCTTTTCTATGTTATTCTCATTCTTATTTGAAAAATTTAGTACTATTATGACTTTAATCTATAAATTACTTATAAATTGCTTATGCATATAAAAGATCGGCGGGTCCAGTCTAAACGGGTCCAAACCAAAGAGACTTAGGATGATCCATTTATAAATCCATTAAACTAGTCTGAGTCGACTCGAATCTGGATCCAAACACATCTGTTCTGGTCCGGACTTTATTAACAGGTTTGGGTCGAGACAGTCGACGGGCCTAGTTTGAACTTTGAAGGACAATTTTTTCGGAGTCGGATGGATCTGTACATACCGACCCGTTTAAGTCCCGGGTCGGGCCCAAAAGTGACACCCGCCTTTATAGAACCTCTTTATACCCAATTACTTGGGCTTCCTCAGCCCCCCAACCCCCACCCCCACCCCCACCCCCACCCCACCCCCTTTTGTCTGTGATCGAAAACCTCAAGGTCTGTAAAGTTTCAATTTTTAATTTACTGGATTTCTATTTGAATGAATTGATCTTTGTTGAGCTCTGATTATTCTTAATGTGTGAAATTACAAAAATCAGTAGAATATCTTCAAAGAATAATTGCTAGGACCTGTAAATAATCATAGTATACTTGTAATTCTGTTATGAAATTACCCATGGTTGCAAAGACTAACAGAAGCCTTGAAATGTACAATTTTTACCTGAATTGTCAACTCTATCTTCTCTATAAACATTTAGGTTTTATAAGCGATGATGTTTTATAGCTCTTGGTCTCATACATCGGAATGCCGAAATCGTCTTTGTGTAGATATAGATAGAGCGCCATTCGTGCTATATTTGTGCTTGCTTCGATGAAAGGGCGATCGAAGGAAAAGCATGATATGAACTCTTGATCCAACTCTTTTAATGTCTCGTGATAATATATATATATATATATTCATGAGCCGTAATATGAAAAATGCCTCATTCTCTCATATAACATTGCATAGCCTTTGGCACATAACCTCTCTCTGAGTCCGGCTGTACCAGCATCTTTTTAGCATTAAATTTATATGTTTTTGTCTATGGACAATGAGTAATATGTAAAGAATTAAAGATAGAAATATTGCTTGCCGTCGAAGTTGCCAAATCGTTGCTGTAAAAATTATTTATCCCAAATGAATGATTTTAGGACAATTCTCCAAGTCTTCTAATGCTTCCTTTGTTGTCTCTTGTCTCAGTAGAAAGAAAGAATGTATGTGAAATATGAGAGGACCAGATGCCGAAGTAAAGCCGTTGTTGATATACTCCGTTAGTGTCGGTGTATACCTATCGTTTTGGCTCCACTAAGAATGCCTTGCACAAATCTCTCCACTGAAATAGTGTAGAGTCGTAAGTTACATATAAATTACACAATTTTATGAGAAACAAATAATAGGGACAGTTACATGCTTAGAGGTCAACAATATAAAATTTAGAGGTGTTAAAACTGTTGTAAGCTTATTCTAGCTATGCGACGAAGGATGTGTTAGGAATAGATCTACCGAATATGTGGGAAAGACGAATAAAAGAAATAATCACACAAATAAAATGGAGACACGGAATTTATAGTGGTTCAACAATTTGTCTAATCCACTTGCCGCATTAGGTTTTCTTATTTTTCTTTATAAGATACAAGATTACAAACTCTTTTCTCTCACTGCACACTTGCAACAAGCACTCTCTCTCTCTCTCTCTCTCTCTCTCTCTCTTTCCGAGTTAATTTTCTTTGGCCTTTTTCGTTGTGTGAGTTCTCGATGACAATATTATGAATACATATATAGAAGAGAGGGGAGGAAGGAAGGGAGCGAGTTAAACACGTTTTGAAAAACCAAAAGCCTCTTCTTTGAAAAACCACCCACCTCTATTATCGTTTGTCTCCTTCTTCTTCATTATGTCCCTTTCACGTTTGGTATTAATCTCTCTGCTTTGAAAATGAAAAGCAATCAACCCATATTAGTTTTGCAATTTGTGTGGCCTCTTCGTTCAATGCACACTAGCCATCCCTTTCACAAAAGAGCCTCTTCAAAAAAAATTCAAGAAAGAAGGCTACACATTTTAAACATGGAAGATGTGGGCTACCACACCCATTTAGAATTTGAAACAATTTCAATAATCTCCCACTTGATTCAAACTCGCCATAATCTTGTCACTTTCTCAATCCTTGTAACTTTGTTCTCGTCATTCTGGACTGCAACAATCATCAAGTCAAAGAGTTTTTACTGTAATCTTGTTTTCTTCTCATAACCCAAAAAATGTTTCTAGTTCCATACCTCCTCATCACAAACCGTGGAGGCCAACCGAGGCATTGTACAACATCAGTTTCTCAATAGTGACAAACTTGGTAAACATATCTGCTGGATTTGATACAAAAATCTTCTCTAATGACAATGTTCCACTATCTATAAGCTCACGAATAAAATAATATCTTAACTGGATGTGTTTTGTTCTTGAATGAAACACTGGATTCTTTGTAAGATGAATAGTACTCTGGCTGTCACTAAAAAGAGTATTGTTGTCTTGCTCTTTGCCCAACTCCTTCATAAAATTCTTCAACCAAATCATCTCTTTTGCAGCTTCAGATATAGCCATATACTCTGCTTCAGTGGTTGATAAATAACACTTTTCTGGAGTTTAGACATCCAACCCACAGCCGTACCATCCAAAGTGAACACATAACCTGTTGCACTCTTCTGTCCATTCAAGTCACCACCTAAATTTGCATCGGTGAATTCCTGCAAAGTCACACTGCTTTTCTTGAACTGAAGTGACATACCTGAGATGCCTTTGAGATATTGTAGAAGCCACTTCACAGCTTCCCAATGTATCCTTCCAGGATTCGCCATGTATCTGCTTATTACCCCCACTGCATGTGCTATGCCAGTACAAACCATAGCATATATCAAACTCACAACCGCTGAGGCATATGGAACGTTTTCCATATATTTTTACTCATCCTCTGTCTTGGGTGACTGCTTCTTGGTAAGTTGGAATTGATTTCCCAAATGAGTGCTTCTAGGTTTTGCATTATGAAAATTGAACCTGCTCAGCACCTTCTCTATGTACTTCTTTTGGGATAACTCCAAAGTTTCTTCTGCTCTATCTCTAGTGATCATCATTCCAAGTATTTACTTTGATGGTCCTTAGTCTTTCATCTCAATTCTTTTGACAATTGTAGCTTTAGATTATTGATATCCTTCATGTTAGATCCTGCAACAAGCATATCATCCGCATACAAAAGCAAAATAATATAGAAGCTATCAAAATTCTTAAAGTAATAACAATGGTCCATCTCACTTCTTATGAAAACCCAACGGAACTGAAGGTCTTCGATTTATTAAGTAAGCTGCTGTGTTGACTTCATTTGCCAAAAAATGCTTTGGTAACCCTGAATGTAGCCTCATTCTTCTAGCACGCTTGTTCAAGATTCTGTTCATTTTTTCAGCGATATCATTCTATTCTGGAGTTCCTGGAATCGTTTTTACCATCCTGATTCTGTTTTTTGCACAAAATGCCTTGAACTCTATACTGTCATACTCACCACCGTTGTCAGATTTCAGACACTTGATTTTTAGACCAGTCTGATTTTCAACTTCAGCTTTCTACCTTTTAAAAGTAGCAAACACATCAGATTTATTTTTCAAAAAAAAAACCCATAACTTTCTAGTAGAATCGTCAATGAGAGTGATAGTAGTGAGAGCCTCCAACGGACTGAACCGGGGCTGGTCCCCATACATCTGTATGCACCAGCTCCAACTTCTCTTTCTTTAGTGGCCTTCCAATTTTTGAGAAGCTAACTCTTTTCTGTTTGCCATAGACACAATACTCACACAAGCTGATATCGACAGTCTTTAATTTGGGTAGTCGTCCCTTTGATGCTAGCGATTTCATTTCTTTATCTCTCATGTGCCCGAGCCTTTGGTGCTATAGTTTAGAGTCACCACCACCTTTGGCCACTGCCACTATGTCTTTGAATTCTGTAGTCATATACAAGGTTCCCAACATAATGCCCCTTGCTACGACCACATCACCTTTGGAGATCTTCCAAGAACCACCTCCAAACATTGTTGTATATCCCATGCTGTCTAGCTGACTCATGGATATCAGATTTCTCTTCAGGCTAGGAACATATCTGACATCATGCATCTTCCACTGAGTTCCATTTGTAGTCTTTATGTGAACATCACATTTCCCAGTAATCTCTAAAGGTTCATCATCAGCCAGATAAACCTTTCCAAACTTCTCTATAGCGAAGTTGTGTAATAAGTCTTTACATGGAGTTGAATGAAACGAAACACCAGAGTCCAGAATCCAGGACTCAATAAGACTGTATGTTCCCCGCCGAAACACGGAGACGCGACCGCACAGGTCCGTCTTGCCTGAATTTCGGGGAAGATGCTAATTGGTGCTATCCGTCCACCTCTCCGAAGATGCCAAGTTAATTTATGACACCATGTATCGAAGGTTTAAACAGATGCGGCCGATGTAGCAGACTTCGTCAGATTCCCTCTCATTTGAGGGGTTTTTGATTGTGGGGACGCTCTTCCCTGCAGGCGCAAGCCTCTGCAGTTAATTACGCTACCGCATCGTGGTAACCACTTTCTCCTTCTTCAGATGGTCACTTCGTGTCGTGGGTGTTTGTTTTGTTTTTGGTTGCCCGTGGATTGTATACGGAGACTAATTTATGTTGTCGCCCGTAGGGCGTGGATTAGTCCAAATCCGTATTTTCTTAGATTTGGGTTTGGAGGTTGGGTTTAAGGATACGTTAGTCTCATTTGAGACTAAGATCAACTTAAACGTTTGTTAATGATACGTTAGTCTAATTTTAGACTAAGATCAACTTAACGGGATCGTTTAGATCTAACAAAAGAGCATTTGGGCCCTATAGTTTAGTTTAGGGACATTGCGGTCGATTAGTTTAAGGACATTACGGTCCAATGTTAGTTTAAGAACATCTCGGTCCAATGTTAAGGACATCATAGTCCGTGAGTTTAAAGACATCACAGTCAAGGTTAAGGACATCATAGTCTATGAGTTTAAGGACCCCACAGTCCAGGTTAAGGATATTATAGTCCGTGAGTTTAAAGACCTCACAGTCAAGGATAAGGACATTATAGTCCGTGAGTTTAAAGACCCCACAGTCAAGATTAAGGACATCATAGTCCATGGGCTTAAGGACTCCACAGTCCAGGTTAAGGACATCATAGTCCATGAAATGTATGGTTGTCGGGACCCGTCACCTCTCTGAAGACGTTGAAGGATTACAACGACAAATATCAGAGGAGTTCAGAGATGTACCCGTAAACCGATGTGGGTTGAGAGACCTGTAGTCCCATTGGGACTAAGATCTGTGATTTATGAGCATATGAACTCAATTAATCTGAATTGAGGACTTATGGCCGATTTGGGCTAAGTCCATTCAATTACAATGTTCAACATTTGTATTTGAGTCGTTAGATGTTTGTTTGAGCCCAATCCCCTTAAAAATACTAAGCATTGGTTTGTTCTCTGACAATGTTTTGTCTTTGGTTGAATGCTGTGCATTTATCATAGCTCCAGGCTTATTCAAAGAACAATTTATGTTTTGTCCAAGCGCACATAAAAGCATGTGGCGCACTTGGCACTAGCGCCAGTCGATGAGCGCGGTGCGCTATGGTTAAAGAGCTAATGCGCTTAGTGCTTTGCGCCAGATATGAAGCGCTAATGCGCTTAGCGCTAAATGAAGAGCGCTGATGTGTTTAGCGCTTTGCGCTAGATGTAGAGCGCTGATGCGCTATAGTTGAAGCGTTGAGGCGTTTGGCGCTGATGTCATATAATGAGCGCAAAGCGCTTTTAGTAATGCAGCGCACACGTGAGGAGCACGTGGCGCGCTTAGCGCTGAGCGCTAGCCAATGAGCGCAGTGCGCTATGTTTGAAGCGCTATGGCACTGCAGTGTTTTGCGTTAGATGAAGAGCACTAAGGCACTTTTAAATTAGGAGCGCTGAGGGTCTTTTTAGATTAGGAGCGCTAAGGCTCTCCTTAGGTTAATTTTGCGCTCTGAAGATTATCTTTTCTTTGATAAGAGATTTTGTCTCAAGATTCTAAGAACAAAGTTCTTAGTTTATAGGAGATATTTCAATCTCTTTTTGATGAAAGGCTTCGCCTTTATGGATCTGTGATCTTAAGAGAATTGAATAATTCTCCCCCCCTTTATAATGAGATGTTCATAATCTCTTTTGTGAAAGACAATTTGTCTTATAGATCTATGATCTGTGAAAGAAGTAAATACTTCTTTTTATATTAAGATGATTTCGTCTTTCTATTCTTTTTTACCTTGAAAAGAATTGTCTTCTTTTGCCGAGAGCTTCTTCTTCTTCCTGAGATTTTCTCAAAGTTTATGGGGGGGGTTCCTCTCCCTGAGACTTGAAGTCTCGGGGCCTTTATATAGGGCAAGTTGATTTGTTCAATCGGTTAAAGAGATTTATTCTCTAATTGATTTGGGAATTTCCCTATCGTCAGATCTTTGATCCAAGGTCTTTTGGTTTACAGAAGATAATCTTCTCGTTTTTTAACAAGATTGGGAAATCTTTCCCCCTTACAGAATTTGTTCTGTATTTTAGTGATTTTTAATCACCATTGGATCATTGATCCAACGGTGTTCCAAATTCAGGGCACAATCTTTTCTGTTTGGAAAGATTCAACAGAATTTCATTCTTGTTAATTGATGATTTAATCATATCCGTTGGATATTTGATAAACAACGGTGAGAAACATTTAGTTCCAGCGCTAGCGCTTATGCGCTCTGCCCATGGTGCGCTACTTGGAGCGCAGCGCTCTTAGCGCTAGCGCACACGTGCAGTGCGCTACTTGGAGCGCAGCGCATCTAGCGCTAGCGCCTATGCGCTTTGCACGGGGTGCGCTAGTTGTACTACAACACTTTTATAAAAGCGCAACTTTAATTCAAATTTTGAATTCTGAACAGAGCTTTGCTCTAATTGGGGAAACAAATGCTCCCCCACCGTTGCGCTCACGGGGCCCACACGTGGATGCAGCGGTGGCAGCATTTCCACTCTTGGATCAACCGAGGAATTGAAACGGCGCTTAGTGCCTATAAATAGGACCCTTGGCCCTTGAGATGACTTCTGTTCATCTTCAATCCTTCTTGAAAATTTATTTTCTCCTTCAGAGCGCAGCTCTTCCTCTTAAGAATTTTCTTAAGGACGGAACTCTGTCAGGTTTTTTAGGTAAAAGATTAAATCTTTTTGAAACATCTTTTAGGGTTTCACCCATTAACAGAGTCTTGCTCTTCATAGATCTTTGATCTAAAGAAAATCCTTTTTAGGGTTTTATTAACAGAGCTTTGCTCTGTTGGAATCACAAATCTAAAAGGATCTTGCTTATGATTTCTTAATCCATTTCAGATCATATAGAAGAAGTCTTAAGAGTTTGTTCATGGATCGTGAAGATCAAATTGAAATTTTATTTTTGATGGATTATTCCATCATCTTCTCAAAGCAAGGCTCTTAGGATTTTCTTGAGGAATTTTATTCCTTCATCATTAGACTTTAACAGATGTCTGTCTAGTGAAGAGCGCTGCTCTCAATGGGAGTTTTACTCCTCTGCCCGATGGATTTCTCATTTAATGATAATTTCTTGAGGATTTCCTCATTTAATGACAGCCTCATCAAATGATGAGGTTGTTTTATTAATGATGAACTGTCATCTAGATTTTGTGGGTCCCCTTTGGTCCCTTTTGACTGCATTGTAGTGCGGTACAGATTTATAGTACCTAGTGATAGAATTTAATTTATAGCATTGGTGGATGAAAATTCGTTCTTTTCTGCACAGGTACTATGTCTTTCGACACTTCCTTCCCATTCATTCGCTTAGAAGGCGGATTCCCTGAAGCACCCGTAGACCGAGAGGTATTTGCACTGATCAAAGACCATGACCCGGAGCACAAGAGTCTTCATCTATGGGGTAAATGGTACGATCAAATTATCATGGGCCGACAGAGCTTTTCCTGTGCAACACCCTCGGAGCATATTTCGGCGATCGCTTATGCAGATGCACCTCCGATAAATTACACCGTGGAGGAGCTCAACTGGACTTCAGAGGGTCTCCTTCGGCCTTCTATGGCCGCAATACCCGTGCAGCCGCCGGTGGCCTTGGACATTCTAGGACGGCGCATATGTCAGGACGAGTCGCGCCCTTGGGGACAGCCCTACAACATTGGACTAACTCCCCGTCATCCGGCCGGATACTTGCAGTGGGCTCGGTATATTTTATCGGTGAAGAAATCACAGTTGCTGAAGCTCGGATTGTATCCCGTCGTTTACGCTTCTTTGTTTCAATATTCCACACCTCCTTCATGGTGGGTCAGGGCATTTCTGGAGCAGTGGAACATTCCGACCCACACCTTCCTCCTATCAGATCGAGAAGTCTCCATTTCTTTGGAGGAATTTGCAGAGTTCTCGGGTTTACCCGTTAGGGGAGAACATTATGATGAATTGCTTACCCCAGATGAGTATTTTCGCCACCAAATCAGTGGTAATGGATCTTACTCCCGAGAACGCTATTCAACACCAATTTCCGAGTTTGATAAAGGTGTTGAATATCTATGAGAACCTCTCTCTTGCATTTGAAGGCCGTGGAGTTAATTTTACGGCTTTTATCGCTAATTTTCTTTGCCCAGAAGTATTGAAGGAAGAAGTCGAGAAATTCGTCAGTCTTGACGACCCCTTCGGCTTAGGTTTGGGCAACCTGCCGGCGGCGGAAGCGGATCAGAAGAGCTTCTTTCTACCCGATACCCCGGTCATCCCTTTTGCAGAGCTGGCGGCTCCTGGGATTGACGAAGAAAAGTTCTTTTTAGGGTTTCTTGGGTTATGGCTGAGTTGGTTTGCGCTTCCCATGCACTCTCACCGTATGAGGCCGTCCGTCTTCTATCCTGCGCATCGGATGGTTGCTGGGATATAAGTGGCTGTAGGGATCGCTGGGTTAGCCCATGTGTATCACGGCCTTAGCTTGGCAGCGGATACCACTGAGCCAGGGGTGCAGTCGGTAAATTTCCTGATGCATTATTTCACGTCATGGATCGAGTTGCTCGTGCTAGGCGTCTTTGGCATCCATAAGAGGCCGGGTTTTTATAACAGGTGCAGGTTCCCTCGGATCATGCGACTGGTCGGCGCTTCTATTGTGACTCCAACGCAACGGGAAGCTAGAGGCTTGCTTCTTCGCTCGTGCACGGTTGGAGCTGGCATGTCCTTTACTAATAAAGTTTTGACCGTCGACCAGGAATCGGGAAAGACGGTGCTGCCATTGCAGGATATATTTAAAGATGGGGCCTCCGTCTTGAAAGCTCGGGGGATTCTTCATCTGTACTCTATCCGGCCGGGCTTTCTCGTATTTAAGATGAATGACTCGGCTTTATTTATGAGGTATAACCCGCATCGCTTCGCCCAGCAGTTAAGCTACAATCAGGGCGTCCCACTCGAGGCTTTCTTGGCAGAACCGGCTGCCACTGAAGAGGGTACTCGGAGCGCACTACATCATTTTATGCGCCTGAACACAGGGTCTAACTTCTTCATCAGCGAACCGAGTTGTGTTCCGAAAGCCCTAAATGTGTATGTGGCGTGGTACCAACATTCGATAGGTGCCGTCATTAGGGAGGAAAAACGATTGCTGCTTGATCGCAAGGACGCAGTGCCGGCTGGTGATCGAAATGTTCCTCTGAAGCGACGAAACATTGTTCATCCTCCCTTGAGAGAGGTCACTGCAGTTGAGCCCTTACACGTGCTAAGCCCTACGCACGGGTTGCCCCCATCCAGCACGCTTGAAAAAGAGGTGGCTGCCGCGTCCCCCGAGTCGGACGCAGGAAAAGAAATTGGGACTCGTCGTCCAAAGACGCCTACTAAACGCAAACTCGTGTTATCGGCCACCGGCGCTGTTGATTAAATTAAATTTAATTTAATTTATTTAGAGCAGGAAAAGAAATTGAGAGCAAGGCTCTGTTGATTAAATTAAATTTAATTTATTTAAGTTAAATTTTACCTAAAAATGTTCTAGAGTTTGAACTCTAAAGTTTTTGAAAAACAAGAGCAAGGCTCTGAAGTTGTTAAAAGCAAGAGCAGGACCCTGGAAAATAAAATCTTGAAGATGGTAAAAAATTTCTAAGGACCAAGGGTCCTATTTATAGGCGCCTGCGCCCTTTCACCTCACCGGTTGAGCCAATGGCTAGGATCTTGCCACCGCTGCACTCACGTGCACGCCACGTGAGCGCAACGGTGGGGGGGCATTTGTTTCCCCCAATCAGAGCAAAGCTCTGTTTGAATTTCAAAATTCAAAATTCGAAGCAACGCTTCAGATTCTTTGCGCTGCGCGCAACGCGCCACGTGTCAAAAGCTGATACATCAGCGCAGCGCCCGAGGCAGCGCGCCCAATCAGAGCAAAACTCTATTTAAAATAAAATTAAAGGAAGCAACGTTTCAGTTGCGCAAGCATTGCGCTGCGCGACACGTGTCAGCGCAGTTGCGCTGCGCGACACGTGTCAGCGCAGTTGCGCTGTGCGCTGCTTGGCACGTGTCACGCACTGGGGCGCTTGCGCCAAACAGAATTAAATTCGAGTAAGATTTTTCTGTTCTTGTTAAAACAAGAAGATTGCCTTCTGTAAAACAGAAGCTCTTGGATCAAAGATCCAACGGTGGGGAAAATTCCCCAAATCACTCAGAGAAAGATCTTTTTAACAAATTTATGGGCACTATATAAAGGCCCCTAGACCTCAATTCAAAGGCATCAATATTCGGTGAGAAATCAAAATTTTCAAACAGAGAGAACTCTGAAGAAATTTCAAGAAGAAAAAAGGTAAAAGACCTTTTAGATAGAAGAATTTCTTCTAATAGATCATTGATCTAAGAACAATATCAATGATCTTTAATAAAAAAAACAAATAAAAATAGTGTTTTGCACTTTTTATGAACCTCTGGTTCCCTAAAATAAAAAAAACAAGAGAAACTTGTTTTCTTTGATCTAAATTAGATCAAGAAAACAAATAGTGCTTTGCACTTCTTTTATGAACCATTGGTTCTGGAATCTAAAAGATTCTTAAATTAATAGTGCCTTGCACTTGTAAAATTGCGCTGTTGCGCTCTTGGGTTGGTGCAAGCCACCAGAGAGCGCCGCGTATCAGCATTTGAACCATTTGCGCTATGCGCTTTTGAAATAGAGCCTGGCTCTCTGAAACTGGCGCAACTCACCACAACTCGCCACGTGTCAGCAGCGCAAGCGCAGCGCGTTGGCGCAGCGCACTGCGCTTGCATGACATGTGTCATCACCACAAGCGCTTGCGCTCTTTGATTGACGCAAAGCGCCTGACAAATGCAATGCATTTCTTTTGCTAAAGGGCCAGGCCTAAGTCAAAAAGACCTAGCAGGCCAAAATAAATTGCAAAGCAATAAAAGGGCAGAGCCCAAATAAAATTGATGCTCTGCATCATTTATAAAGGGCAGAGCCCAAGTAAAATTGATGCTCTGCATCCTTTATGGGCAGAGCCCAAACAAAAATAAAAAGTAATGCAATGCATTATTTAAATGTGGGCAAAGCCCTAGCACAGGTCTAATAGACCAAAAATAAATAAAAGCGTTGAATATTTTTCAACTAGACTTAGCCCAATCATGACCGTAGGCCCTCAAATTAAATCGACTGAGCACAGCTGCTCTCTCTTAAATCAATTTACGACCGGTTCGAGGGTACATCTCCGAACTCCTCTGACACCCATCGTTGTAATCCTTCAACGACGTCAGAGAGGTGACGGGTCCCGACAACCACACATCAACACGGACTGTGGGGTTCTTAAACTCACGGACTTAAGCGTCCTTAAACTACCTATGGACCACCATGTCCCTAAACTGGAATATGGACCGCAATGTCCCTAAACTACCTATGGACCACTACGTCCCTAAACTGGAACAATAGAGCCCCCAAACGCTCTTTTGTTGGATCTAAACGATCCCGTTTAAGTTGATCTTAGCCTCAAATATGGCTAACGTATCCTTAAACATTCAAACAGACTTTAGTCCCAAATTGGACTATAAGACCCCCAATCAAGTTTGGTTCAAGGGTACATCTCCGAACTCCTCTGACACATGTCGTTGTAATCCTTCAACGTCGTCAGAGAGGTGATGGGTCCCGACGGCCATACATGCAATGGACTACCATGTCCCTAAACTGGAAATGAATCTAGACGATCCCGTTAAGTTGATCTTAGTCTGGAAATTAGACTAATGTATCCTTAACAAACGTTTAAGTTGATCTTAGCCTCAAAAATGGCTAACGTATCCTTAAACCAAAACCCAAAATCCAAATCTAAGAAAATACGGATTTGGAATAATCCACGTCCTACGGGCGACGAAATAAATAGTCTCCGTATAGAATCCACGGGCAACCACAGACAAAACAAACACACACGACATGAAGTGAAATTCTGGAGAAGGAGAAAGTGGTTACCGCGATGCGGTAGCGTAATTAACTGCAGGGGCTTGCACCTGCAGGGAAGAGCGTCCCCACAATCAAAAACCCCTCTAGCGAGGGGGAATCTGACGAAGTCTGCTACATCGGCCGCATCCGTTTAAACCTCCAATACACGGTGCCATAAATCAACTTAGCATCTTCGGAGAGATGGACAGATAAAACCAAATAGCATCTGCCCTGAACCTCAGGCAAGACGTCTTCACGTTGTCTTGGCCGCCGTTCGAAGGGGAACAATGTCTATGTAACAAGTCAAGGTCATAAATATGAATCAAACCGGTTCAAGCAAGCAGGTCGGGTCGAATGTAATGTAAAATGTAACATACCAATTGTTGGATATAGTGCCCTCAGAGTCAATTATTAGATCGCAGGCACGTGATTGCAATGATTGAGGGATGACCTATGTCGGTAGGACAATCTTACTCAGGATGATTGTATACTATCTGGTTTGTCTTTATCATCGTGTACATGTTTTAGGTGACATTGTGGTTCACTATTACACGTTGATGGAGAATAGTATGCTACCATGGTTTATCTTTATCATCGTGTACTGCTTTAGGTGACCTTACAGGTCGCTATTACACGTTGATAGAGCCCTTAGGATTCTTGCTTGACTACCAGTAGTATGATGGCGATCATATACGTGAGAGTTGGGTAGTCTATAAGCACATCCTTAAAGTGGTCCCTAGTCGTGGGAGTTTCGAGACTGGGCATCGATACTCCGTTAGTAGACTAGTGTATACAGTCGAGACCCCGACGAGGGGCTGTGGCCGGTCTTATAAACCATTGGTGTCAGTTGATTCACCTAAGATGTATACAGGTGCTCAATGGGTTATGAGTACACCGGACGGACTCGCCGGGAACATGCTAGTTGGTATTATACCTGACGTCAGATAGCAGTTCCCTGGTGACATGTGTACAGGTTAGTCCATCGACCTGAGATCGTCATTTGTCTCGTGTGAGTTCCCACTGTGCTTTGATTACTACCCTACCACGGCTCAAAGGAGTCATTCAAACAGGTTTTAGTTGGGTACATTCCCGAGCCACATGGAGGCAGTGAGCGGATCGGCAGGGGTTTCATCTCTCTCGGTATTGGGGGTGAGATCGCGCTGTGTCTAGGAGAGCCATTACACGAAGTCCTTGGCCAAGGCAGGAGATTTACTGGTAGGTATTCCAGTAGTATCTCACGGTGTTCTGGGCTACACTCCGACACGACTTGTACCGCTTTTGGGGGTCTGACTTTTACCAACCCCTAGGCCCGACATGTGATGCTCATAGACGAACGGACCGGACTGTACGGATATTGTCACTGACAGGCTCAGTAGGGTGTCAGGATGAGTTCGCTCATCGACCTCCCTTTTGGTCAATACCTGGTAGCCCGTTACGTACAGCTAGTACCTCTGACGTGCTAGTGGTTAAATCCACAGCCGGTGTATTGACGAGTCTTTAGAGTCCCCCACAGACTGTTTCTCAAGTTTCGGGCGAAACGTTGTAGAGGCCGTATGATATATGGCAGGGTTCGATCATATACGTACGGTATTGCACGGATCATGATCGGGCGGATCATACTAGTGGGCTTTGGTTTAAGCCGGATCCTAGTATTAGATTTGTTGGATTACTTTAGTCTCATCGCATTCGCATTCAGTCGGAATGCGGATGCAGGTATGTATATACAGGTGAGGGGTATCCTTGTGATCCGTCACGAGTTTACTTTAGATGTTGCCATATCTTTTTTTTGTAAACATTTGGGTTAATTTTTGCAAGTGGAAAATGTGAGTGGAAGTCATCATGAAGAGGCACAATCAATTAGGTGACTCATGGTCTCTTTTTTAGCACTAATGTCACTTAATTGATTGATTTGTGTGTTGAATTGATGGATGGAGAGAGAAAGGGCAGCCATATCCTTTTGGGTTAGCTATTGTATTTTCTCATTTTTGCTCTCATTTTATCAATTCAACAAAAAGAAAAGAAAAGAAAAGAGAGCCTCTTCTTCTTCTTCTTCTTCCTCTAGCTTACATCATCCACCAAAGGCATCATCTCTAACCTCCATCCATACAATGGATGCAAGAGACAAAGTGATCACAAACATTCTTTACAACACCTTGGACACGTCGGCTAGCACACTTCGTGCCCGAGTTGCTTCGGATGAAGCGGGAGCCCGTAAAAAGTCTCGATGATGTAGTGCTCTTTCCGACGAGGAGACCGGAGCTCAGAGATGCCGCGAGGAGCTTGGGATGGTGGCCAAAGACGAAGGACACGGATCGATCGGTATAGCTTTCCAACCCTTTCTCTAGTTGCTAGTTGTAGGTTAATGGTTCGATCCGGGTTTTAAGCATACGATAGCGCCGGTTTCTAGTTTGAAAAAGTTTTCGTTTCCGCATTTTGGCCTCGGACAGACGGCCGGGACGCTACCGTACACTTACATGGTATCAGAGCCACGCCATTAACCTTTACTAGCTTGCTCTAACGTGTTTAGAACTTCAATCGGACGAAATTTCCAAACACTGCATTTCCAAGTCATCAGTTTCTGTCGAATTTTTCCTGTGGTCAAAAAATTATTTTGTGTGCTTCAGAAAATCAGGCAGGGTTTTTTAGGAGCACTGTAGAAATTTGGTAGGACGATCCAACAGTAACGCCGCGGAACCGCGGCCGTACCCTCTTTTTGGCCGCGGTTCCGCCGCCATTCTTGGGCTTCATCTCACCAAATTTCTTCAGGTGGTCTCTGACTTGGAAAAAGGGTTTCTGGTAATTTTATTTTGGGCCCAGATTTGTTTGAGTACTGGGTATTGTACTTGGGGCCCACTTCGGGGAATTTTGTCGATCGAAAATTTTAAACATGTTAGTTCACAGTATTTATATTATATCTGTGACCGTGAATGTCATTTGATCGGTAAATATTGTCTAATTGCTATAGCCCTTTTAGACGGATTTGCGAACGTGATATTCATGTTGATGTTCTGTGTTGTGCTGTGATGTTGCGGATTTGTCGTTGTGGATAGCCTGGGTGCAATGTTAGTACAGTTTGGTTGTATTTTTACATTTGATATTGTGGGGCGAGCGTCCGACATGTGGACTGCCGTCACTGCCTGTTTGTATATTATTCTTTTGGGGCACGACCGGGCTGAGGTCGATGTACCCATTGTATATATTTTACTTTCTGTACTAGGATTACCCCGCGGTGGGGTGCACGGATAGCCTGGTTCTAGAAGGCAACGGGCCCGCATCTCATGGGTTTGAGATGGAGGGGGATTCACTCTAGAATTGGCCGGCTATTCGCCGCACTCGTAGGGGGTATAGGTTGACCCAAGGAGGGGTGCACAAGTTACCGGATTCCGTGAAGTGCTGGGTGGTCCATTTACTTTGTTGAAGGGGGTTGCCTCGCTTCAGGTTTTGGCGGGTAACTTGCCGCGCCCGTAGGGGTCTAGGATTTCATTGCACAGGCTATCCACACGACCAGGGGAACGTCGGGTTTCAGTAGCGGCTCTATGAAACCTGGGGATCCCAGATTATCTGTATTGTTTTGTGATGCTTATTACATTTCTGTGATGTTGCATTTTATCACGCCTTGAGCGATTATTATATATTGATATATATATACTAGTAGATGTTGTATATGTTTTACATCCGCGCTAGTCCATTCCCCGCTCTGTCGTTAGTTAAGTAACCTAACGGGTGATGACGGGACCCAGTGGCGAATGCGGATGGCATATACGTACATCGTATTTTCATTCTTTATTGGTGTGATTAATTGATGGGACTGCATTGATTCAGATCAATGCAAGCTAAACAAACCTATTCTGATGTTGTTAGAACATTTTTCAAAAAAGGCTGTTATTGCAAGGACGTTCTCTTTTGTTTTGCACAGTGGTATTCAGTTGGAATATCCTGCACCTCAGTTGACGAGGCAAGGGCCGAGATCCCTTCACCGGGAGTGACCCCTTAGACAGAAGTTTGCGTCAGGGTAATAACTTCACTATAGCCGATTACTTTTTGCTTTGCATCGTGGTATTCAGTTGGAATATCCTGCACCTCATTCTACGGGGAAAGAGCCGAGATCCCTTCACCGGGACTGACCTCTTTAGCAAAGGTTTTCGTCACTATATTTATATAAAAAGCTATTCGGTTCCTTCAACGATATCAAGTTCATTACGTTAAAGGTTTTTCACCAAAACCATTCGTAGCCCTCCGTCATTTCAGACGGGTAGCACTTAGTATTCATGCTATATTTGTTGACCTTCGTCAAGGCATAGTGAATGGTAGCTGCTTGTTGCCTTTCTGCTGCATAGATAGATGCGTTGGTTTGGGACAGTCGTATAGCCTTGTTGGCCTTCGTAAAGGGCTTATACTGGTGGGTTCAAATTAACCTAGACAATGATGGGTAGAACTTGACATGTGACTTATGATTTGTTGACCTTCGTCAAGGTCATAAAAGCATGGGGTAAAAATCACATCGGGAGTTTCTAAAGAAACTGAAACTTGCCAGATATACGCATACCTTCTGGAGTGTGATAACGTGAGTGGATTCCATCACGTTATCATGCGATGATAGTTGGATCCCGATTCCTACTGATGAGTTGGTTTACTCCTCGGGTGATCCCGACTAATTCTTCTTTTAGGTTTGGAGGAGAATTTGAGGTTACAGTGGGAGGTTTCCTGATTAGATAAATTGATAACCATTCTGATCTAGGTTAGAGTGCACGCAGAGTGTTTCTTTTCTCTCTCTCTCTTTTTGGCAGCGACCATGACCCGACCCTTGACTATGACTCAGTGACCAAGTTAACCGAACCTTCTTATAACACTGGCTTTTGGATTGTCAGAGTTGCATACCTCATTGCCACTCCTTCTTTTACCCTTTTCTCCAGAACACCTCGTATCACTATGAACATCCAATTCCATTGGATAAAACCATCGTATGGTTATATACGAACTCGAATGAACTTATTCGAGGATGGTTTCCGGTTCTGGAGAAAACGAATAGGACTATTCAGTTGTCTTTTCCTTTTACCGTCTCTCAGATTGCGAGTGTTCCTTGGATTAGGACAGTACACCAATTACGCTTATTGGATAGTCTTCTTCCAAACCATAGGCAGGTGCCGAACGGTGGGGAATGAAGAAAACCAATTAGCCTAACGATGGTATACAGAAGGTAATAAGTTAAGACAAATAAAGGGATTAGAAAGAGGACAAAGTAAATTGCAACTGCTATTCACGACCAAACCAAGTATTTCATCGCCACTCCTACTTTACCTTTGTATTTATCCGGAACACCCCGTATCACTACGAAGATCCATAATTTATTGGATACTCCATCGTATGGTTATATACGAACTCGAAGGGACTTGTTCCAGTTCGGGGATGGATTCTGGTTCAAGAGAAATAGGAATAAGGTTTTATTCAGTTGTCTTTTATCTTTACCTTCTCTCGGGTTACGAGTGCTCTTAGGATTAGGACAGTACACCCATTATGCTTATTGGATAGTCTTCTTCCAAACCATAAGCTGGTGCCGAACGGTAAGGAAGGAAGAAAACCATTTGGCCTAAAGGTGGTGTACAGAAGATAATGACTAAAGACATATAAAGGGATTTTGAGAGATGGCAAAGAAATACACGGTTACAGTTGTGAATCTGATAATGGAAGAGGTATTACTAGGAATACCCGGATACCCCTTCGAAACATTTATATGTTTCAGTTTCACTGTGTATTGTTAAAAGAAAACTGATTTCCCAGTTAACCCTTACTCCAGGGTATGTATTTATCAGGCATGATTTTCACATCTGTATGGTTTTACAGATGATGAGTGGGAGTAATTTATTAGGAATTGGGTGATCATCCTCATTATATCGGGATTCGTTGTAATTGGTGATATTTGAGGAAATCGCCTGGGTTGTTTGCCGGACGACAGATATTTGGTTTTGAATATCCGTTGTTATGCACCAATTTCAAATTGATATATCTGTACATTTATTTTTTATAAAGTGAGATATAACTTTTTGAAATTATGTCTATGACATTTACCTATATCAGTGGATGGTTAGGTAAGGAGCATTAAACATCGGTGTAATTCTTCTTAACCATATACAGTTTTCAACCTACGACACACAGGGAATGAGTTATTAGACTGAGGGGACTTATACAGAGTATTGTATGTTGTCCAGTGTCCATGAGGACAGAGGGGTTGGTACTCGTACTATATTCTGTTTACTTATGACTTCTCCAGTTCTTAGACATGTGTTTCGTAGAAATGCAAGGTCCAAGTTTTGAGAAGTTATAGGTATAAGAGTAAAGTAGAGAACCAGATGTTGCAAGTATCGGGATTCTTCAAAGTGATCGAAGATGTAGATACTTGTGTATAGTATTCAGTTGATAGTAATGGTTTTGAGAAACTTGTTTCTCTTTCAGGTTACTCATATCTGGATGCATTCCTAAGTTGAGTAACGCTGATCGGCCTCCTTCCATTTAGTTGACATGCACTGGAGACAGCTGCATGATTTGAATCTGGTCCCAATTAAATCAGTGCCTCTGTTTCTATATTGGATATAGAAACGGTTCATATCTTAACATTGTTAAGGTACGGGGAGTTGTCCGGCTTATGCTTAAAACCAGACTCTAGATAATTCAAGGCACGCTTCTGTAATGGCTGTTTGTGGGTTGACCCGGGCTATGACGAGGGTTGACTTTCTACCATCTGGAAGATCAATAGTGATATTGTTCTTGACTTGCCACGGTTTTAATAAAAATGGATTTTTTTTCAGAAAACAGTAGTGGGAGTATGGTAGAACTGTATGTGATTCCAGAACCGCAAACGATTACTGAAAATTTGATAAGAACATAAAGATTCAATATGGTTTGACATTCCATTAGCCACTCCGCAGATATGGTGGGTAACCTCAGGCACCCGAGAGGTACTCCGATAGCCTCAAGGACGGTGACAGGGAGGTTCTTGTTTACCCAGACTTAACACTACTGTTGTTCCAGACTATGAGATCCGGCAGGAAGATGAGTATAGCGTCGTTCTGAACTAGCTTTGGAAGTGTACGTGTATATGACTTTGCCAGAGGGTTGTCGTAGTCAGTGGGAGCAACGGAAGCATAGTAGACAAATAGCTTATGTCTATTTATGGACTAAAGCAGATATAGCGGAGATAGATCATCTAATTTTGATGTAACAGTCATGGGTTTGACTTCATCAAAATAGGGGATGAATCTGTTAAGAAGGTAGTAGGGTGTGATGTCCTGGTATTTGGATGACATACACATAGTGGGAAGTGAAATTCCTATACTACGATCGATTATACTGAGGTTGTCACACAGTGGTTTCTTCACATAGGATATAGATATTATATAAGACATTCTGGTTACTAGATCTATGGTTTTAGATCTAGATTTGGGTAGTTTCCCAATCAGGGTACTTAGACAGCATTCTACAGGTATTTAGAATGGATGACTCCAGGCATGGTGGTGTACCTACAGGTGATGGAGTCACCATCTCTAAAGGTGTTTTACAGACTAAAGTGGAGACATGATTGGCAGCTCACTTGCTTAGGCAATTGAGTTGATCATGAGATGTCAAGTACCACACCAGATGTTGTTTTTGCACGAGATGCAATAAGTTGATATTAATCCAATCCTGGATAAACGATCGGAAGCTGTTTTAGAACATAAGTTGTTGTTCTGGGGATATGATAACGACAGCCTCTTTCGGGAGAAGGTTATCATTCCAGGCTT
The DNA here is from genome assembly GCA_030015575.1 of Agapanthus africanus. Taxonomy (NCBI): domain Eukaryota; kingdom Viridiplantae; phylum Streptophyta; class Magnoliopsida; order Asparagales; family Amaryllidaceae; genus Agapanthus; species Agapanthus africanus. Next base: position 928,267,954 of record CM057339.1, read on the forward strand.
CCAAGGTGACCTGAATGACAGAGTGGCTATCAGAGTTATAGTTTTCCCTCTGACGAGGGGCAGTATTTTGGACAGGTGGTCCAAAGGGATACTGAGGGAGGCATGGCGCAGGATACTGATTAAGTTCAGTTGTTGATACAGTCTAAGAAGTTTGGATTTGAAGTTCATTTATGAGCTAGATCCCATCAGATATCCAGACATATTCTAAGACAGGTATTGCTCATTTCGGAAGATGGCTTTCCCCGCGAACTTGAGATAAAGAGAGACATAGAAAGAAACATCAGAGCGGATCCACTAACTGAGGCTATTCCCCGAACGCAATAGTTTCACAAACGGGCTTTGTGAGACTAATCAGTAGAGGAGTAGGGTGTTAGGTATCACACGGGCTGTGAGTATGCGACATCGCAATAATTAGCCTTGAGTGCAAATGGGAGATTGTTAGATATAGTGCCCTCAGAGTCAATTATTGGATCGCAGGCACGTGATTGCAATGATTGAGGGAGGACCTATGCCGGTAGGACAATCTTACTTAGGATGATTGTATACTATCTGGTTTGTCTTTATTATCGTGTACATGCTTTAGGTGACATTGTGGTTCACTATTACACGTTGATGGAGAATAGTATGCTACCATGGTTTATCTTTATCATCGTGTACTGCTTTAGGTGACCTTACAGGTCGCTATTACACGTTGATAGAGCCCTTAGGATTCTTGCTTAACTACCAGCAGTATGATGGCGATCATATACGTGAGAGTTGGGTAGTCTATAAGCACATCCTTAAAGTGGTCCCTAGTCGTGGGAGTTTCGAGACTGGGTATCGATACTCCGTTAGTAGACTAGTGTATACAGTCGAGACCCCGACGAGGGGCGGTGGCCGGTCTCACAAGCCATTGGTGTCAGTTGGTTCACCTAAGATGTATACATGTGCTCATTGGGTTATGAGTACACCGGACAAGACTCGCCGGGAATATGCTAGTTGGTATTATACCTGACGTCAGATAGCAGTTCCCTGGTGACATGTGTACAGGTTAGTTCATCGACCTGAGATCGTCATTTGTCTCGTGTGAGTTCCCACTGTGCTTTAATTACTACCCTACCACGGCTCAAAGGAGTCGTGCAAACAGGTTTTAGTTGGGTACATTCCCGAGCCACATGGAGGCAGTGAGCGGATCGGCGGGGGTTTCGTCTCTCCCGGTATTGGGGGTGAGATCGCGCTGTGTCTAGGAGAGCCATTACACGAAGTCCTTGGACAAGGCAGGAGATTTACTGATAGGTATTCCAGTAGTATCTCAGAGTGTTCTGGGCAACACTCCGACACGACTTGTACCGCTTTTGGGGGTCTGACTTTTACCAACCCTGTAACAATCCTAATTTTTCTATACACTTTTCTATACAATTTTTTTTTTAAATTTTTTAAAATCCATAAAGGAGTATTTTAACCTGAGCACAATATATATAAAAGTAATTATTTTGTTTTTAAATAACTCCATTTTTAGTGTACATAAAATTGTTTTAAAATTAAAGTAATACTTGGGGTATTTAGTGTTGCTGTTACCACTTTAAGTAGTTATTTTCCCATAATAATTACAAGAAGGAACTTGTAGCTCATTGGTAACATCTTGCACTGCTGAACCAAGCCACCAGAGTTCAAATCCCATGCCCTACATTATTTTTGTATTTATTTTGTTTTAATTTCTTTTGGAAGTCAACGGTCAAAAGGCCATAACTCCCAAAATATGTACTGGACAACAAAAAGTAAATATACCAAATTGTACCCCCGAAGTTTCCCCGGCCTCTGGTGGCCTGACTCGTCCCGACTTGGCGCCGCCGGCCGGCGACTCGGCCGACTCGGTCCGGCGCTGCCGGCCGGACTTGGCCGGACGGCCGAGTCACCAACAGAGAAAAGTCTCCTCTTGACTTAGTCCACCCCCTGCACACTTTAATTGCTTGGATCGGTTATCATTTGCCCAATAAATCTCTTTTAATCCTAGGTTTAATGATTTTTAATGATTTTTATATATTTTTTAATATATTTTTTAATTAAAACCCTAACCCTAGCCTAACCCTATATAAACACCCCTACCCTCTACCTTTGCATCACTTTGTCATTCTTCACACACTCTCACCAAAAATTTCCTTGAATCTGTTACACTTTTCTTTTACAAATTTCGAGAACGAAATTTTTATAAGAAGGGTAGAATGTAACAACCCTAATTTTTCTATACAGTTTTCTATACAATTTTTTTTTAAAATTTTTTTAAATCCATAAAGGAGTATTTTAATCTGAGCACAATATATATATAAGTAATTATTTTATTTTTAAATAACTCCATTTTTAGTGTACATAAAATTGTTTCAAAATTAAAGTAATACTTGGAGTATTTAGTGTTGCTGTTACCACTTTAAGTAGTTATTTTCCCACAATAATTACAAGAAGGAGCTTGTAGCTTATTGGTAACACCTTGCACTGCTGAACCAAGCCACCAGAGTTCAAATCTCATACCCCACATTATTTTTGTATTTATTTTGTTTTAATTTCTTTTGGAAGTCAACGGTCAAAAGGCCATAACTCCCAAAATATGTACTGGACAACAAGAAGTAAATATACCAAATTGTACCCCCGAAGTTTCCCCGGCCTCTGGTGGCCTGACTCGGCCCGACTCGGCCGACTCGGTCCGGCGCCGCCGACCGGACTTGGCCGGACGGCCGAGTCACCAACAGAGAAAAGTCCCCTCTTGACTTGTTCCACCCCCCTGCACACTTTAATTGCTTGGATCGGTTATCATTTGCCCAATAAATCCCTTTTAATCCTAGGTTTAATGATTTTTAATGATTTTTATATATTTTTAAATATTTTTTTAATTAAAACCCTAACCCTAGCCTAACCCTATATAAACACCCCTACCCTCTACCCTCTCATCACTTTTTCTAAGTCCACTCTCCCAAAATTCCAAGAGAACTTGGTACGTGAGAAAACGAGCGAAAGGCGAAGCGCTGACGAAATCGACGGCGAAATTCCGGTGATCGTGCTAGGAGCTCTCAACGACGATTCGATGCGCCGGCAAACCCGCTACCTCCCTCTCACTCTCTAGCGTTGTCCAAACCCATAAGTCCCACATTTCTACCTTTCTATTCTTTCATAAAAATACGACTTTTCAAACTCGATGGAAATCGGAACAAACCGATTTCTGATTCGGTTTTCTATCAAATCTCACTTATCACCAATTCCATAATACTTAAACATCTTCATGTTGACTATTAATCACTCAAAAATTAATTTGAACAAGTTTTCACACATGAAATGATAGCTTTTATAATATATCGTATTCTTTCACTTAAATACCACCATGTTTAGTTTATCACATTTAACCCCTAAACTTTACTATACCTTAAAGTAAATCACGAGGTAATGACCTACCTCCACACACACGCAAATACAACCCTAAATGATATCATCAAAACTTAGAATACGATAATACAAGAAAATTACATTTAAATACCCTTTTCTTATAAAACCTTTTCTAAAAGTTCTAAGTTATATACAATTTTAAAACAATATCTTTTAAAAGAAAAATACGATATGTCGTGGACATCGATCGTTTATCTAAACCTGACTTTATGGTGTCTAGGCAAGTGTGACTAAGGCGAGTGGTTACTTAATTAGGACCACTACTTGTAGTGGAGAGCCTCCCACTCACCTGGCACTTACCTGGCCGCAATTGGCGGTGAAGAGGCGATTTGAGGCTTCTATGATTTATCGTTTAGACCATTTAGAAGTAGGTTAGTTGGCTTAGGAAACCCTAGAATCTAAAATACGGAAATTTACACCCTTTTACAAATAAATACCTTATCTTTATAAAACCGTTTTCTAAATGATTGGTATTTATTAAATCTTTGCAAAGCGCCACTACAACCCACCTTTGGGGAACTCTTTAGGATTAGTACGGTTTATCGTGTACCCTCGGGCTTAGTAGTGCGAGATTCAGACCTCCGCAAGGAGCATTCGGTCTCGAAAGGTTTAAAATACGACATTTAAGAAAAATGAAATTTTTGGAAAATAAAATATTTATTAAAAATTATTCTTGTATAAACATATGTATATCGATCATTTAGACACCTATTCTATTATAAGATAAAGTTTCCACCTTTTCCTAAAAATTACAAGATTAAAAGTTACATTAAAATACCATGAATTTCAAATAAATCAATATTACAAATTAATACCTTTATTTATGAAATTAGGATATTTTCACTAGAAATATCACAAAATAAAATCACACTCATTATAACAATAAAGACGAATATTAAATACTTGAGATGTATCTTGAAAACTATACAAAAGAATTTTTATATAAAACTCCCTCAAGTTTTATAAATTACAATAAGGACCCTAACAATTATAGAACTTCGACTTACATTTCTTTTGGTCTGACTCGGGTTTGAGTCTGATTATTTCTGACTTAAATCATATTCAAGTCAATCTGCATTCTTTAATATTCCAACTCAATATGAACACATGAATCCCAGAATCCAGTTAACAATCTATACAGCTTGACTGAATCAAACCATGGATATACATCCATTATTCCGTTATTCCATTTACCTGATTATGCAGTTACAATCTGTTTACTGATATCATGGTTTTGATCGGTCATCCAACTTACACAATACAATACTACAATACAATCAAAACACTACGGGGTTTAAGGGGTAGACTGGTACGGAATATGTTAAAGGTGGCACGAGGTGGTCACTTAAGACGTAATTACATCCATGCCGTTGTTCCGTGGTATTATCGACGGAGCCTTGTACTACAGGTTACCAAGGTCCCCGGTGTAAGTGGGACTCCCCTCGTATACACTCGCATCTTTTGTACCAGGTTACAAACAACAGCGTTAATACAATATTACAATATTATAATACAACATTAAAAGCTCTCTCTCTCTCTCTCTTACTTTCTGTCTATTTCTCTCTTATCTTTGGGACTTACCGAGCGACCTGTTCGCTGACGACATTCTATTTCTTTTTTCTTTGAATGTCGTCAGGTGCTTTGGACCCAGCAGAGATCGAGCCCACCGGTGAAGACTTGGAGCATTTTCACGAAGACCCCGAGCTCTAGATATTGTACCTTGTTCTATTCAATATTTTCATTTCCTGTTATGCCACTGTTTAGGCATCGCTTTTCATTTCAGTTGTATTTACTTTTCATGCATTGTACAAAAGAATGTTATTAATAAAATTGCTGTTATTTCTATATCTCTTGTCTCTTGTGATTTACTTTTATATTGCTTAGATACGCTTAGCGTATGTACTTCTAAATATATACGTAGCGGACTACTCCTTTATGGATTTAAAAAAAATTTAAAAAAATTGTATAGAAAAGTGTATAGAAAAATTAGGGTTGTTACATTCCCCTAGGCCCAACATGCGATGCTCATAGACGAACGGACCGGACTGTACGGATATTGTCGCTGACAGGCTCAGTAGGGTGTCAGGATGAGTTCGCTCATCGACCTCCCTTTTGGTCAATACCTGGTAGCCCGTTACGTATAGCTAATACCTCTGACGTGCTAGTGGTTAAATCTACAGCCGGTGTATTAACAAGTCTTTAGAGTCCCCCACAGACTGTTTCTCAAGTTTCGGGCGAAACGTTTTAGAGGCTGTATGATATATGGCAGGGTTCGATCATATATGTGCGGTATTGCACGGATCATGATCGGGCGGATCATACTAGTGGGCTTTGGTTTAAGCCGGATCCTAGTATTAGATTTGTTGGATTACTTTAGTCTCATCGCATTCGCATTCAGTCGGAATACGGATGTAGGTATGTATATACAGGTGAGGGGTATCCTTGTGATCCGTCACGATTTTACTTTAGATGTTGTCATATCTTTTTGTTGTAAACATTTGGGTTAATGTTTACAAGTGGAAAATGTGAGTGGAAGTCATCATGAAGAGGCACAATCAATTAGGTGACTCGTGGTCTCTTTTTTAGCACTAATGTCACTTAATTGATTGATTTGTGTGTTGAATTGATGGATGGAGAGAGAAAGGGCAGCCATATCCTTTTGGGTTAGCTCTTGTATTTTCTCATTCTTGCTCTCATTTTATCAATTCAACAAAAAGAAAAAAAAAGAGCCTCTTCTTCTTCTTCTTCTTCTTCCTCCTCCTCCTCTAGCTTACATCATCCACCAATAGCATCATCTCTAACCTCCATTCATACAATGGATGCAAGAGACTAAGTGATCACAAACATTCTCTACAACACCTTGGACACGTCGGCTAGCACACTTCGTGCCCGAGTTGCTTTGGATGAAGCGGGAGCCCGTAAAAAGACTCGATGATGTGGTGCCATTTCCGACGAGGAGACCTGAGCTCGAAGATGCCATAAGGAGCTTGGAATGGTGGCCAAAGACCGAAGGACACGGATCGATCGGTATAGCTTTCCAACCCTTTCTCTAGTTGCTAGTTGTAGGTTAATGGTTCGATTCGGGTTTTAAGCATACGATAGCGCCGGTTTCTAGTTTGAAAAAGTTTTCGTTTCCGCATTTTGGCCTAGGACAGACGGCCGGGGCGCTACCGTACACTTACACCAATCGCACCCAAAACACGATAAATCAGGAAAAATACCACGATAAGTAAAATACGAGAACTGGAATTGGTATAAATGAACTAGGTTGATACAAAAGTTCACCTTAATTCGATGATCTTGATCTCTTATGGAGCGACGGCTCCCTTTAACTTTATGGTAAAAAACATCTACCCTAAATAATAACCCTAAGATTCTATATATAGCCTATACAATTTAAGTTATAATAAGATCTCGGAAATTAAAAATCTCCCACCAAAAAAATGAATTTCGAGATAAATCTCGAACTGAAGACTCACGGAAATCGCCGAACAGACGACTGTCCCACTGGGCTAGACGTCTGTCTGCAACTTTGACAAAAAGTCAAAAGTATTGTCAGACGGCTGTCCTTTTATGGCAGACGTCTGTCCCGATTACCGCAAGTTTGCTGGGCTCAGGCCATACGTCTATCCCTCTGTGGCAGACGTTTAGTGTCTGATCCGGGCTCTGGACCTTAATTGACAGGTGTCTGTCCCCTGTAGGCAGACGTCTGTCCTTTCTTTGACTTCACGGTTTTGAGCAAAATACGAGACATCTGCACAATAATCTCCACATTGGCTCGTATTTCCTTATAACCTTCTTGAAAACTTGTTGCCCTTTGTCTTGTATCCCTTTAGGGTTGCTTTAGTTCTCCCGTTTCCCCCGCTAGCACAATCCTTCTTCAGAATTGCGAAACTCATGCTGTCACCGTTTTTAATCAGAACTGAGAAACTGGTTTGCGATCCTCTTACCGAGATCGTCCTTCCTCACATTTGAGTACTTGAATAGAAGTCAAGGAGGACTTGAACTTCTCTGCAGGAATGGCCTTCGTTATCATGTCTGCCGTATTCATCTTACTACCGATCTTTATCAAGTCGGTCTCCTTTTCGGCCCACTTTCTTATCTTGTGATACCGCACGTCGATATGCTTATTTCGACTGTAGTATACTTGATTCTTCACTAAGTGAATGGCGCTTTGACCGTTGTAAAATAAATGAACCAGCCCTTTTATCGAACCCGAACTCGCCAACTAGGCCATTTAACCACAAGGTCTGCCGCCATGTATTCTGCCTTCGTTATTGAGAGCACCATGGTATCCTGAAGTGTCGACTTCCAACCGATAGGAGATTCTGCAACTGTATATATATAGCCTGTAAAAGATCTTCTCTTGTTCAAGTCCCCAGCGTAATCCGCATCTACATATTCTTGCAATGGCTCGATTTATCTTCTGACTTATGAAAGAATAAACGGAGGTCTTTAGTTCCCTTTAGATACTGAAGTATCCACTTTACAGCTTCCCAATAAAGTTTCCCTAGATTTGACATGTAACGGCTAACCAGATTTACCGCATAGGATTTGTCTGGACGTGTGCATAACATAGCGCACATCAGCGATCCCATCACACTTGCATATGGTACTCGAGACATCTTTTCCTTCTTCTCTTCTGATTTTGGACACTTCTTGGAGGATAACTTGAAATGACTGGCGATAGGGGTACTCACCGATTTAGAGTCCTTTATGTTGAATCTCTTCAACACCTTCTCTCTATATCTGACTTAGGATAGCCATAACTTTTCAGTTTTTCTGTCTCGAATAATTTCCATCCCAATAATCTTCTTCACTTCATCTAAGTCTTTCATGTTAAATTATGCGCTCAATGAAACTTTGAGTGCTTTTATTTCCGCCATACTCTTAAACGCAATCAATATGTCATCGAAATATAGGAGTAGATATATTGACGACCCATTCTTAAACCGCTTCGAGTTTACGCAGCTGTCATACTCACATCGAGAGTGATTGGTCTTCCTCATGAACGTATCGAAGCGCTTGTACCACTGCCTGGGAGACTGCTTCAACCCATATAAAGACCGCTTGAGTTCACATACATGATCCTTCTTGTCAGGCTCTATAAATCCTTAATGTTGCTTTATGAAGATTGTCTCTTCCAACTTTCCATGCTGAAATGTCGTTTTCACATCCATTTCCTCCAATTCAAAATCTTGAGTAGCTATCATCGCCAACACTCGAATAGATATATGCTTGACTACCGGCGAAAAAATCTCGTTATACTCAACCCCTTCCTTCTGAGCAAAACCCTTCGCAACTAAACGTGCTTTGTATTGCTTGTTTTCCTTTTTTTTTGTATACTCACATGCAGCCAATAGCCCTTTTGCCTTTTGGTGGCTCTGTCAATCTGTACGTACTATTATTTCGAAATGACTCCATCTCCTCCGTCATCGCCACAATCCATCGATCATTATGCTCTTGCCCAATGACCTCCTGATAAGAGTTAGGATCTCCACTTTCAGTGATTAGAGCAAATGCAACCATATCTTTGAAACCGTATCTAACTGGTGCCTTATGAGTATGTATCGATCTCCATAATGCCATTGCTTGTGGGTCCTGTTGGGGTTGGTCTTCACCTTCTGTCTTCGAAATCTGCCCATCCACCTCCGCATCAATAGACTGTAATTGTGCTTCAGTGTTCGAAACCTTATGAGCCCCAGATAACTCGACCTCCACCGAATTATTGTCCCTTAATGCTCCACCTGCCTCTTTATTTTCTCCAGCCACGTCTTTCAATATAAAATCATCATCGAAGATCACATCTCGGCTAGTGAATACCTTTTTGTTTTCGAGATCCCATAATTTGTAACCTCTAACACTAAATTTGAATCCCAAGAAAACACAACTTTAGACTTTGATTCCAGATTGGTTCCATCCTTCCGATCCACGAGAGAATTAGCAGGGCACGTAAACACCCGTAATGAATCGTAATTGACTAGCTCACCTCTCCACACTTTTTCTGGGATCTGAAGATTTATGACCGTTGATAGAGACCTGTTGACCAAATAGCACACATGACTACCCAGAAGTCCTCCGAAAGTCCGGATTGCAACCGCATACTTCTGGCTCTCTCTAGTAGTGTCATGTTCATGCGCTCCGCTACCCCTTTCTGCTCTGGCTGTCCTGAAACAGTCTATTGCCGTTATATGCCATGTTCTTTACAAAAGTCCGTAAACTCCTTCGAGATGTATTCACCTCCATTATATGTTCGCAAATGCTTTTTCGGTCGCCCCTTTTGCTTTTCCATGGCCGCTTTCAACTCCTTAAATCTGGCAAACACATCTCATTTGTGTTTTATGAAGTACACTTATACCTTCCGTGAGAAATTGTCAGTGAAAGTGACATAATACATAACACCTACCTTGATACAACCGGCGATGACTCCCATACGTCTGAGTGAATGTAATCAAGGTGTCCTTCGGTCTTGTGCAGGGCTTGCTTAAAGCCGACCTTATGTTGCTCCCCCATCGTACAAAATTTGCAGAAATCTAACTTGCATGAAGTAACACCTTTCAGCAACTCTTTTCTGTGTAACTCACGAAGCCCCCTCTCACTCATGTGGCCAAGACGCATATGGAACAGCGTTGCAGTATCCTCCATTTGTTTCTCTGTAGCTACGGCCATACCACCAGTCACCGCGTTGCCGTCCAAACGATATAAATTCTTTAGTCGTTGTCCCTTCATAACCACTAAGACCCCCTTGACAACCTTTAATACTCCATCTTGACCAACAAACTTACATCCTGCCGCATCTAATGCTCTAAGAAAAATTAGGTTTTTCTTTCATTCTGGAACGTGTCGCACGTTCACAAGCGTTCGCACCATCCCATCAGACATGCGGACTTTGATATTCTCTATGCCAATGACCTTGTACGCCACATTGTTCTCCATGAGAACACTGCTGCCGTTGAACTCTTTATAGGTGTCAAACAACTCCTTCGGGCACATGTGGTATGAACATCCGGAATCAAGGATCCAAACATCAGAATTTTCCTCCCCTATATGTACTGCTAGTACGTCACATGGATCTTCTTCTACTTCGGTCGCAACACTGATTTGATCGGAACCCTTTGAATTGGCACATTTACCATCCTTCTCCAACCGCTGCTTATACTTTTGACATTGCTTTAAATGTCCTGACTGTTTGCAAAATAAGCACAGTCCGCTCTCTTGCCCATATGATTTGGATTTCCCCTTTATGCTCTTGCCTTCGTCTCTATTCTTCGATCTTCCCCTTTCACCTGCGAACAAGCTCGATGACTTCTCTGATAGATTTGATTTCTTCATGATCTCATTGTTTAAAAGAGTCGATGTAATCTCATCCTTCTCAAGAGTCTCCTTCCCATAAAAGATCGTTGTCACCAAGTGTTCATACGAATTTGGAAGTGAAGATAGGAGCAATAACGCTTAGTCCTCCTCCTTTAACTTGACTTCAATGCATAAAAGATCGCTCACTATCTTATTGAAGCTATTTAGATGGTCGTGAATCGGAGTTCCTTCCTTCATGCGTAAACCATACAGTTGCTTCTTCAAATATAGCTTGTTTGACAATGACTTTGTCATGTACAAGCTCTCCAGCTTCAACCATACTTGCCGCAGAAGTTTCCTTCATAACGTTATACATCACGTTATCCATCAAACAAAGTTTTATCGTGTATTGTGCCTTCTAATCTAATTCTGCCCATGCAGCATCTGTCATGTCGGTAGGTTTACTACCGCCAAGTACCTTAATCAGCCCTTTCTTCACCAGAAGTACCTTAACCCTTTGCTGCCACATAAAGAAGTTCTGTTTCCTATTAAATGCTTCCAGCTCAAACTTTATGCTATTTATCTTATTATCCGTCATCCTTTATTTCAAAGAAAATACATTTCCTTCGGATTCTTACGAACCGCTGTCAATATAATTACGATCTAAGAAGATAGGGAACAGATACAAGTATCGGCATCTACCGTAAATTTAAATCGCAAAAATACGGAACGTAGCTCTGATACCAATTGTTGTTGCCGAAAGACCGATCGGCAACGCAGGAGAAAGCTTTATAGACAAATAGCAAAAGAAAACCAGATACAAACCGCTATAAAAATAACAAAAGAGATTTGGGAGGAAACGGGGAGAACCTTTATTAAAACTTGAGAAGAAGAAAACCTTAGAGAGAATTATTGCACCTTCTCCTTATGATCTCCAAGGAGATCTATCTCTTTCTACAAATTCTCTTTCATCTTCGATAACCCAGATCCCTTATGGAAACGTCGTTTACTCCTTTTGCTTTATGATAAAAAAAAAACATCTACCCTAAATAATAACCCTAAAATCCTATATATAGCCTATACAATTTAAGTTATAATAAGATCTCAGAAATTACAAATCTGCCACCAAGAAACTGAATTTCGAGATAAATCTCGAACTAAAAATTCGCGGAAATCGCCGATCAGACGTTTGTCCCTCTGGGGCAGACGTCTAGCTGCAACTTTGACAAAAAGTCAAAAGTGTTGCCGGACGTCTGTCCCTTTGTGGCAGATGTATGGTCCGATTAACCGCGAGCTTTCATGGCTCGGGCTGTCTCTCTATGGCAGACGTTTGGTGGCAGATCTGGACTCTGGACCTTAATTGACAGGCGTTTGTCCCCTATAGGCAGACGTCTGTCCTCTGTGGGCAGACGTCTGTCTCTTCTTTGGTTTCATGGTCTTGAGCAAAATACAAGACAGTTTCCCAACAAATAGAACCTTTTTATACTCAGTTACTAGGGCTTCGAGAATGCTTTAGCAAATGTGGAAAAGCTCAAGGTTTGTGAAGTTTCCATTTTTAAATTGAATTCTTGATTTCTATTTGAATGAATTGATTTCAGAGTTCTGATTTGCTCATTATCACCGAAATCAAATTGTATGCACTTAGCTACGAGCTTATTTGACTTCCTTTGTGAATTACAAAAATCAGCAGAATATCTTCAAAAAATATTGCAAAAACTTTTAAATATTTGCAATTTTATTATGGAACCTCTACTGTCAGAATCATGTTGTGCTTGCAAATTCATCATGCAAAGAGGAACATAAGCCTTGAAAAGTAATTTTTTTTTAACGGGAGCTGACAACTCTATCCTCTTTAAAAGTAGTGGGTTTTATACGCAACGATGTTATATAGCTCTTGGTCTCATTCGTTGGAGTGCCGAAACCATCTCCGTGTTGATAAAGACGGAGTGCCATTCGTGCCAGATTTGTGCATGATTCGATGAAAGATCGATCGAAGGAAGAGGATTCAAATCTTTTAATGTCTCGGATGTTTGATATATATTCACGGGCCTTAATCTCTGAAACACCTCGTTCTCTCATGTAACATTGTATTGCCGTTGGCGCATCACCTCTCTCTGACTCTGCCTGTGTTTACCGGAAGATAACATTAATTGATTTATGTTTGTTAATGTTATGTAAAGAATTAAAGGTTAAAAATTGCTTACTTTTGACGTTGCCAAATCGTTGCTGAGTCTTAAAATTATGATGCTAAACGAATGATTTTAGGACAACTCTTTAGGTCTTCTAATGCTTTTTTTGTTGTCTCTCGTCACAGCAGAAAGAATGCATGTGATAATACCGACATGAAGCCATTGTTGATATACTCTGTAAGTGTTGGTGTATACCTATCGTTTTGCCACTTTGTCTCCACTAAGAATGCCTATATGCCTTACAGGTTAACAATATATAATTTATGGGCAGAGTACTGTTTTAGCCAATATTTTGAATTTATAATGTGACTAGCAACCAAGCTCGGTAGGTTTCCAATCGCTCTAGGAGCCAAGCCGTGGACAGGAATTTTTCGTCTGTACCAAAAGAAGAAAATCTTCTACAACACTAAAGAAGTCCTTTTAACCGTGAAAAACGATAGTTGGATCAATCATCCATTGCCTAATGACATGTCGCTTTCTCATTTGTTCAAACAAAGGGGGAAAGAACATGGAGGAAAAAAAAACTCCATGTATCACATGCGACCGAGAATGAGGTTAAGGGCTTGCATGCTGGGCCATGTATCACTTGTAACCGCGTTCTCATTAATGTTACATACAAGAATCTTTATTGTGGTTGTATGACAAAATTTTATGCAATTTTTTGTGTATTTCTTTGGTGGATTACATCTCTATGTGTCCTCTTGATTCTGAGCAAAGATAACAATCTCTCTTTTTTCCATTTGATAAACCGAACAAGGATAACATGGCCGTGATAAAATTTGAGTTTCCTTCATTTTTCTATTTTCTCCTTTTCTAAATCCAGCTGACAACATATACCAAATGCATTCCACTAAAAAGAGTTATGGCCTACTATTAGCATGAGTTTTATAAATGCTTGAATCAAATATCTAATCTAAACCTTACACGAAATCTGATTGTACCAATTTTAGTTTGACTAGGATTTCTTCATGAGAGATACATCCCAATTTATATTTGACTTAGAACTGTTTATTTATTGTTTTGCCATTTTGCCCCTTCTGAAAATGCCTGGCGCAAATCCTTCCACAAAAATGGTCGAGAGTTGTACTGTGTGAAGAAATAATTCTAGTACCGGTTTGATACATAATTTATTCTGCTTCTCTTCTAATTTCTTAAATCATGTTGCGAATATTCTGATTCTATGTTTTTGTTGTATTGGTTATTGTTTTCCCATTGCTGATATGCTCTATAAGTGTCGCTGTTTATTTATTGTTTTGCCATTTTGCTTCTTCTGAAAATGCCTGACGCTAGTCTTTCCACCAAAATAGTCGAGAGTTGTACTGTGTGAAGAAAAATTCCAGTTTGACACGTTGTGTTTCTCTTCTAATTTCTTAAATCATGTTGTCAATATTCTGGTTCTATAATTTGTTTGTATTGGTTAATTCCTATCAATCTTGTATTAGAATTCTCAGGTAATGGTTTTATCTGAGTAGTTTAAGTATGTCAATCATTCATACAGCGCAACATTGACAGGTTTGATGGAAAGAACAATCTATGTAGCATCAAAATCTACACTCTACTGACACAGCAAGGTCCCGGGCAGGTATCGTTCAGACACGAAAAAGAAAGTTGTCAAGTTCAATGCCTAATGGGAAAGAAGGTACTCTTACACCTAGGATATAATCTCTTGCACCACACAAAATGGTGATTCAAACACTCTTGGTCTTATCAGAAAGAATGCATGTGATAATATGAGAGCCCCAGATCCTGATAAGAAACCATTGCTGACATGCTCTGTAAGTGTCGCTGTTTATTTATTGTTTTGCTGCTTCAGAAAATGCCTGACGCAAATCTTTCCGCTGCTTCAGACATTTTGCTGCTTCAGAAAATGCCTGACGCAAACCTTTCCGCTGAAATAGTTGAGGGGTGTACGTACTGTGTATCGTCCACTACATATAATTGAAACACGGCAGTCGAATTCTACGCTTGATTGCTACTTCCTTCTTGCCATCGATCATCGATCGTCCAAATGTATAGCTTCATGAAGTCTAGTAGATTATATAGCATGTGTCTTCTTTTTTAAGCAACACGTTACATAATTATACATAGTAGGACCAATTTAATTGTTGGTAGGTCTTTTGCAACCATCATGATGGAAGCTAAAGAAAGAGAGGTGAAAATAAGCTATTGAGAGATAGATACTTATCACAACTTCGAACTGTATAGTGATGCTAATGCACACACGCAGGTATGGCCATTTTGTGATCAGTCTCTCATGTTTACAAGCAACAGTACTGTTTTCTATTTTCATGCTTCATAGAAGCCACACATATTTTATTGGCCAACCAAAAACATGCATGCAGGACGGTAATTAACCTCATTTTATGATGTTGATATATATGTTCTGTAATATATATGCGTCTAAATTTGAATCAGCTAGCATGACAGTGACCACACTTTAGGACGTTTGGTCAGGTTAGCGATGGATCATTATATGTGATTTAATAATCTTGTTTGTTTTCTCATGATTAATTTAGACAGTATATCTTGTTTGGAGACGACACAAAGCCTATCTTGTTTGGAGAGAGGATATATTTGGAAGAGATAGGCTTTGTGTTTGTGTGTGTATGATGCGGATCCGTTAGGACCACTACTACAAAGAAGGGTTGCCTCCGTAGGGGCAACCCACTGCCCCTACGGATATATACGTAGGGGCGAAAAAATACCCCGTAGGTGCAAAAGCCGCAGGTGCAAGTTGAGGCCCTGAACTTACCCCTACGGTTAAATTTTTGCCCCTACGGATATATGTGTAGGTCCAGTTGCCCCTACGGATTAAGCCGTAGGGTATAAGATTTTATATTATTTACGGTTTATTTTAATAAATTACTTGGCCCTACGGATATACCCGTAGGGGCATGTACTACCCCATACGGATATATGCGTAGGTACGTTTCCGTAGGGGCACAAATTCAGGATTCCTGATATTTTGCCCCTACGGATAACGCCGTAGGGGAGAGTCAGTGGCCCCTACGGATATATCCGTAGGGGCTTTCCCAACCCCCTGGCACTAAGATCAGAGGGAAATATCAGTTACTGCTGATATTTTGCCCCTACGGACATATCCGTAGGAGTAACATATGTGCCTACGGATTAATCCGTAGGTACATATTGTCTGTAATTTTTTTTTAAAAATGGGCTGCTTGATTTTTTCCTGTCCTGTGCACAATAATATATACATCAATCATATCATATATTGCAGTATTCATAATCACATCTCACGCATATATATAATATACAAAAGAAACACAAAAACTGAATATGATATAAATACAAACCAATATCAATATCGTTTCAAAATGTAGTACAATGTGTATGATATAAATAAATATATGTTTCAAAAAAAAAGAACCAAAAATCTACCCTAGCTCGGTCCAGCTCCACCTCTGAATAACGATAGAATAACGCGCGCCTGCTTCTCGGTCAATAAACTCTGCAATTCGTCGCGAGCGGGAGTCTGAGCGGCATGTGGAGCCGGCGATGTGGTCTGCGCAGCCGCCGTCGAGGTAGTCGCTTGCGGAGCCGCGGCTGCGGGAGTCTGAGTGGGCGGTGGAGCTACAAGAGCTGTCTGCAGAACCGCAGCCGATGTAGTGGCTTGCGGAGCCGCAGCCGAAGGAGATGCATGTGGAGGCTCGGCCGATCTACCCTGTCGCGTCTGGATATAACGTGTGTAAGAAGCGTGTAAGAACTGTTTATTATTCGAATTCATATCATTATTAAGTTATTTCGAAACCCTGTTTGGATATCTAGTTTGGAAAAGCGTTGTTTATTTCAATTACATATGTATGTACGTGCGGCGTGCAGGACTGGGGTCAGCAGCCTCGAATGCTGCCTTCCCCCTAGCAACTGTCAGAACATTATATTTAGCACATACTGGTCTATAAAATTGACAAGAAATACCAAAATCAACAAATTCAAAGCCTTACCTACAGAGATAAAAGATGTGCTCCTCTGGTATCTGCATGTATCAAAATTTGAATAATATTAATTAATTTCAGTACATACATACTAACAAGGTAAACTCGCATATAGCGCTGCTTACACATATGACAGGGAGTGAACAAGCTCTTGTAGATCATCAGGCGCAAATCTAATCTCATCAAGCAGCCCATGATAATGAGTTGGACGACTAAGAGCAAAAGGAATGTGTGTATATTTATGATATAGCATTCTAAATCAATATACATGCCCTATATAATATATAAACATACCTGGAGGAACGGGAGTGGCCTCTGTCCCTGATATGGACGCATCACCAACAACTAGACAATCAAACATTGACAATATAAGTAATTTTGACATAAACAGGCATGGATATCTATAATATTACATTCAAAATGGATATTAGAGAGCGCACCTGTAGTGAGAAGTGATAAAAGTATCACCCAACAAGAGTGTAATTTACAGAATCAGTTGAGACTCTTGAAAGTCATAGAAGAACCTGACCTGCACAAATCTGATGTATGCTTTCTGTCACGCCCCGCTTCCCAAAATACGGAATACGAGGGGTAGACAAGGCCAGCCATGCTCCTACGGTCAAGGAAATGTCCTGCCGTAGTCACACTTCGGCTTCTAGTTTATCATGGTAAACAGTAAACGATGCGCAGGTAATGAGAAATGCAGTAACTGAAGGAAACAATATAAAGACTGACCTGAAGTGGAACAAATGAATGTAAATCGGGAAGGCAAGTCAAGAAGTCTGATGATGCACGTCTAGATCTGGTCCAAGCTAACTCTTCTCCTCACACTGAGCATGCATACTCAGGTCGTCAGAGCGACACAATAGCAATAATATGTATATATAAAATCAAGTGATATTTCTAACAGGGGTAATGGAAATGAATAACAGTAAATCAATGAGAGTATGAATATGTAGGTGCAGTAATCAACGTAGCGGAACAGTAAATCAGTATAATGATATGTCACGTATGCCACACAGTATATAAAGAATAAAAATGCCAGTATCCCTATCAGTCTCTAAGTCTCACTACACAGGTCAATAAGCCTATCGTCAGTCCAAGTGTGAGAGTCAACCACTCGCGAGTGTCCT